>JARCFY010000004.1:147290475-148655550 GCA_029233225.1 Lepidodactylus listeri
AGAATGGGATGTTAGTTTTAAACATTGATTTTATATTGTAAACCTTATGGTGTTTTATGACTTAGCCGCCTTCAGCCAGTCCGCTGGCAAGGCGAGATATAAATGCAATAAATAAACAAACAAAGCAAAAGCTACAAGAATGTCCAGAGAAGAACTGCTGTAGATATTGCAAAGGGAATAATCTTGTACAGTCTGCCCAAATGAGGGGGTTTTGCTCAACGCATATGTCCAGTCTTACATGACTGTTGTTACTCACCTTGAATCCTGAGATGCTTGGGAGAAAGGTGGGTAATAAACATTTTAAAGAAATGGCAAATTCCTCCCCCTCTGCACTAGTGTAGGTAAATGTAGTGTGGGCAAATGTGGAGGAGCTGTATGTTTTAGGGATAAAGAGTAGTTTCTCTTGGGTGAGCTTCTCAGTGAAAATGTGTGCCTGTGCGTGAGTTCCTTCCTTCCTCCCTTCCTGAGAGCCAGTTTGGTGTAGCGGTTAAGTGCGCGGACTCTAATCTGAGAGAACCGGATTTGATTCCCCACTCCTCCACTTGCACCTGGCTGGATGACCTTGGGCAAGCCACAGCTCTGTACCAGCTGTTCCCTCAAGGACAGCTTGGGAAAGATCTCTCTCAGCCCCACCTACCTCACAGGGTGTCTGTTGTGGGGAGGGGAAGGGAAAGGAGTTTGTAAGCCGCTCTGAGACTCCCTTGGGGAGTGGAGGGCGGGGTATAAATCCAATCTCTTCTTCTTCCCCCCTCCCTCCCTCCCTCCCTCCCTCCCTCCCTCCCAGTGGGGATACAAAGCTGCTTATATCAGGTTCCTTCTGTGTGTGCCTCAGTGTGTCCCAGGGACTTATGAACATGTGCCTGGCTCTTTTCCTTGTGAGGCTCCATCTTTTGTAAGCACAGGGTATTGAGGAAGGCCATGGCCTATCAGGCAAATCAGGCCTATCAGGAACAAAACTGTCCCTCCCACCCCATTGGCAAATAAGTGGCTAGTCCCTTGTAGCAGACCAGCTTGCCTGTTAGCCATTGGTGGCACATCAGTGTGGCCTGAAGGAGAAAGAATCTGCTCTCATCTTTTTTACACAAGCTTCCTTGCTCAGTCACCTGGGAGTGGCATTTACCTGCTGCAGGCAGGTTTGGTCTCGGAGCCTGTGCTGCTGGAAGTCTGTCAGGGAAGCATCTGGGGATTCTTGCGGAGAGAAGTGCAGGCCTCCCTTGAAGAGGCAGCAACAGAGCCAGCGTTCTGTCGGAAAAGAAAAGGGTGATGTTGCTCTTTTTTGCTTTCTTGTTAGAATAGTTTATCTTGCTTTTCAATTTAAAAATTATCCATAGTGGGTAACGTCGTATTCTTAATCTGACAAAGGGAGCTTTGACTCGAGAAGACTTAAACGCCCAAAAACTGGTTGGTCTCTAGTGTAGTGCCGGTTTGGTGTAGTGGTTAGGAGCACAGACTCTACTCTGGGGGAACCGGGTTTCCTTCCCCACTCCTCCACAAGCAGTCAGCTAGGTCACCTTGGGCAAGCGACAAGAGCAGGTCTTAGTCAGAGCTCTCTCAGCCCCACCTTCCTCACAGGGTGTCTGTTGTAGGGAGAGGAAGGGAAGGAGGTTGTAAGCCGCTCTGAAACTCCAGGTGAAACTCCTCCTCCTCCTCCTCAAACCTGGTACATTCCTAAGCAGTGGAGCAAAACTCCAGACCAGTAATCTCAGCAAGTAAAAGCTTAGCGGCCAAAACTTCATTCCACCTGCACTGAATTTAACATTGAAAGAACAGAGATAGGTGGGCAGAGACGAGAGATGAAAAATTTCCCAGAAATTTTGAAACCACAGGAACTCCCCAGTGTATTTTTCAGTTTGGGAGAAAAATTGAAATATGTGTAAGCTGTGCTTTTTTATGCTGTATACTGTGTGAGAGAAAAACATTTAAGAAGCATTTCGTTCATTCCAAAAGAGAAAACAGTACACAGGAGTGTCCTCCCCCCCCCCCCCCCCGCTCCCCCAAAATGCCTTATTTGACTGTTGGAAAAATGGAAAACACTTCTGGGGGGGGGATTCCCCCCATCAAATGTTTTTTCCCTGGGCCATCATCCCATTTCTTGTAGTCTAGCAGAGGTGCAATCAGCCCATCTCAAAATGGCTCAGAGGATTTTCTCAGCAGTCAGGACCTGACTGCTGCCAAAATGTGACTAGTGTGGAGGAAGAACTCCTTGTGGAGTGTGTTCCACATATGTGGTGCAGTTACTGATGTCTGTGTGACACAAGGTGTGTTTGCTAAGTGCAAGGTGGTGGCAGCCAGTGCTTAAAGACAGAAAATTGCAGGGCTGTCCTTAAAGAACCGGTTGTTTAGCTGCTGGGTCCATATTCATATCCAAAGCAGAAATGTCCTGGGCCAGGACTTGGTTAAGACCATCAAGCCACACAAATCATCTGAAGAGTATTTTAAACTTCAAATTGGTGTATAGTAGAAGTCTGAATAGATTGTGGGTGTGACCAAAATAAAGTAAATTTTTAAAAAATTGTTTAAAACCTTAAACACTGTATCTCTACATTTTAGTGTGTAAAGCTTCAAATTCTAACTATTCCCAGAAAAAAAGAAGTCTGGGAACATGAGGGTGTGTGTATGTGTGTCCCGAAGCTCTATAAACTTACCCAGGTAGTAAAGGAATAGAATTTCAAAAAGCCATATTTCTGCACTAATAATGTGTAATTAGAAAGCTGAGAAACTTCAAGGCCAAGCAAAAGATTCTCTCGTGTTCTATGAGACGCCTGCGCAAACTATACAAATGCCTATTGTTTCGCTTACAACTTTATCTCAAGTCAGCCAGCCTGGAGGCCGTGAGAATTCTGATGTTTAGCAACATAGCTAGAAGTGAGCATTCCTGCTAGTTTGACTCTGATAGGCATGGGCGGGGTTGTAATAGAATGCCTTGCTTACAAAAATGATGCTGAATGTATACGAATGACATCTCTTCTGTAAACTCCCGCCCCACTGGTATTTAAGGTAGAGCCCTCATGAAAACGGGGCTCGGCATTTTTCTTGCAAAACTATTTGCAAAGCCGAGACTGACGTCAATAAATAAGCTTCTACTGTGCCTGCTGTCCGGTACCTTCATCCTTGGATGGTGTTTGTTTGGATTTTTGGTCATAAGTGCTACAGTAGATCTATATTCTAATTCTGTGAGGGTTTTTTCCTGTGTGGATGCTTATATTTGCCTAAAGAGAGCTCACTCTCCCCCAACAGCTTTTCCTACATAGTCAGGCCCCTTTCTTGGTCTGCAGAAAAATCTGAAAAGTTTAAAAAAAAACTTCAGGGACTGTTGAATTCCCCCCAATACCTTTTGAAATGCATCAGCTCCAAGCGTCAACTGTGAGGAGATTAGAATGTTTTTTTGGGGGGCGGAGAGGTTCTAACTGTTTCCGTCAGTAAAAGGCAGGGCTTTTACTAGCAGCAGTCTAGGGTTGCCAAGTACCACCCCCCCAGGCCACCAGCAGCAGATCTAGATCCAGGCTGGGAAACTCCTGGAGATTTGGGGGTGAAACCTGGGGAGGACAGGGACCTCAGTGAGGTACAATGCCATAAACTCCACCCTCCAAAGCATCCATTTTCTCCATGGAAAGTTATCTCTGTAGTCTGGAGATGAGCAGTGACTCCAGGGGATCCCCAGGTCCCACCTGGAGGCTGGCACCCCTAGGCAGCACCCTATGTGTGACATGAGACCACCTGATTTGCATGACTTAATTAGGCCCAGCTGCTTTGCTACTGTTCATCAGCAGCCACCCTATGAAAGCCATTGTGATGTAACAGAGCTTCAGATTGGGATCTGCGAGATCCAGGTTCAGATCCCTATCTTGCGGTGGAAGCTGACTAGGAGATTTTGGACCAGTCACATACTTTCAGCCTAACCAACTGCACAGGGTTGTTGTGCATTCAACAAGGAGGAAATAATAATGTAAGCTGCTTTAGTCCCCACTGTGGAGAAAGACTGTAATTTTCCTAGGTAGAGGCTGTGGGGGAGGAGGGTGGAGATGGAAAGCTGAAGACAGATGAAAGTAGGTTGGTTGTTGGGTAGGAAGGAAATAGGGTTGCCAACTCCAGGTTGGGAAATTCCTGGACATTTGAGAGGTAGAGCCTGGGGAGGATGGGATTTGAGGTGGGAGGCAGAAAGAGAGAGAAAGAGTGAGGTGGGGAGACAGAAAAAAAGAATGATGATGGGTCAGAAAGAGAGAGGAAGTAACATACATGGAGGAGAGAGAGAGAGAGAGAAAGAAAGGGGGAGGCAGAAGGGAGAAAGAGTGTGAGAGAGGTAGGGGGAGAAAGGAGGAAGCAAAGATGTGAGGAATGGGATAACTATCCCGCAAGTTTCTTGCGCGTTTCCACTTGTAGTTATATAATTTCATATTTAATTGTCACATAATCGTACTGAAACCACTTTATGTTTAGAGTAGTATCTTACAGAACAAATTGGGGCTGGTGGTGGTGGAAAGTGCCATCAAGTTGCAGCTGACTTATGGAGACCCTGGAGCCTTTTCAAGGCAAGAGATGTTCAGAGATGGTTCACCATTGCCTGCCTGCAGAGCAACCCTGGACTTCCTTGGTGGCCTTCCATCTAAGTATTAATCAGGGCCTGCTTAGCTTCCAAAATTTGACAGATCAGACTAGCCTGAGCCATTCAGGTCAGGGCAGATTTGAACTACTGAACCATACAACTGCTTAAAAATGAACAGCATTTCTGTGAGATTGTCCCAATAGATATAGTCCACAACAGGTCTCCTTAAACAGATAGTCTTTTATTTGTAGAAAAGATCATGTTGGTCAGACACTTCTTCTGTTAGTAATGCTTAAGCTTTGAATTACAATCATAATTATACTGGATATGAAATATGGCCCAACTACCCTCTACCAATCAATACAGAGAATTCTTGGCACCCAATTATACTGGCCCAGTGTTCCCAAGGAAAGCGTGGCAAAATGAGTTCTCAGGGAGAAATACTGTTGAATATTTTGGGAGGATAGTTCCCAGAGAAATTAAGAAAATAGGATATATAACACCTGTGGTTCTTGTAACACAGAACAGGAGGCACTTCCTTTCAAGGTCGTTAGCTGAGGAGGCTAGAGATAAAAGCGAATGAGTAATGAGCATGCGCAAAGCAAAGCAGCGAGGGGAAGCGAGGTGTGCATTCCAGTGGTGGGGGTCAGGTCCCCGATGCTATCTCCCGGCCGGGACCTATAAATATGGAGTAAAACATTCAGACCCAAAACAATGCAAGTTAAACAGAAAGGCTTAGCCGGATGTAACATTGTAATATTGGTGCAGTCACCCCAGTCTATATGGCAGCTCACTGACAATTTCTTAGACAGCAGTGTATTTCATATACAGAGAAAAATGGTTCAGTTATTCCTGTTACGTAAAACACAGGTTACTTTTAAGGTAAGAGTTCCTTGAAAACACAACTACAATGTGATTATTTCTTCCGTTTTATAAAGAAAAATGGTCATGCTCCAGTTTAAGTTAAGTATTTAAAACTCCATTGATTTCAGTGCGAGAGTTAGAGTAGTGCTTAAATCTTTGGTATGAAAAGCCACAGGACTTAAAAGTACCTATGTTCGGATCATTCCTGTGTTATTTTTAGAAAATTATTGTGACATTCAATTATTTATTAACAACAGAATTCCTAAAATGGCACTTGAAAGTTCAGTACTCCCTAACGACTGTTAGTATCATCAGTACTATACCTGTTGCATTGTCTCCATTAGTATTAAATATTATTTGTATTTGAACATTTTGTTTTTTGACATTTCCCACAAGCAAAGATATAGTAAAGCTCTGATTTCCCCCATTTCACACACTCGTTTGCAGTTGCTGTGAATCACTTTGAGATGATTCTTTGGTGCTATCTCTGCAGGAACGTCAGATAATTGGTATTCCCTTTAAAGGTCTTTGTCTGTTCATTAGATGGCACTCTGTGTCAAATTCATTATTTACAAATGCATTCTCATACTGGAGAGCTGATGACGGAATCCTTTCTCACTGCCTGGATGACATTGCAGTTGCTGGCCCCAGTCTCAGTGAAACAGTGTTTGCATTTTCTGTAGAATTGTAAATGCAGAGCGTATCCCGCTGTCCAGCTTCCCCTAATTCTTTTTTTTTGCTGTGTCATATTGGCACAACATATGGCTGGTTTTGTGAAAGATCTCAGGTGGTCTCCATATTCAATGTCCTCTGTTGGCTGTAGAGTAGCATGGAAGACCTGGGAGCAGAAATTTGACATTCTGTTGTTTAATCTCTGTCTTGTTGTCATGGTCAAGCATTTCAGCGATCTTAGAGTCTGCTTGTATGAAAGCTCTATGACTTCAGGACCTCACAGATGTTGATGTCTCAATCTTTGGGGTGAGCTTTTCGAAATCACAAATATAATACGTTTGTGTGGATAAGTACGGTCTAAAAAGAGCAAACCTGCAACCCAGGCTGCCCCATGGTGACATAGAATCATAAGAGCTGGAAGGGATCTCTAGGGTCATCTAGTCCAACTCCCTGCACAAGGTAGGAAATTCACAAATACCCCCTCACACACCCCCAGTGACCGCTGTTCCATGCCCAGAGGATTAACAACGACTTCTAGGATCTCCAGCCTAACTGGCCTGGAGAAAAATTGCTTGCTGACCCCAAACTGGCAATCAGCATTTCTCTGGTCCTGTAAGAAAGGGCCACAAGAACTAAGCACTAATGCAACCCTTCCTAACCTCCCTCTCATGATCTGCTGAAGTTCACAGAATCAACATTGGTGATAGATGGCCACCTAGCCTCTGTTTGAAAACCTCCAAAGAAGGAGAGCCCACCACCTCCCGAGGAAGCCTGTTCCACTGAGGAACCATTCTAACTGTCAGGCAGTTCTTCCTAATGTTTAGCCGAAAACTCTTCTGATTTAATTTCAACCTGCTGGTTCTGGTTCAACCTTCTGGGGCAACAGAAAACAACTTCACAACACCCTCTATGAAGATGGTGATCGTATCACCTCTCTGTCGTCTCCTCTCCAGGCTGAACATACCCAGCTTCTTCAACCTTTCCTCATAGGACTTGGTCTCCAGACCCCTCACCAGCTTTGTTTTCTTCCTTTGGACACATTCCACCTTGTCTAGATCCTTCTTAAATTGTAGTGCCCAAAACTGAACACAGTACTCTAGGTGAGGTCTAACCAGATCAGAGTAAAGTGATACCATAACTTCTCGTGATCTGGACACTATACCTCTATTGAGCCAGTCCAAAATGGAATTTTCCTTTTTAGCTACCGCATCACACTGCTGACATGTTTGGTGTATAGTCTACTAAGACCTCTAGATCCTTTTCACACACACTACTGCCAAGACAAGTCTCCTCCATCCTATAATTATGTATTTGATTTTTCCTACCTAAATGCAAAACTTTACATTTATCCCCATTCAAATTCATTTTGTTTGTCTTAGCCCCGTTTTCCAGCCTGTCAGGATCATCCTGCATCCTGACTCTGTCTTCTACCATATTTGCTACCCCTCCCAATTTAGTATAATCTACAAGTTTAATAAGCATTCCCTTTATTCCTTCATCCAAATCCTTTATAAAGAAGTTGAACAAAACAGGTCCCAGGACAGATCCTTGAGGCTTTCCACTTGTCACTCCTCTCCAAGAGGATGAGGAACCATTCACAAGCACTCTTTGGGTGCAATCTGTCAACTAGTTACAGATCCACCTAACAGGCATAGGATCCAAACCACATTTTACCAATTTGTCAACAAGAATATTATGTGGAACCTTATCAAAAGCCTTTCTGAAATCAAGATAAACTGTGTCTACAGCATTCCCCTGATCCAGCAAGGTAGTAACTTTCTCAAAAAAAAGAGAGATAAGGTTTGTCTGACATGACTTCTTCTTGAGAAACCCATGCATGTAGGAGTTTCTGGTTATGGAGACTCTAATCTCTCCCCTTGTGCCGTGAAATCTCTAGTTACATCCTAGACATTACTGACTTCCTGTGGAATCTGTAATCGATTGACTTGCTCAGAGAATACTGTTCTCACTGCCATGGATGCTGAGGCACTGTATACTGACCTCCTCCACAAAGACGGACTACAAGCTATCAAGAATGTTATCTGTAACAATACCACAGCATACTTTCCCACTGAGCTTTGGCACTTTCTCCTCACCTGTAATTATTTCGGATTTGATGACAGCTCGTATCTTCAAGTTAATGGCACATCCGTGAGCCATAGAATGCGAACACGTTCATGGCTGATTTAGGAGCTGATGAAGCACTGTTATATCCACAGGCAGCTCTCCAGCACAGTATGGTATCTATAACAGTTTGATCATCTGGGAAGGAAGCACTCAAGATTTCTCTGGAACTTCAGCCACCACTGTCTTGTGCATGGATTAATCCACACAACAGGTCGGTTTTCTGGACAACACTATAGAACTGGACACATAAGCACCACCATATATCAAAAATATGTCAGTGGCTATGTTTGCTTTCAGTTGTCAGCCTGAGCACACCATTCAAGTGCTTTGTTGCATCTGCATTTGTTCCAGTTTCTTGAACGGATTTAAATCAGAGATTTACAGCAGGCAGTTTTGGTGGCGACCATACCCACTATAGGTATTTTTCTTATTTGGATTTCAGGAAAGGCATAAATACTGGTATGCTGGGTTCCTTAATTCTGGTTTGGTATTCAGATTTGGGTTTCCACCTGAAATCCTGTAATTAGTCAGGCCCATTATTCCCTGTGGGGAATATTTATGGGGGGCTGTTTTTCAAGAAACTTGCAGGGAATTAGGCCTGCCTGATCATTAAAGACCCTCCCAGGTTTCAAGTAGAGTTGATCACGGGGTCCAGTTCTACAGACCCCTAAAGAGAGTGCTCCCAGGCATCCTGCTAGTCTTCCTTGTTTCCTGTGGAGGAAAATCCCATGCCTTCTCTAGAGCAAAGAAACCAGTAGCTGAGCACGCAAGAGTCAGGAAGCACTGGCCAAGGCCCCTCAATGCAAACAGAACCAACGTCAAACCAGAGAATCCCAGCAGAACCACAGGCCAGTGTGGCAACCTCAACGCAGTGTTCAACCAGAGAATCCAAGACAAACAAACTGAAGCAAGGAATACCGCTGCAAGCCCAAACAGAATCAAATTTCAAACCGAAGCATCCAAAACAAGCCCACCTAGCAAGTCAATACCAAGTCCTGGTAAGGAGACACTAACTCAGACGAACTGTACAACAGAAGAAAAAACAGTCTTGGGATCCTTAAACTTTAGGCCTTAAATATTTCTGTGTTTTCTCAAATATTTCCAGAATTTTTCAGGACCCATTTACTGGTATCCCCCAAAATTCCAAATAACGTCTGGATGTTTGAGTATATCTGAAAAATACCAATAAGGTATTTTTCCGGTATATATTCAGGCCAGAAATAGCCAAATGGACACCCCACCAAGGGGCTTTGGGGGCCAGTGAGAAGCAGAGGTGGTTGGCCATCGCCTTCCTCTGCAAGGTCTTCTTTGGTGGTCTCCCTTCCAATACTAACCCTGCTTAGCTTCCAAGACCTGACAAGATCTGGTTATGCCATGCTGCCTTCCCTCCTG
Source organism: Lepidodactylus listeri (assembly GCA_029233225.1). Classification (NCBI taxonomy): domain Eukaryota; kingdom Metazoa; phylum Chordata; class Lepidosauria; order Squamata; family Gekkonidae; genus Lepidodactylus; species Lepidodactylus listeri. The sequence continues at coordinate 147,300,074 of JARCFY010000004.1, forward strand.
CATGTCCCTAGTACCCACATAGTTTGAAAAGGCCAGACTGATGCCAGAGAAAGCCTACTACATGACAGGTCCAAACCCCCCCCACCTCTGGCTGTCCCAGTTATTTACAGCACTCTTGGACAATGGAGTCTTTATCACGTGCACCTTGGTGGCAAGCCTTCCCTTGCTTACAGACAGCACTATAACCTAAAACAGATACATATATCAGATAGGCATCCAGGGACCTGACCCTGTAGTAAATGCAGGTGTCAGTTCTGTCTCCGTATTCACAGGTAATACTACTGTATGCCTTAATAATATCGTCTGTGCCATCTTGAGTTCATCCTGTGAAACATGCTGTGTATTAACAATGCCTTTGGTACTCTGTACGTATGACAGACAAGTCAGTCCTTGTGCAAAAAGAATAAATGGGCACACATCTGAGGTTACAGATTGTCAGCAGTCAGAAATCCCTGAGCTCTTCTCCAACCAAAAAGCTTCAAAGAGGGCCTCCAGCATGAAACTGCTAAATCAGAATTCATCCAATATGACTTCTCAAGAGCTTAACAAGGGGGTGGGACTCCTGTGCTGTTACAGGTGTTAACTAACTTAGCAAAATTAGGGAAAATTAATTGTCCCCAGTTACTATCTACGTAAATGCTCTCTGTTCTTTCCTTTATTATATATTAATTTTACATGATTACCTTTCAACTGGTATTGCCTGCATTTCAGAGCCCTTTGACCCTGGTGTGTTCAGTTTTTTAAAAATAGCCCACCCTATCCATCTGTCTATATGTTCTGTTTTCACTTTTACTGCAACAGAGGTACTGTTACTAGGGGTGTGCGTAACAGAGCTACCGAGTTGAAAATATACACGAAAATTGCTGTTTTGGGTTGTTAACTTTGGTTTCCCAGAATGGTATTAAGAGTTCAGGATTCGTACCAAAACAAAACTGCCCTCTCCAAAAATCTGTCTCGTTTCGACTTTGGATGCTGTAGCATGGCTACTCCTTTGGAATTCTTTCCTTTAATGAAGAATTGTGTTTCTTTTGTCTTTTTTCCCCCAGAGAGTGTTGGAAGACTCCTTCCTCATACTCCCCCACCCCACCCCGATTTCCTGTAGTGTGTCCATGAGGCTAGCTAAAGAAGTACCATAGGCTGGTCTGCATCCTTGCTGTGCGGTTGCCAAGCTGTCATGAGATGACATTGGCAGTCTGCAAAATGAACAAACAAAAACTCCCTCATTTTGGTACTAGAAAACTTGTAGCACAATCCCATGCGTGTGTACTTGGCAATAGGTCCCACTAGCTTCCGTGAGGCCTATTCCCAGGTAAACCTGCACAGAACTGCATCCTTCAGTGCCTGAGAGAGCCACACCTAATAATGGCATGTAAGGGGCTGAAAAGAGATGAAAATGCAGAACTGCTAATAGTAGAGTGTCTTGAATGGGTGTGAACTTAAATTGTGTAGGAGTTGAATTTTTTTTTACTACTATTTGTAATCTCTTGCTTTTTGCCTTTGGATGTGAATATTTCAGTTCTCTGTAGGTCCTGGTACCTTTAAAAGACTGCAGTGATTTCCCACCTCTGCCTGATGCTTAAAAAGAAAAAGGTGGTGGTGGTCCAAAATATGATTACATAATGGATCTTTCCCAACTCCTCCTTTCTGCTACAGCCCCCGAAAAGCTGTTCTGCAGGGATGGGGGAATCTTGGGACAGGCATGGAATGCAGCATAGGGGTTTGCATTGGAAAGAGGGAGCAGATGGAAGTATCTCCTCTTCCCTTTGCATAAACCCAGTGGAAATCCAGCCCGGGATTTGGGGGTTTTCTATTTTTCCTTTCTGGGGGAGCATGCTCAATTCTAGAGATTCCTGTGACTTGCACTTTTTCCTAGATCCTTCTCAATTTCAAAGGGGTGGTTTTTTAAAAAGAAAACATTGCCTTTTATTTTACATATTTTATGGCTTTCACCATATAGGTTGGCAGTACTTCAGATTTTAGCTGCTGTACATTTATTTGTAGTTGTCTGGTGGTAGTCTTTTGATTTGAAACCGAAGGTGCATTATATACCCTATTTCTTTTTTATTCCAGTTATACATGTATCAGCTATTCCGAAGTTTAGCTTATATCCATTCCTTTGGAATATGCCATCGGGATATAAAACCACAGAACCTTTTGCTGGACCCCGACACAGCTGTCCTAAAACTTTGTGATTTTGGAAGGTAGGTTTTCTTCAATACCCTGGCATAAACTTACATATTTGTTGTGGTATATTAAGACTTAGTCTGAACTCTGTTTTTGGATAGTATGGTTCTCCCGTCCTGTGTGTCAAAGCTGTTTCCATTTTAATAGTTCCAGCCTCCATTTTGGAATTCAGCAAAATCTGCAGAGCAGTTGGCCCCCATCATGAGTCGGGATATTCACTCACAGGGAGCAAGCCTGTGTGTCATATTGACTCCTTCCCCTCTTGTCCCCCATTTATATGTTTCTTGCCTCTATAATATTTTATTTAATAATTTCCCCCCACAAATATAGACTTATGCAATGTAAGAATTTATAGGCAGGTGCAAATTGTGGGCCGTGGTGGCTCAGAGGTTAAGATGCTGAGCTGCAGACCGGAAGGTCAGTTGCTTGGCAGTTCGAGACCCAAGCGCTGTGTGATGGAGTGAGCGCCCATCTCTGGCCCCAGCTTCTGCCAAATTAGCGGTTTGAAACCTCGCAGTTCGAAAGCATAAATAGCTACTGCTTCGGCAAGAAGGTAACAGCATTCTGGGCACTTCAGCGTTTAGTCATGCCAGCCACATGACCACGGAAAAGTCTTCAGGCAGCACTGGCTCTTCAGCTTGGAAACGGCGACGAGCACTGCCCCCTGGAGTCAGATTTGACTGGCTTTCGAGCAAGGGAAACCTTTACCTTTAACCTTTGCCTTTACCAATTGTATATTACCTCTTATATTTCCTAAAGTACTTGATTGTACAATATCTACGAGGGGAGCTTTTTCCCAAATTAAGCAGCTCTTCTGGTGGAGAAAGGACCACCGTAGCTGGAGGAAGGTTCCTTAGGCCGAGTGAAAGTTCTAAACTTTGCTTAGCTGAGCAGCTTTTGCTGTGGAAAGCTCCTTTTATAAATCAGCCCAGAGGAGCCCAAAATGTGCTCCCCTCCCAGTACATATGATTGTTTGGGGGTTTGAGTGGCCTGGTGTAAGAGGCAACCTTGGATTCAGTATATCTCCCTGGTTTAGATAGGCTAGTTCTCATTAGTCAGAAATATCCTTGTTAGCAGGTTTAAGATGCTGTTGTGCAATTTGGGGGCTGAGGCTTTACTTCCGTGCAAGTGAGCTTGCTTACGTACACCGTCTCTTGCTCTCTCACATTTTTAACCCAGCCTTTCTCCAATTGGGGGGGGGGGGCATACATGATTTTTTCCTCCTTTTATCCTCACAATAACCTATGGAGGTAGGTTAGGCTGAAAGAGTAACTGGCCCAAAGTCACCAGGCAAGCCTCTGTGACAGAGGTGGGTTTTGAACCCGGCTCTTCCACATCTTACTCCCTTGCTCAGACTATTGTACCATGTTGGCTTCGTCGCCTTGGAATGGCAAAGACAGCAAAGGAATAAATACCCTTGCAGGAAGGGTTCCTTTATCTTTATTTGTATTATGAAATAGGCAAAGGGAAGGTTTGTGGGAACTTTGTAGATGGAAGAAAATCCAGACAGAAGTAGCATTTACGGCGTTTTGGCATTGGGATCAGAAAGGGTGGGGTGGGTGAGGTGAGGCTGTCTAGCATATGCTGTTGTATGGAAGAAGTCTTTTGCCAGATTCTAGAAACTGAAATCCCTGCACGGTACAGAATGTGTGAACTGAGCCTAATGTTAGACATATTACCCTTCTTCCATGCCTTCTTCCGAAGGTCTCCATCTGTTGAATCGCTTGTTCACCGTCTTTGTGTCCTGGAGGTATTCTACCTTCGTCTTCCCTGTTGGGGTTCCTCAGGGATGTGTTCTTTCACTGCTGTTTGTTCTCTCTCTAAACACCTGTTGCTCGGTGATCTCTGCGAACACCAGGGTTTTCATCACAACCTATACGCTTCTAAGATCCATGCCTCTATGTGCCTCTACATCCTCAGATCTTTCTCTGCTTTCCCTTTGCCTGGGTCTTTGAAGCTATCTGGAGCTTCCCTTTCTGTGGTGCAAGAGAGAGAGGGAAGGCATCTTCAGTATGATCAAAAGGCAGATAAAACCATTAGCCAAGGCAGAGAGCAGAGTGCTGTCACGTTCCAGAGATGGCGCGGGCAGGCGTAGCTCCAAATGTGAAACTGTACCACCATTAATTTTTATCCACTCTGTGGCACTGTACTGGCTTCCCATACCAATCTCTGCCGGAAGACAGTGTGGTGGGATGGATGGAATGTCAGAGTACATCCTGGGAAGATGCAGGTTCAGATTCCCACGGTGAAATTCATTGGGTGACCTGACATTTCTCTCAATCTAACCTACCTTATAAGGTGGTTGTTAGGATAAAATAGAGCGAGGGACAACCTTGTACACCACTCTGGAGGAAGATGATAGATGTGTGATGTGAAAACCCACAGTATTATGTCATACTGGAGTGCAGGTCTTAGTGCCACGCCAGCCACAGATGGTGGGATTAAAAAAATCAGTGAAACCTTCTGTGAAGCACTTAGTAGAGCTGGGACTGATTCGCATATAGAGTCTGGCTTCCACTAGTACAGTGCTCTCGTGGCCAGTTTGGTGTAGTGGTTAGGAGTGGAGGGCTCTAATCTGGGAGAACCGGGTTTGATTCTCCACTCCTCCACATGCAGCTGCTGGTGTGAACCTTGGGTCAGTCACAAGTTCTTTCAGAGCTGTTCTCTCAAGACCGAAAGAGCTCTCTCAGCCCCACCTACCTCTCAGAGTGTCTGTTGTGGGGGGTGGGGAGAAGATTGTAAACTGCTCTGAGACTCTGAGTGAAGGGCAGGGTATAAATCCAATCTCCTCTTTTCTTTTTTCTTTTCTTTTCTTTTCTTTTCTTCCTCATTGTCCATGAGGTCTGAATGCAACATAGTTCGGAGAGTGAACCGAATCTTTCTTGGCCCCTTCAGAGTAGAAAACCAGAACAGTGTGAGAACCTCGCCATAAAAAGGCGGCAAGAAGCCCTTGCTGAAAAAACGAGGGATATGCATGACTTGAGGCTTTATCGTGGGTTGAACCTTCTAGGAACACAAGCTCAGAAGAAGCACCTCAGAGACTGACAAGATTTTCGAGGCGGAAGTTTTTGAAAGTCAAAGCTCCCTTTGTCAGGTATGACCGTCTGGTATCTGACAAAGGGCACCTTGACTCTCGGAAGCTTATACCACCAAAGGCTTATTGGTCTCTGTTGCTGGTCTTGAATCTAGCTGTTCTACTGCAGACCAACTCAGCTACACGAGGGGGGACAGGAGTGCTCTCTTGAAGTCTTTGAAGGGCTGTCACTTAGAGGAGGGCGTGGGGAACTGTTCCTGCTGGCAGCAGAGGAGAGGACTCACAATCACAGGTTGAAATTAAGGGCAGGAAGGTACCGGCTGGGTATTAGGGAAAACTTTTTGACAGTAAGAGTTGTGCAACAGTGGAATCGGCTGTCCAGAGAGGTGGTGAGGTCCCCCTCACTGGCAGTCTTTAAGCAGCAGCTGGGCAAACACTTGTCAAGGATGCTGTAGGAGGCTGATCCTGCATTGAGCAGAGGGTCAGACTAGATGGCCTGTATGACCCCTTCCAACTCTGCGATTCTGCCTTCTGAAACGAGGAATGCAAGGTGCTGTTTCTCCTCTCCTCTCTTCTATTAGAGCTACTGCCCTTTTGCTTACGCCTTCCCCCTCAGCTCTTGCCTGGGGGAGTTGGGGAGGCCCTAACCAAAAACTAAATTCCTCAGAGCCTGCGCAGTTGGAAAGGTGGGGTTGCAGTGGGATTGCCCTGGGAGACTCATAAACATGTTTTCCTCTTTGAGGTCTTTAAAGTATCACATCTCAGTGATGGGTGAACTTAGTTACCACAGTGAGGTGGTAGAATTCCTATGTAAGGCTTGTACTGCGTTTATCACTGCTGCTTCTTTTCAGTCATTAACAGGCGACGAATAAAGCTGGTCAACCCTACGCAGTGTCAAACAGAGTGCCGCTTTGCAGATGTCTCCCCCAAATACTCCCTTAAGGACCGCAGCAAAGGAAGACTGCTTTCTTGGGCCATGATTGTGAATCTCAGTGATGCTGAGTTCTAGATCTAACGTGTACCTTTCTTCTTTTGTTCCCCTGTGTTTAGTGCAAAACAGCTGGTCCGTGGAGAGCCCAACGTCTCTTACATCTGCTCTCGGTACTATAGGGCTCCAGAGTTGATCTTTGGAGCCACTGATTATACCTCCAGTATAGGTATGTATGTTTCTCATTTAAAAAAACATATATCATTTTATCTTTGAGTGTGGTTTCTCTTTCTGTGAAAGTTTAAAGCTTCGGTGGAAGCCAGGGAATGTGTATCTGCAAATTTAACTAGATCTCACAATGTAACTGTTGTGACAGAGTAGCCTGAGATCCCATCTGAGATGGTAACTTGGAGTAGTAAACTCTTGATACTGTCAGCAGTCTGAAATTCTCACGTGATACAAGACGCTTTTGATGTAAATGAGTCTCTTTCCAGCGCAACATATAGTAAACCCATTTGTTAAAACATAGTCTCTGTCTTTCCATTATTTATTTATTTGTTGAATTTCTATCCTGCCCTCCCCGCGTAGCAGGCTCCGGGCGGGTTCCATCAAATATAATCAGTATACAGTATCTATATACTAATAGCCAAGGGTGCCCCCTCTGTGCGAATATCTAAATCTGCACTGAGGGGGCAAAGAAATTTTCCAAACAGCTCTGAACAGTTAAAAAAAACTGTTCAAAATCTGAATAGTTCAAAAAATCATACAGGGGATTCTTAAATCCCCCCAAAAGTAAAAAAAAAAGCGTTCCCTGTGCATGTGCAGAGATTGCACTTGGAACGGTGCCTCACCGCCGTTGCGGGGGGGGGGGGGGGCTTGGCAGGCCTGTGGCCGGGAGCCACTCAGGCCGCACTGCCATTGCGGGGGGGGGGGGGGAGAGTTTGGGAGGCCTGCGGCCGGGAGCTGCTCAGGCCTCGGTGCTGGGGGGCAGGTGGGAGAAGGCTTGGTGGGGCAGGAGAAGGCTTGGTGGGCCCAGCGGCTGGAAGCCCTGCAGGCCTTGCCGCCAGTGCTGGGGGGGGGGAGGTTTTGGGGGGCTAGACTTACCTGTGGCCACATCCTCCTCAGCACTGAGCTCCTGCTTCTGCAGGCCAGGAGCCATGGGAAAACTCCCCCCCCCCCCCGGCAAGTACTGCTGATCCAGCTTCTTGTATAAATATAATCAGATATAATCAATAAACAATATACAAAAAGTTAAAAATAGTTAAAACACCCACTAAAATACAACAATATTCCTCCGGTGCAGCCATAGCTAAAGCCACATAAATACAGCCTGTTTCAAGTATGGGTTCCTGAGATGGTAATGCAGATCTGATCTGCTGAGGGGAGGCCCACTAGAGAAGGGGGGTGCCCACAGACCTAACTAAAAATCCTCAAGGCAGTTCGCGCAGGAGTAAGTAAAGCAATCTGAATATCTGCCATTGGTTCACTTCTAAATCAGTGGCCTTTGTAACGTTATATATATTGACTTCATTTATAACCTGCCTTTCTTCCCAGTGGAAGTATCCTGGCAGAGTGGGGATTTGAACCTGGCTCTCTCAAGATCCTAGCCTAACGCCACACTGGCTCTTCTGTGTCAAGACCAATCAAATGTGGAGCCTGGATCAGATCAGTGAACTCTGCACGTTGTCTTGCTAGTGCTGGACAGAGCATCATGGTGGACTTCTTATATTAGGGGAATGGAGATTTGAAATAGAGGGGAGAAAGTGACCTTGGCCTTCTGAGGCACAGCACAGTATTGCTCATTCCGATCATTTGGAGCCCCTCATACTCATTCATTCATTCATTCATTCATTCAATTTTTATTCTGCTCCTTTCCCCACCAAGCAGGACTCAGGGCGGCTTCCAACAATCACACAACCAATAAGAACAGCAGCACTATTTAAAATCAATCTTACAGTTAAAACTCACGACTCAGTCAGTCCTATCACAGCAGACATCAGATGGTACCCCAACAAACCTTCAGAGGTGGTCAACTTGGGGGGGGGGGGGGCAAGCACATTGTGATTCCTGGCCCAACAATGGGGAGGTCTGCCCTAGACAGATTTTTGCTGCATCAATCTCCTACCGTTTGGTTCTTTTTTCCTGGAGAAAGAGGTCGCCTCTGCCAATTCTTTACTCTCATTACTTGCCGTTTGCCCACTGGCCTCGTAATATGGAGGGTTTTTAAAATTATTGTTTTGGTCTAGAACAGGGGTGGGCAAACTTGCTCAGCGTAAGAGCCACCTAGAACAGGGGTGGCCAAACTTGCTTAACGTAAGAGCCACAGAAAATAAACATCAGATGTTTGAGAGCCACAAGACATGAACAAATATTGCCTGCTTTTATTGGAAAATAAGCAAATTTGCTTTTTATTAACATTAAATGAGACTGCCAAAAATAATAACAAAAGGGGCAAAAGCAGATATTGATAATGATATTAATTTGTCCAGTGATATTTGTTTGCTAATGATATTTAGCTTCCCCTGCCGGGAGCCACATAATATATGTGAAAGAGCCGCATGCGGCTCCCGAGCCACAGTTCGCCCACCCCTGGTCTAGAAGAACCCTCTAAAGCATATGCTCTTATCTGCTCTTGTTGTGTGACCCCCGTCCCTAGTAAGCCACTCCCTCTTTCCCCATTTTTTGCCATTTGCAGCTTGCCTTGTTAAAATGTTGCTCGGCTGGCTTGGTTGGCATCTCACTCGTTTGGGTTCAGTCCCCTCCTCTGGGACCATAGAAGATGCAGAGTGACTATTATTTTATTTTCTTATTTATATCCCACTTTTTTCCCTGATCAGGGACCCAGCATGGCTTTTTTGCATCGTTCCCTCCCCTCCACTTAATCCTCACAACAGCGACCTTGTGAGGGTAGGCGAGGCCGAGAGATTGTGATGGCCCAAGGTCACCATGAATGAGCAAGGGATTCAAACTTGGTCCTCCCAGATCCTAGGCTGGTGCTCTAGCCACTGCACTGCACCAGCCCTCCGTGCTAAGGTCAAGGCTGCAGTGCCGTGCAGCTCACAGCCTGCCGTTTCGCACACTGCCGTGGTCTATCTTGAATTACTGTTAACCTGTTAGTAAAACCAGCACTGTAGTGGCATCTGTCACCAAGACAGTGTCATTTTAGTCAATCAGATCTCAAATGGCCAATCAGAAGCCTTGCTGGGCAGGAGCCCCACCTGGCTCCACCCACTTTCTAGAAACAACTGACGGGGGCCAAGGTCCCACAGGAACCCCAGTATATGGCACTGTGAACCTTGCTCTGCCTAGCGCATAAATGTGTGAACCCATCCCAACCGTCTGCCCATTCCGTGTGTCTTCATTTTGCTGTTCCCTAATGGGTCTTCCTTCTCCTTTCCTTCAGATGTTTGGTCAGCAGGCTGCGTACTGGCGGAACTATTACTAGGACAACCAATTTTCCCAGGGGACAGTGGTGTCGATCAGCTGGTGGAAATAATCAAGGTACGGACGTGTTGGGTTTTCCGGGCATAATTTTGGAGTGTGAGTCGATACTAATTTTGTTTAATTACGGATCATTGTCTTGTGCACAGGCCAGCTACGGCCCGCACAGAAGACCGCTCAGTGAACAACAGTTGCAGCTAAGTGCGACCTTGTTTTTTGAGGGATGCATTCTGCAGGGGTTGTGTCATTCTTTTTAATCGTTCATGGAGGGAATATTAGTTTGGCTTCCATAGTAATGAAACCTGTGGAAATAATCAGAATCAGGAGTCTCAACCTTCAAGTCTGTGGTTGTGCGGAAAAGGAGTACCTGTCCAAGTAAAAAAACGGGAACTATTGGTGGTGGTTTTCTCCTTTTCTGTTAGATGGGACGGTGTTTTGGCTCTAACTGGAATAATAAATACTTGTGTAAAATCGGTGTCCAGTCCCTACACAGAAACATGACTAGTGTGTGCATAGCATAGTGAAATTACATAGGCAGAATTATGCATGAACACATGAAGCCGCCTTGTTCTTAATCAGACCCTGGGTCCATTAAGGTCAGTATTGTCTACTCAGACTGGCAGGGGCTGTCCAGGGTTTTTCACATCACCCACGCTTGATCCTTTTAGCTGGAGATGCCGGGGATTGCACCTGGGTCCTTCTGCATGCCAAGCAGATGCCGTACCACTGAGTCACGGTCTTTCCCCTAAAATTAGACAGGTCACTGCTTACAAACAACTTCTCATCTGGAACAAAGTGGGAGAAGACTGTGAAAGAGAGGTCTGGCACGACCGGCGTGTGTATCCTGGTTCCATAGCTTTGTGAATCAGAGTCCGTGTACGCCTTCCCTTTGCCATACTGTCCCAAATGCTGCAGATAATTGGGGAGAAAGGCAGGGTATAATTAAGTTAATAAATAAATGTTACTGCTGTCTGGTATCATGGCATCAGGAGTTGTCCCTTCCTGTTTTCTAGGTCCTTGGAACCCCTACAAGAGAACAAATTAGAGAAATGAATCCGAACTACACTGAATTTAAATTTCCTCAGATTAAGGCACATCCGTGGACTAAGGTGAGTCTTTCAAAAAATAATTATGATGATGCGGGGGACACACACACACACACACACACACACACACACACACACAGACAACTCTGAGGTCTATACGTTCATTTTCTCAAGTAATAAAACCGAGATGCAATCATAGCCCTGTAAAACCGTCACTGTGCATTATTTCTCTACGTCTAGAGATTGGATTTTTGTAACTCCCCAGCAGAGTGTATTGCAGCAAAAGGATATGCTTGGAACGTTTTTTCGCATAGAGCCAAAAGATCTTACCACATGAGCAAATGGCACTCCTTAGTGTGGCAGCAGGGTGTAGACTCCCCTCCCCGTTTCTCTAGCCGCCTGCTGCCCCTGAAAAGCCACTCTGGAGGGTATCCCAATCCTCCTGGAGCTAGATTTTGGACCTTGGATCCTGGGTTCTGTTCTTCATGGTCAACGTGTTTGAGAAGTTTTATGTAAATATAAAGGACGGGGGGGGGGGGACTCTTTCTTGAAGCACATCACGTGTTGAGCAGGGCTGTTCCTATCTCTTAACTAAGAACGAAGGTAAACGGTTACATAGTTCAGTACATGGTCCATGCTTATCTGTTATCTCAGCTGACAAGGAAATACTTAGTGCCTAGTACGTTTTGAAGCTAAGCGGCTTCTGTTCATGAGAAGATTTAAGTGCAGATATGACCATTTGTATTGTAACAGGTCTCTATATTTGTTTTGTTTGCTCAGTACTGTACTCAAAGTTTGTATGCCTCTGTCCCCGTGCCCCAAGCAAAATACGGACTTTGCTGTTGGTATGTCAGGGCGTTGAGGCTGTGCCTTCCCAGGAAGCAGTGCCAGAAAAACAGCCCTCAGTATATTCCCTGCTAGCTCCCTCCCAGTTAGATTTATGTTCGATAGTAGGATTAGTTTGCAACCCCTCTGGCCTTGGAAAACCAAAAACAAATTGGGGCAGGGAGGGTCTGAGCCAATGCTCCCTCTACGCTGTGGAGTCTTGTGAGCAACAATTCTGCTTGGTGAGCTACTGGCATTAAAGTGGTGAGCGAGCCATTCGGCTGCTGCATAAATTAGTTTGCTCTGGAGCCCTCCTTCCTGAGCTGAGACAAGAATGTGTGAGCTGGAGGCTAAAAGACTATGAGCTGGCTCACACAAATTCAGTCTAGAGGGGACACTGGTCTGAGCAGATGACTCTCTTCGGCAGAGGAAGGAGATGCTCCGTGTGCAGTGACACAATATGGGGCTGTGTTCCTGAAGGATCCTCTGTTCCCAAAATGGCCCGATGGACTGCAAGATGGACTGCAGATGGACTGTTCCCAAAATGGCCAGGTGGACTGTTCCCATAGGAAGGCCAAAAGTCCCAAGCATAGCCACAAGAACAGAGGTAGCCTTAAGCCTTATGCCAAAAAGAGCAACGAGTAGGGTCCTTCCAGAGTCCTCCCCTGCCCCTCCTCCTAGTCGCCTTTGGCAGTCTTCCCCCCCCCCCCCCGCACACACCTGGTGTCGTTGCGTGGTCAGTTCTGTTTACTACACAAGAGTGTCTAAAAAAAAAATCAGAGCATCAACTCCAGCAGCCATTTGACTGCAGCTTGGAACGTTCATGTTCAAGTCTCTGTTTAGAATGTAGGAGCAACCATGTGGGGGATTCCAGCTGCAGGGCCTTTAGTAACAAGGGAAGGCTAGGAAATCAAAAAGGAGGGCTCTGCCCTGGAGACTTCCTTCTTCTGTTGGGGGGTAACCATGATGGAGCAGGAATGGCTGCCAGTTGGTGATCCATCCCAAATTGTCCGTCCTTCTTTCTGCTGTGAGCACCCACCTGCATTACCCCTAGGGATGATGCTCAGGGTCTTAAAGAAAATTGTCGATAATCCTCTGCCGACAAGAATACCTTCAGACCAGTTGTTTTTAATAACTGTCCGCCTCTCTCTTTGTTGTCGTTCTTGGGTCAAGGCGGCTGAGCAGGGAGTGAGGTTAATAGTTCTCATGCTGTTGGGTTATAACGATTTCCTTGGTGCTGTCAGCCCAGAGATCAGAATGGAAACCTGTTGTTGTGGCCCTGGTTGATTATCTGGCTCTGGGATCCATCAGGTGGCGCGTGGCAGCATTTCTAGACTTGTCTGTAGGTTTTGATAACGTCGGACATCGGATACTCTCAGGTTGGTGGTGGAGAGACGCCACATCCCAGTGGTTCGGTTCCTACCTGTCTGAGCAGCGCTTGAGATTAGTGTTGGGTGGTGGCTGCTGCTGTAACCTCCGCTATTTAATTTGCGGAGCTCCTCAAGGCTCTCTTCTGTTTCCGATTCTCATTAATACTTAGATATTTATAATGCTGCTGGGAGGGGGATCATCAGGAAAACTTGGGAAGGCGATGTCATCAACATGCCGATGTTACCTACCTCTGATGATCTACCTGTGTTGGGTTCCCTGAGCACCGTTCTGCTGAATTCAGACTCACTATTGACGGCTGTCGGTCCAGATGATTATGAGGACAAGGAGGTCCTTTTTGCTGATAGAACTGCAGAAAAGCTTCTGAAATCTCTGGTGGCGGCCTTGGCTGGGGTCCCTTTTCTAGTGCACTGGCAGTTCCCCATCCTCTCTAGTCAAGAAGATCTCGTAACTGTTAACCACATATAAGAAGCCTTCTGGCTGGACTAATCCAACGCCTGCTCTGTGGGACTGCTCTTGAAGATAGTTTGGAAACTTCAGCTACTGCAGGATGCCACGGTTCATCTGCGGTCAAACGCGGGTAGCAGAGGACCCACAGTACTGCTTGTATGGTACTATCTCCACTGGCCAGTTCTCCAGGCCCAATTCAGGGTGCCACAGCTTTACCCTTAAAAGCTTCAAGCATGCCCATTGCTGTTCATCTAGCCTTCAGATCACTGGAATGAGCCCTTGCACTACATTCCTGTGGCTAGAGGGTTCTTTCACAGCAAGGATTATAAAAGGCCTCCTTTGCTGTTCTTTGATGGTCCTTTTAATGCCCCTCTAGTGGTTCAAATGTCATTGAGACTGTAATCATATATGGCTGCTAGCAGTAACGTTTCGATTGCTGCCAAAGCATAGGCTTTGGGACCCCCTGCATTGAGAACAATACCACAAGTTTGTTGTACTTGTTTCGCTGCCAGCTTGAATCTTTTATTTCCAAACACTTTTCAGACAGTTCTGTTGGCAAGCTAGGTTGTATTGTTGGATGGTTAGGTTTACAGCTGTCAAGTTTTAAATGCAGTTGGTTTTTTAAAAGGGCGTTTCTCCCCCCTTGTTCTTATGTTGCACTTTTGTGTTGTACATGCTTCAGGCATTTTATGTAGTACTGGCTTAAATACACTTTTAAGTAATAAACAGTGAACTAGGAGAAGAGCGTTCCATGAACCTAGCACAGGTTTCTCCTTCGTCTCTTAGAGGACAATGTTTGACCCTGCTTGCATCCAGGAAAGAGAGGGAAAGATTATCCTGCCTACATTGTATTTCCTGCACCTCTGAGATGCTGTGAACGATTCCATTCAAAATGCTTTTGGGGGCTGCTCTTACCCCTTTCATCCCCCCCTGCTGCAAGGAGAGACCACCTGCTAGAGAAGGTCTTGCAGGAATTCATACCATCGCTGTGCAGGTGGTCCAGAAATCCTCAGTGCCAGCTCTGCTGGAGATTCAGGTTCCCACAAGTTTTGGTCTCTAGGGACTCAAAACCTACTGAGAAATGCCGAGCACAAAACAAGTAGCCCCAGCTGGAGGACAAGAATAACATGAACTTGTTGGAGCTTCAGGCTTTTACCCACTTGGTGTTAGACCTGTTCCCGTGCTGCTAGCTGGGTAATGCCTGCTGGTCCATTGAGACAGCATCCCAGCAAAAATAAGGAAAAGAAGAAGCTGCTTAGCTGCCAAGCGGGCTGAAGTACACTTTGCTGATGCTTGAAGTGAAAGCCCTTTCATAGTTTCCTTGGGCATGTGGCAGATATTTCCTTTTACAGCCTGTCACAGAGGCCACGCTCCAGTCAAACAGAACCAGAGGCATTTCTACTGCCATCGCTTGATCTTGTAGAGCGTGGCACTTGGACCTTAAGGGTTGTGGGGGTGGAAGAATCCCGGATGCTCCCAAACATTCTCCAGCCATGCACTGGATTTGGAATGGCTCAGCCGACCGCACCGAGGCAAGAAAGGCAGCTGCTGGCCAATCTTCTCCGTGTTCTGTTGATTTTCACATATCAGTCCAGTAGTTGCAGTAATCACCAACCTGAAGAGCCTTCCCTGGGCAGTGCCCGCCGAATGCCTGAGCAGAGCTGTTGGCTGGAATCTTGAAGCTCATGGGTTTTCTCCGGAAGAGCCCGGGTTGGGATCAGACGCCATGAGACACGGCAGGCAGCGTCTGGCTTTGTAGACTGTCCTGCCTAAAACTGGGGAAACGCTTCAAGCCTACTTGGTTCGTCCCGCCAGAGGATGTCGCCTTCAGAGTTCTGTTCTTTTGTCAGCGGTGATATTTCGTCCTGAAAGGGTTTGAAGCTGGGGGTTCTGATGATGAGGAAGGAGCACTGTGTCTTTTGCACGGAGTGTGGTGTGAGTGTGAAAGACAGGTCCCTCACTTATGTGTAGTGGATTCCATTCTCCATTGTTCACAGACCTTCCAATGCTGTTTTGGGGGGGGGTTGGGGCCGGAATTCACATCCAAGTGTGGCCAGGGTTGTACATACATGTGTTGCTTCTGTGACTGCATACTGAGTGGCTGCATGGAATGGTGAACACAAACGCATGTGTTGTACAATCAAGTGCATCTTTCTAGCTCTGCCCACAAGCCCCTTTGTAAATAATGATTTGGAATTGCATGCATCCCCTTCCAGACTTTTTGTCTGTAATTTCCACTGTCTGTCTCCAAAGTATTTGTTCATGCCGCTTACCCTGGTTTTGGTTACTCACATGATCCTGAGCAGCGTTCTTCGGAAATAGAGCTCAGTGGACCTTATTTGGGGGTAAATGTGCATGGTATTGTACCCTTAGAGATAAGGCTCTTGAGAAGCTTTGTCCACTGTCCGTTCCAGAGGCGTTTATGCTGAGCTGCTTGGGAAAAAAGAGTGGGGTGAAAATGTAATAATGCCATGCCTGTGGCTCTTTGAAACGTCTGAGCCAAGTGGTTTGAGTCAAGAAAATGAGCAGCACAGATTTTACTGCAAGTAAAAGGCAGTGGCAAATGGCTCTCCTGTTCATCTCTTGCCGTGGAAACCCTGTGGGGGTCGCCATAAGTCAGCGGCGCCTTGACAGCACTTTCCACCACCAAAAGGAAATAAATCAGTCTCGGGTGGTATCCTGCTTTAGGATGGAAGACGTCTTTCCGGCCTAGGGAGCTTTCCTGCAATGGAAAAGCCACATAAGATGGAGGCAGGCTCCTCATCCAGGCTGGGGGAATGCTTCAGGCTCTGCTTAGTAGAGTGGTAGGAAGGAGATACACACCCTTATCTTTTTCTTTCATTGTCGCTTGAACTCTCAGCACCAGCAGTAGACAAGGGAAGATGTTTTCTCATCTTCTGATTACTTCATTATGGCTCTGAGAAAGTTACTTCCGTTTTTCAGACATAGCTGCGTGCCTGTTCCATACAACCGATGTTACCGTGTTTCATTACTTTCACTCAGTCTTAAATATGTTACTGGAAAGTAGGCCCCATAGATACCCGTTGAGAAACCTGGTCGAGTCAGATTTGAACCATTGGTGGGTACAATTTTGGGCAAATCCCCTGCCCAAATAGGAATGGGCTCGAGAGCCAGTTTGATGTAGTGGTTAGGAGTGCAGACTCTAATCTGGGAGGACTAGGTTTGATTTCCCCACCCCTCCCCATGCAGCCAGCTGGTGTGACCAGGGGTCAGTCACAGTTCTCTCGGAGCTGTTCTTGAAAGAGCAGTTCTCGAAAGAGCTCCCTCAGCCCCACCGACTTCACACGGTGTCTGTTGTGGCGAGAGGAAGGGAAGGCGATTGTAAGTCGCTCTGAGACTCTGAGTATAAATCCAATCTCCTCTTGTTCTTCCAAAACAACTTATTTTCAGGAGGGCTCATCGAGTGTTAAAAATTTGCTTTACTTGATCCTGTTTTAAATTGTCAGTAAGAGTGCTGTAGAGACCACTGGCCTCTCTGCTTCCCCCCCCCCCCCTTATTCTTTTTGACAAATGAGGGGATCGCTGTGGTGAGAAGTATGCTTGGCCAATGGTCTGGACGGTGAAAGCATGCATGCTTCCTGGCACCGATGGTTAATGGCAAGGAGAGCTAATATCCCACACAGTGATCAAGCCTGTTTCAAAGCAGCCGTAACGTTTGGGGTCTTTGTTCTCAGAGAGTGGCATTGAAGTGCCCTGAGCTGGGTGGTCCAGTCTGGCCCGATCGCAGAAGCGAAGCAGGGTCAGCCATGGTTAGTACTGATACGGGAGATCACTGAGAAAGTCCAGGCAGTGGCCGGCCATCTCTGAACATCTCTTGCCTTGAAAACCCTATGCGTGTGTGTGTGTGGGGGGGGTCGCCATAAGGCATCTGAGACTTGACAGCACTTTACAGACACACATGGTGTTGAAGTACAGAAATTTGTTGTTCAGACACACACACACACACACCAGTGTGAAGCTTGGCCCTACAACTAGTACTCATTTGGATTCCCCCTCCCCAGGGAATGGGTAACATCAGGATGTTAAATTTTGTCAATACATGATCTTGGATCATATGTAAGCCAGATCCTAACAGTGGTTATGTGAGAAATTTAGTTTTTAGTAGCTGCACGTCAGACAAGTCCGAATCTGATATGTGTATTTTCTACCGTGCCCTTCCATTTCAGAATGAAATTGCGTTAACTAAACCGAACAAATCAGCCAGCATAGTAATGCTTTGTCATGATGAGGTACACTTGCGAACAAAGGGCAAAAACACTTAAAACTTTCTTCAAAAGTTCCTGTCAGTGTTCACTTAACCTTCTTGTAGGTTTGTTCTCCTCCTTGTGGCCTTCATGTGCATTTTACCTGGCCGTTATTTAGTCTGCATACTAAAGGTTAGTCTGCCCACCTGCATTCTCTTTCCGTGCTCTTTGCTTTTCCTTTCCTTCGCTAAGAAACCTTTCAGACTGTAACCGATTTCACTGCGACGGGCCGGCTTTTAAACCGAGCGCTAAATTTTAGTCCGCAGACTAAACAATAATCCGCGGATTATTTACCAGAGCAATTCCCTCACTGAAAACTACATTAAGTATAGTAACTTTTTCTTCAAAACATAACAATGCGGGCCGTTCACAGCTAACAGTGCTCTTCCGGATGTCCTTTCCCACCTAAGCACAATAGAGCGCTTGAAACCACTCCTGGCTTATGAGGCGACCCATTGTGCTTCAGTGTTGGCGGATGTATTATTGACCTGTAACTGTGACAGTCCCTTGCTCTTAATGTTTAATGTTGTATGCTTTTGTGTAGTTCTTGGTGGGCGAATAAGGCAGCCGAGCAGGTTACTGTTAGTCAACAATGCGGCTCTTTTGTTTCATTATCAATGTGCTCTTACCCCCCCAAAAAGAGAGAGCGAGAATACCCTCCCCCTCTAATGGATGTGAGGGCATAAGGAAGAAAGCTCCAATAAAGAAAGAAACTTAAGACCTTTCCAGCACTTCTGAAGTGTCATGTCCAGTTCCTGAAGCATCCTAGTGAAATATCGGCCAAAAAGACCCTTAAAAACATGTTAAGAATCCATTGGCGGGGAAGTCAATCCAAAATGAAGAATAATCCGCGGCGGCCTGACACGCACATAGTTTATACAGATTTTAAACAGACATTTTAGGAATGAAGTGTAACGTGTAATATCGATTCCATGTGGTTTCAAAAAAAAACAAACATTTTTCACCTTGTGCCTTTGGGACAAATGAAGAGAGAGAGAAGTGCGTCGCTCGTGCGCGCGAGCCAATTCTCATGTTCTTTGCCATGTCTCTGGACATTCTGTCTCCAAGGCAGGGTGGAGGACAGCAGTTTCCCATTTGAAAATTCAGCATGATTTTACTGCTACATAAGACTTTCAGTTTCACCTTTTCATTACTTTTTTAGTAAAATCACTGGCATTGGAACATGCATTTAAAATAAAATGTTTCTGTACTATGCCTCACACGTGCAAAAATCAATTTTTTTTTTAAGTTGGACTTGCTTCTTTAATGGAGACTGTTTGAAGGTTCTAATTGTATTGAACATTTTAATATTTCCCCATCACCATGGATTTCTTATAATATTGGATATATTTTTCCTTGCTGGACTATTCTTTTGGATTGACTCCCCCTGTTTGGATTATTTCACTGCATTATCATCTTTAGGACTCGTCAGGAACAGGACATTTCACCTCAGGAGTCCGGGTATGTACATGAATATTTTTTTAAATATCCCCAGGTTTATTGTTGGAGGAGGAGCGGCCAAAGTGGGAATAGGAAGGCGGACCCCGAGCGACCCTTACCTGAGGTGTCTGTCAGATTATTATTGTTTTCTGGAGTGAGAATGTAAGGATAATCCAGGGGCAGTTCCATCTCCATTTTCAGTAGCTAATTGAATGGAAGATGGGACTAGTATTTCTTGTTTTCTGGTGGCGATAATGTCCATAATAGAGTTAATTGCTTGTGTGTTGTTTGTTTATGTACTTAAACGTTTATATCTCACCTTTCCTCTCGGTTCAAGGCAGTTTACAATAGTAGTTAAAACATCCGCAGCTAAAACCAAAGCTAAAAGAGCAAGGCCAAGATCCCCCGCCCCCGCCTTAAAAGACACCTATCGTTCAAATATCCTCAAAAGCCCAAGCAAACAGGTAGGCCTTGCAGTTTCTCTGAAGAAGATCGCCAAGAAGGGAGATCTTCAGGGAGTCCATCCCACAGAAACAGAGACAGAACGAAAAAGGCCCGGACTCTAGTTGATGCCAGGCGGGCCACCTTCAGGGGTGGGATAGCCAGCAGATGGCTGGCTGGTGACTGTAGATGGTGCATGGGCACATATGGGAGGAGGTGGTCCTTCTGATAATCATTTACGTTACTTAATGTCCACCTTTCTCACTGAGACTCAAGGCGGACTACGCAGTGCAAGTCAGTGCAAGTCAGCAGGATGGGGCATCCAGTCGAGTGACCTGTCCCCAAGCCCCAGCAGCACTGAGTGACCCATTCCAAGCCCTGGTCTTCACAAGGGCCTGCGCTGGTAGCAGCGTCTGGAATCGAAACAGTGGTGCTTTATGACGCACATTAAGTGCGAAGAGCTGCTTACTCATAGAAGAGGGGGAGGGTGCGTTAGCTCTGAGCGCCACAAGCGGTCTTCCAGGCTAGCCAGGAACCATATCCCACAGTTTTATCTGAAGACAGTAATGGAGAAAAACGCGAACAAGCCGTTGTTATTTTAAATGGCCTCTGGGCATGTCAAAGCATGGCTGCCCTTCCCTCCTTTTATCCCTGAAGTTATATTTCAGGATCGGTGATTCAGTTCCACTTAAACTCTTGGGCAATATGGGGAAGTGTTGATTTTAGGGTATATTTGTACATCTGTGCATGAGGAGGTCTCAGTTCTCCAGTTGAATGGGTATCTGTGAAAAGATTAAAGGGTTTTTTTTTTTAACAACCCCTCATTTATTTATATTTTTTTAAAAACCCCACCACTCTCATGAAGTAAAAAATGACTTCTTAAATTTTTCTTCTGCAAGTTTGTTAGAACTGACAATTGGGATTGTCATTTGAACAAAACTGCACATGCAGAATCACAGCCGTTTCCTTATGCTGGAGGGAGTCAATTCTTTATTTATTTTTTTAAAAAAAATTGGTCAGTGATTGTTTGAAAGAGAAACCCGTGGGGTGGGGGGAGAAAAGGAGGTAAATTGTTGTATCTGTTAAAATTTAAAAGTACTTCCCACCTTGTGGGTATGGCGAGCTTGATTTGAAAAGGGTTGACCGCTTCTCCCAAGCTGGTGACTGGCTCTATTTTAGAGCAGCCCCAAGGTCTTTAGCAGTATTGCTGTGTGGTCAGTCAGTGAGGAGTTTCAAAAATAACCCAGCAGCTGCACTCTGAACTAACTGTCCACTCCACATTCTGCTTCTGAAGGAAAGCTTACCCACCTGCTCATGACAAAGTCAGTGGCACCTTCTGGACCAACAAAGTTTAATTCTGGTTATAAGTCTTTGTGTACATGTACGCTTCTTCAGATCTTATACCCAGAATTAGTCTTGAAGGTGCCACTGAACGCACACTTTGTTCTGTTGCCTCTGACCAACACGGCTGCCCACCTGAATCCACCTGATCGTGTTACACTTGTTCCAGGCAATCCCTGAATGGAATTCTGGGTCCAGTCAGGATCCTTCGTGTTTCCATTGGCTAAGATTCCAAACAGCCCCACCCAGACTGCATCCTGTTCAGCAGGAGATTCCCACATCTTTTCATGCGTTCTCTGTCTCTTTGGCCTTTCTGGAAAAGCATCCTTGCGCAGACAACTGCAAGGTTTTGGTGGGGAAACAATTCTGTTTTTTTACCAAGAGACTTTTGTAACAAGTCTCAACTTCATTTCAAAGCTTAAGTGCTTTCTGATGTATAGGTTAGAAACATTTTTTTAAAACCCCTCTCTAAAGAGAGAAGCAAGACCTTACTATTACACTGACCTTATGTTATGGCTACCTAGATGTGAGTCCAGTAGCACCTTTAGAGACTAAGCAAGGTTTTCGGGCGATGAGCTTTTGAGAATACAAAGGTCCTTTGATCTGATACCATGATGAACAATGCTTTGGCTCTCTAAACTTGACACCCTGAAAATCTTCTTGGTCTCTGAAGGGCTTCTGGACTTGCATCTAATTGTTCTATCGCTAGATCAAGATGGTCAGCCATGCCACTGGACTCTAAATTTACGCTATGGCTAGTAGATAGAGTTGTAGAATAGCCACGGGAACCAGTTCTTAAATCGATTCCCCCACCTTTTGTTCACACATTCTTTAGCCTGAAAGGCGCTGTCCTAGCTGGGAGCTGGTGTAGCTGTATTTTGCCAGTGTTCTTTCAGCCGAGGAAATGACCACCATTTTCCTAACTGGACCGCCAGTTGTGGGCTAAAGGAGCTCAGCCCGGGGAGCGAGTGCTATGGGGCCGTCAGTCCTTTGGCTCTTGCCATGTGCAGCCTCTGGGCAGAGCTGCCCTCAACAAGACAGGAATGGGGATCTGTCTTGCAACTTGCCACTCTGCCCTAAGCCTGTAGGAGGCATTGGTCCAGCCTTGATGGCATCACGGTGCTTACTCGCTGAGCGAGGAGCAGTCGTCAGACACTTGGACGGTTCCCTCGTTGCATGGATTCAGTGGCAGTTGTAAGGGTGAGCAGGTGGGGGCGGGGTCGCTTATCTCTTTCTGCCTGCCACCTGATCCTCCTCCGCATCTCAAGAGTCCCTCAGCCTGGAAGCCTGCCCTGGGCTGGGGGATGGTCTTTGGTGAGGAGGCCAGGGGAGAGCAGGATGGCACATGAAGTGTTAAGTGTCCCCTTCTCCTCCTCTTGCCTGTTTGTTCCTTTCCTACAAAATTGCCCCCTTACCCATGATGCTACCAGCAAATGCCTCAGTTTGCCAAGCGAGGTGTAATTGAAGCAGTGGCCATGCAGTAAGGAAAAGGCACTAGAGCACCACCCCATCCTTGGCGCTGGGAGGAGGGAAGGCTGCCTCTTTCTCACATACACACGCACACCCTCCACACCAAAGTGAGGTGAGCCAGAGAGGGGCTAGTTTCATGTCTGTCATAGAGGGGCTTGGGATTTCTTCCCAGCTAACTGGGGCATTGCTCCGTATCTCCCCTCCCCAGAATTAGGCCAGCAGTGGCTTCAGGTGCATTTTCATAGTTCTTCTAACAGCAGCACCAAAAAGCTTGGTGGGTGCCAGTTGGTACCCTGCCCAAACCTAGTGCCAACCTTCTAGTTCCTTGAGCTTTTAGGTGCCCCCACCAGTTGCAGTTCCATCATTTGTTGTACGAAACGAGGAGTCTTGGCATAACTGAGCTGTGATACTAATGATCAGGAAATTCTTGAAACCGTTTCCATTCTTTGGAATTCTTGTGTCTCCTTGTTAAAAAGGGCTTGGGTAGATTTGCAGCTGATTTGCGGATTGCATTTTGTGCGTTGGGGATGGCCGGCACTAAGTTGAGGTTTAGCCCTTCCCACAATCAGCACTCTGCACACAACAGTAACT
Source organism: Lepidodactylus listeri (assembly GCA_029233225.1). Classification (NCBI taxonomy): domain Eukaryota; kingdom Metazoa; phylum Chordata; class Lepidosauria; order Squamata; family Gekkonidae; genus Lepidodactylus; species Lepidodactylus listeri. The sequence goes on from JARCFY010000004.1 coordinate 147,322,919, forward strand.
GAAAGGAACTTTTAAGAACATGTTGGTGACCCATGTGTGGCCATTTTGATGTGTGTGTAAGGGTGAAAGAAGGGAAAGCCAGAAAGAGTGTACCATTGATGACAGAAGGACGCTTGAGAAGAGGGCAGTGATCAGAACTTCAGGGGAATATCATCTGAAGGCTGCTTGATTTTATAGTCTTGGGGGGTGGGTTTAAAGTAGCCGGTTCACTTCCTACCCTTTAATTGTACTCCCAAGTGTCCAAAGTGCAGGTGATTAAGTATTTGCTCTACATAATTAGAGGATTAACCAAAACTGTGAGACTTGATCAGCATCACCTAGCCTGTCAAAATAATTCCCTTCCCAGGAGAATATCAGTTTATTGCCTTTAAAAGGTGCAGATCTGTAGTCATTTCTGTCTTCAGAAAAACCCCTCTCAATTTCTTTTCTCCCTTCTCTGACCCATACGCATGGCTGTTTGCATACGTGTTACATTTTAAGTAGATTAGTCCCTTCCTTTTTAAAATTCTTCTTAGCCTATGTGGCTTTTTCCTGAGCCGTCTGCTAGCTTCACTGGAGTACCACAAAAATCCTTCGCAATTAGCTGTTTCAGCCTTAGAAAGTTGGTTCAGGTTTCATCGCTTGAATGTTCATTAGAAAAACAGGAGTCCAGTTTCCACCCAGGATTTCACTGGTCATTCTGCTCGACACAGCACCCACCAGCCATTGACAGACTGCCTCTCTTCCGTCGTAGGTCTTCCGGCCCCGCACTCCACCAGAAGCAATAGCGCTTTGTAGCCGCCTGCTTGAATATACTCCCACTGCGCGTCTGACCCCGCTGGAAGCGTGTGCGCACTCTTTCTTCGATGAATTACGGGACCCAAACATCAAACTACCGAGTGGGCGAGAGAAACCCGCGCTCTTTAACTTCACTACTCAAGGTAAGCCCTGGCGGAATTAACGAAGATGGCGTCCCTGATGTTTTTGCTGCCCAAAACGTATGATAGTTGTGCAGTGAAGTCAGGAAGAATATAATGCATTTGGAAGAGTCAGCCCTCTTTCCAGAGTGTGGTCTGAGTGCAGGTGAAGAATGGAGAGAATGGTCTGGAGATGCTCATTTTCTTAACCTTGGGTCAGCTCATACTCTGTGACCGATTGGCTCCCTGACATAGATTTGCATCCACGATCCAGCTCCTGACTGGCTAGCACCTGTGTCATGTTGGCAGAAGAGGCTCAAATTCCTGTAGATCATATGGGAAATGTCTTTAGCAGGGGGAAGACAGGCAATGTCCTTGGGATTACATAGGTTCTGTTTATGTTCCGTTCTTTTCCCTGGAATTGTCTTTCATAAACTATGCGAGTGATTTCAAATTCCAGGACAGTCAGAGTTTAGAGGGTTAAGCTTTGCAGTTTACAGGGCACGTGGTTTTTCATGTTGTTTTAGGGGTCATTTAAAAGATTAATAATCGATGGTTTACGTTTGTTGCTTAGATTCTTTGGGAGATGTCAGTTGTCTGTACTAAAGTCAATGACAGGTGTTGGGTCACTTGCCAGTTTTGGAAAAGGTAGCCTTGGCACTCACCTGAGCAGCCTGCCACGGGTGCTTGCATCTGACCTGTAATTTGTCTGATCCTACCACTGAATTAGCTCCATCTCGATTTATAAAATTCATTGGAGTATATTAATTAGATCATGCGTATCCTTTTAGAAATGCCCCGCGCTGGGGATGCAAATAGGCTTGATTTCTTTTTGTCCTCTTCCTTGCTTCAAGAAGGCACTCCAGGCAAAGTTTAATGTAGCAGATATATCTTATCGCAGAGCTTGGAAGTAATTTAAGTGTTGAGGGTCTTGGCTGAATCAGCTAATCCCAGAGCACCAAGATTTGGATTGGAGACTCTGGTCAAAGTTCCTCTGTTTCCCGCCCCACTGAGTGGACCCTCGGGGGAGGAAGCAGAGAATTGCGACCAAAGTCTCAGATCCAAATCTTGCTGCTCTGGGATCAGCTGATTCAGGCATGACCCTTAACATATCGACAATATACTGACAGTTACTCTCCCCCGTCCCCCGGGTTTTTCCTGAAGTTTGGCTGGCAATGAAAAGCTATTAATACACTGAGAAAAATTACTGAAATACATCTTCATAACTGTACATGTAAATAACTGCATGAAAATGAGTACCAGCAATAAGAGACAAACAGGAAAACTGTGTGTGATTGGGCCATTGGCGTACAGGTATAGCTTGGAAGAAAACACATTTTTGGTGGGGGGGGGGGTTTGAAGGCAAAGCCCCTGGTCTTCCCTGAAGCGGAGCAGGTAGTTTCCGTTGAGGCATCAAATTCGAACTGTGTCCCTTCAGTGGAATTTGCATAGATTTTTAACAAAGCAAAGTGTTGCTCCTGCTTGTCTAAAAACCAGAGAGAGGAGAAATGGATGGAAAAGTCCTCAGTTGCGATCTTTGTGAGGACCTTCCTTTTTTTTTTTTAACTCCTGTCCTCCTTCAGGCCCCCATTGATTGTGCTGGTAGAACCCCTCCATTGGCTGGAGATACTCACTGTCTCCCATTTCCCTTCCAGAACTGTCGAGTAATCCATCTTTGGCTTCAACCCTCATACCTGCTCATGCTCGGAATCAAGCCGCTGCTTCCACCCCTACAAATGCTCCAGCAGCCTCAGGTGAGAGCATATCCGTACCTACCGCCCTCCCCCACAGTGTGCTTTTTCTTTCTTTTATGATCCCGGTGGACAGGCATGCTGACAGTCTGTCCTGCAGTCCCCAGCAAAATGACAACAGCTTGCCAGTGGGCATTTGGAAGAGCTTATTTCTGAAAACCGTGCGCAAGGGGCAGGGGGAGGTTAATTCACAACTGGGGATAATCGGAGATGTTTCTTCCTGTTTTCGTCTTCATCTTTGTGGCTTTCTGGAAAAGACTGCAAAGAATTGGTTGCGCCATATAAAGATTTAGGAATCCTTACCTGCAGCAGAGTCCTCTCACTAGGCCGCATACATTTCTTCACCCTGGCCTGCTGCCCTGTCTGTGTACGAAAGAGACTGCCAATCAAGCAGCATTAGAGGCTGGACAATAGATCTCTGAGGAATGCCCATGACAGAGGAGAAAATGTGATGGCTCAGCTTGAAATAGCGAGCCCAACGGTCCAGTTTGGCTCTGTGTTGCTGAATATAGTGTCTCGCAAAATACGGATGAAGTATACACCGTGTTGATTCAGCCCCTAAGGCACTTAAGGTAACCTCAGGGACTGGTAGGCGCACGGCAGGCTTCTGTCCTTGAGAAAGTGATGTTGGCGGTCTCTGTGTGGACACACAAGTGGAGTTCTGGGCCTGGAGGGGAACCCGGTCACTCAGAAACTTACAGAGCCAGAGTGCCCAAATTGGCATGAAGAACTCCTGCCCTCAGAGAAAGAGGAGAGCATGTGCAGTTGCTGAGGATTACTGGGCCGATGCCCCCATGGTCGCCACTGCAGCAGAATTGCAGAGAACTTCCTCTTTGCTTCTACAATTGTAGCTGAGGCAAGGCTCTTTTCTCCGACTCCCTTGCGACTGCCAACAGTCAAGAAAGCAGGTGGCGAGCTATACCTTTCCAGGCACCCTATCCTTATAGCTACCGAAAAGTGGTAAGAAGGCGTTCTGGGAGCAGCCAGTATTTCCAGGTGACAGGGTGAATGCTTTTTATCCATCAGCTCTCTACCAAATGAGTCACAGCAGGCTGCCGAGGGTTCTGTATGATCTACTCAAAAGTCTGGGATGCGTCCACCGGATGACTCTGCGAGTGGCAGAAAAGTACTGGGGTTTTGTCACCAGAACAGGCTTGAAGGGAACACCGAGCCCATTTTGTTTTTTTCCCCACCTGTGTTCAAGCTGTTGCTCCTGTTCCTTTGGACTGTACTGCCTTAACGTGTAACGGACTGAATTAATACAGTACTCTCAGCTCCGATGTGTCCAGCGGTGGTAAACCAGTGTTCCCTCTAATCTGAGTTAGTGTGAGCTAGCTCACAGTTTTTTAGCTTCCAGCTCACAGATTTTTTGTCTTAGCTCAGGACGGATGGCTCCAGAGCAAACTAACTTATGCAGTAGCCAGGTCGCTTGCTCACAGCTTTCATGCCAGTAGCTCACAAAGTAGAATTTTTGCTCACAAGCTTAGAGGGAGCATTGGTCACAACCGTGAGAGTTTTCAGGATGCATTCAAAGCCTCCACCTGTATAAGGTGGCAGCTGCCATACAGTCGGAAAAGACCAGCAGCAAGAGCCCATGTGACTTGTGTGAAATGTCACCCCGAGGGGGCCAGTGCTGTGGACTGGCTCTCATGCGCACCCTTTCCTTATCGAGGATTGGCGTGCTGTGCTTGTAGGACAGAGAAGATCAAGCAGGCTTAGAACTGAGGTATAGAAGCAGAGAACAAGGAAGGGGACCCCTGAGGGTCATCTTGTCCAGCCCCCTGCACGATGCAGGAAATGGCGCCTCGGATGGCCTGCCCTGGCACTGGTTCTCCAAGGACTCAGGCAGGAGTCTTTCCTGGCCATGTTGCCCAGATCCCTTTTAATGGACTTTTCTGTCGATTATCATAGTTCTTAGACAATTAGAAAAACCAAAAACAATTAACAACTAAAAGAGTCACCCTGGAGAAATCAAAAACATCATTATCCATGGCCAAATAAACATGTTGTTGTGGTTCAGTCACACAGTCGACTCCGACTCTTCACGCGCCCATCACGCCAGGCCCTCCTGTCTTCTGCCAGCCTCCATCATTTGCTCAAGTCTATGCTCGTTGCATCGATGACACTGTCCAACCAGCTCATCCTCTGCCGTCCCCTTCTTTGACTTTCAGTCTTTCCCAGCATCAGGGTCTTCTCCAGTGAGTGCTCCCTTCTCAATGGGTGGCCAGAGGATTTGAGCTTCAGCTTCAGGCTCTGGCCTTCCAGGGGAACAGTCACAGTTCATTTCTTTTAGGATTGACTGATTTGATCTCCTTGCAGTCCAAGGGACTCTCAAGAGTCTTCTCCAGCACCATAATTCGAAAGCATCTATTCTTCAGCGCTCGGCCTTCCTCATGGTCCAACTCTCACAGCCATACATCACTACTGGGAATACCATGGCTTTGACCATAGAGACTTTTGTTGGCAGGGGAATGTCTCTACTTTTTATTATAAATAAACATACAAACCAGTAAACTCTCATCTCATCTGTTAATTTGCTTTACACACACAGGCACGCATGCACGCACATACACACACTCCTCACCTGTAATGTGCAAATGCTTCATTATAGTGGTTAAGAATTTCTTAATTTAAAGGGGGGGGGACAGTTTTAATATATTTGCAATGCAAATGGGAATTCACATCCATTAGATACATTATAATGTTACAAACTCATTCCTGTTTAAGATAAACCAAATATTGTTTTCTGCATTCTCTGAAAATTGTAATTGTCCGGGTTCTCACCCAGATGCAAGGAGTGTTGTCCACTTCCCCTGTTTAATGTGCAGTGCAGTCCAAAACATTACTCAGAAGTAAGTCCCATTGAGTTCAATGGAGCTTATTCCCTAGTTAAGTGTGCTTAGGATTTCATCCTTCATTTAACATAATTAGTAATTTTCTTCTATTATGGCCAAGCCTGAGAGTTTTAGTAGCCATGAACATCTGGAATATCTTGCTCCTTCCGAAGTTTGGGACTAAACAGTTGCAGCTAAAATACTAAATCAAGTCCTGATCCTCATTCCTTGTATAAAGCCAAATATGTGAATTTCTGAACTATCCTGTAGTGTAAGCACTGATGATATGACTGAACTGCAATACCCTGTTCCAATATATTTTAATTTCTAGACTGGCCACTGCACAGGTTCGTTAGCACTGTTTGCACTGTAGTCTTTAACATGCTCCTTGCCTGGAATCTGTAATTCTCCCCCCCCCCCTTTCCACGGAGTGAAATAACCTTGTTCTGGGCTTCCCTTAGGGCAGTACAGATTGAGAACCATCATCTTGCCTTCAAGGTATAATGCCAAACATGGTCTCTTTCCCCCAGTGTTTTACATACACAGTTTCATTAAAATTAGCTTCCATCAATCAACTGTTCAAAATCACTTTTCTGGCACAAAGAGCTGGATCAAACGATGCTGCTTCATTGCAGTATTGGCACACTTGCAGAATATATTTCTGTTGTGTGTGGAGGGGCTTTTGTCGGTTCCCCCAACACTGTGGACCCCCACTTTGCCCCTGTGCTGTTCATTATGGTCTCTTAACCCCCATGAGCAGAATTTCAGAGGGCTGGGGGGGGGGGGGATTCCAGGTGGGGGGGTGGGATTCCACGTACTTTGCTGCACTTGCAATAATTTGGACCCAAACTGAGCTGCCTAATCTGAAAATGCTAAAATAAAGGAATTTTCTTTCCAGCTTAATCTTCTTGTATAGACAATGATATGACAGTCTGCTCAAAGGCACATTAATCTAAAGCTCAGTACAGACAATCCCTCTGCATTGACTCAGCATGTGGGGAGGGAGAGCGGCTGCAAGCAGTTTTGTCCTCGTCCCCTGTCTCCACACAATCACCTGCGGAGTGCGACTCCTTGGAGAACTGGGTGCTGTGATCAGCATGCCTGCTTTCAGAGTGCTGCTTATTGCGGGACGAGGGTGCACGCACGGCCAGTGCCTTCATATAGTCGCAGGCTGCAGAGGCAGGGGGAAGCGCCAGTGTTGTTCCTCCCTGAGCAGTGAGTAGTCTGTGCCAGGCTTTATTCATTTCTGTTTTATCTGTATATCAGCGGAGCCGTTAAAACTTCTCTATAAATGTTGTTCTAAAGAACAGAGATAAAACTCTGCAATAAACTTCCTAGAGTTACTAACCCAGATTTAACCTAGGTAAGTGTCTTTTCTTTTTACCACAAAAATGAATCTCAAAGGTATTTTAAAATAAGACCGCTCTGTTTCTTTCCACTGAGAATGATCTTCTCCAGATATTTTTTGTTCTATGAACTGTAGGTTGACTGGCATAATAATACAACGTGACATTAGAGGGACCTCAGCTTCCATCCTCTCAAGGGTTCATTTGGTGTTTCAGTTGCCATTCTGGGATGTTAGTGTAACCTTTCAATTGTAAAACCAATCGCACTCCTCAATTTTATATCTGCTGCATAACAAACAGTTCTGATAAAGAAGTAACTATTTTTGGGGAAAAAATATCTTAATTAATGTTTCCCTTCCCGTCTATGAAATACGGAATGTATATAGTCCCTGTATATATTTTTAAATTCTCCAAACAGATTGCCGTAATCAGTCATTTAATCCCACCAAGTCATGTACAGTTTTTATTCCTAAATATCAGAGTAGGGAATTTTGAACTTTAGAATTCATCACTTTCTTTCATTTTATCTTTCTCCATATTTTGCATAATTTGGGAATATCATTGCTGGATTTGTTTACTTTTATATCCTGAGATCTCACTACAGGTTCTTATTAAATCCCAATGATTTTTGCTAGGGTCAAGGTTAGCAGTAGCATCAGCACACAATTCTCTTTTGCTCCTGTTTCAATTCCTTGGGCATTGTCTTGACGTCTGATTGCCAGAGCTAATGGCTCAACCCAAGTAAAACTTCACATGCAGCCGCGTTGCAAAGCCAGTCTCTCTGAGATCCTTGTGCACCAATTATGGCTGAAAGGTTTTCATAACACAGATCAATTAATTTCATTAAAGAAAAGCTAGATTAAAAGCTTTTAAGACTGCAGACAAGTGCTTCTTTCCCACCCGTGTCAGGCACTGCTTCCAACAATACTGACAATAATTCTTGCTTCCAGAGCACTAAATATTTAATATTTATACGAAGTATTTAATGCCCTTCTGATATTATGAGATCTTCTTTGTCCTAGCATGAACCTTTTCTGATATGAATCATCTTCAGTCTGTTGGCCAGAACCAAAGGTCGAACTCCTAGTCCTCTTTCTGGCCCTGCTGGTGGACCTCCTGATGGCACCTGGGGTTTGGCCACTTGAAAAGGCTAGGCAAGCCCATTGACTGAACTATCCCCAAAATTCTTATAAAATACATTCTTTAATGTTTTAATGGCTTTGTTAGCTACCTCTACTTCATCTCCTTCAGTTGGGACAAGCAACATTTTCTTATCCTTGTCAAGATGTTTAGGGATATATCAAAGCTTTCTAAAAAAATTCATTAATTTCTCCTTCATCTGGATGATAAGAATGATGTAACTTCTTATTAAATGCTGTGTATTTTCTGAATTTCCTTATGAACCCTAGCATAGGTACTTCTTATTGGAGGAGTAGTTCTCGTCCTTGTTTTCAGTTCACAACGATGTCAGTAATGTATCAGATTCATCATCTCTCTCCAAACAAAAGCCCTTTAATGAAACCTTTTATAAACTCTCTCTATAAAAACTTTTATAAATCCTACAGTTTTATAAAACCCCTTTACTTCATAAATTTCTGTAATTTCAATTTTTCTTAATAATTTCTTAATAATGCAACCTTTATTCCATTCTTCTGCTTTCCCGTCTCATCAGACTCTAGCCAGTTTTCCCTAAATGGCCTTTTCCCTTTAAATCTGTTATTACATCTTCCTTCTAATGCTTTAAGTTCTTTTAGAAATATAGTTTTAATTCTAACAGCTTATATGTTTGCCTGGGAACCCTCCTCCTCCTCCTCTAAATATTCTGTTTTTCCAGCCATTGTAGAAAAGGTAGCTGTAATTTCCTGCATGTATGTTGCATAAACACCTTAATACCTTATTCAGAATGATTTTCTTCTACCACTTAATCTAGACATTTCTTCTCGCCAACGTCTGTAGCAAACACAAAGAGAAGCAAAGGCAGTCAATCCGTTCATCAGTATCCCCCCCCCCCTTCTGTATAATCTCCTTGCTTTTTCTGAAAAACATCCGCTATCAAACCAATTTATGTGGTACATTATCAGTTACATTTCCTTATACATTTATTAAGATTTGTTCAGTTCTGGAGTCCATCAGTCCCATGTGGCTTTGATGTAACTAGCTGCCTTTGCCTTATTCTTGTGTAAGATTCCTCAAAGTCTTCCCGCTAGCTTTCTCTTTCCAGTTCTTTGTAGTTTTCTCAGAGAGCCAGCATGATATAGCGGTTATGAGCGGCAGATCGGAATCTAAAGAACTGAATATAAGTTCCATGCCTGATCTTAAAGACAGATCCAGTGCACATCCAGTCTTGGAATGGCAAGTGCTGTTCACATATCCCTGGGAGTTGGCTGGTATTGCAGCGTTCCTGGGACTCCTAGCTAGAATGCGTGTCCTTCTTGCGGGGTTCCAACCTTCCTGCTTCCTTCAACCCTTTTGATGTTGCTGCGGGGCAGGAAGGAGCCCCTGACGTGTTGCACTTTCTAAGTGCCCTATCTGTCCAACTTGTCGTTTATCATTTAATTAAAATATTTTTTAAAAAAGAAAAAACAAGCCTCCAGTAGATTGCTGTTAATAACTGCATTTGGTGGTTGCCCAGACTTGATGGGTCACCTTTTTCATGTGTCATTTCTAAGTCACGTTGCTCAGGCCCCTTTCTAGGCTTCAGTCTGCAGGCAGATTCATGCCTAGCCTGGTCATCTTTCAGACCTAGGAGAACAGCAGTGTGTTGCTTGGCGAAAGAGGGGGACCTGCAGTCCCTTCCAGCATGTCTTCATCCTAAGGGGCTTGTTCTGGCTTTGATTCTTTGAAATGGAGCAAAGGAGAGTGTTATAAATGGCTCTGAGAAGAAAGGCGAGGTATAAACGAAGCAAATGCAGTGGATCGATTTAATTCTCAAACTCATGCATTTGTTTTACTAACGTACTAATTAATTGTCCCTGTTCTTCAACTTGTTTGGCAAAAAAAACTCCACAAGAAACAATCCTCTATTAACACGTGCTGATTCCCCCCCTCATATCTAAACCATCCATTTTCTGCACGACGTTAACGCATTTGTCCTTAGCTTTCTCAGCTGACAAGTGCAATTTGTGTTCAGTCTGTCCTAGTATTTATTTTTAATTTCAGAGGTAAAAACAAATATCCCTCAGTCCCTCTAATGAGAGTGGATCCTGTCTGAATACATGGGCCCTGATTCACAACAAGAACTCTGATCTGGATATGGATCTAACCCGAGTGCCCCAGCCGCCCAGTGTCGAAAGTCTGCATCTAGACAGGGACACCGGTGCCTCAGCCGTCTCTCCGCGTTGATCGGAGGATCGGGATCGATCATTTGGGCATTCCCCTCCGGCTCCCTGGGACAGCCGTCAGTGGCAGTACCTCTGTGGAGCTTATCCATGCCTGCTGCGCCCTGGTTCCTTCTGTGCGCCCCGGCAGATTGGGATCGCCAGTCAACATCCTCCCGCCTGTCTCAATACCGAGAGACACCTTCCGACACCGGAGTTTGTACTGCTGCAGCCGTCGGTGCCGATAGGCAGGAAGCACAAACCCGCTGTTCCGCCTCTGGGACGCCATGCCGAGCAATCGACACCGATGCCATCAACGCCGATGCAACCCATTACTTTCTCCAAGCCTTTGGAGCATTCTGAACCTTTGGGACCGTCTTCATCATCTTCCTCCGATGATGAAGCCCCTACCCAGGAACCCTCCCCACTGCAACAAGTGGCAGATAACCTCCCCATCCCCCCATCCGAGGATCTGAAACCGTATGGGGATTTCATCAAGAGGATGGCCAATAAGCTGACGCTCTCCACTGTTCAGCCTCTACCCACTGTGACAGACGCAGTGTTTGATATAGTACAGGTGGACAATTCCACAGCCGTTGCGTTATCATTGACCTCAGTCTTATTGCAAGCTGCCAAAGCACCATGGTCTCACCTAGCTTCTACTCCTACTTCTAGCAAAAGGATTGACCACATGTACAGGGTGCAGGAATCGGGAGCTGAATTCTTATTCATTCACCCTAAATCCAACTCCAATGTCGTCACGCCCTCGTCTAAGGGCAGACGCGGCCACTCCTCTCCTCCTGACAAGGAAGGGAAGAAACTCGACTCCTTTGGGCACAGATTCTATTCAGCAGGGGCGTTAGGAATTAAAACTTCCAATTATACGGCCTGCATGGGTAGATACCGGTAAGCAAATGACTGAGTTTATTGCTTCCCTCCCTGAAGACATGAACCGTCAAGCCAGGAGGCTGCAGAAAGAAGGTATGATGCTGGCAAAACATCAGCTTAATGCCGCTAAACACAATCTGGACGTGGCAGCTAAAACGCTCACATCGGCAGTCGCATTCAGATGTCATGCCTTGCTGCGCTCCACGTCCCTACCTAGTGACACTAAAGCCTTTGCTGAGGATCTACCTTTCGAAGGTGAGGGGTTTTTCAGTTCCACTATGGATGCAGTCCTACAAGAATGGGACAAAAGTATCAAGACTTCACATAATTTGGGAGTCTCCCAGCCTCCCAAACAATCCAAGTCGAAGTCCTGGAACAAATCCTGGTCCCACAGATCGTCCCGGAACCTCGATGGCAGAAATCCTCCGATTTCCAGTCACGGCCCTATGGGAAGAAACAGAAGTTCAATACTGCCTCCCAGTCGAGGGCCAAGGCTTCCAAGCCCCCCAAGCAGAGCCTTTGACTTAGGCCAACTGGCCAAAACTCCCACCCATCTGTCCCTGTTTTTTGCCTGCCTGGAGAAAGATAACATCGGTCAGATGGGCTCTCTCTGTCATCACAGAGGGCTATCGTATAGAGTTTCTTCAGGTACCTACGGAGTTGTATTTCATCCCTACACCCAGCTCCGTCACACTACTAGATGAAATCCAGAACCTCCTTTAAAAGGACGCAATAGAACCCATCCCTCACCTCATGCTCACCTCATGGGACTGTGTGTTGGGGCCAAGTGGGAACCCCACATGATTCACAATCACATCAGCTTTCTGGAGATGCTCAAGGTGGGCTACGCTCTCTGATCTTTTCAGTACCTGGTGCGCAACAGCACTGTCCTGACAGACAACACGACAACCATATGTTACCTCAACCGCCAAGGTGGGACAGTGTCCAGAGGCCTGTGTCGGCTAGCCCTGGAGATTTGGGATGAATGTCGTTCCTGGGGTGTGTTCTTGGTCGCAGCACACCTCCCCGGCTCCCTGAATGTGCAGGCAGACTTCCTGAGCGGGGGGGAGCGTCGCTGCATGAATGGGAATTCAACTGGATCTATCTCTGACCAGTATTCTATCATTGGGGTTACCCGGAGATAGATGTGTTTGCGTCCTGGCTCAACGCGAAATGCTGGCTGTTTTGCTTCAGGGCGGAGAGGGATCTTGCCTCCCTGGGAGACGCAGACATGTATATCTGTTTCCACTAATTCCTCTGCTTACCAAGGTGATCAACAAGGTGATGAGGGACCATCCTCGTTGAGTTCTGGTAACCCCGTGGTGGCCCAGACAGCACTGGTTCCCCACTCTCCTACACCTGTCCAAGGGCTCCTTTGTCCAATTCCTGGTGGTGCCCGATCTCCTCCTGGCACAAGGGGGACAAAGGTTGCACCACAATGTACCTCATCTCAGGATGACCGTGGGGCAGATCCTGTTTTGAAAATAAGTGACCGAATAGCACACGTGCTTCTTAATTGCTGAAAGCCTTCTACGCATTGGTCCTACGATGGGAAATGGAGGAAGTTTGTGGCTTACCTTAGTTCGGAAAGGTTGCCCCCACCTCCTACGGATCTGGATGCTGTTTTTGGCTTTCTCCTCTCCCATATTGACATGGGCCTCAGTTGTGCCTCTCTATGCATATATTTGGCCGCTATTTCCGCAGATCATCCTGAAATCGAAGGTGATTCAGTGTTCTCCCACCCAAGGACAAACCAATTCATGAAGGGCCTCAATCACCTCTTTCCCCCGACCCGAGGCCCAGTGCCAGCTTGGGACTTGCCTCTGGTTCTGGCGAGACTGACAGGCAAGCCCTTTGAGCCAATGGCCGCCTGTAGTCTGCAACTCCTCTCATGGAAAACCGCCTTCTTGGTGGCTATCACGTCTGCTAGATGGGTGAGTGAACTCTTGGCGCTCCGTTGTGACCCGCCTTACCTCATCTTCCATCAGGATGGTGTTACTCCGGCTCTGGATGTCTCCTTCTTACCCAAGATAGTCTTGAAGTTTCACATGAGGGTGGATATCACCCTTCTAGTGTTCTTCCCGACCCCTCAGAATGAGGAAGAGCGTTGTCTTCACACACTGGATGTGAAAAGAGCTCTGCTCTTCTACTTGAATAGGACTCGGTCTTTTCGAAGATCCCCAGCCCTCTTTGTCTCCTATGCCCTGCCGGGTCGAGGTCAGAAGCTGTCGTCTCAGTGTCTGTCCAAATGGATTGTGGAGACGATCAAACCGCACTACTTACTGGAAAAGAAGCCATCGCCTGGTCCGCTTCATGCACATTCCACCAGGGCAGTAGCTACTTCCACAGCCTTCCTCAGAGGGAGACATCTGTAATGAGGCTGTTTGGGCCTCCCCTCACACGTTTGTGAGGCACTACGCCCATCATGTCCGTCTTCACCATCGTTTCACGGTGGGGCGGGCTGTGTTGCAGGCGGGGCGAGTTTAAGACCTCCAGTTCCCTCCTCCAGGTATGTGGGTGGGTTTTTTTCTTGCTTGTTAATCTCCCAGAGGTGTGATGCACAGAGACCATGAAGAAGATATACAGGTTGCTTACCTGTAACTGGGGATCTTCGAGTGGTCATCCGTGCATTCACACCACCCACCCTCCTTCCCCTCTGCTGTCAGTCTTTCCTATCTTGTTTGGAGACTGATGGCAGTGGTCAGAAGGAATGGGATTGTCGTGCCCCTCCCTTGGTCATGAGCAATGGAGCCCTGCACGTTCTCGGGGAGAGGGCGTAAAAATCCTTTCTGCTTTAGAAGATACCAATCGGGGTCGGCGCAGGCACACTACATCCCAGAGGTGTGAATACACAGATGACCACTCGAAGATCCCCCGTTACAGGTAAGCAACCTGTATTTCCATCTGCCTGCCCTGAAGAAATACTTGGGAATCACACACCTGCAGGAACAAGCAGAAGAAAAGGCTCTTGACAGACCCATCCTTTGCCGCCCAGTCCTGACAGGGTCCTGTGTGGATCTGTGCGAAGGCACCAGGCTTGGCATGACGAGACTTATGCTAGGTGTGCTGCGGACCACCGTGCCATTTGACATCTATGTGAGACCACTGATGGAGGAGGCTCTCCAGGGACACGAGGCAAGGTGCCTTTGGTCTGCTGATGCCGCCCACCTCTGGTTCCCCTTCTCATCTGTTGCAGTGGATGATCTGAGGCAGGAGCTCGAGAATCAGTAGTGAACTGGAATGGAGGACAGCGAAGCAAAACTGAGTCCAGACAAGATGGCGGTTCTGTTGAAAGGAGAGGCTGATTGGGGAGCAGAGGCTCAGCCTGGTCTGGGGAGGGCGGTACCACTCCTGAAGGATCATGTTTGCCCTTCAGCCGATTGTGTATGTCCAAGAAGCACTGGCAGCCCCGAACACGTTTCTCTGACCGGATGGTGCACCAGATATCTGTGGCCCTTCCTGTAAAATTGGTTTATTATTTATGTACAAAAATTGTATATTCCACTTTTCTGTCCCATCAGGGTCATGAAGGCAGCTAAAACAAAAATACATTTATCAAACACTGGGATAGCAATTAAACCATGAGACAGGAAGGGGAAGTTATTGAGGGAATGCCAATGAAACAGACAGAAAGTCTACACCCTCTGGCAGAAGATAGTCATAGGAGGGAGATTGCGCCCTGAGGGAGGGAGTTCTATAATTTTGGGGCCATGACTGAGAAGGCCCTAACCTCAGAAGGCAGGGGCTCCCAGAGCAAGGCATCAGAAGATGACTGTCGCATTGATGTGGGTTCGTATGGAAGTAGGTGGTCCTTGAGGTATGCTGGACTGAAAGCTTATAGGGCTTTTAAAGGTAGTCACCAGCACCTTGAATGGGGCCGGAAGCCAAATTGGGAGCCACCGCAGGCGGTCCAAGGTTGGAGTGATATGGTCCCCCAAGGTCAGTTGGTTCAGAATATGGCTGCCAGATTGTTTTCTTGATCCCATAGAACCAATCACATCTTACTGGTGTTGAAGGTGTGGCCTCTGTGGCTCAGAGCTCTTGCTTCCGAGTTGAGAAACCTTCTTGCCCGTTGCCTTCCCTTCTTGCAGTTCTTAGTTATCATGAACACATTGCTGAAGCCAGCAGACCTTATCCTACGTGCCTGTGTGCCCAGATCTCTGGCTTGCTTGGTTTCTAGCAACAGAGTCAAAATTGACCTTGATCTGCCAGAACAAAACAGAAATGCCAGGGGATAGAGGAAATAAGACTTCTACATGGATAAAAACTTTGTCCAGTCACCGGTAGCTGAGGAAGTAATCAGTGGCTTACGACATCCTTGCCGCTCTGCCAAGTCTGAAGCCTTCCTCAAGTTTCCTCTGTGAGCCCCTTCTGTTGTCAAAAGACGGCTCTTCGGGCCTTTGGAGAGCTGGAGAGTTAAGCCCCATGCTTGCATGAATGCTGCTCCCGCTTCCTGTGTTTACTTTATTTACGCAGGTCCCAGTCTTCACGCCAGGCAGCTTCTCTCCCTATCCCCACCTGAGATTAGGCCTAGAGATTGCCTTGGCTGATGTTCATCCTTTGCCTTTCTCCAGCTGACACTGGGACTGCTCCTTCCTTTAGGAATAGCCTAGCACTCACCAGAGTGTTCTGAATCTTCACAGTATGTCCTTCCGGTTCTTAAAAATGCTGTTCATACTCAAGCCGATTTTCATGTAAGCAAAAGGTCAGATGAAAATGAACTGGTATTTAAGAAAGGAGAGGTTGGGGAAGAAACCACGAGATGGAGCATGTGGTGAGAAGACACCTTACCGTGCAGGTATCTTGTGGGTGGCTGGAGGAACCATAGCTTCAAGAGAAGGCGAAGCTCTTGGCTAGCACAAAAAAAGGATACTCGATACTCTTCAGATTATTTCATAGAATCACGGAGTTGGAAGGGGCCATGCAGGCCACCTAGTCCAGCCCCCTGCTCAATGCGGGATCAGCCTCCTACAGCATCCCTGACAAGGGTTTGTCCTGCCACTGCTAAAAGACTGCCAGTGAGGGGGACCTCACCACCTCCCAAGGCAGCCGATTCCACTGTGGTACAACTCTTACTGTCAAAAAAGTTTCCCCTAAGACAGGGGTGGGCAATTGTTTTGCCTCAGGGGCCACTTTGTGGGAGCGGAGGTTAGCAGAGGGCTGCACCTTTTAAAATGATTGCATTCATTAGTTAACTTTGCATTTCAGAAAAGGTATAAATTGTATCATAAAAATCAATAAATATAAATTAAATAAAATAGTGGTGGTTTTATTCAATTTATTTATTGTGCTAATTTCATATCATCTATAGCTGCAAGCACATCTAATTTTAGAATCAGTTTAATGAGACAACTGTACCCTATCACACTTTTCTACAATTTTTTTGAAATCAGGAGTGAGATTGCTTGTTGAGATTCTCATCACAGCCTGCAAGGTAATGTCTGTCAAAGAGCATCCATATTTACTCTTGTTGATCTTCATGTCTTGGCGGGCCGCAAAAAACTCTGTGGCGGGCCGCATGTGGCCTGCGGGCCGCCATTTGCCCACCCTTGCCCTAAGATCCAGCCGGTCCCTTCCCGCCCTTAATTTCAACCCATGATTGCGAGTCCTCTCCTCTGCTGCCAACAGGAACAGCTCCCTGTCCTCCTCTAAGTGACAGCCCTTCAAAGACTTCAAGAGAACAATCCTGTACCACCACCACCCAACCTCCTCTTCTCCAGACTGAACATTCCCAGGCCCCTCAGCCTTTCCTCACAGGGCGTAGTCCCCAGGCCCCCGATCACCCTCATCACTTTCCTCCGCACCCGCTCCATTCTGTCCACATCCTTTTTGAAGTGAGGCCTCCAGAACTGCACACAGTACTCCAGATGTGGCCTTTCTTGTGTTGCTTAAATACCATCAAAGAGAGAAGTTCTAAACCAAAGGGAGAAAGCTTGCTTTTTCTTGTTTTTCTAGTTACCTTTCTCTCAGGAGGACTTAGACTTTTATTCAATCGATCAATCGATAGGTTTATTGTCTTAAGCCGTCGGCCATCACAGTATACAAAAATACAGAACTTTTATTCAGTCATTATATGTTTTTGCTTTGTGTCCTTGGTGGCTTCGGTTACAATTAAAGTCTTATCGGTGCCTTGGTGCGGTCTCCCTGGTCACACGTTGGAATCCTAAGATGGAAACATGCTTACGAAGAGAGGGTGGAGCAGTTCCTGCCTGGACTTGAATGACTTCTAAGACTTGGGCCTCCGCCACCGTGGTATAGCGGTTAGAGCATCTGACTTAAGATCTGGGGAAACCAGTCTCTTGTCTTCACCCTGCTCGGGAATCTCACCAAGTGACCTTGGGCCACTCATCCACGCTCTCAGCCGAACCTCTTCTTTCAGGGCTGTTGTGAGGACAGAGTGGAAGGGAGGAGAACAGCGTCAACCCCACTGCGGAGAACAGTGGACTAGAAATGCGATAAAAAATAGTGTCCGAGTAAATTGGCCATGAGAAGCTCGTGGCTCTTCATTTGGGAGTTTTTATAGTGTCAAGGATGGTTCAGAAGAAGAGTTGGTTTTTACACCCGAAGGAACCTCCAAGCGTCTTCGAGCTGCCTTCCCCTCCTCTCCCCACAACAGATACCCTGTGAGGTATAGGTGGGGCTGAGAGAGCTCTGAGGGAACTGGGACTGGCCCAAGGTCACCCAGCGGGCTGCTTGTGGAGGAGTGGGGAATCAAACCCCGTTCTCCAGATTAGAGTCTGCTGCTCTTAACCACTGCGCGCCATGCCGGCTGTCCCCAGAAGGGAGTTTCCTGGAAGGCTTACTAAGGTGGCATCCTTTCTCAAGCTTTTGGTGGTAGCCAGCAGTGAGAGGTTCTTATTTCTGTTTTGTGCTTTTGTGGGGGGGGGAGACCAGACTGGAGATGCAGATTCCCCATTAAGGTCTGGCAACTTGGGATGTGGGAATTAAACTGTAGACAGGAATGCTATTTTACAGCCTCATTTCCCCTCCCCTCTTACATGCATAGCCCTCTCCCCCCTGGGTTTATCATTACACAACTGGACTTGATTCCATGGGGAGAGCCATGCACAGAGTCGGAGGGTGTGAAAACCTCCCACCCCTTCACCCTTCCCTCTTTCCCCTGGTCTGGCCATTTTTTTGGCCTCAGGATTTGTAGAATTGAATCGTGTCAGTTGTCAATCTCCCCACCCCCTTTGGCCTGTGATGATTTTTATCATGTCCGTTCCTAATCAAAGTATAATAATTATTTCAGGAGACAGACTTTTTTTCAGTGAAAAGTCCAAGATATTGAAAGTATACACAGGCTTTTGTGAGTCGGAAGGCCTCAGGCCTGGTACTTTGTTTGCTTGGCTGTTCAGGGAAACTGGTTGGCCATTGTGTGGAAAAGGATGCTGGGCTAGAGGGGCCACTGGTCTAATCCAGCAGGATTCTTTTTAATATGAGGATATTCTGCACATACAGCAGGCCAGCCATCGAGCGCTTGTTCCTCTCCTCTCTCCACACAGCCTGGTCCCTGCTTGGCATGTCAGGAGTCTATAGCAAAGTGAACGCACATAAAGCTGCCTCATACTGATTCTTGGTCCGTCAGGGCCAGTCTTGTCTACTCAGTCTGGCAGTGGCCGTCCAGGGTCTCAGGCTCAGTGACCCACTGCCCGATCCCTTTAACTGGAGAGGCTGGCGCTTGAACCCGGGGCTCTACTCTACCCCCCAGTCGCCAGCTCTGTACTTGAAACAAGGGCAGAGAGTTCCTGTGGGCTTTTGTGGCAAGGACAAGTTTAGGACTGCGTATGAAGCCTGTGCCTCACATTACATAGCCAGATGGTATCCTATCCTGGAAAATTTAGATAAAATATTGGAACTTCAATATAATGCACAAGGTTATAGATTTCGTAATTTTTTAAAATCTAGTTGGTTATGTTGAAATTCATGTTTTAAGTATTTTTATGAACTGTAACTGTATGGTTTTTTATTTTATTTGATGTTTGAAGCGACAGAGGTATATTGTAATTGTTATTGTTGTTATATTGAATTGTTTTGTTTGTTAATTTGAAAATTAATAAAGAATATATATATATATATATATATATATATATATATATATATATATATATATATATATATATATATATATATATATATATATATATATATATAAAAGCCTGTGCCTGGGATCAGATGTTGGTAGCCCAAGGATGGGGCAAGTCCAGCTGCGGTAGAATACCGCTGGCTTAATTCAAATACAACATCCAGGTTCCTCCACCCCTGTGCGTGCTTGAATTCTTTCCCTCGTTCATGGCAAACGAAAGCTCACCGTTGCATTCAAACCAGAGAGCGAGAAAGAAACAGAAGAAGAAACCTGCTGTTGCCGTTTATTGTTTTTAATGTTTATTGGTTTTATGTTGGGAGCCACCTGAGACCATTGCTGGAGCAGGGCATAAATTAAATAAACAAGAGGAAAGAAGGGAAGGGAAAAGAACAAGGAGAAATGCGTAAATCCAAGCCTTTGGCCTAAGGAGCCAGACTGAATTCTTATTTGGGAATGGAGGGCCTCTATACTACACCCGCGGGCTCTTCAGATGCCAAGAAGGCCCTCTCTGCATGGTTTCGGGTTCTCAGGTGGGTCAAGAGAGACGAGGGCCTGGTCCACAAAACTTGCCCGCGTGTAACCTCTCCCCTTTCCTCTCTTTTGGTGTCTGCAGATGCTAACGCAGGAGACCGAGTTCAGACCAATAATGTAGCTTCGGCGTCGGCCTCCAACTCCACCTGAACTTGGTCGCAAGCAACAACTTGTACAGAACAGTCGCCAGTAATTTGAGTCTCGCTCAGCAACACTGGTCACATTTGGGAAGAAAATTAAAAAGAGGAAGAGAAAAAAAACAAAACAACCCTGTTCATTATAGTGTTCGATTTTTTTATTATTGTTGTTCTTATTTAACCTTGTAAAATATCTATAAATACAAACCCGTTTCATCGTACCCTCACTCTCTGTGGGCTCTTTGGGGCAGGGGGGGATTGGTTGGGTGGGAAGAGGGGGAAGTAGAGCGATAGACCATTCCAGTGTTCTCTTCCCATGACAATCTTTTAATTTCCGCAACTGCTGTTTTATCTGCATTCAGAATCCGGAAACTTGTTTCATGCCCCCTCCCGCCACAAGGGGGGGGGAAAGAAGGAGAGTCCTCATTCCGCTAAAGCTCCTTTTTAAAGCCTTCTATTTTTAAGTGAAGTTTCAACTTTTGGTGTAGTGCACAACTTGAATTTGGTCAGGAGCTTAAGCAGGAATTGCTTGTCTCGAGTACCGCACGCAGGAGTCCTTAACTAGCTTTGGATCTGGGTTGGAAGGGAAGGAAAGATGGCCAAGAGAGGTGCTAAAAAATATGCTGGATTGCCAAAGGGAACCTGGGGGAGGCGGGTGGGGTTGCCATGTGAATAATACCCGGAACCGTTAGGGACAGAACTCAAATCGTAAATTTCGTTCTCGCATTGGGGAGATCCTGTAGATATGTATGTTACATATATACACACAGACTATCAGCTTGAACTTAAAAGGTTCGCTCGCCTAACCTATGATGTGTGACAATAGTTTGGACCTGGACCTTCAAGGCTCTGTAAAGCACAAAAAGACGATGGCCAGTCGCTTGCCTCCTTCCACAGAGAGGAGCAAGGTATAATCCTTCCTGGTGCAGAAAAGGGATTGGAAGCCACCATATAAAGGTACTTCCGCACACCACCGTGTATTCCCATTTCTGACTCTAAAACTGGCTTTTCTATCCAAGAAACAAATAGGAAAGAAACAACCCAGTTTATACGATATTTTATGACACATCCTTGTTTTCAGTGCAATTGGAACTTTCAAATTGCAGCATTATCTTACAGGTAACTTTAAATACAAATTTTAGGACAGGCTGTAACTTAAAACCTTTTCCTTTCTTAACCCTTTATTTATTGATCTTTTTGGCAATCGCTGCTGTCGATGTTTTCACGGTGGATATTAATAAGTAGACAAATTGGTTTACTTGGCACCTGTTGACTTAGAGAAAGCTAATTGTGTGTGTATATATGCACATATACATATGCATATATATATTATAAATATATACATAGATACAGTGCTGCTTTTTATTTTTTATTTTTAATCTATAACCGGTCTGACTGAAGCAGGAAGCGCGTTCGGGTGTCTTTGTCCTGGGTTATTTTTGTAGCGGCAAAGTCAAGAGGCTTGTTTTTGTAGTTAAAGCAATACTCCTTGGAAAGGACCTTGTGGAGCAGTGGGTAGGGAATGCCGTTGCTGCCGCAGTAACAAGCAGGCTCTTGGCCCTTGCTTCTTCCTTGCAGATTGGGGGGAAGCGCCCGCCTAGGCCATACGTTCATTCAAATGAATTGTGAGTCACTGGGTGCTCCTGGGAGTCTTAATTGATCAGTGTATCTTTTGAAAGGTGATCAACTGTTACGACCAATGCACCTATGCCAGTGCTGGCGCCCGAGGACAATGGAGGACTTTTGGACTCGGGGCCTCCTCTTTGCTATCGACAGGAGGTGAACCAGCCCCGCTAAGGTCCGATCTGGCCAGAAGGTGCCTGCCAGGGAGGGAGGGAGGGAGTTGGCTGCCTCAAAGTTAGGGTCAGAAATGATTAGATCCGTACCTTGTTCTTCACAAACCCCTGCAAGGGCCACACATCTAGAAGCAGGTTCTTCAGCTGTTCCAGAAGAACCTGTGGGAGGTGAGAGGCCTGGCAGGGAGAAAGGGAAACCAGTCCATGCATGTCTTCCACGTCGAGTCTGAGGCCTTCACGATCAGAGCTCAGGACACCTTTGAAGAAGCCCAGGCTTTGGCCGAGG
This sequence comes from Lepidodactylus listeri, assembly GCA_029233225.1. Lineage (NCBI taxonomy): Eukaryota > Metazoa > Chordata > Lepidosauria > Squamata > Gekkonidae > Lepidodactylus > Lepidodactylus listeri. The sequence continues at coordinate 147,344,787 of JARCFY010000004.1, forward strand.
GAAGGGTCCGTTTTGAAGAACAGGCTTGGGCTCAGAACAATGGCTGCTTGTTTTAGGCCGAGAAAGTGGTGTCTTAGAATGTGCATTTACTCTTTTTAGTTTAAAACTAGTAGGGGAGAAGAATTAAAAGCTTTAATTCTTTTTAAAATTTTATTTGTGTGTGTGTGTGTGTGTGTGTGTATGTATAGACTGGGATCCTGATGGTTTTATTTTCTTGAGGATCATGGCAGGACTGCAAAACAGTTTTATACAAATTTAGATCCAGGTGTTTCGATACCATATTTTTTTTTGTAAATAAGCTGACAAAGCTCCTCACCAAATTCAAGTTTGTACATTAGTTGTTTTTTAAAAAAACAAAAAAATTTGAGTTTTATTGCTTTGTATGTAAATATGTGGACCCAGGAACTGTTGTTATTGAGCAAAAAGTTACCATTCAGGGCAGTTAACTCTGTTTAATAATCAGACAAAATGTAGACGAGCTTTTTAAAGCCATATAGTTCTAACTCTGTACAGTAGATAACCGGCCTGTATTATTGTATCAATAACTCTTAGCGATGTATAGTATAATCTATATAGTTTGGAGTGCCTTTGCTTCCATGATGTTTTGAATTTTGTTTTCATTGTTCATTTTTTTTTGTTAACAAATGCCTCTCACATGGAAAGATCTTTGCTTCCCTTTCTTTCAGCAGTTCCAGGGTCAGTAGCATCATTTGAAGAAACGGCATCCATCACTAGTTTCGTTTTGAACCATGGCTTTGTCGTAGGCGTTTCAAAGTCTGCCCTTCTCTTCTCTCCCACCACCCTCCCCTATAACAGTGACCGGTTTCCATTTCGCGTTTGCTCTCTCGGCATCGAAGCGGCAGGAATCCCATTTTGCTCATCTTGTTCCCAGTATATTCGTGAAGAGTTCTCGCAGACAGCAGCTTCAAGGAGCCTCCATTTTGGACTCCTATTCCTCCTATAGAGGCCAAATTTTGGATTTGGCGTAGAAGAGGTTGTAATGGGAGGGGGGGTTAGAATAATCTAGACACATCCACCCCTCTCCGCTACTAGGCGGAGATTTTAAAAAATCTTGGCTAGGGATTAATCTGTGGTATTGAGGGGCTGTGATTACCACTGTTCGTTCCGCCTCCACCCCGCCCCCCCCATTGCCGTTTTCTTAAGGAAGTTGACCTTAATTTCTTGTGCCCAGCACAAAAGGCCTTGCTTTTAAATCTTTGCTCACATGCGTGTTCTACCTTGTTAGTATTCCACATAAGAGTGTCTTGGATGGCAAAATGCTGAACTTTCTATCATACCAAAGGTTGCTGGCTTTTGTTGGGGGTAGGGTGGGTGGGTTGCGTGTGTGTGTGTATGTGTGTGTGTGTGTGCGCGTGCGCACGTAACCATCTTGTGTTCATTCCAGTAAAGCAGAGGCTGCACTTTTTCTGGTGACACAGAGGTCAGTGGTAGCATTTTGTTTCCGACAGTCCACTCTGAATTTTAATTTCCTGGCTCGCTTTCGAACGAAGTCCCACACGGCTTCTCGGTTTCTCCTTTGTCTGCACTTGCATGTCCCCGAAATGGCATTAATTTTGCTCTGCGTCCATGGCTGAAATAAATGTCAGGCCAGACGCTGGTTATTTTAACTCCAAAGTGCTTTCCTTTAGCTAAAAGAGGAAATAACTAACATTTTACTCAAGATAGAGCGCTCTAAGCCAATCTAGCTGATGCTTGGACATAGTTCCTGTTATTAATAAACCAGTTAATGGTGGATGTCTGTAATTAATGCCCCTTTGAAATGTACCCAGACTAGTAAGAGATGTTCCCTGAAGGACTTTTCTCCATTAGAGATCTCATCCACTGGAGGTCAAAACCCATAAATGAAAAGCACAGTTCAGTATCTAGCCCAGGCCCTATTTTTCGGTGTAAGCATCAGAGAGCCTTAGAACGCTCAGTGTTTTTTTGCAGGGGCTTTAACCGAACTTCTCAAATTTCGTTCTTCGTTTTGTGTTTAAGGCAGTAAAAGCAAAATGGAAAGGCATTTTAAGGCAAGTACCCAGAAAGTTAGCTCGAGATACGTACCTTCCTTCCTTCCTTGTGTTGTTTGTTCTTTGTTTTTTTTGGGGGGGGGGCAATTTATATATATAAGTAACAATTTATATATATAAATAATATGCTTGCCTGTACAATTTGCATTTGTTACTATGTTGCTGATAGATCACTCGGGCCTGTACACACAAATGAGTGTTATCACTTCCATCTTAAAAGCAGAAATCTAAAAAAATATATATATAATGGACTGTGGGTTGTATACAAACTATGGCATACACTTGTGCAAAGCTGTCTTGATTCAAAGAAGAAGCGAAACGTATAACATTATTACTACTTGAATGCCTCTGTGACTGATTTTTTTTTTCATTTTAAATATAAACTTTTTGTGGAAAGTATGCTTAATGTTTTATTATTTTTACCTCCCTCCCTTTCTGCTCCTTTGTAAATACATTTTGTTCCGTGTGACTTGGTTCGGAAATAGTTAACTGGTACTGTAATTTGCATTAAATAAAAAGTAGGTTAGCCTGGACATGAAATTTAAAATGCAAAGTGTGTGGTCTTTATTTCACAACTCGTGGCCATTCCTGTCCCCTTCTCTTAAAACACTTTTCTTCTACTGTTCCTGTTCACTTTTGTCCAAAAGCAGCCACCCGCTCCCAAAACCAGACCTTTTGACTGATATAAAAGATGCAGGAAAATAGCATGGTTTTGTTTTTGTTTTTAAAGTAGCCTGTATTAATCCATGATATTTTTGCAAGTAAAAACAGTTTCCATCTTCCACCAAAATGGTTTGATTTGGTGGAGCGATGCGGGTTCCTAATTTGCTGTGAGCATTAATAGCAATGCCCGCGTTTGCAGTTCACCTGCCAGATGTGCGGAGACATTTTCTGAAGTGCTTCCTTTATTTTAGCCCCTTCTTTTGGCGGTGCTGTGAAGAGTCTGTCATAACCACGTCTTGTGGGACGTGTCACTATCTCTGAGCTGGTTTTTTCCCCGGTCCTGGAAAATGTATGTATTAAACGTGATCTCTGTTCACAGAAAACGGGGGGCGGCAGGCGGCAGATGACTGGCCAGAGCCATTCTGTTTCTCTCCTAAAAGGCTGGATGCCAGGTCATGTGACAACTGCTTCAATAAAAAAAGTATATTGCAAAAAAAGGCTTCTTTTCATTTATTTGCAGGCATGCACACTCCTCGTTAATAGCTACCCTTGTTCATACATTCTTCTTTCCGCTAAGGAAGGGGGTGAACTCAGTGTTGCTGTTTTATGGAAGGCATGTCCCCTTCCCACCAGGCCTCAGAGGTCAAAGGGGGGGGGGCTGCTTGAAACATGGAGAGAGCTGTAGACAAGCTCAGTGTATGTTTCTGTAGGGCAAGGTTCACCAACATGGTGCTGGTGGACACCACAGCACCCACCAACGCCTTTCCTGGTGGCTGCCAAATATTTTTGGAAAGCAGGGGGGGCTTTTGCCTAGCAGGGCTTCTGATTGGCCATCGGAGATCTGATTGGTTGTGCAGATTGTTAGGAAGTTGCTACGGCAGCAGTTGGTGCTGCAGCACAAGGATCTTCACTACGACTGAAGCCGTGTATATGGAAGAAAGCGTTTTTGAACAATTATTAACAATTTTAAAAGGCATCCTGTCAAACAGTTCCAGCCTGAAATGTTAGTGTTAGTTATACAAGACCTGAGATTTTGTGCCTGACTCCGCCTACTGTGGCAGCCATTTTACGACTGCATCCAGTGTCAGAATTCCAAAGTCGCCCACATGCTAAAGGGGTTAGGGTCTCCTGCTATGGGGCCTTGAGTTCTGCTTCTAGGAATGCTGTTTGGACTCTATGGAAACTGGCTCCAGGCATCTGCAAAAGCATGAATGCTGAACTACAAGAAATGTGAACAAAGATTCTCTAAACTGAAAGATACCTTTTTTTCTCACAAAAATAGCTGCGGTTGCTGTTACTGGGATAATGGTTCTCGTGGATACCTCGTGAGGATTCCTTCTTGCTCTTCCTCATGTTTTCTTTACGGGACTCTCTACACATCTGGTCTTGTAAGGGCGCATTACAGGTTCCGACAGATCATTTAGTCCAATAATAAACTAGCTTACAGAGGATTTGGGCAGCGACACCTCTCTGTTCAAGCAGGTGAAGAACAAACAGAGAGAATCACAGAAACATATGTACCAAAAGAGAAAACCGTGATAATCTTACTAATTAACAATTTTTACCAAATTCATTTTATATTTAAATGAACAGCGCATTACATATAATGTGATAAATTATAATAGAATTGCATGGAAAAGTTGCGATCGTCGTCTCTTTGTGTATCAAGTCCAGAGACATGGAAGCCAGCGCCAAAAGCCGTGTTTCAAGGATTTTTTCAAAGCAGGAAAAAGGCACGTTCCAAAGATTTTTCAAAGCAGGATACAAAACCATATTTTGCAAGTTAATAGCAGCAATTTAAACATGAAGATTCCCGGGAACTCTATTACAGTTTTGTTATAATTTTTCCAAGCAGGTGGGCTGATGAGATAAAAGCCCCAAGCATTTTCCACACACAGCAGAGAAATAGGGTTGCTCAACAGATGTCTGTTTCCAATCCAGTTGTGCAGCCAAAACTTGTCAAGTGGTAAAAGAACTGCCATCTAAGGCCACATGCAATACTGAAAATGGCTTCCATTGATCCCATGGCAAAATGTGCCAGCAATGAAATTACTGGATTCTGCTTGAAGGTTCAGTCAGCAGTACAGGAAGGTGTATAGACCACCAAAGACGGAAAAAGCTTTGAAAGGAAGCACTGATTGCTTTTACTGAGGGATGTCCGGAGTTTTTGTTTAAAAGTTACCAGCCCACCTTTCTCTCCTAACCTGGCTTAGACCCCAAACAGGTTGATAGTGACAGAATAATTTAGTAATGGAATCGATGTCGAGGAAGTCCCGAAGAATAACAGGCCAGCGTATCGATGCCCTGGACAACAGTTGAGGCAGGCTTGGCCCTGAGTAGTGTTCTGACTTTATATGTTTTTCAGCCTCTCCAGAAGGCCAGCAAGGTCAGTATTCCGGGCCAGCCAGGATGTGGTAAGTTCATGTTACTTTAGCTATGGAGATCTATAGTATGGGGCCAGCCAGCAAAAGAATTCTCTCCCCTCCCCAAACCCCAGCTTTGAATCTCCTGTTTGGTGTAATGGTTAAGTGTGCAGACTCTAATCTGGAGAACTGGGTTTGAGTCCCATTCCTCTGCATGCAGCCAGCTGGGTGACCTTGGGTCAGTCATAGTTTTCTCAGAGCTCTCTCAGTCCCACCTAACTCCCAGAGTGTCTGTTGTGGGGAGGGGAAGGGAACGGAGTTTGTAAGCCGCTCTGAGACTCCCAAGCGAAGAGCGGGGTATAAATCCAATCTCCTCCTCTTCCTCCTCCTCCCTTTTGTCTCACTATTTAGGACCCTGTATTTCTCGGTGGAGTCCGAGCCTTTAAAGCGGCTGTTGGAAACCCTTTGTTTTTTTTTTCAAAACATGGTGAATCGAAGTGGATGACAGCTATAGAGAACAAAACTGGTGTTAAGACAATTCAGAGCAGGGATTCCCAACACGGAGCCTGGAGGCACCATAGTGTCTGCTGACCCCTTTCCCTGGTGCCCAGGAAATATTTTTAGAAAGTAGGTGTGGCTAAGCAGGGCTTCCAATTGGCCACTGGTGGTCTAATAGGCCCAGCAGATTAAAATAACGTTTTGCCACAGTGTTAGTTTTATTCTCTCCTTCCTCTTTCCCAGGGTATTTTTAAAAATTACTTCTCTTGTCCCCCACATTTGAGCTTCCTGTCTATATGTCTCTGCCTCCTTTTGTGGCCATTTTGTGGTCGGTTTCTGCTCCTGCAATGGCCATTCTGTGGTCATGCCGACCGCCCTGTGTCAGAATTCTAAAGATGCCCACAGGCAGGAAAGGTGGGGGACCCCTGATCCAGAGAATGTCCCGCATTATATTTGAAAGGCATCTAAAGAGGAGGGAAGACCATTGTTGTACGTGCAGTTTATGAAACACTGTTATACACACTGTATTTTGCCACTGACTTAGCAGGGATGGCTTTGGTGAGCACACATGGCATCTTTCTGACATAGACATACAGATATGCTGAGTGCCATTGATGATCCTAATGTCAGGTAATCCTGCCACTCTCCAGGGTGGGAAGTGGGATTTACTGGGCTGGGCGAGACAACTCCACTCCTCCCGCTGGAATGTACTCCCTTCCCTCCGCTTGCTGGCTTCACAGGGTTGTTATCTCTATTCAAGGCTACTGGTAACTTCTCACAGACATGGTTAGTGTTTTTAGCTTCTTTTGCAGGTGTCGTCTATTAATGCCTTCCCACTCTTTAGCCTGGGAAAGCTTTTAGGCGGGATTCATCCCGGGGTGGGGACTGGGGAACCCATGTGACAATACACGTTTGAAATCACTATATCTATCCTAACACTATCGTTCCAATTCATTACTAACTCAACAAGTGTACCCTGAAGAAACTCCCCCAATAACAAAAGTCTTGGTTAAGATCCTTTGCGTGGGGTGAGTTCATCCAGGAAGTCTCACAGAGAGTTGGTAATCCTATTTCTCTCTGGGGAGGCCTGCCATTCCAGACGATGTCAGAAGATGGTGGTGAACCCCCGGCAACCTCGGGGGACACGGTGGTCCCCGTATATACGGAGGAGGATGCCGTATCTCCTCGCACCACCCCGTGGGTGGATTGCTGGCCCAGGAGTCCCAGGTACTCATGTACTCAATTCGGAACCAAACCGATCGAGACCTGGACCCCCTCTCGACGGAGCGCCCATGGGGATGGAGCTGGGCTGAGAACTGGGAGAGGGTGCGAGATTACGCGATGCCCATCATCCCAAGGGACCCGAGTTTGGAGACTTGTGGTCCCATGTGGATCGCCACATGGAAGCGATGGAGAACCTGCTGCAGAGAGAGATGACTGCCTTGCTGGAGGGATTACCCGGAATTGCACTCAAGCGGGCAGCACAGGGGGGGCCAGTGGCCCGGCTCCTCTGGCTCAGGTCCCTGCGGGTCAGCCGGTTCCAGTGGGGCCACCGGCACCCATGCCCACACAACCAGCACCAGCAGGACCCATTGTGCCAGTAGATCGTCAGCCGGTCCTGCAAGAACTGCTGGCCGCGATGTTTGATGGGGACCCGGTAAAGCTACAATTTTTTTATCATCAAAGCTGGACGGCTCCTGCAAACCTGGGGCCACCTCTTCCCAAATGAGGGCGACCAGGTGGGATATATCAGTTCCCAATTGCGAGAAGAAGAAGAGATTAGATTTATACCCCGCCCTCCACTCCCCAAGGGAGTCTCAAAGCAGCTTACAAACTCCTTTCCCTTCCCCTCCCCACAACAGACACCCTGTGAGGTAGGTGGGGCTGAGAGAGCTTTTTCCCAAGCTGTCCTTGAGAGAACAGCTGTGCCAGAACTACGGCTTGCCCGAGGTCATCCAGCCAGGTGCAAGTGGAGGAGTGGGGAATCAAACCCGGTTCTCCCAGATTAGAGTCCGTGCACTTAACCACTACACCAAACTGGCTCCCGCTGACTGGTATGTGAGCCTCCACAACCCCCCGGGGCCTGAACTAGATCGGATTGAAGACTTCATGTGGGCTCTCCGGAGGAAGTATGAGGACCCGATGAGCGAAGAAAAAGCCCGGAACCAGATGAGGAGGCTCACCCAAGGACGAGCCTCGGTACATGAGTACACGGCAGCCTTCAAACGAATTGCAGCCAGAATAAGGGGGTGGCCTGAGGAAGTGTTGGTGGAAAATTACCGACAAGGGTTGAATCTGGACTTGTATGAGACTGTGTTACGTAATGTCAACCCTACCACTCTGGCTGCCTGGATTTGGGCCACCGAAGAAGCTGAATCATGCTTCACACTGATAAAGATGCGAGCTGAGACGGAGAGTCCCAGGGGATCGGGACCCTTAGCACAGAAGGCGAAGTCAAAGGGGCCCCTCAAAGACATCCGTGAACTACGACTGAAGAAGGGGTTGTGCGTGCAGTGTGGCAAAGCGGGGCACTACGCTTCATCCTGCCCCACTGCCGCCCTGAAAACCCTAACTCCCACCCCCCTGACCCCTGAAAGTGATTCAGGGATCCAAGCCACGAGCATTGCAACTTGAGCCTGCTCCCGAGGAGGATAAGGTGGCAATCATGGAACTTCCCTCGCCAGCGGGAAACAAGAAGGACCTGTGCTGAAGGGCGTGAAGCAACAGGTCCCCATCTCCCCAGCGCCCAAAGTGGAGAGCTCTCCTGCCCCTTTGTTCTATGTTATTGTGACAGTTGTTGCCCCCCAGACTGGAACTCATATGAGGGTACGGGCTCTAATAGACTCAGGATGTGCCCATGACCTCATCAGCCCCATGGCTGTTGATGGTCTTGGGGTGGGGGTAAATTCCCTAGAAGAACCCTTGCATTTCACCCAAATGGACAGATCAGAAATGAAGGAGCCTTGTCTCTTCGAGACCCTCCCCTTGGTTTTGGGAGTGGGGGAGCATTGGGAGAAACGGGCATTTGTCATAACCACACACGCCCAGTTCCCCATGGTGCTCGGCAGTCCTTGGCTGAGCGGACATGATCCATACATCATGTGGAGTGAGGGAGAGATCCGATGGGTGGCCCCGGTGTGCCAGCACCACACTTGGGAAGCAACTTGGGGAACCAAGCCATCCATGGCACAAGCATGCCTAGCCACAGAGGATTTGTTACAAATACCTCCCGGGAGGCATATAAGGATTTAGCGGAGGTTTTCAGCAAGACCGAAGCCGATGAGCTTCCCCCCCACCGGAATACTGACTGTGCCATTGAACTGTTGCCCGGGGTAAAACTACCCAAGGGGAAATTGTATTCGATGAGCCCTTCTGAAAAGGTGGAGCTCCACAAATTTATCGACAAAAACTTGCAAAGAGGGTTTATTCGACCGGCCCAATCCCCGTTTGCAGCTCCAGTGTTATTTCGAAAGAAAAAAGACGGAGGGTTGCATTTGTGCACAGGCTACCCCTCATCAAGGACTTGCTAGCAGAGACCGCGAAGGGGAAAATATTCTCCAAATTAGATCTTAGAGATGCCTACTTCTGGGTTTGCATCCGTGAGGGGGATGAATATAAGACTGCTTTTAACACCCTCCTGGGCCAATTCGAATACTTAGTCATGCCGTTCGGACTTCAGGGTAGCCCGGGTGTTTTTATGAACCTAATTAACGAAGTGTTGCACAAGCACCTCTTCAGTGGGGTCTTATGTTATCTAGATGATATCTTGATGTACTCCCCAGACAAGGAATCCCATATACAGCTAGTGCAGAAGGTGCTAACGACCCTCAAGGAGCACAAACTTTTTGCTAAACTATCTAAATGTGACTTTCATAGAACAGAGATTGATTTTTTGGGCTACCACATCTCCCCCCGTGGATTAGAATTGGATCCTGCAAAAGTGAAAGCTGTCAATGACTGGGAAGTGCCCCGCACCTGGTGACAGCTTCAAAGTTTTTTAGGATTCGCGAATTTTTATCGCTCATTCATCAACTTTGCCAAATGTAGTCTCCCCCTCACGGAGCTCTTAAAGACCAAGGGGAAGGGGGACGACGCAGTTAGACCGGGGGCGAAACTGCATTGGACAGCTGAATGTCAAACTGCATTCGAAACACTGAAGTCCTTATTCACCTCAGAACCCATCCTAGCCCACCCGAATGAACTTAAACAATTTATAGTGCAGGTGGATGTCTCAGATGTGGCAATGGGGGGCTATCCTGCAAGAGGGGACAGATGGGAAGTTAAACCCATTAGCCTATGTCTCCAAGAAATTTGGTGACATGGAGAAAAATTGGGCAGTGTGGGACAAGGAAGCCACAGCTATCCGCCTTGCCCTCACTACTTGGCGACCATGGTTGGGAGGGGGCAAGGGTTCCTTTTGAAGTCTAGACTGATCATAAAAACCTCAGAGCCCTCCGCACTCAGCACACGTTGAATGCCAAACAATTACACTGGGCTGATTTCTTTTCCAAATTTAACTTCACCCTCCAACATTTCCTGCAGAAGTCTAATTCACTGACAGATGCCCTCTCATGCCTTCCTCAATATGACTGTTGAAAAGAAACCACTATAGACTCCATGTTTACTCCTGAACAGTTGGGGGGGGGGTAGTGGTCACCCGTAGCCAAGCATGTAGTCGCATAGAACCTACCCAATCAGACTGGATTTCAAAATGCGCAAAAGCTTACAGCCAGGAGAAGGAAGTCTCCTTGATCAACCTTGACAACATTACAAAGAATCCTAATGGTTGCTGGTATCATGGTACCAAACTGTTTGTCCCCAAAACTCTAAGGGGAGAAATCATGCACTCAGCACACGAGTCGAAGCTAGCATGCAACAAGACGTTTCTGACTATGTTTCCATTTGCCAAACCTGTCTAATGTGCAAAAGGCGGAGGGGGGGGGGAACCCGGGACTATTACAACCGCTCGAGACCCCCTCATGGCCTTGGGAAACCATTTCCATGGATTTTATCACCGATCTCCCCCCAAGTAAAGGCAAAATGGTCATCTGGGTGGTTGCAGACCTGTTCTCTAAGCAAGCCCATTTCATCCCCTTCAAACAACTTCCCACAGCTAAAGCTATGGCCAAAAGTTTCATGAGCAATATTATCCGTTTACATGGAATTCCAAAGAAAATTATTTCCGATAGGGGGACTCAGTTCGTTGCCAACTTCTGGCGGGAGCTCCTAATCATCCTGGGAGTCGAATTAGCTCTGAGCAGCGCTTACCACCCCAAAACTGATGGCCAAACCAAAAGAGTTAATCAAATCTTAGAACAATTCCTCCGCTGCTATACCAGTTACCAGCAGGACGATTGGGTAGAATTGTTGCCTTTTGCTGAGTATAGTTATAACAATGCTATACATTCCTCTACGGGGGTGTCCCCCTTCATGGCTACTGCCGGGTATGACGGAGTCCCATTACTAACCCTAGATGCCACCTCACCAAGCCCCAGCTGCCTCAGTGACTGGTGGAACTCCCTACGTGACTCCTGGCCGCTTATTGCCAAAACTTTAGAAGCGGCCAAAACTGACTATAAAAAATATGCAGACAAACGCAGGGACCCGGGTTGGAGTCTGGAAGAAGGGGAGTCTGTTTATTTATCCACCAAAAACATCAGAGGATTGCAACCCAGCCGTAAATTGGGTTGGAAATATATAGGACCTTTTAAAGTGAAAAAAAATATATTAATGCTGTCACATTTGGACTTGAACTTCCTAAATCTCTCAAAAATGTTCACCCTGTTTTCCATTTCAGCTTACTGAAGAAGGACCCTGGATCAAATTCGTGGAGACCTCATCATCCAGCTCCTCTTCCTCTGATGGGGGGGACACCTCACTATGAGATAGATCAAATCCTCGACTCCAAATTTAAACGGGGCCACCTATACTATCTTATTAATTGGAAAGACTGGCCCTGAACATAATGAATGGGTCACTTCTGAGCATGTTAACGCTTCTGCAAAACTCCGTGCCTTCCATAAACTTTACCCACTAAAACCCAGGGGTTAAAGGGGTTTCTGAGGGGGCAGTGTGTCAGGTAATCCTGCCACTCTCCAGAGCAGGAGATGGGATTTACTGGGCTGGGTGAGACAACTCCTGCCCCCTCCTCCCACTGGAATGTATTCCTTTACCTCCGCTTGCTGGCTTCACAGGGTTGTTATCTCTATTCAAGCTGCTGGGTGAACTTGGGTCAGTTATAAGTTCTCTCAGGAGCAGTCCTTGAAAGAGCTCTCTCAGACCCACCCACCTCACAGGGTGTCTGTTGTGGGGAGGGGAAGGGAAAGGAGATTGGAAGCTGCTCTGAGACCCCTTTGGGTAGTGAAGGGTGGGGCATAAATCCAATCCAATTTCTTCAATGGGTGAAACTGGGGTTTGCAAAGTTTTGTTTTTGGTTTCCTGTTCGATGGATTTGAGCCAATGTAATTGGGGAATTCCTGCACATCGTTTTGCCAAGACGGGGGTTCCTAATCCCAGCGCTGCTCTCACCTGACCCCTTGCAGCAACTCAAGCTGCGGCACGAGGGAGCAAAGCTGTCCAGGGAGGCAAGACGAATGCACGCCCTACTTTTCCCGTGGAAAGTCATGATGAGGGCCCTGCTAGTCTTTTTGTACCAGGAGCTACCTTGGTAGAAAGGTGCACTTTCTAAACCCTGAAAAAGGAGACCTGCTTCTCAAAGTGAGGAGGGGCCAATGTGGTTCAGACGAGGCCAGGATTTCTGAGCGATGCAGGAAATGTCAATCCATCCCTCAGGGCCGGATGAAGAAGGCACATGCCGGTGTCACCAGTTTTTATCTTTAGAGCAGTATGGGCAGTTGGGAAGAAAACGGTTCCCTGGAAACCTGGGTCATTTTAAATGCCTTTGGTTCAGGCCTCAAATGCGGCCTAGTGTGAGTTCCCAGAGATAGAAAGAGACATTGCCAAGCAAAGCAAGCTGACCTTGTTATCCTTAGATAACACACAGCTGTGCAGAGAGCACCAACTTCCAATTGACCCAGCCCAACCAACTGAGGTCTGTGGGTTTCACCTGGGGGAATGGGGCCGAGTCAATCTGCAATAAGTGTCGATTCCTTTCGTCCTGGTCCAAGTTACCCTATCGGTCGTTTGCCCAGCAACAGGGAGTTACATCATCTCTAAGGGTTTCTATTGGTCCTTCAGGCCTGGGACCACGGTAGACCCTGACCCATAAAACAGTAAGGTTTTCAACTTAGTGTGTGCTTGATGGTGCCTGTGTGCTCCCAAACCATGCCGTCGCTGTTATGCTCCTGGCAGCCATTTTTGTTTGGTTGCTCGAGAGGGCCAAACAGCTCGCTGGCCCTGGTGGACTCTGGAGAATGCTGCTTTGATGCTGAGAGCCTTCAGCCTGAGTTGGAATAACATCTGGTAACTTGGAACTATTGTTATTACTGTGTTGGTTAACATTTTAATTCTTAGATTTTTTGTTTTCCCTCAGTCTTGTTCTTTTAAAAAAAAATTCTTGCACCTTAATTAAAAAATTTACTTGCTTGTGGCTTTTGCCTTCAACTGACCTCAATCTAATTCCAGTGTTTTAGACCCAGTGATCACCTGCCAGGTAACTTGTCTTCTGTTTGGGGTGTGGTGGTTAAGTGCACGGACTCTAATCTGGGAGGGCCAGGTTTGATTCCCCACTACTCCACATGCAGCTGCTGGATGATCTTGAGCAAGCTGTAGTTCTGTCAGAGCTGTGCTTGAGAGGGTAGTTTCTGTCAGAGCTCTCTCAGCCCCACCTACCTCACAGGCAATGCTCCTGCTAAGGTATGGAGTCTTGTGAGCAAAAATCCTGGCATTAAAGTTGTGAGCGAGCGATTTGGCTACTGCATAAATTAGTTTGCTCTGGAGCCATCCTTCATGAGCTAAGCCAAAAATGTGTGAGCCAGTGGCTAAAAGACTGTGAGCTAGCTCACACTAACTCAGCTTAGAGGGAACACTGCTCACAGGGTGTCTGTTGTGGGGAGGGGAAGAGAAAGGAGTATGTAAGCTGCTTTGAGACTCCTTTGGATAGTGAAGGGCGGGCTATAAATCCAATCTCTTCTTCTTCTGCAGGTCTGCTCTGCAGGGTCGACTTTCTGGTTAAATCCCAAGAAGGCTAGGAGCTTGCCCTTTTGGGATAGTTAAAAAGGGCTGGTGGTGGCCTACCAGACTAGTGTGTGGGCAGCCACATGCTAGGATTTTGTAATTTTGCTGTGCTGCGGCCTCTCCACCCAAAGGTCCTTAGCTTGGGCTGGACGGGGGACCATTGAAGAAGAAGAAGAAGAGATTGGATTTATACCCCGCCCTCCACTCCCCAAGGGAGTCTCAGAGCGGCTTACAAACGCCTTTTCCCTTCCCCTCCCCACAACAGACACCCTGGGAGGTAGGTGGGGCTGAGAGAGCTCTTTCCCAAGCTGTCCTTGACCGCAGTGGCGGCTGGCCCTTTTGCTCCAAGTCCTCCCAGGTGCTCTCTTACCAGCCGGGGGAAAGGCAGTGGTCCACCAGAAGAATAAGAGCTGTGGCTGGGCACTTCTTTCCAAGCACCTGGGACAAACAGCAGGACGGTTCAGCAGCCCCTCGCCCACGCCCCTGCCTCTGCAACGGGCAGCCTTCCATGGCCGCTTTTCCGCCATGGGTATGTCACGTTTCCCTGCGTATTGGATCTGGCTGGAGCCTCCTGGTCCAAGCGGGCCTCAGGCTGGCCCTGTCTCGCACAGAATCTTGGGCAGGGACAGCAGACGACGAGAGTGATCCCCCCCCCACCCCCTCTTCTTGGGTACGAAGGGAGGAAGTTGCAGTGCAGATTCCGGTTTCCCCACCGGGTGGATGCGGACCCTACCACCTCTGAAAGGGCAGGAGAGGGAGAAAAAGCAAAGGTGGCCGGGAGTTTCTCTCTGTGGTTGTGTGAACTTTGGGAAGGTGACCCAGGATCTCCCTTCCTTCGGGAGTCTTGCCTCCTGCCCCACACCATTCTCCAGCTCTCCCGCAGAGGCCAGTTGCTCACTCAGGCCCTGGGAGCGGCAGGACGACCTCCCCGGAACGAAGGGAGAGCAGATGGTGGGGTGGCTGGGTGGGTGGCCCCACCTGTCCCTGGGACTCCGGCCCCTCACCCTGAGGTTGAATCCTCTTCCTCCTGGGGAGCCCTGGCAACTCCACTCGGTGGGGTGGGGTGGGGTGGGGAAGCGTCCCAAAGAAGCTGCTGGGCTCACCGCCATTTTCCCTCCTGGCACGTCTTATCGTGTGGGGCTGGAGCGGGTACGATCCTCTGCCTTGGCTTTTGCGTGGGTGCCCGAGAGGATGCTGTGCCTTTCCCCCTCGGGCACTGGGGCAGGGATCAGGCTCTCTGCAAGGACTGCCGCTCTTGGCTCCCCCTGCGTGCTCGCTCTCTCTCTCTCTCTCTCTCTTTTCCTGGACCCCTGGCTTAAGGCGGAAGAGGACAGGGAGCAGGGCCCCCAATATTCTCTTAACCTGTGTGAGACAGGGCCAACCAAAAACTTCTCTGGCAGGTCCTTCCCCTTCCCAGTCATCCTTTTAAGACTCAGGGGTGTCAGACATGTGGCACAGGGGCTGGAAGCGGCCCGTCCAGGGCTCTTATCCAGCCTGTAAGGAACTGGTCATTACCTTTGTCACCAGACGACAGAGGCTGTGCATTATGTCCCTGCGTACTGTTCCACTGCTAATGTGTAATGGGTCATGGGAGTGGTGGCGTGGGCATCAAGGAGATACACTGAAGAAATCCTGTAAGAGCGTTCATGTTTTCAGCATGTTTGTATTTTGGGTTTTTTTTAAATCCTTTAAAATCCTTTGCCTGAGTCCTTTATAAAGTTTATATCTCCAGTCCCTGGCATTACATTTTACAACACACGTGCCGCTGGCCTGACAAAGTGACATTTGTGTCAGATGTCACCTCTGCTTAAGTGAACTTCTGTGCTCCCAACGGAATTCACTGCAGCTTCCCTTCAGGCCAGGTTGAATTGGGAACCTAGGAGGCAGCTGCTTCTCCCTGGGGGTTGTTCAGCTAGAGTTGTGCGCTCTCTCTCTCTCTCATGTGACTTTTGCACTGCCACTTTTCTCCTGATTGCAATGGGAATGAGTCTGATTTCTCCTGGGGAGAGGGGGCAGGAAGGGCCAGTCAAACAGCCAGCCGTGCCTCACAGCAGGAAGAGGACTGCTTGCCATGGGGAAGGGGTGGCCCCCCATGAGACCCACCCTTTGCAGAGCGCTCACCACAGTGGCTCATTTAGCGCCCCTGCGTGAGTCCCTGAGATGGTGGTGGGTTGCTCTGTGATTTCCAGAACCTGTCACTGATGGAAACCAATCCTGCCATTTTGCTAGCTGTTTGGCTTTTATTTCTTTGTACGCGCAAACGATCGGTGTGCTGCTTTGAGCCACAAACCGAAAGGCACAGAGAAGGGCAAGGTGCGTTCTTAATGGAGGCAAGCGGGCTCCCTGCTGAACCTCCTTCCTTCCAAGCGTTCTCACAGCCGTCCAGCCGAGCTGGTTTGTTTCAGGGCTTCCTGCAGCGCCCAGCTTTGTCCCACACCGCTGTTCTGGAGCAGCTGTTCTCCCTTGGGATTTTTTCCCAAAAAAATACGAACCAGGTCTCAGAGCTTCTATGCAAAGGCCCGAGGAGTTCTCCATTGCACCGGCCTGGGCGGTGAGGAAGGACACAGCCGGGGGTTGTTTTTGTAGCAAAATGGGCCTTTGAGCTTTTCCATGAAATGTCTTTTTGACTGAGTGAGAAACAGAGGAATAGAAACGAATCTTCTCTTTCTCCCTCCTCACAACAGCCTCTAAGACCGGAGCGCACACTATCTGGGGGAGAGTGCCTTCTATTCCCCGGTGTTCCTCGCTCGGTCTGAAGGTCACGCCAGGAAAAGTGGAGCTGTGCAAGCTCAGTCCTCGGCTGCTCTTTTGACAAATGGGGCCCAGTGCTTGGGGGAGTGAAGTGCGCCTTATCTGCCTCCACCCTCCTCAATGTCTGGGGGGAAGGCCGTGGCTGTGTTTGCAGTGTCCTCCTCCATGTGGTGGTTCTGGCTCAGCTGAAGCGGCAGGCGGCTGATCTGGCACCTCTGGAACCTCTTGGGGGCCGGCCACGGGGGGAGCGCTTGGGCCTCTGTCCTCGGCCATTTTGCTCACCGCCTCTCTGGAAAACAGTGTCTCTACGGCTGTCGGCGCACTCCCGTGGATGATCTGATGGGCGGCGTGGATGTGTTTTCTCTGGGCCTGACTCACTGCACGAGAGAGAGAGAGAGAGAGAGAGAACTGAGAAGGGCCAGGAATGGGGATCCCGTACCCTTCTTCCCCCCACCACCCCAGTAGCTGAACACATGAAGCTGCCTTGTATTGAATTAGGCCCTGGGTCCCTCCACGTCAGTCTTGTCTACTCAGACCAGCAACAGCTCTACAGGGTCTCGGGCGGAGGTCTTTCCCATCACCTACTGCCTGCTCTTCTTAACTGGAGATGCCGGGGATTGAACCTGGGACCTTCTGCATGCCAAGCAGATGTTCTACCACTGAGCCACGGCCCCTCCTTTATAGCTGTCCAGGGTCTCAGGCTGAGGTTTTTCACATCACCTCCTCCCTGGTCCTTTTAACTGGAGGCACCGGGGACTGAACCTGGGACCTTCTGCATGCCAAGCAGAGGCTCTACCACTGAGCCACGGCCCCTCCCTCAGTTAGTCAACAGGAAACAGATGTAGACTTCCAGAGCAAAGCACCAGCCTCCCCTCAGCTAAATGTGAAAAACAGCTGCCCTTCCAACCCCCCCCCCCCATTCTTGCTACCAGGGGGCTGCCAGTTCCACTGCACTCCCCCCATTTCAGCGGAAACGCTTCTCCTTTGCTGCCTGGGTGGGAGGGGGAGGCAGTATTCCCTCTGGCAGGCATGTGTTGTTGGACTGCTTGTTGCCTATGCATTGTGCTACTGACGGGAACGACTTTGCAACTTGGCCCTGTTTGGACAACTGTGATCTCCTCAGGACCCAGGAGACTTTGCGGTGGACTCCTAGGCCCGGCCCGGCCTCTGTCTCCCAGGAGGATAGCCTGGAGAGGAGCCGCAGGGGCAGCCTGAGGTCTCTTTGGCCAAAGTTGATTCTAGCTTACATGTTTTGGAAGAGGCTCAGGATGGCTCACGAGCCTTATAATGGCTGACAGGTCAATCTCTTCTGTGCTTTCAAAGAGTCTTTCTGTTGGCTGCAGCAGACGCTGCTTGGAGTCTCTCCCTCCTTTTGGGGGAACAGCTTCTCTTTGGCTGAAGGGAGCTGAAGGAGGAAGGGTGGGCAGGGCTTCAGCAGGCTCGGGGGGGGGGGGTCCCTGTGTAGTCCTCAGACCCCAGCCAATCATGGAATCAAAGAGCTAGGATGTCCAGGGCTGGCCTGTAGCTACAATGGGGCTATTGGGGGCTCTGCCCCTTTCCTTAAAGGGCCAGCCCCACAAGATTTTTTGAGAAGAATGGGGGGGGGCCTCTGTGCACGGACCCCCAGTTTCTTCTCAAAAGCATGTAAAGGCCGCATGCTCCCTGTCCATCAGCTGAAGGGCCCTTTAAATCTTGCAGGAGGGGAGGGAGAGGGGGCCACCAGCGGTTGGGCTTGGGGGTGGATCAGGGCTGGCAATAAAAATAACAGCAGCCCCACCAGAAATTTTTTTGTCCCACAAGCCACAAAATCCTGGCTATGGGCCTGCTCCGGGGTCATCTAGTCCAACTTCCTGCACAGTGCAGGAAATTCAGAAATATGTCCCTCCCACACCCCCAGTGACGCATGCTCCATGCCAGGCAGAGCGCTCTCCCACTGTCTGATGAGGGTTATGTCCCAAGCATAAGACCCGACGCAAGGCAGAAAACAAATCTCTTTTTGTTCAGACCATTCCGTGTGCCTAGAAAGCAGAGGGTGGCTCCTACCTCTGTCCTACCACTCCCCAGAGCACAGTTCGCAGCTCTTCCCCTAGCCTAAGGAGCCGGCTTTAAACATCAGCTTCAGGAGCCTGCTCTCGACTTGTCTGGAGGACCAAGAACGAACACTGTACCGTGCACTGCACTTCTACTCTCCATCTCTTTGGGGAGCAGGACTTCCATTCTGCCCCATAGCAGGCAGCAGCAGAGGAGGAGAGACACTAGCTCTGTCCTCTTTTGCACCCTTGGGACTCTAAAACATTTAGTCTGGGTCTCCAGACAACATCTACTTTGACTCATCCCTGCCCAACTCAGCTGCTGGAGGAGAGGGGACCCTTTCCGGGAAGAAACATGGCAGGCCTTGCGGGGGAAAGTGTTGGTCCGCTTTGGAATTCTGGGGCGCCGTTTTCCCTGGGGGGACTGCAGACCTGGAGCCAAGAAAAAGCAATAAACTGGTCCAACGCTTTGCTCCCAAAATCTCTCAATTGCTTCGTAAATCTCAAAGGCAGATATGCCAGAGAACATCCAGGCACCTGCAGCGGTGTGGAAGGAGCAGGGTCTGATTGCCGCCGCTGGAAAATGGTAACACTTGTGAGGGGGGCCTACACCGGGGTCCCCAACGTAGTGCCCACGGACACCAGGCTTTCAACCCCTTTTCTGGTACCCACCAAGCATTTTTAGAATGTCAGCAGGGCTTGGTGGGGCTTTTGCCCAGCAGGGCTCCTGATCGGCTGTGCAGATCAAAAGGGCACCCTGTTACATGGAACTTCTGCCTGACATGTTGAAGAGGTACTATTAGGCTTCTATCTAACCCCGCTCCCCGATATTTTGTGACTGGCATTGTGAGGTTCTTGCCGTTGGGGAAAACAGTTTTTCCTTTAACACTCTATGTGTTTATAAACTTGGTAGTTTTCTGCTGCCACCAGGAATTAAAAATTCCAAATCTCTCTCTTTTGGTAGAATGACCTAGGGTCTGGGCACTCCAGAGGACTATGTGGCCCTGAGGAAGGCTGTACTGGTTCTTGGGATATGTTTAGACAAAATTTGATTTATTTAATAAAGAACAAAAAAGGTTTCTGGTTATTTTGAATAGTTGCTGAAGAAAGGAACTTGTAAATATAACTGATAATGCTTGGTGCCACAAACTCAGTCTCTCAAACTCCAGACTCCATTCTGACAGGCTTATTAAGTAGCCACCCAGGCTAGTCTCTTTGTTTTATTCACACAGAATAAACGTTTGTCTAACCACACAGTTTAGACACGACTTAGTTCTTTTCCATGTAGACTCTCTCGCAACACTCTTATAGTCACACAACGATCTTCAAAACTCCCATAGTCACACAGACTATGCAGTCTCTCCAAACGCACAGAACTCTCCTTAGACAAAACCACTCAGACAGATTCCTCTCAGAGCATCTCTTCTCCCACACTCTCAGTCACCAGTCAATCTAGGGCTGCCAAGTCAGCCTGGGGGGTGGGGGATCCCCCGCTAAAGGGGTTCCTGATCCGCCGGCCAGCATTTGGCCGGCGGGGGGAACCCCACCCCCGACATCGTCCAGCGAGGACGACGTAATGACGTCAGCACGTTGGGGGGGGGGGGTTGCCAGGGCGACGCCCCCAACGTGCTGATGTCACTTCTGGTGACATCGCTGGGCGCGCGCGCCAGGAGAAACTCCCGGACAGAGGAGGGCTCCCCCCCCCGCCGGTGAGTTTCGAAGACTTGGCAACCCTAAGCCAATCAAATCACACTTGACTCCCCCATCACCCCCCCCCCCTACAGTACTGCAGTCAAACTAAACATTTAAAGGAACACACACACACCAAAACATGAAATCATTACAGGCATCGCCTCTTGCAGCAGGCATTTGCTAACTGTACCAACCGTTCTCTGTAAAAATCCTAGAGCCGCTCGCCAGCTCAAAAAGGTTGGGATCTCCCTGGCCTATGCTTTTCCTAAGAAGACCAGTCAGTACCACTAGCTCTTCTGGGGACTTTACCTCAGAGCTACACAAAAAACAAAAACTCTCCCCGATGGTGCAGAAAAGAACTCTGCTTCCCACACTGAGGCCTTGGGCCCGTCACATGCTCCGGCCAGAGGGGCGTGGGGCAGGGCAAAGTCCCGTTAGGCCTTCTTGTAGTGAGTGCATGACAAATGTCCGTGGCTGTCTGGACCCTCCAGGGATGAGCAGAAACAAGCCACCTTTTGGTACTGGTTTGCCACTGGTGCCAACACCCACACGGTGGCTGGACAGTGGATCCAGGGGTTCCCAGGAAAGAGTAGAGACATTTCAGGAGGTGAACTGGACATCTCACCTTTCTCCTTGATGGCCGTTTTCTGCACTTCTGGGATCAGGAAGCGATAAACCAGTTCGGCCACAATCTCTTCGGACTGCAGACGAGTTTGGCTGCAAAGCACAGCAGGAGCATAAGAGGAGGAAGAAGAGATTGGGTTTATACCTCGCCCTTCACTCGGGAGTCTCAGAGCGGCTTACAAACTCCATTCCCCTCCCCACAACAGACACTCTGGGAGGTAGGCGGGGCTGAGAGAGCTCTTTTCAGAACTGCTCGTGAGATAACAGCTCTGAGAGAACTTGTGACTGGCCCAAGGTCACACCAGCAGCTGCTTGTGGAGGAGCGGGGAATCAAACCCAGTTCTCCCAGATTAGAGTCTGTGCTCCTAACTACACCAAACTGACAAAAGAAGAGATTGGGTTTATACTCCGCCCTTCACTTGGGGTCTCAGAGCAGCTTACAAACTCCTTTCCCTTCCCCTCCCCACAACAGAAGGTGGCACCCCACCAAGCCGTGCACGGGGCTGGCCGGTTGGCCAGGGCTTTCCCCCTTCCTCTTTCTCTTTTTCCCGGGGGGGGGGGGTGAGGTGCAGAGCCCTTTTCCAGGGCTGTCCCCCCCCCCCCCCCCAGTCCAAGCCCATGTGCATTCTGCACAAGCACAGAAGACAACTCGGGAAGTTGCGGAGCTCTAGCCAAAATACTGGCCCTCAAACACCTGAGGCAGGGCACTGTTCCTCAGTGCATATCCCAAGGAGAAGAGCCAGGATCGTCCGACTTGTTCCTTCTGGCAGCCGTAAGCCCTTCTCCAAGTGTCAAAAGAGGATATACCAAGTGGTGGTGGGGAGACAGCCTGTGGTGAGGCTGCCCAGATGACCACTGGAAGGCAGACGACCTGGGCCAGACAGGGGCACTGTGTGAGATGGTCAACGGTCAGGACAGGGGAGGCTGTGCAACTGAATTCTGGACAGGAGGGAGGAGGAAACTGCTATGGTCTGAAAGAGCAATGGCCTTTCAAAAACTAATTTGGACATTCTCTCTGCTGGGAAGGTTTGTTCCAGGCACTGGCCAGCACTGCATGTTCAACCTGTCAAGGTTTAGAGGCCTTTGGCGAGACCAAGAGAAGGAGGACATCCTGGCAGGGAAAACGACGAGACTTAGGTAAAATGGCTGCACTGCCTTTCTATAGTGAAGGGGAAGGAAAGAAGGCACGGAGCACCAGAGCTAAGAGGTGCTCACCAGCCTTCACCTGCCTTTGTTGTACAGGTCTGTGCCCCGTTAGCTTCTATCTGTCCAGCCCCAAACCAGCTGCTTGCCAAAGTAACTTAGCCAAAGTAACGCAGGACAAGAAGCAGCTGTGGTGTGTACAAGATAGAGAAGTGGCTTCTTGAGGGTGGTGCAGAGGCGAAGTTGAGGCATCAGCACTGAGGGCCAGAACGGCGCATGACGAGGCATGACAGAGACTGCCAGAGCAAAGGTGAGGTGAGAGAGGCGATTCCCACCAGCTTCTCAAATTTTCAATCTTTTTGTTAAGCTGGAAAAGTTACTGAAGGGAATAATCAACTATAAATATCTACCCCTTTCCAGCACAGAAATTAAAGAGCAAACTAGAGATTGCCGGGGGGGGGGGGGGGCGGGGGGGAGCAGAGAGAACGGGGACTAAAAACTGAGGCAAATATTCCCTCCAGAAAAAGAGCAGCTAAGCATATAATTACAGATCTACCTCCTGCCTCCCCAGCAGTGTTTTAAAATGCAGAAAATTCTCTAAGGGAATGAAAGGAGGGCAAATGTCCACCTACTTCTAACACAGAGACAAAGACATAAACTAAAATTAGGGAAAAGGAGGCTAAAACGGAGGGGGGAAGAAGTATTCCTGAGGAGCAAGTTGTGAGGACATTACTCACAGAGCTGTCTGTGGCTTCAAGTCCAATAATTTTTAAAAATGTAGAAGAAATTACCCAAGGGAATGAAGCAAGGACAAATGTGGAATCCAGAGGTGAAAGTCTAAGCTAAGAATAGGAATGGAAAGCTACAGCTGAAGAAAAATATTCCTGAGGAAAAAGGTGGGAGAAGAGCTGCATCAAACATGGTGGTTAGAAAAGAACCGCGTGAGGAGGGGGCTTCCTCGGAAAGGAAAGCTACATCTGAGGGAAAATATTCCTCAAGAGAAAGATGGGCCAAGAGCTGCATCAAACATGGTGGTTAGAAAAGAACCGCGTGAGGAGGGGGCTTCCTCGGAAAGGAAAGCTACATCTGAGGGAAAATATTCCTCAAGAGAAAGATGGGCCAAGAGCTGCTTCAAACATGGTGGTTAGAAGAGAACCGCGTGAGGAGGGGGCTTCCTCGGAAAGGAAAGCTACATCTGAGGGAAAATATTCCTCAAGAGAAAGATGGGCCAAGAGCTGCTTCAAACATGGTGGTTAGAAGAGAACTGCATGAGGAGGGGGCTTGCTCAGAAAGGAAAGCTAAATCTGAGGGGAAATATTCCTCAAGAGAAAGATGGGCCAAGAGCTGCTTCAAACATGGTAGTTAGAAGAGATCTGCATGAGGAGGGGCTTTTTTGTCTCCTCAGGTCATGCACAGAAGGGCAAAGCTCTCTTTTGGGGGAGGGGATTTGAGAGCCAGGCCTTTGGGGAGAGCTCCAGAATGTTCTAAAGCTGTTTGTCCAGAGGCACAGAACCCATAGGTGTGACTATACATAGGTGTGACTGTGACTACGAAGACAATCTGCCTTCTGTTACATATCCGAAGCTCAGCGAGGTTGCTCCCTGAAAGAACCCCTACCGTTTTTCCATTTCATAAGCAATGTCGTTGACTTCCATAGCCACTTTCTGAATCTCTTCTCTGGCTTGCTCATCAGCCGTTGTCTCCATGCTGCTCAAGATCACATCTTCTAGGTAGGAGTCAACCGTCCTTTGGTGTATGTTAACAACCTGGGAGGGAAAATTGTCCTCTTAGCCTCAAATCACATAATGAGCTTTCTGCACTGCAGCCAGTTGTGTGGCTCCAGACAATGACACCACACTGTAACTGGGGGATGGCCATCGTTCTACCTGCCGCTTCCCCAAGAGGACGGCTCACTGTTTGTGTTGCGGAGTTCGCTTGTGAGGGGGTTTAGCTGAGGACACGAGGTAAGTTCTTGGGTTTTACTTAGTCTCCACCATTTGCCTGCATGTTTGAGTTCACTGAAGACTGTGGAAGGGGCAGTCTCAGTGCGTTTGTGGCAAACAGAGGTGCGTCAAATCTGGATCTGGGCCTATTTCAATCTGCAGAATAAAAAAGTGTAACAAAAATCTGATCTTGTGTTGTATCCATGGACGTCCCTCCACTGTATTACAGACCTTGGCATTCTCCCTGCTTTCACCCTACCCCACAAAAAGAAGAGCACCTCTGGAAAGCAGGGAGCCAAAGAGCTAGACTGCCAAGATGCTCCTCTTCGTGAATATAGAAAGATAACTGAAAACAGAGAGTTGCCTATTCACAAAGACAAGGATGATGCGGGCCTATCCAGACGAATAAGAGCTGCACAAATCCCGCAATTGCAAAATTTTGATCTAGGGAATGAATGGTTGTGAACATGGATGCAACCAGTTCCACCTGATATCCATAACCTGATAAACACCAACGAGCGGCCCACAGGATTTGACTTGTAAATGTAAAGCATAGAAGACGACTAATAGAATACGAAACTTTGGCAGTCGTGCGGACCGGTTATTTAAATGGGGCAAATTATGAATGCAATTATGGTGCAGCCCCCAAACTATTTTCCATCTGTCACAGGAATGTGAGTGTCATGCTTTCCAAGGAGATGTGACAGAGCTTTGTACACTCCCCAGCTGCAACTGAGTGGATTGAAATTTTAGATGTTAGTATTGAGGGGGATTGCCCAAGCGGTCTGCATACCTTTTGTATCAACTTGGTTACATATTTTATATTATTATATATTTCCTGTGTGCCACTCATATCATAAGTATACCCCACAAAAACGCCAAATATGAGACACCTACGCTGATCTTGTTTCTCCGCTGAGCAAAGTTTATTCATTTATGCATGCATTTCTTAAAACTGTTAGTCCCCACCTTTCGTTTTGGCTCAAGTCTGACGTATTCCTACAGTCTACGGCGTCTTCTGCCCTGACCTGGCTGGTCTGATCTTGTCATATCTCGGAAGCTAAACAGGGTCGCTTGAATGGGAGACCACCCAAGGAAGTCCAGGATTGCTGTGCAGAGGCAGGCAGTGGCAAACCACCTCTGTTCGTCTCTTGCCTTGAAAACCCCACCAGGGGTCACCAGAAGTCAGCTGAGACTTGACTGCACGTTCTGCCACCGAGCAGTCTCCTTCCAGATTAAGTGGCTCTTCCACTGGAGGAAGAGCCACTTGAGGACGGCCGCTTAGGGGATGGTTGGATTTACTCCACCATTTGGCTCCGTTGCAAAGCTATGAAGAACAAGCTCGACTGGCCAGTAACTAGGACACCATGCACCCTTCTGACTGACTGCTCTCCACATGCCTGTTTGAAGATCTCATCCTCTTCCCGCCGGCGCCTCTCCTCCACTTGCCGGCGTCCGCTCTCCTCTGCTTCCCGCATCTGGCGTTGCCTTTCGGCCAGCATCGCGAAAGCGTGGATCCGCCGCTCTTCCTGGAGCTTGATCAGCTCTTTGGACAAGAAGTCCAACAGGTTGGCAATGGCCCTTCCTTCCACATGAGCCAAGTGCTTTTCCATCATGGACATCTGAGGACAAAACAGGGAGAATCGTAGTGGATTCAATAAAGACAAACCACCTCCATGAACATGGTACTCTGGGTCCCAGGGCCCTACCTGGATGTGGGGCTAAGGCTTCATCCACATATCGTTTTTTGGCGCTCATGTGGCAGTCGCTTGAACCCGGCCTTGGGGAGGTATTACTTTAAAACAACCAGACGGAGATTAAAATCTCTTTGACTGAACCAAAGCAGTGCATCAATCACTAGATCACAGCGGCTGCCTGTAACTGAATACTCTCTTAAAACATTCAATCTTGGCAAAATCTCTGAGGGAGATACCGAGGTCTGTTTATTTGTTCCACATTCAAAGTGAATCCCTGTACTTCCCAGCCAATAAACACTCAGCGTATGTATAAATTAAAACCTCTGTTTCAAAGTAATCTGATCGCTCTAGATCTGATTAAACGTAACGTTACCAAACACAGAACACTGGCAAACCCTGCAGAAAGCAAACCTGTATAATCATCCATGTCATTCCTGTTCTAAGTTGACTATAAGAAAAGGGGTTAAATTTCACCGAGCGATTTCCCACAAGGCGCTGCTCCAGCGTCATTCTTCCCTTTGCCCTGATTGTGTGCTTGAATTTGCCCCGCGCCGCATTTTGACCCAGGATCGCTGAAGCCGCGGCGGAATTCGGGCAAAGCCGCAGGTCAAAATGCGGCACGGGGCAAATAGCGGGAAATTCCAGCACGCAATCGGGGCAAAGGGAAGAACGACGCAGGAGCATTGCCTCGTGGGAAATCGGTCACAGTTTCTTACCCAGAGCTTTGCCAAAACAGGGGGAAGGCAAATTTCACTGAATTCCAAACCTGAGAGATTACAGGAGTTCCAAGATGCAGCCGGCTTAGAGAGATTCCCTTACATGGGCCAGCTTTACTGAACCACATGATTCATTCCCTTTAAAGGCATGATATGATGCCACTCTAAGCTTGCTCTGATACATACTGTTTTCTCAACAGACAAGCCCCCACCTCCTTTCACTCCATATAGTATGGATGTCACAACTGTTTAGTGCTTGCACGCCCCGAGTCTTCCCAGCCTTACAGCACTAACTAGTGCTTTGGAGACTCGGTCCAAGCGCTTTGATGGCACAGCAGAAATCCAAGGCCGCTTGTGCTCTTGGATAATCAGGAAGACATGTTCCTCTTCCGCCAAGCCCAGCCCAGCCCAGCCCAAGGGAAAACAGCTTGGGGGCAAAGGGGGTTGGTGGGTTTAGTAAAGGTAAAGGTTTCCCTTGCTCAAAAGCCAGTCAAATACGACTCTAGGGATGCGGTGCTCATCTCCGTTTCCAAGCCAAAGAACCAGCGCTGTTTGAAGACTTTTCCCGTGGTCATGTGGCCGGCATGACTAGATGCCGAGGCACACGGAACGCTGTTACCTTCCCGCCTAAGAGGTACCTATTTATCTACTTGCAATTTCTTGCTTTCGAACTGCTAGGTTGGCAGGAGCTGGGGCCAGAGACGGGAGCTCACTCCGTCACGCGGCACTCGGGTCTCGAACTGCCGAGCTACTGACGTCCCAGTCTGCAGTTCAGCGTCTTAACCACTTGAGCCACCACGGGCCAAAATGTTGCTGCCGCCTCTGAGGAATATTCTGCACGCAGAAGGGGACGCTGCCGACACTCTTTCGGGATCCATGGTTCTGGTTGTCAGCCACGGTCAGCTGAGATAATCTGGCGCATGTCCCCCCACTCACTTCCTGCCTTGGAGAATGGCAAAGGGCCTCCTCTCGCTTTCACTCCACAGACTGCCATCGATTGGCCGCCAGGGGCTCCCAGTCCCATCGCAATCAGTCCTACTTTCCTGCCTACAGACTGCTCAGTTAGTCGGCACTGTGGGAAGTTTGTGCCCCTTCACAGAATTGTAGAGTCACGGAGTTGGAAGGGGGCCCTCCAGGCCATCTAGTCCAGCCCCTGCTCAATGCAGGACCAGCCCAGAGCATCCCTGACAAGTGTTTGTCCAGCCGCTGCTTCAAGACTGCCAGTGAGAGGGGGAACTCACCACCTCCCCAGGCAGCTGATTCCACTGTGGCACAACTCTGACTGTCAAAAAGTTTTTCCCTCAGATCCAGCCGGGACCTTCCCGCCCTTAATTTAAACCCATCATTGCCAGTCCTCTCCTCTGCTGCCAACAGGAACAGCCCCCTGCCCTCCTCCAAGTGACAGCCCTTCAAAGACTTCCAGAGAGCAATCCTGTCCCCCCTTCGACCTCCTCTTCTTCAGACTGAACATTCCCAAGTCCCTCAGCCTTTCCTCACAGGGCGTGGTCTCCAGGGCTCCCCTCCCCCAGCTCTTCCTCACTTCTCTCCTCTTCACACACTCCGTTCTGTCCACATCCTTTTAGAAGTGAGGCCTGACCAATGCAGCGTACGGCAAGACTATGATATCTTGCAATCTGGATGTTATGCCTCTGTTGATACACCCCAAGATCACATTAGCCTTTTTTGTCGCTGCATCACCATGGCTGCTCATATTTAACTTAGGGTCCACCCATACCCCCTTCCTCGCCCTTCTCTCAAGGTGGGTCTACGTCCGACTTTGTTCCTGGGCCAGAGGTGTGCTTGAGTCCTCCTCCACCCTCAGCGCCACAGATGTGAAGAATGCAGAGGGGAGGGACTTTAAATGGGATGGGGGGGGGGGATGAACAGTGGACCCCAAGCCATCCGAACCTTGTGCTCATGTAAATCTCGCTGCCGCTGCAAGGCCAACGTCACTTGCTTCTCCGCTTTCTTCAAGAGCTGCCCGTCTTCCTGGAGAGCGTGAGTGGTGCGCAGCTCCTGGATCAGTTCCAGGCGCTTCTCCTTCCCTTCGAACATCTTTTGTTTAAAGTCAAGAAATCACTGGGCGTTAATCAACGAAGGTAAAAACGACACCATCTTCCCATTCTGATCCAGATGCCAGGAGTTCCCTGCCTGTCGCCGCTTCCCTTGTCGTCCGTTCTGGGTTCAGAGCATCCAGCTATGCACTAGAACATGGCATCTCAAAAACTGCTGGGTGCTCCGAGCCCATCTGGTAAGGCCCCCAGGGCCCAGTCCCAGACACACCATGCAGGCAAGATCAGACGACGGGAAATCCGGGTGTGCCCAAGGGCCAAGCCATGTGTGACAGAGCAGACCCATGATCTCGCTCCCAAACACACCCTTTATCTGCAAAACACAGGTGCACGATGCTCCCTCTAAGCTATGGAGTCTTGTGAGCAAAACTCCTACTTTGTGAGCTGCCGGCATTAAAGTTGTGAGCGAGCGATTTGGCTGCTGCATCAATTAGTTTGGCTCTGGAGTCATCCTTCCTGAGCTAAGACAAAGATGTGTGAGCCGGAGGCTAAAGACCTGTGAGCTAGCTCACACCAACTCAGCTTAGCGGGAACACTGTGAGTGGGTCGGGCACACAGGGGGAGGCGGCTGATGCTGGGAACCGGCAGGATTAACCCTTTCCCCCAGCACTGTTTCCTCAGTTGTAAATGTCTTCCCGGGCTGCTTTGAATCTCACTATAATTAAACCAATAAATATATCTGTTTTAAAGAAACTTACTATTCAGTAATAAACATATTATAAGATCATACCAAAGGCATTCTTTTATATTAGAATATAGAATTTAATGAATTCAGTTTAACGCTATTCAATCGAGAGCCAGTTTGGTGTAGTGGTTAGGGGTGCAGACTCTGATCTGGGAGAACGGGGTTTGATTCCCCCACTCCTCCACATGCAGCCAGCTGGTGTGACCTTGGATCAGTCACAAGTTCTCTCAGAGCTGTTCTCTCAGGAGCAGTCCTTGAGAGAGCTCTCTCAGCCCCACCTACCTCACAGGGTGTCTGTTGTGCGGAGGGGGAGGGAAAGGAAGAAGAAGAAGAGATGAGAAGAGATTGGATTCATTCCCTGCCCTTTCTCTTGTAGGAGACTGTAAGCCGCTCTGAGACTCCTTCAGGTAGTGAAGGGCGGGGTATAAATCCAATCTCTTCCCCCCCCCCCTCCTCTTCATCTTTTTCTTTTTCCTCTTACTTTGTAATAGCAACAAGACTAAGTATAGATGGATTCCATTACAGCCGACAAGTCAATCCAGTGCCAAAAGTCTCTTAAGAACTCAATGAATGATGTTTAGCAGTCGTTATAGACTCAGTAAATATTACTGAAGAAACAGGCAATGTTCCCTCTAAGCTGTGGAGTCTTGTGAGCAAAAATTCTTCTTTGTTGAGCTACCGGCGTGAAAGTTGTGAGCGAGTGATTTGGCGGCTGCATGAATTAGTTTGCTCTGGAGCCATCCTTCCTGAGCTGAGACACAAATGTGTGAGCCGGAGGCTAAAAGACTGTGAGCTAGCTCACACTAACTCAGCTTAGAGGGAACACTGGCTCTGGCTCAGAAAATGTTGATGAAGCAACAACATGCATCCCAGGCAGTACAGCAGCCAAAAGGACAGTGTGCCATTACTGTAGCATACCTGTCTTGGTTCCCTACTGTGTCAAACGGTAACCTAAGGAAGACATTTTCCCGACTGAGGAAAAAGTGCAGGGGAGAGGGTTTAGTCCTTCCCTTCCCCAACACCATGCCCCTGACCTCTACCACTTCTCTCGCGCCCCATAGCTGCTTTTGGCATATCCCCAACATCAGATTTACAGATCCCTCAACATGGCATCAAGTATGCTTGGAAAGACAGGGCCCACACTGACCATCCCTGGTGGTGAGAAGCTTCCAAACAAGAAAGGAGACTTACGCCACACTCGAGTGTGAGGAAGAGTCAGTGAGCTTTCGGTCGTATCATAAGAACATAAGAGAAGCCATGTTGGATCAGGCCAACGGCCCATCCAGGCCAACACTCTGAGTCACACGGTGGCCAAAGCAAAAGACTCTGTGTCACACAGTGGCCAATAATCACCATCCGGACCCTTGTGGGTGGGGAAAGGCACCCAGTACTCAGGTAAACAAGAGATTCAGCACCATGCAGAAGAAGATTTGAACACCGCACTACTTGGTAAGACACCTTCATTCCTACAGCTGCGTACTGAACTCACTGCAAGGGGTCTTTAGGGCAGGGGTCCATAACATCACTTTGCCTGTGGTTTCACAGCTCTGGGAAGGGCTATTTCTGGGCAGGAACGCACAGGAACGGAGTTCTGGCTGGCTTCCGAGTTGGCCACGCCTACAGCCTTCCCCCCCCCCCCGGGTTCCCCAGGTGCCTCGCAAGCCGTGGGGCGCCTGGGGAAGCCAAGCCGATCCAGGGACGGAAGGCAGTTTAAACTGCCTCCCCTCCTCAGGTTCACCAGGTGCCCCATAGCTGCGGGGAAGCCAATCCTGGGAGGGAGCTGCACTGTCAGGGGTGTGGCCAAATATGCTAATGAGTTTCTGCTGTTGGGTGTGGCCTATTATGCTAATGAGTTCCTGCTGGGCTTTTTCTACAAAAAAATGCCCTGGGAGGGGGTAATTTTAGATCTACATCTGCAGATGGGTGCTGAAGGTCTTAATCTGTTGTTATCTTCAACTAGGCTGGGATGGTTTGCCAGCTTGAAAAGTCAAGACCGGAGACTGGTTATGGTTTTTTTTAAAAATTGTGTTGGTTGATCATAATAAAAAATACGCACGGTCCTCGATGGCTTAAACAAGCTCGATCTTGTCAGATCTTGGAAGCTATGCAGGGCCAGGCCTGGTCAGTATCTGGATGGGAGACCCCCAAGAGACACCAGGGTTGTGACACAGAGGAAGGCAATGGCCAACCGCCTCTGGGCGTCCCCTGCCTTGAAACCCCTACCAGGGGTTGCTCTAAGTCAGCTGTGACTTGACGGCACTCTGCACCAATAGAAGATATTATATGAATTCTGGGTTTTGCTGTTTATAATTTATTAAATTTATGAATTGCTGCCATCCCTACTATCGCAGGGCTCTGGGCGATGTACACAGCATTAAAACAATGACCAGGTGAAACAATAAACCAACAAGATTTTGGGGGTTATAAGCTTCCAAGAGTCAAAGCTCCCTTCGTCAGATACAAAGCTGTGACTCTCGAACGCTTCTACCCCAAAAATCTTGTTGGTCGCTGAGATGCTGCTGGACTCTAATCGGGTTGTTCCACTGCAGACCAACACAGCTACCCTCTGAAACTGTAAGGGGCCAGTAGCCCTGAGAGAGTGGGGGGGATCCATACTGGACAGCATGAGGTTACAAATGCATTTTTAGATTTAAAAAATAGTCACAGATCAAGTCTCAAGAAAGAGGGGGAAATGACC
This sequence comes from Lepidodactylus listeri, assembly GCA_029233225.1. Taxonomy (NCBI): domain Eukaryota; kingdom Metazoa; phylum Chordata; class Lepidosauria; order Squamata; family Gekkonidae; genus Lepidodactylus; species Lepidodactylus listeri. The sequence goes on from JARCFY010000004.1 coordinate 147,376,528, forward strand.
TGGAAAACTGTGGAATGCTGTGGGTTCTCAATGACAAGGGCTTGTGGGAAAGTAACTGCCGGTTCCTGACCGCTTTCTCCTCGTCAAAGAGAGTTTCAGAAGGCAGCCATGCGGGTCTGGAGTAGAAGAGCTAGGTTCGAATCCAGTAGCACCTTAAGAGACCAACAAGATTTCCCGGGCATGAGCTTTTGAAAGTCAGAGAGTCCCTTCATCTGTACCTGACAGTGGGAGGTTTGACTCTTGAAAGTTCATACCCTGAAAATCTTGGTCTCTAAGGTGCTCCTCGAACCTAGCTCTTCCTCTTCAAAGAGGCATTCTGTACTCCTCTCTCTACCTGCTTTTCAAGCAGTCCCTTTCCCTCCCACGCTGGGAAGCAAAAAGACTCCTGATCTGAAAGCCGTTGTTCTCAAAACAGACAAAGCAGTTTGGGCACTTCGTATACTAGGGCCTTTTAAAAATTTCTATTATGTCTATGTCTGTCTGTCTGTCTGTCTGTCTATCACTGAGCTCAGACATCATGCCGAAAACATGCTTAAGGAAGATTAACTATGGTCTGACAGCAGGGGCATCAAGTTTTCTAATTCTGGGGGGGCTCTTGCACGCACCGGGACGATGTCCCGTCCATCGCCGCCTGCCACTGCAAAGGCCACTGCATCAAGAGACTGAAGCGCTGGTCAGATGGAAAACTGAAGCCCATCGGGATGTTCTACATGTGGCTTGGGATCCAAAGTGTGGTTTCTATAAGCCCTGGTCTGGCGAGATGGTTGAAATGAATCTAACCATTCCCAGGGCCGCTCTCATTAAGCCTTGAACCGAGTTTGTGGGACGGAGTGGGGTGCCAAAGAGATGCCCTTGCTGCCGGCACAAACTCTGCATAATGCCCGTGGTGGGGAGAGAAACAGAATTCCGCCCAAGATCTCACAGAGCCTTGCCGCTGGATTGTTCGGTACCAAAAGCGGGGGGGGGGGGGGGGGGGATAGGACAGAGGATACCATGTTCTGGACAGCTCTGCCTCGGATTAACTTCTGCAGGGTGATCACGGCTAGCTCTCTCTCTTCCTCCGCCTGCCAAAACACAACAGAAGAATGGTTGTCAACCACTGATTCCTTTCGGGAAGGCACGCCGGAAAAGGCACAAAGGGTGGATCTGCAAGTTCACCTCCACAACGGCCTCAAAGTTGGGTTCATCTTTGGCCCACTCCATCCAAGGATGCCCCGACCTGCATAGCCCAAGCTCGCCTGAACTTGTCAGATTTCGGAAGCCAAGCAGGGCTGGCCCCAGTACTTGGATGGGAAGTCCAGGGTTGCTGTGCCGAGGCAGGTAGTGGCAAACCACCTCTGCGCATCTCTTGCCTTGGAAACCCCACCAGGGGTCGCCATAAGTTGGCTGTGACAGGACAGCGCTTTCCACCACAGCTTTCTTTCTCTGAACCTTCCCCCCTGCATCTTTCGTCCGATCCCTGGCTCTTCAACTTCAACCCTACCTGGTTCCCATCCTATCCTTGGGGCACCTTCTGCTATTGCCCCCGGGTATGCACAGACTTTCCGGACTCCAAGCACTAGCTAGGGACCTTCCCTTTTCCAACCAAACCTCCTTCCCCTCCTGAACCTTTTGGGACAAACCCACGCCTTTCTCTGCTCCTGGGTGGCTCAACCGACTAGCCATGTGGGAGGAATCCATTATTCAGGGTTAAATTAACAACAACTGGATAAGGGGAACCTGCAAAGGAAGCCGGCCACAAGGAAACCACTACCATATTGTCTCAGTGACCTGCTGAGACTTGCTGTCTTGTTTTTCCGCATGAGGAAGTGATCATTTTTCTTTTGTTTCTTATTCTGTATCTTGGTAATGACAATAACATTACCCTTTGTTTAAGCATCAGTCTCTACTCCTTTAATTCTCTTCTGGAGGCTTACTGAAAATTGCCTGGAGCGGTATATACACATACTTAAAAGGTCCCCTGGGAACCACTGTCCAGGTCCCTACATGTGTGGGGAAATGCTCAGATGTGTACACCCTGACGCAGGGGTCCTTTTGGTAAAATCGTACACAGACAAAGTCTCTAATTCTCCCTCTAGGAAGATATGATAAATAGCGAGTTTTGGGGGGGTCCATCCCCAAAGATGAATGGCTTACGAGCAAATGTATGATTGACACAGGTTTTTTTTTTGGAAAAGCCTTGTGTTACAGAAGAGAAGGGACGCAGAAATGGAACATGAAGCTGTACGTTTGGAAATGGGAGGCAGTCTGTGACTTGGCAAAGGGAACGATTCCATTTTTAAGATCGAAACCTGAGATGATCTCCAGTTTCCTATACAACTCTTGGCAACGAATATTCCTGGCAGGTTTTATAGCAAACCCTCCCTATCTGAAGAAGGGAGCCATGACTCAGGAAAGCGCATCTTTTTTAGTCTTTATGGTGATACTGGACCCTCGCTCTTTTCTCCCTCGCTACAGCATTAGCTAAAAACAAATGCAAATCCATTCAGTCAGGAGACGGAAACGGTAAACTAATGGCAGTCACGGTTTTAAAGCATGCATTCTTTTAAATGTAAACATGCCCGGCTTCAACAGGCCGGCCGGGGTCCCCAACTTTTTTGAGCCTTTGTGATTCAGACAAAGGGCGGTGGGCACAACCACAAAATGGCTGCCGCAGGAGGCGGAGCTATACAGACGCCCGGGGGAAGTCCAACTGTGGGGGAGAAGAGCGGTAGTTTTAAAAATAACACTGGGAAAGAGGGCTGGGAGAGAGAACAAAATCGGCAACAGGTGGCAGCCACGGCTGAAGTCACACTGTAATTTTAACCTGCCCAGGAAATTCGACAGCCTTGCAGAAGCTGTGCTGGGCGAGAGCCCCACCTGGCTCCACCTGCTTTCTGAAAACACGTGGCAGGCACCGTGTAAGGTGTTGGCAGTGCCATGGTACCAATGGGCACCGTTTTGGGGACCCCTGAGCTGGGCACCTTTCTCATGTTGCAAAAGTCAGCAACTTCCCCTTTAACTTACAACAACCCATTGTTGCTTGTTTTTTTAAAAAAAGAGCTATATTTTTTAAAGCAAAGTGCTCTAGATACCCGTAGACCCCCTCTAGTTCTTCTTGCCCACGACCCCTATAACATTACAAGCGGCGGTAGCGTTAGGCCATGACCTGCCAGGAACAGCTGACCTACCAGCGAAGGTACTTCCAACGTCGGCGTTGCAGCGCGATCAATCAGTTTGGATACCTTCTGGAGGAAACGAAGCGGCTTCCGGGTTTCCTGAACCTGTATCTTCTTCTCTTGCAGGATCTGAACGGGGCGAGTCATATACGGCTAAGGAACCTGGCTTGTGGGCTTAAGTGGCATTCCCCATCATCTCTTTGAGAAGGGGCCGGGGCACAGTGGCAGAGCGTTTGCCAGGCATCCAGAACGTCCCAGGCTCAGCCCCCGGCATCTCCAGTTAAAAGGGTCCGCTTGTAGGTGATGGGAAAGACCTCTGCGCCTGAGACCCTGGAGAGCTGCTGCCAGTCTTAAGTAGGCAGTGTTGGCTCTGACTAGGGTTGCCAGCCTCCAGGTGGGGCCTGGGCATCTCCCGCTTTTACAACTGATCTCCAGCTGACAGAGATCAGCTCCCCTGGAGAAAATGGCTGCTTCGAAGGGTGGACTCTATGGTATTGTACCATGCTGAGGTCCCTCCCCTCCCCAAACCCCACCTTCTCCTGGCTCCACCCCCAAAGTCCCCAGGTATTTTCCAACCCGGACTTGGCAACCCTAGCTCTGACAGAGTGATGGCCTGATCCAGTGTAAGGCAACTTCATGTGTTTCCAGGGGTCATTTCGTAGAAAAAGAGGTGCCGGAGCTCATTAGCATAACTCATTAGCATAACTCATTTGCATATGCCACACCCCCTAACATACGGGAAGTGTGTCAGAAGGCAACACCCACCCCTCAGGCTCCACTCCACAGGTGAGTGAAACTGACCTGCTTTTCCTCCATTCCCTTCCCCATCCAATACTTTGTGCAATAAAAATGAGCGTAAAGAACACACCCTCATTCTCTTCCTGCTCCCTTGAAACCACCAGGTTTCAAGTAGACTTGAGATACCCAGGACATGTGCACCACCCATCCCTTCCCCTTCCCCTCCCTACAACAAGACACCCTGTGAGGTAGGTGGGGCTGAGAGAGGTCTTTTGAGAACTGCTCATGAGAGAAGAGCTCTGAGAGAACTTGTGACTGGCCCAAGGTCACACCAGCAGCTGCATGTGGAGGAGTGGGGAATCAAACCCGGTTCTCCCAGATTAAAGTCCAACTCCTGACCACTACACCAAACTGATGGGGTGGAAGCTGCTGAAGGGTTGGTGAAATTTCTCCAGTACTTATGTGCCATGTGCCCAGATAAAAAATGGTATATTTAGAAAATTTATATGCCACCTTGAGCAAGTCTCTGGAAAAGCAGCACACAGTCATAAAAGGAACAATGATAAAATTATCAATATTAAAACAAAACATTAAAAACAATAAAGACCCTAGCAGGGCTTTCCCCGGGGCGCTGCGCCTCTGCACTGCTTGGGGAAGCCGAGGAGGGGGCGGGGCTTGGTCATGTGCCCGTCCCCTGGGCTCCTCACTCCCGGAGCTGCGCTCCTGTGCGCTCCCGCTCCAACGGACCCCTGTGTGTTTCTACCCTGCCCTCCCCATTTACCAATACATTATAGACAGGGCCTTTTTTGTAGAAAAAGCCCAGCAGGAACTCATTAGCATAACAGGCCACACCCTACAGCAGAAACTCATTAGCCTATTAGGCCACACCCCCTGACAGTGCAGTTCCCTCCCAGGATCGGCTTCCCCAGGCGCCCCGCGGCTTGTGGGGCGCCTGGGGAACCTGAGGGGGGGAGGCTGTAGGCGTGGCCAACTCAGAAGCCAGCTGGAACTCCATTCCTGTGCGTTCCTGCCCCAAAATAGCCCTGATTATATACCATGGCTTTTGCTGTGGATGTCCAAATTTCAATTCTTTCATTGTCATCAGACATTTATATATATTTGTGTGTGTGTTTTGTCTACTTGCCTGGAAGTCATAGTTGACATCTGGTGACCCCTACTGGGGGCTTGGATGTTTTTTCAGAGAGGTGGCTTGATTAGCCGGCCTCTGCTTCCCATCCCTGGTATTCCTTGGGGGTCGCCCTTCCAAGTACTTGCCAGAATAAGGCCCTGCTTAGCTTCTGAGATCTGACAGGATTGAGCTTGCCTGGGCAGACAGTGATATATATTGTCGGAATATGCTAGAAGAAACGGGGGGGGGAGGGGGGTGCAGCTACAAGGAAAGTGGATACACCTGAGTCTGCCTTATACCAATTCAGACCGCTGGTCCGCTGAGGTCAGTATTGTCTGCTGCTCAGATGGTCAGCCGTTCCCATCACCTCCTGCCTGGTCCTTTTAACTGGAGATGCCGGGGGCGGGGGATTGAACCTGGGGCGTTTTGCATGCCAGGCAGATGCTCTGCCACTGAGCCATGGCCCCTCCCCATAAAGTGGGTGGCCAAAAGGTGGTGCAACCCAGCAATGATGAAATGCCACCTGTTCATTTATAGCTCACCTTCCTCATCAGACTTAAGGAGGGTTACGTTGCAATCAGTGGGCATGAAATGTCCAACAAAAAAGGCAACAGGACTAGGAGCAGCCTGCCGGAGCGACTGGTAAAAGGGTTAGATTAGAATCGGAGAGAGACAGGTTTGAATCCCCACTCGCCACGGAAGCCGGCTGGGTGACCATGGGCCACCCAGCCATTCTCAGCCCAACCTACCTCGCAGGGCTGGTTGTTGTGAGGATAAAATGGAGGAGAGAAGAATGATATAACCCGTGGGGAGATATATGGGGTATAAACGGAGTAACTCAGGATCACAAAAATCAGATATAATGCAAAAAAAAAATTAGATAAGCCCTGACCGGGATGGCCCAGGCCAGCCCAATCTCGTCAGATCTCGGAAGCTCAGAAGGCCGACCCTGGCTAGTACATGGATGGGAGACCTCCAGGGAATGCCAGGGCTGGGATGCAGAGGCAGGCTATCAAGCCACTTCTCTGAATGTCCTCCGTGCCCCAGCAGGAGTCGCCAGAGGTCACCATGACTTCCAGGCACAGGCACACACACACACACAAACAAAATACCCAAAATTAAATTTAAAAAATTAAATACGATCGCTTTTAAACTGTACAAAAAAATGGAATTAGAAAAGTAGGAAGCAATGCAGTCAAAGCAAGATAATACATACAAGAAGCCCTGGACCAGGCTACCATTCTGTTCCCCTTATAAAAGGGCCCTCCTTTCCATTATACTACAGCTGTATTGCTTTTATGGACATGCCCGTGTATCTTCTGAGAAACCCAATTCTCCTGGAGTTTTGGGTCCTTGTGAGGCCTGAAAAGGGGGGTGGGGGATGGGGATTATGCAGGAGACTGATGTCACGTGCCGAGAGCTGAAACGGCCGGGCGGGAAACCCAGATTACCTGGTAGACTTGTGCTAGTTCCATCTCCAGCCTGGCGCTCCGTTTCGTAAACCCATCTTTAGTGGTGGCGCTTCGGGGCTTTGGAGCTTCCATTCGGGGCTGGGTGATGGAGTTGGGGAGAGACGCCTCCAGCTCCAGCAGTCCTGAGGAAGATGGGATGGGAGCGTTTGGGGGGGGGGGGGGGAGGAAGGAAGAGGAAAAGGAGGAAGCAGATTTTAACTGGGACAGGAAAGAGCATGTATCTCCTTAGGCCAGTGGGGCCTCCCCAGGCACAGGTGCTCCAAGGCCAAGACACACACAGAGCTCTGTTATTCACAAAGTGCTCCTGCGCTGGTTTCAAGGGAGAGAGGACAGCTCCAGTGTCTGAAAGTGGGATGGAGCAGAACTGCTCCTTCCATTCCAGTGGTGGGGGAGGCCCGCTAGTTCTGCGCATCCCACGCGGCACCCACGGGACCTCGTAAAGGAAGGAAAAGTACCCAGAGGGCTCTCTAAGCACCATTTACCTTCGTAGGTGTTGAGGTAGGCGTTCTTCACAATGAAACGGTCGGCGTGATTGTCTGGAAAGTAACCAATTCTAGACAGAGGCGCGTAAGTCTGCGATTCGTAGTCCGTGTAGTCCTTGATCATGTCTCTCTTCTCCAGTTTCCGTTCCACGTTCTTCCCCTTGGCTATGATTTTTCGGATGGCTGAAAAGAAATCCCAGGCAAGGGACGTTTCTGAGGGAAAACTCGGCTTGGGCTTTTAGACCTCCGAGACCAAGCCTGAGTTGCAGCTGAAGAGCTCTCTTCCCCCATGGAGGCACTCAGCACAGCACCCAGGCCCCTTCGTCCAGAGCTGGTCATAACTTAGCGCACCAGATAAGCCATTTTCTCCGCTCTGTTGACCTCAGAGGTCCCCAGCACAGCGCCCGTGGGCGCCGCACCATCCGTCAACATCTTTCCTGGTGCCCGCGGGTGGTGCCAGCAGGCCAGGCTTTTGCCTAGCAAGGCTCCTGACGGGCCTCTGGACATCTGATTGGCTGCGAGGGTTTTTAAAAAATGTTTCTGTCATGGCCTCTTTCATGTTGTGGGGCAAGACTAGCCATCGTTTTGCTCCCCTCTGTGGTCACTGCCACCACTTTGGGTAAAATCCAGGCCTACCCACCACGTGGGTTGCCCAAAGCCGCCCTTTCAGGGTGTTGCTCAGTAGCCTGTCGAGTGGACCGGCCGGCGGGTAACAACTTGTGCAGATTCTCCCAAGTGAAACTTTATTTCTGCAAGGTCAAAAACTCAGAAAGTTGCAAAGGACAAAAATCTAGGTGCCTTCAGGAAAATATACCAAAAGAAAGTTGCTAGCTAGGAATGGGCATGGACTGAAACAATGGAGGTGTGTGGTTCATGGGTTTCACGGATCACAAACCTTCACAAACTTTCCCATTTTAGGAACCAGTTCGTGAGGTTCGTGATGGGGGGGGGGGGGCGGGGGGGGGCTTACGAAAGCCACTTAAAGCGAACACATCCCTTCAAATTGCTTTTGCAAGCCCCCTGCCTCCTGAGCTCTTTTCGTCACGCCACCGTGGTGGCACGATGTGGAAGTGGACTCAGAAGGCACTGCTCTTGGGCCGACCGAACCCCGAGAAAACGCTGGGCGGTCCGTGGGCCAGGCAAACAAACCATAAACCGGGCCCTGGCCCATGGAAAAATTTGGTCCACGTTCCGGTACGTGCCCATCCCTGTAGCTGACTAAAGTACTTACAATCCATGCTTTATCTGATCTCTGGCAGCTGCGGGATGTGCCTGTCTCAGGTGCATCGGCAAGTCTCGCTAGCCTCATTCTCTTCTGTTGCCCTTCATGGTAAAACGCATGCTCCAGAGTTTCCAAAATAGAGAGCCCCCAACAAAGGGACAGCTCACCTTTCCCATATCCCACCCCACATGCGCTCTGGGAATTTCAGCCGATTTGGGTGCAAACCTTGGGACTCAAGCCTGCCAAACCCAGACCCTCCAATCAAGAAATATTAACACACGAAAGGACGAGTGGGTTGTTCCTTCCAACTGAAAAGGGACGCTCTGTATCGGGCAAACAGCATTTCTCCCTCTCTTCCTAGACACAGAGACGCCTGGACCACTTTCCAGCACCGTAACTGTCAAGGCATCTCCCCCCCGCCCCGCCTCCATTTCACTCCATTTCTTTGGCAGCAGCCACCAAAGCACGGGGATCTTCACTGTGTGACTGAAGGCAAGTTGCGGCAGCCGTTTTCATGGCTGGCTCCGCCTCCTGTGGCAGCTGTCCTGTGGCAGCCATTCTGTGGGGGCCCCCGCCAGGCTACGTCAGAATTCCAGGGGTGCCCATGGGCTCAAAAAGGCTGGGGACTGGGCAGATTACCTTTAGTGTGTTCATGGAGAATCTTCCTCACTCTCTCTTCCTTCTCCCGCGCGAGGTGAAACCAACGGTTATCTAAGCGACTGACGTCCAGCTCAGCGTGCTGCTCTTCCCGCTTCTTCAGCAGAGCCTTTAAAAGCTCCAGTCTAACTTCTTGCAGCCTTCGAGAGGAAAGAAGAGTAACCTGACAGAGGGAACTCTGGCTCACGAAACCTCCTGCCCCGAAAATCTGGCCGGTCTTTTAAGGAGCGACTGGACTTGAATCTGATTTATCTAATGAAAAAGCGCGCAGGCCGTATTTTTAAAACCTCCGCAGCGAGTAATAACTGATTCCAGTACTCCCAGGCAGCTTAAGGGATGGTCTCAACGATACACAAATCGGTGCTCAGCTCCGTGGGTGGCGATTCCAGTGGGACAAAGGGCCCCAGGAAATCTGTCACTGCTGCCGCACATCAGGGGACGTTTCAAGGTTCCGGACAGAGAGTGCCCTCATCAGTTGGGCCAGGTTAGCCTGAACTCATCAGATCTCTGAAGCTAAGAAGGTCAGCACTGGTCAGTACTTGGATGGGAGATCTCCAAGGAAGCGCAGGGTTGCTACGCAGAAGCAGGCAATGGCAAACCGCCTCTTTCCGTCTCTTGCTTTGAGAACCCTACAGGTGTTGCCAGAAGTCAGCTGTGACCTGATGGCACTTTATACGTACACACACACACACGGTGAGCGTTACTGGATATCAAAGGCAAGGGTAACTGTGGGCCGACCCAATGTAAGCGTAAAGGAAGAAATGCGTAAAGGGAGGAAAGAAAGCTGCCTCAAATCCCGTTCAGGAGAGCGGGATATAAATTTGATAAAGATAAATGAATAGAATGGGGAGGGGGCGAATTTCTTGGCAAGGGGGAGCACTGATGGCCAACCAGCACTCTCTCTGCAGGTCCCACTGCTTGGGAGGCCAACCCACAGGTCTAAGTGGGAAAGATACGCAAAGGGAAGAATTCGGCATTGTAATGATTTCATGTTTTGGGAGGGGTGTTCCTTTAAATGTTGAGTGCGACTGCAGTACTGTAGGGGGGCGACCAGTGTGATTTGACTGGCTGATGACGGAGAGTGGGAGAAGAGATGTTCTGAGAGGAATCTGTGTGTGGGTGTCTATGAGGGATTCTGTGTGGGACATTTGAAGAGCGTGCATAGTCTGCGTGACTAAGAGCTTTGTGAGAGTCTATATGGCAAAGAAACAAGTAGTGTCTAAACTGTGTGCTTAGACAAACGTTTTGTCTTGTGGCCAAAGACAAAGAGTTTAGCCTGTGTGGCTGTATATGAGAGAGAGAGAGAAATATAAGCCTGTCAGAGTGGAGTTTGAGAGACTGAGTTTGTAGCACCAAGCATTACCAGTTATATTTACAAGTTCCTTTCTTCAGCGACTGTTCAAAATAACCAGACACCTATTTTGTTCTTTATTAAATAAATCAATTTTTGTTTAAACTTATCCCAAGCGTTAGTGCCGTCCTTCCTGAGGGCCACATAGTCCTCTGGAGTGCCCAGACCCTAAGTCATTCTACCAAAAGAGAGAGATTTGGAATTTTAAATTCCTGGTGGCAGCAAGAAACTACCAAGTTTATATACAAAGAGAGTGTTTAAAAGTAACACCATTTCCCCCAATAGCAAGAACGTCACGGGCACCTACTCTTCTATTTCTTCCTCTCGAAAGGCCCACTCTTTCCTCTCCATGTCCTCCATCATTCTCCGCCTCTTGGCAATGTGCGCGGCATCACTCAGAGGCGGAAGAGTCGCTTCCCAGGCCCGTTTCTCTCGGGCTCGTTCAATCACCTCCACCTCCGCCTGGGTCGCCGGAAGGCCCCGACCTTCAGAGGACAGGAAAGAACAAAATGTGAAAGAGCAGCTTTGTTTGAGGAGCGCTGGTTCAAACGACAAAGTGCAAGGCCTAGTTATCATTGCTGAACGGGCTACACCTTGAAAGAAAATACCTCCAACATAATCCGCAATAAAGCTGCACCCTTCTAAATCCATCGAAGTCGACTGGTTTAGAAGCGTGCAACTAGAGTTTCCATCCATCCCCTTATTGTAGCCCTGGCCTGCCGATGTCCAGTTGACTGGCAGGTGGAAACTGAGGTCAAAGGGAGGGTGCAAGTGGCCTGGGGAGAAAAAAAGAAAAATAAGGCCTTGGCTATTTACCAGAAGTTCTGTCCATAGTGTTCTTGATGAATCTTAGAGCTACACATTAGTAATAAGGGTTGCTCTCGCAATTGCAAGAAATACTGTGATAATTTTACTATCAAGTTTCTGGTGATTGCTAGAGCTACCCTTGTCACATCTAGGTGGCTCTAGGAATTGCCAGGAACTCTACAGTCAGAACTTCTGTTAAGTACCCAAGGCCTTATTTTTGTTCTTTAATTTTTCTCCTGGGACTCCTGGGACTCCTTTCTCCTCCCCAAACCCCTCCCACGGCCGAGCCACCCTGGGGGCAACAGTCCTTAGGACTGAACTGTGAAAACTGCAGGCTTTTAATGTACAATTCCTAGGGGCCGCGCATTTTACAGACTCTGAAGATACGGTAACGTGTGTCAAACGTGGGAACAACCCCCCCCCCCCCTCCACATGTGAAACACAGAAAGCTTTTACGTCACTCCGTATCAGACCCTGAGAAATTATCCTTGAGGAAGTTCATCAACGCTTTACACAGCTCACCCCAGGTCAGAGTGGCGAGGGTCAGTAACTCGGGGATTGAGCCGGAAGACACCACATACTCAGGGCTGTAGGGATCCGTCTGTGCTTCACTGTCCCGGTAATCAGTCTGGGTACCCACGGTTTGTGAGACGAGATAGGCGGGCTTCTCACTGGATATCGCTTGAAGGTTATACAGCTCGGGCCTGAAAGGCAAAGAAGAGCCCAACCCGCTTTCCAGACTGTTCTCACGCACTGCACTGGATAACATGGGACTTACTTCTGGGTAGACCTGCTCAGGACTGCTGCTGGGCATTCCATCGATCTCAGATTACCATTCTGATGGTTTTATTGTCTTCTTTATTAATGTGTTATCCCACGCTTCCTTAAGGAGCACAGAGAAAAATGCCCGGTTTCCCACCCCGTAACATATACGAGCACAGCTCTGCTCGTTCAGACCAGGGGTGCATCTAGTCCAGCATCCTGTTTCACACAGCAGCCCACCAGTTGCCCTGGAGAACCAACACTGAAGGGATAGAGGCTGTGGTCTTCCCCTGATGTTGCCTCCTGGTACCACTATTCAGCAGTTTACTGCCTCTGAAAATGGAGGTTCCCTTTGCTTTGCATGGCTAGTAGCCATTGGTGGACTTCTCCGTCGCGATTCTGTCCAACCCCCCTTTGAAGGCAGCTGTTCAATACCTTCACTCCACAGTTTAATTCTTTGTTGAGTAAAGAAGCAGTTCCTTTTGTCTGAACCTATTGCCCATCGACTTCATTGGGTGTTTCCAGGTCCTCACGCCTTGGGAGGGGAAGAAAAAGTTCTCTCTACCCACTCTTCTCTGCCCTGTGCATTATTTTATAAACCTCTACCAGGCTGCCCATAGTTGTCCATTTTCTAAACTGCGAAGTCCCAGACTCTTCAGACTTTCCTAAAAGGAAAGGTGCTCCAGCCCCTTGACCAATGTGGTTGCCCTCTTCTGGACTTTTACCAGCTCTGCCCTGTCCTTTTTGAGCTATGGTGACCAGAGCTGCACACTGTATGCCCAACAGAATCACACTGCCGTGGGCCAGCCTGACTGGCCTGAGTCCAGAGAGGCTGAAGACGCCTCAAGAGTCAAGGACCCACATGCAGCCAGCTCTGAACCAGCTACAGTTAGTGAAAAAGAGATACAGGGGCTTCAAGATTCATTGCCGGTAGCTGACCTTGACCCACCCACACCTAGCTCTGAAGTCGCCCATGAAGCACAGCTGCAGGAAAGCAGCCCACCAGGCTCCTCCGATTAATTGAACAGTGAAAGGAAAAGCTCCGGCAAGACTTAAAGACATGCAGACTGAGTGCTCGCAGAGCAATTCTGAGTCCGAGCAGGTGGCTGTAAATCAGGCTTGTTAAGGAATGCCTATATTAATCAGACCTGAAGAACTGCAGATGGTGGAAGCAACATGTCACAACCCTGTGAACTTCGCAACCACAACTCCGGACTCTGCCTGCCTCCTGCAATCTTTGGACTGACCCTCGACTCTACTTTTCACACCTGCCTGAACCATGCTGATCACCCACCTCGAACTGAAGAAGAAGAAGAAGAAGAAAAGATTGGATTTATACCCCGCCCTCCACTCCCCAAGGGAGTCTCAGAGCGGTTTACAAACTCCTTTTCCCTTCCCCTCCCCACAACAGACACCCTGTGAGGTAGGTGGGGCTGAGAGAGCTCTTTCCCAAGCTGTCCTTGAGGGAACAGCTGGACAGAGCTATGGCTTGCCCAAGGTCATCCAGCCAGGTGCAAGTGGAGGAGTGGGGAATCAAACCCGGTTCTCCCAGATTAGAGTCTGCACACTTAACCACTACACCAAACTGGCTCTACACCAAACTGCACCAAACTGGCTCTACACCACTACACCAAACTGACTGCCTTGACTCTGCTTTCCAGAACCTAGGAACTCTGACTGCTGCTAAACCAGTCTAGCTCTGTTGCCTTACTCTGCCTACATTCCAGGACACACACTATACTAAATAATCCACAATGCTTGGAAAAATTATTAGGGACTGTGGTCTATGCTACTGCATATCGCTTGTTAAAATTAGGACCCTGCTATGGAATTTTGCAACATTAATGTATTATGTTCATACTTATGTATTGCTCCGGTTCTGTTTTTTTAGACTTCTGGTCGATTCTACAACGATGCTCCTATTGCACTGTTTACTGAATATCCCACCTGTCATTCGTATCGACTCACTCTGCGTAATCTGTCCAAGTGAGAAAGGTGGGCTATGCATGAACAAACAAAAATGAGGCCGCACCACAGATCTCTGCACGGGCACTATAACAGTGGCCATTTCACTCCCATTCTCTTTCCTAGCAATCCCCGGCCTGAGACGCTGGTGAGCTGCAGTTACTGACCCTTGCCTTTTTTTGGACTTCAGGGCAGAGCAGAGTTTTGACCGCAGACACAGCATGCCATTCTAGCCGCCACGCTGCCGCAGCCTTCAACATCCACCTAGTACTGTATCCACCGTCTAATGTTTGTTGTCATAACCACCTAATGGCCATGGGCAATTATACAAGAAGAAAGCCAGTGTAAGTGCTCTTAACAGAAAAAATTTCATTCCTCTACGGCAGGGGTGGGCAAACTTGCTCAGCGTAAGAGCCGCCTAGAATAAACATCAGATGTTTGAGAGCCACAAGACATGAACAAATATTACCTGCTTTTATTGGAAAATAAGCAAATTTGCTTTTTATTAACATTAAATGAGACGGCCAAAAATAATCACAAAAGGGATAAAAGCAGATGTTGATAATGATATTAATTTGTCCAATGATATTTGTTTGCTAATGATATTTAGCTTCCCCAGCCGCCCTGCCAGGAGCCACATAATGTATGTGAAAGAGCCGTATGCGGCTCCCGAGCCACAGTTTGCCCACCCCTGCTCTATGGCTTGCCGTGCCCCTCAAAATTTGTTGCGAATTTTTACTTGTTTATATACTTCATCCATAGTCTGTCTTTCTAGCTGAGCCTCGAGGGAGATTACTGCTACAACTCGATATTGTGCTGCCGGTCTGCATTTTTATATATGTAAATTCAGACATACAGCCCAAGACATCCAGTAAACAAAGGTTCATGGACCCTGGACAGGGGCTCCATAGGTTCGCAGAAGTTCCCAAAGAACTGACACGAGAGATCCAGGTTTACTTACGAGGAGAGCTTTAATAGCCCATCACAGTTATCAAAGGAGATACGGGCCTGAGCTCCAATCAGCTGGGCCTTGAGATGTGCGCACACGCACACACACACACACACACACACACAGTGGACCCTCAAGACCAAGAACATAACTAGGACTAGATGTCTTATATCCTAAATGCTGGCAGCGAGTCAGAAAGTGATTAATTGAGCTATCTGAAAAACCTGGATGAGCCAGGCCATCCTGCCCCTGGCTTCCAGTGGGGGGAAGAAATGGCTCTCCTAATAAGGTTGAGGATGTTCCCCTGAGAGCAGCTCATGCTGGCCTCTCCCAAGAGACTCCAGACAACTAGCAAAGATGGAACCACCCAGGGCAATACACAGTGCAACAGGACTAGGACTAAGGAATTTTAAAAAAAAATGCCGGAAAGAAAAACTGTCAAGGGCATGTCATACAATAAGCCAGGGCTCCCAACCATTTTGTGTCAGCGGGTACCTTTGCAATTCTGGCAAAAGGTGGGGGATGCCAGTCACAAAATGGCTGCCACAAGAGGCGACCCAGTCACAAGAGGACTGCCGCAGAAGGTAAGGCCGACTACAAACTATCAGGGATCAAGTCAGACACAGCTCTAACAGTAACTCTTTAACACTTCAGGCAGAAGCTCTGTTTAAACAGGACTCCTTTTCACCTGCATAGCCAATCAGAAGCACTACTGGGAAAGAGGCCCACGTAGCCTGACCCATTTTTCAAAGCACTTGGTAGGCGCCAGGAAAGGTGATGGCGGGCGCCCATGGGCGCCATGTTGGGGAAGCCTGCTGCAAACAATGTAGAAAATGGAAGACAATGCAGTAAAAGCAAGATGTCCCATACAATAAATATTGCAATAGACTACTAATTTACCACTTGTTAAAAAGTCCTCCTTACACAACAGTTCTAATCCCTTTCGAAAAAGGCCCATTTCAATATTTATCTTTGGCACATTTATGTTAACACCAAGTGATTCCGAAAATGCCGCTTGTAATGATCCCAGACAATGGTCCGTCTCAAACAACCCGTCTGAAGTGCAACGTGGCCATGCAGCTGGGTCCCTCTCGGGAGCGGAACATCTCTGTGCGGCTCCCAAACCCAACCAAACTCCCTCTTCTCCCTGGGTCAAAGTCACTCTTTCGACACAGCTCCCTTATTAGAAAACAAAAATGCTGCCTCTACTTACTTGGCCGTTGCGTAAACAATGTTCAGTGGAATCTGCTTATGAAATGGAATGAAAGGTCTGGAAAAGACAGAAAACCAGTGAAGTTAGCGGCATCTTTGTCAGCAAGTGTCTTATGCAGCTGTTCTTTGCTGTCCGTTCAAGCCCTCCGTAGAAAGGAGGGGGAGGAGGAGACTGGGTTTATACCCCGCCTTTCACTCGGAGTCTCAGAGGGGCTTACTATCTCCTTCCCTTCCCCTCCCCACAACAGACACCCTGGGAGGTAGGTGGGGCTGAGAGAACAGCTCTGAGAGAACTGTGACTGACCCAAGGTCACCCAGCAGCTGCGCGTGGAGGAGTGGGGAATCAAACCCAGTTCTCCCAGATTAGAGTCTGCGCTTCTAACCACTACATCAAACTGGTTTAGGAATGCTCAGTCTGGAGGAGGGGGCATGATCGCTCTCCTGAAGTATCTGAAAGGCTGTCACTTAGAGGAGGGCAAGGACTTGTACCTGTTGGCAGCAGAGGGTAGGACTTGCAATGATGAGTTGGAATTACAGGTGGAAAGGTACCCACTGGATATTAAGGGGGGGAATATACAGTAAGAGTTTTTTCAGCAGTGGAATCAGCTGCCCAGAGAAGCGGTGAGCTCCCCCTCCCTGGCAGTCTTCAAGCAGCGGCTGGACAAACACTTGTCAGGGATGCTCTAGGCCAGGGGTGGGCAAATTGCGGCCCGGGGGCCACATGCGGCCCGCCACAGAGTTTTTTGCGGCCCGCCAAGAAGATTCCAGGACTTCAAGAAAATTGAGCCTAAATTCAATTTGCTCTCTTGTCCCATCACTGCTGATATTGATACAGCACCTGAGGAGCTGCAGCTTGAACTTATTGACACGCAGTCAGATCACACTGTGAAAGAAATGTTTACTCCTGTGACATTAGTTGACTTTTACAAAACTTTGTCTGCTGAAAAAATTTCCAAGTATGAAGAAATTTGCTGGGAAAATGTTCTCTATATTTGGGTCTACATATATTTGTGAGCAAAGTTTTTCTTGCATGAAGATCAACAAGAGTAAATATAGATGCTCTTTGACAGACATTAACTTGCAGGCTGTGATGAGAATCTCAACAAGCAATCTCACTCCTGATTTCAAAAAAATTGTAGAAAAGTGTGATAGGGTACATTTGTCACATTAAACTGATTCTAAAATTAAATGTGCTTGCAGCTATAGATGATATGAAATCAGCACAATAAATAAATTGAATAAAACTACCACTATTTTATTTAATTTATATTTATTGATTTTTATGATACAATTTATACCTTTTCTGAAATGCAAAGTTAACTAATGAATGCAATCATTTTAAAAGGTGCAGCCCTCCACTAACCTCCACTCCCACAAAGTGGCCCCCGAGCCAAAACAATTGCCCACCCCCGCTCTAGGCTGATTCTGCACTGAGCAGGGGGTTGGACTAGATGGCCTGTAGGGCCCCTTCCAGCTCTGTGATTCTGATTCTATGATGCTACATCACAGGCAACTGTACAGGACAAAATATAATGCTCTTATATTTCAGTTTTTAAAACACACCCACCCAGCCACCCCATACTAAGATGCCTTCATGGATAAAACTGGACTCACTCCATCCTCTTTAACCAAGTTAGTTCTCCTTCTGGATACCCAAATATGTGTGTGTCTGTGTTTTTAATGCATTTCTTATATTGGAATCCTGCTCTTACGTGGGATCCCGTTCAGATCATTGGCCAGGGGCTTTTTTAAGGAGGGAGGGCGAAGGGGGCACAATAAACACCCCCACACACACACACAGCGATGTGATCGCAGCTCTCCGGTTTGCCCTCTAATTCCTTACGTTGTTTGGAGTCACCTGTGAGCACTGCCTTGGGAAAGAAGGGGAAAGGAACTGTCATCTCACGAGATGGGCCCTCGGAATGCTAGAAGTTTAATCTGCAGCTTGAGGAAGAAGGATTCCACACGCTCATCACTAGAAATGGGAAAGCAACAAGTTGCCACTGAAGAATGCCCCTAAGTAAGGCTCTTACTTAGCACTGGGTCAAGATACTTCCTAAGGCTGGCACAATATCGTTCTGGGGTCCTGCCTTGAGGAGGTGGACGCTTATTTACAGGGAGTGGGGCTGTGGCTCAGTGGCAGAGCATCTGCTCGTCATGCAGAAGGTCCCGGGTCCCATCCCCGGCATCTCCGGGTTAAAAGAACCTGGTAGGAGGTGGTGTGAAAGATCTCAGACTGGGACCCTGGAGAGCTGCTGCCAGTCTGAGAAGACAAGACTGACCACGATGGACTCGACAATCTGATTCAGTAGAAGGCGGCTTCATGTGTTCCTGTGTCCTTTGCGTATTATTTATTTATCTTTATTTTACAGGATTTATATCCCACCTTTTCAGGATTGTCTACTCAGACTGACAGAGGCTCTCCAGGGTCACAGGCAGAGGTCTGCTGCCAGATATTTTAACGGGAGATACAGGGGATTGAACACAGGCGCTATCGAAGCCAGCCAAAGTCTTCCTAGATCCTAGTCCAGCCCTCTAACCCACTACCCCGCACGGGCCCAACATGTCCTTCCCTGCATTTCAGCAGGGCTTGTGTGCCACACGGATGCTCTGCCTCTGAACTCAACATCACTAGCCCCGTTCAGGCCTCACCGTTCGAAATACTTCCAGCGATTCCTTCCCGTGACTTCAGGATCCTCATACTCAATTCTGGGAATCTGAAGTGAAGGCTGAGATCTAGAAGGAAAAGGCGAGATGAAAACTCAGTACTGAATCGAACATTCTAGAGACGGAGAGACGGCATTCTGAAGTTACACGCTGTTTCCTCTTGAGATGACGGCTATCGCAGTCTCGATAAATAACAATGGGGGCCCTGACCTGGATGGCCCGGGCAAGCCCGAACTGGCCAGATCTCGGAAGCTAAGCAGGGCCGACGCTGGCAAGTGCTTGGATAGGAGACCTCCAAGGAATACCAGGGCTGGGAGGCAGAGGCAGGCTATCAAGCCACTTCTCTGAATGTCCTCCGTGCCCCAGTAGGAGTTGCCAGAGGTCACCATGACTTCCAGTCTTAGGAACACACACAATGCAAAAATACCCCCCCCCAAAATAACAGGGGAGTAAAGTATGCCAACCTGAACTGAGACAGCTTGAGCCTCAGCCTCTTAGGAGACTCCTGGGTGTCGGGCCTGCTCAGGGGAGGGGAGCCCTCACCAAATATTACACTGGTTTATTTCCAACATGCAACCTCAGAGGTCTGCCTTTCTCTCTAAATTTGTACATAAAGCCTCCTGGACAACTGATACCCAGGAAACTTCCTTGATTCTTCTGTGGAGGAGCCGACACTGAAACAGCATTCGCCTTCCTTGCCCTCAGTTGTCTCGGACCACCTCGGTTTTGGCTGCGTTTAGGGCAACGTCCTGGCTATCGTCTTGGGGAAGCCGGCATGAAGAACCGGTCAGCTGGCTCAGTGGTGAAGAAACGGGATCCCACTTGGCTCACACCACGCAGAGGCTCTGCCTTGCCAGATGCGTTCTGATGCATTCAAGAGTCTGCTCGAGAGGTCACAATGGACTGGGGGGGATATCCTGATTGTTCTGCACAAAAAGCAGCCAACAGAGCAGTGGAAGCCAAAAAGAAAAGCACTCTGGGAATCCAGGAGTACAAGAGACGCCCGAGAGGACTCCCAGACTGGGAACCTGATCTTGCAAGGAACGTCTGACCTTTCCTCCTCCTAAACGCAATGTACCACCTATTCATGGCTTCAGAAGGAGACTCCAAGCCGTCCAGATGTCCCTACCTCTAGCCACTGCAAGTCCACCACTTGGAAAACCTTGCTGTGTCTGTAGTTGTCTTACTGGATTCTTGAAGCTTGTACTCGACTCAGGGCAAATCCAGAAGATCAGAAGACCCCTGGTTCGTCTTCACTGCTCCATATATTTACTTTATTTACCTATCTTCATTTATGGCCTGCCTTTCTCACTGGGACTCAGGGTGGGTCACAAAAACTACTCAGTCAATCAGAAGGCGGATTACAAAACACGATGACAACCCTGGAGGCTAATGGCAGAGATTCCTATTAATGCTGCCACTCAGTTCCTTCTCAAAGAATGGTGGCCACCGTCAGCGTTGAAATGTGCGGACCGCGGCAAGAAAAATAAACTCTTTTGCATAGCCACAGGCAGCATTTTAGCTGGGACGGGGGCAGGTGTCAAGGACCAAGAACTTCACACGATGTTACCTGCAGGAAACGGTGCGATGAAATCATTTCCTGGCGCTTTTGCTGGCTTTTTACAAGTGTTTGCATCGGCATCGTGAGAAAACCACTAACACCCAGCAGAAAAATACGGCAAGCAGTAAATATGTCGGAAGGGTCCTTGATAGTTCCATGGAACCATCTTACTTCTAGGCACATAGACACAGGCGTGCGGACGGGCCGTCAGGCCATGCAAAGGAACATGCCCCTGCATGGTCCCTTCCAGCTCTGTGATTCTACGATTCCACACACTGGACCGGGGGTCCCCAGTGTGGTGCACCACAGTAGCAGCCAAGTACTTTTAGAAAGTGGGCAGGGTTAGGAGGGGCTTTTATGCAACAGGGCGTCTAACGGTGCCGATTAAAAGGCATCCCATTAGAGCTTCTGCTTGAAATACTGAACTGTTACTATTAAGAGTTATACCCAGGGGTCCTTTCGTAGAAAAAGAGGTGCAGGAGCTCATTAGCATAACTCATTAGCATAATTTATTTGCATATACCACACCCCCTAACAAAGCAGAAGTGTGTCAGAAGGCAACACCCACCCCTCAGGCGCCACTCCACAGGTGAGTGAAACTGACCTGCTCTTCCTCCAGTCCCTTCCCCATCCAATACTTTGTGCAATAAAAATAAGCGTAAAGTACACACCCCCATTCTCTTCCTGCTCCCTTGAAACCACCAGGTTTCAAGTAGACTTGAGATACCCAGGACATCTGCACCACCCATCCCTTCCCCTTCCCCTTCCCCTTCCCACAACAAGACACCCTGTGAGGTAGGTGGGGCTGAGAGAGGTCTTTTGAGAACTGCTCATGAGAGAACAGCTCCAAGAGAAGTTGTGACTGGCCCAAGGTCACACCAGCAGCTGCATGTGGAGGAGTGGGGAATCAAACCCGGTTCTCCCAGATTAGAGTCCAACTCCTGACCACTACACCAAACTGATGGGGTGGAAGCTGCTGAAGGGTTGGTGAAATTTCTCCAGTACTTATGTGCCATGTGCCCAGATAAAAAATGGTACACTTAGAAAATTTATATGCCACCTTGAGCAAGTCTCTGGAAAAGCAGCACACAGTCATAAAAGGAACAATGATAAAATTATCAATATTAAAACAAAACATTAAAAACAATAAAGACCCTAGCAGGGCTTTCCCCGGGGCGCTGTGCCTCTGCACTGCTCGGGGAAGCCAAGGAGGGGGTGGGGCTTGGTCATGTGCCCGCCCCCTGGGCTCCTCACTCCCGGAGCTGCGCTCCTGTGCGCTCCCGCTCCAACGGACCCCTGGTTATATCTCACATCACTCCCTGACATTTTGTGGCTGGCTCCGCCTCCTGCAGCAGCCATCTTGTGACTGTCCCCACTGCCCTGTATCGGAATTCCACAGGTGCCCATAGGCTCGCAAAGGCTGGGGACCCCCGCATCAGACAGCCCACGGACCCCATCCTAAACAGTTAAGGAGCCCTCCTGTTCCACCACAATCTCTTGAATCATTCTCTCTACTTTTTAAAAACTGCCACCAACCCTCTGCCTGACAGACAGAGGGAGACTTACAGGGCAAGCTTCTGAAGAGCCTCGAGGCGCTGCTGTGCTCTTCCTCTCCACCTCCGGTCGATGAACGGGGGGACCGGACTTTTCTCTTCCAGCTTCATGGTGTATGGTCGATAGTGAACCAGGTTGCTAAACATCGCTTTAAACACTGGAAGCTTTTTCTTCGTTGATGTGGGGAAAAGAAAGGAACGGCAAAGATTGTTCCTAAATACATTCAGAGCAACATCTCAGCCAAACACAGATGTCTGTGGAAACGTAACTGCAGAATATGTGGGGTTACGGGTCCAATGTTTAGACACGTCAAGAGTTTCCAGTTCACAGATGTACAGGACACACAGGGGCCTAGAGATCGGGGAGCTTTTGATAGACAAAGAAGAACTCTTATAAGACTCAGCTGAGAAGAAGCTGGGCTTTTGTACACGCTCATTTTCTTGGTTTGTAAGTTTCTGTTCTTTCAGGGCTGGGGGTGTTTCTGTTCCACACTTGTTTTGCTCCCTCTAGGGGTCAATTCAATATTACACTGGTTTATTTCCAACATGCAAGTTTTAATGCTGTACGTAAACTGGTATAATATCAAATTGGCCACAAGAGCGAGCAAGACGTGTGGAACAAAACTCCCCCCCCCCCCCGGAAGAAATGGGAACTTACAAGTGAGGGAAATGAGAATGTGGAAAAGCCCAACGTCACACTTACCAAGTTACCAGGAACTATTTCTAGAAGCAAAATTCTTTGTGACAGCAGACATCCCTAGCGAAACCCACTCACAGATAGGACGGAAGACCTACGAACTGCTAGTGAGCGCCTTCGGAGAAACCCAAAACTTTTACCGTGCCATCCTAAGCAGGATTTCACCCTTCTCAGCCCACTGACCTCAGAAGGACATAACTCTGCTTGGGATTGGACTGTTTGGGTTTAAAGCCGCCAAGTCCCCCCAGGGGGCGGGGAATCCCCCGCTATCGGGGTCCCCAATCCGCCAGTCCGGATTTGGCTGGCGGGGGGAACCCCACCCCCGAAGCGGCCTGATCCGGCTGACTACCCAGCGTCATCACGCTGGGCATGTGGCCGGGGTGATGCTCTAGCAATCACCCATAAAATTCTATGGTACCATAGAGTTTTAGGGCGATTGCTAGAGCATCGTCCCGGCAACGTGCCCAATGTGATGACGTCACTTCCGGGTGACGTCATCACGCCGCCCGCGCGCTTCGCACACGTGCGAGGCCTCCAGACCGGGACCGGGACTCCCCCGCCGGGAAGGGTAAGTAACTTGGCAACCCTGTTTGGGTTGGATCCAGGCAAAACTGACCTCTCCTTCCTGCTGCGGACCCTCACCCCCCCATGCCATTCCTCAGCGTTCCCTTGGCGGCAGGAGCAGCATTTGGTGGTGATCAGTGCACTGCAGGGGGACGGGAGAGACGGGGAAATTTAGTCTGGATCCAACCCATTTCCTCGCACTGTGAATTACAATGGGGTCTCCAACACGGTGCCTCTGAGCTCCGTGGCTCTCACTTGACACCATTCCTGGCACCCACCAAGTGCTCTTAAAAATGGGGAGAGACTGGGGGGGTCTTTTAGCCAGCAAGGCTTATGATTGTGTACAATTAAATACACCCTGTTGAATTGAGCTTCTGCCAGAAATGTTAAAGAGTTACTATCAGTTACTATACAACCTTGCTCCATTTTGACATTTTGTGGCTGTCTCCATCCCCTTTGGCAGCCATTTTGTGACTGGCTCCACCTCCTGCAGCAGCCATTTTGTGACTGACTCCAACTCCAGTGGCAGCCATTTTGTGATTGCGCCCTCTGCCCTGTGTCTAAATTCCAAAGGTGCCCAGAGGCTTTAAAAGGTTGGGGACCCCTGAATTTTACAAAGATCACAAAAGAAATACATCGTAGGGCAGTGGTTGTCGACAGGCATTCTCTAACTGTGTAAATCAAATGTAGTTATGGAACAGGGGAAACTATTCTGGAGAAAAACGATTTCCGGTACCGAATCCAGCAGTAGTCACCGGCCACTTCTGTGGAACCCAGTTGTCTCAAGCTAGATCGTAAATCAGTGTGTAATATTCTATATGAACAATATGCTAGTTATTTCTAACTAGCAGATTCCTGGTGTAAATTCCCAGCCACAAGAAGTATATTTCGATGGGCGTGTGAGAGAAGGATTCTCCGTTTCAAACAACGGCCACCTACCATTTCATCGTTCATCAGATGCGCCTGGACAGTGGCTTGAGCATGGTCTCTCTCGCTTGAAAGCGTGTACAATGGATCTAAAATGCATAGAAACAAATGGAAACGTTCATAGATTCAAGGAGGACTCTTTGAGTACATAGCGCTGCACAAGATGTTCACATGAATTTGAAACGGACGGCAGCAACACCCTTTGGTGTTTAGAGCAGTGCTTCCCAACTTTTTTGGTATGATGACCCACAATAGGTCACCAAAAAACCTGGGCCAGCCCTGGACCGGTCACCATACCAAGTACACCCCATTAGGTTTGCCAACCTCCAGATGGTAGTTGGGAGATCTCCCGCTATTACAGCTGATCTCCAGGTGACAAGAGATCAGTTCACCTGGGGAAAACGGCCACTTTGGAAGTTGGACTCTATGCCCTTATGCCCCAAACCCCGCCCTCCTCAGGCTCCACCCCCAAAATCGCCAAATATTTCCCAACCCGGAGCTGGCATCCCTAGTCCCCAGAAAGAAAAGGCTGGGAACCACTGCTAGAAGACCTCCAGCAAGGGGCAGTCCCTCCCCCCAATAACTGGTTCCACCACTGAGTTGCTCCCACCACGAAGAGGTCTTGAGTCTGCCAACCTGACCTCTGGGAAGAGGGAATGGAACTGATGCAGGAGGTAGGATGGGCTGAAAATCAAATGTGCGTCTTCTCTGCAGAAGAATGGGAAGCTTTTGCCCTGACCTGGATGGCCCAGGCAAGTTCGATCTCGTCAGATCTCGGAAGCTAAGCAGGGTCAACTCCGGCTAGTACTTGGATGGGAGACCTCCATGGAATGCCAGGAATAGGAGACAGGGGCAGGCTTTATTCAGCCACCTCTCTGAATATCCTCCAGGCCCCCAGTAGGGAGTCAGTCATCAGAGGCCGCCATGACTTCCAGGTGCACGCTCACACACGCACATATGGGAAAATACAAAATAATAATAAAAAATGGGAAGCTTCCTTGCCACAGTCCATTGCACATGTCTGCACCTAACCGTGGGTTACACTAGGCTTAGTGATCTAGCTGAGAGCTGAGCTCTTCATCTCATACTGTTAGAACCGTCAAGGCACAATGCCTGCGCGCAAATGTACAAGGCAGACTGCACGTACCGTCAGCTGAAGGCTGGCTTGCTGCCAGGGGTGGGGGGTATTGCTTCCCATTTGCTCTGAAGCATGTCTCACTTGAGATATCGTGTGGTCTTCAGCATGATGCCGATGTGATGGCTGTAGGTGATTTAGGCTATATACTTACTTGGGAGTCTGCCTTGCTAAAAGCAATGGGACTCCCTTCTCAATACAAAGACACAGGACGGGTCTCTAGGACAAACACGGCTAGCAAAATGGGTTCAGCTGCATTTGCGATGAGAGAGGACTGCCTCTCCCTATATGACAATAGCATTCTGGCCAGTATTTCCTGCTGAATGTCCCTTCATAGAAGTCAGTAAAAACAGCCTCAGCCAAACAGCTGCTATTGCAATGCCGTTGCATCGATCTATGGTTCAGCATCATTTGAAATGAGAACAGGGCTGGTTGCCATGTTTCAGAAGCAGCACTACAGAGAATGAAAAAGTACAGAGGAGGGCAACCAAGATGATTAGGGTTGGAGCCCCTTCCCTCTGAGGAACGGCTGAAGAGTCTGGGACTTTTCAGTTTACAGAAATAATGAGTAAGGAGCAACTTGACGGAAGTTTATAAAATTATGCATGAAGTGGATAAATAAAACTTTTCCTCCCTCTCCCATTATACCCAATCAAGAGCACTCCATTAAGATGATGGGCAATGGATTCAGTTACGGACAACGAAAAATGCTTTAAGATGGGTAGCCATGTTAGTCTGTCTGTAGTCCAGCAGCGCCTTAAAAACTAACAAAATTTGTGGCCGGGGTATGAGCTTTCCTATCCCTGCTCACTTCTTCAGATAGTGCTAAAATGAGATTCCATCTGTCTTTATATCTTACATTCATGTGATTCACCTGCTTTTGTGATTGACCTGCCTATTGTCATTTGGCATCTGAGATCACTCCACTCTCCAAGATTTAAGGACAGATGGACTCCCATTCTGGCTGTCTCTGAAGAAGTGGATTGCGACCCATGACAGCTCCTCCCCTGCCACAAGTTTTGTTAGTCTTTAAGGCTAGGGCTGCCAAGTCCCCCGGTAGGGCGGGGGAAACATTGATTTTAAATACTCACCCCCGCTTTTTCAAAGTTGGCCACCGGGGGGACAAAATGGCTGCCTTAAAAGGGAAATGTCTGCAGAGAGCCTGCCCTGCAGTAAAAAGCCTCACCAGACATTTCACCTTTAAGAAGTCAGCAAGAGAGCTTCCACAGCAAGAGAGGTCCGCCCAGAGATTAAGGAGGGACTGAAGGAGCTGCTTTTGCATGTGGCTGGCAACGTTGCTGTAGTAAGTTTCTCTTCCAGCTCTTTTCCTTCTCTCCCCCTTTCTTTTTTCTGTCTGTCTGTCTGTCTCTCTCTCTGTCCCCATCCAGCAGAGGTCTATCAGTGGCTATTATAGACACAAGGTCTAAATGGAACCCTTTGTCTGGGGCAGTGAGGCTCTGAATTCTTGGTGCTTGGGGGTCAACAGTGGGAGGGCTTCCGGAGTTCTGGCCCCGCTGCTGGACCTCCTGAGGGCACCTGGTATTTTTGGCCACTGTGTGACACAGAGTGTTGTACTGGATGGGCTGTACTGGATGGGCTGATCCACTGTGGCTTCTCTCCTGTTCTTATGATATGAAAATCATATTTAGCACTTGTGTAGCACTTAGTGCTTCATATTCTGCCGAGATGAGGAAGGATTCAGTAGGGCTGTTGCTCAGTGATAGAGCATCTGCTTGACATGCAGGAGGTATCAGCTTCTTCAGCTAAAAAAGGATCAGGTAATAGGTGACATTAAAGATCTCAGCCTGAGACCCTGGAGAGCCACTACCAGTCTGAGTAGTCAATACTGACCTTGATGGACCAATGGCCTGATTCAGTATTAGGAAACTTCATGAGTTCATGTGTCAGCATGTGGAAGCAACATCACAGGATGTGACATCACAAAATGATGTCACTTCCTTTCTCCTGGCTCCACCCCCAAAGTCTCCTGGCTCCACCCCCAAAGTCCCCAGATATTTCCCAAGTTGGACTTGGCAGCCCTATTTAAGGCGCTCCTGGACTTTTGCTCTTTGTGAGCCATGACTCACGAAAGCTTCTCCCCTGCCACAAGTTTTGTTAGTCTTTAAGGGGCTCCTGGACTTTTGCTCTTTGTGAACCGTGACTCACGAAAGCTTCTCCCCTGCCACAAGTTTCATTAGTCTAAGGCAGGGGTGGGCAAACTGTGGCTCGGGAGCCGCATGCGGCTCTTTCACATATATTATGTGGCTACCGGCAGGGCAGCTGGGGAAGCTAAATATCATTAGCAAACAAATATCATTGGACAAATTAATATCAGTATCAATATCTGCTTTTACCCCTTTTCTTATTATTTTTGGCAGTCTCATTTAATGTTAATAAAAAGCAAATTTGCTTATTTTCCAATAAAAGCAGGTAATATTTGTTCATGTCTTGTGGCTCTCAAATATCTGGTGTTTATTCTATGCGGCTCTTGCGTTAAGCAAGTTTGGCCACCCCTGTTCTAGGTGGCTCTTATGCTGAGCAAGTTTGCCCACCCCCGGTCTAAGGTGCTCCTGGAAACTTGTTCTTTGTGAGCCATGACTCTCTCGAAAGCTCCTCCAAAGCCACAAGTCTTGTTAGTCTTTAAGGTGCTCCTGGACTCTTCTGCTGGAAATGCTTTGTCACCCAACCGAATTTTAGAATGCATTGCTAGTAGTAGTAACCCTTTAAGTGACGCTGCAGAAATCCCTCCCTTCAATCCCAAAGGATTGGCAAACGTTCTCCTTCACTTCCGGGGCGCCTGCAAAGGCAAACCCCTGACACGCAGAGGAGGGATCTTCAGCCCAAGGCGAGAGATAATGTGCGCGATCCCCACCCAACCCCCAGGCTGGAGACAGCCGAGCCATCCAAAGCAGTCAGAAAATCCGGTCTGTAGAGCAACGAGCGACCGCTCTAGGATCTATGATATCAGTTCCAGCGAAAGAAACCGGAAGTATGGAATGCAAGCACGGAAGTGCCGGTCTAGATGAGAAAGCTGGTCTCCATGGTTCTCCAAAGACGCAAGGGACTACTTTCCTTCTCCGGGCATCTCCTTTCTATAGTCTATAGGAAAATCCCCGCCGCCTGCACACCGGAAGTACCGCCTCCCGGCCCTGCCTCGCTAGCACTCAGCGCCAGCAGGGGGCGCGCGCAACCCCGCCCGTGGCCCCGATCCGTCGCGCGCGGCCCCCCCCCCCCCCATTACCGTAGAGGAAGTCGAAGGCACGGCTGGGCGCCATGTTCCTGCGGTACCGGGACGTGCCGGGGCCTTGCCGCCGCGTCACGGTCACGGACTGGGTCATCTCGGCGGCCTCCTGCTACGGCTCCAGGCTGGCGGACGCCGTAACCATGGCAACGCCGAAGCGCGGCGGGGCAGTGGGCGGGGCTCCCTTCAACGGCTGGATGCGGCGGAGACCACGCCCCCTCCAAGGGGCGGGGCGGCCTGCCTGTGTCGCTCTGCGCCAAAGGGAAGAAGGAACGCCCACTGAGTGTAACGCCGATTGGCTGAGGAGGCTGCCGCTCACGGGCGAGTGCGATGCGGGGATTGCTCTGATTGCAGGCGGGTGGGATCCCGCTTCGGATTTTACTGTGAGGGTCGCTCCGGCGAGTTCTCCCGGGATCCCCAGGAAACCACGTTTGGCCCCTGGGATTCTTCATCCTATTTATATGCTGGGCTGGGACCTTCGTTTTGTTTTTACAGCTGGTTTTAATTGATTTTTGAAAATGTCCTGTTGGTATTTGTGTTGCAAGCCGCCTTGGGCTGGTTCCTGGAGAGGCGGCGATAACATGCCGCTCTAAACCGAGAAATAATAAATCAGGGTACCCCGCGCCTGCCGCCCCCGAACTGCCTTTGTGGGATAGCCCTTCGTGTTCCCTAGATAAGGTAAAGGTTTCCCTTGCTCGAAAGCGAGTCGAATCCAACTCTGGGGGGCGGTGCTCATCTCCGTTTCCAAGCCGAAAAGCCAGCGCTGTCCGAAGACTTCTTCTTTGGACATGTGGCCGTCATGACTAAACGCTGAATGCTGTTACCTTCCCACTGAAGCAACACCTATTTATCTACTCGCAATTTCTTACTTTCGAACTGCTAGGTCGGCAGGAGCTGGGGCCAGAGACGGGAGCTTACTACGGCACTCGGGTCTCGAACTGCCAAACTACCAGCCTTCCGGTCTGCAGTTCCCCGTCTTAACCACTGAGCCACCGCAGTCCCTTGTCCCCTAGATATGTCCCCCTTTTAAGCCTGAGTGGGAATTGGGTTCTGGAATTGCTCCCTTTCCATGATATGGAAAGGGGGTCTGGACTATTGAAGTATATTTTAATTTTAAGCAATCTGTGCAGTGCTTGAAGAAGAGGCACCTGTACTGTGTCGGGGGGGGGGGCGGTGAGGTGGGGGGCAATGCTCCCTCCAAGCTGTGGAGTCATGTGAGCAAAAATTCTACTTTGTGACCTACTGACGTTAAAGTTGTGAGCAAGCGATTTGGCTACTGCATAAATTAGTTTGCTCTGGAGCCACCCTTCCTGAGCTAAGACAAAAATGTGTGAGCTGGAGGCTTAAAAACTGAGCTAGCTCACAGTAACTCAGCTTCGAGGGAATACTGGTGGGGGGTGGTATTGATTCCTTGTCTCACTCAAACTGCCTAGGTGATCAATACAGGGAAAGAGTACTGTACATCTTATGTTTCAATGTCTGTATCTACTGTATTTTTTACATATTTGTACTATATAACAATAAATAATAAAAATAAATCAAGGTAGATGTTAAGAACTTAAGAGAAGCCAATGTTGGATCAGGCCAGTGGCCCATTCAGTCCAACACTCTGTCACACAGTAGCCAAAAACACCAGGTGCCCTCAGAAGGTCCAGCAGTGGGGCTAGGACACTAGAAGCCCTCCCACTGTTGCCCCCCCCCCCTGTCAAGCACCAAGAATACAGAGCATCCCTTGCCCGAGACTGAGAGTTCCTATCTATACTTTGTGGCTAATAGCCACTGATGGACCTCTGCTCCATATGTTTATCCAATTCCCTCTTGAAGCCGTCCATGCTTGTAGCCGCCGCCAACTCCTGTGGCAGTGAATTTTACGGGTTAATCACTCTTTGGGTGAAGAAGTACTTCCTTTTATCTGTTCTAACCCGACTGCTCAGCAATTTCATGGAGTGCCCACGAGTTCTTGTATTGTGAGAAAGGAAGAAAAGGACTTCTTTCTCTACCTGCTCTATCCTATGCATAATCTTATGTTAAGGGTGGGGCATTGAATTGTGTCCAGAAATTAATTGACAGCCAGGGTGGCTCTTCCAAGGTTATTTTTAACCAGTTTCCACAGGTTCACTGCACATGTCCTCAGGATCCTTGCATCTCAAAAACATATAGCAACCAGCAGGGCTTTTTTTGTAGAAAAAGCCCAGCAGGAACTCATTAGCATAATAGGCCACACCCAACAGAAAACTCATTAGCATATTAGATCACATCTGTGACAACACAGCTCCCTCCCAGGATTGGCTTCTCCAGCTGCCCCGTGGTTTGCGGGCACATGGGGAACCCGATGGAAGGAAGACAGTTTCTGGATTGGCTTCCCCAGGCACCCCGCAGCTGCAGGGCGCCTGGGGAACCTGGGGGGGGGGGGGAGGCTGTAGGCATGGCCAATTTGGAAGCCAGCCGGAACTCCGTTCTTGTGTGTTCCTGTCCAAAAATAGCCCTGGTAACCAGACATATCCACGTTCCAAATGTGCAAAACCAACAACAGCCTGTACACAGGGCTTTCTCTGTTGTGGCCCCCGCCTTGTGGAACGGCCTGCCCCACCCCACTGGCTTTCCACAAACTGACATAAAAGATTCAAGAGCTGTGGTCTGTAGTACTGCTGTGTTTAGCTTATTGTAAGTAGGATCCAGTTCTCCCTGGCACTAGTATGAGGTTTGCAAAGGATTCAGAAACGTGGTGTGCATGTGCAAGAAGTCTGGTGTGCAGATGATAGCAACTGTCAGTCTAGTTGACCTTCATCTGGTGGGATGTGTTTCTGTTTAACGTGGGTCAGACCTGGAAGCGCCCCCAATGTTTTCTTTGTTCGGACTGAGAAAGAGAAGGGTGGGTAAATGCAGTAGGTGGCAAGGGTGCCTTTCTCTTTCATAAAGAAGTTTAGCCCAGCGGCACCTTTAAGACAAACGAAGTTTTATTCGAGGTATGAGTTTTCATGTGCACACGAAAGCATATACCTTGAAGAAAACTTCGTTGGTCTTAAAAGGTACCGCTGGACTCAAACTTTTTTTTGCTGCTTCAGACCAACATGGCTGCCCACTTGAATTTCTCTTCCATAGTTGTGCAGAACGGCAGGTGTGGCTGTTTTGCCCCTGCATGACCTGTTGTTCCAGCCCGAACTTTTTTTCATAAACGATGGACAACATTGGTACCCTGCCCTCCTGATCACTCTGACCGAATAAGAGAAAACGGCTTGTGCGGATCAGCCACCCAGTGCCTTCTGCTGAAGTCTGGTGTCACTTATGGCTCCTGTCTCTGAAAGGCAGGCCCCATGCTCTCTTATGGCTAATAATATATCTTATTCACTCAGTAGACTAGCCTTTCTCCAAGTAGCCCAGGGCAGTGTACATGTTTCTCAATCTCTCTTGGTTATTTTATCCTCACAACGACCGTGTGAGGTAGGGGAGGATAAGACTGACGGGCTTAAGATCACCCAACTTGCATCATGGCCGAGTGGGAATTTGAACCCAGGTCTCCCTGGCCCTTGTCCAGCCTTCTATAAGGGTTGCCAACCTCCAGGTGGTGCCTGGAGCTCTCCCGCTACTGCAACTGATTTCCAGTCGACGGAGATCAGTTTCCCCTGGAGCAAAAGGCCGCTTTGGAAGGTAGACTCTATGCTATGGTATCACACCCCACTGAGGTCCCACCCCTCCAAAACCCCGCCCTCCTCAGGCTCCATCCCCAAAATCTCTAGGTATTTTCCCCAAACTATCATGTATAAGACCGCTGCCGCTTTGGGACCATTCGTAGCGCTTTCCTATAACTTTAATCTCTGTGATAAGGCAGTGCACCGCTCTATCCCCCCCGGTCCTTGATTTCTATGGTATGCTCCCTGTCGCGTGGGTATGACGTCACAGGCGTCGGCCGGGCCTTCTGTCGTCGATAGGCGGAAGTGCCGGCCGGCTGCGGGCACGTCCCCAGACTATGCGCATGCGCGAGCGGGAGCCATGTCGCGCGCGGTCCCCAGTGCCGCTTCGGGTCTTCCCGCCTCCCCTCCGGCCGAGCAGAAGCCGCCGCCCTCCCTCAAGCCCTGCTGCGCCTGCCCGGAGACGAAGCAGGCCCGCGACGCCTGGTGGGTAGGCAGCCCGGGGGCGGGGGAGGAGGGGCGACACGGGTACCGGGGAGGGTTCACACGTACACGCGTGCACACCAAACCTTCTTTCTCGCCTGCTGTCGCCGTTGGTGCCGACCTGCAGAGCCAGGCCTGGTTTCCTGGCTGGGACTGAACTCTCGGAAAGGTCTCGGTGGGAGTGGCAACCTGCACGTGGTGCGTCCAGGAAGGGAGGGAGGGAGGGAGGGGGCCTCCACCTTCTCCCCCCCCCCCCCCACACCCATCCCTGCTTGTCATTTTCCGACCTAAAATAGCCTTATTAGGGGTATTGTGTTTTATTTCATTTATTATTTCTGGGACTGAACTCTCGGAAAGGTCTCGGTGGGAGTGGCAACCTGCACGTGGTGCGTCCAGGGAGGGAGGGAGGGAGGGAGGGAGGGGGCCTCCACCTTCTCCCCCCCCCCACACCCATCCCTGCTTGTCATTTTCCGACCTAAAATAGCCTTATTAGGGGTATTGTGTTTTATTTCATTTATTATTTCCCTCCAAAGTAGTTGACGTCCTTCTCTTCGTTTCCTCCACCCAGCAACCCTGTGAGTTTGGCTGGGTTGAGGAGGGACTAGCCGAGGTCCACCCAGCAGGCTTCCGTGGCAGAGTCTGAATTCGAATGTGGTTCTCCCTATTTTAGGTTAGAAGAAGAATTGGTTTTTATTCCCTGCTTTACACTACCTGGAGGAGTCTCGGAGCAGCTTGTAGTCTGGTGTAGTGGTTAAGTGCGCGGACTCTAATCTGGGAGAACCGGGTTGGATTCTCCACTCCTCCACATGCAGCTGCTGGATGACCTTGGGCAAGCCATAGTTCTGTCCGAGCTATTCTTGGAAAGAGCTCTCTCAGCCCCACCTACCTCACATGATATCTGTTGTGGGGAGGGGAAGGGGAATGAGTTTATAAGCTGCTCTGAGACTCCAAGTGAAGGGTGAGGTATAAATCCAATCTCTTCTCTTCTCCTTCCCTTGCTCTCCCCACAACAGACACCCCTGTGAGGTAAGTTTGGCTGAGAGAGCTCTTTCCAGAACTGCTGTTGAAAGAACAGCTCCGAGAGAACTTGTGATTGATCCAAGGTCACCCAGCTGCCTGCATGTGGAGGAGTGGGGAATCCAACCCAGCTCTCCCAGATTAGAGTCCTGCCACTCTTAAGCACTACACCAGGCAAATAGTGCCTGCCTGATGGGGGGGGGTAAGCCCCCCTCTCCTCACATACTGTCAGTCTACTCCAAATCTGGCCCCTTCGTGTATGAGAATGAAGTTGCGGCAAGGAACTGCCCAAGTCATGTGCAATGTTCCCTCTAAATTGTGGAGTCCTGTGAGCAAAAATTCTACTATGTGAGCTGCCGGCATTAAAGTTATGAGCAGGGGTTTGGCGACTGCATAAATTAGTTTCCTCTGGAGCCATCCTTCCTGAGCTAAGACAAAAATGTGTGAACCAGAGGCCAGAAAACTGAGCTAGCTCACCCTAACTCAACTTAGAGGGAGCACTGGTAATTTGTGCTTGACGGGACTTGACGTGGACCTGAAAACCGGGCAGCCTGTAATCCTCTGAACAGCTCAGTGCTGCCACACAAAGCTCATAGGCTTTGTGTCACATTTCACAGGTGGGCTGGTTTGTCTCTGTTGCTGTAAGAGAGTCACTGGGACTTGTGGTGGTGTGAACTTTTGTGCCACAGAGCTTCTGCCGCAGTGAATTAGTGACACTTGAAAAGCGCTGCGGGGTGCCTGGTTCTTAGTTCCACTGGCTAGGTTTGTGAATAGAACCCCCCCACACAAATTAAACTTCAGCTACAACAGGGGTCCGCTATGTGGTGCTTTGCCAGCAGGTTTTCCAGTGCCTGCCAGATGCTTCCAGAAAGTGGGCTGTTAGTAACACATTAGTCTGTCGGTACATGCCAGCTTTGCATTGCACCGCAGAGCCATTGCGGTGTGGTGGTTGGACTAGGATCTGGGACCAGCACTCTGCCATGGATCGGGGGTGGGCGGGAATCTCGGGCCAGTCACATACTCGCAACCTAACCAATCTGACAGGGTTGTTGTGAGGTTAGAATGAAGGAATGATGTAAGCCACTTGGGGTCCCCATTGGGATTTCATTTCAGTGGATGACACCTGTGGGAGGTGCCAGCTGGTAACACTTTACTATTTTAAAAGTAGCGCTGCATCAGCTTTTACCCCACCCCACTCCAGTTCATTTGACCATTGCTTGTGGGAAGACAGAAATTTATTTATTTTATTGATTTACATTATAGTTTACCTTTCTCACAAGGACTCAAGGTGAATTACGCATCAAATGAGCCGGTACAGTCAGCAAAACGGGACTTTCAGTAACCAGTACATTAGGATTGTAAGAGTCTGGAACCACCAGAAAGGACTGAGGCTCAGCCTAAGTGTTCACACGACACATTAAACGGTACAGAAATTGTACAATAGGATCCCACTTACAATAAGCTAAGCACAGTGACCTGTGGTTTTACACCACCGTCCTTAATCATGATGATACCTCATTGTGTGTTATTTACTAGATGTTACTGAAGGACAGGAAAACAGTTGGTAGCAGCCCTTATGAAGTAGTTAGGCCCTAAAAAGAGCTACCATTAGCAGATATTCTGAAAGCGTTCTGACTTTGGCTCTGGTGGACATTTCTGGATGATTTCCCTACTGTCAGCAGAATCCTAGGAGCCCACATGACTGGCTTTGACTTTTGAGTGTGTCCTTTTAAAAAAAAAAAAACAGATTAACGTAACATTGTAATGCCGTGTTTTTCAAAAATTGCAGGTGCGGTTGTAGGGAAATAGCTGGATCCTTTCCCATTCTAGCACTGTTTATAACTCCTTAGGAAATGGTCTGAATAGGCCCCCAAGTGGTAACCACATTTGCCATTTCTGAAAAGAGGAATGCAAGAGGATACAGCAGAGGTTCCCAACCTTATTTGGCCTACCGCCCCCTTTTCAGAAAAAAAAATTACTCAGCACCCCCCTGGAAATCTGCTTTCAAGAAGTGGACAAAAAGATGCAGGTAGAGTCCACCACGATCCACACAGCCAGGCAGGCCAAGGCAGGCACAGAGCAGGAGCAGCAGCTGAAGGCCTGAAGCCAGAGGCCAGCAGCAGCCTCCACACAAGAACCCAGCAGCAACACAAGGGTGCACAGGCATTTGCAGTTTGCAAATGCGTGGCTGTGATTGGCTGTGGGGACCCCCTTTCACCTCCCTCCCTCCCTGATCCCAGGGAAGACTAGGAGAAGGCAGGAAAAAGCTGCTTTAGATAGGTTCTAGACTTCTCTTTCTTTAGGCTTCCACCACCCCCTTATATATATTCCCACCTGGATTGTTCCAGCGACCCCCAGGGGGCAGTATTGCCCACTTTGAGAACCAGTGGGATACAGGGTAGAGTAATATAGTAACGCACTTCCGTTAATGCAAGTCCAGCTTTGGTGAGACTTCATAGTGTGTGAGATCGCCTAATTGGAGGCCTTTGACTTGCAGCATCATTGAGAAAGGAGAAGAGCACTGCGGCCCGCTTATCGAGGCCCACAAAGAGTGCATGAGAGCCCTCGGCTTTAAGATATGAACGTGCTCAGCCGCAGATCTGGATGGATGGTACGTAGACCAACGAACTCTCAACGGTGTCCTTCTCAAGAGTTGGTAGGAAACGTGCCCTGCTTACGGTGGCGTGTGGCACCTTTTCCAGGTGAAATTGTTTGGGGAGGGATGTCCAGGGAGGGCTTTGCAGTTTTTTTTTGTGTAACTCAGCCTTCCCTACTAATGTTACCATGTGGGGTCAGAGGGCAAAGATTGGACCCCAACCCCAGACATGCGTCTCTGTGAATGTTGTCTGCTTCACGGTTGAAACAGAGAGCCCCACTCAAATAACCTCAGAGGAAGAGAGGTCCAGGTGGTCAGCCGTGTTAGTCTGAAGCACTAGAACAAATTTTTAAGTCCAGTGGCACCTCTAAGACCAACAAAGGTTTATTCAAGGTGTGCGCTTTTTGAGTGCATGCACACTTTTTCAAATACATTGGAATGGTGGGTAAGTTTCAGACTTATAGGCAGGGAAATTAACATGTAACATGATGATGTCTTAAGATATGCATAGTCCAGGGGTGGCCAACCTTGCTTAACGTAAGAGCCACATAGAATAAACGTAAGAGCCACATAGAGATGTCTGAGAGCCGCAAGACAGGAACAAATATCACACACACGTTTTTATTTTTAAAAATATGCAAATTTGCTTTTTATTAACGTTAAATGGGACTGCCAAAAATAAAAACAAACGAGGAAAACCAGTTATAAGAAAGAGAGAGAGAGAAACTAGGAAAGCAAATAGATGGGAGGGAGGAGGGAAGGAAGGAAGGAAGGAAGGGAGAAAGAGAGAAAAAGCATGCCTCCCCTTTGCTTCCCCAGCCGCCCTGCCAGGAGCTGCACAATATGTGTGAAAGAGCCGCGTGTGGCTCCCGAGCCACAGGTTGGCCACCCCTGGCATAGTCAAAAATAACAAGCTACGGTTATAATGGAGATTCTTGGTTTGCTTCCCACACTTAGAAAATAAACCTTTAGATATTTATCTGCCATTTGGACATATTTATTGTTTTACAACTGTTGGCTGTATAACTTTAGCTTGTTATTTTTGACTTTGCACATCTTAAACGTCATCATGGTACATGTTAGTTTCCCTGTCTGTAAGTCTGAACCTTATCCACCATTCCAGTGTATTTGAAAAAGTGCACGTGCACACGAAAGCCCATACCTTGAATAGACCTTTGTTGGTCTTAAAGGTGCCACTGGACTCTAAATTTGTTCTAAGAGTTAGAGCTTTGGCCTCTGTGCCCTGATCATGGCTCTTTAAGGGCATCTGTTGGCCACTTCTGACTGATTCCCCAGGGCTGCTGTTACTGGGAGGATTAGTAAGAGCATTTCGGCCCTGGAATAAGCTGTGCCACCACCAAAAGGGTCCTTCCCGAGATAGGCTTGTAGGAAGAGTGCTTCAAGTCTCAATTCAGAGCCAGTCACACCTTACAGACCAACAAGGCCTTTGGGGGATGACCTTTGTCTCTCACAGGCTCTTACCCCCAAAATCTTGTTGGACTCTAAGGTGCTGCTGGATTCGAAGCTAGCTGTTCTACTGCAGACCAACGCGGCCACCCCCTAAAACTATCTCCAGCTCTTAAGACCTTCTTCCATCTGTCCATGGTTTGGAAGCCAACTTTTGATTGACAAGTCCAGATCCATGATAGCTTAAGTGGAAGCTTCAAAGCGAGCCACTAAAAGTTTCACGATGGTGTTGTTACCCTCTGGGACCGCTAGATGGTGTCGCTACAACAGGCATATCCAGTTATTACTGTGGATATTGTTTAGCTGTTATGCCTTCCAGTGTCAGGAGTAAAGAAAAGTGCGTGCGAGAGACCAAGCCACCTGAAGCTGCTTCTTACTGGACCTTTTCTTCCTTTTTCTTTCCTCCAGGTAATTTGCTGTTGGATGACTGCAGGGACTTGGATGTTCACATCCGCTTGAATGCTTTTTTTTTTTACCTGTCTCAGAAGATGAATTTATTTAAATTTATTGAAATATATTTATGACAGATTTCTAAAATCAAAGCTATATATATATTGATATAGTCTTAACTGGTTTCCCCCATTACAGAATCCAGACTGTGTACTAATATGGCGTTGACATATTTTTTTAAAAGTTCTTGCCGAAGCACGCTTTCCGTGTTTCCTTTTTCTAAATGCACGCGAGAGAGAGAAAGGCGCAATCAGTAAAGCTGCCACCAGTTCACTGTGCTTCCATTCCTCACCTTTGTGTTTCGTTCTTTTTCGGCATTCTTAAGGGTGGTGCGTATGGATGGATTTGTCTCTCACACAATAACCCCGTGAAGGCAGCTGGGCTGAGAGAAATCGGCTGGTTCCGGATCATCCCAGTTAGTTTCATGTCCTGCGCTGTGAACTCAAGTCGCTTTAGAGAGCCATTTTAGTGTAGTGGTTAGGAGTGCAGACCAATGTTCCCTCTAAGCTGTGGAGTCTTGTGAGCAAAAATTCTACTTTGTGAGCTACTGGCATTAAAGTTGTGAGCAAGCGGTTTGGCTGCTGCATGGATTAGTTTGCTCTGGAGTCATCCTTCCTGAGCTAAGACAAAAAGGTGTGAGCTGGAGGGTAAAAAACTGTGATCTAGCTCATACTAACTCAGCTTAGAGGGAACACTGGTGCAGACTCTAATCTGGGAGAACCAGGTTTGATTCCCGACTCCTCCACATGCAGCTGCTGGCGTGACCTTGGGTCAGTCACAAGTTCTTTCAGAGCTGTTCTTTCAGAGCAATTCTCGAGAGAGCTCTCTCAGCCCCACCTACCTCCCAGGGTGTCTGTTGTGGGGAGGGGAAGGGATAGGAGATTGTAAGCTACCCTGAGACTCCTTTGGGTAGTGAAGGGCGGGGTATAAATCCAATCTCTTCCTCCTCCTCTTCTAGTTCAAGTCCCAGCCTTCTGACCTCTCCACTGCCCCAGCTCACGATCTTATTCTCTCAGCGGCTCAGAATGCAGAACAACTGTCCATATCGGAGAGAGATCAAAAGTTCTAACTTCCATAGCTTGGCTGTGGGCTTTGTCGTCATCTGGTTTCGTTGATCAGCTGTAACTGTTCGGAAACTCAGCGTTTACCTTCTGTCTTTTGAGACATGGTTGTTGTGGTCAACGTCCAATGCTCCCCTTAAGCTGTGGGGTCTTGTGAGCAAAGATTCTTCTTTGTGAGCTATTGGCATTAAAGTTGTGAGTGGGCAATTTGGCTACTGCATAAAGTAGTTTGCTCTGGAGCCATCGTGCCTGAGCTAAGCCAAAAATCTGTGAGCCGGACACTAAAAAACTGTAAGCTAGCTCACGCTAACTCGGCTTAGAGGGAACACTGTCAACGGCATTTCTCAAATAGGCTGGGGAAAAAAGGATCTCATAAGTTCCATGGCAAGCCAGACAAATGTCAGCCAGTAGTGTGTGTGGGGGGACTTTTCACCATATTTGCACACTACAGCAACCCACAGGTCGTGTGGCAAAACGGGGTGTATGTAACAGATGACCCTAGCAAACCAGAGTCTGCTTAGAACCTGCCTTTTTGTCTCCTTTCCAACAGCTGAAGAGAAACACCCTGGCGCTGCCCTTCTGGCAACAGGGTCACTATATCAGCAGCACACAGCCCATAGCATGGGACGGAAGGGGAGGGGCAGCAAAGGCCAGAGCCAGCCAAGCTTCCCCAGAGATCGTCAGCCCTTTCTCCCTAAAGCCAGCCGGCAGACACCGTCCCCTTCTATCAAGCGGCTGCTCAGAGCAAAACAGTCTTTATCACCACTCCATACACGTTTCTTGGTCCCCCCCCCCCCCCCCCCCGAAGCACATCTGATGAGCTCTCCTTTTGGAGGTTTTCAAACAGAGGCTCGAGGGCCATCCGACAGCAATGCTGATTTCTGTGAACTTAGGCAGATCACGAAAAGGGAGGGCAGGAAGGGCTGCATCAGTGCTTAGTTCTCGTGGCCCTTTCTTACACGCCCAGGGAAATGCCGATCGCCACTTTGGGGTCAGGAAGCAGTTTCTCTCCAGGCCAGTTTGGCTGGGGATCCTGGAGGTTTTTTGTCATCTTCTGGGCATGGAACAGGGGTCACTTGGGGGGGGGGGGGAGGTACTTGTGACTAGATGACCTTGGAGGTCCAGGGGGTTGGACTAGATGACCCTGGAGGTCCCTTCCAACTCTCTGATTCCGTGACTGGACGTTTTGGAGGTCATTCGCTCCTAGGGCCGCCATA
Source organism: Lepidodactylus listeri (assembly GCA_029233225.1). Taxonomy (NCBI): domain Eukaryota; kingdom Metazoa; phylum Chordata; class Lepidosauria; order Squamata; family Gekkonidae; genus Lepidodactylus; species Lepidodactylus listeri. Next base: position 147,416,697 of record JARCFY010000004.1, read on the forward strand.
AGTCGGAAGCACCTTGTCTGCACTTAATACACACACACAATTTCAAGGGTGGGTGGATCACAGCCCAGCTGATTCCCCTCCTGGGCTGCCTCTGGGGGGATGGGCATCTGTGATGGACGGCCCCTAGTTCCGCCCTCCAGGCATCCCAGCCAGTCGCTGCCTACAGAGGGAGTTGGCAGACACTAAGCAGCCTCAGCCAATGGGAGGCTCTGGAACCTCCGGGGGGGGGGGGGGGCAGGGAGGAGGACAGTTAAATTGAGGGAAAGTCGGTTATTGTCTCAGACAGGGCTTGGGGAAACATGAGGAAACTACCAGGAGAATAGCTAGGCTGGTTAGGGTTTGCCTGGTGAAGGAAAAGGACTTAAGACATTTATTATATAGGCACATATGACCCAGGGCCAATAAAGAGGAAGGGATAGAGCAAATATCCTGTATTACCTTAGGGAATAATGGGTTAGAGACGTGGGAAAACAGATTGGGGGGGGGGATAGGGTTCTTTATTTTAAAAAACCTTTCGGCATACATACAGTTTGTTACAAATGACACATACCTTCCAAATTACGAATACTTATACATACTCCAGTAATTTAACCCTGTAACAATATATAATCAGTACTAAACTACAAATCTGCCAATTTTAAACCCTAATTCATACATAGAGACGAGGTGGGGTGAGGGGGAGACTGAGGGAAATATCTCAAGAGGCAATCTGACCCTCGTATCAAGAGCTGACATTCTCGGGTTTGAGGAGGAGAGAAATCACTCTTTCTCTGACAGAAACACTCTGTCAGTTCCGTAAAGCTATGTGTGAAACTGTAACTGTTTCAAAGCAAGAGTTCTGCTATCCCTGGCCATAAATAGCCAGCACCTTGTTCCGTTCCAACACTAAGCACAGAGCCCTTCGAAACGAGACAAAAAGAAAAACCTTTTGTTGTGAATCCAAGGTTTTGAGGTGAATCGTTTCAGGGAGAGGCGAGGAATAGAAGTTACCTCAGATTTCTATTCTACCTCCCTGGGTTTCCTCTATAATAGCGGCACACAACCCAGCGCAGTTCTAGATTAATATTGCCTGACTGACCACTCGCAAGCCATGTTAGAAACCAATGCAGTCACAGTTACTGGAAGACGTGAGGGGAGAGGACGGGCAGCTGAGAAAGTACCTGGCCATTGAAAGACCAAATTCCTGTCTCTGGCTGTGTTTCCCCAGCCCAATTTGAGAAAACACACGGCACAATCCTGTAGAAGAGAAATATCCCAAGGACTTTATTAATAAAGGGGGAAACATGGGTACAAACAAGGTTTTGGACCCTCAAATACCCACCAGTTCTCCCGGTTACAATGGGAGACAAGATTTTATACCCACTATGATACCGCACAAACAAGGCAAAGCTATTGGTTTCATCAAATTTTGTCAAACTTCTGTCATAACTTTCTGATTGGGCTCAGATCTGAGGGTTGGGCTTTCTCCAGTAAAGATGTTTCTTTTTCAGCTAAACAATGGGTGGTCTTTTCCCAGGCTATGAAGCTCTAAAATGTATCTATTGTAACAGATATAGGTACAGAGTGCTGACGTTCGTCATTTAACTAAGCTAACTGACATGAGAAACATGCGCAGTTATAGCTGGCCGGAACAAGGCCACAGGTCTTGGCTCAATAGCAACTTTGTCAGCGTTTAGCCATTTCCCAGAATGCATTTAAGCAATGAACCAAAGTTTACTTCTGAATATTTATTCATGATTGATTTGTGTTTCTGTGGTTAGGATCATCAATGGCACTTAGCATCTTTCTAGCATAGATAGGCATGCATATGCTAAGTGTGCTCACCAAGGTTAGTCATGCCAAGTCAGTGGAAGAATACAGAGTGTATAACTGTTTCATAAACTGTGTACAATACCATCACAATGTCACAGCACATCATAAAGTGTTTCCTCTAAGCTGTGCGCATGAGTGGCTGCTCATTAGCACAGGAATCCCCACTCAGCCGTGCACTGCCCATTGCCCATTTTAAGATTACAGTAGAAACAAGATGGTGGTTTCAGTTTTTGACATTTTAAGATTACAGCTTTTATATTCAACTAAGGATGTGAACTGTTCCACTTTGGGGCGGGGGGGAATTAGAGGGAACACCAAGGCTTTAAATTTTATTTCTAAGCGGCTGTGGCATGCAAGAGGCCAGAATGCTTAGCATGTATCAGTACTGTTGGCTCTTCTCATTCTCCCACCCAAATATGCTTCTGTCCACTGGGCAGAGGCACAGATAAAGCATCTTCATAGAAAAGGGGAACGGAAAGGGAGCAGGCGAGGGGGGGAAACGGTGACTTCCCACACTGCGGCTCAGTTAGAGCCAGAGGGATGCAATTTCTGTTTGTCGAATCCATGCCCCTTTGCCAAGATTATCAGGGGTGCAGGAACATCAGCCATTGCAGAATGCAAGCCACTGTGATAGACAGGAGAAGATTCCGCCCTCTGTTCCCCCAGGACAGACCAATCAGGCGGATGGAGAGCTGAAGTGGGCGGGACACCTGAGGCCGGTCAACTGTCAGCAGCCAACAGGCAAAAAAAGGCAGTTGGGTGTTGGAGGGAGAAGGGATAGGCAGGGCAGAATACAAGAGTGTATAACTTTCATAAACTTTCACTGCAGTAGGGACTGCAGTGATCCCTTTTAGCAGGCAGGGATTGGGAGCTGCTCCCAGACAAATGCAGTGGAATGGTTCAAGCTATGTAGTTGCTGCATTTACCTTAGAAGCCACTGAAGAAATACACTTTGTAACTTTTTAAATTAACATTTTCCATTAACACTGTAAAGCCTTTCACCCACATTTATAATATTCTTATACTGACCTGTAAATGACAATGCTAACAATTTTTTTGAAAATAGCTAGAAAGGGTACTCTGTTTTTCCTCCACTCCCACCAAAAGCTAGACACATCACAGTATGACTTTTGCCATTTCCACTCATTGTTTTATTGGCAATGAACAGATCAGACGAAGTCTCTGACAACTTTATAGCTATACTTGCTTACCACAGTCTTATCAATTATTTTATTTCTTGGCTAAACTATGGCTCATTTGTTTTCTTGCATCCCAACAGGTTAAATTTAGATATTTATGTGTAGCTTGGAGAATTTTCTGCATAGTCACTTGTCTGTTTCCCCTATACAGAAGTCAATTGTTACTTTAGGATTAATTGCCATGTGATTAATCCGTGTCTTTACAACACAATACAGTCTGAATGAATAAAAGCTGATGAAAAGACAGCTTAGGAACAGTTTTAGAAATAGGAACATTAGAATTAAAAAACACAGATCAAATCACTCATTGATGAGGCTCGCTGGGCGACTTTGTGCTAGTCAGCTTCAGCTCCGCCTACTTCACAGAGTTGTTGTGAGGCTAAAATAAGAAAAGGGGAATCATATATGTTCCTTGGAGGAAGGGCAGGATAAAATGTACTAGATATGATGGGTTGGTTCCAGGCCTAATTTCCCAATGGTAGAATGAAACTTTCCTCCCCCTTCCCTCGTGCAGCCTACTGATCTCTATGAAATAACACTTCTGGGGGACAGGAGACCCTGAGAGATGCCATAAGGGCGATCTGGTTCCAACAAATGATATCTTGACCACAAGAGTTAGCAGCCTTTCCTCTTTGAAGAATTCAAGATACAGTAGTTAACCCCCAGCTGCTGAGGCAGGACTACAGGTGCTAAATTTCAGGGTCTTTGGCAGGGTTTTTGAAAAGTGGGATGGAAATATTTTTATCAAGATCAATTCAGACTGAGAAGAAGGGCATAGTCCAATACACACCATGGTCATATTATGTACTCGGTCCAACTGTTGTGGGCCATTCCGGCTGTAAAATGTTTACTTGGTACTGGAAGGGGAAAAGCATGGAGCTTTCGCTAGATCAGGGGTGGGCAATTGTTTTGGCTTGGGGGCCACTTTGTGGGAGCAGAGGTTAGCGGAGGGCCGCACCTTTTAAAATGATTGCATTCATTAGTTAACTTTGCATTTCAGAAAAGGTATAAATAGTTTCATAAAAATCAATAAATATAATTAAATAGTGGTAGTTTTATTCAATTTATTTATTGTGCTGATTTCCTATCATCTATAGCTGCAAGCACATTTAATTTTAGAATCAGTTTAATGAGACAAATGTACCCTATCACACTTTTCTACAATTTTTTTGAAATCAGGAGTGAGATTGCTTGTTGAGATTCTCATCACAACCTGCAAGTCAATGTCTGTCAAATGTCTGTTAATATCTATATTTACTCTTGTTGATCTTCATGCAAGAAAAACTTTGCTCACAAATATATGTAGACCCAAATATAGAGAACATTTTCCCAGCAAATTTCTTCATACATGGAAATTTTTCAGCAGACAAAGATTTGTAAAAGTCAGCTAATGTCACAGCATTAAACATTTCTTTCACAGTGTGATCTGACTGCATTTAAATAAGTTCAAGCTGCAGCTCCTCAGGTGCTGACAGTGGCCAACTGTCTTGGCGGGCCGCAAAAAACTCTGTGGCAGGCCGCATGTGGCCCCCGGGCCGCCATTTGCCCACCCCTGTGCTAGATCAGTTGAGAATCTGTTGGAGCAGTCTGCGGCACCATGGTTCACTCCCACAGGTAACACATGTACCAGATAGTCTCATTCCTCAATTGTGGTCCAAACAGCAAGTTGGCTTGGGATAGGATTGCTATGAGCCAAAAGGCAGCAAATGGCAGTAGCAACCAACATGGTAATAATCACAGCAACACCTCTTCAGTGGAGAATAGATCCCTGAATATCTCTAGTGTTGCATAGAAGCAAGTTTGCATATATATATTTTAACCCCCTTCTATCAATCCTAACCAAAACTCACTTGTAAATATAATTTCCATCCCCTGCCTGTTTGTTCAAATACATTTGACATCTGTTTCAACTTTCAGTGTGCCCAGGTGTCTATTTCTGAGGGGAAATTTATAGAGGCGCCGACCCTCCTCAGTCACAGTTCCTTATTTGTAAGCCAACAAAGTATCAACACCAACGCCATGGAAAACCTATAAGTTCCCCTCTTCATTCATTACAATAAATTGAACACATAATTGTATACTTGCTTCAGGTTTTGGAAGAAAGAGTGAAAATGTAGGATTTCATAAGCGGTCAAGCTCTTGTTTCAAGGAAATGATTCTAAGGGCACTGAATTTCCTACATAAGGCAGCCAAAAAGTGTCCCTGGGTTTGTCTTCTTCAGACACAGGAAAGCGCAATGCCAGCGTACAATGGCCCTTTCTGCACTGACCGCTTGCTCCGGAGAATCCGAGGAGTCAAGCCTTAAGGGTTGACCCCACAGTCGCACGCATTCCCTCTGCACTGTTTCCCCCCCCCTCCGGTTTATTTATTTATATATTCTACTTGCACTTTGCATCTACAAGAAAGGGAAGGGAGGGGGAAATCAAGGCCCACACATGCCAGACTGACACATTTGGGAGCAGGGAATCCCCTCGTCCCTTATATTTACTGATTCCTTCTTAGGCTCTCTCTGGCTTTTTACAAGTTTGCTTGAATGGTAGGACACATCCTCGTTTGTCTTTGGAGAAGGAGGGAAAGAAAACAACAGAGAGGGAGCGTCAAGAGAGAGGCAGAAACAGGGGAGGGCAGCGGGCAGCACTTAAATACCTGCAGAAACAATTCTGCTTTAGAAAGGATTCGCGATTTGAAAGTGGATAAAAACAAAGAATTGCAGCAAAAGAAGCTTTGATAACTGCAGGGCAGCAGTGTGCTGAAAGCGGTCTGAATGCAGTTTCCGGTAAAACAAACGCAGAATCAAGAAAAAGGTCCAACACAAACTGGAAGTGAAAGCGGGAGGGAATGCAAAACGGAAGAATAGGATGCACTCAGAAACCGAGGCAAAATATGGTTGCAGAAAGGGCCAGTGCCCATCTCTGATCAGTGGTGTGTTCAGGGGCAGACTGGCTATTCAGAATACAGGGGAAAGTCCCAGTGGGGCCATCCCAGCCCTGGAGGAGTGGCCCTCACCTGGCAGAAGGCAGCTGACCGCTGCCACTACCACAATGGGGTATCCTGCTGCTGATGCAAGGCACTCAGAAGCTGCAGCCACCATGAGCGGGCAGCTCTGGACCCGAATGGGGGTGACTGCAACCTACCACCACTGATAACATGGAGCCCCAGTCCCAGGCATGGCGGGTACAAGGTGGCAACCTTGCTGTTCCTCCCTTTCCTCCACCACTGGTGTGGGGATCAAGACTAGAGGAAAAGCCAGTGCCAGTGTTCCACCACTATCTCTGGACAGTGCTGTGTTCTAGGGCAGACTGGTCATTACGATAACTGGGAAAAGACTCAAATGCCCAATGGCTTCCCCCCTCCCCCGGTCAGGGCCATGCTAGTACCAAGTGTGCAGCGGCCCTCTCTCTGTGTGAGGTAATGGGAGCTGCCACTGCCGCAAGCCAGCAGCTCTCAGTTTGTGTGGGGCAGCCTTGACCCACAGCCACCCGAAAACCCTGGCCGCACAGGGAGCAGCTGCAAACGGAAGACCCTGTTCTTCCTCCCTTCCCCTTTCCAATTCCAGAAAACAAGGTTTCTCTCTTGAAAGTGCTGGATTCAGGGATGTATTGACCACCGGGAACAGTCCCACAGGTCCAGTGACCGGCATCCCCCACGGCTACCCCAGCCCCAAGTTGGAGGCGGTCCTTTCCCCTTGCGAGTTGGTTAGGAGCTGCAGCCGTGAGCAAATGGCCAAAGCCCGGCATCAAGTAGACACCATTCACAATCCGCCACAACTACTACCCAAGAGCCCCAGACCCACACAGTGTGCGTGTGGGCCAGCAGCCCCCCTTTTCAGCACATCCTTCCAGTGAATGGGGGGACAGCCAAGGGAAAAGCCAGTGCCTGCACAGAATGACCATATCTGAGCTGTAGTGTACCCAGGGGCAGACTGGCCATGAAGTCCATGGGGATATTTCCAACGGGCCGATGGCCTGCATCCCTCCAAAGGGCATCCCTGGTCCCAAGCAAGGGGGGCACTCACCAGGATGAGACACTTTCCCAGGATATGTCCAATTGGGACCACAGCACGGCCAATGACTTCCCCTTTCATCTACATTGTTCCAGAGCCTTCACAGAAGGTCATCATGGTGTCTCCTCAATACTGCCACGCAACTTTTCTGGTATTTCCGTGAGGCCCCCATCATCCATGAATCCAGCCATCTGCAGAAGGCTTTAGCTGCCATGGCTTGAGGCTTTGGCAACAGCTCAAAGGTTGGCTGGACATCTACCAACATTAGGGCTGCCAGCCTCCAGGTGAGGCCTGGAGATCTCCCACTATTACCATTGCTCTCCAAATGACAGCTATCACTTTCCATGGAGAAAATGGCTGCTTTGGAGGGTGGACTCTATGGCACTGTGCCCTGCGAAGGCTCCTCCCCTTTCCAAGCCCCACCCTCCCCCGGGGTCCACCCCCCAAATCTCCAGATATTTCCCAACCCAGAGGTGGCAACCCCACCCACCATGCCACTTGTCCTCCCACCTAGGTGCTTGTTCCCACGGGCACATGGGGGGGCTGGCTCATGGGTAGAGGAGGTATTCCTCATCATGTCTCCATTACCTTGAAAAGGGTTCCACCCGTTTAGATTTGGACCGACACTGACTGCCCGTATGCTTGTACCGCAGGGTGGAGTGGCTGATGGCCACCCTGGTGAAGAGGGACATCCTTTCTAAACGGCTCCCGGTTGTGACCGACCCCTGCCCACTGTTGAGCAGGATGGCCAAGAGCTTCTCTACCCCAGTCCTGTCAGAAAGTCACCCTATTCTTGGGAGCCCTTTTCACGGTGGGTGATGCACACCACCAGCCTCATCTGTGACCTCACCACAGCTCCTGAGCTTGTTTTGGGAGCCTTCAAAGGTTTCCATGGCAGAAACCTCCCATTACTCTTTCCCCTAGCAAGGTCATAGGGATGCCAGCCTCCAGGTGGGGCCTAGAGATCTTCCACAATTACATTGGATCTTTAGACCACAGGTTCCATTCTAGAAAATGGCTTCTTTTAGGGATGGATTCTATGGCATTACACCCTCCCTCCCTCCCCAAAGCCTGCCCTCCCCAGGCTCCACCCCCCGAACCTCCAGCAACTGTCCAACATGGAATTGACAAGCCAAATTGTCAGGGCAACAGAGTAGTCTGTGAAGGAGACCAAGCCCTAGGAGGAAAGGCTGAGGGACTTGGGAAGGTTCAGTCTGGAGAAGAGGAGGTTGAGGGGGGACAGGATTGCTCTCTGGAAGTCTTTGAAGGGCTGTCACTTGGAGGAGGGCAGGGGGAGCTGTTCCTGTTGGCAGCAGAGGAGAGGACTGGCAATGATGGGTTTAAATTAAGGGCGGGAAGGTCCCGGCTGGATCTGAGGGAAAACTTTTTGACAGTAAGAGTTGTGCCACAGTGGAATCGGCTGCCTGGGGAGGTGGTGTGAGCTCCCCTTCTCACTGGCAGTCTTGAAGCAGCAGCTGGGCAAACACTTGTCAGGAATGCTGTAGGAGGCTGATCTTGCATTGAGCAGGGGGCTGGACTAGACGGCCTGTATGGGCCCTTCCAACTCTGTGAGTCGATGATTCTGAGGCTCCTGTTCTTTCCAGTCAGGACAGCCTGCCCCCTTTGCACAAGCCTTGAGGCAGGGAAAGCTTTCGACTTGCTCCTGAGAGGCTGGGCTGGAGGCACCCGATCTCAGATGACAGAGATCAGTTTCCCTGGAAGAAATGGCAGCTTCGGTGGGTGGACTCAATGGAATCCCGTCCCCTCTCTCCAAACTCCACCTTCCCCGCACTCCTCCCCGACCTTGCCAGGACACGCCCAACTCGGAACAGCCAACAGGGCAGTCTTGGAGGGACCCTGCTCTTCCCAGCCAGGACAGCCTCCCCCATTCACACAAGCCTTGAGGCAGGGAGTGTCTTTGACTTGGTGATGGGATGCTGGGCTGGGGGGGCTCCAGGGGCTGCGCTAAGCATGGCGAGGGGGTGGGGGCTCACCTTCTCCAGAACTGGGAGATGCAGGCGGAGCAGTCTCCTTTTCCAGGGTCATCAGTTCTTCTGTTGTGCCCCAGTTTCTCTCCCCCATCCCCAAGCATAGAGGGAGGCAGGTTTGGGGGAAGCCTTTTTCTTCAGACATTCCTCAGACCGGCAGGAACGGAAGGCTCAACAAGGTTCTTGTCCTGCAGAGGCTCTTGCTAGAAAATACAGGCATGCTCGGATGAGGACAGGTTCGGGGAAAGCCTTTTCCTCAGACAGGCAGAGGAGGCGGGTTCAGGGAAGTTCTCCTGCTGCAGAAGCCATTGCCAGAAGATTCAGGGTCATTTTACACCTCCCCTCCAAAGTAGTTTGACTGCTGTCTTTTCCTGCGCTACATTCACAGTGGTGTGAAATTTCACTCCAGGGGGTCTAAGTGCCCTAATAACAGCAATTGTTTAAAGCAGAATCAAGCTGGTTGAATACTAGCTTGACCACAGGAGGGCAATTAGTAGATGTGGACATTTCAGTAGCAGCACGGTTTCACACCGCACAGAAGTGTGGGCAGGTTTTTTTGGAACTAGAATGATTCCAGCGGGAAAGTCAGATGTAAAAACAGCCTCAGGGATGGCCATTCAGTCTGTCTGTCTAGCACATTTTCACCCCGTCCATCCTCCAAGGCACTCAGGGTGGGAGACGTCATTCTCCCTTCTTCTGTTTTATCCTCACAACAACCCCGTGAGGTGGGCTAGGATGAAATGAAGAGCAACTGGACCAATGACACCCAGCAAATGTCCTGGCAGATTGGGGATTTGAGCCGGAGCACCCACATTATATTACCAGGGGGGCAGTTAAGAGACTTTGAGATTCAGGCCCAATACTGTTCCCCCCCCCCCCCCCCATTTTAACTCTCCAACACAAAGAAGTGTCATTTTGTTTGGTCCAAATAAAAGGCACTGCATGTTTTCTGAGATCTTCCTTTGGACCCGGGCATCTCTCTTTGCAGCCTCAGCCATTTGGTCATATTGTACAAGATAATATAAAACCGGTTTAAAAGATCAGCAATAAAGAAGTTTATCAGGCAAAAATTATATGTCAGACTCTGAAAGACAGTCTTCTTATTAGTCTTTAGCAATATGCTCCTCAAATATCCACACAGAGAAATTTTACTTGGACGCAATATTGAATTCTCTCGGTGTGTGCATTGTTGTGGATGACTCTGGTCAGGCCTGATTCTCAGATATAGGCATGCTCTTAAGAAGACCTAGGCATCTAGCTAGCTTTTCTATATCAGACCATTTAATTCCTCGCAAGTGGCATACCTCAGCAACATCTTGGGTTCATTATGGGTACAGTACACAAGTGCTACCATTAGAGAATCTCTGCTCCCATTTTACGCTTTTATTAAAGCATAACTATTTTGCATTTTTAACATTGACTAGCTCAACAGAATATTGTGCTAATTGGAAAATTGTACTATTCATTCCTGCTACGCAGATAATTAAAGGAAAGCAATTATGTGAGTCCATAAAAGTATCTTGCCCAAAGATGAGCAAGTCACAAGCAGTGTTCCCTCTAAGCTGAGTTAGTGTGAGCTAGCTCACAGTCTTTTAGCCTCCGGCTCACACATTTTTATCTTCGCTCAGGAAGGATGGCTCTAGAACAAACTAATTTATGCAGTAGCCAAATCCCTTGCTCATAACTTCAATGCCACTAGCTCACAAAGTAGAATTTTTGCTCACAAGAGTCCACATCTTAGAGAGAGCATTGGTCACAAGGAAGGAGCCCCTTCTAAGAAGGAGCTGCCAATCATTTCAACTTCCCATGTTTATAGATTTAAAATCATCTCCTAACATCTAGTTGTCCCACTTGACAAGGTTACGCGGTCTTGGCTAACTACATATCTTATCATTCCAAATACCATACCAAGTTGTGTATACTTGAAATATATATAAATTGCTAGTTCATTCTTGCTACTTTGTACCTTAACAAAGTCATTTTAAATATAGTGATTATATGTTTTTCATACGTATAAAGTATCTTTTGGGCATCGTCCAATACACTGTGTTTTTGAATAATATTCTAACTTCCATGAAGTTGGACGCTCTTGCCATTCCCAGACTCTTCTGCACCTTGGCCTCAGCAAAGCATATCTATTGATGTAAGTGCTGTCAAGTTGCAGCCAACTTATGGCAAAAAAAACCCCCTCATTGGGTTTTCAAGGTCATGTTCAGAGTTGAGGTTTACCACTGCCTGCCTCTGTGTAGCGACCCTGGCCTTCCTTGGAGGTCTCCCATCCAAATACTAACCAGGGCTGACCCTGCTTAGCTTCCTAGATCTGATGGGATCAGGCTTGCCTGGACCATCCAGGTCAGGGAATTGATATGGTAGAAGGCCGATATAAAAAAGTACCTTTGCCTGAGCGACTATGCCCGTGCGGCTCAGGGAAAGTTGAGACAATTGAACATATTTTACTCCACTGTACATTTTATGAAACCATTAGAGTAACATTTATTCATCCTGTTATAAGGAGGCATCATGGATACTTGGATAAGGAGATAAGTAGGAAGCTATTATTTGATTCTGCTCCACAGATTATAATAAACTGTGCCAAATTTTTAGCAATAGCTCAAAAAATACACGCTGCACATGTGGAAAGAATTCAGAAGATTTAGGAGATGGGGAGTAGAATTGTGTAACTCTTATAATATTTGTCCAACAGTTGAATATCAGGTGATAGAGTATTGCAGAAATTTAGAGTATCAGCAATTTTGTAATTAATATACGTAGATGTAATGCAGTTCTATATTTAAGGATTTGATATTTTATATATTTTATTAGTACCCTTTTTGTATTGATTGTAATTGTGCTGGTGATATACCGAATAAACAACAACTAACTAGCATTGACATGGGTTAGACTGCTTCTAATCCACACCTGGCCATACAGTTGTGTTGCTTCTTGGCTTCTTCCTCCTCTCAAAGACTATTCCAGTCTGGGTCTCTAAACTCCCTTTTGGCCTGTTTAGCTCTGTCTCTAGTTGCACAGAAGCATCCAACATGATCTTTTTCGTCAAGTTCAGCGACTGTTTGCCTATATTCTTGTCATAATCCGGACAGCGTGCACACATGTGTTACCAGGGACCGAGAAGCCTTTCAGAAACATAACCTGTACATTGAACTGCGTTCCCTCACTTATCTTGGGATCACTGGAATGTTGAACATGATTAGACATTTTGCTTGATTCTCTCTGGTGGGTCTCATCTCCGGTTTATGACCCTGGATGTTGTTGTGGTTATTAAAGTGCTCGACTCTGACCGGGGAGACTCGAGTTCAAATCTTTGCTCCCCAAGAAACAAACAGGGCGATCTTGGGCCAGTCCTTTGCTCTCAGCCTAATCTACCTCACGGGGTTGTTGTGAAGATGAAATGGATGAAGGCAGAACCGTATCAGCTTCCTCAAAGAAAAGGCCGGAGCAGAAGGCATGAAACAGGAGAGGTGCCAAGCTGTGGAGGGCGAGGTCTTGCAGGGCCCTCGTGGCTCCCCTGCCCAGCATGGCCCGGAAGGTGTTGATGGCGAATGAGTGGGCCACGTGGGATTCCTGCGGGAGAACATGAAATCCAAAGGGACCTTTTCTTCACCGGGTTGATTTACCAGGGATCCCGACAGCCGCCTCCCTGAGGGCTCCTCGAGTGTCCAAGGATCTGCTCCAGGAAGCTGCATTCGGCCACCTTCCTGAACTGCTTGGTCTGAGAGACAAGCCAAAGAAGGACCAGGCAGTTAACCTCTGTGTTAGGAGATGCTCCTCTCCTCTCCTCTCCTCCCTTGGGCAAAGAAACAAGCAGTCTACAGGCACTATGTTAGGGACCCCTGGTATAGTTATTTTGTATACTCTATATTATTATATCTGATGGAGCCCTGAGCCTGCTATGTGGGGAGGGCGGGACAGAAATCCAAAAAAATAAAATAAAATAAGTAACCCAGGTCCAAACCATCTCCTGGGCCGTTTTTAACAACTGAGGAAACGGAGACTATATCCATTTTCATCCTGCAATGAAATGCCAGGATCAAGGGGGACTAGAGACATGATACTCTTCCCAGGGACCTGAAGGTAGCCTAGGAAGCCCTCCAGGGGTATCTATCACCCTTGGATCTGTGCCCTGCGGTCCTGCTGCAAGAGCCACGGGGGCTGTACTGCTTTCATCCTCTCACCACCTCTGGTCAAACAGCTTTTGTGGTCTTGGAGACACTTCCAAATCTTTCTTGCCAACACCAGTGGGGCCAAAGAAGCAAGCTCCCAACACCGGAAGCAACCCTCTCTTGATAAGGGTGACGGCCCCTGTTTTGCAGAAAACTCCTGGCACTCCCAACCAGAGGGGAAAGGATCCGGAAAAGCCGAGCAGGGGGACGTATGGCGACAAGGCAAACAGACCACCTGTCCCAGCTCAGGATCAGCCACAGCAGCATCCTGTGCTCCTGGAGGATAGCGACTCTGGCCAGGGTCTCCTAACAAGCCCGCGGAAGGAGAGTGGAAGCGAAGGGTCAAACAGTTTGTGAGGAGGCAGTAGAGCCACAGGCACTCACGTCATTCCCTCCTTGAGTGGAGGCAACCACCCCACCCCAGCCCAAGGGACATGGGCCACAATCTGAATCAGGGGGGTTTCCTTGGGGTTGACTGGGGATGACAAGAGGATCATACTGTTCCCCTTTCCCCTCAGGACCGAGAGAGTGGGGCTCTGGGGAGAGTTCTCCACCTGTGGACCTTGATTGCCTCCAACTCCCCTCAGGCTCAATTACTTCCAGCTCTCCTCGGGATGCCCGCGCTGCTTCCCAGGGCAGGAACGGGGGTGGGGGTGCTTGGGTTGGTGCCCAGGTGCCTACCTCGATGATGCTGGGGCTTTCATTGTGCAGGTGCAGCAGGAGAGGCGCCAAGCCGTGGAGGGCGAGGTCTTGCAGGGCCCTTGTGGCTCCCCTGCCCAGCATGGCCCAGAAGGTGTTGAAGGCGAAGCACCGGGCCACGTGGGATACCTGTGGGGGGACATGAAATCCAAAGGGACCTTTTCTTCACCGGGTCGATTTACCAAGGATCCTGGCGGCTGCCCCCCGGATGGTGACCTGAAGGCTTTTCAGGTGCGTGAGGATCTGCTCCAGGAAGCTGCACACAGCCATCTTCCTGAACCGCTTTGCCTAGGAGACAAGCCAAAGAAGGACCAGGTGGTTAACCACTCTGTGTTAGGAGACACTCCTCTCCTCTCCTCTCCCCTCCCCTCCCTCCTTGGGGAGAGTAACAGGCTGCCCGATTCTAACCCAGGTCCAAAACATCTCCTGGGCCATTTTTAACAACTGAGGAAACTGAGACTATATCTGTTTTCATCCTGCAATGAAATGCCAGGATCAAGGGGGACTAGAGACATGACACTCTTCCCAGGGACCTGAAGGTAGCCTATGAAGCCCTCCAGGGGTATCTATCACCCTTGGATCTGTGCCCTGTTGTCCTGCTGCAAGAGCCACGAGGGCTGCATGGCTTCCATCCTCTTCCCACATTCGTTCACACATCTTTTGTGGGCTTTGGAAACCCTTCAAACTCTTGTTCCCCCTCACCGATGGGCCCGAAGAAGCAAACACCCAGCACCGGAAGCAACGAGCTTTTGACTGGGCCACCTCCCGTGTTCGGCACAAAGCTCCCGGTGCTCCCAGCCGGAGGGAGAAGGATCAGGAAAGGCCGAGCAGGGAGACTTGCGATGACGAGGCAGGCGGACCACCTGTCCCAGATCAGGACCAGCCGCAGCAGCTTCCTGTGCCCCAGGAGGAGGGCAGCTCTGGGCAGGGTCTGCCAACAAGCCTGGAGAAGAAGGGTGGGAGGGAAGGGCGGGGGTCAAATGTGGCACTTCCCCCTCCGGACAGAGAAGGGGGCTCTGGTGAGAGCTTTCCTCCTGTGGACCGGCAATGGCCTCCAACGCCGGTCGGGCTGGAGGTCCTCAGCTAGGGACACCCACGCTGCTTCCCAGGTGCCTACCTCGATGATGACAGGACTTTCATCATGCAAGTACAGCAGGAGAGGCGCCAAGCCGTGGAGGGCGAGGTCTTTCAGGGCCCCCGTGACTCCCCTGCCCAGCATGACCCGGAAGGTGTTGAAGGCGAAGCATCGGGCCACATGGGAGACCTGTGGGGAGACATGAAGTCCAAAGGGGCCTTTTCCTCACTAGGTTGAGCTCCAGAAACAAACTGTCCTGATTTTTTTTTCTCCAGTGGAGGGAAAGCAGGTTGCAGACAATGCAGATTCCCTCCCACCTTGGAGGTCAGCTCTGTCTGCACCCCCAGTCCTTGCAGGAATTTTGCCAGAAGAAATTTCAGGAAATCTGTAGTGTTTCCAACGGAGCTGCCCCGAGGAACGTGTCACAGGTTGCCCGCACATGCCCTGCTTCCAGAAACTCAGGAGACTTCCCTTCTGCCAAGGAAGCTCAGGGGGACTACTCGCTTTTTATGCTCACAACAGCCCTGCAAGGGTGTCCAGCAGAGAGAGAGAGCAACTGGCCCAATGTCATCGAAGATGGAATCCGAAACACCCTCAGGAGGGAGGAAGAGGCACCGAACTCAGTGGACCTGGCTCCTGAGTAAGCACCCTGAGGCTTGTGCTGTCCACGGTCAGATGGAGCTGCCTGTCAGAGCGGAGCCCAGTTCCCTCCATCCCAAGCCCAGCTTTCTAGCCCCTAGGCCACACTGCCTCCTCCTTCTGGAAGTCTCCCCCATGATTCCACCTCGGGACACCCAACCCTCTGGGCTCATCCTCTCCCAGGGCATCACTGAGGTCTTGTTGACAGGGCTCATCCTGAAGCACCAGGGAAGGGTAGGCACACCCAGCACCTATGAGCCTGCAGTGCTGATGGCAAAACCAGGAGGCATCCCAGTTCACACGCCCAGTTCAGCATCCCATTGATCTTCCCCTTCAGCCTTGCTGTTCCAGCACCCATCCGGCTCCCCCTCCCTCCTCCCTCTGGCCAGCGGGGACTCCTGACCCCAGAGCCCCACCATGAGACTTCTGGCGTCAAAGAGGGGGGAGCACAGAGCCAGCCACGTCCGCTGCTGGAGCTGGCCTGGTGATTTCCTCCAGGCAGCGGTGCGGCTGGCTGAACAGCCTCTGTGTCTTCGGGCGGTCTGACTCCTGCAAGCTTTTCACTGCCTCCGGCCGCAGAGGCAACAGCTTCCGAACCTGAGGGAGACAAAGCACGGCCGGCTCCTGAAAGCTGCCCTGCCGGGCTCTGGGGAGAGGGCCCACAAGGGAAAGAGAATCTGCCCCAAAGGTTCGACCTCACCCAGGAGCGGCATGTGGGGACCACTAAGCTCCCTTCGGGGCAGAGGAAGAGCTCCCCCAGCCCCTTCACCAGGAAAGCTTGCCTCAGCAAGCATGGTCATGGCGGTGATGTGCTGACATTCAGAATGATAACCAAGGTTGTGATCAGACAGCTCTTTACATCCGACCAGGCACGAGCGCCTGCCGGATTTAAAGGGCACGTCCAGACAGCGACATCTGGGGAACGTGCCGCTTCTGTGATCGGCCCGTCGATCCCCGCCAGGAAGCCGTACTTAAAAGATAGTGGTGAAAGTCCAGTCTAAAGCTTGCCGACGGGCCAATGGCAGACTTTCCTCCATATCTCATTCCAGTGCACAATCAGCCCGTCAGGATGGTCGACTGCATACCATCCCGAATGGGCGCCATTTTAAAGAATTCTTAGCTGTATGCGTATAAACACATAAACATGTGATGGCCGCAGAGCTCCGCTCAAACGTTCTGGGCAATTTCATGTTTCTGAAGGGCCCATTAAACTTATGAACTTTATTAATTGAAACGAGTCCTAGAGGAAAGTACCATTGGCGGTGCTTTTAACATTCAAGTCCGCACATGTGCAGAAAAACAAGTAGACAGGGAAGTACATATGCGCATGCACAAACAGGACTTTTTTAAAAAAACACAACTGCGCAGCTCTTTCAGGTGGACGCTGTCTAGACAATCCACCGCGGAGTCCTCAGGCGGTAAGGCGATTCACGGGGGAGCTGTCTGGTCGTACAACACCAGACAAAAATGATTGGGATCAAATTAGAGCCAGGCCAATGGCAGGATTAGCTGCCCGTCTGAACGCACCCCAAGGCACAAAAATGCATGCAGAAATCAGGGGATGAACTGAAGCTGTGTGCGGCCAGAACCGATGAAAAAGCTGTGTGTGGAAAAGCCCTCCTTCAGTATGTATAATCCAAAGAAAATTAGGCTCCTAGTGCTGGCCAATGAACGCCACACTGCTCCTAGCAATATGAAGCTTATTACAATAGAAAAGCCCCCCCCCACACACACACACTTAGCATTTAGTGTCATTCTGTGTGGTTTTCAGCCTCCCTCGAAGTGATCTGTCACATCTTGAAACCAGAATTTCAGGTTGGGACCGAGCCTTCCTCAGACACTCACCGCTGACTGCAGGGTGGCCATCTCCTCCTCCGAGCGGAGCGGCGTCTGCGGCTGCCCCTGCAAACAGGCCACCAGGTGATGCAGGACCTCCTCCGCACAGCAGGATCGGATCACCAGCATCCCCCACAAGGTGGCCACTGAACTGTGGGTCGAGGCAAGGGGGGTTTTAGCCCCGGCTGGCAAGCCGAGCAACCAAATTGCTGTGTGCAAGGGCCCCACCTTCAAGGGTGCTGCTGCTGCTGCTGCTGAGGTCAGCTTTCCAAAAACAAGATTCAGAGCCTCATGGGCAGACACAGAGACACCTCGGTTCCCAGGGGTCAGCCAACAGTCCGGATGGGGCCGTAGCTCATGAACGGAGCACCCACTCATTCATGAACGGAGCACCCGGCTCATTCCCAGGCATCTCCGAGGGCGAGAGACCAAACTGCTGCCGGTTCAATTGACCGAACGGGCCAGTGCCCTGACCTGGAGGAAGGTGGCTTCCTTTACGGAGCTCAGGGACAAATGCAAACAAGGGCTGAGGTGGGCAGGGGAGGGGCCACAGCTCACTGGCAAAGCCTTTGCTTCCTGTGCAATAGATCCCAGGGTCAACCTCCAGGGCGATGACATCCAGAAAGGGATTTCCTCCCGGAGCCAATGGGAATGGCCAGTTGGGTTCCTAGTGCCGCTGGGTTTCCTTCCAATATTAAAGAACCCAGATACATTTCTTTACCCAAAGGATCTGCAAGTGAAAGAAAGGGAAGAGGATGGGGAGGAGCAGGAATGGTTGCAGAGGAGAAGGAGGAAGACAAAAGTGACTATCCAGAATTTGTCCCTGAAGAGGAGGGAGTCCCCCACCACTACCCCCTCCTCCCCCTCCTCTTCCCTTTCCAGCCTCCCCCCCAATGCACCGCCCTCCCTCCCTTCCCCACTCCCTGCTCCCCCCCCCCAGCCCCCTCTCTCCTCGCCTCACTCTGGCTTCCCAAAGGTTGCCCCACTTCTTCTCTCTGTCCCTGCAGCATTCGGGACTCTTTTTTTCCTCCTTGCCCAGAAAAAACTCTTTCCTTCATGCTAGAGGAGCAATGACCCTCATGAGATGTGTTAAGAGCAGAGAATCATACAGCTGTGACAACACACTCTCCTATTAAAGCATATGCATCAAAAATTTCAAAAACATACAACAATATTGCAAAATATGATTAATTTAATATAATAGGTGATGGGGGTCCAAAGTCATCAACAACGAAACATCCGGTAGGTACATTCGTTTCCAAAAGTCTTCATCAGGTATGGACCAACAATTAGCTATTAAAAGACAATATACAAAATGCAAGATTACAAGACCAATACAGGTTACAGTTTACAAAAATATATAATATTCATAAAGCTTAAAGAGGACTTATCGGACTATTGTCAATCTAATCTCATTCTCCGTGGCTTGAGAATACAGAAGGGTCCAGCTATGTTTCTGGATAAAGAAGATTTTCGCAATAAATGGATTGCCATCCTCAATAAGTGCTCTTATGATCTGATGCTTTTACTTATTGATCAAGCATCAGCTGAGATGGATTCCTTGGAAGTAGAGATTAAAAAAGCAGAGGATACTTTGAAAAATGCCATGCCAGTAGAGTCCTTTGACATTAAATTTAAAGAACTAGAACAAGAACTTGTGAACTTTGAAAAAAAAACAAGGGAAGTTAAAATTAAGAAGTATGAAAGGGACAATAGGGATTTTGCCCAAAACAGAGTTTATAAGTGGTGTGCTCCAGGCGCAGCCCCCAAACGTGTGACCTGGGCGGATGAGCGTCAATTACCATCAGATTGTGAAACATCTGAAGCGGATGATTCTGCTACCACATCAGGAGATGAGGGTCCGTCTTATAGACGCCCCATCTTAGAGAGGCAGTCTAAACGACAAAATAGGAATATGGATTTTTTATACTCCCGCCCGAGACGCGGGAGAAGGAGAATATAGTGATCAATTTATCACATAAAAATCTTTCAAGAGAGGAAATTGACGTTCTGAATTTAGGTTTGAGTTTTGTCCCTACCCCTCATTATAATCCCTTTCAGTCTAGAGTAGACCTTTATAAGATGATTAGACTTATTAAGCTTAAGTTCATGTTTGGCGAATCGGTACCCTTACAGTATGATCCATTTAAAGATAAATCGTCCTTTATACCTAATGTAAATGTACCATCTATAATTGTTTTTGAAAGGATGGTGCTTGAAGAAATAGCTGGAATGGAATCCAATAAAGTGCATGTGCATTATAATTTGTCCCTTCGTGAGAAGACAGTTTTGGAAGATTTAAGTAAGGATGACTCCATTGTACTGAAGCAGGCTGATAAGGGTGGAGGTATAGTAGTATTGGATAAGCAGGATTACATAACTGAGGTTATGCGACAACTGGAGAATGTCACTTTCTATAAACGTATAGATAAAGACCTGACGGATGACATTTTAAGATTGATTAGAATAGTAGTTGAGGAAGGTTTAGCCTTGGATTATATTGATACAAAGCTGGCGGCCTTCCTTGTTAATGATTTTTCTAGGGTACCTATATTTTACATCTTACCCAAAATACACAAACCAGAGAGACCACCGCCAGGCCGGCCAATTATTTCAGGGTCTAATTCACTGCTAGAACCTATATCGAAATACTTAGATTCCTTCCTACAGCCTGCTGTTATGGCCACTTCCTCCTATCTGAGAGATACAAGGGACTTCATACAGAAGATAGAGGGCTTAGATTTTGTTGCAGGATCAGTGTTGGTCACGCTAGATGTTACATCACTATACACAAATATTCCATTGGAAGAGGCAAGGATGTGCATTCAGGAGACATTAGAACATAGAGAAGTCAAGATCCCTCCCACTCATTTCCTTTTAGACTTAGTGGATTTGATTTTTGAAAACAATTTTTTTCGGTTTCTTGATGATTTTTTTGTACAAATTAAAGGCATAGCTATGGGATTGTCATTTGCTCCTAGCGTGGCAAATCTCTACATGGCAGATTGGGAAACAAAATATATTTTGGATTTGGAATGTAATCCTTATGCCTCTAATATTTTATTATATAAGAGGTTTATTGATGATCTTTTCCTTGTGTATAGGGATAATTCCACAGTAGCAGAATTTGTGCAATGGCTTAATAGCAAGCATGACTCCATTAAGTTTACTTTGAAGTATGATACCAAACAAATTGCATTTTTGGATACTTTAGTTTTCATTCAGAAGGATAAGTTGGCAGTCAAGCCCTATCATAAAGAGACTGATAGAAATTCATATTTGCATTATCGGTCCTTCCATGCATCACACTTAAAGAAGAATTTGCCTTATGGGCAGTTTCTAAGAGTAAAGAGGAACTCTACCCATGAGGAACATTACATAGAAGAAGCCAATAGGCTTTCTAGACAGTTTCTGAACAGAGGGTATCCACCTTGGCTGGTTAGGGAGGCACGGGAAAGAGCTAATTTAAAACCAAGGGAAGAGCTGTTTAAAACTACTGACCGTGGTTCATCAATGCCACTTACCTTTGTCTTTGACCACACTCCCCTTTCCTTTTCCACTAAGAAAATAATTAACAAACATTGGCATATCTTGAAAGATATCCCGGGCTGTGCCATCAAACCTCGCATAGGCTTTAGAAAGACGTTTAGCCTAAGAGACTCACTTATACACAGTGATCTCTTGAGAGATGTTCCCTTGGAAATTTCTGTAAAGGGATACTATCGTTGTCATGGCTGCTCAATCTGCCCATTAGTTTGGGAAACTAAGTTTTTGGATTTCCCAACTTGTAACTTTAGAAAGGAGATTGAGACATTCACAAACTGTGGCTCAAAACGACTTATATATCTTTTGCAGTGTTCATGTCTAATGTTATATGTAGGAGCCACAATGCGTTCAGTAAGGGTCCGTATGACTGAACATAAATCTCGTATACGGTCACAAAATTTTGAGGCTCCCCTGGTCTCACATTTTGTAGAAAAACATCATAAGCCTGAGGATTTTAAGTTTCTGGTTCTGGAAACTTTACATGTGCCTAGATTCAACAGAATAGATACCAGGAAGAAACTTTTACAAAGAGAAATGTACTGGATACATAGATTAAAAACATACCATCCTTTTGGGTTAAATATGTCTTTGGAATTTTCTAGTTTTGTATAGATTTCCCTCTATGTAATTAGATGCTACATCTTTAAGTTGAAAGGTGGATACCCTGAGATTGCTTTTCAAATGATGGTTAGGTGTATGATGCATTACAATGTAAAATCTTTGAGCAAGATGCATTAACTTAGGAGTGTTCCAGATATGCTGTGAGTTGGTGAGTTGTTGTTCTATTGAAGTTGTTTGTATGCTTTTGAATTTTGAGGTTTCCCTGGTCTCACATCTTGTAAAAATATCACAAACCTGAAGATTTTAAGCTTCTGGTTTTGGCAACTTTACATGTGCCCAGATTCAACAGAGTAGAGACCAGGAAGAAACTTGCACTGAGAGAAGTGTATACATAGATTAAAAACACATAATCTTTAGGGTAAATATGTTTCTGGAACTCTCTAGTTTTGTACAAGTCCCTTTCCATGTAATTAGTTGCTACCTCTTTAAGTTGAAGGGTGGATACCTTAAGAGTGCTTACTAAATGGTTGTTAGATGCAGGATGCATTACACTGCTAAACCTTTGAGTGACATGCATTAACAAAGGAGTATTCCAGACATGCTGTGAGTTGGTGAGTTCTACTACTAACAGTAATATACTATTGGAGTTGCTTGTTGGATGTTTTTGAATCTTGAGGCTTCCCTGGCCTCACATCTTGCACAAATATCATAAGCCTGAAGTCTTTAAGCTTCTGGTTTTGGCAACTTTACATGTGCCCAGATTTAACAGAGTAGAGACCAGGAAGAAACTTGTATTGAGAGAAATGTATACATAGTTTAAAAATACAATATTAATTTGGGTCAAATATACTTTTGGAACTTTCTAGTTTTATTTAAGTCCCTTTCCATGTAATTAGATGCTACATCTTTGAGTTGATGGGTGTATACCCTGAGATTGCCTTTTAAAATGGCTGTTAGATGCAGGAGGCATTACACTGTAAAGTCTTTGAGTGACATGCATCAACTTAGGAGTATTCCAGATATGTTATGAGTTGGTGAATTGTACTGTTTGTCTAGTATTAATATACTATCAAAGTTGTTTGATCCATGTTTTTGAATTTTTAAAAATTGTTTGTCTGCAGAAAGTTGCCATTGTTGAATCAGCCAGATATGGTAGAAGTACCTTTATTGTGTTTGAAGATATTGTAAGTCCTCTTTAAGCTTTATGAATATTATATTTTTTTGTAAACTGTAACCTGTATTGGTCTTGTAATCTTGCATTTTGTATATTATCTTTTAATAACTAATTTTAACACGGCAGGAGGACCCTCTGGAGAAGAGTGGCCACTTTCAAGGGCACAGGAGGGTGGCTGGGTGGTACCTGTCACACAGCGGTGAGCAGCTCAGCAGGGCGTCGGTCCTTGAGCAAGTGGAGGATGCAGGCAACGTCTTCCTGGGCAAACCAGTCCTGGAAGGAGTCCAGATGGCCGTGCAGGAACCCCACGATCTCCCGCACCTGGACGGGAAGCCCAGAGACAGGCGCAGGATCAGGCAAGTGCTAACCAGGTGTGCTCACATACCAGGAGGATGAGCCCAGCATCCTCCGGACTTTGCAAAGGAAAGGACAGACCTCCTTGCCAAAGGCCTGGCTTCTGGCTCAGTTGACACTCTTCTCCCTGCGGGCACCTGGCCACTTTTCCTATTACCTTTTATACCGGAGAGTCTACGGGGACTTTGGGGGTCACCCTATGCCAATCAGCCCTGCACAGAACCAGCTTCTGCTTGGAACTGTGACTGGCTCTCAAGGTCAGGGATCGCACCCCATCCACAGCATGAGCCCATCACAAATGGAGTTCAAAACACCCCCATCCTTTGGGAAAGCATCTTTCTGGGCAAGTGCTCTGAGCAGCTCACCTTCCCCAAGGACACAGTGGGGTCTGCTCCCAGGGCTTTCTCCATACAGACCGCGGTGTGGATCTTGTGGGCGTTGGTGTCCTGAAGCCCATGGAGGGTGGTGAGGGAGACGCCAGAGACCTTCTCTGGGCCGAGGACTTCCTTGAAGAGCTGCAAGGGAATGGGAGAGAGAAGGGGGGCCGGGAGCTCAGCTGAGGCGTGCAGAAGGCTCTACCCACCCACCCACCCCAGGAGGCTGGGCACAGCAGGACCTCCCAGGCCGGTGGAATCGGGACCTGGCTTGGATGGAGGATCCCGTCTCCTCCCCCCGTTTCCTATGATAGCTCTTGGTCTCCAACAGCTGGGAGATCTGGGCTTCTTCTTGGCCGCTACTAGTTTTAGATCAATCCCAAGGAATATGTGTGCCCCAAAGTCTTCTTTGGGGATGGTGATGTTTCTATGCTGCTTTTCCTCACGGAAGTGGAACCTGCAGCTTGGCTGTTAGGGGGGTGACCAGGTGGATTGTCCAGGTGGAATGTCCAGGAGTTCTGGGATGTAATAGCAGGGAAGCAGGGCCGACAGGAGCTCAGAAAGGAGAGTCTGCCTCCCTCGAGCTCCGCAGATGCGCTTCTCGGGGTCCGGGGGGATCTGGGCAGGGAACCATGGCAACTGGTGTCAACACTTTGGATATAGAACCTTATCTCCACATGCCGCCTCCAGCATTTCTCGATCACTGTCACGGCGTGGCTGTTGGGGCCAGAGAGGGACCCCCTCCGAGGGGTCTTGGTCTTCCCAGCCAGGACAGCCCCCTCCCTCATTCACACCTGCCGCGAGGCAGGGAGTCTTTCCCCTCCGGCTGTGGACGGGCCGGCCTGCAGGAGCTTTGCTCAGCCTCCAGGAAGGAGGGGGCAGTGGGGGGGGGGGCTCACCTTCGACAGAGGCGGCAGATGCAGGTGGAGCAGTCTCCTCTTCCGGGGGCGTCGGAGGTCCCTCAGCCAGTCTTCTGCTGGTTACCGGTCTCTCTCCCGAGGCACAGAAGGGGACAGGTTTGCGGAAAGCATCTTCCTCAGACATTCCTGAGAGAGGCAGGGGAGGAGGGGTCAGAAAGCTCTTGCCAGAAGATGCAGGGATGGTCACCCAGGAAGGCCTCCGTCCATCCATCCACAGAGCACATTTGCCTCTCAAGGCCTTTCAAGGGTACAGGAAGGTGGCTGGGTGGTACCTGTCACACAGCGATGAGCAGCTCAGCAGGGCATCGACCACCTCGCTCAGGTGTCCGTCCTTGAGCAAGTGGAGGATGCAGGCAATGTCTTCCCGGGCAAACCAGTCCTGGAAGGAGTCCAGATGGCCGTGCAGGAACCCCACGATCTCCCGCACCTGGACGGGAAGCCCAGAGACAGGCGCAGGATCAGGCGAGTGCTCACCGGGTGTCCTTCTCCAGGAGGATGAGCCCAGCATCCTCCGGGCTTTGCAAAGGAGAGGACAGACCTCCTTGCCAAAGGCCTGGCTTCTGGCTCAGGCGACACTCTTCTCCCTGCGGGCCCCTGGCCACTTTTCCCATTACCTTTTACACCGGAGAGTCTATGGGGAGTTTGGGGGTCACCCTGTGCCAATCAGCCCTGCACAGAACCAGCTTCTGCTTGGAACTGTGACTGGCTCTCAAGGTCAGGGATCGCACCCCATCCACAGCATGAGCCCATCTGAGCAGCTCACCTTCCCCAAGGACACAGTGGGGTCTGCTCCCAGGGCTTTCTCCATGCAGACCGCAGTGTGGATCTTGTGGGCGTTGGTGTCCTGAAGCCCGTGGAGGGTGGTGAGGGAGGCGCCAGAGACCTTCTCTGGGCCGAGGACTTCCTTGAAGAGCTGCAAGGGAATGGGAGAGAGAAGGGGGGCCGGGAGCTCAGCTGAGGCGTGCAGAAGGCTCTACCCACCCACCCACCCCAGGAGGCTGGGCACAGCAGGACCTCCCAGGCCGGTGGAATCGGGGCCTGGCTTGGATGGAGGATCCCGTCTCCTCCCCCCGTTTCCTATGATAGCTCTTGGTCTCCAACAGCTGGGAGATCTGGGCTTCTTCTTGGCCGCTACTTGTTTTAGATCAATCCCAAGGAATATGTGTGCCCCAAAATCTTCTTTGGGGATGGTGATGTTTCTATGCTGCTTTTCCTCACGGAAGTGGAACCTGCAGCTTGGCTGTTAGGGGGGTGACCAGGTGGATTGTCCAGGTGGAATGTCCAGGAGTTCTGGGATGTAATAGCAGGGAAGCAGGGCCGACAGGAGCTCAGAAAGGAGAGTCTGCCTCCCTCGAGCTCCGCAGATGCGCTTCTCGGGGTCCGGGGGGATCTGGGCAGGGAACCATGGCAACTGGCGTCAACACTTTGGATCTAGAACCTTATCTCCACATGCCGCCTCCAGCATTTCTCGATCACTGTCACGGCGTGGCTGTTGGGGCCAGAGAGGGACCCCCTCCGAGGGGTCTTGGTCTTCCCAGCCAGGACAGCCCCCTCCCTCATTCACACCAGCCGCGAGGCAGGGAGTCTTTCCCCTCCGGCTGTGGACGGGCCGGCCTGCAGGAGCTTCGCTCAGCCTCCAGGAAGGAGGGGGCAGTGGGGGGGGGCTCACCTTCGACAGAGGTGGCAGATGCAGGTGGAGCAGTCTCCTCTTCCGGGGGCGTCGGAGGTCCCTCAGCCAGTCTTCTGCTGGTTACCGGTCTCTCTCCCAAGGCACAGAAGGGGACAGGTTTGCGGAAAGCATCTTCCTCAGACATTCCTGAGAGAGGCAGGGGAGGAGGGGTCAGAAAGCTCTTGCCAGAAGATGCAGGGATGGTCACCCAGGAAGGCCTCCGTCCATCCATCCACAGAGCACATTTGCCTCTCAAGGCCTTTCAAGGGTACAGGAAGGTGGCTGGGTGGTACCTGTCACACAGCGGTGAGCAGCTCAGCAGGGCGTCGACCACCTCGCTCAGGTGTCCGTCCTTGAGCAAGTGGAGGATGCAGGCAATGTCTTCCCGGGCAAACCAGTCCTGGAAGGAGTCCAGATGGCCGTGCAGGAACTCCACGATCTCCCGCACCTGGACGGGAAGCCCAGAGACAGGCGCAGGATCAGGCGAGTGCTCACCGGGTGTCCTTCTCCAGGAGGATGAGCCCAGCATCCTCCGGGCTTTGCAAAGGAGAGGACAGACCTCCTTGCCAAAGGCCTGGCTTCTGGCTCAGGCGACACTCTTCTCCCTGCGGGCCCCTGGCCACTTTTCCCATTACCTTTTACACCGGAGAGTCTATGGGGAGTTTGGGGGTCACCCTGTGCCAATCAGCCCTGCACAGAACCAGCTTCTGCTTGGAACTGTGACTGGCTCTCAAGGTCAGGGATCGCACCCCATCCACAGCATGAGCCCATCTGAGCAGCTCACCTTCCCCAAGGACACAGTGGGGTCTGCTCCCAGGGCTTTCTCCATGCAGACCGCGGTGTGGATCTTGTGGGTGTTGGTGTCCTGAAGCCCGTGGAGGGTGGTGAGGGAGACGCCAGAGACCTTCTCTGGGCTGAGGACTTCCTTGAAGAGCTGCAAGGGAATGGGAGAGAGAAGGGGGGCCGGGAGCTCAGCTGAGGCGTGCAGAAGGCTCTACCCACCCACACACCCCAGGAGGCTGGGCACAGCAGGACCTCCCAGGCCGGTGGAATCGGGGCCTGGCTTGGATGGAGGATCCCGTCTCCTCCCCCCGTTTCTTGGTCTCCAACAGCTGGGAGATCTGGGCTTCTTCTTGGCCGCTACTTGTTTTAGATCAATCCCAAGGAATATCTGTGCCCTTTCAAAATCTTCTTTGGGGATGGTGATGTTTCTATGCTGCTTTTCCTCACGGAAGTGGAACCTGCAGCTTGGCTGTTAGGGGGGTGACCAGGTGGATTGTCCAGGTGGAATGTCCAGGAGTTCTGGGATGTCCCTCCAGTAATAGCAGGGAAGCAGGGCCGACAGGAGCTCAGAAAGGAGAGTCTGCCTCCCTCGAGCTCCGCAGGTGCGCTTCTCGGGGTCCGGGGGGATCTGGGCAGGGAACCATGGCAACTGGCGTCAACACTTTGGATCTAGAACCTTATCTCCACATGCCGCCTCCAGCATTTCTCGATCACTGTCACGGCGTGGCTGTTGGGGCCAGAGAGGGACCCCCTCCGAGGGGTCTTGGTCTTCCCAGCCAGGACAGCCCCCTCCCTCATTCACACCAGCCGCAAGGCAGGGAGTCTTTCCCCTCCGGCTGTGGACGGGCCGGCCTGCAGGAGCTTCGCTCAGCCTCCAGGAAGGAGGGGGCAGTGGGGGGGGCTCACCTTCGACAGAGGCGGCAGATGCAGGTGGAGCAGTCTCCTCTTCCGGGGGCGTCGGAGGTCCCTCAGCCAGTCTTCTGCTGGTTACCGGTCTCTCTCCCGAGGCACAGAAGGGGACAGGTTTGCGGAAAGCATCTTCCTCAGACATTCCTGAGAGAGGCAGGGGAGGAGGGGTCAGAAAGCTCTTGCCAGAAGATGCAGGGATGGTCACCCAGGAAGGCCTCCGTCCATCCATCCACAGAGCACATTTGCCTCTCAAGGCCTTTCAAGGGTACAGGAAGGTGGCTGGGTGGTACCTGTCACACAGCGGTGAGCAGCTCAGCAGGGCGTCGACCACCTCGCTCAGGTGTCCGTCCTCGAGCAAGTGGAGGATGCAGGCAATGTCTTCCCGGGCAAACCAGTCCTGGAAGGAGTCCAGATGGCCGTGCAGGAACCCCACGATCTCCCGCACCTGGACGGGAAGCCCAGAGACAGGCGCAGGATC
The DNA here is from genome assembly GCA_029233225.1 of Lepidodactylus listeri. NCBI lineage: Eukaryota > Metazoa > Chordata > Lepidosauria > Squamata > Gekkonidae > Lepidodactylus > Lepidodactylus listeri. Next base: position 147,444,897 of record JARCFY010000004.1, read on the forward strand.
AGGCGAGTGCTCACCGGGTGTCCTTCTCCAGGAGGATGAGCCCAGCATCCTCCGGGCTTTGCAAAGGAGAGGACAGACCTCCTTGCCAAAGGCCTGGCTCCTGGCTCAGGCGACACTCTTCTCCCTGCGGGCCCCTGGCCACTTTTCCCATTACCTTTTACACCGGAGAGTCTATGGGGAGTTTGGGGGTCACCCTGTGCCAATCAGCCCTGCACAGAACCAGCTTCTGCTTGGAACTGTGACTGGCTCTCAAGGTCAGGGATCGCACCCCATCCACAGCATGAGCCCATCTGAGCAGCTCACCTTCCCCAAGGACACAGTGGGGTCTGCTCCCAGGGCTTTCTCCATGCAGACCGCAGTGTGGATCTTGTGGGCGTTGGTGTCCTGAAGCCCATGGAGGGTGGTAAGGGAGACGCCAGAGACCTTCTCTGGGCCGAGGACTTCCTTGAAGAGCTGCAAGGGAATGGGAGAGAGAAGGGGGGCCGGGAGCTCAGCTGAGGCGTGCAGAAGGCTCTACCCACCCACCCACCCCAGGAGGCTGGGCACAGCAGGACCTCCCAGGCCGGTGGAATCGGGGCCTGGCTTGGATGGAGGATCCCGTCTCCTCCCCCCGTTTCCTATGATAGCTCTTGGTCTCCAACAGCTGGGAGATCTGGGCTTCTTCTTGGCCGCCACTTGTTTTAGATCAATCCCAAGGAATATGTGTGCCCCAAAGTCTTCTTTGGGGATGGTGATGTTTCTATGCTGCTTTTCCTCACGGAAGTGGAACCTGCAGCTTGGCTGTTAGGGGGGTGACCAGGTGGATTGTCCAGGTGGAATGTCCAGGAGTTCTGGGATGTCCCTCCAGTAATAGCAGGGAAGCAGGGCCGACAGGAGCTCAGAAAGGAGAGTCTGCCTCCCTCGAGCTCCGCAGATGCGCTTCTCGGGGTCCGGGGGGATCTGGGCAGGGAACCACGGCAACTGGCGTCAACACTTTGGATCTAGAACCTTATCTCCACATGCCGCCTCCAGCATTTCTCGATCACTGTCACGGCGTGGCTGTTGGGGCCAGAGAGGGACCCCCTCCGAGGGGTCTTGGTCTTCCCAGCCAGGACAGCCCCCTCCCTCATTCACACCAGCCGCGAGGCAGGGAGTCTTTCCCCTCCGGCTGTGGACGGGCCGGCCTGCAGGAGCTTCGCTCAGCCTCCAGGAAGGAGGGGGCAGTGGGGGGGGGGCTCACCTTCGACAGAGGCGGCAGATGCAGGTGGAGCAGTCTCCTCTTCTGGGGGCGTCGGAGGTCCCTCAGCCAGTCTTCTGCTGGTTACCGGTCTCTCTCCCGAGGCACAGAAGGGGACAGGTTTGCGGAAAGCATCTTCCTCAGACATTCCTGAGAGAGGCAGGGGAGGAGGGGTCAGAAAGCTCTTGCCAGAAGATGCAGGGATGGTCACCCAGGAAGGCCTCCGTCCATCCATCCACAGAGCACATTTGCCTCTCAAGGCCTTTCAAGGGTACAGGAAGGTGGCTGGGTGGTACCTGTCACACAGCGGTGAGCAGCTCAGCAGGGCGTCGACCACCTCGCTCAGGTGTCCGTCCTCGAGCAAGTGGAGGATGCAGGCAATGTCTTCCCGGGCAAACCAGTCCTGGAAGGAGTCCAGATGGCCGTGCAGGAACCCCACGATCTCCCGCACCTGGACGGGAAGCCCAGAGACAGGCGCAGGATCAGGCGAGTGCTCACCGGGTGTCCTTCTCCAGGAGGATGAGCCCAGCATCCTCCGGGCTTTGCAAAGGAGAGGACAGACCTCCTTGCCAAAGGCCTGGCTTCTGGCTCAGGTGACACTCTTCTCCCTGCGGGCCCCTGGCCACTTTTCCCATTACCTTTTACACCGGAGAGTCTATGGGGAGTTTGGGGGTCACCCTGTGCCAATCAGCCCTGCACAGAACCAGCTTCTGCTTGGAACTGTGACTGGCTCTCAAGGTCAGGGATCGCACCCCATCCACAGCATGAGCCCATCTGAGCAGCTCACCTTCCCCAAGGACACAGTGGGGTCTGCTCCCAGGGCTTTCTCCATGCAGACCGCGGTGTGGATCTTGTGGGCGTTGGTGTCCTGAAGCCCGTGGAGGGTGGTGAGGGAGACGCCAGAGACCTTCTCTGGGCCGAGGACTTCCTTGAAGAGCTGCAAGGGAATGGGAGAGAGAAGGGGGGCCGGGAGCTCAGCTGAGGCGTGCAGAAGGCTCTACCCACCCACACACCCCAGGAGGCTGGGCACAGCAGGACCTCCCAGGCCGGTGGAATCGGGGCCTGGCTTGGATGGAGGATCCCGTCTCCTCCCCCCGTTTCCTATGATAGCTCTTGGTCTCCAACAGCTGGGAGATCTGGGCTTCTTCTTGGCCGCTACGTGTTTTAGATCAATCCCAAGGAATATCTGTGCCCTTTCAAAATCTTCTTTGGGGATGGTGATGTTTCTATGCTGCTTTTCCTCACGGAAGTGGAACCTGCAGCTTGGCTGTTAGGGGGGTGACCAGGTGGATTGTCCAGGTGGAATGTCCAGGAGTTCTGGGATGTCCCTCCAGTAATAGCAGGGAAGCAGGGCCGACAGGAGCTCAGAAAGGAGAGTCTGCCTCCCTCGAGCTCCGCAGATGCGCTTCTCGGGGTCCGGGGGGATCTGGGCAGGGAACCATGGCAACTGGCGTCAACACTTTGGATCTAGAACCTTATCTCCACATGCCGCCTCCAGCATTTCTCGATCACTGTCATGGCGTGGCTGTTGGGGCCAGAGAGGGACCCCCTCCGAGGGGTCTTGGTCTTCCCAGCCAGGACAGCCCCCTCCCTCATTCACACCAGCCGCAAGGCAGGGAGTCTTTCCCCTCCGGCTGTGGACGGGCCGGCCTGCAGGAGCTTCGCTCAGCCTCCAGGAAGGAGGGGGCAGTGGGGGGGGCTCACCTTCGACAGAGGCGGCAGATGCAGGTGGAGCAGTCTCCTCTTCCGGGGGCGTCGGAGGTCCCTCAGCCAGTCTTCTGCTGGTTACCGGTCTCTCTCCCGAGGCACAGAAGGGGACAGGTTTGCGGAAAGCATCTTCCTCAGACATTCCTGAGAGAGGCAGGGGAGGAGGGGTCCGAAAGCTCTTGCCAGAAGATGCAGGGATGGTCACCCAGGAAGGCCTCCGTCCATCCATCCACAGAGCACATTTGCCTCTCAAGGCCTTTCAAGGGGACAGTAAGGTGGCTGGGTGGTATCTGTCACACAGCAGAGAGCAGCTCAGCAGGGCGTCGACCACCTCGCTCAGGTGTCCGTCCTTGAGCAAGTGGAGGATGCAGGCAATGTCTTCCCGGGCAAACCAGTCCTGGAAGGAGTCCAGATGGCCGTGCAGGAACCCCACGATCTCCCGCACCTGGACGGGAAGCCCAGAGACAGGCGCAGGATCAGGCGAGTGCTCACCGGGTGTCCTTCTCCAGGAGGATGAGCCCAGCATCCTCCGGGCTTTGCAAAGGAGAGGACAGACCTCCTTGCCAAAGGCCTGGCTTCTGGCTCAGGCGACACTCTTCTCCCTGCGGGCCCCTGGCCACTTTTCCCATTACCTTTTACACCGGAGAGTCTATGGGGAGTTTGGGGGTCACCGTGTGCCAATCAGCCCTGCACAGAACCAGCTTCTGCTTGGAACTGTGACTGGCTCTCAAGGTCAGGGATCGCACCCCATCCACAGCATGAGCCCATCAGAAATGGAATTCAAAATACCCCCATCCTTTGGCAAAGCATCTTTCTGGGCAAGTGCTCTGAGCAGCTCACCTTCCCCAAGGACACAGTGGGGTCTGCTCCCAGGGCTTTCTCCATGCAGACCGCGGTGTGGATCTTGTGGGCGTTGGTGTCCTGAAGCCCATGGAGGGTGGTGAGGGAGACGCCAGAGACCTTCTCTGGGCCGAGGACTTCCTTGAAGAGCTGCAAGGGAATGGGAGAGAGAAGGGGGGCCGGGAGCTCAGCTGAGGCGTGCAGAAGGCTCCACCGCCCCCCCCGCCCCCCCCCCCCCCCAAGGAGGCTGGGCACAGCAGGACCTCCCAGGCCGGTGGAATCGGGGCCTGGCTTGGATGGAGGATCCCGTCTCCTCTCCCCGTTTCCTATGCTAGCTCTTGGTCTCCAACAGCTGGGAGATCTGGGCTTCTTCTTGGCCGCTACTTGTTCAGGTTTTAGATCAGTCCCAAGGAATATGTGTGCCCTTTCAAAGTCTTCTTTGGGGGTGGTGATGTTTCTATGCTGCTTTCCTTAACGGAAGTGAAACCTGCAGCTTGGCTGTTAGGGGGGTGACCAAGTGGATTGTCCAGGTGGAATGTCCAGGAGAGCTCCCGAGGGAGGGGCTTGCTCCAGGCTGCCCAAGGACCTTCTCAGCTGCACAGGCATTTGTCTCCATGGCTCCCTCATTCCAGGAGGGCAGCTGAAGACTCTTTCTTCTTTTCCTCTCTTGGACCTTCAGGCAATTATCTGTGAATGCTGGTATCCTTTGCAGCTGGGAGCACGGGTGGCAAAGCACTCGTGTGCTTCACGATTCGCCTGGACTATCCCAGTGAGTAGTTGGGATTGGTAGAAATGGAAGCTGTTGGTGGTGGCCTTGCAGAGGATGTCCAACTGCTCCATGAACTGCACCTTCAAACATGCCAGATAAAAGGCTGCAGGAGCTTTCGTAGGCATCAAGAGGGGTAATCTGTAGAGGTGGCAGATTCTGGTGGAGCAATCTCCTCTTCCAGCAGCGTCAGATGTTCTTCAGCTGATCTTTTGCTGCACCCTGGTTTCTCTCCCCAGGCATAGAAGGGGACAGGTTCGGGGAAAGCGTTTTCCTCAGACAGTCCTGAGAAGGTTCAGGAAGCTATTGGGGGAAAATACAGGGACGGTCACGCAGGCAGACATAAATCCATCTATCTGTAGAGCACATTTTCATCTCACCCATCCTCCGAAGAGCTTGGGGTGACAGACATCCCTCTCCCTTCATCTCTTTGGTCCTCAGAACAGCCCCGTCCAGTTGGCGGGGAGGAGAAAAATGAGTGACTGGCCAAAAAATAACCAGCAACTGTCCTGGCAAAATGGGGATTTGATCCTGAATCACCCATGGACTGTTACCCAGTGGAAGGGCAGTTAAGACACCTTCAGATCGAATCCCCCCCCCTCCCCCACTTAAACCTCCAGTGCAAAGAAGAGCTCTGGGGAGCATGAAAGCTTGTGTGGTGTTTTGTGTCATTTTGGTTGGTCCAAAGGCATTCTCTGTTTTGTGATGAGAGATTTCATTTTGGACCCAGACCTCTACCTTTTCAATTCTGGCCCTTTGTAAACAATAATGTCAACCCAATTTAAAAGATTCACTGCAAAGATGCTCACCACGAAGTCACCGCACAGTAACCAGCCTGATCTGCCTCTCAGGGTTGTTGTGAAGCTCAAATGGAGCAAAGGAGGCAAGAACTACTTTTTTTTAAAAGATATTTTTAACAATTTTTTTAACTATAATAAAAATAGTTAGATACAATGATTATTTGTTTCCAGATATCATAAAACAGATCCTTATCCCACATTCATTTATCTTTCTGACAATTCAAATACTACATAGAGTTACAAAGATTAAACCTGTATATTTACATTTTTAGTTCTTAGAAGAGAAGAGATTGGATTTATACCACACCCTTCACTCCCCGAAGGAGTCTCAGAGCGGCTTACAATCTCCTTTTCCCTTCCCCTCCCCACAACAGACACCCTGTGAGGTAGCTGGGGCTGAGAGAGCTCTGAGACAACTGTCCTTGAGGGAACAGCTGGTACAGAGCTAAGGCTTGCCCAAGGTCATCCAGCAGGTGCAAGTGGAGGAGTGGGGAATCAAACCCGGCTCTCCCATTTTCTGCAGGGGGACTGGTTGTCTGAAGACCAGCTGCCCTTCCAGGAGATCTCCAGGCCCCACCTGGAGGTTGGCAAGCCAGACTCCGTCCCCTCAGGTGGCCAGCCTGAGGGGAGGCAGAGATGGTCCCCTATCAGGAGTAGCTGATAGGCTCTGTGATCCTCTGGGCCCAACTAGACATAAATAGGGCCAGGCCAGAGGAGGAACCACCCCCACCACCCCCGAGGCATGAGAGGGCCGCAGGAGCCCCAGCAGGAGGGGAGGGTGGGAGGCCCCGTGGCCAGACCTCCAGCCCCGCAAAGATCAGGACACAGCCTTTGTCCCCTGGGGAGGGAAACTGGGGCCCAAAGGATCAGAAGTGGTACCCAGGCCTCTGCCCCCCCCACACACACCTTCAAAATCTGGGACGTCGCTGCACTAATAGGAAGTAGGGCCGACAGGAGCTCAGAAAGGAGAGTCTGCCTCCCTCGAGCTCCGCAGATACGCTTCTCGGGGTCCGGGGGGATCTGGGCAGGGAACCATGGCAACTGGCGTCAACACTTTGGATCTAGAACCTTATCTCCACATGCCGCCTCCAGCGTTTCTCGATCACTGTCACGGCGTGGCTGTTGGGGCCAGAGAGGGACCCCCTCATGGCGGCCAGCAGCTGAGGGACCAAGGTGGCGGCCAGCAGCTGAGCGTGCCACCCGAAGCTGCCTGCTGCGAGGAGCAGCAGCCTCCCATTGAAGTCCAACTGCCACCACCACAACCGTCCAGCTGAGGGAAGGCGGGTTGGGCCCCTTTGGGGGGGGGACTGCTGACCACTGGTGAGGAGCGCCATCGCAGCGGCGTGCACAAGCAGCTGGTGGTATCCCAGGAGCAAGGTATTCTGGTGGGCCGGCTTGCAGGAGAGGAGAGGGCGGGAAGGGGAAGAGCCTCTCTCTGCCGGCCAGCTGTTCTGCTAGGGTAGCCAAACTGCGGCGCGCGGAACCCTCCCCTGTGGCTTGCGAGCCTTTCCAGACCCCCACGTCCCCCCCACTTGGAAAGTGGCAGGTTTTTATATTTATTTAAAACTTTAAAAAAAAAACTAGTTGAGCAGGCAGCCGGGCAGCCAGCCGGGGCCTGCACGCTGGCAGAAGCCCCACCCCAGCTCCCAGGACCCCTCAGTTGGAGGAGGCTGAAGTTGGTTCCTTATGCACATTTCCTTATTCAATCCTTATTCATTACTTATTTGCAAATTCATCCAGAAACACTGTGGAGATGTGGCAACCTCTGAACCCCCAAATAAGGCCTGGACCATGACATATTATATACCCCCAGATTCACAGAACTCTCCCCTTCAAGAAGATCTATCCTGTTTCCTGGTCCAAGGTACGGTTCTTGGGCCAGCTGCTCCAAACTGTGGTGCCCCCAGGACCATCACACAGACAGACGCTGGGGCAGGGCCGAACCCCAAAAATAATCTTTGGACCACCCCAAATGACACATCCCCACACTCTGGGGACTGTCCCCTGCAAGATGACATACAGCACCGCCCGGTCCAAACTCCGGTTCTGAAAAGATAACACTCTACTCGGAGTGCTTCCCAGAGGCCTGTATTTCAAAGGAGATTCGAATAAGGAAGTGCCCTCTGCACCCAAAATAAGTTCTGGACCCCCACACCTCATACACTCCCATCTTCAGCAGACTCTCCCCTTCAAGCAGACATATGTTCTGTCCTGGTCCAAATCACAGTTCTCGCGCCAGCTGCTCCCAAGTGGGGTGCCCCCAGGACAATCACACAGGCAGACACTGGGGCTGGGCTGCACCCCAAAAATAATCTTTGAACCACCCCAAATGACACATGCCCACACTCAGGGGACTGTCCCCTGCAAGATGACATAAAGCACCGCCCGGTCCAAACTCTGGTTCTGAAGACACAACCCTCTATTCGGAGTGCTTCCCAGAGGCCTGTATTTCAAAGGAGATTTGAATAAGGAAGTGCCCTCTGCACCCAAAAACAGTTTTGGACCCCCACACCTCATACACCCCCATCTTCAGCGGACTCTCCCCTATGAGCAGACATATGTTCTGTCCTGATCCAAATCACGGTTCTTGTACCAGCTGCTCCCAAGTGTGATGCCCCCAAGACTATCACACAGGCGGACACTGGGGCTGGGCTGCACCCCAAAAATAATCCTTGGACCACCCCAAATGACACATCCCCACGCTCTGGGGACTGTCCCCTGCAAGATGACATACAGCACTGCCCGGTCCACACTCTGGTTCTGAAGACACAACCCTCTATTCGGAGTGCTTCCCAGAGGCCTGTTTTTCTTTCTTTTCTTTTCTTTTTCTATTTCTACTACTACATCGCTACTTTTCTAAGCTATATTTACCTTATACAGAGTGTGCTTTAACATTTGCTTAATATTACCTTACCATTAATACATATGAAGCATTTTAAACCTTGGTTAATATTCAATTAAGATTGTTACTGATGATATATGAAAAATAAAAAAGCTGTTTGACAGACATGTTCTTTTAAAGGAATGCTTAATTATACAAATTATATATAATATATAAGTGCTATTTCAAAAAACATTTCAGCCCTTATTTCTTCTTTCGTCCTCTTCTTGTCTTAACAGTCTCTTCTTGTACCTTTGGAGCTACTGCTCCTTTTTCCGAGTCAGAAATTTCTTCTTCGCTCTTTGAGCTATCAAATCCATACATACTTTCTTGCGATGCCAGCGAACCATCTGAGTCTCTCTCTTTTTTCTTTTCTTTGCTTTTTTCCAAAAAACTTTTTGCCTGTTGAACAGAGTCAATCTTGTATTTTTTGTCTTTGATGCTGAAGCTCCGTCCTTCCGGAACATTCCACCTGTAGATAATAGATTCAGACTGTAGCCAAGATGTCAGTTTTCCATAGGCTTTCCTTCTTTTCCTTATTTCAAATGGAATATCTTTCATCACTTTAACTTCTTTTCCTTTGATCTTCAGAACCGCTTTATTTGTGGTCCTAAGCACCACATCTCTTGTTGACTTTTTGGAGAACCTTATCTGAATGTCACCAGGCAGGCTTTTCTTTTTGGTATAGTCTGGATAGGTTCTGTAAACCATATCCATATCGCTTTTTATTTCCGCTGCTTTTAAGCCCGTCACTGGTTCAAGCGCTTCACTTAACAGATTTTTAAGGTCTTCTCCTTTATCCTCTGGTACATTCTGAAGTCTTAGGAAAAAATTCGATCTTTCCATCTGTAGTTTCAAAAGCTGATCAGAGTGGAAGGCCTTTTCTTTCTCCGCTTTTTGTAGCCTTGAATCATGATTTTTTACTGAAGTCTTAACTTCCAGAAGTTCTCGCTGCAGCTTCTCTGTAGTTTTATTCGACTCCTTCAGGTCCAGCTGCATCTTGTCCATCTTGACGTTGAGAGCTGTCATTTGGTCCACTAGAGGTCGCAATAACGAGGAGAACACAGTGCTCATCTCTGTAGTATCAACCTTTGAACTCGGAGCTGTACTTCCTAGTTTGGGGGAAGGTTTCGGTTTCCCCGCCATTGTTGAGGCTGCGCTTCTTTGTTGATAGTTAGATAAGATGGACGAAAGAAGCAAATTCTACGACTGCGCTTATATCTTTTTAAAGTTCATATCCTCTAAAGAGCGATGCCGCCATCTAGCAAGCCGAACATACGTTTTTTCATGCAGTAACGCCACGTAAAGAGTCCCGTAAGTACGCCAGTCTCGAGGGGGGGGGGGTTTGCTCCACCCGCCTTTCCCGCTGTGTTCTGTTTATTTTTACTTCAGACTCACGTTTTCTCCGTGCGTAACTATAAGTTCCACCTTCAAAGCTTCGTACTCTCTGCTGCTTCTCGGTTTTGCGCTTTTAGCCATACGGCTCCCACGGACGGGGGAACCTATGGGGGTGATGAAAGGGGACCTCGATCCCTCGATCGCCACCGTAGGGAGAGATCCCCCTCGTGCCACCCCAGGCAGAGCCCCTTCACTAGGGTCTCTGGGGGCTCGGCACCAGTCCAAAGCCCCTTCTTCCCGCCGGGTACGGATCGCGCTCCCCACAGATGCGGAGGAGCGCGTCCGCCATGGTCACAAGTCTTGCCGGAAGTCCCCAGAGGCCTGTTCTTCAAAGGAGATTTGAATAAGGAAGTGCCCTCTGCACCCAAAAACAGTTTTGGACCCTCACACCTCATACACCCCCATCTTCAGCGGACTCTCCCCTTCGAGCAGACATATATTCTGTCCTGGTCCAAGGTACGGTTCTTGCGCCAGCTGCTCCCAAGTGTGATGCCCCCAGGACAATCACACAGGCAGACACTGGGGCTGGGCTGCACCCCAAAAATAATCTTTGGACCACCCCAAATGACACATCCCCACGCTCTGGGGACTGTCCCCTGCAAGATGACATACAGCACCGCCCGGTCCACACTCTCGTTCAAAGGACACAACCCTCTGTTCGGAGTGCTTCCCAGAGGCCTGTATTTCAAAGGAGATTTGAATAAGGAAGTGCCCTCTGCACCCAAAATAAGTTTTGGACTCCCACACCTCATACACCCCCATCTTCAGCGGTCTCTCCCCTTCGAGTAGACATATGTTCTGTCCTGGTCCAAGTCACAGTTCTTGCGCCAACTTGTCCCAAGTGTTGTGCCCCCAGGAAAAATCACACAGGCGGACACTGGGGCTGGGCTGCACCCCAAAAATAATCTTTGGAGCACCCCAAATGACACATCCCCACACTCTGAGGACTGTCCCCTGCAAGATGACATACAGCACTGCCCGGTCCACACTCTGGTTCTGAAGACACAACCCTCTATTCGGAGTGCTTCCCAGAGGCCTGTATTTCAAAGGAGATTTGAATAAGGAAGTACCCTCTGCACCCAAAATAAGTTTTGGACTCCCACACCTCATACACCCCCATCTTCAGCGGTCTCTCCCCTTCGAGCAGACATATGTTCTGTCCTGGTCCAAGTCACAGTTCTTGCGCCAACTTGTCCCAAGTGTTGTGCCCCCAGGAAAAATCACACAGGCGGACACTGGGGCTGGGCTGCACCCCAAAAATAATCTTTGGACCACCCCAAATGACACATCCCCACACTCTGAGGACTGTCCCCTGCAAGATGACATACAGCACTGCCCGGTCCACACTCTGGTTCTGAAGACACAACCCTCTATTCGGAGTGCTTCCCAGAGGCCTGTATTTCAAAGGAGATTTGAATAAGGAAGTGCCCTCTGCACCCAAAAACAGTTTTGGACCCCCACACCTCATATACCCCCATCTTCAGCGGACTCTCCCCTTCGAGCAGACATATACTGTGTCCTGGTCCAAAGCGCGGTTCTTGTACCAGCTGCTCCCAAGTGGGGTGACCCCAGGACAATCACACAGGCGGACACTGGGGCTGGGCTGCACCCCAAAAATAATCTTTGGACCACCCCAAATGACACATCCCCACACTCTGGGGACTGTCCCCTGCAAGATGACATACAGCACTGCCCGGTCCACACTCTGGTTCTGAAGACACAACCCTCTATTTGGAGTACTTCCCAGAGGCCTGTATTTCAAAGGAGATTTGAATAAGGAAGTGCCCTCGGCACCCAAAAACAGTTTTGGACCCCCACACCTCATACACCCCCATCTTCAGCGGACTCTCCCCTATGAGCAGATATATGTTCTGTCCTGGATCAAAGTACGGTTCTTGTGCCAGGTTCTCTGAAGTGGGGTGCCCCCAGGACAATCACACAGGCAGACACTGGGGCTGGATATTCCCAGGCCCCACCTGGGAGGCAACCTGGCCCAACCCTAGTGAGGCAACCTCAAAAACATTTAAAAGGTAAAGTAAATAACTTTGTAACTGGCAGGTGGTTTCGCACAGGACAATACCTCATACACCCCCATCTTCAGCTTCTATTCGGAGCGCTCTCCCTGAGGCCTATACTTAAAAGGAGATTTGAGCAATAACAAACTGAGATTACAGAATTCGAATTCGTTCACAAGGATGGATCCCTCAGGGCTTGATGGATTCTTATCTCAACAGATAGGTTGATGTCCCATACCCATGTTTCAATCAAGCTACTTAGAGAGGACATTGCAGCTTTGCATTCTGACGTATTTCCTCTAAACTGTCCTTCCATCCTTTTATTTGGATATAACAACTCAAGGATTTCCATTCAAATACAGTCTGAACAGGTGAGCTTTGACAATTGAAAGCTCAGATTCCCAAAACCAAACTAATCTCCACATCTTATACACCCCCATCTTCAGCGGACTCTCCCCTTCAAGGGGACATATGCCAAAGCATATGGTCCAAAGCATGGTTTTGAGGTTGCCTCCGTAATGTATCAAAAGCCCAGAGTAGAAAATGGGTTGATGCCCAGAATATTGTGCAAGATCCATATCTAAATGTTGTGTCATATGGTCTAAATAGTATATTAACATTCATGTCACCTGGTCCCTGGTGGCCCACGTGGCCTTGAATCTCACAGTACAGTTAATTGGAAGCAAAGTATGGATTGCAAAATAACAAGTCATAGAAAATTTGAGCTGCAGCCTTGTTTAATATCGTTTGGATAAAGTGTCCCTGGAAATGTGAGGGTTCCATCCTGGGCTGAGCGAGGGAATGTCAGTGTTCATGATAGACGCACAGCAACAATGTGGTTGGGAAGTGGATGTTTCTTCAGAAAATTGCTGAAGACAGCTTCTGTGGCCTCGACGTTGCCAATGGCCTGACCTTTGTAGTTCCTTTAGTCCATCATATAGACACCAGTTGCTATTCTTTCCAAATTTCTGGAAGCAAACAAAATGTTGTCCTGTATTATAAGTTATGCCAACAATCCTGTATCTGGATAAGAGAACAGATTGTTAATTCTTTTGTGTACTTGTACATGTACTATGCTGTTGGGGTAGGGGTAAGGGAGGGATGCACCCTTTTTCTTAAAACAGTTGACTTTGGAAGTAAATATAGAAATCAGCATGATTCCTTCCACGGACTTTTGATTACAATACATAATACATTAACTGTTGAAGACTTTGTTTGTGACATACTTAGCTCTGTGCACTGAGATGTCAGCTGGGAAACTCCGTGGGTCAAAGTGGTTAGTGTTTCTGTATGGACCCTTCACAGCAATTGTGATAATAAGCATGCATGGTAGCCCATTGACAAATAAACGGGAGCCGAGATGGTGTGTGCCTCTGCATTTCTTTACAGTGATTCTGAAATGATTATGGTAAGAGAGTGTTATATATACATCAGAATGAGTCCATTCAGTAGATAAACACATTTCTAGAACATATAGTGGACCAAACACATAATTCATTATTAAAGTCACTCGCTAGGTATTTTCCCTGAATCAGATGTGAAACAGCCCCCTTGCCCCTTCAGGTTCATACAATGGTGATTATAGTGCCTTGTTGAACAATTCCATACACACACACACACACACACACACTAGGGCTGCCAAGTCCCCCGGTGGGGTGGGGGAAACACTGATTTTTAGTGCTTATCTCCCGCTTTTCCAAAGTTGGCCACCGGGGGGACAAAATGGCTGCCTTAAAAGGGAAATGTCTGCAGAGAGCCTGCCCTGCAGTAAAAAGCCTCGCCAGACATTTCCCCTTTAAGAAGTCAGCAAGAGAGCTTCCACAGCAAGAGAGGTTCGCCCAGAGATTAAGGAGGGACTGAAGGAGCTGCTTTTGCATGTGGCTGGCAAGGTGAGTTTCTCTTCCAGCTCTTTTCATTCTCTCTCCCTCTTTCTTTTTTCTGTCTGTCTGTCTGTCTGTCTGTCTCTCTCTCTCTCTGTCCCCATCCAGCAGAGGTCTATCAGTGGCTATTATAGCCACAAGGTCTAAATGGAAGTAAGTGCCTCTGCCAGTTTTTTCCCCTTCTCTCTCTCTCCCTGTTTCTTTCTTTTTTCTGTCTGTCTGTCTGTCTGTCTCTCTCTCTCTCTCTGTCCCCATCCAGCCAAGGTCTATCAGTGGCTATTATAGCCACAAGGTCTAAATGGAAGTAAGTGCCTCTGCCAGTTTTTTCCCCTTCTCTCTCTCTCCCTGTTTCTTTCTTTTTTCTGTCTGTCTGTCTGTCTCTCTCTCTCTGTCCCCATCCAGCAGAGGTCTATCAGTGGCTATTATTAGCCACAAGGTCTAAATGGAACCCTTTGTCTGGGGCAGTGAGGCTCTGAATTCTTGGTGCTTGGGGGGCAACAGTGGGAGAGCTTCTGGAGTTCTGGCCCCGCTGCTGGACCTCCTGAGGGCACCTGGTATTTTTGGCCACTGTTGTGACACAGAGTGTTGTACTGGATGGGCTGTACTGGATGGGCTGATCCACTGTGGCTTCTCTCCTGTTCTTATGATATGAAAATCATATTTAGCACTTGTGTAGCACTTAGTGCTTCATATTCTGCCGAGATGAGGAAGGATTCAGTAGGGCCATTGCTCAGTGATAGAGCATCTGCTTGACATGCAGGAGGTATCAGCCTCTTCAGCTAAAAAAGGATCAGGTAATAGGTGACATTAAAGATCTCAGCCTGAGACCCTGGAGAGCCACTACCAGTCTGAGTAGTCAATACTGACCTTGATGGACCAATGGCCTGATTCAGTATTAGGAAACTTCATGAGTTCATGTGTCAGCATGTGGAAGCAACATCACAGGATGTGACATCACAAAATGATGTCACTTCCTTTCTCCTGGCTCCACCCCCAAAGTCTCCTGGCTCCACCCCCAAAGTCCCCAGATATTTCCCAAGTTGGACTTGGCAGCCCTAACACACACACACACACACACCATGAAACATATAGTACATAGAGAATGGGAATTACTATGTTGGTTACATAGTGACACCCGGGAAACTTACTTCTCCCATTTGGGTATGAAAACATGCCTTCCAGTGGGACAAAAGATTGAATAATTTCTTGTCACCAGCATTTGTGTGACTTTCCTGTGTGCTGTCAGGCACTGACTTAATTGCATAGATCATGAATATGTCACATAGAAGGATCAGTTACCTTGTGCCATGGTCAGATGTGAGGCAATCTTTCTGGTCATTGATGGGCAGCTTACCCTCAATAAAGTGCATTGAACATGGTGAAGAAGATGGTTCATGGAATACATTCAGAGCCTCCTGGATTTCCCGAGCATCACTGATACTACATTAGCAAAAGAAAGCTCAATTAAGATTACTTTTCTGACCAATAGTTATGATGTGAAACATCACAGAGATAACTCTCCTTATCAAAGAGTCCTGTGTATTAACCAAGTGCTTCAAATTCAATGAATGTATACTCACCATAGAACGATCTCCGAAGATTTAATATGACATTCCTTTTTTGGACAATCTTGGTTGCTGCAAGTGGAGTGCTGTATTGTATGCCAGAAGTAGGAGAGAGGTGAGGTCACCATCTCTTCTTCCGTTCCATAGCAGTCCCATAAACTCTTCCCCTTGAACCGCTCGAATTGCATCAGCCACTCCATTTTTCCTGTACTCCACTTCTTCTCTGAGAAGGCATCATTTACTCGCAGCAACATGTTAACTGCTTCCACGCTGTTCTGCAACGCCTTGATATCTTTTTTCAGTTCTGGATAATGTTCAGTGCTCATATGAATTATATACAGAAGATTGTCTATAGTGCAAGTGTTTCTAAGGACTACCTTTCTCCTGTTTAAGTGAGCATCTCCATTCCAAGGGGGGCATTCATATTCATTATTTTTTCCTTTGCGCAGGGACACAGGTGGAGCTCTATAATACTTGGGCACTTTCTGAGATGCTGATTGTGGGCGTTTGCTCCAAGTTTCCACCAGAGTCATTGGATGTGGGATATCTTCTTTTTTTCCTTTCTTCTTTGAGCACCTTCTTTTTAATTGGTCTTTCTTTGGATTTTTTTCCTGGAAGATGCCTATTGCAGCCACACGTAGTCTTCCCTGAATAGTTTCTTTCATTATCTCTACAAATTCTCCCGTTCTGCGATGAAGTTTGGAATTCAGAACTTGATTCTTAACTATTCTGAACCAATTCTCAGCATTTGAATTACTGTCTCTGGTTTGCGGACACCGTTTGGATTGCAGCATAATTCCACTCCATAATGGCAGTGTCGGAATGTATTTTGACAAGAGTTTATTCAGTTCTAAGTTGTAGTAGATGTTGGGTTGTAACGCACTGCTCAGTAACTCATCCTCAGGGTTTTCTTGTGGGATCAGTTTTACAAAGGGTGACCCCTGATATAAGAAATACTCTGACGGTGTTTCCATTATGTCATCTTCCAACTCAAAGTATTGCTCAATTGCTGGCATTTTTTGGTTTTTCAAATACTGCTGTACAGTGCTGACTGCCTTCCTGCAATCATCTGTAAGAAATTTGCTCCCAAATGTTATGGTGAGGCGTTTAATGAGCTCACCGCACTCCTGTATTGTTTTTCCATTTTGCAGTAGTGCAAATGAATAGAGGAAAAAACTCTTCTCTTGAAAGCTTTAACTTACTGACATGTCCAACCATAAGTTTTATCATATGTGCTGCACAGATATGTACCACCGTAAACGTGACCCTTCTTTCATTAACACATACATCGTAACACATGTGGAGGTAGTGAAGTGGCTTTACATGGTTGAAAACCTCGGTGACCGCATGTATTAAAACCCAGCTATGGTCACATTCAACTTTTTGAGGCTTCAGATGGTGTCCAGTGACTCGAAACATATCACGTGAAAGCCATGCCAACCAGTGAGAGATGGTGGGAGTACTCTGGTCTGAGGAAAGCATTTCCGCTAGTGGAATTATGCACGATGAATCTGAGGGTACTTTTGTGCACAAAACATAGTATGACATTTGGTGTTTAACTGATGGTGGTTTCCTCACTACAGATCCAGTGGCATCAAGGTATAGCTCACATAAACCTGCTCTCTGAAGATCTGACAGCAGGTGAAGCTGCACTTCCATATACATGTGTAATTTGAAAGGTGTTGCAGAAATCACCTGTAGGTATGAATGGTCTGTCTTATAAAGAAGATATTCTTCGGCATCCTGTTTCCCCTGTATGTTGATACAGTCCTGGACAGTGTCACGTTCTGTCCTTCCATCAAGATTCCCTTCACTAGAAATCTTTTGCAGTACTGAAGAACTCTTTATGTCATTGTGGTTGCCAGCAATTAATGCATCAGGGTCACAACGACTGACGAGCTTAACCCTCAGCTGACTTGGCATGTCTCCTTTAAGTTCTTTTCTTAGTTTAATTCTTTCTGGCTGACGTGTGTGCCATTTGTATTCATGGCCAACTGTGTGACGTATTTGTCCTCTCACAGTGATATTTATTCTAACAGAACTTGCCTCTTTTTCTGGCATATCCTTAATACTCATGTATAACATAATGCACCCATTAAATTTGCATTTTGCTTTGCCATACCAAAATGGTGCGTTTCTTTTCCTTGAAGTCTTTATTTTAATGCGGTTATATATGACAGTGAACACACAAAATCTGTTATACTCTTTAATCTTTTCCGCCAAGAGAGTTGCCCAGCCACCCTGTAAACCAGGTTGTGATGTGCCCAAGAATATCTGTCTCCATTCACTTATGCACAAAGTAATCGTAAATGATGGTAAGCACGAGGCTCTAAATTCCCCAGTTGCGGAAACAGGTATTTCAGTGGATAGCATTTGCTGCAGGGTGGAATTCCTGACCACCACCTCTTTATTGCTAAGACTCATATCAATGCTGCCAGATATAGATGAGCAATCATCATTACCAGCAATTGCTTGGTGCTGTTTTTCATTGGAAATGGGCACATCTTTCTTTTCAGAAAACAGAGGCCAAAATTTACTAGCATAATCATGTTCTGTATTACTATTTTGGGAAACCAACACACTTTGTGCATCCACAGAACCACTCACATTGAGGTTTAGTTGTGTGGCTTCAGCTGTTACTGGAAGAGACCAGTCTTTACAGTTATCATACATGACAGAAGGACATGAATCTTCTGGCCACCTACAGTCACTAGCTTTTTTCTCTGATTTAACCCTCAGGAGTGTTTTGGTTTTTAGCCCCCTTCGGTCTTCATGCCAGAAATTATATAGCCATTTCCTAAACTGTATTGTATTTGAATATAATTCACTTGCCATCTTTCCCCAAACAGAGGTGGTCTTCCGATATCCCTCTTTCTGCAGCAAACAATAGTGTTGTAAGAATGCAGTTATGATGTTGTCCTCAAAGGCAGTACCATCCTTTCTGGCTTTCCAAGTCATTTCCAAAAATTGATGATGATGTCACAGTGATGAAAAGAGCAAACACACAGATATGAAGACACAAATTCACAATGCTCCTGAAATCGGTCTTAAAATGTAACCTTGCCTTAAAAAGCCACGGTGGGTTATGTTTGTAAATTGTTTCAGGCCCCAAAGCATCCCATGGACACTTGCAACAATCACATGTGGCCTACTCCCCAATCACTGAGCAATCACACACAGAGACTGCCCATAGTAGCACCTGGAGATTAGTTTGGTTTTGGGAATCTGAGCTTTCAATTGTCAAAGCTCGTCTGTTCAGACTGAATTTGAATGGAAATCCTTGAGTTGTTATATCCAAATAAAAGGATGGAAGGACAGTTTAGAGGAAATACGTCAGAATGCAAAGCTGCAATGTCCTCTCTAAGTAGCTTGATTGAAACATGGGTATGGGACAACAGCCTATCTGTTGAGATAAGAATCCATCAAGCCCTGAGGGATCCATCCTTGTGAACGAATTCGAACTCTGTAATCTCAGTTTGTTATTGCTCAAATCTCCTTTTAAGTATAGGCCTCAGGGAGAGCGCTCCGAATAGAAGCTGAAGATGGGGGTGTATGAGGTATTGTTCTGTGTGAAACCACCTGCCAGTTACAAAGTTATTTACTTTACCTTTAAAAAATTTTTGAGGTTGCCTCACTAGGGTTGCCAGCCTCCAGGTGGGGCCTGGGAATATCCAGCCCCAGTGTCTGCCTATGTGATTGTCATGGGGGCACCCCACTTGGGAGCAGCTGGCACAAGAACCGTACTTTGATCCAGGACAGAACATACATCTGCTCGAAGGGGAGAGTCCGCTAAAGATGGGGGTGTATGAGGTGTGGGGGTCCAAAACTGTTTTTGGGTGCCGAGGGCACTTCCTTATTCAAATCTCCTTTGAAATACAGGCCTCTGGGAGGCACTCCGAATAGAAGGTTGTGTCTTCAGAACCAGAGTGTGGACCGGGCAGTGCTGTATGTCATCTTGCAGGGGACAGAGCATGGCGATGTGTCATTTGGGGTGGTCCAAAGATTATTTTTGGGGTGCAGCCCAGCCCCAGTGTCTGCCTGTGTGATTGTCCTGGGGTCACCCCACTTGGGAGCAGCTGGCGCAAGAACCGCGCTTTGGACCAGGACAGAACATACGTCTGCTCAAAGGGGAGAGTCTGCTGAAGATGGGGGTGTATGAGGTGTGGGGGTCCAAAACTGTTTTTGGGTGCAGAGGGCACTTCCTTATTCAAATCTCCTTTGGAATACAGGCCTCTGGGAAGCACTCCGAATAGAGGGTTGTGTCTTCAGAACCAGAGTGTGGACCGGGCAGGGCTGTATGTCATCTTGCAGGGGACAGTCCCCAGAGCGTGGGGATGTGTCATTTGGGGTGGTCCAAAGATTATTTTTGGGGTGCAGCCCAGCCCCAGTGTCTGCCTGTGTGATTGTCCTGGGGGCACCACGCTTTGGAGAAGCTGGCACAAGAACCGCCCTTTGGACCAGGACAGAACATATGTCTGCTCATAGGGGAGAGTCCGCTGAATATGGGGGTGTATGAGGTGTGGGGGTCCAAAACTGTTTTTGGGTGCAGAGCGCACTTCCTTATTCAAATCTCCTTTGAAATACAGGCCTCTGGGAAGGACTCCGAATAGAGGGTTGTGTCTTCAGAACCAGAGTTTGGACCGGGCAGTGCTGTATGTCATCTTGCAGGGGACAGTCCCCAGAGCGTGGGGATGTGTCATTTGGGGTGGTCCAAAGAATATTTTTGGGGTGCAGCCCAGCCCCTGCATCTGCCTGTGTGATTGTCCTGGGGGCACCCCACTTGGGAGCAGTTGGTACAAGAACCGCGCTTTGGACCAGGACACAGTATATGTCTGCTCGAAGGGGAGAGTCTGCTGAAGATGGAGGTGTATGAGGTGTGGGGGTCCAAAACTGTTTTTGGGTGCAGAGGGCACTTCCTTATTCAAATCTCCTTTGAAATACAGGCCTCTGGGAAGGACTCCGAATAGAGGGTTGTGTCTTCAGAACCAGAGTTTGGACCGGGCAGTGCTGTATGTCATCTTGCAGGGGACAGTCCCCAGAGCGTGGGGATGTGTCATTTGGGGTGGTCCAAAGAATATTTTTGGGGTGCAGCCCAGCCCCTGCATCTGCCTGTGTGATTGTCCTGGGGGCACCCCACTTGGGAGCAGTTGGTACAAGAACCGCGCTTTGGACCAGGACACAGTATATGTCTGCTCGAAGGGGAGAGTCTGCTGAAGATGGAGGTGTATGAGGTGTGGGGGTCCAAAACTGTTTTTGGGTGCAGAGGGCACTTCCTTATTCAAATCTCCTTTGAAATACAGGCCTCTGGGAAGCACTCCGAATAGAGGGTTGTGTCTTCAGAACCAGAGTGTGGACCGGGCGGTGCTTTATGTCATCTTGCAGGGGACAGTCCCCAGAGCATGGCGATGTGTCATTTGGGGTGGTCCAAAGATTATTTTTGGGGTGCAGCCCAGCCCCAGTCTCTGCCTGTGTGATTGTCCTGGGGGCACCACGCTTTGGAGAAGCTGGCACAAGAACCGCCCTTTGGACCAGGACAGAACATATGTCTGCTCAAAGGGGAGAGTCTGCTGAAGATGGGGGTATATGAGGTGTGGGGGTCCTAGAGATTTGGGGGGGTGGCACCTGGGAGGGCGGGTTTTGGGAGGGGAGAGACCTCAGTGGGGCATAATGCCAGAGAGTCCAACTTCCAAAGCAGCCAGTTGCTCCGGGGGATGTGGTCTTTGTAGCCTATAGTCTTACCTACCTCACAGGGCTGTTGTGAGGATAAAATGGTGAAGGAGAGGAAGTTGTGAGGTGCTTTGAGTCCCCAATGGTGAGAAAAGAGGGGTCTAAATGAAGCAAATCTATATATCTAATAGCGAAGGGGGCCCCCCCTGTGCGGATATCTAAATCCGAGCTAGGGGGCCCTTGGGGGGGGGAGAGGTTTTCCTACACACAGGGGGCACTCCCACCATGTGCAGAAAAATCTGAAAAGTTAAAAAACCCTTCAGTGACCGTAGAATCCCCCAAAATACCTTTTGAAATGGCCTCAGCTCCAGGCGTCAACTGTGAGGAGATTAGAATGTTCGGGGGAGGGGGGGAGGTTCCAACCGTTTCTGTCAGTCAAAGGCAGGGATTTTACTGGCAGCAGTCTAGGGTTGCCAAGTATCCCCCCCCACCCCGGCCACCAGCAGCGGATCCAGAGCCAGGCTGGGAAACTCCTGGAGATTTGGGGGTGGAGCCTGGGGAGGACAGGGACCTCAGTGGGGTACAATGCCATAAACTCCCCCCTCCAAAGCATCCATTTTCTCCATGGAAAGTTATCTCTGTAGTCTGGAGACGAGCAGTAACTCCAGGGGATCCCCAGGTCCCATCTGGAGGCTGGCATCCCTAGGCAGCACCCTCTGTGTGACTTGATACCACCAGATTTGCATGACTTAATTAGGCCCAGCTGTTTTGCTACAGTTCATCAGCAGCCACCGTATGAAAGCCATTGTGGTGCAACAGTTCGAGCTTCAGACTGGGATCTGCGAGACCCAGGTTCAGATCCCCATCTTGCAGTGGAAGCTGACTGGGAGATTTTGGACCAGTCACATCCTTTCAGCCTAACCAACCTCACAGGGTTGTTGTGCAGATAACAAAGAGGAAATAATAATGTAAGCTGCTTTAGTCCCCACTGTAATTTTCCTAGGTAGAGGCTGCAGGGGAGGGGGGTGGAGATAGAAAGCTGAAGACAGATAAAGGTAGGTTGGCTGTTGGGTGGGAAGGAAACAGGGTTGCCAACTCCAGGTTGGGAAATTCCCAGACATTTGAGAGGTGGAGCCTGGGGAGGGTGGGATTTGAGGTGGGAGGCAGAAAGAGAGAGAAAGAGTGATGAGGTGGGGAGGCAGAAAAACAAAGGGAATGATGACGGGTCAGAAAGAGAGAGGAAGTAACATACATGGAGGAGAGCGAGAGAGTAAGAAAGGGGGGGCAGAAGGGAGAAAGTGTGAGAGAGGTAGGGGGAGAAGGGAGGGGAGGAAGCAAAGGGGTGAGGAATGGGATAACTATCCTGCAAGTTTCTTGCAGGTCTCCACTTGTCCAGACTAATGGCATGCAGGAAGGGGGAGGGGGGTTTCTGGAGACAGCCGGGCCAGGAGGTGGGAAGCGCGGAAGGTGGAGGCAGCCCAGAAAGGGAGGGTGGCATGGATCCCCTCCTTCGCAGAAGACACCTTCAGAAGACGTACTCCAGTTGAGAGGACTTCTTGAGTATGAAGCACACTGGGATAATGCTACTCTCAAGGAAGCAACTGCATTGAAGATACTGATTGTTCCAGAACGATATGAAGAAGAAGAAGAGAAGAAGAGATTGGATTTATATCCCGCCCTTCACTCATTTAAGAGTCTCAGAGCGGCTTACAAACTCCTTTTCCCTTCCCCTCCCCACAACAGACACCCTGTGAGGTAGGTGGGGCTGAGAGAGCTCTTTCCCAAGCTGTCCTTGAGGGAACAGCAGGTACAGAGCTATGGCTTGCCCAAGGTCATCCAGCCAGGTGCAAGTGCAGGAGTGGGGAATCAAACCCGGTTCTCCCAGATTAGAGTCCGCGCACTTAACCACTACACCAGACTGGCTCTTGAGTATGGCCGAACACCACTTGGGGGGTTAGCCCACAGGGCGTGTGGGGGCAGAGCTCCTAGGAAACGGAGGGGTCTAGTAAACGGAGGGCTCATCCTGAAGCACCAGGGAAGGACAGGCACACCCAGCACCTGTGAGCCTGCTGTGCTGATGGCAAAACCAGGAGGCATCCCAGTTCACACGCCCAGTTCAGCATCCCGTTGCTCTTCCCCTTCAGCCTCGCTGTTCCAGCACCCATCCGGCTCCCCCTCCCTCCGGCCAGCGGGGACTCCTGACCCCAGAGCCCCACCACCTGGACGGGAAGCCCAGAGACAGGCGCAGGATCAGGCGAGTGCTCACCGGGTGTCCTTCTCCAGGAGGATGAGCCCAGCATCCTCCGGGCTTTGCAAAGGAGAGGACAGACCTCCTTGCCAAAGGCCTGGCTTCTGGCTCAGGCGACACTCTTCTCCCTGCGGGCCCCTGGCCACTTTTCCCATTACCTTTTACACCAGAGAGTCTATGGGGAGTTTGGGGGTCACCGTGTGCCAATCAGCCCTGCACAGAACCAGCTTCTGCTTGGAACTGTGACTGGCTCTCAAGGTCAGGGATCGCACCCCATCCACAGCATGAGCCCATCTGAGCAGCTCACCTTCCCCAAGGACACAGTGGGGTCTGCTCCCAGGGCTTTCTCCATGCAGACCGCGGTGTGGATCTTGTGGGCGTTGGTGTCCTGAAGCCCGTGGAGGGTGGTGAGGGAGACGCCAGAGACCTTCTCTGGGCCGAGGACTTCCTTGAAGAGCTGCAAGGGAATGGGAGAGAGAAGGGGGGCCGGGAGCTCCGCTGAGGCGTGCAGAAGGCTCTACCTACCCACCCACCCCAGGAGGCTGGGCACAGCAGGACCTCCCAGGCCGGTGGAATCGGGGCCTGGCTTGGATGGAGGATCCCGTCTCCTCCCCCCGTTTCCTATGATAGCTCTTGGTCTCCAACAGCTGGGAGATCTGGGCTTCTTCTTGGCCGCTACTTGTTTTAGATCAATCCCAAGGAATATGTGTGCCCTTTCAAAATCTTCTTTGGGGATGGTGATGTTTCTATGCTGCTTTTCCTCACGGAAGTGGAACCTGCAGCTTGGCTGTTAGGGGGGTGACCAGGTGGATTGTCCAGGTGGAATGTCCAGGAGTTCTGGGATGTCCCTCCAGTAATAGCAGGGAAGCAGGGCCGACAGGAGCTCAGAAAGGAGAGTCTGCCTCCCTCGAGCTCCGCAGATGTGCTTCTCGGGGTCCGGGGGGATCTGGGCAGGGAACCATGGCAACTGGCATCAACCCTTTGGATCTAGAACCTTATCTCCACATGCTGCCTCCAGCATTTCTCGATCACTGTCACGGCGTGGCTGTTGGGGCCAGAGAGGGACCCCCTCCGAGGGGTCTTGGTTTTCCCAGCCAGGACAGCCCCCTCCCTCATTCACACCAGCCGCGAGGCAGGGAGTCTTTCCCCTCCGGCTGTGGACGGGCCGGCCTGCAGGAGCTTCGCTCACCCTCCAGGAAGGAGGGGGCAGTGGGGGGGGCTCACCTTCGACAGAGGCGGCAGATGCAGGTGGAGCAGTCTCCTCTTCCGGGGGCGTCGGAGGTCCCTCAGCCAGTCTTCTGCTGGTTACCGGTCTCTCTCCCGAGGCACAGAAGGGGACAGGTTTGCGGAAAGCATCTTCCTCAGACATTCCTGAGAGAGGCAGGGGAGGAGGGGTCCGAAAGCTCTTGCCAGAAGATGCAGGGATGGTCACCCAGGAAGGCCTCCGTCCATCCATCCACAGAGCACATTTGCCTCTCAAGGCCTTTCAAGGGTACAGGAAGGTGGCTGGGTGGTACCTGTCACACAGCGGTGAGCAGCTCAGCAGGGCGTCGAGCACCTCGCTCAGGTGTCCGTCCTTGAGCAAGTGGAGGATGCAGGCAATGTCTTCCCGGGCAAACCAGTCCTGGAAGGAGTCCAGATGGCCGTGCAGGAACTCCACGATCTCCCGCACCTGGACGGGAAGCCCAGAGACAGGCGCAGGATCAGGCGAGTGCTCACCGGGTGTCCTTCTCCAGGAGGATGAGCCCAGCATCCTCCGGGCTTTGCAAAGGAGAGGACAGACCTCCTTGCCAAAGGCCTGGCTTCTGGCTCAGGCGACACTCTTCTCCCTGCGGGCCCCTGGCCACTTTTCCCATTACCTTTTACACCGGAGAGTCTATGGGGAGTTTGGGGGTCACCGTGTGCCAATCAGCCCTGCACAGAACCAGCTTCTGCTTGGAACTGTGACTGGCTCTCAAGGTCAGGGATCGCACCCCATCCACAGCATGAGCCCATCACAAATGGAATTCAAAACACCCCCATCCTTTGGCAAAGCATCTTTCTGGGCAAGTGCTCTGAGCAGCTCACCTTCCCCAAGGACACAGTGGGGTCTGCTCCCAGGGCTTTCTCCATGCAGACCGCGGTGTGGATCTTGTGGGCGTTGGTGTCCTGAAGCCCGTGGAGGGTGGTGAGGGAGATGCCAGAGACCTTCTCTGGGCCGAGGACTTCCTTGAAGAGCTGCAAGGGAATGGGAGAGAGAAGGGGGGCCGGGAGCTCAGCTGAGGCGTGCAGAAGGCTCCACCGCCCCCCCCGCCCCCCCCCCCCCCCAAGGAGGCTGGGCACAGCAGGACCTCCCAGGCCGGTGGAATCGGGGCCTGGCTTGGATGGAGGATCCCGTCTCCTCTCCCCGTTTCCTATGCTAGCTCTTGGTCTCCAACAGCTGGGAGATCTGGGCTTCTTCTTGGCCGCTACTTGTTCAGGTTTTAGATCGGTCCCAAGGAATATGTGTGCCCTTTCAAAGTCTTCTTTGGGGGTGGTGATGTTTCTGTGCTGCTTTCCTTAACGGAAGTGGAACCTGCAGCTTGGCTGTTAGGGGGGTGACCAAGTGGATTGTCCAGGTGGAATGTCCAGGAGAGCTCCCGAGGGAGGGGCTTGCTCCAGGCTGCTCAAGGACCTTCTCAGCTGCACAGGCATTTGTCTCCGTGGCTCCCTCATTCCAGGAGGGCAGCTGAAGACTCTTTCTTCTTTTCCTCTCTTGGACCTTCAGGCAATTATCTGTGAATGCTGGTATCCTTTGCAGCTGGGAGCACGGGTGGCAAAGCACTCGTGTGCTTCACGATTCGCCTGGACTATCCCAGTGAGTAGTTGGGATTGGTAGAAATGGAAGCTGTTGGTGGCGGCCTTGCAGAGGATGTCCAACTGCTCCATGAACTGCACCTTCAAACATGCCAGATAAAAGGCTGCAGGAGCTTTCCTAGGCATCAAGAGGGGTAATCTGTAGAGGTGGCAGACTCTGGTGGAGCAATCTCCTCTTCCAGCAGCGTCAGATGTTCTTCAGCTGATCTTTTGCTGCACCCTGGTTTCTCTCCCCAGGCATAGAAGGGGACAGGTTCGGGGAAAGCGTTTTCCTCAGACAGTCCTGAGAAGGTTCAGGAAGCTATTGGGGGAAAATACAGGGACGGTCACGCAGGCAGACATAAATCCATCTATCTGTAGAGCACATTTTCATCTCACCCATCCTCCGAAGAGCTTGGGGTGACAGACATCCTTCTCCCTTCATCTCTTTGGTCCTCAGAACAGCCCCGTCCAGTTGGCGGGGAGGAGAAAAATGAGTGACTGGTCAAAAAATAACCAGCAACTGTCCTGGCAAAATGGGGATTTGATCCTGAATCACCCATGGACTGTTACCCAGTGGAAGGGCAGTTAAGACACCTTCAGATCGAATCCCCCCCTCCCCCACTTAAACCTCCAGTGCAAAGAAGAGCTCTGGGGAGCATGAAAGCTTGTGTGGTGTTTTGTGTCATTTTGGTTGGTCCAAAGGCATTCTCTGTTTTGTGATGAGAGATTTCATTTTGGACCCAGACCTCTACCTTTTCAATTCTGGCCCTTTGTAAACAATAATGTCAACCCAATTTAAAAGATTCACTGCAAAGATGCTCACCACGAAGTCACCGCACAGTAACCAGCCTGATCTGCCTCTCAGGGTTGTTGTGAAGCTCAAATGGAGCAAAGGAGGCAAGAACTTCTTTTTTAAAAAAGATATTTTTAACAATTTTTTTAACTATAATAAAAATAGTTAGATACAATGATTATTTGTTTCCAGATATCATAAAACAGATCCTTATCCCACATTCATTTATCTTTCTGTCAATTCAAATACTACATAGAGTTACAAAGATTAAATCTGTATATTTACATTTTTAGTTTTTAGTTCTTAGAAGAGAAGAGATTGGATTTATACCACACCCTTCACTCCCCGAAGGAGTCTCAGAGCGGCTTACAATCTCCTTTTCCCTTCCCCTCCCCACAACAGACACCCTGTGAGGTAGGTGGGGCTGAGAGAACTCTTTCCCAAGCTGTCCTTGAGAGAACAGCTGGTACAGAGCTATGGCTTGCCCAAGGTCATCCAGCCAGGTGCAAGTGGAGGAGTGGGGAATCAAACCCGGCTCTCCCATTTTCTGCAGGGGGACTGGTTGTCTGAAGACCAGCTGTCCTTCCAGGGGATCTCCAGGCCCCACCTGGAGGTTGGCAAGCCAGACTCCGTCCCCTCAGGTGGCCAGCCTGAGGGGAGGCAGAGATGGTCCCCCACAGGAGTAGCTGATAGGCTCTGTGATCCTCTGGGCCCAACTAGACATAAATAGGGCCAGGCCAGAGGAGGAACCACCCCCACCACCCCCGAGGCGTGAGAGGGCAGCAGGAGCGAAGGGAGGGTGGGAGGCCCCGTGGCCAGACCTCCAGCCCCGCAAAGATCAGGACACAGCCTTTGTCCCCTGGGGAGGGAAACGGGGGCCCAAAGGATCAGAAATGGTACCCAGGCCTCTGCCCCCCACACACACCTTCAAAATCTGGGACGTCGCTGCCCTAATAGGAAGTAGGGCCGACAGGAGCTCAGAAAGGAGAGTCTGCCTCCCTCGAGCTCCGCAGATACGCTTCTCAGGGTCCGGGGGGATCTGGGCAGGGAACCATGGCAACTGGCGTCAACACTTTGGATCTAGAACCTTATCTCCACATGCCGCCTCCAGCGTTTCTCGATCACTGTCACGGCGTGGCTGTTAGAGCCAGAGAGGGACCCCCTCGTGGCGGCCAGCAGCTGAGGGACCAAGGTGGCGGCCAGCAGCTGAGCGTGCCATCCGAAGCTGCCTGCTGCGAGGAGCAGCAGCCTCCCATTGAAGTCCAACTGCCACCACCACAACCGTCCAGCTGAGGGAAGGCGGGTTGGGCCCCTTTGGGGGGGGGACTGCTGACCACTGGTGAGGAGCGCCATCGCAGCGGCGTGCACAAGCAGCTGGTGGTATCCCAGGAGCAAGGTATTCTGGTGGGCGGGCTTGCAGGAGAGGAGAGGGCGGGAAGGGGAAGAGCCTCTCTCTGCCGGCCAGCTGTTCTGCTAGGGTAGCCAAACTGCGCTCGCGGAACCCTCCCCTGTGGCTTGCGAGCCTTTCCAGACCCCCACGTCCCCCCCACTTGGAAAGTGGCAGGTTTTTATATTTATTTAAAACTTTAAAAAAAAACTAGTTGAGCAGGCAGCCGGGCAGCCAGCCGGGGCCTGCACGCTGGCAGAAGCCCCACCCCAGCTCCCAGGACCCCTCAGTTGGGCCAGGACAAGCTGGAGGGGCTGCATGTGTGGCGTCTTCTTGCCACAGCAAGAGTAAGTTGCCACGTTGGGGGGGGGGGGGGGGCTGCGGTACATTGTGGTACATCCAGAGTGGTACATTGCAGGACTCTTGGGGGGGGGGGGGGAGCAAGAGCAAGGTGCCACTGGACCCAAAGTTTGTTTCTTTTCTTTTACTTTCAACAAACTTTTTAAAAACCAGTTTGGGGTCAGCTGGGTCTGCACACTGGCAGAAGCCCCACCTCTAGCTTCCAGGAACCCTCAGTCGGCCAAGAACAAGCTGGGTGGGGGCTGCATGTGCAGTGTCTTCTTGCCGCTGCGGGTGGGTGGCAGGGTTTGCTTGCTTGGGTGTGTGTGTTAGGAGCATGCTCAGCTCGCCCACAGCTTCCCCAAGCCAGCTGGCCTGCAGCACCCAGAGGGGAGCGTCAAGCCGGGGCTACAGGAGCCTGGCTGCCATCTGGCCTTTGCAAATGAGGAGGTGGGGGGAGAGGCAGAAAGTTTTGCTGTTGTAGCCGCTGCCAAGCCTGGACTCAGAAGCAGCAACAGCACACAGCCTAGGGTTGCCAAGTCTGGGTTGGAAAATACCTGGAGACTTTGGGGGTCGATCCAGGAGAGGGTGGGATTTGGGGAGGGGCGGGGCCTCAGCAGGGTACAATGCCACAGAGTCCACCCTCCAAAGCGGCCATTTTCTCCAGGGGAGCTGATCTCTGGCAGTTGGAGATCAGTTGTAAAAGCGGGAGATCCCCAGGCCTCACCTGGAGGCTGGCAACCCTAACACAGCCCCTTTAAAGAGCGAGCTCCCTGAAGCACAAGGTGACGCTTCTCTCCGCTCTCCCTTCTCCCCAGCTGGTTTGGAATGGTTGGTAACAATTTCAACCTGCTGTAAAAGAGGGGAAGGAAGGAGCAATTCAGTCCCAGCCCAGACAGTCCCTCACGTAGTAAGGAGCCACAAGGGCATGCTGGGCAATGTAGTCTACATGGCTTCCTTTGCAGTGGAAACAAAGCAGAGGGCGAGAAAATCCCAGCCAGCCAGTCCCGGGGAGAAAGTGTGTGCAGGGAGGCCTGTCCGCTACACCCAGCAGTTTTGCAGGCAGCCTGGAGAGACGGCTGGATGAAGGGATGGGGGAAGGGGAAGAGCTACAATTCATGTATGAAGAACTGCTGCCAACAATTCATGATTTTCTAAAAACAACGAAAAAGTCCAGTTCTCATTTAAAGGTGGGTCAAAATGGGGGGGGGGGTGTTAAAATACAGTTCATGTATAAGAGCTGCTGCAAACAATTCATAGTTTTTTAAAAGCAACCAAAAAATCCAGTTCTCATTTGAAGGTGGGTCAAAATGGGAGGGGGGGAGGCTTAAAATACAATTCATGTAAAAGAGCTGCTGTAAACAATTCATGATCTTTAAAAAGCAACCAAAAAGTTCAGTTCTCATTTGAAGGTGGGTCAAAACTGGGGGGGGTGGGGGAGTGCCAGAAGGTAGCCTTGCCTAGTGTGCAAAAAAAACCCGGCCCCGGCCCTAGAAGCATCCATCCCCCCCCCTTTCTTCCAGCGAAGCATCAATCCCCCGTTTAACCGCCTCGGAAACCCACCACAAAAAAAACCCCACTCGCCTGCAGTTGTGTCTGATCACACAGTGGCAGTTTGCCCCAGCAGGTCCACAGAGCTGTGTGATCGTGCAACTGCGGGGCAAATTGCGCTGGGGCAAAAAAGCCTCGATTCCCCTCCGGATTATCCCGCTCGTGTGGAAGGGACCAAAGTCTCCCTAACAGCCTCGGGGAGGGAGAGGCTGCTAGGGGCACAAAATCTAAAATATGGGGAAAGCCAGGAAAAGTAAAATTATTGCAGGGAGGGAAGGAAGGAAGGGAGAGGGCCGATGGTAATGTAGAGGTGATAATTTGGGAGAACTCGTAGATCCGGGCTGCTCTGTCAGCATTGGAAAAGGCCACTCGCCCCCACCCCAGTGTAGTCCAGACACCCTTGGATCCTCTGGAGCTCTCCACTCAAGGGTCAGTCTACTGGGGCCCTCGTGTTTCCTCACCACTCAGAACCCTTCTTCAGGATTAAAGGTGGCATCGCCCTTCCTCCTCACAGATTCTCTGGCAATCCCCACAACCCATTATTTCCCTTGCTGGATTCACTGGACTCGGTACGGCCAGGGAACCACGAGAAATATAGCAGAGTGCCCAAAGGCTTAAAGGCAGCAAAGCTTGTGGCTTGGTGTGGCAACAGACTTACAGAGTCACACAGAGTCAGCAGTCAGTCTAAAAACTTAAGTATTTATGAAAGGAAATGCATGCTTGAGAGTGCAGGTAAGAGATAGATATAGATTACTTATTCTAGCTAGCTGGATGGTGTTGGATGCTGGACGCGTGTCCAGCCTCCATCTTCGTGCGTGCAGGGAGAGAGAGTTGTGTTATGAGGGGAAGAAGGAAGCAGAGGAAATTGCTCCTAAGAGTAGCATTCTACTTCAAAGGGAAGTATCAGCTAGCAGGAAGGAAAGGATGCTCTGTGTGTCCTGACCTCTCTGTCTAAACACTCTGGTGCCATCTTCTCAGGTCTGAGACAGGAGACAGCGCCAAGTCCTCCACTTCTAACATCCCTCACTTCCCGGAAATGGTGGCCTGCTATGAATTCCTCAAGGCCCAGAACACAGGTATATTTGTCAGATTTGTCAGGGTTCTTGGGCAGAGCTTGAGCCTTTTCTCCTTGTCTCACACTTTCCCAGTCCTCAGACAGGATGAGGTGGGGTGGGGTTAGGGCTGCCAGATCCCACCTTCAATCCGGCGGGGGGGGGGGGCTCCCGGGTCCTCATTGGGATCTTTGTGCAGCGTGATGACATCACCCAGAAGGGACATCATCGCGTTGCTGACATTGGTGGGGGGTGATATTCTAGCTTTTGGGCAAAACTCTATGTTGATGCAGGAGGGGGCTTTTCTGGGGTGGGACTTTCCCCGCTGGCCAGCTAGCTGACGGCGGATTGCAGCCCCAGAAATTGGGGGAATCCCCACCCCAACTGGGTGGCGGCAACCAATGCTCCCTCTAAGCTGTGGAGTCGTGTGAGCAAAGCGATTTGGCTCCTGCATAAATTGGCTTGCTCTGGAGCCCTCCTTCCTGAGCTGAGATGAAAATCTGTGTGAACTGGAGGCTAAGAAACTGTGAGCTAGTTCACCCTAACTCAGCTTAGAGGGAACACTGGTGGCAACCCCAGGTGGGCTGTGTCCGGATCCCGAGTCACATTTGCTTTCTGCAGGTGAAGTCCAGGACCCAGATTGTCTTTCAACTACTTCATGACACCTTCCAGCAAAGTGACTTGATGTCACTGAAGTCCCAGATCCTCCACTTCACTGCAAGAGGAAAAGTCACTGGATCCTCAGCCATCTTCATACCTCTGCAAGGTGCTTCAGGCATCCTGCAGGAAATCACTAGCCGGCTCCTGACTCTTCTCCTCCATCTCCCGGACGAGGCTTTCCAGAGAGGAGAGCTCCTCAGAGAGCCTGTCGCTTGCCGCCGCCTTCTCCACCTCTTCCATCCGGGCCAGCAAAAGTTTCCCTTGTTCCTCCAGAAACGTGCGCTAAGGTCTTTTGCTCCTCTCTTGTGGTTTGCTTGAGCAGGTCTCGGCTTTCCTTCTCAACGTCTCCTTTATACAATGCCACAATTCTTTCTTCTCCGGAATCTCCAGAACCGATCCTCATACTCTCGGTCTCCTAGAGAGGAAAGGTTTTGTGTTCTGTATGCTCCGGGGATCGGTCACAGACCACACTGATGAGAGCTTCATCGTCCTTGCAGAAGAGCTTCAGGGGCTCCTGCTGCTTCTGGCAAACTCTCCTGTTTCTGGCTCCTACACAAGTGCCGTATTTTCTTGGGAAGCCTCCTCTAGAAGAACCACTTAGTGATCATCTCCTCTCTGCAGCGGCAAAAGGAGAACTGAGGGAGTAGCGCCCCTCCTCCTGGTCACGTGAGCGTTTTGGCGGGAAAAGCGCCGGAGAGAGGAGGGGGGCGCTCCTGGACTATTAGAAAGCTTGGAAATCTTTTCCGTGGCTGGCCTGCGACTGCGCAGCCCCCCATGTGGGACTGCACAGAAGCCACAATGATGAATTCCTGGTGCTTCTTGCAGACAGTGGTCATTTCGTAGAAAAAGAGGTGCAGGAGCTCATTAGCATAACTCATTAGCATAACTCATTTGCATATGCCACACCCCCTAACATCCCGGAAGTGTGTCAGAAGGCAACACCCACCCCTCAGGCTCCACTCCACAGGTGAGTGAACTGACCTGCTCTTCCTCTATTCCCTTCCCCATCCAATACTTTGTGCAATAAAAATAAGCATAAAGAACACACCCTCATTCTCTTCTTGCTCCCTTCAAACCACCAGGTTTCAAGTAGACTTGAGATACCCAGGACATGTGCACCACCCATCCCTTCCCCTTCCCCTCCCCACAACAAGACACCCTGTGAGGTAGGTGGGGCTGAGAGAGGTCTTTTGAGAACTGCTCATGAGAGAACAGCTCTGAGAGAACTTGTGACTGGCCCAAGATCACACCAGCAGCTGCATGTGGAGGAGTGGGGAATCAAACCCGGTTCTCCCAGATTAGAGTCCAACTCCTGACCACTACACCAAACTGATGGGGTGGAAGCTGCTGAAGGGTTGGTGAAATTTCTCCAGTACTTATGTGCCATGTGCCCAGATAAAAAATGGTGTACTTAGAAAATTTATATGCCACCTTGAGCAAGTCTCTGGAAAAGCAGCACACAGTCATAAAAGGAACAATGATGAAATTATCAATATTAAAACAAAACATTAAAAACAATAAAGACCCTAGCAGGGCTTTCCCTGGGGCGCTGCGCCTCTGCACTGCTCGGGGAAGCCGAGGAGGGGGCAGGGCTTGGTCATGTGCCCACCCCCTGGGCTCCTCACTCCCTGAGCTGCGCTCCTGTGCGCTCCTGCTCCAACAGACCCCTGCTTGCAGACCCCCCCTCTCCCTTCTGCCCCCTTTCCTTCCAAAGGGCTGAGTAGCTCAGCTGTCTCCCCAAAGTTCAGCTGGAGTTTCCTCTTCTGAGCTCTTCTTTTGCACCAAGGGCAGAAAGGCACGGCCCATGACTCCTCCCAGGTCCAGGCCAGGCCAGCTCAGCAGAAACTGTGGCCACATTTGGCGATGGTCGCTGGATCCCTGAAAAACTCCAGGCAGATGGAGGAGGCGGCTTCCTTAAAAGAGCTCCTGCATGGGACCCTCAGCTGCCACGGCTGCGTTGAGGAAGGGGGAAAGTTAATATTAAAAGATTAACTTATTTTAATATTATTGTTTATGAATTATTTAAATATTAAAAAGACGTTACTATTAAAAGGTTTCCCTAGAAGGTTTTCCATGGAACTACACGGAGTGGGCAACACGGTCCAGCGGAACTTCCTTCTCTGGATTTTGCAAAACTGGTCAGCATATTGTATATTTGAATGTGTCGCCTGCAGTCATGGTTCACTTTGTGTGGCAGTGTTGGATTAGGATCTGGGGGAAGGGGTGCCACTCTGCCACGGCAGCTTGCTGGGTGACCTGGGCCCAGGCACTTATTCTGAGCCCAGCCTACCTCGCAGGGTGGATGGGAGGATAAAATGGAGGCGAGGGCAGGGATGTAAACTGCCTTGCGCTCCCCCTGGGAGAGAAGGGGAGGGACTGTTGTGGCTGAGCGGCTGAGCCTCTGCTTTGCATGTGGAAGGTCCCAGTTTCAATCCCCGGCATCTCCAGTTAAAAGGACCAGGCAGGAGGTGGTGTGAAAGGCCCCTGCTTGAGACCCTGGAGAGCTGCTGCCAGTCGGAGTAGGCAAGACTGACCTTGATGGACCCAGGGTCTGATTTAACATAAGGCAGCTTCATGTGTCTTCATGTGTCATGGCAGGGTATAAATGAAGTTAACAATAAAACAGGTCTCATGCTGGGTCAAGGCTAGTGATCTGACCACAGTTGTCTAAAAGCTTGTGCGCGTGTGCACACACGCACCCTTCTCCACTGCCTCGAGCTTTGTAAGCCAGCAAGGCATATTATATGCTCTTATGAACTGTTAAAATCATAAATTTGAACTTTGGGTTGTTATTCTGCAAAGGGCGAAATGCACTCTCTACTGCAGTGAGAGGCTCCAGCCCACAGCAGGAAACTTCCTCCATAGTTCACACTGACACGGAGACCAGGACTCCATTTCAAAGAGTCCATCTGTCTCCTTTACGCTGGTCAATTCACACCTTCCCCCAAAGTTCCTGCAAGAGATTATGTTAAGTGACGTTACCTGGCAACTAATCGTCGACCATCGAGTGACCTGGCCGAAGCCATCACGAGACAAAGATTGGTGCCATGAATCCTAACAGCTTGCCCAGGTGTCAGTTCCTGCTTAGCACTCAGATTTGCAATATTGACCACTCCTTCCTACCTCCTCCTCCTCATTACACTGACCAATGGTAGGACTAGTGGGGACGGACCAACTAGTAGGTGTGTCAAGGGGATGTGGTCAGCGCAGCCCGCCCCAATGCTACCTGATAAAAGATCTTGCACAACAGAAATTCATTGCTAGCCGCCTCGACCCCTATCTTCTTTGCCACCCTCTCATGTCCAGCTTTCTATCCCATTACCTTGCCTCCATCTTTAATCCCTGGTTTGCGCAGCCAGGACAAAGCGTGTATCTGCAGGTTTAGATCGCGCTCCCCATTTTTCCTTTCTACCTCCCCTCAATCTTCTTTTGGAATTGGACCACCTATCTCCAGGACAGGTAACATATTACCCCTCAACGAAACTCCTGCTCATGCAACAGTGCTCTTTTCTATCTAAGTTTCCTAGATATTGTGTGTATGTGTGTGTGATTCCATTTTTGTATGCTTGAACAACATTTTATAGTAAACATCATTCAAAGAAACCACTCAGCCTCACTGCCTGTTTTCTGGGAACTCCTGGAAGGGGCAGGACCTTGGTATAGCTGGCAAGAACCTGGTATTCTGCCAACTGCTAATCTTAAATTAAAGCAATTCGGCTAACAGCCTGGCTGCATACTGATGGACACTACCAAATTGTTTTAAGGCCCCCTGTAAGGAGGAGTTACGCCTGGCTTTAGTGCTGTGCACAGGGAAATGCAGTGCTGGTTTCCCCCCCTTGCTCACATAGGAGGCTCAGTCACAGGGAAATCCCAGAGCTGTGGGATTTCCCTACACAGCTATGTAGGGAAATGCCAGACCTTCTCTTTGTTCCGCCTCCTGCCATCAAGTCATTACAAAAGACAGAAGCACCCCCACACACACACACACACACCGGAAAGGGAAAGAATTGGGCCTGTGAGCTATAACACAAAACTAGATTCTGTTGGTCTGAAGCAGTAGAACACATTCAGAGTCCAGTGGCACCTTTAAGCCCCACAAAGGTTTATTCAAGGTATGAGCTTTCGTGTGCAAGGCACACTTTAACAGAAACATTAGAATGGCAGTCAAAGTTCAAACTTCTAGCCAGAGAATGAACAGCAAATTAACATGCAACATGATGACGATCAAGATATGCAAAGTGTCACTAAATAACAAGTTAAGGTCATAAGGTCAACAGTTGTAAAGCAATAAATATGTCAGACTCGTAGATAAATGTCTAAAGGTATCTTTTCTAATTGTGGGTAGTGAAAGGGAATCCTCATTCTCTCCTGTCAGGCATGGAGGGCCCATAACGCTACCTCCCCCCTCCAAAAAATGCTGTTATGTCAGCAGACCCCCCTAATATCCCTTGCATACATTCAGTATTCTAATACACTGTTCTGAAAAAGAAATACACTCAAATACTTTAAAATACAGAGGATTTACAGTCTTTCTTGATTGAGAATGCAGAGGTGAGGACTGTATGTATGCAAGGGATATTAGGATGCTGTCTGAGAGTCAGATGGGAGAAAGCAGTAGGGGTGGTGGGGATTTAAAGGTAGGAGACAAGGCTGGTGGTATTGTTGGCACTCCCTTCCCAGGGAGATTTGTCAGTCTCCCTCTATTGGTGTCTTCCACCAGCAAGTGGACTTTTTTGTTTTGTTCACATACCCCCGATATTGAGACACCCCTACAAATATTATAGATACAAATATTGAGGCACTCCCAGGGAATCCCCTGAAGCCACCTCTCTGGCAATCTCGGCCACCTGCCATGCTTTCAAATTTTGCCAGGGCCATCACGGTTTGGGCTGCCAACCTCTGACAGTGACCCCATGGATGCGTAAGAGATCTGTCCTAAAGATTAAAGGGCTGCCAAATTTGCAGCAGACGCAGCCCAAGAGGCCATTCAGAGCACAGGCCGCCAATA
Organism: Lepidodactylus listeri; assembly: GCA_029233225.1. Classification (NCBI taxonomy): domain Eukaryota; kingdom Metazoa; phylum Chordata; class Lepidosauria; order Squamata; family Gekkonidae; genus Lepidodactylus; species Lepidodactylus listeri. The sequence continues at coordinate 147,481,487 of JARCFY010000004.1, forward strand.
TAGTGGTTAGAACGAACCTATGGCTAAATCAATGGAAGGTGGATTCATCAGCATTAAAAATGGATTCATCGGCATTAAAAAAAATCAAGAACAAAAGGACTTTAGGTGCTCCTGCACCTTTGGCTATAGGTCCAGATTCCAACAGAGACAGCTCCCTCCAAACAAACGAGACAGGAACCAACAAAACAAAGACCAACCACCTGACTATATGGTTTGTGTGGGGGTCAATTCCAGCAGTTTCCTCACTTTTGTGCTTCCCCACTTCCCAAGACAACAGACACACCTTTTCTTCTGTCATGAAATGTTCCCTCTAAGTTGTGGAGTCTTGTGAGCAAAAAATCGACTCTGCGAGCTGCTGGCATTAAAGTTGTGAGTGAGCGATTTGGCTACTGCATAAATTAGTCTGCTCTGGAGCCATCCTTCCTGAGCTAAGACAAAAATGTGTGAGCCGGGGGCTAAGAAACTGTGAGCCAGCTCACACTAACTCAGCTTAGAGGAAACACTGGTCATGACCTATTCAACATTTAGTGCACAGAAGGCCAATGGAACCAGTGCCCTTAGAACATTTCCATGCAATTTATTCCATTCCATTTGTAGTCCCCAAAAGAGCCGGGGAGTGGAGAGCAATTCTAAATTAAGAGTTGAAGCTATGAGTATTTGAAGAAGTGAGCAGTGTCTCACAAAAGCTCGTACCCTGCCATATATTTTGTTAAGTCTTTAAAGTGCTACTGGGCTTTTGCTGTTTTCTGTGGCTACAATCAGACTAACACGGCTGCCCATCTTGATATACGGGTAAAGAAGCACAAGTTTTGGTTTAAAATCACTTCACTGCACTCTGCAGAGCATTCAGCAGGACGACCATGTGACATTCTTAGACCTTCAAGATGTTTTCCTGCATATTCCACCTTTCAGACAGTTCTCCCCTTTTTTTATTTTTCAGGCCCAGCATTTCCAATACAAGGCCTTACTTACCCTTTGGGCTGACATCATCTCCAAAGGTGTTCGTCAAGGTCTTAGTGGTTCTACTAGCCTATCTGCAACAACAAGGAATCCACTTTTATTCTTACCTGAATGATATCAAGGATCCCCAAACTGCCTGGCCTTCCCAGGCCCTAAAGAAACCAGGCTGGCAGTGATGAGGGCCAGAGCCTTTTCTTTGGTGGCCCCTTTCTGGTGGAATGAGCTCCCGGATGACATCCAGCCTCCCTGAGCCCATTCGCGGGGAGGGCAGAGTATAAATATGATGAAATAAATAAATTAATTAAAGCCCTGTGGGACCTTTTACAATTTTGCCAGGCCTGTAAAACAGAGCTCTTCCACCAGGCTTTCGATTAGGGTGCCGCTTTTTAATACTATGGCCTTGGCCCTAACACCAGCACCAATTCAACAACCAACAGCCTGGCAGGAACCTGGACTATGGTGGTAGGTGACCTTCCATTGTCGAGGGAATGCCACCATCTTGTATTATTTATGTTTTTAGCTCTGATCTTATGCTGTGGTTTTAATTGTATTTTGTGTTTTAACACATTTTGGTGTTTTAACGTATGTATATATTTATATTCAGTAAGCTGCCCTGAGCCTGCCACGGCGATAAGGGCGGGATACAAATTTAACAAATAAAATACAGACAGAAATTGTTCTGCTACCATTCCACCCTCCAAATAAGTAAACATCTTGATTTTAAATGTTCATGCCTGCAGGCTGCAAAATCCAGCTGTTTGTGGCACAGAAATTTGAACAACAGAGCAGGGGCTCTCCTGCCCCAACATTTTTGAATACACAGTAGTAGGAAGGAAATACCATGGAGAGTGCGAGAGAAAAGACAAGACTACCAACACTTAGCCAGCTTGCTGAGAGATAAGGGTATTCCATATCGATGGAACATACCGGAAGGCCTCCTATTCGAATTCAGAGGAAGACAGAAATTGGATCCAATTTTTAAGGTGGATAACTTCCTGGAGAGATATGGAGATGAGCTGGGTGATAGTAAGGACAGATCAGATGAAGAAGACCAGCAAGAAGAGGGGACTACAGATACAGAAGAAGGATTGAGGATACAGAAAAAGAAGGGCGAAAAAGGGTCGGCACCCTCACAGATTTTGACAAGATTACAATATAGAAACAGAGCCGGGGATCAGAAAAGCAAGGATGGATCAGAACATTAAGGACTTTAAAATTCTTTCTATCAATGTAAATGGTTTAAATGGTCCACAGAAGAGGAGGAGAATCTTTCAACAAGCAGCCAAATTAAAACCTGATGTTACTTGTTTACAAGAGACCCATATTGAGAAAAAACACTGTAAATATTTGGCTTGTAAAAAACTGGGCACACATATCCTCCCCAAATTTTTATTTCTAGCGCAGAGTATTCCACTGTTGAAAGAGAAGTCATTCTTTTTTAAAGAACTAAACAGGACTACCAGAAATTTTGTTTGGCACCCCAAGAAACCTAGAGTTAGATGGAAACTACTGCAAGACAGTAAGGAAAGAGGAGGACGCAATACCCAATTGGGAGCTGTATGGTAAGGCAGCTTCATTGGTATGGATAAAAGAATGGGTGAAATTGGAAAATACTAGATTACTAGCTTTAGAAGGCCATGACCTCTATATGGAGTGGCAATCATACCTGTGGTATGAAAAAGATAAAACACACTCCAATTTTCATTAACACATGCTAAGGGCGGCACTAATAAGATCTTGGAGGTTAAAAAAGAATTTTATACTAAAATTCCAAAATGGGTCTCGCCACTGGAAGCGATAACAAAACCTTCATTATTATCTAAGGAGAAAATAGTTATGATATATTGCTGGACAAGGAGAATAAAATTAAACCAGAGAATGAATTAAGAGAAATTTAACATTAAATTTTCGTGGTGGGAAAAAGCCCAACTTCAAACCAGATTAGGAATTGATAAAAAAAACAGGATTTTATCATTCTTATAATGAAATAGATGCTGTTTGGCTACATAATGAAAAACTTATCAAAAAATATATATAAAATACTTATTGACCACCATCTGCAAGATGAGGTTGTTAAAAAAGTAATGATTGCTTGGATGCAGGATATAGGGCATAATATATCAGTGGAAGAATGGTCAAAGGTTTGGAAGGCAATTAAATTGGTAATTTAGGAGCCCATCTATTCCAAGGGTCCCCTACATCAGGGGTGGGCAATTGTTTTGGCTCGGGGGCCACTTTGTGGGAGCGGAGGTTAGCGGAGGGCCGCACCTTTTAAAATGATTGCCTTCATTAGTTAACTTTGCATTTCAGAAAAGGTATAAATTGTATCATAAAAATCCATAAATATAAATTAAATAAAATAGTGGTCGTTTTATTCCATTTATTTATTGTGCTGATTTCATATCATCTATAGCTGCAAGCACATTTAATTTTAGAATCGGTTTAATGAGACAAATGTACCCTATCACACCACGTGGCCGACTGTCTTGGCGGGCCGCAAAAAACTCTGTGGCGGGCCGCATGTGGCCCCCGGGCCGCAATTTGCCCACCCCTGCCCTACATGGTACTCACGTGAACACCATGGCACCCTGCCAAGAGTTTCTAGAAAGTGGGTGGGTCCAGGTAGAGCCCTTGCCCAGTAGGGCACCTGGACTGGCTGTGCTTATTTTTAAAAACATCTTGGCCAAAACTACCACTGCAGTGTTGGTTTTATTCTCTCTCGCACCTCTTTACCAAAGTAATTTTTAAAGATCAACCCCTCTTCTCCTCTGTACTTGGGCTTGCTGTGGGCATGGCAGCTATTTTGAGAGCATTTCTGGGCCGCGTAGTCAGGGTTGGCGTGTGCTAAATTTGTGCTCCTGCCCATCATCACGTCTTTATAAGGGATTTGACTGGCACAGCACCTTTCTTTCTCCTTAGGATTTCCCTTCAGTATATTAAGAACCAAGGTTTGGCTGCTGAACGCTGTCAAAACAGGATTGCAGCCAGGTTCCTGCTCCCACTACTGCAAATATTTCTCTGTCATCGTGCGTATTTTCTTACTTTTGGCCACATTTCCTAATTTCTGTAGATGTTTTGCATCTGCTTGTTACTTGTTTAATCTTCTGTGGGGTAAATAATTGCTAATGCGTTTTTGCCATGGTGTCTTGTGATTCTGAAATGCCACTCTGCACAAGCCACACGCCAAATTCAATTTTTTGATAATATTTAACTCATGCCTCTGGATTAATTCATGGCCAAAAACTTACAAGCGGCTCCTCGTTTGTACCCAACAGAGGGCCTTATTCAGAGTTTATGCACCCTTGACATGGAGGTGAATTCCCTTGAACTGAGGGAAGGTGTCAAGCACTGTTCCCTCTAAGCTGAGTTAGTGAGAGCTAGCTCACAGTTTTTTAGCCTCCAGCTCACACATTTTTGTCTCAGCTCAGGAAGGATGGCTCCAGAGCAAACTAATTTATGCAGTAGCCAAATCGCTCGCTATGATTTTAATGCCAGTAGTTCACAAAGTAGAATTTGTGCTCACAAGACTCCATAGCTTAACAAAGGCAGAGCAAATATTCACATTTCTTCTCACGTGGGAGTCCAAACTACACCAACAGAAGTAAATAAAGGCACTGTGGAAGGTGGCTTTTGAACCCCCCCCCCCCTTAACCCCCACATTTCAAACATTTAGTTTACAAAATATGACTTTATGTGCTTTTTGGCATTTACTACAACACTTCTATCCCACCTTTTCCCTTTGTTCCAGTTAAAACCCAAAATCACACTGCAAACTCCAAATCTCTCCCCCTCCCCTCTCCTTAAAAAATGCCTGCCCCTAACCCCCAACCCCCCAAAAAAGCTCTGGCAAACAGGCAGGCCTTGCTGCACCTTCTGAAGACGACCTCCAAAAAGCCGCCCCCCCCTTTCAGGGACCCCATTCCACAGAGCCAGAGGCATGATGGGAGAGGCCCAGGCTCCGGTTGATGCCAGACCAGCCTCCCTACATGGTGGGAGGGCCAAGAGATGGCTGCCTGACAACCGGAGTTGGCGTACGGGGACATATGGAAGGAGAGAGCCCTTCAGATATGTGGGTCCACGGCCCCAAAAAGCTTTAAAGGTCATAACCAGCACCTCAAATTGAACTTGGAAACAGACTGCGGCGGCCACTGTGGCTGTTTCAAAACTGGCAACGTATTCTCCTGGGGGCTAGTACCCTGACAAATAGTCCGGCTGCTACATTCTGGACCGGTTGCAGCTTCTAGTTGTCTTGAAGGGCAGAGATCAGGTGAGGTGGGCAGAGACGGGAGGTTAGCATGCCCGGGAGCACACAGCAGCCAACACACTGGCACTGGGAACAAGAGAAGTGTGGTGAGAGACAACGGCTCAGTCAAGTGCAAATCATCTCCTTAGCCTCTCTCCTTGGCACCGGATCAGTAGTAACACTCCTTCAGCTTTTCTTCTTACCCCTGAGAACTAGAAACTTGTTCTGCTTTGAAAGCCCAGAATAAGACTCTTCAGAATTCTGCATCATGGCAAGGGCAGGGCAGACTGCAAGGTTTCTCTGAGCACCCAAATAAAAGCTGTTTGTCACACCAGCTGTTTTGCCTCTGACACACGCTGTGGTTCCTCCAATACACAGATTTTTATAAATACAACAGCTAGTAGATGTTTTTGTCCAAAAGCTGGAGGTCCCAAGCTGTGCATGGAACCTTCTGGAACAGGCAAATAGGCAACAGAATAGCTTCTCCAGGGACTCTCAACTGTGCCGTTTTGGTCAATTCTGGAAGCGTCATTTAAAGCCGGTGAGACGTTGCTTCTTGGCTGGGCGACTCCCAACAGTGACCTGAGGAAGACTGAAGCTAAACTGGTTGCATCAGGCCCCGCCTTGTGACAGCACCAGGCCCCGCCCCTAGGCGGGCTTTCAACAACCACTACAGTGACATACAAGTGCTTTAAGGTGAAGGGAAAAATGGGGAGAAACTGTTTCTGCAAGCCGCCCACGGCCTTTCGCAAAGGCATTGTCCTGAAACCCAGGTCAAGTACACTCCCTGCGAGCCTGTTCGCCCAGAAAGTAAGCCTCACTTTACTCTTAGCAACTTCTGCACAGGACATATTCAAAGTGCTCGAGTCAAGGAATGTGAGGGTCATTTGCAGGAAGAAGAGTGATTCCTGGGCGGGGCCTGCAGCGGAGGCAGGCATGCTCAGGAGCCGGTGATGTGGCAGGGCATAGAGAAGCATCGCACGGTTTCCCGATGAGGCTGGGGGCTGTATCGTCCATGCTTCAGAGGGCTGGGGGAAAGCGAGCATTCAACACACGAGGAGTCTTTCAAGGAAACAGCTACCTGTCTCTGGAAACTTCAGTGCAACCCCCCCCCCCCCCCAAGCAAGTCCTTTTGAGCAGTCACTTCTCAACCACACACCCAAGGCTCTCTCCTCATCTGACAAATTCCTTCAATAAATTAGGGCAAGTAAATGCTGTAAGGGAGAGCAAACTGGGCTCCCTCGATCCTGGAGTGCTCTCCTTCATTGCAGTGCTCAGGTGCCAGGGTCAGAAGGGCCTGGAAGAGAAAGAAGAATCATGCAGGAATGCCATTAACACGAAAAACTCACGTGAACACACACGAAGCTGCCTTCTACTGAATCAATCCATTGGTCCATCGATGTCAGAGACCAGCAGCAGTTCCCTAGAGTCTCAGGCGGAGGTCTTTCACACCACCTATCGCCCGAACCTTTCAAATGGAGATATCAGGGGTTGAACCTGTGACCTTCTGCATCCCAGGCAGATGCTCTACCACCCAGCCACAACCCCTCTGCCACCCCCATCCCCCCCGGACTGTGGTGGGGGAACGTTGATGCTTTGGGCACTGCTTGCTGCGAGACAGCAAAGATGTATCGTAGTCTCCGAAAGATTTTTATCGGAAGTTTGTTTCAGGCGGCGGAAAATTTGAACACAGAAGAAGAAGGGGAAGGGAGGGGGGCTTTTCCCAATGGAAAACTTTCACACTCAGCACCCTCCCACACACACATTAGTTTTCCCTCCGCAGGCCAAAAAGACACAGATCCAAATCAAGGAGACCTATTCCTTGGCTTCCATGTTCACCTTTTCAATGTATCTGGTGATTTAAAAGGAAGGGGGGTGTCATGATCCTGGGCCTTTAGTGGTGCGGCCTACAGGCTCTAGGGAGGCCTAGTGGCTCCTGGGAAGCCTGTATTGGAGTAGCTATCAGGGCTTACATTTCCCAGGTCCCTGTGATTGGATAACAGGGGGTTTGGAGGGGAAACTTACACCAGTAGAATAGTAGAGGGTGTTTCCTGGGAAGAAGTGATAAAAAGCCTCGCTCAAAGTGGGTACCTGCCTTTACTGTGCTCATTTTTCATACATGATTTTGAATTACAGATTTTTTTAGATCTCTTTAATAGAAGTAGTTTGTTACCCTGCCTGGGTCCTCACGCCCCATAAGAAAAGCCAATGTTGGATCAGGCCAGTAGCCCATCCAGTCCAACACTCTGTCACACAGTGGCCAAAAATACCAGGTGCCCTCAGGAGGTCCAGCAGCTGGGTCAGGACATTAGAAGCCCTCCCACTGTTGCCCCCCATCAAGGACCAAGAATACAGGGCATCACTTGCCCCAGATTGAGAGTCCCTATCTATACTTTGTGGCTAATAGCCACTGATGGACCTCTGCTTTATATGTTTATCCAATTCCCTCTTGAAGCCGTCCATGCTTGTAGCCGCCGCCACCTCCTGTGGCAGTGAATTCCACGTGTTAATCACTCTTTGGGTGAAGAAGGACTTCATTTTATCTGTTCTAACCCGACTGCTCAGCAATTTCATGGCGTGCCCACGAGTTCTTGTATTGTGAGAAAGGGAGAAAAGTACTTCTTTCTCTACCTGCTCTATCCCACGCATAATCTTATAAACCTCGATCATGTCACTCCTCAGCTGTCGTTTCTCCAAGTTAAAGAGCCCCAAGCGCTTCAACCTCACTTCATAGGGAAAGTGTTCCAACCCTTTTATCATTCTCGTTGCCCTTTTCTGCACTTTTTCCAATGCTATATCTTTTTTGAGGTGTGGCGACCAGAGGTTTGTAAGATTATGCATGGGATAGAGCAGGTAAAGAAAGAAGTATGTTTCCAGTGTTATAAAGTTTAACACAATATCAAAATCTGCTATTATGACTGTATTCATCCTGTTTCTCTGCACACAGCACACCGGCTTTTCTTTACTACTAAATGTGCGTTTTCTGCTTGTATTTTTCCTAACCTCTCAGATGACAAAAAGCTAAGACATGCGTCAAGGTAGCACCAGGCGCAGCAGTTTCCAGCTTCCTCTCTCCAGTATCAGGTCTCTTTGTAATTCTGGTTGTAGAAAACTACATTTAAGTGCCATAAATATACTGCCCCCAAATCAAAACTGTATATGCAGAATTACGAATGATGCATTTTGCATTGTTAAAGCAACAAAATAAGTGGAGGCTTGATATGAAAATGAATACTGCATGTATTTGTTTTTATCTAAATGTTCTTTTTCCCCTGGGGGGCAGAAATGGGAAATGCACATTTTTCTTCACCCAACAGATTCAAAACGCCCAGCAATTTGACATCTCTAGATACCCACCTTTCCTGCTGTTCTCTTCCAAGGCATCAGTACGTTCTTCAAGAAGACCCTCTGCTTCTGTATTGGCCACAGCAGCGTCAGTTCCATCTGACAAGCAAATAATAAAAATGTAACCCACCCTGGAGCAAAATCCTAAAATGGATTAGTGAAACCATCCTCCTTATTTCTCTTTTTCTTTCTGTTCATCAGATGCAAGTATTGCTGCTATTTGGAAAAAAACAAATACACGAACCAGAAAATTTACATACTGATTTAGAAATGAATTCTTTTATGGGAGGTGGGGCTGTGGCTCTGTGGTAGAGCCTCTGCTTTGCACGCAGAAGGTCCCAGGTTCAAAGCCTGGCGTCTCCAGTTAAAATGACCAGGCCGTAGGTGGTGTGAAAGACCACAGCCTGAGACCCAGCCAGTCTGAGTGGACAACAGTGAACTTGATGGACCAAGGGTCTGACTCAGTACAAGGGAATTCATGTGGGTGTCCCAGGTTCAGTCCCTGGCATCTCCAGTTAAAAGGACCAGGCAACAGAAGAGAAGAAGAGATTGGATTTATACCCTGCCCTTCACTATTCGAAGGAGTCTCAGAGGGGCTTACAGTCTCCTTTCCCTTCCCGACAATAAGGGGAGACCTGCTGGAAAAGGAATGCGTCAAGGGGCCCTCCCAAGGAGACCCATACCAGAGTGGTGGCAGCCACTGGAGAACCTTCCTAGCTGCTGCCCGTGACAAGGAGAGAGAAAGTCAGGAGGAAGAGAACACGCAGCTTGTTTGACCAGGCATTTTGGTCTTGCTTCCATTGTTTCTTCGGAGCCTTCTACGTGCCAACCAGCAGCATTTTGACAAGGCGCAGCAGTCAATCCCATCAAGAGTCCATCTTGAGGACACCCCGCACCAAGGGTTCATATGAGGAAATCAGGTGCTCGGTACATGTCTGCCCAAAACAGCACAAATGATGCCTCCCTGGCCGAGGATAAACGACAACGTGAGCACGTTCCATTGCCCAAGAAATGAACTGCAACGTGAGGTCTAGACCATGATGTGGAGTTCAGTGTAGAGTTCAATGTTTCCAGTGTTACAAAGTTTAACACAATATCAAAATCTGCTATTATGACTGTATTCATCCCGTTTCTCTGCACACAGCACACCGGCTTTTCTTTACTACTAAATGTGCGTTTTCTGCTTGTATTTTTCCTAACCTCTCAGATGACAAAAAGCTAAGACACGCGTCAAGGTAGCACCAGGCGCAGCAGTTTCCAGCTTCCTCTCTCCAGTATCAGGTCTCTCTGTAATTCTGGTTGTATAAACTACGTTTAAGTGCCATAAATATACTGCCCCCACATCAAAACTGTATATGCAGAGTTACGAATGATGCATTTTGTATTGCTAAAGCAACAAAATAAGCGGAGGCATGATATGAAAATGAATACTGCATGTATTTGTTTTTATCTAAATGTTCTTTTTCCCCTGGGGGGCAGAAATGGGAAATGCACATGTTTCTTCACCCAGCAGATTCAAAACGCCCAGCAATTTGACATCTCTAGATACCCACCTTTCCTGCTGTTCTCTTCCACGGTCTCAGTAAATTCTCCACGAAGACCCCCTGCTTCTGGAATGGCCTCAGCAGAAGCAGCAGCGTCAGTTCCATCTGACAAGCAAATAATAAAAATGTAACCCACCCTGGAGCAAAATCCTAAAATGGATTAGTGAAACCATCCTCCTTATTTCTCTTTTTCTTTCTGTTCATCAGATGCAGGTATTGCTGCTATTTGGAAAAAAACAAATACACGAACCAGAAAATTTACATACTGATTTAGAAATGAATTCGTTTATGGAAGGTGGGGCTGTGGCTCTGTGGTAGAACCTCTGCTTTGCATGCAGAAGGTCCCAGGTTCAAAGCCTGGCGTCTCCAGTTAAAATGACCAGGCCGTAGGTGGTGTGAAAGACCACAGCCTGAGACCCAGCCAGTCTGAGTGGACAACAGTGAACTTGAAGGACCAAGGGTCTGACTCAGTACAAGGGAATTCATGTGGGTGTCCCAGGTTCAATCCCCGGCATCTCCAGTTCAAAGGACCAGGCAATAGAAGAGAAGAAGATTGGATTTATACCCTGCCCTTCACTATTCGAAGGAGTCTCAGAGGGGCTTACAGTCTCCTTTCCCTTCCCGACAATAGAGATCCTGTGAGGTAGGTGGGGCTGAGAGAGCTCTTTTGAGAACTGCTGTTGAGAGAACAGCTCTGAGAGAACTGCTGTTGAGAGAACAGCTCTGAGAGAACTTGTAACTGACTCAAGGTCACACCAGCAGCTGCATGTGGTGGAGTGGGGAATCAAACCCATTCCCTACCATTCCTCGCACGGTGATCCATGCAATGGTCACTTCCAGGATTGACTACTGTAACTCGCTCTACCCGGGCCTACCCATTAACTTGATCCGGAAACTCCAGCTGGTACAAAATGCGGCAGCGGACTTGCTGTCTGGTACGCCTGTGTGGGTTCACATTCAGCCTGCGCTCTGCCAGCTGCAACAGTTGCCAGTGGAATACCGGATCAGGTTCAAGATCGCGGTGTTAACCTTTAAGGCCCTTTGTGGCCAGGGAACAGCATACTGTGGGATCGTCTCTCCTCATATATGCTCTGCAGATTCTTGTGCTCTGCTGCCCAGCACCGGTTGGTAGTCCCCGGCCCGAGAAACGTCCAGCTGGCCTCAAGCCAGACCTTTTTCGGAATTTAGGAGATTCAGATTATTATGTAGATTATCTAATGTTTTAATTTATTTCTACTTCTTAACAATCATTTAATGTTTTAAACGGCAGCTGTATCATGATATGATGTGAGCCAACCTGAGCCCGCTTGTGGGGTAGGGCGGAATATAAACCGCAGTAAATAAATAAATAGGTTCTTTATTGTCTGCCTTTCTCGCTGAAGCTCAATAAATAACCACCCCCCAGCCAAGAGCTCAAGATTCTGGTAGGGAGCAAGAAGAAAAACGAGCATTCATATAGTGCTAATCCCCATAACAGCCCTGTAGAATCGGCCAGTACAATTATCCCCCTAAGGAGGATGGGAAGCAGAGAGACGGGACTGCTTAAGGCCACCCAGGGCTGTTCTTCTGGCCACCATGCTAAACAAAGGGCTGAACTAGGAAGATGGCAGCAGGCGTGATTTGTACGCCGTCTCCTGATAAAACTGAAAGCAAACTTAGGAAGCTAAGAGACTCTCCCTCTCTTAAAGTATCGTGTACACTACTGTATGTACAAATCCAGCTCAGTCTTGCATTGCTTAGAACTTATCAACCATCCCAACGCAATTGAAATGCGACATACAAATAGAATGCATGATAAAGATGTTCTCTACATGCAGCCTCCTGGGAAGGAAAGCGTATAATTTGGATTCCTCAAGCCTCTATACAGTTTGCAGCTGAAGACGTTCACTGCCAGTGTTTTTGAGCACTACAGCAAATAAAATAATTCTATAGGTAACAAAGCATTGTTGCGTCCTGCAACGGAGCAGATTAACAGAATCGGACCAGCTGTGGTAAAAGACCAACAGGGCAGAGAAATCTTCCTCTGAAGTCATTCTTAAAAGGACAACCCAAAGTTTGATATTCAGTATGTTGTGGAGATATGCCTTTTCACTTATATCTTGGCAATGAAAAGCGCTATAGACTTACTTTTTACAAAAATTAAAGCTTGGATTTCAGAGAACCTGTTATTGTTAGCTTGAGGCCAAAGATCTAGAGAAGGCTAGGACAGTATAGTCAGACGTGTTAGGGTTTTTTAAATTTTGTGGTTACCTGCGCTGCGTTTACTGTGCTCCTTTTCCTACATGTTATTGAATTACAGATGTTGTTAAATCTCTTTAATAGAAGTAGTTTGTTACCCTGCCTGGGTCCCTGCGCCTCATTCGTTCACTTATAAGGGGAGACCTGCTGGAAAAGGAGTGCGTCAAGGGGCCCTCCCGAGGAAACCCATACCAGAGTGGTGGCAGCCACTGGAGAACCTTCCTAGCTGCTGCCCGTGACAAGGAGAGAGAAAGTCAGGAGGAAGAGAACACGCAGCTTGTTTGACCAGGCATTTTGGTCTTGCTTCCATTGTTTCTTCGGAGCCTTCTACGTGCCAACCAGCAGCATTTTGACAAGGCGCAGCAGTCAATCCCATCAAGAGTCCATCTTGGGGACACCCCGCACCAAGGGTTCATATGAGGAAATCAGGTGCTCGGTACATGTCTGCCCAAAACAGCACAAATGATGCCTCCCTGGCTGAGGATAAACTACAACGTGAGCACGTTCCATTGCCCAAGAAATGAACTGCAACGTGAGGTCTAGACCATTATGTGGAGTTCAGTGTAGAGTTCAATGTTTCCAGTGTTACAAAGTTTAACACAATATCAAAATCTGCTATTATGACTGTATTTATCCCGTTTCTCTGCACACAGCACACCGGCTTTTCTTTACTACTAAATGTGCGTTTTCTGCTTGTATTTTTCCTAACCTCTCAGACGACAAAAAGCTAAGACACGCGTCAAGGTAGCACCAGGCGCAGCAGTTTCCAGCTTCCTCTCTCCAGTATCAGGTCTCTCTGTAATTCTGGTTATATAAACTACGTTTAAGTGCCATAAATATACTACCCCCACATCAAAACTGTATATGCAGAGTTACGAATGATGCATTTTGTATTGCTAAAGCAACAAAATAAGCGGAGGCATGATATGAAAATGAATACTGCATGTATTTGTTTTTATCTAAATGTTCTTTTTCCCCTGGGGGGCAGAAATGGGAAATGCACATGTTTCTTCACCCAGCAGATTCAAAACGTCCAGCAATTTGACATCTCTAGATACCCACCTTGCCTGCTGTTCTCTTCCACGGTCTCAATAAATTCTCCACGAAGACCCTCTGCTTCTGGAATGGCCTCAGCAGAAGCAGCAGCGTCAGTTCCATCTGACAAGCAAATAATAAAAATGTAACCCACTCTGGAGCAAAATCCTAAAATGGATTAGTGAAACCATCCTCTTTATTTCTCTTTTTCTTTCTGTTCATCAGATGCAAGTATTGCTGCTGTCTGGAAAAAACAAATACACGAACCAGAAAATTTACATACTGATTTAGAAATGAATTCTTTTATGGGAGGCGGGGCTGTGGCTCTGTGGTAGAGCCTCTGCTTTGCACGCAGAAGGTCCCAGGTTCAAAGCCTGGCGTCTCCAGTTAAAATGACCAGGCCGTAGGTGGTGTGAAAGACCACAGCCTGAGACCCAGCCAGTCTGAGTGGACAACAGTGAACTTGAAGGACCAAGGGTCTGACTCAGTACAAGGGAATTCATGTGGGTGTCCCAGGTTCAGTCCCCGGCATCTCCAGTTAAAAGGACCAGGCAATAGAAGAGAAGAAGATTGGATTTATACCCTGCCCTTCACTATTCGAAGGAGTCTCAGAGGGGCTTACAATCTCCTTTCCCTTCCCGACAACAGAGACCCTGTGAGGTAGGTGGGGCTGAGAGAGCTCTTTTGAGAACTGCTGTTGAGAGAACAGCTCTGAGAGAACTTGTAACTGACTCAAGGTCACACCAGCAGCTGCATGTGGTGGAGTGGGGAATCAAACCCATTCCCTACCATTCCTCGCACAGTGATCCATGCAATGGTCGCTTCCAGGATTGACTACTGTAACTCGCTCTACCCAGGCCTACCCATTAACTTGATCCGGAAACTCCAGCTGGTACAAAATGCGGCAGCGGACTTGCTGTCTGGTACGCCTGTGTGGGTTCACATTCAGCCTGCGCTCTGCCAGCTGCAACAGTTGCCAGTGGAATACCGGATCAGGTTCAAGATCGCGGTGTTAACCTTTAAGGCCCTTTGTGGCCAGGGAACAGCATACTGTGGGATCATCTCTCCTCATATATGCTCTGCAGATTCTTGTGCTCTGCTGCCCAGCACCGGTTGGTAGTCCCCGGCCCGAGAAACGTCCAGCTGGCCTCAAGCCAGACCTTTTTCGGAATTTAGGAGATTCAGATTATTATGTAGATTATCTAATGTTTTAATTTATTTCTACTTCTTAACAATCATTTAATGTTTTAAACGGCAGCTGTATCATGATATGATGTGAGCCAACCTGAGCCCGCTTGTGGGGTAGGGCGGAATATAAACCGCAGTAGATAAACAGGTTCTTTATCGTCTGCCTTTCTCGCTGAAGCTCAATAAATAACCACCCCCCAGCCGAGAGCTCAAGATTCTGGTAGGGAGCAAGAAGAAAAACAACGAGCATTCATATAGTGCTAATCCCCATAACAGCCCTGTAGAATCGGCCAGTACAATTATCCCCCTAAGGAGGATGGGAAGCAGAGAGACGGGACTGCTTAAGGCCACCCAGGGCTGTTCTTCTGGCCACCATGCTAAACAAAGGGCTGAACTAGGAAGATGGCAGCAGGCGTGATTTGTACGCCGTCTCCTGATAAAACTGAAAGCAAACTTAGGAAGCAAAGAGACTCTCCCTCTCTTAAAGTATTGTGTACACTACTGTATCTACAAATCCAGCTCAGTCTTGCATTGCTTAGAACTTATCAACCATCCCAACGCAATTGAAATGCGACATACAAATAGAATGCATGATAAAGATGTTCTCTACATGCAGCCTCCTGGGAAGGAAAGCGTATAATTTGGATCCCTCAAGCCTCTATACAGTTTGCAGCTGAAGACGTTCACTGCCAGTGTTTTTGAGCACTACAGCAAATAAAATAATTCTATAGGTAACAAAGCATTGTTGCGTCCTGCAACGGAGCAGATTAACAGAATCGGACCAGCTGTGGTAAAAGACCAACAGGGCAGAGAAATCTTCCTCTGAAGTCATTCTTAAAAGGACAACCCAAAGTTTGATATTCAGTATGTTGTGGAGATATGCCTTTTCACTTATATCTTGGCAATGAAAAGTGCTATAGACTTACTTTTTACAAAAATTAAAGCTTGGATTTCAGAGAACCTGTTGTTGTTAGCTTGAGGCCAAAGATCTAGAGAAGGCTAGGACAGTATAGTCAGACGTGTTAGGGTTTTTTAAATTTTGTTGGTTACCTGCGTTTACTGTGCTCCTTTTCCTACATGTTACTGAATTACAGATGTTGTTAAATCTCTTTAATAGAAGTAGTTTGTTACCCTGCCTGGGTCCCTGCGCCTCATTCGGTCACTTATAAGGGGAGACCTGCTGGAAAAGGAGTGCGTCAAGGGGCCCTCCCGAGGAGACCCATACCAGAGTGGTGGCAGCCACTGGAGAACCTTCCTAGCTGCTGCCCGTGACAAGGAGAGAGAAAGTCAGGAGGAAGAGAACACGCAGCTTGTTTGACCAGGCATTTTGTTCTTGCTTCCATTGTTTCTTCGGAGCCTTCTACGTGCTAACCAGCAGCATTTTGACAAGGCGCAACAGTCAATCCCATCAAGAGTCCATCTTGGGGACACCCCGCACCAAGGGTTCATATGAGGAAATCAGGTGCTCGGTACATGTCTGCCCAAAACAGCACAAATGATGCCTCCCTGGCCGAGGATAAACGACAACGTGAGCACGTTCCATTGCCCAAGAAATGAACTGCAACGTGAGGTCTAGACCATGATGCGGAGTTCAGTGTAGAGTTCAATGTTTCCAGTGTTACAAAGTTTAACACAATATCAAAATCTGCTATTATGACTGTATTCATCCCGTTTCTCTGCACACAGCACACCGGCTTTTCTTTACTACTAAATGTGCGTTTTCTGCTTGTATTTTTCCTAACCTCTCAGATGACAAAAAGCTAAGACATGCGTCAAGGTAGCACCAGGCGCAGCAGTTTCCAGCTTCCTCTCTCCAGTATCAGGTCTCTTTGTAATTCTGGTTGTAGAAAACTACATTATATGCAGAGTTACGAATGATGCATTTTGCATTGTTAAAGCAACAAAATAAGCGGAGGCTTGATATGAAAATAAATACTGCATGTATTTGTGTTTATCTAAATGTTCTTTTTCCCCTGGGGGGCAGAAATGGGAAATGCACATGTTTCTTCACCCAACAGATTCAAAACGCCCAGCAATTTGACATCTCTAGATACCCACCTTTCCTGCTGTTCTCTTCCAAGGCATCAGTACGTTCTACAAGAAGACCCTCTGCTTCTGGACGGGCCTCAGCAGCGTCAGTTCCATCTGACAAGCAAATAATAAAAATGTAACCCACCCTGGAGCAAAATCCTAAAATGGATTAGTGCAACCCATCCTCCTTATTTCTCTTTTTCTTTCTGTCCATCAGATGCAAGTATTGCTGCTATTTGGAAAAAACAAATACACGAACCAGAAAATTTACATACTGATTTAGAAATGAATTCGTTTATGGGAGGTGGGGCTGTGGCTCTGTGGTAGAGCCTCTGCTTTGCACGCAGAAGGTCCCAGGTTCAAAGCCTGGCGTCTCCAGTTAAAAGGACCAGGCAATAGAAGAGAAGAAGAGATTGGATTTATACCCTGCCCTTCACTATTCGAAGGAGTCTCAGAGGGGCTTACAATCTCCTTTCCCTTCCCGACAACAGAGACCCTGTGAGGTAGGTGGGGCTGAGAGAGAGCTCTTTTGAGAACTGCTGTTGAGAGAACAGCTCTGAGAGAACTTGTAACTGACTCAAGGTCACACCAGCAGCTGCATGTGGTGGAGTGGGGAATCAAACCCATTCCCTACCATTCCTCGCACGGTGATCCATGCTATGGTCCCTTCCAGGATTGACTACTGTAACTCACTCCACCCAGACCTACCCATGAACTTGATCCGGAAACCCCAGCTAGTACAAAAATTAAAGCTTGGATTTCAGAGAACCTGTTATTGTTGTAATATTACATTGCTATAATGATATTCAGATGCTGATTTTAAACAGACCCATGAAGATGGGGTGGAATTGGTTGCTATTGGGAAAGTAGTGGCCGTGTGCGACCAGGAAAAACTGGACTTTCTGGGCCATCCAGGCTTTGCTGTGATCTTATCCGGAACTTCAGAGCAATGCAGGCTTGGGAAAAGCTAAGGAAACCCAGGAGGTGCATGAATGCACTGCGATGCTGTGGGGAAGCAGGGGGAAAAACCCCCAAAACACACCAGCTTCACAACATTATCTAACCTGGGGTGGATAATCGGTGCACAAATGGCTGTAGATTTCATAGTGGTGGCCATATGAAAGACAGACCACCTCTCAGAAATGAGTAGATTCTATCATGGCAAAGGCATCGTTGCTTAAGATATATATCAAACAACACTTTTCACAACAGTAGCTCAGCAGTTCCTTGCTGGAGTCTCTGTCTGAAATTTTTTTTGTTGACTTTTTGGGTTCAGCAGCAGCATTCCCCGAGAGCTTATTGGTGCTTTTGGAGATGGCATCACTAAAAAAACCCTGTAATATTCTTTCGTGCAGAGTTTACATGAAAACTCATTCTTCCTCCCACTTCTGAAATGTGCATTTGTGTGTGTGTATGTGTGTCTTCACTGCCACAAAGGTAAACACGCATCTGATTCAATGGGCTATAATTAAGAACATAAGAGAAGCCAATATGTAAGCCGCCCTGAGCCCGCTTGTGGGGAGGGCGGGGTATAAAGCCAAACTACTAAAAAAATAAATAAATGTTGGATCAGGCCAGTGGCCCATCCAGTCCAACACTCTGCCACACAGTAGCCAAAAATACCAGGTGCCATCAGGAGGTCCAGCAGTGGGGCCAGGACACTAGAAGCTCTTCCACTGTTGCCCCCCCCCAAGCACCAAGAATACAGAGCATCACTTGCCCCATAATCCCTATCTATACCTTGTGGCTAATAGCCACTGATGGATCTCTGCTCCATATGGTTATCTGACGTGCTTACCTTCGCATGCTTGAGGCATCCCTTTCTTTCTGAAGTTGAACTTCCCTTTCGTTTTGAGGCTGAAACAACCTTAAAGAAAAGGGGGGGGGATTGTATGTTCAGACATCTGGCCAAAGATCTACGTTGTTTGCTCGTTAGCTCAGAGAGCCAGCCACTTTCATGACCCGATCAGGTGATCAGTGATGTCAACAGCCTTGAAGGGATGAGAACTACTCATCCCTCTTTGTTACTGTTCCTTCCAAACCCCGAGTCCTCTGTATCAGTGCATCCCAACCTTTCGGTATGGTGACCCACAAGTCCAAATTGATTTTGTACAGTGACCCCTCCAGGACTGGGCCAGGGGGTTCGGGGCCCTAGACAAACCATGACTGTGGCACTCATCTCTTCCAGGATTCTGTTTTCCACAGTGCCAAATCAGTTGTTTTTGAGAAACCAACAAATAGGCTGCCCCATCCCCTCCATTGTTCTCTATGGTGGGAAAACACGTTACTTTTTCCCCATCATAGAGAACAATGGAGGGAATGGGGGCAACCTGTTTGGGGCCCCGTAGAATTGGACCCCCTTGTCCAATCTTCTTGAAACCTGGTGGGTATTTGGGGGAGAGGCTCCAGCAGCTACCCTGTAAGTTTGGAGCCCCTCCCTCAAACCCCCTCCCCTCCAGCCACTTTTAAAGCCATCGCCGAATTTCAGCAGCAATTCGGCAGCGGACCACATCACATCAGAGAATCTGATTCGGCTTGTGGCTGCCCTAGTGCCCACTCTTGGGCTGACGGAGCACTGCTCCATCTCGCTCCGGCCCCAAATGACCCCTCGTGATGCGGAGGACCTCAGCCTGCCACCCTGCCAGTCTCAGTGGGCAATACTGAACTTAAGCTGCTGCCAGCCTGAGCAGACAATACTGAGCTTGATGGACCAAGGGTCCGATTTAGTATAAGAGAGCTTCATGAGTGTTCATGTGTGTCCCCCACATTCAGTTCCCAGCATCTCCAGTTAAAATGATTTGGCAACAGGTAATGGGACCCTGGAGAGCCACTGCGAGTCTGTATAAAAGAGGAAAGGCTTATGAGCCTACAGAAAGGCAGGATTTGGGTGGCTTTCTTGAAGGGTGTGTGTGTGTGTGTGTGTGTGTGTGTGTACACACAGAGACACACATATATGAAACACATGTCACTGGAAGAGCATGTAAGATGCAGGCCTCTCCGAGGTACAGGCCTCATGCCAGAGATGGAAGAACATGCGGCTCTTTTGGTTGATGGGAATTGTGACTGAGCCATGGAACTGAGTATCACTGGTCTAACCCCTTTCATTGTGGAGATATAAAAGGAAAGACGCATCTTTGCAACAAACCGGTCTAATGACTTAATTTTTAAAAAAGTAAGCTCGGAATTGAGTGACCACAATCCATAGATCCTTACAATCTTGTAACAATAGATAATTGTTAACTTTAAAAAGAACTGGGAAAAGCAGAGGGGGTGGTGGCTGCTGTCAGTGGATTAGGGTATGGGAGCTACAGGAAAACCGGCCAAGGAGAATCCCCCCCCCCCCCCCCGGCATCACTGTGGCTTCTGTGCAGTCCAGCCACGGAAATCATTTCCGCAGTTTTGTAGTAGACTAGAAGCATCCCTGTTCCTTCTGGTGCATTCCTGCCAAAACAATCACACGACCAGGAGGTGGGGCGCTACTCCATCAGTTCTCTATTTGCCGCCGTGGAGAGAGGATCTCCACTGCTGTCCTCTGCTTTTTCCTCACCTCATTCCTGAGACATCTTAAAGCTTTCATTTTCACATTAATACCCATTCTAGTGAAGAATAAACTACATTTAAAGAAGAGATGTTTCTGGATTTCCACCATGTCATTGTGGCTCAAAAGGGGCCGCCTCAGGATTGTGGCAACTGCAGCTTTAAAATGGTGCTGATAAACACCTGTTCTCTGTGCCTTCTCTGTCTAAAGGTTCACACAACAGAGCTGCCTGCTCTTTCTGTCACCAATTTCCCCTGAAGGCTTTGGCTGCATGCCAGCCTGAAAAAAGGCCCATGGCGAGGAGCGGTGTGACAGAGCCTCAGATTTAGAATGGCTCCTTTCTCGAAGGCTGTTTTTACATCTGACTTTCCCGCTGGAATCATTCTAGTTCCAAAAAAACCTGCCCACACCTCTGTGCGGTGTGAAACCGTGCTGCTACTGAAATGTCCACATCTACTAATTGCCCTCCTGTGGTCAAGCTAGTATTCAACCGGCTTGATTCTGCTTTAAACAATTGCTGTTGATTAGTGCACTTAGACCCCCTGGAGTGAAATTTCACACCACTGTGAAATCAGCACAGGAAAAGACAGCAGTCAAACAGCAGTCAAGCAGCATTTTGACAAGGCACAGCAGTCAATCCCATCAAGAGTCCATCTTGGGGACACCCCGCACCAAGGGTTCATATGAGGAAATCAGGTGCTGTTTACATGTCTGCCCTAAACAGCACAAATGATGCCTCCCTGGCCGAGGATAAACTACAACGTGAGCACGTTCCATTGCCCAAGAAATGAACTGCAACGTGAGGTCTAGACCATGATGCGGAGCTCAGTGTAGAGTTAAGAACATAAGAGAAGCCAATGTTGGATCAGGCCAGTGGCCCATCCAGTCCAACACTCTGTCACACAGTGGCCAAAAACACCAGGTGCCCTCAGGAGGTCCAGCAGCGGGGCCAGGACACTAGAAGCCCTCCCACTGTTGCCTCCCATCAAGGACCAAGAATACAGAGCATCACTTGCCCCAGATTGAGAGTGCCTATCTATACTTTGTGGCTAATAGCCACTGATGGACCTCTGCTTTATATGTTTATCCAATTCCCTCTTGAAGCCGTCCATGCTTGTAGCAGCTGCCACCTCCTGTGGCAGTGAATTCCACGTGTGAATCACTCTTTGGGTGAAGAAGTACTTCCTTTGATCCGTTCTAACCCGACTGCTCAGCAATTTCATGGCGTGCCCACGAGTTCTTGTATTGTGAGAAAGGGAGAAAAGTACTTCTTTCTCTACCTGCTCTATCCCACGCATAATCTTATAAACCTCGATCATGTCACCCCTCAGCTGTCGTTTCTCCAAGTTAAAGAGCCCCAAGCGCTTCAACCTCACTTCATAGGGAAAGTGTTCCAACCCTTTTATCATTCTAGTTGCCCTTTTCTGCACTTTTTCCAATGCTATATCTTTTTTGAGATGTGGCGACCAGAGGTTTGTAAGATTATGCATGGGATAGAGCAGGTAAAGAAAGAAGTATGTTTCCAGTGTTATAAAGTTTAACACAATATCAAAATCTGCTATTATGACTGTATTCATCCTGTTTCTCTGCACACAGCGCGCCGGCTTTCCTTTACTACTAAATGTGCGTTTTCTACTTTTATTTTTCCTAACCTCTCAGATGACAAAAAGCTAAGACATGCGTCAAGGTAGCACCAGGCGCAGCAGTTTCCAACTTCCTCTCTTCAGTATCAGGTCTCTCTGTAATTCTGCTTGTAGAAAACTACACTTAAGTGCCATAAATATACTGCCCCCAAATCAAAACTGTATATGCAGAGTTACGATTGATGCATTTTGCATTGTTAAAGCAACAAAATAAGCGGAGGCTTGATATGAAAATAAATACTGCATGTATTTGTGTTTATCTAAATGTTCTTTTTCCCCTGGGGGGCAGAAATGGGAAATGCACATTTTTCTTCACCCAACAGATTCAAAACGCCCAGCAATTTGACATCTCTAGATACCCACCTTTCCTGCTGTTCTCTTCCAAGGCATCAGTACGTTTTTCAAGAAGACCCTCTGCTTCTGGACGGGCCTCAGCAGCGTCAGTTCCATCTGACAAGCAAATAATAAAAATGTAACCCACCCTGGAGCAAAATCCTAAAATGGATTAGTGAAACCATCCTCCTTATTTCTCTTTTTCTTTCTGTTCATCAGATGCAGGTATTGCTGCTATTTGGAAAAAAACAAATACATGAACCAGAAAATTTACATACTGATTTAGAAATGAATTCTTTTATGGGAGGTGGGGCTGTGGCTCTGTGGTAGAGCCTCTGCTTTGCACGCAGAAGGTCCCAGGTTCAAAGCCTGGCGTCTCCAGTTAAAATGACCAGGCCGTAGGTGGTGTGAAAGACCACAGCCTGAGACCCAGCCAGTCTGAGTGGACAACAGTGAACTTGATGGACCAAGGGTCTGACTCAGTACAAGGGAATTCATGTGGGTGTCCCAGGTTCAGTCCCCGGCATCTCCAGTTAAAAGGACCAGGCAAAAGAAGAGAAGAGATTGGATTTATACCCTGCCCTTCACTATTCGAAGGAGTCTCAGAGGGGCTTACAGTCTCCTTTCCCTTCCCGACAATAAGGGGAGACCTGCTGGAAAAGGAATGCGTCAAGGGGCCCTCCCAAGGAGACCCATACCAGAGTGGTGGCAGCCACTGGAGAACCTTCCTAGCTGCTGCCCGTGACAAGGAGAGAGAAAGTCAGGAGGAAGAGAACACGCAGCTTGTTTGACCAGGCATTTTGGTCTTGCTTCCATTGTTTCTTCGGAGCCTTCTACGTGCCAACCAGCAGCATTTTGACAAGGCGCAGCAGTCAATCCCATCAAGAGTCCATCTTGAGGACACCCCGCACCAAGGGTTCATATGAGGAAATCAGGTGCTCGGTACATGTCTGCCCAAAACAGCACAAATGATGCCTCCCTGGCCGAGGATAAACGACAACGTGAGCACGTTCCATTGCCCAAGAAATGAACTGCAACGTGAGGTCTAGACCATGATGTGGAGTTCAGTGTAGAGTTCAATGTTTCCAGTGTTACAAAGTTTAACACAATATCAAAATCTGCTATTATGACTGTATTCATCCCGTTTCTCTGCACACAGCACACCGGCTTTTCTTTACTACTAAATGTGCGTTTTCTGCTTGTATTTTTCCTAACCTCTCAGACGACAAAAAGCTAAGACACGCGTCAAGGTAGCACCAGGCGCAGCAGTTTCCAGCTTCCTCTCTCCAGTATCAGGTCTCTCTGTAATTCTGGTTGTATAAACTACGTTTAAGTGCCATAAATATACTACCCCCACATCAAAACTGTATATGCAGAGTTACGAATGATGCATTTTGTATTGCTAAAGCAACAAAATAAGCGGAGGCATGATATGAAAATGAATACTGCATGTATTTGTTTTTATCTAAATGTTCTTTTTCCCCTGGGGGGCAGAAATGGGAAATGCACATGTTTCTTCACCCAGCAGATTCAAAACGTCCAGCAATTTGACATCTCTAGATACCCACCTTGCCTGCTGTTCTCTTCCACGGTCTCAGTAAATTCTCCACGAAGACCCTCTGCTTCTGGAATGGCCTCAGCAGCGTCAGTTCCATCTGACAAGCAAATAATAAAAATGTAACCCACTCTGGAGCAAAATCCTAAAATGGATTAGTGAAACCATCCTCTTTATTTCTCTTTTTCTTTCTGTTCATCAGATGCAAGTATTGCTGCTGTTTGGAAAAAACAAATACACGAACCAGAAAATTTACATACTGATTTAGAAATGAATTCGTTTATGGGAGGTGGGGCTGTGGCTCTGTGGTAGAGCCTCTGCTTTGCACGCAGAAGGTCCCAGGTTCAAAGCCTGGCATCTCCAGTTAAAAGGACCAGGCAATAGAAGAGAAGAAGAGATTGGATTTATACCCTGCCCTTCACTATTCGAAGGAGTCTCAGAGGGGCTTACAATCTCCTTTCCCTTCCCGACAACAGAGACCCTGTGAGGTAGGTGGGGCTGAGAGAGAGCTCTTTTGAGAACTGCTGTTGAGAGAACAGCTCTGAGAGAACTTGTAACTGACTCAAGGTCACACCAGCAGCTGCATGTGGTGGAGTGGGGAATCAAACCCATTCCCTACCATTCCTCGCACGGTGATCCATGCTATGGTCCCTTCCAGGATTGACTACTGTAACTCACTCCACCCAGACCTACCCATGAACTTGATCCGGAAACCCCAGCTAGTACAAAAATTAAAGCTTGGATTTCAGAGAACCTGTTATTGTTGTAATATTACATTGCTATAATGATATTCAGATGCTGATTTTAAACAGACCCATGAAGATGGGGTGGAATTGGTTGCTATTGGGAAAGTAGTGGCCGTGTGCGACCAGGAAAAACTGGACTTTCTGGGCCATCCAGGCTTTGCTGTGATCTTATCCGGAACTTCAGAGCAATGCAGGCTTGGGAAAAGCTAAGGAAACCCAGGAGGTGCATGAATGCACTGCGATGCTGTGGGGAAGCAGGGGGAAAAACCCCCAAAACACACCAGCTTCACAACATTATCCAACCTGGGGTGGATAATCGGTGCACAAATGGCTGTAGATTTCATAGTGGTGGCCATATGAAAGACAGACCACCTCTCAGAAATGAGTAGATTCTATCATGGCAAAGGCATCGTTGCTTAAGATATATATCAAACAACACTTTTCACAACAGTAGCTCAGCAGTTCCTTGCCGGAGTCTCTGTCTGAAATTTTTGTTGTTGACTTTTTGGGTTCAGCAGCAGCATTCCCCGAGAGCTTATTGGTGCTTTTGGAGATGGCATCACTAAAAAAACCCTGTAATATTCTTTCGTGCAGAGTTTACATGAAAACTCATTCTTCCTCCCACTTCTGAAATGTGCATTTGTGTGTGTGTATGTGTGTCTTCACTGCCACAAAGGTAAACACGCATCTGATTCAATGGGCTATAATTAAGAACATAAGAGAAGCCAATATGTAAGCCGCCCTGAGCCCGCTTGTGGGGAGGGCGGGGTATAAAGCCAAACTACTAAATAAATAAATAAATGTTGGATCAGGCCAGTGGCCCATCCAGTCCAACACTCTGCCACACAGTAGCCAAAAATACCAGGTGCCATCAGGAGGTCCAGCAGTGGGGCCAGGACACTAGAAGCTCTTCCACTGTTGCCCCCCCCCCCAAGCACCAAGAATACAGAGCATCACTTGCCCCATAATCCCTATCTATACCTTGTGGCTAATAGCCACTGATGGATCTCTGCTCCATATGGTTATCTGACGTGCTTACCTTCGCATGCTTGAGGCATCCCTTTCTTTCTGAAGTTGTACTTCCCTTTCGTTTTGAGGTTGAAACAACCTTAAAGAAAAGGGGGGGGGGGATTGTATGTTCAGACATCTGGCCAAAGATCTACGTTGTTTGCTAGTTAGCTCAGAGAGCCAGCCACTTTCATGACCCGATCAGGTGATCAGTGATGTCAACAGCCTTGAAGGGATGAGAACTACTCATCCCTCTTTGTTACTGTTCCTTCCAAACCCCGAGTCCTCTGTATCAGTGCATCCCAACCTTTCGGTATGGTGACCCACAAGTCCAAATTTATTTTGTACAGTGACCCCTCCAGGACTGGGCCAGGGGGTTCGGGGCCCTAGATAAACCATGACTGTGGCACTCATCTCTTCCAGGATTCTGTTTTCCACAGTGCCAAATCAGTTGTTTTTGAGAAACCAACAAACAGGCTGCCCCATCCCCTCCATTGTTCTCTATGGTGGGAAAACACGTTACTTTTTCCCCATCATAGAGAACAATGGAGGGAATGGGGGCAACCTGTTTGGGGCCCCGTAGAATTGGACCCCCTTGTCCAATCTTCTTGAAACCTGGTGGGTATTTGGGGGAGAGGCTCCAGCAGCTACCCTGTAAGTTTGGAGCCCCTCCCTCAAACCCCCTCCCCTCCAGCCACTTTTAAAGCCATCACTAAATTTCAGCAGCAATTCGGCAGCAGGCCAGATTACATCAGATTCAGCTTGTGGCTGCCCTAGTGCCCACTCCTGGGCTGACGGAGCACTGCTCCATCTCGCTCCGGCCCCAAATGACCCCTCGTGATGCGGAGGACCTCAGCCTGCCACCCTGCCAGTCTCAGTGGGCAGTACTGAACTTAAGCTGCTGCCAGCCTGAGCGGACAATACTGAACTTGATGGACCAAGGGTCCGATTTAGTATAAGGGAGCTTCATGAGTGTTCATGTGTGTCCCCCACATTCAGTTCCCAGCATCTCCAGTTAAAATGATTTGGCAACAGGTAATGGGACCCTGGAGAGCCACTGCGAGTCTGTATAAAAGAGGAAAGGCTTATGAGCCTACAGAAAGGCAGGATTTGGGTGGCTTTCTTGAAGGGTGTGTGTGTGTGTACACACAGAGACACACATATATGAAACACATGTCACTGGAAGAGCATGTAAGATGCAGGCCTCTCCGAGGTACAGGCCTCATGCCAGAGATGGAAGAAAATGCGGCTCTTTTGGTTGATGGGAATTGTGACTGAGCCATGGAACTGAGTATCACTGGTCTAACCCCTTTCATTGTGGAGATATAAAAGGAAAGACGCATCTTTGCAACAAACCGGTCTAATGACTTAATTTTTTTAAAAGTAAGCTCGGAATTGAGTGACCACAATCCATAGATCCTTACAATCTTGTAACAATAGATAATTGTTAACTTTAAAAAGAACTGGGAAAAGCAGAGGGGGTGGTGGCTGCTGTCAGTGGATTAGGGTATGGGAGCTACAGGAAAACCGGCCAAGGAGAATCCCTCCCCCCCCCCCGGCATCACTGTGGCTTCTGTGCAGTCCAGCCATGGAAATTATTTCCGCAGCTTTCTAGTAGACTAGAAGCATCCCTGTTCCTTCTGGTGCATTCCTGCCAAAACAATCACACGACCAGGAGGTGGGGCGCTACTCCATCAGTTCTCTATTTGCCGCCGTGGAGAGAGGATCTCCACTGCTGTCCTCTGCTTTTTCCTCACCTCATTCCTGAGACATCTTAAAGCTTTCATTTTCACATTAATACCCATTCTAGTGAAGAATAAACTACATTTAAAGCCTTTTCAAAGGCTTTGGCTGCACTAGCACCTCATCTCAGGCTAATCAGAGGTTTGGCAGACTTTGCATGGGGTTCAAAGAACCTGGGAAAATAATTTTTTTTTTAAAAAAATGTTGATTTGAACATGTACAGCCAAAGAGGTGTTCACTGCCAGGATTCTGAACATTTGCTGTTCTGTATGTCGCATTCTGTGAGACCTGCTCTGCTCCCGACTGGTTGAAAGGAGCAGTGCCAATTTAGCATGCAAAAATTAATCCAGAAAGGAGATACACACACCTCTTCTCCACAGGTAAAACAGCAATCCTACAATTATTACTACTGCAAATGCAGCGAACAACCTTGCCCTGCTCCCTCTTCTTTGTAGAGCAGCTCCTTAAAGAACAAATTTGAAAACAGATGTTGATTAATAAGCCATGTTAATATAGAATATGCATTTAGATAAACAGAAAAACTCTTCTCTCTCTCTCGCTCTCTCCCTCTCTCACACACACATACACAACCAATGGGGGGGGGGGGGGAAACAAAAAATTCAACAACTAATAAAAAGGGGGGGGAAGTATAAGTAGAAACACAAACAACAACAGTGGTGGTAAATTTACCCATATGTTTCTATAAAAGATTTCCAAATATCTAAAAATAAGTCCATATGCAGTTGTCCTCTATATGCCATGTGCTTAAATACTGATAAATTTGTAGGTCCTCGATCCGTCGATTTACATCTTCCCCCCCCCCCCCCAAAACACACAAACAAACAAAAACCCCAACAGGTTGGTTACATTTACGGAACTTTCCTGAGGAACAAAGGAAAAATTAGCATGCCAGACCCAGGACTGACCTTTAACCCCAAGCTACAGTATGGAACCCATTTTTAACAGACATGCCTTCCTTTTACTTTCTCCTTCTCCCTTCTCGCAGGGTCTCTCTGCACTGCAGACATACCAGGACTAAAACAGTCAAACTTTTCCCTCAGGGCATCCTGGGATCTGTAGTCCAAATGGGGCACCAATCGCTGACCAAGAATTGGCATCTGCATCAAACGACTGCTCCTAGGATTGTTAGGGGGAAGCCATCATATTGAAACTACTACAGAACTGGTATAAATCTGTGGTTCACTCACACTCCACTCCATCCTCCTATTTTAAAAAAGCAAATGTGGAAATGCCACAGAGGCAACGCACCATCAGCCAGGGTGCACCTCTCTTGCAGTTGCCAACCTTCTAGTTGACGAAGACCAATGGAATGCATTACTGTTTGTTAAGCGCAGAGCCCAGCCTAAAAGTTTACCTGTTGCGGTACAGTCCCTCAGTCTGATGGACGAGCTGGCATTTGCATCTAAGACATGGATGATGCATGTGATGTTCTCCGAAAGGTCTACAACCTTCTCAAGCCAGATCTTGGAGCTGTTTCCCGGAATCTCTTTGTTGCTTTTCTGGTATTTCCACTTGTATGTCTGGCTTATGCTTGCAGTCGCATCCAGGGCATCTAGTTCACAGCTTACCTGGATGTGATCACTGACAGCTGTGCAATTTAATTGAGGCGGCTTGGGAGGCTCTGTGGACAACAACAAGCAGTTGAAGGGGAACCACAGTGTTGAAGAACTGGGGGGAAATACAATGCCACAGCTTGGGGAAAATTGGGCAACACATTGATCATCATGGTACTGTCCCAGAATGGCACTGATCGCTCTGCCCCATATTGCCTCAGCCTGGTGGGCTAGAGCTCTGCCTGCCCCCCAGGCTTCAGAATTGCAGGGGAAGGGGTTTCAACTCCACCCTAATCCTCTACCTCTCCTGGGAGGGCTCACTTGCTGTTTTCCCTCTCTCAAGGGAGCACACACACAGCACAGATCCTCTCCCAAAGATTCTTCATCAACCAGGGTTGAAATAGCCCTTCTGTGGCTCCACCTCAATTCCATGCCTCAGCCGTTCATACGGCCTCAAGAAACTCTTCCTCCAAGATGGCCTCTGGCAGTGCCCTGGAGCGCCACCTCTTGGAGACTCGGAACTACTGCTGCCCCGCCCAGGCGTCCGCTCAGCTGTGGGGGCACGGCCACTTTGTCCTGACGCCCACCGCAAACAGCAGTACCGACCGCAGCCATCCAGGGCAAGGCAAGTTTGCAGGCCCCGCCCCAGAAGCCCAGGTGATTAAAACCATCGGGGAGTCATCGCGGCGGGAATGCCAAATTGACCAAATAAGTCTTCTCCCGCTGGCAGAAGATGGCGATAGAAGGGGGACAGACAAATCTCCCCGGGCATTCCTGACTAAAATGTCATTATGATAATACACACAAAAAAGAATATGCAATACAAATAATGCCATTCAATAATCACGATACCTGAAAAAATAACGGGCATTCAGTAGGGGGTTCAAAAATAGCAGACACTGAGGAATGACCACAGTCAAATAAAGAAATATAATACGTAGCTGAACACATCCGTAAGAAATGCCTGGCAACTGGCAGGAGGACTATGGGGGAGGAGACGCTTTAGGAATTGCCAGGAACTCCATAGTAAGACCTCCCTGTAAGCACACAATGCCTTATTTTTTTTATTTTTAAAAAAATCCCCTGGTCTCACCAGGCAGCCCCTAGTAACCAAAATCATAATTAACCCAACAAAAACATTAAAACACCACTTCTAATTCATTCTAGGGTAAATGAGGAAGAGAAAAGGGGAAAGTGTGGGGGTAGAGAGAAATGCTATTTGAAAAATCCAGTCGTTGGAGGAATTCTGT
Organism: Lepidodactylus listeri; assembly: GCA_029233225.1. NCBI lineage: Eukaryota > Metazoa > Chordata > Lepidosauria > Squamata > Gekkonidae > Lepidodactylus > Lepidodactylus listeri. Next base: position 147,511,461 of record JARCFY010000004.1, read on the forward strand.
GTGGCGAATTTTTCAAGGCAACTGTTGTGTGCCTGATACACACAGCAGATGGATGCCTAAAGAAACATTCAAAATTCTTGTCCCTGGGCACGATATTTTTGCTTGCTGTAAATTTCTTCTACGGTTTATTATCTGTTTGGGAAATCTTGAAACAGGAACAGAGGTCTGCCTCCAGCTCTCCAGTAAAGAGGAACTTTTGCTCTGGCACGCCTTAGGAGATCTTTTTTAATAGATAACACAGCCGCTTAAAAAACGATCACCGACACGATGGTATCTAACTCCAACTGTATGAATAGCAATATAGTACCAAAGTGTTGGAAGCATTGTGGAGGGGTGGGGACATATCAACATTGTTGGTGGGACTGCACAGTAATTAAGACCTTTTGGCAAGCAATACTTAAAGAAATATATTTAATGACAGGTTACGATATCCCATATACAGTGGAGGTAATATTGTTAAACTACTGGCAAGATGTATCGATTCCCAAGGTACGGAAAGAATTGATAATGATTCTCCTAACTGCAGCAAAGACTACAATTGCACATAGATGGAAATCCTTATCACCTCCGACAATAAAAGAATGGTATTTAAGGTTATGGGATTACTTGTTGATGGACAAAATTTCAGATTCCTTGTCACATAATGACCCTGTTAATGGGCAATCGAATTATATAGCAAGATGGTATCCAATACCAGAGAACTTTGATAGGATTATGGAAAGACAGAATAATGCAAGGGGTCATAGATTTCAGAACTTCTTGAAATTAAGTTGGTTAGTTTAAGATGCCAAATCTTTACTGTATAACCTTTTCATTGTAATTTAGAAGAGATTGTATTGGAGTTTAATGAAACTGCTATTCACGAGGTGTATGGATAATGGAAATAAAAAATAAATGTCAAAAAACGATCACCCATGGAAGGCCCAGGAATCAGCAGTAGGTCTCTCTTCTAAGGATCTGTGAGTTCTTGCAATATCCAAAACATATTTCTCCAGCAAGTCCAATATCTCTCTAAGAATAGTCTCTAAGAATGGTATTTTCTGCCTTCCAGCTGGAGACAGATCAAGATGGGTAGCCAGGTTAGTCAGTAGCGGTTAGGCTACAGCAGAAGTCTATAGCAGGTATCTGAAGAAGTGAGCAAAGTGACTCACGAAAGCTTATACCCTGCCCAAATTTTGTTAGCCTTTAAGGTGCTCCTGGACTCTTGCTCTTTTCTGCCTTCCTGCCATTCTTGGAGCCCAGCTAGCCTCAGGTTATATCTTTGGTCTCTGCCAACCGCATCAATAAGTTTAGATTTTAAACCCTTGCAAAATGTTCGGTAGTATGCTGGACTTTGGAGGCACGGTCTTCAAGGACTGAGATTCTGGGTTTGGCATCATCCAGCCTTCAGGACAGTTTTGCATTGTTCCTCAGGCTTAGGACAAAAAGCTGCCCGCCCTTCTTTCTTTGTTATCTTTGGCATCTCCTCTGAGCATGGAAAATCTGTTATCGGAGTCTAAAAAAGTCAGCATTGTCTGCTAGCCCGGAAACAGCCACCTTCAGTTTTACTCCTGGGCCTGCAGATTACCAGGCCTTGAGAAACTTTCTTGGCCTCTAGGAGCCAGCTGAAAACTTTAGGCCCCAGACTAATTTTTCATCCTTCAGGGCTCTGTATTTTAATGACCAAAGTTTCTTATTATTGCTACCCCGAAACCTAATGCTACCGTTTCTTGTAATTTTATTAAGGCTGCGACAAAAACGTTATGTGCAAATAAGTACTCTCGTTGTCATCACCGTAACAATAAGCTCTCACCCTTGCCTCACTGCTCCCAACTTCTCCTAATTCCAGTACTGTTTTAAAAGGCTCCTTTTAATTGAGCATTGGAGCCAGCAGCAGTAGGAATGCCAGTCTCTAGGTGGGGCCTGGAGATCTCCCACTATTACACCTGATCTCCAGATGATCAACTTCCCTGGAGAAAATGACTGCTTTAGAGAGTGGGCTCTATGGCATTATACTCTGCTGAGGTCCCTCCCCTTCCCAAACCCCACCCTTCCCAGTCTCCACCCCTCAAAATCTCCAGGTATTTCCCAACCCAGAGCTGGCAACCCTAAGCAGCAGGCTCCTCAGGCCCCTTGAGGCTTGATCCTGTTGCCTGCCGCCAATCCAAGCAGCAGCAGGAGAAAAATTAAAACAAAAAAGGGCAGAGTCACATCACTTCGGGTGAACACCCAGAAGTGACATAGGGTCAGTCTAGAAATGGCCAGAAACCGGGGGTCCTTTGGGACCGGAGCGAGGCGGAGCGCCGCTCCGCCAGCCCAGGAGTGGGCAGTAGGGCAGTCACGGACCGAAGCAGATTCTCTGATCTGATTTGGCCCACCGCCGAATTGCCGCCGAAATTCGGCGGCAGCTTTAAAAGCGGCTGGAGGGGAGGGGGTTTGAGGGAGAGGCTCCAAACTTGCAGGGTAGCTTCTGGGACCTCTCCCCCAAATACCCACCAAGTTTCATGAAGATTGGACCAGGGGGTCCAATTCTACAGGCCTCCAAACAGGTTGCTCCCATTCCCTCCATTGTTCTCTATGGTGGGAAAAAAGTAACATTTTTTCCCACCATAGAGAACAATGGAGGGGATGGGGCAACCTGTTTAAGGCCCCGTAGAATTGGACCCCCTGGTCCAATCTTCTTGAAACTTGGTGGGTATTTGGGGGAGCGGTCCCAGAAGGTACCCTGCAAGTTTGGAGCCTCTCCCTCAAACCCCCTCCCCCAAAGCCCCTCATATACCCTATGAGTTTTTGCCATTGACTTCAATGGCCCATAGGGTATAATAGGGCTGAAACTGACATTCGGCCGGTTATGCTAATGAGTTATGCTAATAGGTATGCCAATGAGCTCCTGCACCTCTTTTTTTTACGAAAGGACCCCTGCCAGAAACTCTCTGCTTCAGGAAGTAACCAGAAGTTTTCCTGGCAAGCATGCTTCCCATTAAGCCTACCAACGTGACCAGTGAGGTGGGAGAGCAGAGAGCACAGTGGCAGAAAAATTCTCTAACAAAGTTGCAGTGCCCCCTGCAGGACGGGCATGGGGGCTGAAGTTTCCCAAGACCAGGAAGCTAGCATAGAGATACAAAATTTCCAGAAATTCTGAAGCCAGTTGTAATATATGCAATAATTTCTTATTTACTACATTTGTACCTCACCTTTCCCCACACTGTAGTACTCCTGTCCAGTTGACAATCACAAGCCTGCACAGCATTGATCCAGCCCTTACGTTATTATTAAGGTAATGATTCTGTTTCTCCTTCCAACAAAGTACAGCAGAAAAGTTGTCCAAATATGAACGATTAACCTATTAAACTGGAGATTGTTCACCTCAAAATAATTTCATCATTATCTGTGATGTGTTTCTAATACTATAACCAAATCAGTAATTTTCTGATACAACTATAAAACTAATCTGAAAAGTTGTTATTCTAAAAATGAAACCTTCATCTGATTGTAAATATTAAGGTTATACCAGCAAGAGTGAATCTTTATGTAGAAAACCATGATTTAAATCTAGTCTTCCTGACTGGCGATTTAAATCATGATTTAAATCAGTTCTAGGGTCTCAGCCTGCTTTTGTGACAGGTTCATGACAGCATTAGAGTGCTTCACCTCTGGAACCATCCCAGGCCGCTGTTCTTTGACCTGCAGCAATTAGCAAGTAATAAATGTTAAATTCCACCAGCTGATCTTTGGAGTTCCACTCCTCCAACAAGGTAAAATTGCCCAATCTGGCTTCCAATTGTTATTGACCAAACCCATTGGACTAAAACTAATCTCTAGTTTTGTGACTCCAAGAACGTTCACATTTCTTCCTGCCTTTTAGTGGATCTGTTTCTTCCATTTTGGCTTTAGACATAGATTTTTACATTTGAATGAAAGGTCCAAACGACATGCTGCAATTTCCAACATGTATGTTTGGGTTTTCCCCAACCTGACTCAGTCAGACAGTCAGACATCAGGAGGAAGCGAACTTGCTGCCCGAGCGTGTGTGGGCCCTAGTTCAGATCAGCACCTGGGTATGGGCGGAAGGGGCTCAACTGTGGCATTGACCTGACCAAAGAGGCTCAGGGAGACTTGTTTTGCCCCACTGGGGGGCTATGCATGTATCCATGGAGTTCACATGCAGCCCCCAAACAGGCAACATAACCCCCCCCCCCCAAGGCTGTTCCGGGTGGGGGCGTTATTTATTTAGTTATATTTATGTCATTTACAGTCCGCCTTTCTTACTTGGATTCAAGGTGGATTACTCAGTGAGTGAATACAATACAGCAGGGGTGGCCAACCTTGCTTAACGTAAGAGCCACATAGAATAAACGTCAGATGTCTGAGAGCCGCAAGACAGGAACAAATATCACACACACGTTTTTATTTTTAAAAATATGCAAATTTGCTTTTTATTAACGTTAAATGGGACTGCCAAAAATAAAAACAAACAAGGAAAACCGGTTATTGATAATGATATTACTTGTTTGCTAATGATATTGAGAGAGAGAGAAAAAAAGAGAGAGATGGAAAGAAAGAATTAAAGAAGTGGAAAGAAAGAGAGAGAGAGAAACTAGGAAAGCAAATAGATGGGAGGGAGGAGGGAAGGAAGGAAGAAAGGGAGAAAGAGAGAAAAAGCATGCCTCCCCTTTGCTTCCCCAGCCGCCCTGCCAGGAGCCGCACAATATGTGTGAAAGAGCCGCATGTGGCTCCCGAGCCACAGGTTGGCCACCCCTGCAATACAGGATGGCCCATATATACTTTTACCTGATGGCCTGGCTTCCTAGTGTTTGTTTGTTTGTTTGTTTATTTATTTAGATTTATATCCCGCCTGACCAACATAAGCGGCTCACAACATTAAAATCAACACAAGCAATATAAATTCGTGCATTAAAATACAATACAGTTCCAGTTTCAATTAGCGGCAACTTACAAATATAATCAGTGGCGATTTAAAATACCAACACCAGGGCAACGACAGCTTTCCCCAGCCAGGAGGCTACCACTAACTGTTATCCCGGGCCTGTGTACTTCTCTGGCCATCTGTCAATGGCCATTTCCCCCAGCGGCGGCCCCAAAAGCCTGGCGGAAGAGCTCCGTCTTGCAGGCCCTGCGGAACTGCAAAAGGTCCCGCAGGGCCCTGATGTCTTCCGGGAGCTCGTTCCACCAGTAGGGGGCCGCCACTGAGAAGGCTCTGTTCCGGGTGGTAGCCAGCCTGGCCTCTCTCGGGCCAGGAAGGGTCAGGCGATGTTGCGTGCCTGACCGTAGTGCTCTCTGGGGTATGTATGGGGAAAGGCGGTCCCTTAGGTAGGCAGGCCCCTGGCCATAAAGGGCTTTAAAGGTTAAAACCAGCACCTTGAACCGGATCCGGTATGCTATAGGCAGCCAGTGCAGTGCCCTCAGCACAGGCCGGACATGGTCCCTCACAGAGAGGCCCATCAACAGCCTGGCCGCGGCATTCTGCACTAGCTGCAGCCGCCGGAGCTGGGACAAGCAGCCACCGGAGCTGGGATTAGCAGTATAACTGCAAAATAATAGCTTCTACCTCCCTGGCAATTCCATTTATAATCTTCCCTCTGTCGTTTGCTGGAAGATGCTGAATTTGCTTCATGGCTGAGGAATACAATTTTTTTTGTAGCAAATAAAATTAACATCAGTAGTGTTGGCGTATAGAGCAGTGTTAGCATACAGAACTAGCGCATAGAGAGAAATTCTGTTGGCAGAACACCCGTTCATACATCTGTAAATCTTGAAGTTTTCCAAGTGACTCAAAGACTCTGCTCAAGACAGGATGGGGCATTCAATAAACAGCGCAATAGTTCTAGAATTAGCCAGAAGTCTAAAAAAACAGAACTGAAGCAAGCATCAGTATTAGCAAGCTATGCACAGCAGTACAGACCACAGTCCCTAATAATTTATCAAAGTAATGCTGTGAAATATTTAGTACAGGGCAACTCTATTGCCTGAGTAAGAAAGCTGCCTTGAAAAATTCAGTGTTGCATAGTTTCCAAAAAGTCAGGAGAGCGAGAGCCTTCCTGGCCTCCTTGGGCAAGCTGTTTCATAAGGTGGGGGCCACAACAGAGAAGGCACCTGTACGGGCAGTTGGTGATTTTGCTCATTTGCAAATATGAGGGTCCAAAGCCATGGAGGACTATGTATATGGTACCTAATACCTTAAATGGAGCCCGGTATCTGATGGGCAGCCAATGAAATCCCTGCAGGGTGAGACGCATGCTCCATCTCGCTCCCAATAATAGCCGAGCTGTAACATTCTGTGCTACCTGGAGTTTCCGAACTAATTCTGAATGAGAGACCAATGAGCAGTGCATTGCAGTAGTCTCGTCTCGATGTCACGGTGGCATGGATCCAGGTGGCCATATCAGCTGTGTCAAGACAAGAGGCCATCCTGCAGGCTAGGCTGATTTGGAAGAGAGCCTTTACTGCAACTGCATTAACGTTCGGTAGGTCCAGTATAACCTCAAGGCTTTAAACTGGGTCAGCAGGCGTCAACTGAACTGCATCAAACGTAGGGAGCATAATGTCCTTCGAGGTCTCCAAACACGCAACCAGCATCGCCTCTGTCTTTTCAGGGTTTAGGTTCAGTTTGTTCACTCTTACCCATTTAACCACAGCAGCCAGGCGTTCAGGACCCCTACAGCATCACTAGAGGATTTGGATACTGATATGCTGAGCTGGGTATCATCTGTATATTGATGACATCCAACCTGAAACTTACGAATGATTTGTCCTAAGGGTTGAAAAGCTAAGATTGAAAAGCAAAGGGGATAGGATTGCAGCCGGTGGAACCCCTCCCAGGAGACCTCCCACGCAGATGACAACTGGTCGTCCACAGCAACCCTACGAGGAATGATTTACACCAGTTCGCGAGAGAGAAACCGGAAGCCCCTTCTCCCCATACACACTCGCACCACGGTCTCGATCCGAATCAAAGGCTCACAGTGGGGAAAACAGGCTTGCTCACTTCCGACGTCTGACTGGCAGATTGGGCTTCCAGGTCCCCTCTTGCTACCGGTGGCTACAGATGCGCATTCAGCTTTCCCAAACTGAAAAAATTGGTGCTTTGTTGGTATTTTTAAAGCTGAATGCAAATTCAGGAAACTGTTTGGCTTCCGAATACAGTTTCCCGAATTTATTCGGCTTTTGGGGAGCAGAATACTGACTTCCCTCCCACTGTGGCTTCCCTGGTCAATTTCCCTCCCCCTCAGTCAGCTGTGGGAGGGAAAGTGACTTCCTCCCGACCTTTCCTTCTCCAGCTGCCCCAGAGCGGCTGGAGAAGCACAGGCAGAGAGCCCAGGCATGTTGAAATGCCCTTCTTTCCCTCTCCCAATTCGGGGAAAGAAAGGCATCTAAACATGCCTGGGTTCCCATGGCTGCAGGGCAACTGGAGAGGGGCAGGCAAGGAGCCCAGACATGGAAACCCAGGCTGCAGGCAAGGAGCCCAGGCCGCAGCGCGAGAGCTGGGAAAGCAGGCATGGAATGCTTCCTTCTCCCCTGAGCCACTCCGCCACTGCAGAGAAGCTTGGGGGGGGGGAGGGGGGAGGCATATTTAAATGCCTTTCTTTCCCTTCCTGCTCCCCCACCCCCCAGAGCTTCTCTGCCACAGCAGACAGGCTCAGGAAAGGAAGGAGGAATGTTTCCATGCCTGCCCTTCACTTCCCCAGTCAATTGACTGCGGCGGGGGGGGGGGGGGGCTGGGGAAGCAAAGGGTGGGCATGGAAACATTCCTGGGCTCCCTGCCGTCCCTTCTCTAGCTACCCCAGGTCAGCTAGAGAAGGGAAGACATAGAGAAGAAGGGTTTCCCTTGTCAGTTTCACTCCCCTGGCCCATCAGCTATTAGATTTAAACAAGAGGTGGGACCCGCGATACTCGTGGGGGGGAGGGGGAGAAGGAGCTCCACACAGCGGAGGAAGCAGCCACAGGTAAGTCTTCTCCCCCACCCCAGCACCCAAGGTGAGGTCTGGGCCCGCCAATCCTTCTCCCCCCCCCGCACCGACAGTGAGGCCTGGTGGCTAGATTTCGCCCCCCCCCCCGCTGATTTCACACCCCCAACGGGCACCAGCGAGGCCTGAGTGGCTCTCAGCCGCCAGGCCACTGATTTCTCCCCCACCCCCTGGCAGTGGCATGGAGGCCCAAGCAGCTCTCAGCCGCTGGACTATTGATTTCCCTCCCCCAGCACCGGCGGCAAGGCCTAAGCAGCTCTTAGCTGTCAGGCTGCTGATTTCCCTCTCCCACCCCCCTTGCATCAGCAGCGAGGCCTTGGCGCCTCTCAGCCACCAGGCTGCCGCAGAGTTCCCAGAGCGTTCCCTGTGCATGCGCAGGGAACACTCTTTAACTTTTGGGGGAATTTAAATATCTCTCCAAAAGTTTTTTTTAAGTTTTAGGATTTTTCTGCTCACCTGAGGAGTCCCCCAAGTGTGCAGAAAAATCTCTGTGCCCCCCAAGTGCCCCCATGTGCGGATTTAGATATCCACACGGAGGGGGCGCCTTGGAAATTAGTATATAGATGGCTTAAACCTAACAGATGACTGGCTGGAAGTGAAATTGACAAGGAAAGCCACAGGGGCTTCCAGAGGGAAAGAAGGCATTTTTCCATGCCTCCTTTCCCTCCTGTCGGGTATATCAGACCTGAATATATATTTGGGAATACTGAATATTTCCTCAGTCCTGATACTTTACCTATATTGGACTGGGGATATTCGGCATTTACCTATATTTTTCAGGTCTGATATACCCAAAGCTGGAAAATACTGAATTTTTAAACACCCCTACTGGTGGGGGATGGGTGGTGGTGTAAGGTTGCCAGACCCAGACTGTGAAACTCCTGGAAACTGGGGATGGATCCTGGGGAGGGTAAGGTCCTCAAGTGGGGTACAGTGCCAGAGAGTTCATCCTCCAAAGCATCCATTCTCCCTAGGGGAACTGATCTCTGTAGTCTGGAGATGAGCTCTAATTCTGGGGGATCCCCAGGTCCCACTTTGAGGCTGGCATCCCTACTGGCAGAGTCAGGTAGGTGGAGCCCAAATGCGACACCTCAGAAATCAGAGCGAAGCAGCTTGGACCGTTGGTGCTCCCATTTTTGCTGCTTCTTCTGCCTCCGCCCCGATCCATCTCAGCTAACCAGTCTATGAGGAAATACTTGCTGATGTGAATCAAAGCCAGTGAAGGATTCAAATCGACAGCGACAGACAGTTCTCCCCTCCCGCCCTGCCCCTCTCCCAGTACAGATTTCCTGTCAGGGAAATTAAAAGAGAACTGAAACCAAGCCGGAAGTCAGACTGAAACAGGTCCAGGAAAATCCCTTGATTCCAAAAAAAGCGCCCCAAGTCTGACAGCCATCACATGCTAAGGCACCTTGCCCCAAAAAGAGGGTGTTTGCTATTAGCCAAGGCTTATGCAAATCCTTAGATGCGCACATGCAAAATGGGGACTCCGACAGACCAGACGGAACGCCCAGATGGGGCAACAGAAGCGAACAGCCGACACCGATTCCTCATCCCCAGGCTGAGGCTGCACCAGAACAGTGGGCAGCTGCCAGATTGCGGGGAGGGGGACACAGGTGGAAATGCAAGCAGTGCGCCGGCAGCACTGACTTCCCCAGGACCCCCCTGCAGCCTGGAAACCGCCCCCCCTCCATTTCCCATTTTTCTGCCAAGGCATTCTGTACTGTACTGTACTGTTACAGCATACCAGGTTGGGGGGGGAGCCTTTTGAAGGACTTTAAAAAGGGAGGGGAATTGCATGCGGCTGTGGACCGCCCCATGTTGTTCTAAAAGGAGAGCTTGGCTCTGCCCTGCTCTTGCGAAGGTGACTACGGGCGGAGCAGCCAGAGGGACACTCCCCCAAACAGATTTGGCTCTCCTCCAGAGTCAAGGGGAAAGCCCCAGAATAAGCATGACTTTCCAGGTTCCCCCTTTGACCCCGGTCAAAATTCCCCTAGGGAAGCAGCTCCGGGAAGCACAACTGAAACAGTTCTGCCGCTCCCTCTTCATCCAGCCCGGTTTCAGCTATGCAAGCCAGCTGGGATGGAACGCTGGGTGACCGGCCACTCAGAAGTAGCGTTTTTCAGGCCCAGTAGCAAGGTGGCTTGTCTATTAGGTGTTCATCAGGATGGAACCGGAGAAATCTGACATCTCTTCCCACTGATCACTTTCCAAACACTATGTTTCCCCTGCACATCACGGAATGGAACTGCCTGTGGTGTCCTCCCCGCTTCTGAAACACACCGCTAAAGCATTTTCCTGTGGAAACGCCATTTTGCTGTCACTGCCGCTACTTCCAGATGGAGGGTTTCCCCGCACTTCCCCTCCCTAGTCCCCGCGGTAGCCCCTCCACCACCCGATCCTTTTTCATGGCTTTTTTAAAACTGGGACTTGGCATATCGATATATCATTCTGTTGGTATGTTGATATATGTTAATGATAAGCTATTTTCAAAACCTGGCAGAGCACAAACTCCCTTGTACTGCAGTGGAGGGGGACGCCGGACACCACAAGGCCTGGGGCAGGGAAATTAATCGCTGTGTGGGCAGAGCCACAAAGGTCCAGACTTTTCTGCCCCATAGATGTCTTCTGCACACAGATGGGATTTTGTGGTTTCCCTGTTGCTAGGGTGGCTGCAGGTAAAGCGCAGCAGCAATGGGGTTTCCCTGGTCCAATCCCCCACTGCGTCCACCCCTCTTCTCTGGGTTACCAGGGCGTACGTATTTTTTTTAAAAGACACCAAAATATTGTTAAATCCAGGGCTATTTTTGGGCAGGAATGCACAGGAATGGAGTTCTGGCTGGCTTCCGAGTTGGCCATGCCTACAGCCCCCACCCCGGGTTCCCCAGGCACCTCACAAGCCGCAGGGCGCCTGGGGAAGCCAAGCCAATCCAGGGAGGGAAGGCAGTTTTGAAGAGTACCGGAGTCTGGAGGCCGTTGGAGTGATTTTCAGCATAGTGGAGTTTATTGTAGGTCAGGAACAAGCGTGAGGGAGAGTGGTCGGGGAGCCTGCTTATATTTACAGGTAAATCGCACCCCCGACTTCCTCCCCCACGGGGGACTGGGTAACCAGCCTCCAGAGGCTATCATAGGTCCATTTGAATATCCTAAGCCTCTGATAGGGGGAAAATCAGGATCCGAGGGTCCATTGTCCTCTGGGGACTGAAGTTCATGCAGGTATCACTTGACACTACAGGCGAACATGCCCAGACATGTCGCAGGGTGCATACAGGAAGTAAGTTGACACTAGAGAGTCTTTAAGTTTAAACTAGAGAATCGTGTACAGAACATAACAAGTTTAAACTGCCTCCCCCCTCGGGTTCCCCAGGTGCCCCGTAAGCCACAGGGCACCTGGGGAAGCTGATCCTGGGAGGGAGCTGCGTGACCAGGGGTGTGGCCTAATATGTTAATGAGTTTCTGCTGTTGGGTGTGGCCTATTATGCTAATGAGTTCCTGCTGGGCTTTTTCTACCAAAAAAAGCCCTGGTTAAATCAATATACCGTTGTGACTAAAGGCATAGCTTGTTCTCTGAATTCTGACACTTCCACGTCTAGCCACGTCTAGCCACGAAGAGGCCAGAGACATCTTATTTTTTAATATGAAGGCTAGGATATAATGCTTTTCTAGTGCTGACTTTTTAAAGAATAAAAAGCCCCCTGGTGGGATGGGGGGATGGCTGCTGTGGGGACAGGTTCCAGGAAAATGGCTACTATTTGGGCCAGAAAAAAAAACACAGATTTTACCACCTCACCGCAGCCATCCTGGCTTTACTGTGATCTTTCCCAAACACTATGGAGCAAAACAGGTTTGAGGTGGGAAGAAAGTTGAGGGGACCTTGGGAGGCACATAAAGGCACCACGGTGCTATGGGGAAGTAGAGAAATTGACTCGCTTCCCAAAAGCATTGGAATGGGGGCAGACAACCCACATACTTGTATCCCATTATAATGACATAACAATGTTCTAGTGCAGACTTTTTAAAAAAAATAAATGAAAAAGCCCTGGAGGCTCGGGGAAGGAGGGTGTCACTGCTGCCAGGGAACCGGGGCAGGGAAACTTGCCCTGTGGCAGCCCCATAGCCAGAGAGCTTTATCAGCAGCTGCACCAGCAAAGGGGAACCCACAAACCCCTCCACACGTGGAAACTACCGAGGTCCTTTTCTTCTGATAGAGCCTGGCAGTGTGAGATAAAGGATGCTGTATGACAAGGGTCTGCGACCAAGGACCCAGCACCAAACACAAGAAGAGCCCTGCTGGAGCAGACCAGTGGTCCATCTAGCCCAGCATCCTGTCTCACACAGTGGCCAACCAGCTCCTCTGGAGGGCCAACAACAGGGCATAGAGACTGAGGCCTTCCTAAGAACATAAGACAAGCCCTGCTGGAGCAGACCAGTGGTCCATCTAGCCCAGCATCCTGTCTCATACAGTGGCCAACCAGTTCCTCTGGAGGGCCAACAACAGGGCAGAGAGGCTGAGGCCTTCCCCTGATAAGAACATTAGAAGAAGCCTGTTGGATCAGACCAGTGCTCCATCTAGTTCACCATCCTGTCTCACAGAGTGGCCAACTAGCTCCTCTGGACAGCTAACAATAGGGCAAAGAGGCTGAGACCTTCATTAGAACATCAGAAGAGCCCTGCTGGAGCAGACCAGTGGTCCATCTAGTCCAACATCCTATCTCACACACTGGCCAACCAGCTCCTCTAGAGAGCCAACAACAGGGTACAGAGGCCCAGGCCTTCCCCTCATGTTGCCTCTCGGCTCTGGGATTCAGAGGTTTAGCATCTCTGAATGTGGAAGTTCCTCTCAGTCACCATGGTTAGCAGCCACTGATAGACTTATTCTCCATGGATCTATCTAATCCCCTTTTAAAGATTTTTATTCCTGTGGCCGCCACTAGGTCCTCTGGCAGCAAATTCCACTTTTTAATCCCTCTCGGTGTAAAGTAGTATTTCCTTTTGTCCATCCTGAACCTTCTGCCCTTTCGCTTCATTGGATGCCCTCAAGTTCTAGTACTTTGGGAGAGGGAGAAAAAGGTTCTCTTTGTCAACTCTTTCCACTTCGTGCATAATGTTATAAACCTCTACCTTGTCCCCCCGCACCTTTGTCCATTGTTTATTTTTGAGTTCACTCGTGCACCACTCCCTAACAAAGGACACAGAAACCAGTATTTGCGGCTGCAGAAAGTTTGTTATCAGTCAACACATCAATTATGAATCAAGTTAAAGCCGTATATTTTTCACTCACACAAATTGGCTCTGTCATACTGTCTCTTTGCTGCTCTGGATGTTTAGAGGCTGTTTGGCTGTTTAGCTGTAAAGGGTGGCTGACCTCTGGTTGTTGGGCCTACTGTCAGCTAAAAATGGCTGCCTGTCTTGCGACGGTTCTGCAAAGCTGGCTTCCAGGCTCACTTAGAGGAAGTGACAGGGCAGGAAGAGTCCCTGCCCTGATGAAAAAGCAGGCAAGCAGGGGACATCTGAGGCATTTCCCCCTTCCTCAAGCTCCATGCCTAGTCATTGGCCTGGGTCGAACCTACCTGAGGGACCGCCTTTCCCTGTATGTACCCCGGAGAGCACTACGGTCTGGGGCCCAACACCGGCTAACTATATCTGGCCCCAGAGAAGCCAGGCTCGCTACCACGAGGGGGAGGGCTTTCTCAGTGGTGGCCCCTATCTGATGGAATGAGCTCCCGGAGGAGATCAGGGCCGTGCGGGATTTAGTGCAGTTCCGCAGGGCCTGTAAGACGGAGCTCTTCCGCCAGGCATTTGAGTAGGAGCCGCTACTTCCACCTTCCCTCCCCCTCTCTGTTTTTCTCCTGCAGCATACCTATTAAAGCCTGACCGCTACTTGTACCACCTGCCACGAGGAAACAGGGGCTCCGGAGTGATTAGGATGCCGCCATCTGAATTTTTAGGACTGAGTGTTGAGCACCTTAGATTGTTAATTTGCGTTCTTATGTGGTTTTAAATATAATGTTTTCTATTGTTTTAATGTTTTAGTATGGTCTGAATCCTGGAGTACCAGGTCTTGTACGCCGCTCTGAGCCTGCAATTGCAGGGAGAGTGGCTTAGAAATCAAATCAAATCAATCAATCAATCAATCAATCAATTGGGGAGTTCTAGTAGGAACACACTGCAGCGCACAGCCCATTTGTTTACCACAGGGGTTCCCAACATTTTTGAGCCTGTGGGCACCTCTGGAATTCTGACACAGGAGGGGGAGGAACAATCACAAAATGGCTGCCACGGGAGGCGAATCCAGCCACAAAATGGCTGCCAAAGGAGGCACAGCCACACAGAGAAAGGATGCCTAAGTGCCGGGGACAACCACACTGGGAAAGAGGAGTGAGAATAAAACCAACACTGTGGTGGCGACTGCCACTGAAACGTTATTCTAATCGGGCCAGTCAATCAGATCTCCAGTGGCCAGTCAGAAGCCCTATTGGGCAAGTATCCCAACTGGTCCCACCCCACTTCGTAAAAACACTGGGTGATATCAGTAAACATGCAGATGAGTGGCATGGGTCCACAGAGCACCCGTGTTGAGGACCCCTGGTGTACCATCAGAAGAACATATCTTGCTTTGAGCACAAAGGGGTGTGGGGGAGTTGCTAATTTTGGTGCCAAAGCCAACTGGAGCAACAAAGGAGGCTGCTCTTTGGCCCCAGAATCTTGTGGTGCCACCCTGGGACTCTGCCGCTCGCTGCTGGCATGCCACTTAACGCAGCGCTCTCCTGCCTCTCAGCTCTGGTGGAATTCCACAAACTCCCTCTCCTGACGAGGGATGGAGGTTGTTTGGGCTTATATTTTCTTGGCTCTGCTGGTGGGAAAGGGCTAGAAGTTTCGCAGGTCGCGGCCCTGCGAGTCGCTGGAAGCACTCGCAGCACAACTACATCCAGCTGTGAGACCTGGGAAACCTCCGTAATCTTTTCAAGAGCCAGGAGGGTTAATTAGGGAGTTGAATTCTTATCAGCCTGCTGCCTCACAGCAGGGGATGGGCATAAGAAAAGGGAGCCGCTGTTGTTCCTTTCTCACTCCTTGGTCCTCGCAGGGTGAGGCCGGCTACACCCTGTGTTGAAATGATGACCTGTGGGCTCCTGGCCTTTTGCTGGTGTTTTTTTGCCACTGCTTGTTGTGGCTGCGATGCTTTCGGCTTTGCATGCATTCCTTCAAGTTCAGCTGATTTTATCCAACTGAATGTGGTGTTTGGTTTTTTTTAAAAAAAATCTTGCATCCAGCATTTATTTTGCTGAGTGGCTGCGTTTGTCCATATGGATGAACCCCAAGGTCCTCCAGACGAGACAGATGGGTTTCCACTGAGGCGCCACTGACACATGCCAAAGTCTTTGTGCTTGTTGGAGAACAATACCAGAGCTCTGCGCCACAGGTACCATGGGAGTCTGATGCCCCCTGGAGCTAGAAAGAGATGCAAGCCTTGTCTCTGGAAAGCTTATACCCAAAAAATCTTGTTGACCTGCAAGGTGCTGCTGGACTCTTATCCAATCCTTCTATCACAGACCGTAAGAACATGAGAAGCCAATGTTGGATCAGGCCAATGGTCCATCCAGTCCAACACTCTGTCACACAGTGGCCAAAAACACCAGGTGCCATTAGGAGGTCCAGCAGTGGGGCTAGGACACTAGAAGCCCTCCCACTATCGCCCCCCACCCCCCAAGCACCAAGAATACAGAGCATCACTTGCCCCAGACTGAGAGTTCCTATCTACACCTTGTGGCTAATAGCCACTGATGGACTTCTGCTCCATATGTTTATCCAATTCCCTCTTGAAGCTGTCCATGCTTGTAGCTGCCACCAGTATTCCCTCTAAGCGGAGTTAGCGTGAGCTAGCTCACAGTTTTTTAGCCTCCGGCTCACACATTTTTGTCTTAGCTCACGAAGGATGGCTCCAGAGCAAACTAATTTATGCAGTAGCCAAATCGCTTGCTCACAACTTTAATGCCAGTAGCTCACAAAGTAGAATTTCTGCTCACAAGACTCCAGAGCTTAGAGGCAGCATTGGCTGCCACCACCTCCTGTGGCAGCGACCAGCATGGCCATTCTCTGAAACTATCTCATACCTCCCAGATGCACACTGGCTCTTTTCCACTTGTAACCACAGCATGCAGGCTGTTATGTCCGGTACCTCTTTGTCCACAGACAGGGAACGTGTCTGGGCATGTTCACCTTTAATGGGATGTGAGAACAACAAGAGCTTCCATCCCCAGAGAACAATGGACCTAGGGTTCCTGCCAGTCCCCCTATCAGGGGCTGAGGATATTTTAATGGACCTATGACAGCCCCTGGCAGGAGACTACTCCCTGTTGGACCAATCCCCTTAAGGGGGAACACGGTCAATGTGTGGTTTATCTGTACATATAAGTGGCTTCCCCATCCCTTGGTCCCCATGCTCCATCTTGACCCTCAATAAACCACAATGCTGATTTCACTGTTACCGACCTCCCGACTCCAATACTTTCCACAGGCAAAAAGCAGCTGTAACATACACACTCCTGCAAGTGCTTCCATTGGGCAAACCACACTGGGAAGCTGCTGTCACGTGCGTGGCTGCACACACATTTCACACGCTTTAACTGTCATTCATGGAGCCCGGCTTCCAAATCCGATTTTTTAAAAAATCCGTCCAAACTGGTCGCCGTCTCTCATCTGGGGCAATAATTTCCATAAATTACCAACAACCGGATAACTAGAGAGAATACTAGCAGCTGCACATTCCCTTTCATCTTGCGTATGGTGACTTACCCAGAACCCGCAGAGAGAAGAGGGTGCACTGGAACTTGCCTTCCACTAGAACTTCTGCCGTGTATTCTCCAGAATCGTTCTGTTGCAATTTTATGAGAGTCAGGCTGCCCGTCGCTGGATCTAGCTCCACTCTGCCCTGGACGTGAGGGGCATACCAGGGGCTCTGATTCCATTCGGCCAACAAATTCTTGCCTTTCTTCCAGGAGATTTCTCCAGCAATCACTTCTGGCTCCAGAGTGACAGCTCCTCCAACGATGCCAAACCTTTCCAAAGGTGGCTTCTGTGGACAGCCGAGACAAACTGCGGCCAACAAAACACAAAGATGCGCAATTACCTGCCAGTGATATTGGAAGCTGAGAGCACACATTATGTCCTTGGGAAAAGAGAAGGAACGTGTGCATCAAACCCGTCCTTGCTGTGGCACAGTGGTTAGAGCAGGGGCCCCCAATGTTTCCAAGCTTACGGGCGGCTTTGAAATTCTGACACAACATGGTGGGCGCGGGGACAAAATGGCTACCACAGGAGGCAGAGCCAGCCACAAAATGGCTGCCCCAGCTGACCTTCAGTCACACGGTGAAGATCCTTCATGCTGCCAAAGCAACGTTTTTAAAAATCTGCACCGCCAATCAAATTTCCAGCCGCCACTCAGAACCCTTGCTGTGCACAAACCTCACGTGACTACGGACACTTTCTAAAAACATCCGGTGAAGGCCAGAACAGATATCAGCAAGCATCATGGCTCCCATGGCCACCACACTGGGGACCCCTGAATCAGAGTGTCGGACTAGGAGCTGTGAGACCCAGGTTCGAATCCCCACTCTGCCATGCAAGCTTGCTAGGTGACCTTGGGCCAGTCACACACGCTCAGTCCAACTTACCCCCGCCCAGTTGTTGTGACAATGAAAATGGAGGAAAGGAGAGTGATATAAGCCACTTCGGGGAAGGCGGTATACAAATCAAATCAATCAATCAATCAATATACAAATGAAGGAAATAAAATAATAATTCTAACAACGTTCAAAATTTATTTATGTTATTTATAATCCACCTTTCACTTGGACTCGAGATGGATTACACAGAGCGAGTCAATACAATCGACAGGATGGGATGTTCAATAAATAACACAATCGGAATTAGGGGAGTAGAACCAATCAGGAGAAAAAGGAGGAGGAGATTGGATTTATACCCCACCCTTCACTACCCGAAGGAGTCTCAGGGCAGCTTACAATCTCCTTTCCCTTCCCCTCCCCACAACAGACACCCTGTGAGGTAGATGGGGCTGAGAGAGCTCTTTTGAGAACTGCTCGTGAGAGAACAGCTCTGAAAGAACTTGTAACTGACCCATGGTCACACCAGCATTTGCATGTTGAGAAGTGGGGAACCAAACCCTATTCTCCCAGATTAGAATCCGCACTCCTAACTACTACAACCAAACTGGCTATCAGAACTGAAGCAAAGCGTGTGAACATGACACGTTTAACATGCAAAAATTCCATAGCAGGATCCTAGTTTCAGCAAGCTGTCCACAGCAGTATACTCCACAGTCCCTAATAATTTAGCCAGGTAGCTTTGTGAAGCGTTTAGTATGGTGTGACCCACCGGCTGAGAAAAGCTCTCTTGACTAATTCAGCTTTGTCCAGTTTGCAGAAAGCCAGGAGTGTGGAAGTCTAAAAACCATCTTGAAAGTTGCCAGTATGTTGTGTCTACAAAAGAGCGGGACATGGTTTTTGGATGTTTTCTGGTACATCCTTTAGGAAGGAGAGGGTAATACTATCAGAACAACACATTGATGAGAAAGGCATGACAAGCCAGCAATAGTTCAAGCCGATTCACCCACGAATGGCTTTGGTCACCTGCACCCAAACTTAAGTAAACCCAAACTAGAACAAGTTTACAGAAGAGTGTTGGTGAATACTGTGTCCTCAGAAGCATGGAAAGGTGACTGCTCTGTAAAGTTTACAGAATGGGTGCCAGAAAGCTCCCCGGGTGAACTCAGCTGGTCTATTCAACCTGCCCCACCTCGCAGGGTTACTGTGAAGACAAAACTGTGTCTGCCATCCCGAAATATCTTTGCCAACCCCACAAGACACATTTTCCTCTGCTTTCAAGGTCTGGCCTTCCTCTCACCATGTGGAGGGCTAAACAAGTGTGTAAGGACTAGACATGTAAAATTTCCAGAAATTTTGAAGCTCAGAAAAAAACCCAGGGTTTTCCCCATTTTGGGGGGGGGGGGGGGACGGAATTTTGGAAAAATTGAAAAAAATGCTACATTAGCACTTCTTTTTTCTTTTCCAGATTGAAAGTCATTTTGTTACGTTAGGAACATAAAATATGACTATGGAAATTTTACTTGGCATGAAATTATCACAACTAGCATATTAAAAATATCGTGTATCCAAACAATTATTGCAAACAGATTTTACTTTTTTTATAATATTTATTTGTAATTGTAACAAATGGAGCAACAATCTCCTGAACTGTTTACTACTTTATGTGGAACAGACAAAAAGACCTCCACAAAACAATTTTTAAAAATCCAGAAGTAACAGTTATTCATATTTCCTCTCCACAGTACTAAATAAAAATTTAAAAACCCATTCTCATAAAAAGAATTGAAGAGGGGGGAAGTGTATAGAAGGGAGTGTGGGACTTTGAGGCTTAGTGAAGCCTGAGTGCCAGTAAACCCCCCCCCACGCGCAAAAACAAAACTGAAACCTTTTTCTTTTGTGACAATAGCGCCTCCTAAAGGAAGAAATACATCCTGTTCTTGCATTTGGAGAGTTCAGTTTGTAACCTAGGACTTGCTTGTCCTCAGTGCACAGAAATCAGATTAATCTGACACCATGCGTATTTTTTAGAAATGATTTGGAAAGTATTTGAACACCTTGTCTTAAAATATTTTATTCATTATGTTAAAATAAAACATTCCGTAATCAATTTTCTTTCCTTTTTTCAATTTTTCCAATTTTTTTAAAAAAAACCAAAAAAGATTTCAGGGAAAAAATGGGAAAAACCGGTTTCCCCCCCAACTTTTTCCAGTTTTTTTCCTGGGCCTTCACATCTCTAGTAAGGACCAAGCTTCACCCATTCCACTCAGCGAGAGCCAAAGAGAGGCTTGTCTTGCCACCAGGATGGCTGAAATAAGAACAAGAGGGGAGGTTTTTCGTTTGCTTGTACTGTCTTCCTGTTGTATACCTATGGAGCCAGCAAGTGCTTACAAGCAGTCTTCTGAAGGAGAACAAAGGCTTCTGCCCCTGAGGCCAGGATAAAGGCTGATAGCTCAGCACCAGGCAAGCCAGGGACTGCTAAGTGACTTGTGGCTTGTGTGGCCCAATGAAGCCGCAGGCCTCTATGGGCACTGCCAGCTCTTTGGCAGCTGCAGGCCTGTGTGGTGCTGAACACCAACCTAATGTGCTTTCCCAGAAGTTGGCCTGCGGTCTTTTCCTGACCCCAGAGGTCCCCAAGCTTTCGGAGCCAATGGGCACCTCTGGAATCTGAGCCAGGATGGTGGGCACAACCGCACAGTGGCCACCACAGAAGGCAGACATATGCACAGAGAATGTCCAGACACTGGGGGCATGAGGAATAATCCTTTAAAAATACACTGGGAAAGAGGAGGGAGAGAGAATAAATCCAAATGCTCCCTCTGAGCTGTGGAGTCTTGTGAGCAAAACTTCCACTTTGTGAGCTACTGGCATTAAAGCTGTGAGTGATCGATTTAGCTGCTGCATCAATTAGTTTGCTCTGGCGCCATTCTTCCTGAGCCAAGTCAAAGATGTGTGAGCCGGAGGCTAAAAATCTGTGAGCTAGCTCACACTAACTCAGCTTACAGGGAACACTGTGACGGCTGGTGCTGCTGAAACGATGTTGTCTTAATCTGCACAGCCAACCAGACCTCCAGTGGCTAATTGGGAGCTCTGCTGAGCACCTGGAGGGCACCTAGAAAGGTGGGTTTTTCTTGTGTGTGTGTGTGTGTGTGTGTGTGTGTGTGTCTTGGCTCCCATGGGCAAAACGTTGGGACCCCTCTCCCACTCCTTCAGACTTCTGCAATGGACATCGGTGGTAACTGTTCAATTTCAATTTAGAGCCTTTTTTTTTACATTAAATATATAAAAAATAAAAGTGTTCCAGGATGGGGAGCACTTTTTACTGTGAACAAGAGAACACTTCTGTTGATGGAAGGAACATCCCAATGTGGTAAAGAAGTTCCTGAACATGTGCAATTCTGCGATCTGAGAAGGTCAGGCTAACAACTAAATAATTATAAAAAATACAAATATTTATTAGGGTGTACACATAAATGAAACATAATAAGGTTAAAAGAAACAGTCTAAATATCAGACTCTTAAAGCTTATTTCATTCAGAACTGTTTGTAATACTTATCACATTGATGGATAAAACTTTTTACCTAAGGACCATTTGCGTTTCGGAGGATTTTGGCATCTTCTGTCTAACATCCCTAGATGCCAAAATACTCCCTTGTTCACAGCCAGGAGGGCTAAAAACCTCAGAGACGTACTTGTTAGAAGCAGGCTTCCAGGACTGAAGGACACCAGCTGCATGAGGGGGAGTCATATACCGAAAGGGTTTTTTTCCACATGGGAGCTGTTCAGTATGTATTTGTGCTGAGGCTAAAAAGTCCTTTTATAATTCTGCCAGGACTAGAACTTTTTTGTTAATTCATTCTGTAACTGTAACAGCAGAGGAGTAATTTACTGTATCAAATGTCCTTGTGAAAAAATGTACGTGGGCTTAACATCGAGACCAGTGAAAGTAAGAATTGGTGAACACAGGAGATGTATCAGATTAAAGAAAAGGAATGTTCCACTCGTCAATCACTATCTGGACCTGGGACATACTGATAAACAGCGGAAATTCTGGATTTTAGAAACAATTCAGACTACAAATTCAAACATGATCAAACTTCTCCAAAGACGGGAGTTATTTTGGATACATCATTTACAGACAGGGGTCCTTTCGTAGAAAAAGAGGTGCAAGAGCTCATTAGCATGACTCATTAGCATACCTCATTAGCATATGCCATGTCCCCTGACATCACCAGAAGTGTGTCAGAAGGGGAATGTCAGTTTCAGCCCCATTATACCCTATGGACCATTGAAATCAATGGCAAAAACTCATAGGGTATATGAGGGGCTGGAGGAAAGGGGGTTTGAGGGAGAGGCTCCAAACTTGCAGGGTAGCTGCTGGGGCCTCTCCTCGAAATACCCACCAAGTTTCAAGAAGATTGGACCAGGGGGTCCAATTCTATGGGCCCCCAAACAGGTTGTCCCATCCCCTCCATTGTTCTCTATGGTGGGAAAAAATGTTAACTTGGGGCCAGCTCACCTATTTCCATGTTGTAGGCACTGCAAAAGGGCTTGCAGAGGGGCTCTCCCCCATCGTCGATTTTGAAAGCAAATAACTGCTTCGTCCTGCGCTGAGCCCCACTGTCTGCAGCTCTTCTCTCATCTCCCAAAGCTACAGAAATCCCCAGAGGTTGGTGCAGAGCAGTGGAGCCAGAGACTTGCTGGAAGCCAGCACTTAACTGATTTCCAGAACCAAGTTTGAGTCCAGCTGCACCTTTAAGACCCACGAAGTTTAACTGTAGGTAGCCTTTCATGGGCATGCACAGTGAACTGACCGCAAGCTTCTGTGCTGGATGTTTTCCTTTCGTTTCCCCACAAGCACTTTCAATTGCAAAGCTGCTTCCCGTTTAACACCAGCTAATTAGTTATCCTGGCCCCCCGCCTCTTGGGACTCCCAAATTGGGAGTTGTAGTTCTAATTCCCTTTGCTATGGTTGCAGTAAAGCCAGCAGAGAACTACAACTCCTAAAGTACAACGCTCTGTGGGCAGGAGTGAGGCAATGCAAGGAGGGAATGCAGCCAGTGGGCAAGGATGCCGTTCTGAGTGGCAGTTCTTGCAGCCAACTGATTTTGGCGCCCCATGAATCTTGCCGCTTTGAAAACAGCTTTATATATAAGAGAGATATTCTTTATGCATGTATTTATGGATGTGTGTCATTGTAAAATAAGGAATATTGACCACTGAGAAAGGCCCACAGGGGCCAAAATGTGTATGGTCCTTAGGTCAAGTTTTATCCATCCATGTGATATGTATTACAAACAGTTCTGAATGAAATAAGCTTTAAGAGTCTGATATTTAGATTGTTTCTTTTAGCATTATGTTTTATTTATGTGTACACTCTAATAAATATTTGTATTTTTTATAATTATTTACTTGTTAGCCTGACCTTCTCAGATCGCAGCTACTTTTTGGGTTGAGTTCCCCCCTCCTTTTTTTTTCTTTGCTTCATGTGCAATTCTGGACAGAGATGCTGGTGGTGCTGCTGGGAGGGGAGGCTACAAATGCAGTTCAGAAATAAGGGAAAGGACCAGGAAGGATGAATGGGGACCATAAATCCACCTTCTGGCATGGCTGTCTCCAGACAGCTGGGAAGGACCCTACCAAGTCATCTAGTCCAACCCACTGTTCAATGAAAGAATACGTAGACCCAACAGATGGCTAGCCCAGATACTGCTTACAGACTTCCCCGTCTGAGAAACCCACTTCAAGGGCATTTTGAACTGCTTTTGTCTTTCACGCATGCATAGCTATGCTACAGTGAGAGACGCTCCACATGCTTTGATGGCCAGAACACGAGCTTCCTAGCACCGTCTCTCTAGGTGGTACATATCTCATGGCTCAGTTCTCGGCAGCTTTCTCTACTGCCACTCCCACAAGTTCCCCGCTTCTCCGAGAAGGCCTGAGGAGGAAACAAGGATCCTCGAGAAAGGCAGCTCATTT
The DNA here is from genome assembly GCA_029233225.1 of Lepidodactylus listeri. Classification (NCBI taxonomy): domain Eukaryota; kingdom Metazoa; phylum Chordata; class Lepidosauria; order Squamata; family Gekkonidae; genus Lepidodactylus; species Lepidodactylus listeri. Next base: position 147,535,025 of record JARCFY010000004.1, read on the forward strand.
GGTTGCAGAGGAAATGCATGGCCACGGCAAGAGAAACCTAACCAGGAAGCGATACTACAGTGACAACGAGAAACCAAGACGGGCTGTTTCCCTGCCCAGCAGATTCACAGAAGCAGCCTTAGGACCAGGCCAACTCTGCCTCTTGATCCAGGGCTGCCTGCTGATGAGAAAGCAAGCGTGTGCCACAACCAGTGACTGCTTGCACCAGCGTGGCAGCAGTTTCCACCCTGTGCAGAGCCAGGCAGCTGAAGGCACTGAGCCAAGCACTTCCATGTCTCTGGCAATTTCTGCCTTTCACATAGTTACTGACACCCTACTGCACACCGGCTACCATACGGCCGTCCTGAACAGGGCCATGCACTTTAAATGGCTTTAGCTGGTTGATTCGTTGTAATTTGTGGATCTGATAAAGGCATATTTCCTTATTTAAATATTTTTCTAGCTTCTCTGAACACTAACCCCTCTGAAGTACTGTGTGGGGTTTTTTGTAATATTCCCTGTTCCAGGAGTCCCCAACATGGCGCTCATCAACACCTTTCCTGGCGTGTTTTTAGGAAATGGGTGGGGCCAGGTTGGTCTTTTGCCCAGCAAGGCTTCTGGTTGACTACAGGAGATCTGACTACAAGAGATTTTTTAAAAAGCGCTTTGGTAGCAGCTGCCACCAATGTTCCCTTTAAGCTGTGGAGCCTTGTGAGCAAAAATTCTACTTTGCAAGCTACCGGCATTAAAGTTGTGAGCGAGCGATTTGGCTACTGCATAAATTAGTTTGCTCTGCAGCCGTCCTTCCTGAGCTAAGACAAAAAGGTGTGAGCCGGAGGCTAAAAAACTGTGAGCTAGCTCCCACTAACCCACCTTAGAGGGAACACTGGCTGCCACCACAGCACAAGGATCTACGCTGTGTTACTAAAGTGAAGCTGCAGCAATCATTTTGCGGCTGGCTCTGCCTCCTCCGACAGCCATTTTGTGGCAGCCATTTTATTGCTGCGCCCACCATGCCGTGTCAGAATTCCAAATGTGCCCGCAGACTCAGAAAGGTTGGGGAGAGCCAGTTTGGTGTAGTGGTTAAGTACACGGACTCTTAATCTGGGAGAACTGGGTTTGATTCCCCACTCCACAGGCAGCTGCTGGATGACCCAGGGCAAGCCATAGTTCTGTCAGAGCTGTTCTCTCATGAGCAGTTCTCTCAAGAGCTCTCTCAGCTCAGAGGGTGTCTGTTGTGGGGAGGGGAAGGGAAAGGAGTTTGTAAGCCGCTCTGAGACTCCAAGTGAAGGGCAGGGTATAAATCCAACCTCTTCTTCTTCTACTCCTCCTTCTCAGAAAGGTTGGTGACCCCTGCCCTATTCAGACCATCATTGTCCTTGTGTCCAAGGTAACATTGATACTTCATCTCATAAAACACTCAAATACTCCTTTTATACTGTTTAGGAATTGCTGAATTTTACTTGTTTCACCACATTCAATAATTTTTTATCTAAATTTTTATTGACTTTCTACAACTGCAACAAACTAAAAACACTACATTAACTAAAAAAAACCCACTAACTACCTGAAAGGTATACAGAAGTCAATTTTTATAATTAGTATAATTAAAGTTATTGGATTCTTAAAAGAAATAGCTAAATCTTCAGGCATATACTCTTGCTTAATAAAATATAAAATAAAACTTGCTAATTATTGCATGATTGACTATAACTCAAAATGAAGAGGCGTAAGCATATCAAAGAAATAAAACTTTCAACTAAACAGAGTCTAAGTCTTCTTCCGTCTTCTCTTCTTCTTTCCTTCTCCTGGAGGCTTTGGCGCTGCAGCTCCCAAATCGGATTCCAACCCTTCTTCTGATTATTTACTTCCAGACGCATCAGAACTGTCCAGTCCATAAATACTCTCTTGTTTTTCTAAAGAATCCTCTGTGGAGCCTTGCTCTTTTCCTTCTTTATAGTAATCCAAGAATTTCTTTGCTTCGGCAACTGAGTCAATTCTTTGTTTTTTCTCTTTGAAAATGAACACCAAACCCTCAGGTGTCAACCACCCATAGGTGGTGTTATTTGCTTGTAAAAAAGTTATTAAATTCTTGTAAGATTTTCTCTTCTTCCTAATCTTGAATGGAATTTCCTTTAAAACTTTAATTTCCTCTTCTTGAATCTTCAGGGTGGTTTTATTTGTGGCCCTTAACGCCACGTCTCTTGTTGATCTTTTTGAGAATCTCACCGTGACTTCTCCTGGCAGGTTTTTTTCCTTCACAAAGTCTGGAAAGGTTCAGTAGACCATATCCATATCTCCTTGTAATATATCCGCTTGCAAACCTGTCATTGGAACCAACCCTTCAGCCAAAATCTTCTTGAGATTCTCACCTTTTTGTTCAGGTACCCCCTGGAATCTTAAAAAGAAAGCAGAACGTTCCATCTGAAGTTTCAAAACATTATCTTTGTCAGAGGACCTTTCACTTTCCAATTCGTCCGGTCTTGTATCAGTCTTTTTTTCATGGATTTTAACCTTTATCAGTTCTTTTGCAAAGTTTTCTGAAGTAGCTTTTGCTTCTGCCGCCTCTTTCGGCAAACTCTAGCTTAGAGTTAACTACAGCCAGTTGTTCCATTAGAGGGCGCATTGCATTTGCTAGAAGAGCAGAGAGATCTGTGGTCTGATCAGGTTTGTCTATCAGAGATTAGATGTAGCTCTGGGAGAAGGTCTTGGCTTCCCCACCATCTTGTCCCCCCCTTCCAGTCATTTTAACTTTGTTTACAGTTCAGAGAAGAGCCACCAAAAATAGTTGAAAGTATGCCTTTTTAACTGCTGTTAGCTTAAAAGCACACCCCAGACTAGCTACAGTTACTCTGCCGCCAAATGATTCTCCAGTCTTAACTTAGCGCCACTTCTTTAAAAAGGGTTTTTTTTAAAAAAAATTAAAAATTAAATCTCCTCTTTTCCAATTTACGCTCCGGCTAGAGAATCCCTGCAGTTTTGCCACACTTACAGTTTTGCCATGCGTTTCATGTAAGTAGTTCTTTTTCAGCTTTTTTGGCTTCTGCAGCCATCCGGTGTGCGCTCATAGGTGCCCGGAGGCGCTGCAGCAGTCAAGCCTATAGAGGCAAAGGGGAACCTCGATCCCAGGATCGCCATCCCAGGAGAGGCTACCTATTGCGCCTCAGGCAGTGTCCCCCTCCGAGGGTCCCTGGGGGTCCGAATCCAGTTCGGATCCCCCTCAAAACCGCCGAGTCCAGGTCGGGTCTCCTGGAGGTCCAGGGAGACTCGCCCGCTGTCGAGATCACCGAAACCGGAAGTCACCACGTTCAATAATTTTCAAAGTGATGTTATTCCCTATCTGATGCTAGACAGTGATCCGAACATACCCTTACTAGCTGCTAGATTCCTGGCCATCATATTTTACCCTATACACTAATTTAGTACTCTTTTAGTCATTGCTCAAGATCCATTGATCAGAGGAGCTTCAAAATAGAAAAACAAGGGGAAAAATGGAATTTTGGTACTGTAATAGATAATGGAGGGAAAAAAACATTAAGATAGCATAGTCTGCTGTTGGCAAGCATTTAACAGCCTGGAGAGTCTCCTCATAACTTTTTAAATGTTTTTGTAGATATGTGAAGGCCTGGGGGGTGGGGACTGGAAATTTCAACCCAAAGAAAACCCTCCGAATTTTTTCCATTCCCCCCCCCCCCCCCAAAATTGTGTATGCATTTTTAAAATGCATGGGTTTGTTCCGATTAACGGTGAGCTCCTGGCTTAGGGATGCCAGCCCTCCAGGTGGGACCTGGGGATCCCCTGGAATTACAGCTCATCTCCATGCTACAGAGTTCAGTTCCCCTGGAGCAAATGGATGCTTTCGAGGGTGGACTCTGTGGCACTGTGCCCCACTGTGGTCCCTGTCCTCCCCAGGCTCCATGCCCAAATCTCCAGGAGTTGCTCAGCCTGGATTTGGCAACCCTACCCCCACACCTCCTGTGGCCAGGGGGGACCTGGCAACCCTAGCCTGGCTCTCTCAGGTGTGTAGCTCACTCTCTTCCCCCTGCAACTTCAAAAAGCTGATATTTTGAGTCACAGGAGCTGCGTGGGCAAAATAACCCAGGCTCTGCCATGAAGATGGGCACTGAACACCCTAAGGTTTTATGACAGGAAGCGGCCATGAGGTCACCCAGTTTCCCCCATCACTTCCTCTCCTGGGACTGTTTCTACCCCAGTAACACATTGTCTTATGTTTACTCTATAAGGAATGCTCCTTTCCACTTCAAACCCCGCCCCCCATGGCTTCAAAATCTCTGCCCCTTCCTTACTAACAAATTGCTACATTCCTTACTAATAAATGTGCTACATCGTGTTTCTTTACAGCCACATATAGCCCCCACAGTAAAGATCCAAAAATGTCCAAGGGGAAGGGCTAAGGATGACTCAGGGTTGTAGGAAGAAGGCGAAAGTTTTTTTAAAAAAAATATTTGAAAGGTACAAAGAAAACCTTGGGAGGGGGGATGGTATAGGCCAGACTGCCTTCCCTCTACGTGGAGGGGCCTACGGTGACTTTTTAGTGGCTGCTCCTATTTTATGGAATATGAAGTCAAGGATGTCTTTTCAGATCTATGCCCCATTTCCCGCCCCCTCCCCTGGCAACCAAAGCAGCTTTCTTGATTCTGTCTTCCACCATTTTACCCACACAACAACAAACTTTTAGGGTAGTTTAGGGTCAGAGTGTCTGACTGGCCCAAGTTCACCCATGGAGCTTCCACAGAAGAATTCGAACCTGGACCTCCCAGATCCTAGTAGGACATTCTAACCACTCTTGTTGTGACATCTCAGGGTTTTAACCCTGAGGTCTTAACCCCCTTCCTTTCGCAAAGGAGAGGATAGTTTTCACCCTCCGGGTCTATCCTGCACTTCTCCCCAATGTGGCCTCAAATCAGCTGACACACTTCGCCTGTGTCCCCATTTTATCACCACAACACTCACCCTGCAAGGTAGGTCAGGAGTGTGTGAGGCCCAAGGTCGCCCATCCCAGCTTCCATGGCAGAGGTAACATTTGAACCTAGGTCTCCCCGATTCCAGTCCCAGCACCATAACCATGCTGAGTGGTTTTGGGATTCCTCAAGTGGAATTATTCAGGAGGGCTTGGGGTACTCCCCTCTCGTTTGTAGCTTCATATATTTGTTCGGGAACTTTTGGGGAAAAGACGGTTAACTGAATATTTTAATTAATTAACTAACTGCTAAATGAAAAAAATGGTCGACCTAGAAAGGGCCTACTCGCAGCATCTGGAGAAGCGGGCACCAGTTCGCCTAACCTCCCGCTTAGGGTTGCCAAGTCCAGGTTGGAAAATACCTGGGGACTTTGGGGGTGGAGCCAGGAGAGAGCGGGGTTTGGGGAGGGGAGTGGCCTCAGCATGGTACAATGCCATAGAGTCCACCCTTCAAAGCAGCCATTTTCTCCAGGGGAGCTGATCTCTGTCAGCTGGAGATCAGTTGTCAAAGCAGGAGATCCCCAGGCCCCACCTGGAGGCTGGCAACCCTACTCCCGCTGGAAGGCAGCCCTAAATTTGAAGGTGCCCCACTGCAACCCAGAACCAGTATTCTCCGTATTTCCGAGGATTGTGTGCCCGGTGCGTAACAAGGGCGAGGACGCTCGCGGAATCCACGTCCGGACCGCGACCCGGAAGGCGCAGGGGCTGGGGAGGGAAGCTTTGGCAGCGGCGCCAACACCAAGGAGCCCCCGAGATCGTTTTCCGACTCCGCCGCTACTAAGCCAGGCCAACATGCGCGGAAGGCGCGAGCGAGAAGCGGGGAAGGGAGAGCCGCCTTACCCGACAGAGCGCAGAGCGCCACCGCCACCAGCCGCCCGCCGTCCTTCCGCATGGCCCTGCCGGCCGAGGGGCGCCGCTCCCCGCCGCGCCAGGCTGCTGCGCTTCCTTCGGGCGCCCGAGCAAAAGTGAAACTTGCGCGGCCGACCCGCCCGCCTCTCCCCTGGGGCGGTGACTGCGACGGCGCTTCCGACGGAGAGCCGACCCTCTTTTCTGCCGCGCTCCAACCGGCGGGCTCCGGCGCTCCGCCGCTCCCCTCGGGCCGCGCCCGGGAAGGCGGCACCCAGCCAGGCGGCGGTTTGGGCGGCTGGGTGGAGGCAAGCCCCCGGAGGCACCGGGGGGGGGGGGGGGAACGCGAGTGGCCAGAACGCCGTGCCAGGGGGAGGCAACATCAGAGAATCAAAGAGTTGGAGGAAGGGACCGCCACGGTCATCTAGTCCAACCCCCCGCCCAATGCAGGAAAGGAAGGGTCTCCGACTCCAGGCCCTCCAGGGTGGCCGCTGTCCTCTTATTACTGTTTCCTCGGGTCCTTAGCCAGTCATGCAGGAATCCGTGCCCTCTCTGACCCCTTGGCCGAATTGGAATCACACAGTCGGAGTCCAACGAGTTCGCTGAATAGCTGTTTAATGCATTCAAAACGGAATACAGGGCTGATGGGCGCCTTGGCACTTCCAGCAATCCCAGAGCTCTATTCTGCCATAACCAGGGGTCCTTTCCTAAAAAAAGAGGTGCAGGAGCTCATTAGCATAACTTATTTGCATATGCCACACCCCCTGACGTCACCAGAAGTGTCATGAGGCCACACATCCCTGACCTCAGGTGTGTCAGAAGGCAAGAAGGGAGGGAGGGGGAAGGAAGGAAAGGAACAGGAAGGAAGGTAGGTAGGTGGGGGAGAGAGAGAGAAGAAAGAAAAAGAAAGGAAGGAGGGAGGGAGGAAGAAAGGAACAGTAAGGTAGGTAGGTGGGGGGGAGAGAGAGAGGAAGGAAGGAAGGGAGAGGGGAAGGACGGGGAAAGGAAGGAACAGGTAGGTAGGTAGGTGGGGGAGAGAGAAAGAAGGAAGGAAGGGAGAGGGGAAGGAACAGGTAGGTAGGTAGGTGGGAGAGAGAGAGAGAGAAGGAAGGAAGGAAAGAAGGAAGGAAGGGAGAGGGGAAGGAAGGGAGGAAGGAACAGGAAGGTAGGTAGGTGGGGGAGAGAGAAAGAAGGAAGGAAGGGAGAGGGGAAGGAACAGGTAGGTAGGTAGGTGGGGGAGAGAGAGAGAGAAGGAAGGAAAGAAAGAAGGAAGGAAGGGAGAGAGGAAGGGAGGAAGGAACAGGAAGGTAGGTAGGTAGGTGGGGGGGAGAGAGAGAAGGAAGGAAGGGGGGGAGAGAGGGAGGAAGGAAGGAAGGGAGAGGGGAAGGACGGGAAAGGAAGAAGCAGTGGGAGGGGGGAGGCTTCTCCTTCAACACCCATTGCCCTTCAAAATGCAGCATGCTATGGATGGATAAACAGGATTCACCAGGATTGGAATAAAAAATTACGCTACATATAAAGCATGAGGTGTGTAACTTGGTGCTTCTCCATTTTTCACCTGCTCTCTGAAATATATTTTTGCATTACTCAAACACATATGCAAAATAACTTTTGTACAACAGTTGATTGATTGCAGTCTCAAGAAAAAAAAGTGAAAGTCACTGAAGTCTAAACTCTTTATTAAAACAAAAGGATATAAGGGAAAGTTTGTGAGGCAGCAAATACTTTAACCATACCCTGTAAATTACAGTTTCACATGGTCACAAAGATTATTTCAAGGCTGTTACTCCACTACCAACTTGCCATATGCCGCTAAGAAAAACAAAACGAGAGAAACCAGTTTTAGAGATGCAAACCCTTACACCCATTTATACATAAGGACAACACTCTGTGAATCGAATTCTCCTTTCAGATTAGGACCCAGGCAGTCCTCCACACTGGGTCAGGTAGGCACCACAGGTCACTCTGAAGGTCACCAAGAGTGCAAGCATATGCAGGGTCAGCCTAGGCGAAAGCTCACAGATTCCAGCTGCCTGCAGTAACTCTGCGCTGTCATCCTGAACTCTCCTAGCCACAAACTCTTCAGACTTTGCTTTTTTGCAGGATACTGACACTATGCCCAACACAATTATTTTCAGCCGCCTTGAGCATCCCCCCCCCCCACTCCGGCCAGGAGAGGATATACTTTTTTTAAAAAAAACAAACCAAGCAGGGGAGGAGGTGCCCTTAATTTAAGGCAGGGTTTTACACAGAGCAGGGGAAGGCTGAATAACACTCCCACCCCACATTCTCTTCTCTGCCAGAGCCTGTTGTCGTTCCTCCATCTCAGCCACCTCCTGCTCCACCATCACGGACGGATCTCCCCCCCACACACACACACACACCTCTGACACAGGAGCGCTTCTCTATTGCTTCTGCCCTTCCACAGCACCGTGTTCCCCCCCCCCCCCAATTAGGGCTGCCAAGTCCAACTTGGGAAATATCTGGGGACTTTGGGGGTGGAGCCAGGAGACTTTGGGGGTGGAGCCAGGAGAAAGGAAGTGACATCATTTTGTGATGTCACATCCTGTGATGTTGCTTCCACATGCTGACACATGAACTCATGAAGTTTCCTAATACTGAATCAGGCCATTGGTCCATCAAGGTCAGTATTGACTACTCAGACTGGTAGTGGCTCTCCAGGGTCTCAGGCTGAGATCTTTAATGTCACCTATTACCTGATCCTTTTTTAGCTGAAGAGGCTGATACCTCCTGCATGTCAAGCAGATGCTCTATCACTGAGCAACGGCCCTACTGAATCCTTCCTCATCTCGGCAGAATATGAAGCACTAAGTGCTACACAAGTGCTAAATATGATTTTCATATCATAAGAACAGGAGAGAAGCCACAGTGGATCAGCCCATCCAGTACAGCCCATCCAGTACAACACTCTGTGTCACACAGTGGCCAAAAATACCAGGTGCCCTCAGGAGGTCCAGCAGCGGGGCCAGAACTCCAGAAGCCCTCCCACTGTTGCCCCCCAAGCACCAAGAATTCAGAGCCTCACTGCCCCAGACAAAGGGTTCCATTTAGACCTTGTGGCTAATAATAGCCACTGATAGACCTCTGCTGGATGGGGACAGAGAGAGAGAGACAGACAGACAGACAGAAAAAAGAAAGAAAGAGGGAGAGAGAGAGAAGGGGAAAAAACTGGCAGAGGCACTTACTTCCATTTAGACCTTGTGGCTATAATAGCCACTGATAGACCTCTGCTGGATGGGGACAGACTAGAGAGAGAGAGAGACAGACAGACAGACAGAAAAAAAGAAAGAGGGAGAGAGAATGAAAAGAGCTGGAAGAGAAACTCACCTTGCCAGCCACATGCAAAAGCAGCTCCTTCAGTCCCTCCTTAATCTCTGGGCGGACCTGTCTTGCTGTGGAAGAAGCTCTCTTGCTGACTTCTTAAAGGGGAAATGTCTGGCGAGGCTTTTTACTGCAGGGCAGGCTCTCTGCAGACATTTCCCTTTTAAGGCAGCCATTTTGTCCCCCCGGTGGCGAACTTTGGAAAAGCGGGAGATAAGCACTAAAAATCAGTGTTTCCCCCACCCCACCGGGGGAGTTGGCAGCCCTACCCCCAATAAACACCAACAAGAGGAAAGGGAGAGACACACACGCTCGCTCTCCCTAGCCCAGGATATGGGGAGGAGTGTGTGTGGCCAGACCTCCCCACACTCTCGACTCTGTCAGGGCAGAGGGGCAACTGCCCTCCCTCCCTCCAGGCAGGACTCAGGAAGAGCTTCACGCGCAGACGGAGTTACGGGGGAGGGGGGAGAAAGAGTGGAGGCGGGTTTCTCACCTGCATCCCCAGCAGGCTGGGCTGCTGCACAGGGGAGTGAGCCATGATGACAGAAGTGGTAGAGGAGGAGAAGGTGGTGATGGTGGTGGGGGCGCTCCGCCGGCCCCGGGACTATTAAAGGGGAAAAGAGGAAGACTATTAAAGAGGATTGAGGCTTCCCGGGGCCTGCGGCGCTCTGCCGCGGCCCCGGGAGCAGTGGGAGGGGGGAGGCTTCTCCTTCCCGGGGCCGGTGGAGCGCCGCTGGCCCCAGGACTATTGAGGGGGATGGGGGGGGAGGAAAGAGGCTTCCTGGGGCCTGCGGCGCTCTGCCGCGGCCCGGGAGCAGGGAGGGAAGGGCTTCTCCTTCCCGGGCCGGCGGAGCGCCGCTGGCCACGGGAAGCATTGACGGGGGGGGGGAGGACAGGGGGGCGGGGCTTTGTCAAGTGCCCGCCCCCTCGCCTCCTCTCTCCCGGAGCGGCGCTCTGGCGCGCCCCGGCCCCAACGGAGCCCTGGCCATAACCAGGAAGGGCAGAAGGTCTTAGACCCCCAAATGGCATCGCATATCGTTTACACATTAAAGGGTCTCTAACTGGTACCAGGCAGTTAACATCATACAAGCATCATTTGACTCAGTGCATCTCTCCGCGGGTGTCAGTAATTTCACTTGTTCATCTTGTCTTCAGAACACTGGGTTCCTTTCTGGCCTGCATGTGGAGAGCTAGCTGATAAGGGGTATGAATCACATTAAACTTGCTCTCGGGTCCTTGCAGCTTACGCATTACATTTCTATTGCATCCGAATTCCACCTAATGAGGCTTCTTATACAAAAAGTGCAGTTATAAAATATATATGTATTCTACTATAAGTTTCTCTAATCAGAAGCTTCTTGGTTACATACCAGGATCTGGGTCTATTATGATTAAACTTTTGGAGGCCCAGTGACAGCTGTCAATATATATATATCAAGGAGAAAGTGTCAGAAATCACATTCAGAAATGGCATTCTTTCCCCCTTGTCCTACACCAAGATTCTGTGGCTTGTGGGTAAAAATTTTCTGGTGTGTCTGCCCTTATTTTTATGTCACTGCCAATCTGCCCCCCAAGCCTGACCACCAACAGCCACCCCTCTCCCCCTCCCTTCCTGCAAGATTTAAAGGGCTCTTCAGCTGATCAGTGGGGGGCACCTGGCTGCTGATCACCTGGAGCCCTTTAAAACTTGCAGGAGGGGAGGGAGAGGGGGGTGCCATCCCCCCTTCTCAAAAGCATTTAAAGGATCCCTTTAAATGCTTTTGAGAAGAAGCGGGGGGCACACACATGTGAGCCCCCCATTATTCTAGTGTCCTGGCCCCACTGCTGGACCTTCTGAAGGCACCTGGTGTTTTTGGCCACTGTGTGACAGAGTGTTGGACTGGATGGGCCACTCGTCTGATTGCACATTGGCTTCTCTCATATCCTCCCCCTCCCCTGGTCCGCCCGTCCATCCCCTGGCATCCGCTCCGCCCCAGATGATGTCAGCCTGGCCAGGCTGGCGGCTCCTCCAGCCTTCTCCTCCTCCACCGCCCTCCCTGGGGAGGCTGTGGAGGGTGGCATGGCCTGGCTCGGCTCGGCCAGAGGAGGCCTGCTCCCCCTGCGCCTGGGGGCGCCCGCCGCCCTGCCCCACTGGCTGGCCCTCCCGGTGGTTCTCCTGCCGGACGGCAACCAAGACAAAGATGTCGGCGAGGAAGAAGAAGAGCGGCAGCAGCAGTGGCCTGGGCGGCGGAGGTGGTGGTGGTGCAGTGGGAGACGCGGAGGCAGAGGGGGGCGCCTGCTGTCTGACCTCACCCCCGCCGTGGCTGTTGACCCTCACTGCTTCCTTCTTCTCTAGCTGCTCCTGCCCACCGCCCCCTGCCCCCCCGGGTGAGCGCCCCATCCCTGCATCTGCCACGATCACTGCACCCGACTCTCCCGTGCAGCGATCTGCAGGTGCCCACCTCTCCCGCGTGGGCACTCGGTTCACCTCGCCTGGCCCTGACCTTGCCAGCCCAGCTCGCTGCTGCCACCGCTCCTCCTCTGCCTCCCTCTCCCCGCCCCTCCCCACCGCCTCCCTCCCTCCCCACGGCTCACCAAGCAGCCGCCCCACCCTGCCGCCACCACCTCCCCACTTATTGTCACTCCCAACACCTCCCGGCTGCCTGCCTGCCGTTCCTTCTGGGCTTCTTCTCCAGTGGTGGCACTTGGCGGCGGCAGCCGAGGAGGAGCGGCAGCAAGCAGCACGGTCACCTCGCTCCGCACCTGGCTGCAGCATGCTGAATCGGAACCCCTTCCCTGCCTTTCTGGCCTGAAGCAGTTCCTGGGGATAATGTTTGAGGGAAACCACCTGGGTGATGCATGTGGGGTTCCCCAGTAGGGCCTCCTGGGACTCTTTGTGGCCGAGAAAACAGCTGGTGGGTTGGTGGGGGCTGAAGCCTCTTCTTCATGTGTGCCAAACTTTTGATCCTAATCTGTCACCGTGTGTGCAGAAATTAAGGCCAGGACTCTTTGATACCCCACCATTCTCTCCCCTGGGAACTCAAACAGGCTCACGTCAGTCTCCTCTTCTCCACTTTATCCTCATGACAATCCTATGAAGCAGGCACGTTGGTGCTTTTGGGGGCTTTGCCCCCTTTCTTAAAGGCACAGCCCCACAAGAATTTCTTCTGAAAATGCTTTTAAAAATCATTTAAAAACATTTTTTTTAAAGGCACGCACTCCTTTTAGCAGAGTGGGGTGCTGGTGTTGACTGATTCCCACCCTGAGCAAGGGGGTTGGAGTAGGTGACCTCTAGAATCCCTTCTAACTCTGGGTCAAGAAACTGGTCTCCTTTAAGACAGTTTTTCTGCCTAAGTGTTAGCTTCCTTGACTGTAGAAGTCATCACCCCCACTTGTCGGATTGTTATCAGAATTGTTGCTCAGGCTGGCAGAAGTGATTAACTTGCAGCAGCTGAGAACTGTCATCTAAAGTGGTTGACAGCTTGCAATTTAGAGATCTCTCCTGGTATCAGCTTTCTGTTGGCTAAATGGCTTTTCTTTCTGCATTGAGAACTTCAGCCCTGCCAGAAAAGATTTTGCCTCACAAGCCACAAAGTCCTGGCTATGGGCTTGCTGTGATTTAGGTTAGGCTGAGTATGACTGGCCCAAAGTCACCCGGCAAGGTTCTGTGGCAGAGTGGGGATTCGAACCCACGTCTTCTGGATCCTAGTCTGACACTAACCACTGTGCCATGCTAGCACAATTAAGCCCGGCCATCTGCCTGCATTTTGGCAGCTTCTTGCCTGCAGCCGGACAAATGAATTCACACTGCGACAATCTCTGGTTTGTTCAGAGCATCTTCTTTGCCGGCGGCCTTGATCTCTGGCCAAACCATGGGCCGCCCTGCACCGCCCGTGCTTGGAAGCAGAGAGAGTAAACAGAGCTTGGACTCTCTGTCAGGGTGAATTGTGGAGCTCTGAGTCCCTCCGTGGAGCTTTGATTCTCTCCCTGGCTGGGCAGCAGGCAGAACAGAGGGCTTATTGAGACGCACCTTTGGAACGGCCCACAGAAACCAAAGCCAGCTGACCCCGCGGACTGAATCAACTCTCTTTGCAATCGCCGATGTGCCATATCGTTCCTCTCTTCTGTACCAGTAGTAATATCAATAGTTAGAAATATATAGTTCAGGGTTTTTTTAAACAAAAACTCCCAAAACGGAAAGAGTTACCACCCACCCTGCCCCAGCCTCGGCATCCGTTGATCATTAACTCAGGATGAGCCCTCTGGTTGTGCGGTCTTGAGTTCACTGACAGCCTCTGCTGCTGCCAGAAGAACCCTTCGGGAAAGATGGTCGCGAATCCTCGGAGGTGGCCCTTATTGGCCTTGGCGATGCAACTGCTTTTCCCCTTGACTGGCAGAGGTAAGGAAGGCGCGGGGTGGGAGGCAATGAGAGAAGCGGAGGGCTGGAACAGATGTGACTGGGCAGCTTTGCCAACATTCATGAAACTGTGGATTCGAGATCACGTGGTTACAGCAAAGCCGATCAGTGCAGCCCACCAAACTGAACATGGCGCACCCTCTAATATCTTGGATTGGGGCCTGCCTGGGCCTTCTATTTACAGCCCTTGGCCGGAAACACATATAGCTTGCTGAAACTAGGATCCTACGATAGATTGGGGTGGGTAGCCGTGTTGTTCTGAAGCAGGGGTGGCTAAACTTGCTTAACGTGAGAGCCGCATAGAATAAACGTCAGATGTTTGAGAGCCGCAAGACATGAACAAATATTACACGCATGTTTTTACCGACATGCGGATGTGCTTTTAATTAACATTAAATGAGACTGCCAAAAATAAAAACGAAAGGAATAAAAACAGATATTGATAATGATATTTATCCAGTGATAAATATCTTGTAGGCTGGGTTTTTGGGGTTTTTTGAGAATACATTTAGAGTTGCTTTCTTTCTCTGTCCCCACCCCACCTCAAGCCGACCCAGGGAGGGGAACACTGGCTGGGGAATGGAAGACATGCCTCCCCTTTGCTTCTCCAGTCACCCTGCCAGGAGCCACACAATATGTGTGAAAAGAGCCGCATCTGGCTCCTGAGCCACAGTTTGGCCACCCCTGGTCTGAAGCAGCAGAACAAAGTCTGAGTCCAGTGACACCTTTAAGACCAACAGAGTTTAGTTCTGGGCATAAACTTTCATAAACTTCTGGTGTACATGCACATGAAGACTTATACCCAGAATTAAACTTTGTTGGTCTTAAAGGTACCACTGGAATCAAACGTCGTTATTTAGGATCCTACTCCGTAATCTTTACATCAATTATTGTGTCAACGTTCAGACTTATACTTTGCTTCAGCTCTGTTTTCAGACTTCTGGTCGGTTCGACAGCCCTAGTTCCTGTTGCATTGTTCACGGGATGTCCCATCCGTTGATTGTGTTGCTGACTCACTGTGTCATAATCTGCTCTAAATCCAAGTGGGAAAAGTAGACTAATTGCGCGTCATTGTGTTTCGTTGGCCGCAGTTTGTCTCGGCTGTCCACAGAAGCCACCTTTGGAAAGGTTTGGCATCGTTGGAGGAGCTGTCACTCTGGAGCCAGAAGTGATTGCTGGAGAAATCTCCTGGAAGAAAGGCAAGAATTTGTTGGCCGAATGGGATCAGAGCCCCTGGTATGCCCCTCACGTCCAGGGCAGAGTGGAGCTAGATCCAGAGACGGGCAGCCTGACTCTCATAAAATTGCAACAGAACGATTCTGGAGAATACATGGCAGAAGTTCTAGTGGGAGGCGAAATCCAGTGCAGCCTCTTCTCTCTGCGGGTTCTGGGTAAGTAGCCATACAGAAGCCCTGCAGATGAGGCTCCCCACCGCCTTCTCCTGCCACCCAGTTTAAATCTTTACTTGGGCCCAATCCGCATTTGCTATGTAAAGCTGTTCCGTGCTGCTGTGGCGCCGGCTTCCCATTTGGCTCAGTATAAAGCTCTCCTCCGTCCGCATCAGGGCACAAGTTGTTTAAGGGCAGCGCGAGGGGGGGGGGATGGGGGCCTCCCAGGGGCACTGCACTGCAGGGAGGAAACGGCACCCGCAACCCCCCCCCCCCAGAAAGTAAAGGGGGTGACCTGGTGGAAGGGGAGGGGGAGATGGGGGCAGGAAAGACGGAACGAGCTGGGTAAAAAACACGAAACACCCGGCGGTTGCCAGGCGGGTGTGCTGGGGATTTGCCCCAGGAAATAACAAATGGTTCAGGGGCGAACGTGCTTCCAAACCCCCCCCCCCCAATATGACTGCAGAAAAATGTTCCCTGGCTGCTTTTAAACGCAGAGGACTGGATCTTCAGCTAACTTGTTTTCCTGGTGACAATTTGCATATCTCCTTAGAAAAGATGGGGGGGGGGGAATCCAGCTCCAGTTGTCTGCTCGGGGCTGGGGAGGAGCAATCGTACCACCTTAAAACCAAATCCAGATAAGGCAGTGAGATGCCGTAGTGACCTCGGAGTCACTACTAAGTGGCAACTAAATGATGCAGACAGCTGGTGCTGAGATGAAACAATAGGAGAGCGGATGCGGCATGAGATGCAGACAGAAATTTGTGAGACGACGTGAGATCGTTGGCACAGTGGTGGGAAAGACCAGTGGAGATTGGACCTTGGTCATAAGTCCTCCTAGATTCTGTGAGGCTTTACTTCCGAGCAATTGTGTGTAGGATTGCAGTCTAAAGCTGTGCAGAAGGCAAAAAATTGGCAAGTGTGCCTGGTCATGGAAAAATGAGACAGGATCAAATCCTTGCTGAGCCATGAAGCTCACCGGGTGAACTCGGCCTAGTAATTCCCTGTCAGTCTAAACCGCCTCACAGGGGTTGTTGTGGCAGGATAAGACGGGGGGAAAGAGATAATCAGGTTCCTTGGAGGATGGCTGGGATGGATATCTAATAAATGAAACTCTTAAAGCCACAGGGATCCTGTCTTTTAAAACTCCTTGGGCAAGCCACTCTCATAGCCCCTCCTTAAATCACCCTCTCCTCCCTCTCCCCAGCCCCATGGTATTAGTTTCCGACAATCAGGGGTCTGTTGGAGCGGGAGCGCACAGGAGCGCAACTCCGGGAGTGAGGACCCCAGGGGGCGGGCACATGACCAAGCCCCGCCCCCTCTTCAGCTTCCCCGAGCAGTGCAGAGGCGCAGCGCCCCGGGGAAAGCCCTGCTAGGGTCTTTATTGTTTTTAATGTTTTGTTTTAATATTGATAATTTTATCATTGTTCCTTTTATGACTGTGTGCTGCTTTTCCAGAGACTCGCTCAAGGTGGCATATAAATTTTCTAAGTATACCATTTTTTATCTGGGCACATGACACATAAGTACTGGAGAAATTTCACCAACCCTTCAGCAGCTTCCACCCCATCAGTTTGGTGTAGTGGTCAGGAGTTGGACTCTAATCTGGGAGAATCGCGTTTGATTCCCCACACCTCCACATGCAGCTGCTGGTGTGACCTTGGGCCAGTCACAACTTCTCTCAGAGCTGTTCTCTCATGAGCAGTTCTCAAAAGACCTCTCTCAGCCCCACTTACCTCACAGGGTGTCTTGTTGTGGGGAGGGGAAGGGATGGGTGGTGCACATGTCCTGGGTATCTCAAGTCTACTTGAAACCTGGTGGTTTCAAGGGAGCAGGAAGAGAATGAGGGTGTGTTCTTTACGCTTATTTTTATTGCACAAAGTATTGGACGGGGAAGGGAATGGAGGAAGAGCAGGTCAGTTTCACTCACCTGTGGAGTGGAGCCTGAGGGGTGGGTGTTGCCTTCTGACACACTTCTGGCATGTTAGGGGGTGTGGCATATGCAAATGAGTTATGCAAATGAGCTATGCTAATAGGCTCCTGCACCTCTTTTTCTACGAAATGACCCCTGCCGACAATACTCTGGTATTCCTTTTTCCAGTTTCCTTGTATGTATGCTAAAACACAAATCTAAGATTAGAACCTGTGGTAGGGCAAACAGGACCTGTCGTTGCCACCGTCCGGGGGGGGAGGGCTGGAGTTCTCCTGGAATTACTGTGGATCAGCAGCATACAGAGAGCAGTTGCCCTGGATGCAAGGGCAACCTTGGCCGGTGGACGGTATGGTGTCCCACCCTGCTGAGCTCCTCCCCGCAACTGCTCCTTTCTAGATACGACCATAGAGAGCTGCCTTCTCAGCGTCTAGGCAGCTCCAGGTTAATTCTGATTGGCTGGGCCAGTTTCAATCTTGCCTGTCCGTTTCCCTCAGCGTTACAAGAGGAGATGCTCCTTGCAGTTGTCTCCAGGCCTGGTCCCCACTTCTTTTGTTTGCCCTGAGTCTAGCATCTTTCCGATTGGCTGCAAGAGCAAAGTTTTGGGTCTGCCAGGGATCGCGCACCCGGTCGTGCACGAGTGGAAAGGGTTTCGGGAGCTGAGGGACCCCAGTGCACGGCACAGACAAGGGTGTACTCTGCTGGCCCACTCATCCGACTTCAGCAAGGGGCCAGGGCTTCTACTGCTGCTGTGCATTGATGGGGTCTCCCCTGCCCCTTGCAGTCTCCCCGCTACTTTGACCAGGGAGGACCAGGGAGTGTGAAGCTTCTGTACTATCAGCAAAAGATCAGACCTTTGTATTTAAACAGAGTTCTTTATTTCTAATACTGGAACAGGTACTCGATGTTTGTTAGAGATACAGAATAAAGATGACCTGGGTTAATATACCTTCAGGCATAGGTGCTTGAACATAAACATCCAATCAGAATACACGCAAAAAAGCGGGAAGGGAAATGGCGACCGTTTGTTCCCACCAAAGGTGGGAAAGTTATAAAAATTCTCCTCTTGCCCTGAGTGACCCAGATGTGAGAACTCTAGGCAAAACATTTGGCCAGTGACAATAAAATAACTTCCAAGGCTGTACCCACTCTGATAACATACTCGGAGCCTCAAACGAGAGGGGGAGGGAACCTGGACAAGATAGCTGCAGTTGTTTATGTGACGCATAGGAATGTGAGAGGCCACCCTCCCGGGGAAAGAGTAACGCTAAGCAGGACAGCAATTTCTACTTCAAGGCAAGCAATAAAACATTTGGTGATAGCAAGGCACAAAGAAACAGAAAGTAACATCAGGGCAACCATAGAACAAGCAAGCTATTGTCAGATTCTGACAGGGAGGAGATTAGCTAAACATTCCCAGATTCCATGCATCTCTAAACCTTCTGGCGGTCTCTGGAAGCTTAGTGTTAAAATGGCACCTCCTTGTTTTAAAATTTTTAAAAACCCTTGGGACGCCACCCCTCCTGACAGACCAGCCAGCCAACCAGCCAGCCGCCAAGCTTGCATACCTCTATGGGTCGCCCATGCCTGGAACAGCCCAGCAACAGCAAGCTGATGGGGGTGGGAGAGTGGGGAGGAGTGGAGAGAAAGGGGAGGGTGTGGTGCGCCCCCATTCCTTGCGCGCACACTTGGCCAAGTTGGTGGGAATCGGACGCCACCTCACACAGGTCACAAGTGACGTTACAACCACAATTAAGCAAAAAAATGTGGGGTTTGGTTGTAGATGCAGAATGCACGTGCAGAATACACAATTAATAAACCGGAGAAAAATGTACAGTGCAGAGGGCAGACACACAAATCCAAAGCCTTAAAGGCTTGACTCCTCAGAGTCTCCGGAGTAAGCTGCAATGAGCTGTGCGTGCCGAAAGGGCCACATGACCACTTTCAGATAAGCCGTGGAATCAGCGAACTGACAGAGAAATGAAACCACTCAGCAAAGTAGGTTTGAGGAAGATCAGGGAAACGCTGGGGAAACCCTGGAGGTGCATTCATGCACCACAAGATAGTCTAGGGAAGCAGGGAAAACCCCACTTCCCTGAAGCATCGAACTGGAGTTGGGCACATAACTCACGTGGAAAGAGTCGTTTCCATCAGTTCCTGGAACTCTGGCTTGAGACATTCCTAGAGATTTGGGGTGGTGCCTGTGGAGAGCAGAGTTTGGGGAGGGGGCTCCTTGAAGATGTGACTCCAATCTTTCCAAACTGCTGTTTCGTCCAGGAAATGATAGCTGAAGTCTGGAAATTGATTGTAATTCGAATTCCCACATGACAAACGTATCAGGTAGCCAGTCCTTATCGCCTCCATGGCATCCTAACAATGCCATGTTTCTCACACATCTGCAATCGGCTGTGGATCACTTGAGGAAAGAGAGGAGAGGGGGCCACTTGATCTGGAGAGGCCCTGGCTCAGTGGGTGAGCGTCTGCTTGGCATGCAGAAGGTCCCAGGTTCGATCACCAGCATCCCCAGTTAAAAGGACCAGGGAGGAGGTGATGAGAAAGGCCATCCCCTGAGACCCTGGAGAGAGGCTGCCAGTCTGAGTGGACAATGCTGACCTTGATGGGAGAGAGGGTGGCAGTGAGCTCGTCACGAAGCTGCAAGAGCCTCCTAGAGGTCGTTTATGAGAACCTATGAGATGGCAGTGAAGGCCGCGAAGAAGGGTTTCTACGAGACCTCCACTGCGTCTGCTAGCTCTCACCCAGCCCAATTATTTAGAATTATTCGGTCATTGACTGCTTTGCCTCAGGGCATCCCAAATGCTAAGGAATTGGCGATTGGGTGTGAGGCCTTTGCGAGCTATTCTTGTTACTCCGCTGCGACCTTCCGATCACACTTGACACAGTAAAAGAACTGGGAGCCCACTGGCTGTCTTCGGGTCCAATTTTGGACCACTTCAGCCTGCTGTCCCAGGATGAAGTTGACAAGACCCTGGCTGCCGTGAAGCCTACCACATGCCTCCTAGGTCCCTGCTCATCATGGCTAGTTAAAGCTTATGGCGATGAGGTGCGGACCCCCCAAGGGAGATTATCAACTTGTCCCTTTTAATGGGGACTTTCCCGGGGGAACTGAAGGAGGGGATGGTTCGCCCTCTCCTTAAAAGGCCTTCATTGGATCCTATGGTCCTTAATAATCACCTACTGTTCCTGGGTGAGGTAGTAGAGAGGGCAGTGGCAACACAGTTTAAGGCTTTCTTGGAGGATGCTACTTGGAGGATGCTAAGATCCTGGACCCCTTCCAGTCCAGCTTTTGCCCCGCCCATGGGATGGAGACGGTGTTGGTCACCCTGGTGGATGATCTCGATCCAGGAGTCACCTGAATCGAGGCGGTTCAGCACTGCTGATACTTCTTCATCTGTCGGCAGCGTTTGATATGGTTGACCTTGACGTGTTAGCCCCCTGCCTCGCCGATGCTGGGATACGGGGGCTTGCCTTGCAGTGGCTGACCTCCTTCCTCCAAGGCCGGGGACAGAGGGTGGCACTTGAGGGGGGAGCTATCTCAGCGACACTCACCGGAATGTGGTGTGCCACAGGGAGCACTCCTCTCCCCTTTGCTAGTCAGTATCTATATGCACCCCCTCGCCCAGATTATCCGGAGCTCTATACACCCAGCTCTATCTACTGATGGACAGCCACCTGGATACGCCCTCTGGAAATCTGGATGAGGCATTACAGGCTGTGGCTGGATGGTTGCGATGGAGCCGACTGAAGCTTAATCCAGCTAAGATGGAGCTCCTGTACCTGGGTCGCGGGGGACTGGGACAGGGAATCAGGCTCCCAGCCTTTGACGGGGTCCCATCGGTCCTGACATTGAGGGTGAAGAGCCTGGGGGTGCTCCTGGATGCCTCGGTCTCTATGGAGACCCAAGTCACCACCACTTCCAGGTCTCTATGGAGGCCCAAGTCGCCACCACTTCCATCTGAAGCAGGTCAGGCAGTGGTCCCCATGTCTCACTCCCCAAGATGTAGCAACAGCGATCCATGCAATGGTTACTTCCTGACTGGATTATTGTAACTCTCTCTACGTGGGGCTGTCCTTGACTCTTCTCCGGAAGTTGCAGCTAGTCCAGAATGTGGCAGCGCGGGTGCTGATGGTGATGCCTGTGTGGGCTCTCCTCCACCCAGTGCTAAGTGAACTGCCCTGGCTGCCTATCGAATTCAAGCTGTTGGTACTTACCTTTGAAGCCCTATACGGCCAGGGGCCAGCATACCTTCGAGACCGCCTCTTCCCATATGAGCCCCATAGGGCTGCCAAGTCCCCCGGGGGGCGGGGATTCTCTCGCTAAATAGGTCCCCAATCCGCCAGTCTGGATTCGGCCGGCGGGGGGAACCCCACTCCCGAAATGGCCACATCAGGCCAACGTGCCCAGCGCGATGACATTGCCCAGAAGCGACGTCATCATGCTGAGCACGTCGCAGGCCAACACTCTAGTAATCGCCCTGAAAACTCTATGGTACCATTGTCCTGTCCTGGGTTGTCCAGGACTTCACTCCCCTCTTGCCGAGTCAGGGCCCCACTCACCCGTCCCCGCTGCAGCCGCGGCCGGCACCTGCAAGCACCGGGCAGGGGCCCTCCCCTCGCCAGAGAGACCAGTCGGGGAGCCGAGGAGGAGCAACACCGAAGTCCCCATGGCAACCGGCAGCATCCCAGCAAGAGCCCGGGGATGCACTCGGGCGCTGTGCCTCACCATCGCCACCTGAAGAGAGGCCGTGCCGGGTGCAGCCATGGGGCCAGGGCCGGGGATGGGGCCATGTGCTTCAGCAGCCTGCTCAGAGAGCGGCCCTGGCGAGACCCCACCAGCGGAGACGAGGGCAGCCGGCCGTGCCTCACAGCACTCCAGAGATGGAGGCGTGGCCACATCAAGGAGGGCGGGGCCGGAGAGGGAGGAGAGGTCCAGTGCCCGTGGGTGGCTCTGGGAGAGGGGAGAGGCAATAAAATAGAGTGGCAAAAGCGGGGCTGGGGAGGAACAGCCGACAGCGTTGAAGGACAGAGAGAGAGAGAGAGACTGAGAGCATAGACACGCCAACGAAGGCAGAGGGGTGAACGAGGGTGTCATTAACCCCGCCCCCTGCCATTCTGAGGCCCTGCAACGCCCTTTTCGACCTCAACCCCTTTCCCAGGACCAGCCCCGGTGCAGAGGCGCCACAGCCACAGGGGACGCACCCACCGGGGCGGAGGCAGAGCGTGACAACCATAGAGTTATGAGAGCGATTACCAGAGCGTCGCCCAGTGACGTGCCCGGCGTGCTGATGTCACTTCTGGGCAACATCATCGCGCCACATGTGAAGGTCCCGGACGAGGAGTGGGACTCCACTGCTCGATCGGATAAGTAACTTGGCAACCCTAGAGCCCCACAGAGCACTAAGGTCAACAAATCAACATCTCTTGGTAATCCCCGGCCCCAGGGACATCCAGCTTGCCTTGACCAGGGCCAGGGCCTTTTTGGAATAAGCTCCCAAGTGAGATCAGGGCCCTGCGGGATCTATTACAATTCCGCCATGTTAGCCGAATTGCTTTAATTTAAGCTTAGCAATTGGCAAAATACCGGGTTCTTGCCAACTATACCAGGGTCCCACCCCTCCCGGGAGTTCTCAAGGAAAGAGGGACATGAGGCAGATAGCAAGTTCAATGCCGTTTACTGGATAATGTTGTTCAAGCACGCCAAAAACAGATTCTCACACACAAACACACAGGCCTAGGAAAATAAAGATAGAAAATAGCACTGTTGCATTAGCAGGAGTTTTCGTTGTTTGGGTGATACTGTACCTGTCCTGAAGAGGAGTTGTCTGCTCGAAGGAGGGATTGGATGGGGAGAGAAAAACAGAAAAATGGGACACGTGGCTCAAACCGGCAAGACCACGTGGTCTCTCTGGTCCGGAATCCAGAGATTTAAAGATGGAGGCAAGGGTATTTGGATAGGAAGCTGGACATAAGGGGTAGCAAAGCAGATAGGGGACGATGGCTCAAGAGACCGATTGCCTCTGTGCAGGGTCTTTTATTAGGTGGTCTTGGGGGCGGGCTGCGCAGACCACATCCCACTAACACACCTACTAGGCGGTCCATCCCTTCTGACCCTACCATAGGTTAAAGGTGAACAAAGGAGGAGAGGCCAAGGAGTGGTCAATATTGTGAAACTGAAACTAAACAGGAACTTGACACCTGGGCAAGGTCCGATGACTCACTGGATCACCTCCATTGTCTGTTGGTGGCCCTAGCCTGCTGGCTGATGGCCCGACCATTAGTTGCCAGGTAACCTTGTTTAGCATAATCCGTGCAGGTATGCTGGAGGGGGCAGGGGTTGACCAGCGTGGAGCGACAGAAAGAAACCTCATGGCAGAAGGAGTCTTTGTCTCTGTCTTGGTGAACTATAGAGGTTGCCAGCCCCCAGGATTAGACTGGAGCTTCTCCCAGCAATTGAGAATGCCTGTAGTCCTTACAGCATAGCAACATAAGTTCAAGCTTATGAATATTACCATCCATAAGAGCACTAGCAGTGCCTTGCTGGCCAACAGCCCGGTCTGTAAGACGGAGCTCTTCCACCAGGCTTTTGGTTGAGGCAGTGGGTGCCCCCTCTCTGTAGCTGACCCCACCAGCGGCCTGGATCCTAACATCTTAAAATCTTTCACCACTGTTGGTATGGTTCTATCAGTGATTACACAGTACTTAGGAGCACGGTATTTTATACTGTTGCTTTAATCTGGTTTTAACTGTGTTGTATTTTACACTGTCATTACCCACGCTGAGCCCACCCGCGAGGAGGGCGGGATATAAACCCGAATGAATGAATGAATGAATGAATGAATGAATGGCAATTTCTTGTGTTCATGAAAGAGGCACGAATGGCCATGAAAAGCACTATTGTCTACCCCAAAACATTTGCAAAGGGACGTTTGGCAAAGGAATTTGGAACCCTTCCGAAATTTAACCCTGAACCCAGCAGACCCACTCAACAGACTGTGGTTTTCTGCTTCCACGCAGCAACACGGTCTTCCAAAGAATGTGAAAGAAATCTCTCGGTGCTTGGAACAAAGGTCGTTTTCTAATCTTGCGACAGGGGTTTGCAGTCTTGAACCAGGAAGACTGAAGGACACTTCTGCCGCAAGAGAACAGACTTTACCACTGGGGAGGGGAGACGTGACAGTCTAGATTTTGTGATAAGGATCTAGGGTGGGCAGCCCCCCCTCCCCGACCACCAGCAGGGGATGGGGGGCTAGGGTTGCCAGATCCAGGTTGGGAAACTCCTGGAGATTTGGAGATGGAGCCCGGAGAAGTTAGGAACTTCAATGGGGCACAGCGCTATACAGTCCACCCTCCAAAGCATCCATTTTCTCCAGGGAAACTGACCTCTGTAGTCTGGAGAAGCACTGTAATTTGGGGGGACCCCCAGGTCCTACCTTGAGGCAGGTGTTTTCCCTCATCCCCCAGATTTATCATGTTATTGGCAGGAGGATGGTGGCCACCTCTGGGTTGGGATATTCCTGAATATTTTGAGGGTGGAGCCCAGGGAGGGTGGGGTTTGGGGAGGAGAGGGACCTCAGTGGGGCACAGGGCCCTAGAGTCCACCCTCCAACTCATCCATTTTCTCGGGGGGAACTGATCTCTAAAGTCTGGAGGTCATTTATGATTCCAGGGGATCTCCAGGCCCCACTTGGAGGTTGGCAAGCCTAGCGGGGGAGGAGGGACCATGGCACCCCAAACACCCATCTAAAGCTGAAAGCTCTTCCTGAATTCCCTGCTCACTTCAGTGTTTAATTTAAAAAAAATATATATATAGGCGTCAATGAAAAAGAAGCAGCAACCCAGGACTGCCTGTGACTGGAACAAGCCTGGGCAGTCTTCAGGCCAACCCATTCCTTCCTCCCAGGGCTTTCATTGTAGAAAAAGCCCAACAGGAACGCATTAGCATAATAGGCCACACCCAACAGCACAAACTCATTAGCATATTGGGCCACACCACTGACAGCACAGTTTATTAGCATTATTAGGCCACACCCTCGTGTTACCAGAAGAGTGGTCATCCAGCCACACCCACCTTTTGCTTCTTATTCTGTTTACCTTGTTTGTTGTCAAAACCTAGGGCTTTTTTTGCATGTTAGGCCACACACCCCTAATGTAGCCAATCCTAATGAGTTTCTGCTGTTGGGTGTGGCCTATTATGCTAATGAGTTCTTGATGGGTGTGGCCAACTCAGGAGCCAGCCGGAACTCCGTTCCTGTGCGTTCCTGCCCAAAAATAGCCCTGCTTCCTCCTACTTAAAGTCTTTTCTGTTAGCTAGAGTTTATCATATTGGGTTGGATTAACAGGAGCAGACTGAGAGGGGAAAACAGCACTAGAAAAGAGTCCCACCCATGGTCTTCCCCCCAGAAGGAGGGAGGAAGGGGCAGCATGCCCTCCCCTTGCTGTGTAAGGTCAGGTGGGGGCGGGCCAGATGCCCTCCTTTTGTCGCTGGGTTGGGCCAGCCTTGGGGAGGAAGACATTAACCCACCAGCAGAATCCCAGGGGCCATAATGTCTAGTCCACCCCTGCCTTTTAACCACCAGAAGAAGATATGGTAACCAGGGGGGTCATTTTGTAGAAAAAGAGGTGCAGGAGCTGATTAGCATAACTCATTTGCATATGCCACACCCCCTGACATCACCGGAAGCATGTCAGAAGGCAAGACCCACCACTCAGGCTCCATCCCAAAAATCTCCAGGTATTTCCCAGCTCAGAGCTGGCGAGCCCACCTGGAGAAAAACTGCTTCCAAATCACAAAGAAAATAGGCGTGGAGGGACAATGCAAACGACAGCAAGAACCAGCAGCAGACCCCCACGCGTCGCCACAACTGAGGGCTGCTGGGAGCGGGGGGCCCTATAGCCGGGAGGCTACTAACAAGGGGGCGGGGCTGCTGCCAGAACCCAGCACTCACTCCTCAGACTCAGCACTGGAGACCTGGGTGCGCTGGAGCGGCGCCAGCAGCAGGGGAAATTATTGCCGAGCGCCAGCATGCACCATAGAGGGAACTGGGCTCTGAAGTGAGCCTGTGACGCTCTAGCCCCGGGCTTGTTACTCCCGGAATGCCGCTCCTGCTTGTTCCCTCTTGAAATGACCCCTGATGGTAGAGTTCTGTCCAAACTACTAGAGCACCGCCGTGCAGTGTCCCCAGTGTGATGATGTCACTTCCATGTGACATCAACACGCTGGGGACATTGCATGCAGCACCGTCCCCCCGCCCTCCTGGAGAGCTCCCCCATCCCTTGCCAGGGAACAAAGAGGACTTGGCACCCCTAGAGGCATCTGAGACTGGACCTCACCCATCCCGGGTAGCCAGCTTCAAGTCCGTTCTCAAACCCCACCCTCCCCAGGCTCCACCCTTAAATCTCTTTGAATTTCCCAACCTGGAGTTGGCAACCCCCTAAGTGTGAAGAGGACAGCAACTTTTCATGGCATTTTTTTTTTAAAAAAGTGGGACATGGGGAGCTTTAGCAAAGCCTTGTGGGCCGCAGGAGCCAATCCAGGGTCTTTACGGCCCCTGTGATGATAACGCACAAGCTCAGTCCCATCCGCCAAACCCACTGAGACAACCTCTGCTCCCGCTTGCTTTGCTTGATCTTCAGGCCCCGAAAGCCGAACGAGGCCCCAATCCTGCATGGACTTCCAGCCGGCGAGCTTCTTGCGGGGTTCGAAGCTCCACGTCCAGTTCCTCCTGTTCACCTCTTCCCATCCCAGCTGCGGCCAGTGGCTGTCGAGCACAGAGGACATCCAGCACTCCAGCTTCAATGCCAGCCTAGCAACGAGAATAGTCATCCACGGTTTTAGGTAATTATTTATTGATTTGATTTATACCCCACCCTCCCCACCGAAGCAGGTACTAAAAACACCGTCAATCTTCGGGGTCCAGCTAACTCAGAACAGTTTCCCTTCTCCATTTTATCCTCACAACCAGGGCTTTTTTTGTAGAAAAAGCCCAGCAGGAACTCATTAGCATAATAGGCCACACCCAACAACAGAAACTCATTAGCATATTTAGCCACACCCCTGACAGTGTAGCTCCCTCCCAGGATCGGCTTCCCCAGGTGCCCTGTATCTCGCGGGGCGCATGGGGAACCCGAGGGAAGGAGAGCAATTTCTGGGTCGGCTTCCCCAAGTGCCCCGCAGTTTAAAATGCCTTCCCTCCCTGGATCGGCTTGGCTTCCCCAGGCACCCCACGGTTTGCAAGGCGCCTGGGGAACCCGAAGGGGGGGAGGCTGTAGGCGTGGCTAACTCAGAAGCCAGCCGGAACTCCGTTCCTGTGCGTTCCTGCCCCAAAATAGCCCTGCTCACAACAACCACCCTGCGAGGTAGGTTAGGCTGTGTGACTGGCTCAGGGTCACCCAGCAGGCTTGAATACGTACACAAAGCTGCCTTCTACTGACTCAGACTCTTGGCCCATCCAGGTCAGCCTTGTCTCCTCAGACTGGCAGCGGCTCTCCAGGGTCTCGGGCAGAGGTCTTTCACATCTCCGCCTGCCTGTTCCTTTTAACTGGGGATGCCAGGGATTGAACCTGGGACCTTCGGCAAGCCAAGCAGAGGCTCTGAGACCATTTCCACAAAAGTGAAATTCCCTGCATTCAGGGGTCCGTTGGAGCAGGAGCGCACAGGAGCACAGCTCCAGGAATGAGAAGCCCAGGGGGCGGGCACATGACCAAGCCCCGCCCCCTCCTCGGCTTCCCCGAGCAGTGCAGAGGCGCAGCGCCCCGGGGAAAGTCCTGCTAGGGTCTTTATTGATTTTAATGTTTTGTTTTAATATTGATAATTGTATCATTGTTCCTTTTATGACTGTGTGCTGCTTTTCCAGAGACTTGCTCAAGGTGGCATATACATTTTCTAAGTATACCATTTTTTATCTGGGCACATGGCACATAAGTACTGGAGAAATTTCACCAACCCTTCAGCAGCTTCCACCCCATCAGTTTGGTGTAGTGGTCAGGAGTTGGACTCTAATCTGGGAGAACCAGGTTTGATTCCCCACTCCTCCACATGCAGCTGCTGGTGTGACCTTGGGCCAGTCACAACTTCTCTCAAAGCTGTTCTCTCATGAGCAGTTCTCAAAAGACCTCTCTCAGCCCCACCTACCTTACAGGGTGTCTTGTTGTGGGGAGGGGAAGGGAAAGGGATGGGTGGTGCACGTGTCCTGGGTATCTCAAGTCGACTTGAAACCTGGTGGTTTCAAGGGAGCAGGAAGAGAATGAGGGTGTGTTCTTGACGCTTATTTTTATTGCACAAAGTATTGGATGGGGAAGGGAAGGGAGGAAGAGCAGGTCAGTTTCACTCACCTGTGGAGTGGAGCCTGAGGGGTGGGTGTTGCCTTCTGACACGCTTCCGGTATGTTAGGGGTGTGGCATATGCAAATGAGTTATGCAAATGAGTTATGCTAATGAGCTCCTGCACCTCTTTTTCTACGAAATGACCCCTGCCTGCACTGATGTTTTTAGAAGAAGAAGAAGAGATTGGATGTATACCCTGCCCTTCACTACCCAAAGGAGTCTCAGAGTGGCTTCCAATCTCCTTTCCCTTCCCCTCCCTACAACAGACACCCTGTGAGGTCGGTGGGGCTGAGAGCTTTCTCGAGAACTGCCCATGAGAGAAAAAGCTCTGAAAGCATTTGTGACTGACCCAAGGTCACACCAGCGCATGATGTGAAATTTTCCGCAGTAGATTTTTTCTCACGGGGCGCAAACTCTCCTTCTTACCCCGTGTTTTCGGAATCCCCAGTTTTAGCACGTTCCGAAAAAGCAGGGGAAGAAGGAGAAAACTTTGGGAGTGTGCCTGGTGAAGAAAACTCTTCTACAGAAAATGTCATGTAGCGCACAGTTTTAAAAATGCCAGTGTGGGGAATTTCACTCCTGAAGAAAAGGTCTGACACTGAGCCATAGCCCCTCCCTCTAAGCTCCTCTGGCAGAGCAGGGATTTGAACCTGGGTCTTTCGGATT
This sequence comes from Lepidodactylus listeri, assembly GCA_029233225.1. Taxonomy (NCBI): domain Eukaryota; kingdom Metazoa; phylum Chordata; class Lepidosauria; order Squamata; family Gekkonidae; genus Lepidodactylus; species Lepidodactylus listeri. Next base: position 147,563,893 of record JARCFY010000004.1, read on the forward strand.
CTAGCTGAACACACTGACCACCGCACCACACTGGCTCTCGGTAGTTCTTGCCACAACTGGTGTATTCCTCAATCTTGATGAGCTCGATTGTCCTGCGGGGTTTTCTGCCCTCGCTTCTTGTAATTTTTTGCAAATCTCTGCACATAGAGTGCTCTGATGGGGTTATTTCTGACCCTGCCCCCAATTCCACCGAAAGAGGAACTGACACTAGCATGAACAATCACTGTATTTCCTTAGCCTTCTGATATCTTCCCCCTGGCAGCTTTGCTGATGTTCAGTTCCTTTAATAGAAATTCTTAAGACAACGTTAAAAACCTTAGAACATAAGAGAAGCCAATGTTGGATCAGGCCAGGGGCCCATCCAGTCCAACACTCTGTGTCACACAGTGGCCAAAAACACCAGATGCCCTCAGAAGGTCCAGCAGCGGGGCCAGGACACTAGAAGCTGTTTACCCCCCCCCCCCCAAGCACCAAGAATACAGAGCATCACTTGCCCCAGACTGAGAGTTCCTATCTATACCCTGTGGCTAATAGCCACTGATGGACCTTTGCTCATTAGAACATTGTTCATTAGAACATTAAAAAGTTATTTATTAGAACCCAGCCTGAAAGACCTTGGCTTGCCTTACAGTGCTGTTGTGAGGTTGATAGATACAACCAATGCTTCCTCTAAGCTGTGGAGTCTTGTGAGCAAAAATTCTACTTTGTGAGCTACTGTGATTTGGCTACTACATAAAGTAGTTTGCTCTGGAGCCATCCCTTCTGATCTAAGACAAAAATGTGTCAGCCGGAGGCTTAAAAACTGAGAGTTAGCTCACACTAACTCAGCTTAGAGAGAGCACCGAATACAATGTGATTTGAACGGAAAGATGACAATTTAATTGAATTTCTGTAATCGAAATTCTTAATAAAGGTTCCCCCCCCCCTTTGGCAGCTCCCCCTCCCTTTTTACTTTTATTACAGACTTTGTAGGGCTGCCAAGTCAGCCCGGGGGGCGGGGGACGACTGGATGACTTCCCCAGCCTGGACGACTTCCCCAGCGTAATGATGTCACCCGGAAGTAACGTCACCACGTTGGAGGCGTTGCCAGAGCATCGCCCTGGCAACGCCCCCAACGTGGTGACGTCACTTCCGGGTGACGTCACCAGGCGCGGGCAAAGAAGGACTCCCCCCCGCCAGTACGTGAGTACGACTTGGCAGCCCTAAGACTTTGACATATATTCACCCCCACCCCACTGGACTAGTAAAGTGCTTTTTCATTTGGACTAGTTGAAAAATTAGAGATTTATACCCCTGCTTTTCATCCATTTGAATGTGCTTGTAAAGTAGTGTGAGCGGCTGGCGTTGCCACCTCCAGATTAGGAAATTCCTGGAGGTTTGGTGGTGGAGCCTGGGGAGGTCAAAAACCCTGTTGGAGTGCCACCGACTTCAACAGCTGGAGTTGCCAGCTCCAGTTTGGGAAACTCATGGAGGCTTGGAGAGGGAGCCTGGGCAGGGTGGCGTTTGAGAAAGGGGAGGGACTTCATCAGGGTTTAATGCCATAGAGTCTACGCTCCAAAACTGCCATTTTCTCCAGGGGAACTCATCTCTGTGATCTGTAGATCAGGTGTAATTCCAGGAGATCCCCAGGCCCCACCTTGAGGTTGGCACCCCTACCCTACACCCATGATGGAAGGTGTTTGGTAGACTCCTAACTGGCTCAAGGCATCTGAGACTGGATCTCTTCCGCTGGGGGACAGTCAAGGATGCCAACCTTGCAGCTTCAGCCTTTCTGACTTGGAAGGATTTATCTTCATGTGCTGGATCGTGTCTCCTCAGGGCGCTGGGGACAAAGCCCTCCTGGATCGATGGGCTAATCGGGGCCTTGCTGGAAGCAGCCCCTGCCAATGTGATTGCAGTGGATTGGGTCCATGGGGCCACAGCCTCCTATAACACCGCTGTGGGAAACGTTACCCAGCTGGGCCTGAAAATCTCCGCCTTCATCCAGAAGTTGCTGGTAGGTGGAAATGCATTTCCAAGTCTGGCTAACACTAGGCAGCAGGCAGGTTCTTCCTCTCTGCTGTGGCTCAGCAGCAGAGCATCTTCTTGACATGTTAGGGTTGCCAAGTCCCTACCTTTTTCCTGTAAGGGGGGGGAGAAGCTTTCCTTCCAGAATCTTCTGGCGCGTGTGCGTATTATTTATTTATTTATTTATTTCAATTTATATCCCGCCTTACCAAAACTGGCTCTAGGTGGCTCATCGCGTAGTGCATGTGCTGCGATGACATCACCCGGAAGTGACATCATCATGCTAGGCACGTCGCCAGGGGGACGCTCTGGCATTTGGCTAGAAACTCTATGATAGCGTAAAGTTTTCAGGCCAAATGCTAGAGCACCCCGCCCCCCCCCCCCCCGGGCAGCGTGCCCTGTGCGGTGGCATCACCTCCGGGTGACGTCATCACACCGGGCACGTTGGCCCGGTCCAGGCACTCTGGGGGATCTGGCAGCCCTGTGACATGCAGAAGGTCCAAGGTTCAATCCCCTCAGACCCTGGAGGCCCCTGCCAGTCTGAGTAGACAAGATTGACCTTGATGGACCAGTGTTCTGGACTGGTTCTGTACAAGGCAGCTTCATGTGTTCATGTGCCATGCAGAGCTTAATGCAGAAAGCAAAGTGCTTCCTATTCAGGCTTGCCAAATGCAGGTCGAGAAATTAATGGAGATTTTAGGGGTGGAACCTGGGGAGGGCAGTGTTTGGGGAGGAGAAAGGGGCTTAGCAGGGTATGACACCATACAGTCCAGGGCTGTAGAGTTTTGAAAGTGCCGGGGGGGGGCGGGGGCTTAGGCGTGTGTGTGCGCCAGACCGCCCCTGCTGCTGCACCAGACCCACCCCCACTGCTTCGCCAGACCGCCCCCGCTGCTGCACCAGACCCACCCCCACTGCTTCTCCAGACCGCCCCCGCTGCTGCACTAGACCCACCCCCACTGCTTCTCCAGACCGCCCCCGCTGCTGCACTAGACCCACCCCCACTGCTTCGCCAGACCGCCCCTGCTGCTGCACCAGACCGCCCCCGCTGCTGCACCAGACCACCCCCACTGCTTCGCCAGACCACCCCCGCTGCTGTGCCGGACTGCCACTGCTGCTGTGCCGGGCCGCCGGGTGGGTGCGGCGGGCTGCGCCAGGCTGCCCCCACTGCTGTGTTAGGCCACCACTGCTGCACCGGGCTGCCGCTACTCTCTTGAACCAAGCTGGGGGGGGAGTAGGTGGGGAGAGCGGCTCTGACTGCAGTGGCGGCTCTGGCAACGGTGTGGGGGAGCGGTGGCGCGTGGTGGCCGGGCACGTGAGCGCTCCATTTTCTGGGAGGCTCAGCCCCCCTGGGAAATTTCCGGGGTGGCCCGCGCCCCCGCGCCCCCCGCAGTTGACGCCGGTGATACAGTCCACCCTCCAAAGCAGCCATTTTCTCCAGGGAAACTGATCTCTGTCATCTGGAGATCAGTTGTAATTTTGGGAGATCTCCAGGCCCCAACTACAGGCTGGCACTGAGCCCAGGGTTGTTCCTGGATAAGCAGTTGGCAGGCCGGCCTCACGGTAGCCGTGGTTTTTTAAAAAATGTCTTTGCCTCTGTTCCACCTGAACAAGGTCCCTGAGGTGGTGGATGTCAAAGCGTTTCAGTGGGAAAACATCAAGTCATTAAAACAGCATTTAAAATCTAAGCCTCTGTAGAATATTTAAGTAATTCAGGAAAATGCAGGAACGTACACATGTTACAATGCAACCGGTTGAGCAGGGCCAATAACAGTTAGTGACGGAACGCCAAAGAAAGCAAAAAAGTTCTTCGCCTGATGGTGGAGACAGAGGGAGACAGAGAAACCTCCAGTTTTGGTGCCATGACCAAGAAGGCACTGTCTCAGGTTGCCTCTCGTCTCGCTTCAGAAGGCAGGGGCACCCGAAATAGAGCCTCCGAAGACGACCAGGGTGGATGGGTAGGTTCATATGGGAGGTGGTGGTTCTGAAGGTATGTTGTCCCCAAGCTATATTGATGTGCTTCTCCCCACACTTTTAAAATAAAACAAGTCTCATAGCACCTTAATGACTGACAGGATGCCCACAAGAAGCTTTTGTGACTCAAAGCCCACCACATCAGATTAGGGTTGCCAGCCTCCAGGTGGGGCCTGGGGATCTCCCGCTTTTCAACTGATCCCCAAATGACAGAGATCAGCTCCCCTGGAGAAAATGGCTGCTTTGAAGGGTGGGCTCTATGGTGTTATATCCTGCTGAGGTCCCTTGCCTCCCCAAGCCCCACCTTCTCCTGGCTCCACCCCCAAAGTCTCCAGGTATTTTCCGACCCAGACCTGGCAATCCTACATCAGATGCATGCCTTTGTTAGATACCGTTAGAGTAAAATCTTGTTCATTTTTAAGGTGCCTGAAATCTCCCACTTAGTTTTGCTGCAGCAGACCGGCATGGCTATCCCTGGAATTATTTCCTTGTTTTTGTAACCATCGGATTGACTACTGTTACGTGTTCTAAATGGGGCAGCCCCTGAAGACTGCTCAAACGTTATAAAGGGCTATGGCAGGAGACCTTGTCTCTCTAATTCCCAGGAATGCAGGGCCCCAATTTAGATCAGGACTGTACCACATGGGGAGGGGGGCTTATGAAGAATTCTTTTTCTAAACGAAGGAATCAAAAAGAATTCTTTAAAAAACTTCCCATATGTGTATATAGAATCATAGAATCACAGAGTTGGAAGGGGCCATACAGGCAATCTAGTCCAACCCCCTGCTCAATGCAGGATCAGCCTAGAGCATCCCTGACAAGTGTTTGTCCAGCCGCTGCTTCAAGACTGCCAGGGAAGGGAGGGGGAGCTCACCGCTTCCCAAGGCAGCTGATTCCACTGTTGCACAACTCTTACTGTCAAAAAGTTTTTCCTAAGATCCAGCAGCTGGTACCTTCTCACCCTCAATTTAAACCCATGATTGTGAGTCCTCTCCTCCGCTGCCAACAGGAACAGCTCCCTGCCCTCCTCTATGTGGCAGCTCTTTGAATACTCCAAGAGCGCCATCATGTCCCCCCTCCACCTCCTCTTCTCCAGACTGAACATTCCCAAGTCCCTCAGCCTTTCCTCGTAGGGCCTGGTCTCCAGCCCGCCCCCCCCCCCCGCCCCCTGGATCATCCTCATAGGGCTTTGTCTTCAGGCCCCCAATCATCCTGGTCTCTCTATCTTGGAACAAAATCTTGTTTTAACTTGTGCCACAAGAAGACTCTTCTTTAGCCTTGGTGCAAAGGACGTGACATTCTAACTCAGGGATCTGCAACCTTGTGAGAGTGTTGGCACCTTTGGAATTCTGACACAGGATGGAGGGGTCAGCCACAGAATGGCCGCTGCATAGGGTTGCCAAGTCGTAGGGACTCACCGGCGGGGGGGAGTCCTCCTCCGGCCGGGAGTATCTCCTGGCGCACGCGCTTTGCGCGCGCACTGGCGACGTCACCAGAAGTGACGTCAGCACGTTGGGGGTGTTGCCAGGGCAACGCCCCCAATGTGCTGACAACGCCCCCAATGTGCTGACGTCACTTCTGATGACGTCATTACGTCGTCCTCGCTGGATGACTTCAGGGGTGGAGTTCCCCCCGCCGGCCGAATGCTGGCCGGCGGATCGGGAACCCCTTTAGCGGGGGATCCCCCGCCCCCCCCCGGGCTGACTTGGCAACCCTACTGCTGCAGAAGGTGGAGCCAGCCACACAGGGGAAGCCCAAGCACAGGGGAGATGAGGGGTAATTTAAAAAAATCATTCTTCAAAGGCCAGTCAGAAGCCCCACCCACTTTCTAAAAACACTTGGTGGGCGGCAGGAAAGGTGTTCAGCGGGCACCATGTTGTTGGAAATACATGTGTTGCAAAGTCTAAATTCAGTCGTCATTGTTGGAAATGTGAGAGTTGCAAGGTCCAGATTCCAGCCATTATAGGGTTAACCTGTTTACCTTCTGTGCTATTGTTTAGGCTGACAGGGAAGGAACCTGGCACAGAACCAATGCAATCAAAGCCTGGAAAACTGAAGTCTGTTTTGTAACATTGATTGTTTAATGCAATCAGGTGACTTCCTTCTAGGGGTCAGGAAGAAGGAGGATTCTCCATTGTCGAGTGACCATGTGTCTGTAGCAGTAACATGTAAAAATGTAGCTCTAGATATCTCTTTTATTTTGTAGGTTTCCTGTGTTCCCACTTTCCCTTAGAAATAAAAAATTGTAAACAGAAAGAAATGTCTCCTCTCCGGTGAAGCAAAGATCCATTGCAAACTCTGAGGATTTAAGTATTTTTGACTATTTTCCACAACAGTTACAGGGTTTGAAAAGTACTGGAGTTGGGAGGCCAGAAACAGTGAAATCAGCATAGTGGTTTATTGCAGGTCAAGATGGAACATGAGGGAGAGGGATTGGGGAGCCTGCTTATATGCACAGGTAAACCGCACCCTGACCTCGCCGCCCCCCCCCCCCCCCCTTGGGGGACTGGGTAAACAGGGATTAGTTTCCGACCAGAGGCTATCATAGGACCATTTGAATATCCTAAGCCTCTGATAGGGGGACAATCAGGATCTTAGGGTCTATTCTCTGTGGACTGAAGCTCAGCTGGTATCACTTACCATTACAGGCGAACATTCCCAGACATGTTGCAGTGTCCATAGCCAATACATAACAGGGTTAATGTGTTTACCTTGTGCTATTGTTTAACTTGGAAGGAAACCCAGCACAAAGTCATTGGGGAGAAAGCCCAGGAAACTGGAGTCTGTTTACTAACAATCATTGGTTAATGTATTCAGGTGATTTCCTTCTAGGAGTCAAGAAAAAGAAGAATCTCCATTACCAACCGTGTGGTCAGTCTGTCTGTTGTTGTGCTTGTAACTAGGGCTGCCAAGTCAGCCCGGGGGGCGGGGGATCCCCCGCTAAAGGGGTTCCCGATCCGCCGGCCAGCATTTGGCCGGCGGGGGGGAACCCCACCCCCGACGTCGTCCAGTGAGGACGACGTAATGATGTCACCGGAAGTGACGTCAGCACGTTGGGGGCGTTGCCAGGGCGACGCTCTGGCAATCGCCCTGGCAACGTCCCCAACGTGCTGACGTCACTTCTGGTGACGTCGCTGGGTGCGCGCGCGCCAGGAGGAACTCCTGGACGGAGGAGGACTTCCCCCCGCTGGTGAGTCCCTACGACTTGGCAACCCTACTTGTAACAGTAAGGATGTAGTCTTAAGTGTTTGTTGTTTTGTAGCTTTCCCGTGCACCTTTTCCCTTTAGAAGTACAGATTTTTACATAGAAAGAATATGCATCCTCTCCAGTAAATAAAGATCCATTGCAAGCTCTGAGTATCTAACTATTTTTACCAAATTTTCCAACACATGGTACCCCTGCTCTAACTGTTTTGAAATGATATACTTCGGGGAGAGAGGGCCCAAAGGAAACACTCAAATTGCAGCAATTCTTCCTGTCTCTCTGCATCTTCAGGCCCTGGGAGTACCAGAGACATCCGTCCACCTGATTGGGGTGAGCCTGGGCGCCCACGTCGGGGGTCTGGTGGGGCAATTCTACAAAGGCCGCCTTGGCCGGATTACTGGTAAGGAAAAGCGAGCGGCTCAAATGGCAGGCAGCAGGCCACCCCCTAGCCTTCCAGCCGCCCTAGTCTTCCAGAAGGGGAACGTATGCCTGCAGGGATTCAGTGTGATGGACCAAAGGTGGCCATCTTTCGGGCAGCGAGATCTGAAAAACCCGGAAGGGTGCCCTTCTGAGCTAAGCCGAGGCTTAAACCAACCAGTTTACCACTGCTGCAGAAACTTCGGTTTTGCTGCCAAGATAAGAGGCTGCAAACAGTTCCGTAGCTCACACCCAGGCCCTTCCCCAGGCCTCGGGTTGCCAGCTCTGGGTTGGGCAATTCCTGGATATTTGGAGGGGGGGGAGCCTGGGGAGGGCGGGGTTTGCGGAAGGGAGGGACCCCAGTGGGTATAATGCCATAAAATCCACCTTCCTGAAAATCCGTTTTCTCCAGGAGAACCAGGGTTGCCAGGTCTGGGTTGGAAATACGTGGAGACTTTGGGGGTGGATCCGGGAGAGGGCCGGGTTTGGGGAGTGGAGGGGCCTCTGTAATGTTCCACGGTGATAAGCCACATCCTGTGAGCAACGACACCAAGTCGTTTGCTTACAAAACAACTTTATTCGGTAGATGGAGACGCCAGGAGTGGAGGGCAAAGAACACCATCACAATCATCCAAGAGACGCCAACCCTGCCCATTCCCACAGGTTAAATACATCCCATAGAATGAAAAGCCAGCTCCTTAAAGGGACATACACACATCACAGCCTCAGCATGGTCCAGTGCCACTGAGTCTACCCTCCAAAGCAGCCATTTTCTCCAGGGGAGCTGATCTCTGTCAGCTGGAAATTAGTGGGGAAAGCAGGAGATCTCCAGGCAGCCTTGATGCCAACTCAGGGCAAAGGAAAGAAAGACGGTCATGTTCCCCTATACTGCATTTCCCTAACAGAACTGAAAAAGGATGGGGGGCGGGGTTTGTCCTCTTATTCCAGTGAAGCTAGGGTTGCCAACCTCTCTAGGTGGCAGCTGGAGCTCTCCTGGGATTACAGCTGACCCACAGGCAACAGAGATCAGTTCCAAACCGAAAGGGTCAAGATAACTACAGAATAATTATAATGGGAAATATAGACATTTATTAGGGTGTACACATAAAAAAAACAAAATTAAATTAAAAGAGACAGTCCAAGTATCAGACATTTAAAACTAGGTTCATAAAGAACTAATTGCAGTGCATCTCAAGCTGATGGATAAAACCTTTGACCTAAGGACCATACGCGTTTCGGCCCCTATGGGTCTTCCTCAGTACTCAATATTCCTTATTATAAAGTGACGCACATCCAAAAATGCATACAGAATTTTGTATATACATATGTGAATATATATAAGACCAGGTGTTGCTGTCTTGAATGCTATATATTTGCCACAACAAGTCAAATAAGCCTGTGGTAGTTGCGCAAATTCTCCAGATTAGTCTGGTATCAAAGGTCCCATTCGTCAATGATGTGTGTCACGTCCATCAAGTAAAATAGTCAAGGGTGCCACAATTCTATCTTCTACAAAAATTCACAAAGGCACCCTCCCAGTTTCTGGCAGACCAATTGTCTCTGGCTGTGGGTCTATTTTGGAACTCTTGGCCCAATATTTTCTCAACCTTTTTCTCAAGCCCTTTGTTCAAACCACACACTCATATTTAAGGGACACTATGGATTTCCTTAACCACATCAATAATTTACAACTATAGGCAGAAGAGCTGTTTTTTTGCCACCCTAAATGTAGTGTCTTTGTACACTAACATTCCACAAGATGAGGCCTTGGATGTTCTATGGGAGGTATTAGATGATAGAACAGAACAGTCCGTCCACCCCCACACATCATTCCTCTGCCACATTGCTGAACTATGTTTAAAGAAAAACTTTTTTCAGTTCCAAGGTGAATTTTTTTGCCAAACTTCTGGAATTGCCATGGGATGTAAATTTGCACCTGAGTTAGCTAACCTATTTATGGATAGGCTTGAAAACAAATTCATTTTCCAAAACAATAATCCTTACAAGAAACATATTGTTTTCTACAAAAGATTCCTGGATGATATCTTCTTGGTTTGGAATGGCACACTGGAATCTTTGATTGATTTTGGCCAATATATAAATCAGATACGCAACACAATGAAATTTGAACTGACATGACAAGTATAAAGTGCATTTTCTAGACGTAGAAATTAGAAGGGTAGGTAACGACATACAGACAGAGGTTTATAGAAAACCCAGTGATGCCAACTCTTACTTAGCCATGGATAGCTTCCACCCAGGGCACATCAAAAGAAATTTACCTTACTCCCAGTTATTAAGGCTGAGACGCAATTGCAGTGAGGGCAGTGACTTCAAAAGGCAAGCAGGCATTTTAATGGCATTTTAATTTCCACAGAGCCTACAACATATCTAGAGCATCTTTGCTTACTCCTATGACTCGCAATCAAAGAGTAGAAAGGATGATTATAACTTATACCATTAACTTATAACAGTACATTCAAACTGGTGCAGACTATTATAAATAAACAAGCCGGTGGACCCGTGATACTCGCGGGGGGGGGGGAGAAGTGAGTCTCTTCCTCCTCCTCTCCCCCGGTGCGCTGAGCCTCTACCCCTCCCCCTTTGGCAGCTTCCCCCCTCCCTCCCTTCAAAACAGCAGCAGGGGCAGCAGGGATACCGCCGTCCGCCGAGGCTCCCTCCCTCCCCTCCTTCCTTCAAAACGGTGGCGGCAGGGAGACCGCCGTCCACCGAGGCTCTCCCCCCTCCCCGAAAACGGCTTCCCACCCCCTCCCCTACAGTGGCCAGAGCTTTCTCTGTGTGTGCACGGAGAACGCTTTAACTTTTCGGGGAATTTAAATATCCCCCGAGAAGTTTTTCAAACTTCTTGGATTTTTCTGCAGGCGGGGAGGTCACCCCCCACCTGCAGAACCCCCCCTGCCCTCCAAGTGCCCCCCCCGGCGCGGAATTAGGTATCCACACGCGGGGGGGGGGGGGGGGACTTGGCTATTAGATATATAGATACTGGCACCTTCTATCTAACATCCCTAGATGCCAAAATCTTCCTTTGTTCACAGCCAGGAGGGCAAAAAAATCTCAGAGACGTGCTGGTTAGAAGCAGGCTTCCTGAACTGAAGGACACCAGCTGCATGAGGGGGAGTCATCTCCCGAAAGGTTTTTTTCCCTGTGGGGGCTGTTCCGTATGTAACTATGCTGAGGCTAAAAAATGCCTCTACAATTCTACAAGGACTAAAACTTTCTATGTTAATTCATTCTGTAATTGTAAAAGTCACTCTGTTATTTACGCAATCGTATGTCCCTGTGGGGAAAAAAAATATGTGGGGTTAACACCAAGGCCAGTGAAAGTAAGAACTGGGGAACACAGGAGCTGTATTAGATTAAAGAAAAGGAGTGCTCCACTTCTTAATCACTACCTGGATTTGGGCCATCCTGAAAACCAGCTGAAGTTCTGGATCACCGAAACAGTTCAGACTACAAATTCAAACAGGCTCAAGCTTCTCCAAAGACGTGAGTTATTTTGGATTCATCATTGACAGACGTCTGCTCCTCAAGGACTGAATGAAGAACTGGATTGGACCTGCTGCCTTTGAAAAAATGTTCACCTGTTCATCTGCCCCTTCCAACTTGTAATCCCTTCCTTGGCTAGGAGCAGGGTGCAATACATGGAGGTGGTTGCATCATCCCTGGGTCCACTATATAGGATTGTAATCTCAGCAGTTTGTGACTTGACTATTTCACTTGATGGAAGTGACACACGTCACTGACAAATGGGAGATTTGATACCAGGTCTGTTGCCTATTTAAATATCTTTTGGAAATTACATCTGGGCTAAATTAATTCAGCATCATATTAACTTTCGACTCTAGTAATTATGATTATTTTATTTTTATTTAGACTAAATTTGGAGAATTTGCGCAGCTACCACAGGCTTATTTGACTTGTTGTAGCAAATATATAGCATTCAAGGTAATCCCAGAGTAAATTTATTACCAACCTATTATTACATATATTTACTGTTTACACAAAAGTAATCTGGCTTCTCCCCCCCCCCCCCCTAAAATTTCAGACAGCAACACCTGGTCTTATATATATTCACATATGTATATACAAAATTCTGTATGCATTTTTGGATGTGTGTCACTTTATAATAAGGAATATTGACCACTGAGGAAGGCCCATAGGGGCCGAAACGCGTATGGTCCTTAGGTCAAAGGTTTTATCCATCAGCTTGAGATCAGCACTGCAATTAGTTCTTTATGAACCTAGTTTTAAATGTCTGATACTTGGACTGTCTCTTTTAATTTCATTTTGTTTTATTTATGTGTACACCCTAATAAATGTCTATATTTCCCATTATAATTATTCTGTTGTTAGCTTGACCCTTTCAGTTCGCAGCTATTTGTTGGGCTGAGTTTCTCCCCCCGCCCTTTTAACGGAGATCAGTTCACCTGGAGAAAATGGCCACTTTGGAAGGCAGACTCTGTGGCAGTATGCCCCATTGAAATCCCTCCCCAAACCCTACCTTTCTCAGGCTCCACCCCCCAAACCTCCAGGAATTTCCCAGTCTGGAGCTGGCAACCTTCTATGAAGCTGGTTTTGCAGCAATCAGAAGTGAAAGGGGGGGGGGCAGTCTGTCAGTCAGGAGCGATCCAGGAGGATAATTCAGCCCTGGACAAGAGCCCTCCCCCTGCCCCCCCCCCAGTGGCAGATCTGCATTTTTGGAACCCTGAAGCTTGAACTGTTATAGGGGCCCCTTCTCAGCGGAGAAAATGTTGAAGTCTGACCAATTACAGGGCCATTTTGAGGCCATATGAAACGGGTATTAGAGCGTATTCTAAGGCCAATATTCAGCACTTCAACCCATCGGCTTATGATTCTGTCTCCGGAATAGCCTTAGTTTAATAACAAACGCTTAAAAAAAAACTGGCATCAATTTTGTTGAAAGATTCACTCATTGGGTTGCCAGGTCTGGGTTGGGAAATACCTGGAGACTTTCAGGGGTGGCTCTGAAAGTGGGCGGGTTTGGGGGAGGGGAGGGGCCTCAGCATGGTCCAGTGCCCTATAGAGCCCACCCTTCAAAGCAGCCGTTTTCTCCAGGGGAGCTGACCTCTCTCCACTGGGGATGAGTTGGGAAAGCGGGAGATCCCCAGGCCCCACCTGGAGGCTGGCAGCCCTACATTATACCCCTTGTACATCGCCCAGAGCCCTTGTACATCGCCCTTGTACATCGCCCAGAGCCCAGTCTACTACTGCCAGCCTCCAGGTGGGGCCTGGGGATCTCCCGCTTTTACAACTGATCCCCAGCTGACAGAGATCAGCTCCCCTGGAGAAAATGGCTGCTTTGAAGGGTGGACTCTATGGCATTGTACCCTGCTGAGGCCCCTCCCCTCCCCAAGCCCCGCCCTCTCCTGGCTCCACCCCCAAAGTCTCCAGGTATTTTCCAACCCAGACTTGGCAACTCTAAGTAGTCGTAGTAGTAATGGTGGCGATGATGTTCCATGTTCTCCATGGGAACTCTTTCCTGTAGTCTGGAGATCAGTTATTATTATGATTTATTTAATTACTTGCTATTATTTATTTATTTTTTAATTGTCATTTCCGGGGGATCCCCAGGCCCTGCTTGGAGGCTGGCAACCTTATTCACTCATGGAAAAAAAAAAGTTGCTTCAGGGTCCCTTCAGGATTAGATTCCCTGAAGCTTAAGCTTCGTTAGTTTCCTAGTAGATCTGCCCCTGCCCCCCAAGCCTTCCCCCATAAATGAGGGGCAGAGGATGGGAGAGAGACAGCCAGCCCTGCACCGTTCGCAGATCCGCTGGGCACCTCTCACAGCTCGGCCAGGCCTGGGTGTATGCAAATGCTACTCACCTGAGTAGGGCTGCCAGCCTCCAGGTGGGGCCTGGGGATCTCCTGCTTTGACAACTGATCTCCAGCTGACAGAGATCAGCTCCCCTGGAGAAAATGGCTGCTTTGGAGGGTGGCCTCTATGGCATTGTACCATGCTGAGGCCCCTCCCCTCCCCGAACCCCACCCTCTCCTGGCTCCACCCCCAAAGTCTCCAGGTATTTTCCAACCCAGACTTGGCAACCCTACACCTGAGCCAGCATCTGGCTTCCTGGAGAGCCAGCATCTCCGGACTGCCCAGAGCTGGGGGCTGAACCAACCCAATTGGTGGGGAATTTCCAACGGGGAATTCCCTGGTGGCTACAACAGCCGGTTCCACCCTTCTTCTGTTTTCAGTTGTAGTATCCCCATGCCGTGGCATAGAAGAGGCTCAAGCTAGGAGGATGGGCGGCAGCAGGAAAAAAAGGAAGGATGGAAAATAGGGTTGCCAGTTCCAGACTGGGAAACTCCTGGAGATTTGGGGATGGAGCCTGGGGAGGACAGGGACCTCAGTGGGGTACAGTGCCTTAGAGTCCACCCTCCAAAGCAGCCATTTTCTCCAGGGGAACTGATCTGTGTAGTCTAGAGATGAGCTGTGATTCCAGGGGATCCCCAGGTCCGACCTGGAGGCTGGCACCCCTAGTGGAAAACCAACATGTTTTCCTAAGCTTTGGTTTTTCAAGCGTTGAAGAGCTCAAGAGCTCTTGGTCCTCAAAGACAGTGGTCCCTAACGTTTTTGAGCCTGTGGGCCCCTTTGGAAGTCTGACAGTGGTTGGTGGGTGCAACTACAGAATGGCCACCAGACGAGGCGGAGCCAGCCACAAAACGGCCACCGCAGCAAGCAGACAGAGCCAACCACAGAATCTCCAGGAGACGATCGTGCATAACTCTTAGTAGCAGCTCTTCAGTATTTCAGGCAGACTCTCTGCTAAACAGGATGCCTTTTAAAACAAACATCTTGTTTAACAATATTTTCGTGCGGAGCTTACATGGGGAAGGGGTTTTTGCTCTGGCAGCAGCCGCTGCTGAAACAACTTCTTAATCACATCTCCAATGGCCAGCCAGAAGCCCCGCTGGGCAAAAGATCCACCCACTATCAAAAAACACTTGCAGGGAGCCAGGAAAAGTATCTGTGGGCACCGTGTCGGGGAACTCTGCTCTTAGTCAATTGGTGTCTTCTTGCAGACAAATGGATCGTGTTTCATGTCCATGCTTTTTTTTTTTTTTTACCATGTTCCAGGTTTGGATCCTGCGGGGCCCAAATACACCAGAGCCAGCAAGGAAGAGCGCCTGGATCCTGAAGATGCCCTTTTTGTGGAAGCCATTCACACTGATGCGGACAGTAAGATTCTCCTCCCATTACACTGAGAGCCACAGAGCACATTATGGACAGTCAGGCCACCGCCGCTAGAAATAGCCCATTTCCTCTGGTGAATCATCTCCACCAGGGTGCTTAAGTGTAGGAGGGTTCGGGCCTGTATGTGGCAGCTTGTTTGGTTTCACGGGCAAAATATAGATAGGCCTCTGCCTCCAGAGACCGCTGAAACTGGGCCGTCACCGCACAAGGAGATGGCAGGGCAGGAGAAGCCGGGGCAAATGTTATGGGATGTACTAGGTTTTTGGTTCCGGGGGAACAGCCAAAGATGCTGCTGAAAAGATGCTTTTTGAAGAGGGGTTTGAAGCTAGAGAAGAGGGACCGACTAGTGTTCCCTCTACGCTCCACAGTGTTGCGAGCAAAAATTCTACTTCACGAGCGAAAGAAGCTAGTAGCATTAAAGTTACGGCTGCCAACCCGCCCGGGAGGGCGGGGGAAACACCGATTTTTAATGCTTACCCCCGCTTTTTCAAAATTGGCCACCGGGGGAGGCAATGGCTGCCAGCAGGAACCCAGGGAAACATCGGAGCCTGCCCTGCCCTGTCCCTGCCAGGCCTGAACTGTCTTAAAAGGGAAATGTCTGCAGAGAGCCTGCCCTGCAGTAAAAAGCCTCAACAGACATTTCCCCTTTAAGAGCAGAGCAAGCAAGAGAAACCCCCGCCCAGAGATTAAGGAGGGACTAGGCTCTTTCTACTGAAGGGCGTGCTTTTGCATGTGGCTTGCAAGGTTGCTGGGGTAAGTGCCTCTGCTAGCTCTTTTCCTTCTCTCTCTCTCTCCCCCTCCCCCTTTCTTTCTTTCTTTCTTTTTTCTGTCTGTCTCTCTCTCTCTCTCTCTGTCCCCATCCAGCAGAGGTCTATCAGTGGCTATTATTAGACACAAGGTCTAAATGGAACCCTTTGTCTGGGGCAGTGATGCTCTGCATTCTTGGTGCTTGGGGGGCAACAGTGGGAGGGCTTCTGGAGTTCTGGCCCCGCTGCTGGACCTCCTGAGGGCACCTGGTATTTTTGGCCACAGAGTGTTGTACTGGATGGGCTGTTGACCCGATCCACTGGGCTTCTCTCGTGTTCTTATGATATGAAAATCATATTTAGCACTTGTGTAGCACTTAGTGCTTCATATTCTGCCGAGATGAGGAAGGATTCAGTACGGCCGTTGCTCAGTGATAGAGCATCTGCTTGACATGCAGGAGGTATCAGCTTCTTCAGCTAAAAAAGGATCAGGTAATAGGTGACATTAAAGATCTCAGCCTGAGACCCTGGAGAGCGACTACCAGTCTGAGTAGTCAATACTGACCTTGATGGACCAATGGCCTGATTCAGTATTAGGAAACTTCATGAGTTCATGTGTCAGCATGTGGAAGCCACATCACAGGATGTGACATCACAAAATGATGTCACTTCCTTTCTCCTGGCTCCACCTCCAAAGTCTCCTGGCTCCACCCCCAAAGTCCTCAGATATTTCCAGAGTTGGACTTGGCAGCCCTACTCTGCCTCCAGAGAACGCTGAAACTGGGCCGTCACTGCACAAGGAGATGGCAGGGCAGGAGAAACCGGGGCAAATGTTATGGGATGTACTAGGTTTTTGGTTCCGGGGGAACAGCCAAAGATGCTGCTGAAAAGATGCTTTTTGAAGAGGGGTTTGAAGCTAGAGAAGAGGGACCTACTAGTGTTCCCTCTATGCTCCACAGTGTTGGGAGCAAAAATTCAACCTCATGAGCGAAAGAAGCTAGTAGCATTAAAGTTGTGAGCGAGTCTACATTTGACAATCACATCAATTAATTTTAGAAGATTACAAGATACTCATGGGGGGGGGGGGAGTATTCCCCACAGCTCAGGGCCTGCTGAAGCCGGAGGAGCTCTGGAGGAGGAGGAAACGACAGCAGGTGAGCCCTTATCCCTCCCCCCCCAGTGGTGGCAGTGAGGCCGGCCCCCCAAGCATTTCCCCTCCCCCCCAGTGGTGGCGGCGGCGAGGCCTGAGTGGTTCACAGCTGCTGGCCCACCAAGTCTTCTCCCCCCCCCCAGCAGCAGCGGCGGCAACGGACAGTTCCCAGAGCATTCTCTGCGCATGTGCAGGGAACACTCTTTTACTTTGGGGGGGATTTAAGTATCCCCTGAATATTTTTTTTAACTTTTCGGATTTTCCTGCACACCTTGGGAGTCCCCCAAGTGTACAGGAAAACTCTTTGCCCCCTAGGCGCCCCTGATGTGCAGATTTAGATATCCGCACGCAGGGGGCACCTTGGCTATTAGATATATAGATTTCCATAACCTTGTAAAAATCTCAGAAAGAATTCTTTCAAACTATATTTAGACTATATTTTAAGAATAACTTAAACGCTATAAGAGAAAACAGAATCGAGTCAGTTTCATTGCAGAAAATGTTTCCGCCTCTACAGGGGTAGACCAGGCCTCCGTAGGGCAGGTCTACCCACCCCGTTCCACTCTATTGGTAGACCTGGGCTTGGACCATCACCCTGCTCTGACCCTTAGAAAACACACTAGCACTTTGGGGAGAAAAAACTCTTGCAGTCTGCTTTGGGGGTTTTAAGTGAAATATAACAACCAGCATTACAGGTTAAGTTGAACGGAGGTGGAACAATTGACTGTCAGAACCCCACCTAAGCTAACAAACAGGAAGTTGCTTAAATGCTATCAACCTGCCCAAACTACTTATTTATTCAAATATTTATATCCCACTTTCCCTTGTGACTCAAGGCAGCCTACATATCATACTGAAAAGCATAATGGGGGCGTGCAAAAAAACCTGGTGATTCCGGCTCAATTATAGCCAACGGGACCATTATAATCAATGAGTCCCATAGGCTATAATGGAGAATTGATCTGGGGTTATCAAAGGGGGGGGGGGGGCTGTTTTTTGAGATAGAGGCACCAAACTTTCAGCATAGCTGCTGGTGGCTCTCCTCAAAAAACCTTCCAAGTTTAAAAAGATTGGACCGGGGGGTCCAGTTCTATGGGCCCCAGAAGGGGGTGTCCCCATCTTTCATTGTGAGTTGAAGCTAAAATGCTCTGAGCAGCCCTCTGAAATGTTGTGCACCAGAAGTGATGGCATGCGCCGTGCCTACATCAGAAGTGATGTAGGCATGTCGGGGGTGACGCTGTTGGGCAAAACTCTATGGTAAAATCGCCCTTAAGCATAGAGTTTTGTTCCAAGCAATCAATTTTATTCACTTTTAGGTGATATAGGCATGTTGCTGCACATTGCTGTTGCGGGGAGGATTCCCCTCTGCTGGAAAGCTGGCCAGCCACGGGCAGGAGCCCTCAAAACCAGGCGATTCCCCGCCCCAACCTTTGACATAAAGTGATGGGTACAACCACAAAATGGCTGCCGCAGGAGGCAGAGTCAGCCCCAAAATGGCTGCCGTGGCTTAGCTTCAGTCAAAGAGTGTAGATCCTTGTGCTGTGATGGCAGCTGCTGCCAAAGCGATGCTTTTTAAAGGTCTGCACAGCCAATCAAATGCCCAGTGGCCAATCAGAAGCCTTGCTGGGCTAATGTCCCACCTAGCCCCACCCACCTTCTAAAGGGACTCGGCAGGCGCCAGGAAAAGTGTTGGTAGGCACGAGCCCACGCTGGGGACCCCTATCTTACACCACTCCCCATTGAACCAATGTCTGCTGTGACGCTTGTTTGGTTTGCCTTGCTCTTTCTTCCTCTGGAAGAAACGCCCTGCTTGTGAGTTTTCAAGAGCCAGCTGGCCTCACTCACAAAGGGGATCTTGGAGCAAACGGGCCTTTGGATCTAATCCAACAGGGCTCTTTGTCTGTTCTTATGAAAGGATCCCTGTTTCGCTTCCCCTTCACGTACGTGCACACGGATGAAGATCTTATGTGTGGGAAGGAGGGGGGGGGGAGGCAGAGACCTTGTCTGTGGTGGCCATCCCCCACCCCAGCTGGGAGCCCGCGCGGGATATTTCGAGCGCCTTGAGTAAACCAGAGAGGGGGCAAACCTGATTCGAGTCTTCTTTCAGAGTTTGGCATCCGGATCCCCGTCGGCCACATTGATTATTACGTCAACGGAGGCCAAGATCAGCCCGGCTGCCCCAATTTCATCACATCTGGTAAGAAAGGTTCACCGTATATCACTGGCCTCTGACTAGATAATGCCCTTGCTTAGGATTTTCAGCTCTGGGTTAGGGAATTCCTGGAGATTTGGGTGTGGCGCCTTAGGAGGGAGTGGTGTGGTGTGGTGTGGAAAGGGAAGGGGAGGGGCCTCAGTGGAGTATAAAAAAAACAGAGTCCCTCCCACTGCAGCCCTGACCTTCCCGGGCGCCACTCCCCAAATCTCCAGGACTTTCTCTGCCCCAGGACCCCCAGCGTAGTGTAGTGGTTAAAAGTGTCCGACTAGTATCTGGAAGACTTGGTTTCAAATCCCCACTCATGCCCTGGAAGCTCACTGAGTATTTTGGGGCCAGTCACACTTTCTCAGCCTAACCTACCTCACAGGGTTGTTGTGAGGGTAAAATGGAGGACAGGAGAATGATGTATGCCACCGTGGTTCCCCACTGGGGACAAAGGCAGGGTACAAGTAAAACACATAAATGAATACCAACTCAAGTTCAGCAGCAGCCCCTAGAGCACTAACAAAATCCTATACTTTTGTCCTGTGTTAATTAATCCTGAATAACAGATGAAACGCTGGGGTCCATTGGAGCAGGAGCGCACATCTTTCTAAAGCTTGTTTCTCGCAAGACAAAAAGCCTTCTGCCTTTAAAGGCCCTTCCCGCACTCTCCTTTTAGTCCATGTTCACCGCAGTGTCCTCCAAGAAATTCTGCCCTAAATTCGAATTCAACCTTCTTTTTAGTCCAGGTTAACATAAGAACATAAGAACTCCTGAATATGTATTCGTGGTTGATTTCTGTTTCTGTGGTTAGGGTCAGGGGTCCGTTGGAGCGGGAGCGCACAGGAGCGCAGCTCCGGGAGTGAGGAGCCCAGGGGGCGGGCACATGACCAAGCCCCGCCCCCTCCTCGGCTTCCCCGAGCAGTGCAGAGGCGCAGCGCCCCGGGAAAGCCCTGCTTGGGTCTTTATTGTTTTTAATGTTTTGTTTTAATATTGATAATTTTATCATTGTTCCTTTTATGACTGTGTGCTGCTTTTCCAGAGACTTGCTCAAGGTGGCATATTAATTTTCTAAGTATACCATTTTTTATCTGGGCACATGGCACATAAGTACTGGAGAAATTTCACCAACCCTTCAGCAGCTTCCACCCCATCAGTTTGGTGTAGTGGTCAGGAGTTGGACTCTAATCTGGGAGAACCAGGTTTGATTCCCCACTCCTCCACATACAGCTGCTAGTGTGACCTTGGGCGAGTCACAAGTTCTCTCAGAGCTGTTCTCTCATGAGCAGTTCTCAAAAGACCTCTCTCAGCCCCACCTACCTCACAGGGTGTCTTGTTGTGGGGAGGGGAAGGGGAAGGGATGGGTGGTGCACATGTCCTGGGTATCTCAAGTCTACCTAAAACCTGGTGGTTTCAAGGGAGCAGGAAGAGAATGAGGGTGTGTTCTTTACGCTTATTTTTATTGCACAAAGTATTGGATGGGGAAGGGAAGGGAGAAAGAGCAGGTCAGTTTAACTCACCTGTGGAGTGGAGCCTGAGGGGTGGGTGTTGCCTTCTGACACACTACAGGTATGTTGGGGGGTGTGGCATATGCAAATGAGTTATGCAAATGAGTTATGCTAATGAGCTCCTGCACCTCTTTTTCTACGAAATGACCCCTGGATGAAAGGAAGGACTTCTTCACCCAAAGAGTAATTAATGCATGGAATTCACTTCTGGCAAGAAGTGGTGGTAGCTACAAGCACAGATAACTTCAAGAGGGGACTGGATAAATATATGGAGCAGGGGTCCATCAGTGGCTGTTAGGCAAAAGGTCTAGATGGAACACTCTGTCTGGGGCAGTGATGCTCTGCATTCTTGGTGATGGGGGGCAACATTGAGGGGGCTTCGGGAGTTCTGGAACCACTGGTGGACATCCTGATGCCACCTGGGTTTTGGCTAGGGTGTGACATGGAGCACTGGGCTGGGTAGGCCATTGGCCTTATCCAGCATGGCTTTAGGTTCTTAACTGTGTTCCTTCATTCACAATCACTAGTACTGATTGAGAAATCCCACTGCATGCACTGCTTGGACAGTAATTACAAGCCTGCCCCTATAGACTGGGTCCTGTAGGTTTGCCAACTCTAAGTCCTGAGGGTCTCAAGTTTTACGTTTTCTCTCTCAATCTCTCTCTCTCTCTCTCTCTCTTGCAGGCTATAACTCTATGATCTGTGACCATATGAGGGCTGTGCATTTCTACATGAGTGCCTTGGAGGACTCCTGCCCCTTGATGGCTTTTCCCTGCTCCAGTTACCAGGATTTCTTAGCTGGCCACTGCGTGTACTGCACAGACTCAAGTTTGGCTTCCTGCCCCACAGTAGGTATGTTGCGCCTCTCGGCACCAGTCTCTGCAATCAGACCTATCCAAGTGTCCAGGGATTGAGAACTTAGTGTGTAATTTGGAATCCGAAGAAGGCAGTGGCCTCATGGTCTTTTTCGGGAAATAAAGGGCTTTTCCACATTCTTATTCTCAGCCAGGTTGGTGTAGTGGTTAAGAGCGTGGACTCTAACCTGGGAGAACTGGGTTTGATTCCTCACGCCTCCACACACAGCTGCTGGTCTTCCAGAACTGTTTTCTCCTGGGCAGTCCTCGAAAGAGCTCTCTCAGCCCCACCTACCTCACCGGGTGTCTGTTGCGGGGAGGGGAAGGGAAAGGAATTGTAAGCCGCACTGAGACTACTTCAGGTAGTGAAGGGCAGGGTATAAATCCAATCTCCTCCTCCTCCTCCTCTTCTTCTTTTTCCTTGCTCATAAGTTCCTGTTTCTTCCGGGTTTTCTCCCCTCTATTCTGCTTGTGTTTTGCTCTTTCGAGTGGTTGATTCAATATTGCACCAGTGTATGTCCAGCATAAAATCCTGCAGTTTAAATCTGCAGGGAGATATGCCAGAATGAGTTCATTTATTTATTATTTTATTTATTTAATTAATTTGTATCCCACCCTCCCCACCTCTCGGCGGGCTCAGGGTGGCTACCAGCATACCATAAAATATACGTATCATTAAAACATTTAAAATACACATCAAACACGCCCTGTTTCAAGATGGCAACTTTATCAGAGTGGCGTCTTAGACGCCCAACCAATCCAGACGGTGGGAGCCATTCAGGCTGTTGATGTAATATCAAATCAACCACTAGAGGGAGCAAAGCACTGGCAGAACAGACTCCCTCCCCGCCTCCCCAAAAAGAAACAGGAACTGTTGAGGAAAATGAGAATATGGAAAAGTCCAAAATAAGCTTTTAAGGTAGGAGGAAAAGTAAAGTGAGAGTCTGACATATGTTCTCAACAACACACAGGAATGTCTATGCAAGTAGGAAATGGATGGCGGGGGTGGGTGGGAATCACAGATCCCAAGTGGATCAATGACAGAAGCAGTGCTACCTAGGGCTGCCAAGTCGTACTCACGCACTGGCGGGGGGGAGTCCTTCGCCGCCCGGGAGCCTCCCTGGCGCGCGTGTCCAGTGACGTCACCCGGAAGTGACGTCACCACGTTGGGGGCGTTGCCAGGGCGACGCTCTGGTGATCGCCCCCAATGGGGCGATTGCCAGAGCGTCGCCTTGGCAACGTCTCCAACGTGGTGACGTCACTTCCAGGTGACGTCACTACACTGGGGAAGTCGTCCAGCCTGGACGACTTCGGGGGTGGGGTTCCCCCCACCGGCCGAATGCCGGCCGGCGGATCGGGAACCCCTATAGCGGGGGATCCCCTGCCCACCGGGCTGACTTGGCAGCCCTAGTGCTACCAGGTTGGGTTGCCAACTCCGTTGGGAAAATCCTGGAGATTCGGGGATAGGCCCTGAAGAAGGCAGAGTTTGGAGAGGGGAGAGACCTCAGTAGGGTAAAATACCCTAGAGTCCACCCTCTAAATTAGGCGTTTTCTCCTGGGGAACTGATTTCTGTTGTTCAGAGGTCAGCTGTAATTCCGGATCTCCAGGTCCCACCTGGAGCTTGGCAACCCCTCCTCTAAGGGAAGGTCTGGAGAAACAACATTTCCAGGTCACTGGTCATCCCGAGTGTCCAAGAGGTTGGCACATCATGCAGTTCATTGTCAAATTAAGTCTGGAGTGGGTCTGGGTGGGGTGAGCCGGGGCAGAGGGAAACTTTTGTCCGCAGCCGGGGTGGGGGTGGGGGGGGTGACCAGCTAGTTCAGTCATCCTCACCTCCAACCAACCGTTTCTGAGACATCATTTCCTGCTACCTAAAGAAAAGAGAACAACCTCGAAACCTTGACGCTGCCACAAAGCGTCTGCTTTGCACCAGGGAATTCCAACCAGGGGAGTAAAACTGTTTTTTTTAAAAAACAACTGACGCAAAACATGGCATGACCGGCACCTCATTTCCTTATTGATTTACTTCATTTATACCCCACCTTTCTCCTCAACAGAGACCCAAAGCGGCTTACGGCATGGTTCACTGCTCCTTTGCTATATCCATACCACAACCCTGTGAGGTAGGTTAGGCTGAGGGTGTGTGACTGGCCCAAGGTCCCCCAGCCAGCTTCCATGGCCAAGAGGCAGGGTTGCCAGCTCTGGGTGGTGAAATACCTGGAGATTTGGGGGGGGGGTGGAGCCTGAGGAGGACAGGGACCTCAGTGGAGTACAGTGACATAGAGTCCACCCTCCAAAGCATCCGTTTTCTCCAGGGGGACAGATCTTGGTTGTCTGGAGATCAATTGTAATAGTGGGAGATCTCCAGGCACCACCTGGAGGCTGGCAACCTTGGGTCTCCCAGGTCCTAGTCTGACATTCTAACCACTACACCATGCTGGGTCCCTTAAAAGCACCGGCAAAGAAAGGAGATCTGAAATGAGAGATTACCACTCTCACTAACCACGACTGACACGTAACAGGGGGACTTTTGAAAAGAGGCAGATCCTTCCATTCTGCACACCAGATATTCATTCACAGCCAGTTCCTCAAGCGGCCTCTGGTGTTTAAAACCTCTACCTGATAAGGTCAGCTGATATAACGTGTCTGTGAGAGTCCTACAGAGTCAGTCAACAACAAGTGTCCTCGAGAAGGAAGTCTTTATTGAGAAAGGTCTGTTGTGGTCATCTGCACTTCTTGTGCAATGGCTGACACAGCCTCAAGCAGGACAACCTTGAATACAGGATTCAAAAAGGGGTCAGGTAAGGAATTGCAATCAATCACCAAACCAAATAAAAGGCACTCAAAATACTGGTTTTCGGTTCCCAGGGAAAAAGCGTTAAGAATTAAGAGTCAGACAGGAGAAGAGATGCATGGGCAGGCACCCGCAGTCTCCCAAGGTCAGAGCAGCTCAGAGAGCGATAAGCATGCTATGAGAAATATAACATAACATTCCACAGGGTTCACGTCAAGGGTTCACCCATCCCACCTCCCGGGCAGAAGATGGCAGCATTTATTCATCCCGGCTTCCTGATCCCCCCCACCCTTCAAGCCAAAGTTTTTCAGCGTTCAAACCAGCTTGAATTAAAATTCTTCCATTCAGGTATTTCAAAATGAGGGGAAGTTTCAAAATGAGGGGAAGTCTGGTGGTTTTCCTGTTTTCACCGTTTCAGAATCCCTCTGATGAAATCTGTGTTGGGTTACGGACAGGGGTCATTTCGTAGAAAAAGAGGTGTAGGAGCTCATTAGCATAACTCATTAGCATAACTTATTTGCATATGCTAAACCACCTAACATCACTGGAAGTATGTCAGAAGGCAAGGGAGAGAGAGAGAGAGAGAGAGAGAGAGAGAGAGAGAGAGAGAAAGAAAGAAAGAAAGAAAGAAAGAAAGAAAGAAAGAAAGAAAGGAAGGAAGGGCTGGCAGAGAGGGGACAGTTACTAATCCAAGCCTCAGAAATACCACTATTCTGGGAGGATAGCTTCAGTGGTGGTTGAAGCCTTCAGAAGGCTGGTCGGAGGAGCAAGGACCTTTCCAGGGGACGGGGGTGATTTTGCTGCAGCCATGACACAAGCAGGCATTCCCCCGCCAGAGGGGGGCTGGCACCAACTCCCGGAGCTGAGCTCCCCCGAGCTCCTGCTCGAAATGACCCCTGGTTACGGAGAACATTATGAAGGGAACTCAGGTGATCTGCCCCTTTTGTCTAGATTATAACATGAAACAATCTGTTTTGGGGGGCCCCATGGGAAATGGGTGAACCCTCAGAGGGCTGAGGAACTTGGGAATGTTCCGTCTGGAGAAGAGGAGGCTGAGGGGGGCACATGATTGCTCTCTTTGGGTTCAGACACGCCATTTGATCCGGCTTCGACACACTTCGAAAACGGATCAAATGTGCTCGTTCAGACAGCAGGAGCTGCCTCCCATCCCCAGCCATTGCTTATCGGAGCAAATACCAGAGCAAACCATAGTATTTTGATACCAGGTCCTTAAGTATTTATTTTATTTATTTATTTATTTATTCTTTCAGTTTATACCCCGCCCTCCCCGCGAACGGGCTCAGTAGTATTTTCTGTGCTCTCCCGGTTGAATGCGCATTTTCCCCTGTGTGATTGTTTTTATTTTTGTGGCGGCAATATGCGCATTAAACGCTCCTCCGCCCACGCATCTATAAAAAAAATTAAATGGCCACTAGTTTTGAGTTTGGGATCCCAAGGAGGCCAGTTTCAGGTGAAAAGTTTAAAGGGACATGTCAGGGCGGTGAAATCACGGTGCTTGTGGAACTGTGGCAGGATTTGTTCTAGTGCTTTTGCGCATGCGCAAGGTTTTATTTTTTCAGATCTCCAGATAAGCGCCTATGCGCATGTGCAAAGTTAGAAAAAAACAAACAAAAAGCCGGCATACACTTCCGTGTGATCACGATTGTCCGGAGTAAAAAAAAAAAGCCACATTGAAGTAGGGTGATTTGAGCCAGCTCCAGCACACCGTCTGAACACACCCTTTAAGTATCTGAAGAGTTGTCATTTAGAAGGGCAGGGAGCTGTTCCTGTTGGCAGCAAATGGGAGGACTCACAATCGTGGGTTGAAATTGAGGGCGGGATGGTACTGGCTGGATTTTAGGGGAAAACTTTATGACCATCAGAGTTGTGCCACAGTGTAATCGGCTTCCTCAGGAGGTGGTGAGCTTCCCCCTCTCACTGGCAGTCTTGAAGCAGCGGCTGGACAAACACTTTGTCAGGGATGCTCTAGGCCAGGGGTGGCCAAACTTGCTTAACGTAAGAGCCACATAGAAGTAACATCAGATGTCTGAGAGCCACAAAACATGAACACAAATTGCACATGTTTTAATTGGAAAATATGCAAATTTGCTTTTTATTAACATTAACTGCCAGAAATAAAAAAGGGGTAAAAACAGATACTGATATTTAAAGAGAGAAATGCTTTCTCCAAGCTGGCTGGGGGGTGCGGGCTTTGAGAACACATTTAAAGTTGCTTTCTTTCTCTGCTCCCTGCCCACCTCAAGCCTACCCAGGGAGGGGAAACACTGGCTGGGGAAGGGAAGACTGCTCCCCCTTCACTTCCCCAGCCACCCTCCCAAGCCACAGTTTGGCCACCCCTGCTCTAGGCTGATCCTGCACTGAGCAGGGGGTTGGACTAGATGGCCTGAGATGGCCCCCTTCCGACTCTGTGAGTCTATGACTCTATGATCAAAAGAATCACGGTCCAGTTGAGAAGTCATCTGATCCCAGCCCATACTCCCTGCTCAGGTTTCAGATTTTAAAAGAAGAGATTTTAAAACTTATTATTCAGCCATTTTCTGCCCTCAGGTCAAGCCACACACAAAAGAAGTCTGAATCTTTATCAAAAAAGCAGGGCCAGTTCTCGGACCTAGAAGAAGAGAGAAGAGAAGATTTTTATACCCCGTTTTATTCTACCGCTTGGAGTCGGCTTACAAACTCCTTTCCCTTCCCCTCCCCACAACAGGCACCTTGTGAGGCAGGTGGGGCTGAGAGAGTTCTGAGGGAAACTGTGACTGGCCCAAGGGTCCACGGGAAACTGGCTCAGTGGCAGAGCATCTGCTTGGCATCGAGAATGTCCCAGCTTCAATCCTTGGTATCTCCATTTAAGATATCGGGTGGTAGGTGATGCGAAAGACCTCAGCCTGAGACCCTGGAAAGCTTCTGCCTGCCTGAGTAGACTGAGGATTGAACCTGGGACCTTCCGCATGCCGAGTAGACACTCTGCCACTGAGCCACGGCCCCTCCCTAGATGGAGGTCCTTTGGAAGAGCAGTTTCCCTCTCTGGCTAAAGAGGATTCCTAGAGAGGGTCAGCCATTGGTACACGAGCTAAGAGTTCTCTTGCACTTTTAACTGGTTGCTTGGGCTGGTCCTGAACATTAAGGGGTTGAAAACTGAGTGTTTCGTGTGGTGTTTTTTTCCTATTAATAGTGTTGACTGGAGAGATTTCAAAGCACAGTCCTTTCACACTGACTTCTGTGCGTGGTGAACCTGTGTGGTACACAGGGTTGCCAACTCCTGGTTGGGAAATTCCTGGAGATTTGTGTTAGGGGAAAATAGTCAAAAGTACTTAAACACTCAGAGGTGCAATGGATCTTTGCTTCACTGGAGAGGAGATGTTTGTTTTAGTTTAAAATCACTTTATTACTAAGGGGAAAAGGTACACAGGAGAGCTAAAAATAACAACATCCTAGAGCTACTTTCTGCTACTACTTTACGCAAGACATGGTGAGTTCAGAATGGAGAATCTCCTTCTCCTTGACCCCTAGAAGGAAGTCACCTGAAACCAGTAACCAATCGATACAGCAATACTCTCTTAGATTCGCGGGCTTTTCTTCAATTGGCTGGTTGTCAGGTTTCCCTTCCAGGTAAGTCTAAACAATAGCACTGCAAGGTAAACAGGTTAACCCTATAATGGCTGGATGGACAGGTCTTGCTAACATACACATTTTCAACAATTTCGGGATGGAGCTTGGGGAGATCGGTGTTTGAGGAAGGGAGGGACCTCTGAGGGGTATTACGCCGTAGTTTCCGCCCTACACAGCTATTGGATGTCTCATTCTGCTTCTGTCACGTCTGAGATTTCACCACAGCCACACTCGTTCAAGCTTTTATCGTCCTAGACATGAGGGCTAGAACCTCATCTTGTTTGTAAAGGAACGTTGAGAGTTCCAAGAAGGCAGGATTTCATGTCTTAATACCAGACGCCATATTTGCAAGAGGGGCAGCATTTACTCCGCGTGATCCACCTTGAGTTCCAGCAGAAAAGGCAAACTGTAAATAACATAAAGAAAGAGATATGCACAACCCTGGTCTCGGAGCCAGCGGCTCTTCCATAGGGTGCTCTTTTCTCATTTTAGGACTCGTAGACAATGGCGGGATCGACACGAAACCACTGCCCAGAGAGGTGAAGGTCTACTTGGCCACAGCTGCTTCAGCCCCGTACTGTGGTGAGTAGACAAGTGGCACATCCAGGAGGCTGGGGTAGGGTTGCCAACTCCGGACCGGGAACTCCCTGGAGAGTGGAGGGTGGAGCCTGAGGGTGGTGGGGTTTAGGGAGGGGAGGGGCTTCAGCAGGGTGTAATGTCCTAGAGGCCATCCTCCAAAGCAGCCATTTTCTCCAGGGGAGTTGATCCCTGTTCTCTGGAGATCAGTTGTAATACTTGGAGATCTCCAAGCCTCACCTGGCAGTCAGAGATGCAACCTGGGGACTCGGTTGGGGGCTATGCCTGTGATATTATTCTAGGGAGACCACCCAGAATGCAGAATCCCATAGACACCCAGGGTAGGGTTGCCGGAGGATCTTCTTCGTGGTCCCTGTGGAGCTCACACATTGGGTTCTGCGCTCGAGCCAGATCCTCGCCGGGAAGCTTCAACAGCTTCCAGTCCTGACGTTTTGTTGTGGGCGTGGCTTGTCCCTCCTCGTGCACACGCTCTCACTGAGCATGCTCAGGACGCCAGCAAACCTCGCCCCACCCCCAGTTTCTTCTTTACCGCACTCGTAGTCAGACGTTTTTTCTTCCTCGCTAAACTG
Organism: Lepidodactylus listeri; assembly: GCA_029233225.1. Lineage (NCBI taxonomy): Eukaryota > Metazoa > Chordata > Lepidosauria > Squamata > Gekkonidae > Lepidodactylus > Lepidodactylus listeri. Next base: position 147,592,773 of record JARCFY010000004.1, read on the forward strand.
ACACCACTGTACCTCAAGAAAAACAGTTTGTACTGTAATCTATCACAACAGCCCCCGCCCCCAAACCGGAGGGGAGGGCATATGGAAGGTACGCCATTCTTTAAAAACTGTCAAACCTGTCAAACCAAGATCCCTCCTACTGACGGGCACTATCGCTGCGTGCTGTGCCTAGGAGAGACGCATAGAACAGACGCTTGTCAGCACTGTGCAAAATTCACCAAACGGGCAAAAAAGAACAGGGCAGCTCGCCTCAAATCGTTCTTGTTGGAGCAGTCCTTAAGACCACAAATGGCCCAAGCTTCACTCCTTCTCATGTCGCCGCCTCCCCCTTCTGAAGAGCGGGGAGACTCGGCAGATCAGGACACGACCCCGACATTAACAAAGAGGGGAAAATCCGATAAGGCAAAGAAACGACCGTTAGGGGCAACGACATCCAAGTCTAAAATACAAAAGATCACTACAAAGACTGTGCCAGCCCCGAAACCGGCAGAAGCGTCGGGCTCAACGCCCTCCGAGACAGTTGTCCTGTCAGGGTCATCTACGCAGCCTCAGTTAATGAGAACCGTGGGAGCGCAAAGGGACTCCCAATCGATCCTGACAGCCATGCTCCAGAATAGGGAGCGGGCATCAGAGCTCCAGCCGGAACCGATTACCTCGGCACCCCCACTGCTCATATTACAAGAGGAGGGATACACCTCCCAGCACTCCCCCACATCATCACATAGCATGAATAAATTACCCAGGGGGAGAAGCAGAGGTGTTAGGAGACGAAGATCACCATCGGTCTCCTGCTGCTCCGTAAGCGACTGCTCCAGGTGGGACCACGGAGAAAGCGACAATGAGGATTACCTCCCTGGCCAACACTGGCAACACAGTTCCTATAAGGATGCCGAGCGGCACAGCTACTACAAACAACCCAGGTCGAATAAAGGGAGACATGTATATGGAGATCATAGATCCCGATCCAGAAATAGACATGATAGATACCATTCACCAGACCACAGGGCTGGAGAAGGTGCTCTCCAAGATACAGGGACCACGCAACAGATGACCACTACCCAGGTTACCACCCCCCCCGAACCAAATTCTTTCGGGGAGATGATGGGCTCATCCACCACAGAACCTGGGGAAATCAGCAAGGGATCGACACATGCACCCACATTTAGGGCATCGGTTTCCCCCCACCATGAACAGAATGCATCTGAACAGGGCTTGGAGGACTCACTGGATCGAATGGGGGACGACGCTACCGAACCGGAAACAGAGAAAGGACAGCACTCAAATACCCCGGAGACTGAGAAGGGATTTGTAGACTTAATTCAATCCATGGCCACAACCCTAGGGATTAAACTCACCTCGCTGAACCCTCCTATATCTGATGTGGTACACAATATTCTGCAGTCAGACAAGACATCTTCGGCATCGGTACTCCCATTGCTCACTGTACACCTGGCCACATTACGGGAAGCATGGAAAAGACCATCATCCACCCCAGCTATACCTAAGAGATATGAAGTAATGTACAAGGTGGAAAGTGCAGAAGCAAAATTCTTGCAAACTCACCCAGAGCCGAACTCAGTAGTGGTCCATTCATCGACAAAGACCAAACAAGGAAAGTATACAGCCCCCCCGGATAGGGAGGGATGCAAGGTAGACTCTCTAGCAAAAAGAATTTACTCTGCCACCTCAATTGTGTCCAAAATGCAAACATACTTATCCTACTTTGCAGCATACAACTTTAACATTGCAAATAAACTGGAAGCCCGGATATCTACTGGAGGGCCTGACAATCGCATAGAGTTTCTCGCCCTCCTATCAGAGTCTCAAAGAACTGCAAGGCAGCAGGTAACCACAGCCAGACACACTATATCCTGCTTATCCAGGGTCATAGCAACATCAGTAGCTTTACGAAGACATGCTTGGCTAAAATCAACCTCCCTGCAACAAGAAGTAAAGCGAAGGGTTGAAGACCTTCCTTTCAATGGAATTGGCCTCTTCCATAGCTCGACGGATGAGGCACTGAAAACGGTCGACGAAAGCCGTAGAAGAGCAAAAAACCTGGGAGTGCTCCCAACACAATTCCAACGTTTTCCAAAACCTAAGCAGTAGACACCATCATACACTTGACACCCACAATCCCCAACTCCAGCGGACGCATGGAAGCGTCGACAGCCATGCCCCAAGCACACCTTTCAATTGAGAAACAAGCAAGCCACGTTCAAGAGGCAGGGTCAGCAATCTAAACAGTCCCTTTGACTGTATAAACATAGCGAAAGTCCCAGGCAACTCCGTCAAGACCAACAATACCACTACTCCGTCGCTAGGAACACGACTACTTCCCTTTGCAAACGCTTGGGAAAGCATCACCTCAGATCATTGGGTCCTCACCATAATAAGACTAGGATATGCGATAGAATTCGATTCTTTACCTCAAACCCCACATCTTGCCTTCACACCTCAGTCACCAGCACTGCAGGAAGAAAGGGAGCCATCGAGCAAGTATCAACCTCTCAAGAACATTGGGGCTACTATTTGAAGTATTTCACAGTTCCAAAAAGAGACAGAGGCCAAAGACCCATTCTCGACCTCAGAGGACTAAATATACATATCAAAAAGAAAAATTTTTGCATGGTAACCCTACACTCAATCCTACCTCTCCTACCACCAGGAGCCTGGATGGCAACATTAGATCTCAAGGATGCCTACTTTCACATTACGACAAGACCACAACACCGTCAGTATCTGCGATTTATGATAGGCAGGCACCAATATCAGTACAGAGTGCTGCCATTTGGGCTATCAACTGCCCCACGGGTATTCACAAAATGTATGGCGGTTGTAGCAGCATATCTACGCACGCAGGGAATGACAGTCTATCCGTGCATAGACGACAGGCTCCTAGTAGCTCGTTCATCCGACGCTCTAGTAGTAAACATTGCCGACACACTATCCCTACTAAACTCACTAGGACTTTGTGTAAACATGGAAAAATCATCACTGACTCCATCCCAGAAGATACAATTTATCGTTGCAACACTGGTCTCTACAATTACAAGGGCCTTCCTGCCAAGGGACAGAGCCATCACAATTCAGGCAGCAGCAAGAAACTGCAGCACCTATCCAATGAAAAGTATCAGAACAATTCAATGGATTCTAGGACTTATGGCATCCACTACTGCAGTAGTTCCAGTGGCAAAACTAAGGATGCGATCACTACAAATTTGGTTCCTTCAGAATCACAACCCAGTAAAAGACTTACCGTATATCAAAACACAAATACCAGGAGAGGTGTTGACTTCACTCCAATGGTGGATAGTAATGGACAACCTCCTGGAAGGAATGCCCTTTATAGAGAGGGCTCCAGAGATAACAGTGTATACGGATGCCTCCCTAGGGGTTTGGGGAGCCCACACGGGAGACATGTCCATTCAAGGGCAATGGATGGAAACCCAGAGACAATATCATATCAACACACTGGAGTTACTGGCAGTAAAAAAAGCACTCCAGTCGTTTTTACTGATAATTCAAAACTGTACAGGTTGCCACGGACAATATGGCAACCATGTACTAGATATGCAAAGAGGGTGGCACAGGCTCAAAAACCCTATGCCAAATCACGATAAAACTATGGGATTGGTGCCTAACACACAATATATGACTCTCAGCAGTACACATCCCAGGGGTGGAGAATATACAAGCGGACAAATTAAGCAGATCACAAATAGGGCAACACGAGCGGTCTCTGAATCCGACATACCTAGTGGACGTGTTCCAACAATTCGGCCAGCCAACCCTGGATTTATTTGCCACTGCAGAAAATACAAAATGCTACCTGTTCTACGCCAGGGGACACCCATCCAGGGGATCCCGCAGAGACGCCTTTCTACATCGATGGAGGGGCCATCTGTACTATACCATTCCCCTTAGTACAAAGAGTATTGCAAAAAATAATTATACATCCGCTATACTAATACCCCCTACAGTATAAGGGTGAATTTAACATAAAACAAAGAAAGGTAGTATATATCTGAACATAAAGTTTGTGGTTATAAAATGCTTTGGTTTACAAGACTGTGTTGCCGTTATACAATAAATAATTTGAAAGTTTATTGAAATATAAAAGTGATGATGTAATTTTCCACTCAAAAACAGAAAACGAAAACGGGTATAGGTAGAAAGTATTAATGCCGTCCCCCGCCATCCTAAGAAAATAAGCTCGCAAAACACCCAATGTGTGAGCTGCACAGGGACCACGGAGAAGATAAACAGGTTGCTTACCTGTAACTGATGATCTTCGAGTGATCACCTGTGCAGTCACACATGCCCGCCCAGTCTTCCCCACTGCTGGCATCAAAATTCTCCTCTGTTTGCATTAGGTATAGAATGCTAATGGTAAAGGGAGGGAACTGGGGGGGGAGGGCGAGGCTTGCCGGCGTCGTGAGCATGCTCAATGAGAGCGCGTGCGTGAGGAGGGACAAGCCACGCCCACAACAAAACGTCAGGACTGAAAGCTGTTGAAGCTTCCCGGCGAGAATCTGGCTCGAGTGCAGAACCCAATGTGTGACTGCACAGGTAACCACTTGAAGATCATCAGTTACAGGTAAGCAACCTGTTTTTACCTGCGTTCTGGTGGGGGGCTCCAGCCTGGTTCCTGGGGTCTTCTGAAGTGACGTCATCGCACCAGGCACGTCATCCAGAGGACGCATTAGCATTTGGGTAAAAAATTCTATGGTCACCGTAGAGTTTTTGCCCAAATGCTCGAGCGTCCCCTGCAGGAGCTGCCATCAAACCACAAGGATCTTTACTGTGTGATTGAAAGTAAGCCGTGGCAGCCATTTTGTGGCTAGCTCTGCCTCCTAGGGCAGCCATCTTGTAGCAGCTGTTTTGTGACTATGCCCACCCTGGTGTGTCAGAAATCCAGAGGCACCTACAGGCTCCAAAAGTTTGGGGAGGACCCCTGGTTGTAAGGGGATGGAAAGAGGTAGCAGAAAGAACTGTGATGGCCCATTTACATGTGCCGTAACCATAATAAAACCAGCTCTGAGAGTGTATTTCCTGTACTATTGACCAGGTGTGTACCTCAGGAAAACCACTTAACTGGAGATTGGTTCTTGGGACCCAAGTGTCCTTGACATCCACTTCCTGTCACAGATTTACTTGCTCCCTGGGATCGAACTTCAAAGTAACAGGAACATCTGCTACCAAACAAAGAACTGTTGAACAAGGAAGTTTCAAAGACTTACAGTTGGGAATGTTTCAAAGACTCAGGGTTGGGAATGTAGAACTGAGAATCTTTTACTATGAAAAATCCTTCCCTTGTCATGAGCGAGTTAGCAAGTTCTCCTCCCCACAGAGAAACACCACTATTTTAAAAATTTTCCTACCTCCTGGATGGTTGCACAAAAGAAGTGGCAGAATTCTTCCGTAAATGCCGGCAGCTCAGACCATTTAGTGTGGCTTTCTCCGTTGCTTAGTGTACCACAGCCTGGTTAAAGTCCGTTTGCAGCAGAGGAGGATGTCGGATACCGGCATCGAGATCAATTTCTGGGGCAGAAACTCGACCTTCAGCATCACCATCACTGTGTGAGTGATGGACAAGGGCAGTGTTCCTCTGCTGTCTTTGTCCCCATTTCTCTGCTGCGTATTATCCAAGGGGAGGGGCTTTCTCTGCTGTGTGTTACTGGGAGGGGCTGTGGCTCAGTGGTAAAGCCTCTGGTTTGCATGCAGAGAGTCCCAGGTTCAGTCCCAGGTTTCTCCAGTTAAGAGGACTAGGTGGAAGGGGATGGGAAAGACATTTGCCTGAGCCCTGGAGAGCTGCTGCCAGTCTGAGTAGACAATACTGACTTCGATGGACCAAGGCTCTGATTCAGTACAAGGACGCTTCATGCGTGTGCTCAGTTGCATCTCTGTACAAAGTGTCATTATAGCCGTAGCCTGGGAGGACAGATAAGTTGATCTACAGGGGATCCGCTAATATGAGATACTGTGAAGATATGAAGCCCCCAGGGGTCTGCAGCTTGGCACCTGAAGACGTGTCTGCTGTTTGGCATCTGGAGATGTTTCTCCAGGGCTCAGTGAAACCTTGCAGGACCTTATTGTAGGAAGAAAGCGACTCAGGTCCCTGGAGCCAAGTACCTCAAAGGGTAGTTACATATAAAGTAGAGGGCCAATGACTAAAAGCTATAATTATAACTTAATTATTATCAAAAATACATGTATTTATTATCAGTTTGGTGTAGTGGTTAGGAGCGCGGACCCTAATCTGAGCGAACTGGGTTTGGTTCCCCACTTGGCCACGTGCAGCTGCTGGTGTGACCTTGGGTCAGTAACAAGTTCTCTCAGAGCTGTTCTCGAAAGAGCAGTTCTCCAAAGAGCTCTCTCTGCCCCACCTACCTCACAGAGTGTCTGTTGTGGGAGGAAGGGAAAGGAGATAGTAAGCTGCTCTGAGACTCCTTCAGATAGCGAAGGGCAGGGTATAAATCCAATCTCTTCTCTCTTCATCAACTAGTTAAAAACAATTATGAGCCCGATTGTAGCCTCAGTGGAGAATAAAAGTGTACAAGATACACAGGTGAGACCTATTGCGACCAGATGTGTTTCTGTCAAAGTGGCCTTCTTCAATCGTCAAGCAATACTTATACATATAGGCTTAATGATGCAACAATAAGACAATAAATCAATCAACCAAAAAAAAGGAGTTTTGTAGTTACAAATGATTGACGCAAGGCCTAAGAATATTGGTGAGGCCTTGTGTCATGGTCAGACACAGATGTCCTGAACAGTATTACTATTGTAAGTCTTCCTGTTTTGGTCCAGAAGATACAATCAAAACAGAGCCAACATACCAAAATGCTGTAACTGTACAGGCTACAGTCACGCCCATAATTGCTTTTAACTACTTGATAATAAACATGTGTGATTTTGATCAGTGCTTTCTTTTGGAGAAAAAGCCCAGCAGGAACTCATTAGCATAATAGGCCACAGCCAACAGCCAAAACTCATTAGCGTATTGGGCCACACCCCCGACAGCGCAGCTCCCTCCCAGGATTGGCTTCCCCAGGTGCCTCGCAGCTTGCAGGGGTCATTTGGGGGCGGAGCCAGGGGGAGCGCCGCTCCGCCAGCTCAGGAGTGGGCAGTAGGGCAGCCACCGGCCTAATCAGATTCTCTGATCTGATTCGGCCCGCTGCCGAACTGTTGCCGAAATTCGGCAGCAACTTTAAAAGCGGCTGTAGGGGAGGGGGTTTGAGGGAGAGGCTCCAAACTTGCCGGGGAGCTTCTGGGATTTCTCCCCCAAATAACCTCCAAGTTTCAAGAAGATTGGACCAGGGGGTCCAATTCTACGGGCCTCCAAACAGGTTGCCCCCATTCCCTCCATTGTTCTCTATGGTGGGGAAAAAGTAACGTTTTTTCCCACCATAGAGGACAATGGAGGGGAAGGGGCAACCTGTTTAAGGCCCCGTAGAATTGGACTCCGTGGTCCAATCTTCTTGAAACTTGGTGGGTATTTCAGGGAGAGGTCCCAGAAGGTACCCTGCAAGTTTGGAGCCTCTCCCTCAAGCCCCCTCTCCTCCAGCCCCTCATATACCCTATGAGTTTTTGCCATTGACTTCAATGGCCCATAGGATATAATAGGGCTGAAACTGACATTCGGCCAGTTATGCTAATGAGTTATGCTAATAGGTATGCTAATGAGCTCCTGCACCTCTTTTTCTACCAAAGGACCCCTGCTTTCAGGTATTAATAATAGGATTTTGGCAGCCAAACAACAGGGTGTTTAGCAGATGCAAAGAGGCACCTGTGCTCACTGACTTCCCTTGCTGTGGTTGGCAGGCCCAAGCTGGAGACCGTGGGCAAAAGCCTGGTGATTCACGCCATGCCACTGTGCCAGGTGGAGAGAGTGGCCTTCCTCTACCACCCCAAGAGCTGGAGAAGGAGCAAGGAAGCAGATCCAGTTGTCAACCAGTTTTGTGCTGCTCCCCTTCCTGTGAATCCGAGGTAAGCAAGAAACATCTTTCTAAAGCTTGTTTCTCGCAAGAGAAAAAGCCCTCTGCTTTTAAAGGCCCTTCCCGCACTCTCCTTTTAGTCCATGTTCACCGCAGTGTCCTCCAAGAAATTCTGCCCTAAATTCGAATCCAACCTTCTTTTTAGTCCAGGTTAACATAAGAACATAAGAACTCCTGAATATGTATTCGTGGTTGATTTCTGTTTCTGTGGTTAGGGTCAGGGGTCCGTTGGAGCGGGAGCGCACAGGAGCGCAGCTCCGGGAGTGAGGAGCCCAGGGGGCGGGCACATGACCAAGCCCTGCCCCCTCCTCGGCTTCCCCGAGCAGTGCAGAGGCACAGCACCCCGGGGAAAGCCCTGCTTGGGTCTTTATTGTTTTTAATGTTTTGTTTTAATATTGATAATTTTATCATTGTTCCTTTTATGACTGTGTGCTGCTTTTCCAGAGACTTGCTCAAGGTGGCATATTAATTTTCTAAGTATACCATTTTTTATCTGGGCACATGGCACATAAGTACTGGAGAAATTTCACCGACCCTTCAGCAGCTTCCACTCCATCAGTTTGGTGTAGTGGTCAGGAGTTGGACTCTAATCTGGAGGAACTGGGTTTGATTCCCCACTCCTCCACATGCAGCTGCTGGTGTGACCTTGAGCCAGTCACAAGCAGTGTTCCCTCTAAGCTGAGTTAGTGTGAGCTAGCTCACAGTTTTTCAGCCTCTGGCTCTCACATTTTTGTCTTAGCTCAGGAAGGATGGCTCCAAAGCAAACTAATATATGCAGTGGCCAAATCACTTGCTCACAACTTTAGTGCCAGTAGCTCACAAAGTAGAATTTTTGCTCACAAGACTCCACAGTTTAGAGGGAACATTGGTCACAAGTTCTTTCAGAGCTGTTCTCTCATGAGCAGTTCTCAAAAGATCTCTCTCAGCCCCACCTACCTCACAGGGTGTCTTGTTGTGGGGAAGGGAAGGGGAAGGGATGGGTGGTGCACATGTCCTGGGTATCTCAAGTCTACTTGAAACCCGGTGGTTTCAAGGGAGCAGGAAGAGAATGAGGGTGTGTTCTTTACGCTTATTTTTATTGCACAAAGTATTGGATGGGGAAGGGAACGGAGGAAGAGCAGGTCAGTTTCACTCACCTGTGGAGTGGAGCCTGAGGGGTGGGTGTTGCCTTCTGACACACTTCCGGTATGTTAGGGGGTGTGGTATATGCAAATGAGTTATGGTAATGAGCTCCTGCACCTCTTTTTCTACGAAATGACCCCTGGTTAGGGTCATCAACGGCACTTAGCATATGTATGCCTATCTATGCCAGAAAGATGCTAAGCGTGCTCACCAAGGTTACTCATGTCAAGTCAGTGGCAGAGCACAGAGTGTATAACAGTGTTTAATAAAGTGTGTGTACAACAGACTCTATGGGCACTATAGCCTGTGGAGGCCCTTCCCTCACCAAACACTGCTCTCCCCAGGCTCTCCCCCCCCTCCCCCCCCAAATCTCCAGCAAATTTCAACCTAGACTTGGCACTCCTGTGTCTAACGTCACCCTGTTCCTCTTGCAGTGAGAAAATGTTCTGCTTGACTCAGACGATAACTCTGACCGGAAATAACAGCCCTGCCTATGACTTGGCCGTGGCCTGTGCGGCTACCACAGCGCCCCCAGCGGACGCAGAGACAATGGCAGGACCCTGGTGATGAAGTGTGCTGGTTTTGCCCGTGTTCGCTGCCCTGAAGAGAGAGGCCCGGGAACGTTGCAAATGTCTGTTTGAACCACCCCTGCCGCACCTACAATGCCTGTGTGTCTCCACCCAAAACCGTTGAATTTTTGCAATCAAGGAGGATCACCAGGTCCTTCCTAGTCCCCAGCCGGGGGGGGGGACGACTTTGGGGGGCGTTTCTGGAGGGGGCGGGGGCGTCCCCAACGCAATAACATCATGTAAAAGTGATATCGTCATGTCCGGGACTGGCACCCCCGTCCAGGCATGCCCCCCCCCTTCATGCTCCGAGTATTTAAAGGGTGGGGGGCGCACACCTGAGCTCAGGCCCGTAGCCAGGATTTTTAAAGTCAGGGGGCATTGAAATTTCTCAGGGGGCACTGGCTAATCAAATTAAAGGTAATTTAGTTCAGTTTTGGGAGAAATAGAGAGGTGCGACCTGGCTCCATGTGGTCACTGTAGCTGGCCCTTCGTGCCAGACAGCTGCCCAGGAATACTTGGCTCCTTCCCCGCACCTTGGCTGGATGAAAAGTCACGGGCCTTGACCATAAGTCAGGGGGGCCTAGCCCCGAGATGCCCCACTGTAGCTACGGGCTTGCCTGAACTGCAAGCAGTGCTTTTACCGCTTGGAATTCAGTCCCCCCCCCCTCCCCCCCGCTTCTTGCCCAAAGCATTTTAAATGCTTTGGGCCAGAAGCGTGGGTGCGTGTGTGCTGAACTCCCAAGTGGTGAATTTGCCGCTTGGAATTCAGGTGTGTGGCCAGCAGCTGCCCCTCTCCCGCCCCTCCTGCGAGATTGAGAGGGCCTTCCAGCAACATGTACAGAGGCGGGGGGGGGGGGTGCTTCACATCTGGAAGCACCCTCCTCCCACTGAGTTCAGTCCAAACGTACCTTATTCCTTGCCTGCACCGAAGTCTGAAAAGACCAGTTTGCAGCAGTGTCACAGCAGCCATGCCGCACCAGACCCATAGTCCATCAAGTCTGCCCTCTTGTTCCACGTGACAGCCGTTAGGACAAGTAGATTAAAAACCCTCCCCTGTGCTTGCCTCTCGGCACCCGCGTTCAGAGGGCTAATGCCTCTTTACATGGAGATTCCATTTAGGCATGATGCTTTGTCGCCACTGTTGGACCTCTTCTCCATGAATTAATCTGTTCCCCCTTTAAATGTAACTAAACCGCTGGCCACTGCTACCCCCCCCCCCCCCAAACTGGTGAGTGCCACAAGTTAATAACGCTTTGGGCAGAGAAGAGGGTCCTTTCCCACTGTCCTTGAATCTATATCACTGAGTGCCTGTGACTTCTAACATTATTATGGGCTCACTTAGGGACAAATTAGACGTGACAGCATCCATTTCTCAGTTTTATTAACATTTTTTATCCATGGCTTTTATTGCTCATGGTGTTATTATTATATATTCAATTTTCTTTCTTTTTTGGGGGGAGGGGAATCTGTTATTGCTGTTTTAACTGTGCCTCCCTTGTGATTTCAGATGCTGTTCTCATTGGCTCGCAGTTTGTTGGATATATCCAGGGCTATTTTTGGGCAGGAACGCACAGGAACGGAGTTCCGGCTGGCTTCCGAGTTGGCCACGCCTACAGCCTCCCCCCGCCCCCGGGTTCCCCAAGCGCCTCACAAGTGCGGGGCACCTGGGAAAGCCAAGTCGTTCAGGTGCAAGGCACCTGAGGAAGCAAATCCAAAAACTGCCCTCCTTCCCTCAGGTTCCCCATGCGCCCCGCAAGCTGCAGGGCACCTGGGGAAGCCGATCCTGGGCGGGAGCTGTGCTGTCAGGGGTGTGGCCTAATATGCTAATGTGTTTCTGCTGTTGGGTGTGGCCTATTATGCTAATGAGTTCCTGCTGGGCTTTTTCTACAAAAAAACCCTGGATATATCCCATAGAAAACCAGCATGTCAGAGACCAGGGTTCAGTGTAACATGGCCTTTAAACTCGTGTGTGTGTGTAGAGAAGGTGGGGTTGCCAGCTCTGGGTTGGAAAATTCCTGGAGATTTAGGGGGTGGAGCCTGTGAAGGGTGGGGTTTGGGGAGGGGAGGGGCCTCAAGAGATGTATAATCCTCCAAAGCAGCCATTTTCTCCAGAGGAACTGATCTCTGTCATCTGGAGATCAGTTGTAACTCTGGGAGACCTCCAGGCTGCACCTGGAAGTTGAGAAACAGACTGTGAAAAGTGGCAGCCTGAAGTGGTACAGCCGTATTTCAGATTCATCGCTTTAGTGCTGGGAAATATATTGTTTGGCGCTAAGTAGGTCAAGCAGAGCTGAAACTCCCCTGCAAGAATTTACCCTGTCTACTAAAACTTTCCTCGGCTAACTCTTCACTCGAGAGCTGTTGTCAAACTGTTTCAAGTAAGCAGTCTTGGTGTTATGAATTCTTATTAAAGAAGATGCTGAAAATACTTTTAGAAAATTATTTCCTGTCAGGGGTCCGTTGGAGCGGGAGCGCACAGGAGCGCAGCTCCGGGAGTGAGAAGCCCAGGGGGCGGGCACATGACCAAGCCCCGCCCCCTCCTCGGCTTCCCCAAGCAGTGCAGAGGCGCAGCGCCCCGGGGAAAGCCCTGCTTGGGTCTTTATTGTTTTTAATGTTTTGTTTTAATATTGATAATTTTATCATTGTTCCTTTTATGACTGTGTGCTGCTTTTCCAGAGACTTGCTCAAGGTGGCATCTAAATTTTCTAACTATACCATTTTTTATCTGGGCACATGGCACATAAGTACTGGAGAAATTTCACCAACCCTTCAGCAGCTTCCACCCCATCAGTTTGGTGTAGTGGTCAGGAGTTGGACTCTAATCTGGGAGAACCAGGTTTGATTCCCCACTCCTCCACATGCAGCTGCTGGTGTGACCTTGGGCCAGTCACAAGTTCTCTCAGAGCTGTTCTCTCATGAGCAGTTCTCAAAAGACCTCTCTCAGCCCCACCGACCTCACAGGGTGTCTTGTTGTGGGGAGGGGAAGGGAAAGGGATGGGTGGTGCACATGTCCTGGGTATCTCAAGTCTCCTTGAAACCTGGTGGTTTCAAGGGAGCAGGAAGAGAATGAGGGTGTGTTCTTTACGCTTATTTTGATTGCACAAAGTATTGGCTGGGGAAGGGAACGGAGGAAGAGCAGGTCAGTTTCACTCACCTGTGGAGTGGAGCCTGAGGGGTGGGTGTTGCCTTCTGACACACTTCCGGTATGTTATTGGGTGTGGCATATGCAAATGAGTTATGCTAATGAGTTATGCTAATGAGCTCCTGCACCTCTTTTTCTACAAAATGACCCGTTTCCTGTATTATTTTAAAAACGACTAACTGCTGACATATATTTCTTTGCACAAGTCTAACCCTGGGGTTGGGAAGGAATTTTCCTCCAGGCCAGGTTGGCCCGGGGATCCTGGAAGTTTTTTGCCATCCTCTGGACGTAGAGCTAAAGTTGCCAGGTCCCTCCTAGCATCCAACGGGAGTGGGGTGGGCTTACCAGGAGCGGAGAGTTTCATCTGAAGATTCAGCGACCTGCCCACGTGACATCTAATGTGACCTGGAAGTGATGTAGGCACATTCGGGTGATGCTTTGGTTTTGCTTTGGCTTCTACCATAGAGTTTTTGCCCCCAAACCAGGGGTCATTTGGGGCCAGAGCGAGGTGGAGCGGGCACGAATGGTGGTGGCGGCAAGCCCCGCTCTCAGCGGGCCTGCGGAGGAAGCAAAGCGAGAAGGGGTTTAAAGTCTAAACCCCTTCTCTCTAGAGTCACACCACAGCAGCGGCACAATCTCCTATTGTATCCTATGGCCCCATAGAATACAATGGAAAGATCGTGCTGTCACTGTGGCGCGACTCTTGAGAGAAGGAGTTTAAACTTTAGACCCTTTCTTGCTTCACTCCCCAACCACCCGCCCGCCTTGGCAGGCCAGCTGGGGAAGGGAAGGGGAGGCTTTTGAAGATGCCCCCTTTTTTGCTTCCCCTTCAGACACACTTCTGGTGATATCAGGGGGCGTGGCATATGCTGAGTTATGCTAATAGGTATGCTAATGCGCTCCTGCACCTCTTTTTCTATGAAATGACCTCTGCCAAAAACCAGAGTGTTGCCCCAACCTGCTTATGTCACTTCTGGGTCATTTTGAAGACACGTAGGCAAGTCACTAAACGGTCGGGTGTTCCTCCCTTTTTGGGTGGTAAGCCTCCCCCTCCGGCCAGCTGATCGTCTGGGGTCTGGCAACCCTGCAAAGAGCGGGGGTCACTGGGGGAGGGGGAGGGAGAGGTAGCTGTGAATTTCCTGCATTGTGTAGGGGGTGGACTAGTTGACCCTTGGGGTCCCTGCCATCTCTGTGTTTCTGTGTCTAAATCTCCACATCCAACAATGATAATTTTAAGCCCAAGTATTGTGGAGATGTTCTTCCTTCCACTTTACTTCGTACAGTGGAGATTCCATCAATTTTGGATAGGGAATGAAGAAAATGTTTCCGAATACAGTGGCAGAAGAGCTGATCATTTGCGTACACTGAACTTTGTCCATTAGCCATGCCCCTTCAGGATTGTCTTAGTGACCCTTGCAGGCCGTAATCGGCTGAAGGACAGTGTCAAGCGTTTAAAAATAACTAAAGGAGCCATAAAAAGGTAAAGGTAAAGGTTTCCCTCGCTCAAAAGCTAGTTGAAGCTGACTCTAGGGATGCGGTGCTCATCTCTGTTTCTAAGCTGAAGAGCCAGCGCTGTCCAAAGATGCTTCCGTGGTCATGCAGCCAGCATGTCTTAACGCCGAGGCACACGGAACGCTGTTCCCTTCCCACCGAAGCGGTACCTATTTATTGACTCGCAATTTCTTGCTTTCGAACTGCTAGGTTGGCAGGAGCTGGGACCAGAGATGGGAGCTCACTCCGTCACGCGGCACTCAGGTCTCGAACTGCTGAACAACCGACCTTCCAGGCTGCAGTTCAGCATCTTAACCGCTTGAGCCATACAGTCTATAAAAGATTATTTAAAGCTGTATTATGGGCAGCTTCTTACCTGATTGACTTTTGCTGGGTTTGAAAGATGTTTTGGACTATTAAACAAACACATGTTGGGCTACCAGATGTCCTTTTTTTCAGAGGACGTGTCCTCTTGTTTTTGATGTCCATCCTCTTTTGGGCTCTTTTTTTAAAAAAAAGAAACTGACAAAAATGTCCACTTTTGGGGTTGGAAGGTTGAGATATTCCAAGTTAGTAGCAATGATCACAGCTGAAATAGGAGGGGTATTTGAAATATTTGTCACAGTGATCACTTGTTTGAAGTAGTCAGTCAGGAAATATGCCCTATTTTTTGCTTTTCAAAATATGGCAATCTTGGATACACAATGAAGGCGCCTTATACTGAATCAGACTTCTTAATAAATCAAAGCCAGTCTTTTCTGCTCAGACGGGCAAGCAGCTCTCCGGAGTCTTATGCAGATTTCTTTCATATCATCTGCTGCTGGATTCTTTAACTGGAGATGCCGGGGATTGAACCTGGGACCTTCTGCATGCCAAGCCGAGGCTCCACCACTGGGTCACAGTCCCCATTGCTTCACTGCATAAAACGTATGGTTTTTTATAACCAGGGGTCATTTCGTAGAAAAAGAGGTGCAGGAGCTCATTAGCATA
Source organism: Lepidodactylus listeri (assembly GCA_029233225.1). Taxonomy (NCBI): domain Eukaryota; kingdom Metazoa; phylum Chordata; class Lepidosauria; order Squamata; family Gekkonidae; genus Lepidodactylus; species Lepidodactylus listeri. Next base: position 147,608,090 of record JARCFY010000004.1, read on the forward strand.
ACTCATTAGCATAACTTATTTGCATATGCCACACCCCCTGACATCACCAGAAGTATGTCAGAAGGCAAGAAAGAAAGGAGAGAGAGAGAGAGAGAGAGAGAGAGAGAGAGAAAGAAAAAGAAAGAAAGAAAGAACTGGCAGAGAAGGGACGGCTACTAATCCAAGCCTCAGAAATACCACTATTCTGGGAGGATAGCTTCAGTGGTGGCTGCAGCCTTCAGAAGACTGGTCGGAGGAACAAGGACCTTTCCAGGAGGCGGGATCATTTTGCTGCAGCCATGACACAAGCAGGCATTCCCCCATATGGGGGGGGGGGGCTGGCACCAACTCCCGGAGCTGCGCTCCCCCGAGCTTAGGGCTGCCAAGTCAGCCCGGGGGGCAGGGAATCCCCTGCTACAGGGGTTCCCGATCCACCGGCCAGCATTCGGCCGGTGGGGGGAACCCCACCACCGAAGTCGTCCTGCCAGGACGACTTTCCCCAACATAATGACGTCACCCGGAAGTGACGTCGTCATGTTGGGGGCGTTGCCAGGGTGATGCTCTGGCAATCGCCCCAAAACTCTATGGTACCATAGAGTTTTGGGGCGATTGCCAGAGTGTCGTCCTGGCAACGCCCCCAACGTGGTGACGTCACTTCCGGGTGACGTCACTGGCGCGCGCGCCAAGGGAGCTCCCGGGCCAAGGAGGACTCCCCCCCCCCCAGCAGGTAAGTAGGACTTGGCAACCCTACCCGAGCTCCTGCTCGAAAGGACCCCTGTTTATAACTTAGATAAGGGTATTGAGTTAACACCATCAATACAATGCTAAAATCACTTTCCTGGTAGTGATCCCCATTGAATAGACCTGTGTAGGATTCTGAGAAGACCTTCGCAGGATGGCATTGTAAACCAGTTTAAATGAATGGGAAAACAAATGTGTATGAAAATATTCACATCAATGGTGTTTCACTGATAGCTTTGGTGATATTTGCTTGAGAGTATTTTCCATCATAATTTGTCTGTAAATTTCACATATAGGGTTGCCAGGTCCGTCCGTTCACGCCCCCCCCCCCCCCCGGGCCACCAGAGGAGGATGGGGGGCTAGGGTTGCCAGATCCAGGTTGGGAAACTCCTGGAGATTTGGGGATGGAGCCTGGGGAGGACAGGGACCTCAATGCCATAGAGTCCACCCTCCAAAGCATCCATTTTCTCCAGGGGAACTGATCTCTTTGTCTGGAGATGAACTGGAATCCCAAGGGACCACCAGGACCCACCTGGACCCACCAGGAACTCCTAATTTTAGAATTAAGCTCACTTAAAATTGTTAATATATTTAAAGAGAGAAAAGATTGGATTTATACCCCTTCACTCCCTGAAGGAGTCTCAGAGCGGCTTACAATTTCCTTCCCTCCCCACAACGGACACCCTGTGAGGTAGCTAGGGCTGAGAGAACTCTTCCCAGAACTGCTCTTTCAAGAACAGCTCTGAGAGAACTTGTGACTGACCCAAGGTCACACCAGCAGCTGCTTGTGGAGGAGTGGGGGATCAAACCTGGTTCTCCCAGATTAGAGTCCACGCTCCTAACCATTACATCAAATTAGCTCTCTAAATATATTTAAAGATATCCCACAATGAAAGTCTCTGAGCTCAAAACATCTTGGATATTCACTGTCAGAGAAATGTTCCTGTTCTTAAAGTTCGGTTTTCCTTAAAAAAAAATTACAAAATATGAACATTCAACTTGATTTGGTGATGGTCCAAATACATGAAGGCCTGTGTTTTTAGACTTGTTAAAAATAATACTTGGCTTCTTAACAGAACAGTTTTAGTAGCTTAGGGAAGGTCTGTCCTAAGCTTCTAAGTATACCGCCCGCAACATGGAATCTGCAGTAGCCATGATGTGGCCAACTCCCTTTCATCCAGTGAAACGGAAGATGTGGAGATATTTATTTTTACATGCTTATGTGTGCTGTTTCATGAGGGGAGAACGAGTACAGATTTCTCCAACATCCGCAACCCAGTGCCTTCCAGTTTGATTTGAACGTTTCCACAGACCGCTAAAGCCCCTCCCCACACTCCTCCCTTGCTGGTGCCTGCTGTTCGTCGGAAAGCCCCTTTGCCTCAGAAATGGAGGAGAAATTGCTTAAAGGCCATACTTCCTCCCCTTCGCTGCCTCCACACTTCTCCAGCCAGGAGGCAAGTGACGGCCTCCTCATAGGCAAGTGACGGCCTCCACTGCCAAGTCCCCACGGGGGCGGGGATTCCCCTGCTCAAAGGGCCCCGAATCCGCCGGTCCGGATACGGCCAGTGGGGGGAACCCCACCCCCGTAGTGGCCAGATCAGGTCAACGTGCCCAGCGTGATGATGTCACTTCCGGGCGACATCATTGCGGCGTGTGCGCTTTGCGTGCGTGTCCCGAACCGGGACCAGCTTTCCCCCGCTTTCTACGGCAAGTTACTTGGCAACCCTAGCTCCTCACCTGCTTCCCATCCCTTTCAAAAGTGGGCCCAACAAGACACACATGACCTGCGGCAGTCTCCGTCTCTCTTGTGAGAGGTCAGAGGCCATAGCGGCCACCCTGGCCAATATCTTCCACATTTTCTGCTCAGTGACTGCCACTCTCGACCACAGCAGACAGAGCCCGAAAGGTGAGCCTCTTTTCCAGTGAGATGATCAGCCCCATTCAGGTGAGATGCGCAGACAGGTTTCACGGACGACCCCCCCCCCCGCAAGAGTACCCTCCCAGGCCCCAGTTTGGGAAGTGCTGAACTGACAGGCCCTCAGCAGGGAGCCAGGACCTTTGACCAGCAACGGCATTGTCTTTCCACGACATTTAATGACAGAACCCCGTGCCAAGTGTTCAAGAATACAGCCTCGCTGAGAAGGCCGGTGCCCATCCACAAGCTGTGTGGGAAGGTATCCTACCAACACACGCCAGTCTCATGCAGGTGCTTCAAGAGTGTCATGCAGGTGTCTGTGAAACGCGCACACACTGACACACGAATAATAAACGCTGTTCAGATCGGACACAGGCGACTCGTCGTGCGGGGGCGGCCTTTGCAATCCCAAAGGGTCGTCGCCTACAGTTCCGGGGTCTGAGTCGGAGCCAGTGGGGCTCGCCCTTTTGCGAGGGCCTGGCGATTGTTTCTCGGGAGGCTTCCGGAAGCTGCAAGAAGAAAAGAGAGACTGTTGTTCCCTTTTGGAATCAGTCGAGCCACCCCTATACACCCAGTACATCTGCAGGAAAACTTCAGGGCCGGTTGGAATCACAGTTCCTTTGCAGAGGCCTCCAACCTACAAAATGTTTTAAGAAAGCAAATGGGGTCAGGTGAGACTAGGGCTGCCAAGTCAGCCCGGGGGGCGGGGGATCCCCCGCTACAGGGGTTCCCGATCCGCCGGCCAGCATTCGGCCGGCAGGGGAAACCCCGCCCCCGAAGTCGTCCACCCTGGACGACTTCCCTCACGTAATGACGTCACCCGGAAGTGACGTCAGCACATTGGGGGCGTTGTCAGGGCGATGCTCTGGCAATCGCCCCAAAACTCTATGATACCATAGAGTTTTGGGGTGATTGCCAGAGTGTTGCCCTGGAAACACCCCCAACGTGCTGACATCACTTCCGGTGACGTCAGCCAGTGCGCATGCTTTGCGCGCGCACCAATGAAGTTCCCGGCCGGCAGAGAACTCCCCCCCGCTGGTAAGCTTGAGGGACTTGGGAACCCTAGGTGAGACTTTTGCTCAGCAAGGCTTCTAATTGGCCACTGGAGATTTGAAGGGCTGTGCAGATTTTTAAAAACATTGCTTTGGCAGCAGCTGCCACCACGACGCAAGAATCATTGCTGTGTGACTGAAGGTAAGCTGAGGCAGCCATTTTGTGGCTGGCTCTGCCTTACGGTTGCCGAGTCCTACCTTATTAAAAGCGGGGGAGTCCTGTCCCCTCTCCTGGAGTCTGGCGCGCACCATAGAGTTTTCAGGGCGATTGCTAGAGCGTTGCCCCGGCAACGTGCCCAGCGTGATGACATCACTTCCGGGTGACGTCATTATGCTGGGCGGTCGGCTGGATCAGGCTGCTTCAGGGGTGGGGTTCCCCCCGCCAGCCGGATCTGGACCGGTGGGCTGGGGACCCCTTTAGTGGGGGAATCCTTGCTCCCCGGGGGGACTTGGCAGCCCTACTCTGCCTCCTGAAGCAGGCTTTTGTGGCAGCCATTTTGTGGCAATTGAGCCCTCCATGCTGTGTCAAAATTCCAAAGGTGCCCACAGGCTCAAAAAGGTTGAGGACCCCCCTGGTCTATTGTGTGTGCACACTCATCTACCAAGTTTCCATTATTTCTTGCACAGAACGCAATGCTCAGAGAAAATTCCCTCCAACCAGATGCCTCTACATTGCGAGGGGGAGGGAACACCTTGGAAGCTGTTAGAGCTATGGGAAGGGAGCTTAAAATGCCTTTCAATGACTTTACAAGCCACTAGTAGTGGGTGAAGCCAGAGGAGTACGGGATTCAATCAAATTAAGACTCATTCCCCCCCCCCCCCCATATGCCATCAAAAAGAGAGGATTGTCTTAAGTTGCAGTTATGTCCATTAATTGTGTGTGTGTTTGTAACATTTTTAAGGAACACGCTAACTAGAAAAGATGGGAACAATACACTGAAGAACTACACAGCAGAGGTAAAAGGATGACAGATTCTTTCAAAGAAGAATCTTTTGAAGAAAATCCTGCAACGTTAGTAAGTGAAATGAAAGCTGCTCTCAAAGGAACTGGGAGAAACAAATCACCAGGCGTAGATAGGATATCTATAACATTATTTCAAGCCACAGAAATGGAGTCCATCAAAATCTTAACAAGACTATGCCAACAAATATGGAAAACCAAACAACGGCCCACAAAACTGGTTGGAAATGCTCAGTCTACATACCAATTCTGAAAAAAGTGAGATGTCAAAGACTGCAGCAACTATTAGACCATCACATTAATTTCTCACACAAGTAAAATTATGCTCAGAATCTTACAACAAAGACTGTTATCATATATTAGGGTTTCTAGTGATTCTTAGAGCTATCCTTTTCAATTCCAGGAATCACCAGTAACTCCATGGTAAGAACTTCCTGTGAGTAGACAAGGCCTTATTTTGCTTTTTAAATTTTTTCTCCCAGGATGCTCCTCCTCTCCACAACCCTTCCACCAGTTGCCCGGCACTGCCTGCCAACCCTAACTGGGGAACTGGTCTCCATTACCTGGACATCAGTTATTATTCCAGGAGGTCCCCAGCAATGCTCCCTCTAAGCTGTGGAGTCTTGTGAGCAAAAATTCTGCTTTGTGAGCTCCTGGAATTAAAGTTGTGAGCGAGCGATTTGGCTGCTGCATAAATTAGTTTGCTCTGGAGCCATCCTTCTTGAGCTAAGACAAAAATGTGTGAGCCGGAAGTTGAAAAGCTGTGAGCCAGCTCACACTAACTCAGCTTGGGGGGGGGGGGGGGGACAGTGGTCCTCAGGCACCACCTGGAGGTTGGCAATCCTAGACTGTGACATTTTGCAACTAGAGCTTCTGTTCTGAATTTGAGACAAGCCAAATTCAGCACTAGAATCATTTTCAGAAGCTGATGCTGAATTCTGAGAACTTGGGCTCAGTGTCCATTAAATGCATTCAGTGGATGCCCCCCCCCCCCCCCTCACTCTTTCGAGTTGATTTAGGTGCAGAATCCCTTCTTTCCTCCAATAAGTCACCACAACAGGCCGGACACCAACCCTGTCTGGTATTGGGCTCTAAGAGGCAATAACTTCCTGGCACATCTGGGGGCGGAGAGTGCTGTCAAGTGCAGCCAACCTATCGTGACCCCATAGGGTTTTCAAGGCAAGAGATGTTCAGAGGTAGTTCGCCATTGCCTGCCTCTGTGTCACAACCCTGGTATTCCCCAGAAGTCTCCCATCCAAACACTAAGCTGCTTAGCTTCCAAGATCTGACCAGATCGGGCTAGTCTGAGCCATCTCGGTCAGGGCCTTGGTACGTCTAGGTACCCAAATCTCACACTACCTGGCCTAGGATAATTTAATAAGACAAGAAGGGCTGCAACCATCCACCTGAAGCCAATGAACTATGGGTTTCACAGGAAAAATGGTGGACACAGCATGCTGGACAGATCAGCCACACACACTTGTGTTTCCTTCTAGAGGCACAAAGAGTACTTACTTACTTACACAGGGTGTCGTGTGCCCATGTTAGAAGTGCCCTCATTTCATATACTCCCCTTCGCTCACATAGTCCATTAAGGACCCTGTCAATTCAGCAAAATCTTCCAGTACAAGACTGGTAGAGTCCTCACCAGACAGGTCACTGTCAGGCCGAGGTATCCTGACAGGGGCCAGGGGGGCAGTGGGAGGAGGTGCGCGGGAAGCTGGGGGGGCTGTCTGGACAAAGGTCGGTGGGCGTAAGGGCACGGGCGGTTCCTCCGGCTCAGCCGGCTCTTGCTCCACCTCGGCGTCTGACGAGGCGGGCCCCAGGACGTGGTAGAGGCTGGGCAGCCGGATGTCGAAGCGAAGGCCGAATTTGGCAAAGAGCTTTTCGTTCAAGGCGTACAGCTTCTCGGCGATGTCGTAGCCAAGGAGGACCGAGAAGAGACGGGCGATGTAACGCTCTTTGGCCAGCAACGAGTAGAGCTGCCTCCGCGGCCAAGTGACGAAGCTGCAGTCTGTCTCGGCTGTCAGAGTGACCTGCCGAGGGAAAGGGAAGCAGGGAGGTGACGTTCGGGCTGCGAGGTAATGGAACCGCCTTCTTACCTTCAGGGTTGCTGTCTTCAGCTGGAAGTCATCGACAGGAGGATTCCAAAGATACGAGTTGGAAGGGATTCATACGGAATAAGCTGCCTTATACTGAATCACACCGTGGTCCATCGAGGTCGGTAGCATCTACTGAAAATGGCAGCCATTCATCGGTGCCTCAGGCTGAGGCCTTTGGCATCAGTTCCCACCTAAGCCTTTTTAACTGGAGGTGCCGCGGAATGAACCCAGGACCTTCTGCATGCCAAGCAGATGCTCTTATCACTGAGCCGGGGTGGTGGTGGAAAGTACCCTAAAGTTGCGGCTGACTTAACAGTGATCTGGTAGGGTTTTTGAGGCAAGAGACGTTCGGAGCTGGTATTTTATTTATTTATTTATTTATTTATTCGATTTTATACCCCGCCCTCCCCGCGAACAGGCTCAGGGCGGCTTACAAGGGCACAATGTGCCGTATCCAGTACAATAACATTTAAAATCAATTTAAAACCCATAAATTAAGGCATAAGAACAATAAAATGTCAATAAAGTGCTTCCAGTCATTAAAATTCAGATGGCATCAGGGTCGGAAACGACCTTCCCTGGTCGACAGGCCACGGCTGCATCCAGGGTGGCCACACCTCGTCGGCTGTCAATCACGATGTGGCACCAATGGTGGCGGCTCCTATTCAAAGGCCTGGCGGAAGAGCTCCGTCTTGCAGGCCCTACGGAACTGATCTCCTCCGGGAGCTCATTCCACCAGACAGGAGCCGCCACCGAAAAAGCCCTAGCCCTGGTTCCGACAAGTCTGGCCTCCCTGGGGCCCGGCACACAAAGTAGATTTTGGGCCCTGGACCGGAGTGCCCTCTGGGGAACATATGGGGATAGGCGGTCCCTCAGGTATGTTGGACCCTGGCCATACAGGGCTTTGAAGGTAAGTACCATCACCTTGAAGCGAACCCGGTATGCTATAGGCAGCCAGTGCAGCGCCACTAGCACAGGCTGGATATGGTCCCTCTTAGTGAGGCCCATCAGCAGCCTGGCCGTGGCATTCTGCACCAGCTGCAGCTTCTGGGTTTGCGCCAAGGGATCTCTACATGGGGCTGCCATTGTGCCGAGCCGACAGCCTCTTCCCAGCTACTTGGAAGAGATTCGTTCGACTTGGAAAATCTTTCAGGCTAAGTTGCTGTTCACTCAGGAGGCGGCACAATGCAAGGGGTTGGGGGGGGGACACAAACTGGGGGAGGGATGGTACAAGAGGTGAAGAGCCAGTTTGGTGTCGTGGTTAGGAGCGCAGACTCTAATCTGGGAGAACTGGGTTTGATTCCCCACTCCTCCTCCACATGCAGCTGCTGGCGTGACCTTGGGTCAGTCACAAGTTCTCTCACAGCTGTTCTCTCAGGAGCAGTCCTTGAAAGAGCTCTCTCAGACCCACCCACCTCATAGGGTGTCTGTTGTGGGGAGGGGAAGGGAAAGGAGATTGTAAGCCGCTCTGAGACTCCTTTGGGTAGTGAAAGGCCGGGTATAAATCCAATCACCTCCTCCTTCCTTCTTCTCCTCCTCCTCACTGGTAAGTTCCTGTTTCTTCCCGGGGAAGGGGGGGGGGTCCTGTTCCACATGTGTTTTCCACCCTCTAGTGGTCAATTTGATATCACACTGCTTTATTTGTAGCGTGTCTCCCTGCAGATTTAAACTTCAGGTTTTAATGCTAGAAATAAAGCTGTGCGGTATCAAATCAACCGTTAGAGGGGGCAAAAAATGTGCAGAACAGACACCTCCCCCCCCCCCCGTGAAGACACTGGAACTTGGAGCAAGTTATATGAGAATGTGGGAAAGCCCTACATGTCGCCCGTCACATTATGTAACATTACCCCAGTGTCCTTTAAATTAATTAATTGATTTTTAAAACCGCAATTCCAGGATGGGGCAACTGGGAACAGAGGTGCACGCAGCTATTTTTCTGCTCCTGCAGTCCCCCCCTCCATTTAGCCTAGCAAATGTGTTCACCCTTTGAAATGCATTTGGAACTCCATACTTGGGGAAGGAGCAGGGCTGGCCCATCCATTAGACATGCCTAGGTAATCACCTAGGACACCAGAGACAGAGGGGCACCGAAACCAGCCCTGTTGCTGCCCTGTCCTCCTGTCTATGGTGTTTGGGTCCACGGTCGCAAACGGCAGCCCCAGACAGAGCTTAGGGGAGCGGTGAGGCTGAGGAGGCCAAGCAATGAGAACTTCCAAGTCGCGGGAACCTGCCATTTTCAGCATCCCCAGTCTCACAGTACCACTTCTGGTGCAAACTAGAAGTGACATCATAACATCGGGGGATGGTTGCTCTTGCACGTGGCCGAACCTCTATGGTTTTACCATAGAGTTTTGGGTCAGTGCTAGAGTGCCTCCCCCATGTTGACATCACTTCCAGTTTATAATTTTGGGAGAACTCCAGGCCTTACCTAGAAGTTCGCAACCCTATGCCCTGCTGGGAGGTGTGGCACCACAGACAGCCACAGTGCGAGCTCCAGAGTGGGTGGCAAGAGCGGGGGGGGGGGCACTTCATCGCAGTGGGGGGGTTGGGGACAGTGGTGACTTTTGTATGGTGCCGGCACACTCATTCACTTAGGGCCCCAAAATCCTTGGACTGGCCCTAGGGAGAAGCAGTGGAAAAAACAACTGCCCTTTCAATCCATTTTCAATGCACTTCATCAGGCGTTTGCAAGTGGATGTGGCTGTTCCGCGCAACGACTTCCAGTTGTAAAGTGCATTGGAAGAGGTGTGAAAGTGCATTATTCAGCATCTGTGAAAGTGCTCAGAGATGGGCTAAAGACATCCCCCCCCCCCCCCCGGTACCAAGCATCTTTTGAGTTTCAAAAAGGCTTCGGGTCTTCAGGGCTCTTGAGGGTCTTGTTTTCCGTGGTCCACCCTGTTCTTCATTCCAATGAAGCCCAAAATAACCCGTAAAAGCTCTGCCCAGGCTATTTTTGAAGAGTGTCGCTGCTAAACAAAACTATTCGACACTCCCGTTGGAAGCGCACACGGGACGACTCTGCGTGAAGATAACGTTGGTATGCTTGAAAATGCCCTCAGGCAATTAGAAAATATATTGCTGCTGATTGGTAAAGCTGTGGGGAGTGACTGGGTCATGTTTCCCCCCGGGGAACTCTATACTTTGGCGGAGAAGAGGCTGGTTCTTGCACCATATCTAGGGTTGCCAATCTCCAGGCAGTACCTGGAGCTCTCCTGCTATTACAAGTGATCTCCAGGCAACCAAAATCAGCTCCCCTGGAGAAAATGGCTGCTTTGGAGGGTGGACTCTGTGGCACTGTACCTTCCAGAGGCCCCTCCCCTCCCCAAACCCCACCCTCCCCAGGCTCCAGGTATTTCCCATCCCAGAGCTGGAAACCCTAACTGTATCTGAGGCAGCCTCCCTGAGGAAAACTGGTGCAGAACACTGGCAGGTGCCCCTTTTTGTCCAAGAGAACCTGATCTCTCTTAGCTGGACACCACTTGTAACTCCAGAACATCTCCAGCCACTGGAGACTGGCAACCCTAGACATGGGGTGGGGTTTGTGGATCTCCTTAGCCTTTGATATGGCGGACCACACCACCCTGTTGAGATATTTGGAGGCAGAAGTTGGTTCCAAAAGATGTGCTTTGACATGGTTTAAGCAACTGACGGGAGGGGCTGTGGCTCGGTGGAAGAGCCTCCGCTTTGCTTGCAGAAGGTCCTAGATTCCATCCCCGTCATCTTTAGTTAAGGAATCTGGTAGTAATTGATGTGAAAGACCTCTGCCTGAGACCCCGGAGAGCCGCTGCCAGTCTAAGGCGGAAACACTGATTGTTGTGTACTGAGCACGAGTCATCCCTGGGCTAGCACCTGGAATGTGTCGAGCTTGTTACCCCAGAAAAATAGATTACCAGGATTCAGGAGTGGGCCAATAGAGATGTAGTCTTGTGTAAATAGCCTATCGTTGGGAGTGGGGTGTGTTAGGGTGTGGTCTTTCCATGCCTTATAAACAGGGCAGCCCCCTCCTCGGCTTCCCCAAGCAGTGCAGAGGCGCAGCGCCCCGGGGAAAGCCCTGCTAGGGTCTTTATTGTTTTTAATGTTTTGTTTTAATATTGATGATTTTATCATTGTTCCTTTTATGACTGTGTGCTGCTTTTCCAGAGACTTGCTCAAGGTGGCATATAAATTTTCTGAGTATACCATTTTTTATCTGGGCACATGGCACATAAGTACTGGAGAAATTTCACCAACCCTTCAGCAGCTTCCACATTATCAGTTTGGTGTAGTGGTCAGGAGTTGGACTCTAATCTGGGAGAACCTGGTTTGATTCCCCACTCCTCCACATGCAACTGCTGGTGTGACCTTGGGCCAGTCACAAGTTCTCTCAGAGCAGTTCTCAAAAGACCTCTCTCAGCCCCACCTACCTCACAGGGTGTCTTGTTGTGAGAAGGGGAAGGGAAAGGGATGGGTGGTGCACATGTCCTGGGTATCTCAAGTCGACTTGAAACCTGGTGGTTTCAAGGGAGCCGGAAGAGAGTGAGGGTGTGTTCTTTACGCTTATTTTTATTGCACAAAGTATTGGATGGGGAAGGGAATGGAGGAAGAGCAGGTCAGTTTCACTCACCTGTGGAGTGGAGCCTGAGGGGTGGGTGTTGCCTTCTGACACACTTCCGGTATGTTAGGGGGTGTGGCATATGCAAATGAGTTATGCAAATGAGTTATGCTAATGAGCTCCTGCACCTCTTTTTCTACGAAATGACCCCTGCTGAAATCACTAAATAAACTAGAGCTGATCTCTGCAATGCATCCAGGACCCAGTATTTAACACTGATTTTGACGGACGATTTAAATCCTACAAGGATTTTAGCCAAACCATAATTATTCTCCATTTACTGTGCCAGTTATTATTATTATATATATTTTAAATGCTGTTCATTTTATTTTGCTCGGCTGGAATGTTTTCATTCTCTGTCTAGATGGAAATTGCGTGGAGGCAGTTATCTGTTGGGTCGTTATGGCCTATGGCTAAGACAAATAAATATATTGACTTTGACAGTATTCACTTGCATTACACTGAAAGTTTTGTGGGAGCAATAATGAGGAACCAGGGCTATTTTGGGGCAGGAACGCACAGGAACGGAGTTCCGGCTGGCTCCTGAGTTGGCCACACCCAGCAGGAACTCATTAGCATAATAGGCCACACCCAACCACAGAAACTCATTAGGATTGGCTACATTAGGGGTATGTGGCCTAACATGCAAATTAATTCCTGCTACCAAAAAAGGCCTGGGTTTTGATAACAAACAAGGTAAACAGAATAAGAAGCAAAAGGTGGGTGTGGCTGGATGACCACTCTTCTGGTAACATGGGGGTGTGGCCTAATATGCTAATACGCTGTGCTGTCAGGGGTGTGGCCTAATATGCTAATAAGTTTCTGCTGTTGGGTGTGGCCTATTATGCTAATGAGTTCCTGCTGGGCTTTTTCTACAAAAAAAGCCCTGTGAGGAACTATGGTCTGAACTATGATGGACTGATGGGCTGAGGGTCTGATTCAGCATAAGGCAGCTTCACATATCGGAGCTCCAGGGGAGCCACTCTCTATTGTCTGTTGTAAAACTGTCTAATAGTGGGAGATCTCCAGGCCCCACCTGAAGGCTGGCAACCCTGTGTCCATGTGCCTGCTGCTCAGTCGCCTTTGCCTTCAGTGCCTGGAGAAGGCAGCTGGGGAGCCGAACTAGGTTTACCGGCTCTGGGTTAGGAAATACCTGGAGATTGGGGGTGGAGGGTGGAGCCTGAGGGGGGGGGGTTGGGGAAGGGAGGGACCTCAGCAAGGTATAATGCCATAGACCAGGGGTGGCCAAACTTGCTTAACGTAAGAGCCAGGTAGAATAAACATCAGGTATTTGAGAGCCGCAAGACAGGAACAAATATCACATGTTTTTATTGGGAAATACGCAGATTTGCTTTTTGTTAACATTAAATGAGACTGCCAAGAATAATAACGAAAGGTGTAAAAGCAGATATTGCTAATGATATTTATTTGTCCAATGGTTTTGTTTGCTAATGATATTTAGCTTCCCCAGCTGCCCTGCCGGGAGCTGCACAATATGTGTGAAAGAGCCGCATGCGGGGTTTGGCCACCCCTGCCGTAGACTCTACCCTCCAGGGCAGTCATTTTCCCCAGGGGAACTGATCCCTGTCAGCCAGAGATCGGTTGCAAGTAGGCTTACCAAGCCCCCCGGGAGGGCGGGGGAAACCCTGATTTTAACTCCTCACCCCCGCCTTTTCAAAATTGGCCGGCGGGGGACAAAATGGCTGCTCAGTCCTCCAGTCTCTTCCTAGTGTGCGCTGGTAAGCAGGGCTCTTTTTCAGCAGGAACACAGGGAATGCAGTTCCAGCTGGCCTCTGAGCCTGCCCCGCCCCTTCCCAGCCAGGCCTGAACCATTTAAAGGGGAAGTTCCTGCAGAGAGCCTGCAGGAAAAAGCCTTATAGGACGTTTCCCCTTTAACAGCAGAGCCAGCAAGAGAAAGCCCCGCCCAGGCTGTACTGAGAGGCCTGGCTTTGGCTTGCGAGGCTGCCTTGCCCTCCCTGCTGTGGTAAGTTGCCTGCCCCAACTCTTTTCCTTCTCTCTCTCTCCCCCTCCCCCTTTCTTCCTTTCTTTCTTTCTGTCTGTCTGTCTGTCTGTCTCTGTCCCCATCCAGCAGAGGTCTATCAGTGGCTATTATTAGCCACAAGGTCTAGATGGAACCCTTTGTCTGGGGCAGTGATGCTCTGCATTCTTGGTGCTTGGGGGGCAACAGTGGGAGGGCTTCTAGGGTCCTGACCCAGCTGCTGGACCTCCTGAGGGCACCTGGTATTTTTGGCCACTGTGTGACACAAAGTGTTGGACTGGATGGGCCACTGGCCTGATCCAGCATTGGCTTCTCTTATGTTCTTATGAGTTTGGATTTTCCTCCCTCCAGCTCCAGCGCCAATGTTCCCTCTATGCTGTGGAGTCTTGTGAGCAAAAATTCTACTTTGTGAGCTGCTGGCATTAAAGTTATGAGCGAGCAATTTGGCTGCTGCATCAATTAGGGTTTTTTGGAGCCATCCTTTTTGAGCTAAGAACAATGTGTGAGCCGGAGGCTAAAAATCTGTGAGCTGGCTCACACTAACTCAGCTTAGAGGGAACACTGTCCAGCTAAGCCAATACAGCTATTTGGAATTTTCAGGGTTTGGTGGGGGGGAGGTGCCACAACTCTCAAGATGGAAATGGAAGTTTTCAGTACGTATACTGAAAAATCATGAATTTTATAACATTTTTAAAAGAAATTTGTCGAAGAAAAAAAGCCCTGGGAATTGTCCTTTCCTCATCTAGAAGCAGCCCCTGGGCAGATGTGATTATGCACAGTACATGTATTCAAATATAACTTAGCTCTCTGGATCCTAGTCATGATTTTTTAAAAAGACAGTTGTGACTCTGCTGCATGAAGGTGTAGTTCTGTTTTTTGGCAGTGTTCAGCCTTAGTATCTTAGACCTTTCTGTTGTGTATTTTGAAGAGTGTACTGGAAGTGACATCATCTAAAGGGGAAGTGACATCACTTGCCACTTGACCTGGGAGTGACTCCACAGAAAGTGACATCACAGGAAGTGACATCACAAAAGTCTCCTGGCTCCACCCCCAAAGTCCTCAGATATTTCTGGAGTTGGACATGTACAGCTCTTCTTCAGGCCTCTCTTTCTCTAACTCACAATACTTTTCCTATTTACCACAAAACCACCACACCCACATCAGGGTATGACCATGGTGGGATCACTGGATGCACTGATCCATTGGAAACATTGTTTTTCTGCACCTGAGAATTTTTTGAACAGGATTTTGCACTTATGATATGACAGTGATAAGAGAACTAGTTTTCAGAATAGGGAAATTTACTATTAAAAGAAAATCTCTGGCAGTTGGTCTCCCAAAGAGAAAGTATTCCAAATTTGACTTACTGGACCCAACCACTGCTGCTCACTCATGTTCATGTTATATTTAACATGTAATTGCCACAAGGACTTGCAGCTATATGGGAGCTCCAAATTAGAGTTGCCATCCTCCAGGTGGGGCCTGGGGATCTCCCACTTTTACAAGTGATCCCCAGCTGACAGAGATCAGCTCCCCTGGAGAAAATGGCTGCTTTGAAGGGGGGACTCTATGGCATTATACCATGCTGAGGCCCCTCCCCTCCCCAAACCCCGTCCTCTCCTGGATCCACCCCCAAAGTCCCCAGGTATTTTCCAACCCAGACTTGGCAACCCTAGTTGCCAGGTCTAGGTTGGAAAATACCTGGAGACTTTGGGGGTGGGAGAGGGGGTTTGGGGAGCAGGGGCGTAGACTTTTTAAATTCCCGGAGGGGGCGGGGGCTCTCTAGTGCGTGTGTGCAAAGCGCGCGCGCGCGCTCGGGACCATGTCCCCGCCGCTCTCCCCCCCCCAGGGAGCCGCCGCCGCCGCTTCCCTCCCCCGGGCCGTGCCCGCCCGCCCGCCGCGCTCCCCACCCCCCTCCCTCCCTCCCTCTCCCCGCTCACCTCGGGGATTGCTGCTGGCTGCTGCTGCCTGCAGCCGGGGCCGGCGTGTCGCCCTTGCGGGCCCCGGGCTCCCACTCCGCCTCGTGCCTATGTTTCCCGGGGGGGGGCTCAGCCTCCCCCGGCAAAATGGAGCGCCTGAGGGTGGCCAGTCAGCCGGCCGTCGCCGCCTCTCCCCCCCCCCCCCCGCCCCAGGGAGGCAGGAGGGCAGGCCGGCAGGGCGCTCCATTTTGCCGGGGGCGGCTGAGCCCCCCCCCCGGGAAATTTCGTAGTTTCGTAGCCCCCTCGTAGTTGACGCCCATGTTGGGGAGGGAGAGGTCTCTGCATGGTACAGTGCCATAGAGTCCACCTTTCAAAGCAGCCATTTTCTCTAGGGGGGCTGTCAGCTGGAGATCAGTTGTAAAAGCAGGAGATCTCCAGCCCCCACCTGGAGGCTGGCAACCCTATTGGGGACTCTTGCCCATGGAGGGGAATGAGAGCCAGCAGATGCCGGGAAAACACAAGATTCATTCTGAGTAGGAGACGGAGAACATTAGCTCCAAGTATAAAGTGACCTGATGAAACTGAGAGGGAAACAGATTGTTTACCCGGGAAATCTGTAGTCGCATGGCAAGTGTTTGGAAACAGCAGCAGCACTACATGATGTAAAATAAAAAAACAGAAGAAGAAGTTTATTCGTGGACTGTAATTGGACTAGTATCATTTTTGCACAGTGATTATTGGTGGGGTGCAACCTTTCATAAATCACTGTGGTCCATTTGTGGCTTGAACCCACCCAGAGGCCAGCAACTCTATCCATCTGAATTTCCACAGAAGGAACAGACGTTTCTGAAAGGCCGACCTCGGAGAACTGGGTGTTTGGCTGTTAAAACCTGCACCACGTTTTGCTCGCTGGGGTGTGTAAATGAGACGCTGGTGTGCCAGGGAGGGTGGCAAGAAGCGGGCCAAGTTATGTGGAGGCCTCCCAGTGCCCAGGGGTCTCCTTGGCTCACGACCCAGGAACGGTGCTTGGGGAAGTAGACTACGGCCGAGCGACACGGAATGTCCCGAGTCTGACATTTAATTCCGCTGCCCTGCAAAGCAGCTGCTTGCGACTCAGAAGCCAACAGTGCAAATCCGTTCTGCAAGGGCGCTCTAGCAGACCGGAGGGGACAGAGACCCAGGAGCATTTTCTAGTCCAGAGACTGGAGCTTGGTGGCGCGTGGGAGTGATGCCAATCTGATACGTTTAGGGTTTAGGGTTGCCAACTTCCAGGCGAGGCCTGGAGATCTCCAGGAATTATAACTAATCTCCAGACGACAGGGATCAGTTCCCCTGGGAGAAAGTGGCTGCTTTGGAGGGTGGGCTGTATGGCATTACACCCCTTTGAAATCCCTGCCCTCCCCAAACCCTGCCTTCCTTGGGGTCCACACCAAATCTGCAAGAATTTCCCAATCCAGATTTGGCAACACTATAACTCGATCCCGTTTAACACAGGGGATACAGTCAAATGTACAGGTAAATATAACCCTGTTCCAAGGATGGCAAAAAGGGGCTTTTATTCTTAATATGGTCCACTGAAGAACTGGGCCCCAGACGAGTTCTGACTAGGTTTGGTAACTCTGAGTTGGGAAATTCCTGGAGGTTTGGGGGAGAAGGGCCGAGTTTGGATAAGGGGCTCAGCAGGGATATGATGCCATAGAATCTACCCTCTGAAGAATCCATCTCCTCCAGCGGAACAGATCTCTGCAGTCTGGGGATCAGTTGCTCTTCCAGGAGAACTCCAGGCCCTACCTGGAGGTTGGCAACTCTCATCAGCCTGCATTCCAAGTCAACTAGAAGTGCTGTAGACTGCTATGCATCAGTCAATAGGAGGTTCTGTGAACTTGGCAGGTTCTTCTGGAAAGTGGCTTGAGGAAAGGAAAACTGAAATGAAGAAAACCTAGGCATTTGTGGCCACTGCCCACTCTAGGGAGGATTTTGGCTGTAGAAGAAAAGAACTCAGCTGTATTCTCAGGTGCTAATTTGTATTTGAAGTTTGGACAAGAGCTTGGCTGTATTCTATGTATTTTGGAAGTTGGAATTTATCGAAGGAGCCCTGCATGGTCCATACTGAATTTGTATGAATGTATTAGAGGTTGTTTCAATAAGACTATCTTTAGGACTTTACAGATCCATTTGTATTTCTTTACACAGTGCTGCAGCCTCAGTGTTGGGTTTTTGTACTAAAACCTGCTTTCACTGTGTTGCCATTACATTTATACAACTTTTAAGTGATGGCTGGAGATTTCCTGAGTTTACAACTGATCTCCAGGCGACAGAGATCAGTTCCCCTGGAGAAAATGGCTGCTTTGGAGGGTGGACCCCATTGAAGTCCCTCCCCTCCCCAAACTCCACCATCCTTAGGCTCCACCCTCAAAATCTCCAGGTGTTTCCCAAGCCGGAGCTGGCAACCCTAGTTCATATTCAGGTCTAAACTTGAGATGTGCCCAGTGGAATGTTGAACTGTTTTTTCTTTAGCTAGCCAGACACCTGCCCCCAGCCCCTGGCTCACTTAAAACTACACAAGATCCCAGTTACTGTTCAGCAGGGGTCATTTCATAGAAAAAGAGGTGCAGGAGCTCATTAGCATAACTCATTAGCATAACTCATTTGCATATGCCACACCCCCTAACATACCGGAAGTGTGTTGGAAGGCAACACCCACCCCTCAGGCTCCACTCCACAGGTGAGTGAAACTGACCTGCTCTTCCTCCGTCCCCTTCCCCATCCAATACTTTGTGCAATAAAAAGAGAAGAGCTCTGAGAGAACTTGTGACTGGCCCAAGGTCACACCAGCAGCTGCATGTGGAGGAGTGGGGAATCAAACCCGGTTCTCCCAGATTAGAGTCCAACTCCTGACCACTACACCAAACTGATGGGGTGGAAGCTGCTGAAGGGTTGGTGAAATTTCTCCAGTACTTATGTGCCATGTGCCCAGATAAAAAATGGTATACTTAGAGAATTTATATGCCACCTTGAACAGGTCTCTGGAAAAGCAGCACACAGTCATAAAAGGAACAATGATAAAATTATCAGTATTAAAACAGAACATTAAAAACAAAAAAGACCCTAGCAGGGCTTTCCCCGGGGCGCTGTGCCTCTGCACTGCTCGGGGAAGCTGAGGAGGGGGCGGGGCTTGGTCATGTGCCCGCCCCTTGGGCTCCTAACTCCTGGAGCTGCGTTCCTGTGCGCTCCTGCTCCAACGGACCCCTGCTGTTCAGGAAAGACTAATGCCAGACTCTTTGGATCTGGAGATCTAGTGGTGTGCTTGTTTACATCCCAGCCTCCGTCATATGGTTTTGAACAGGAAAGAGTTGTCAAAAAACGAGACTGCACATAGCATAGGGTTGTCAGGTCCCCGCTGACCACTGGTGGCAGTTGGGGGGGGGGGGGTAGAGTTCCCAGATCCAGGCTGAGATTTGAGATTTGGGGATGGAGCCTGGACAGGGGAGGGACCTCAGTGGGGTACAGTGCCAGAGAGCCCGCCCTCCAACACATCCGTTTTATTCAGGAGAACTGATCTCCGTAGGCTGCAGAGGAGCCGTAATTTCAAGCTATCTCCAGGTTCCACTTGGAGGATGGCATCCCTAACACAGCAGCCAGGCAGTGGTTTTTATTTTTTTAAATGTTGTCTTTGCTTACCTGAAATGTTCCTTCTTCAGACGGCCGCAGCGATTCCCACTCTGGAGAATCCAGAAACTGATAGGGGAAGATGTAGTGCAGAAACTGCCCGTCCTGGCTTACTCGGATCCTACAGGGGGGAGGGAAAGGACAGAGCGTTTCACTATATTGTTATTCCCACTGTTTAAACCTGGACACACGAGCGAGAATCCCTTGTTCTGGAATGAAATGTTGTTGTTCTATGGGTTGCCAACTCTTGGTTAGAAAATCCCTGGAGATTTAGGGGGTGGGGCCTGGGGAGGGTGGGTTTTGGGGAGGGCAAGGACCTCAGCTGGGGTATAATGATATAGAATCCACCCTCCCCAGCGGCTGTTTTCTCCAGGTGAACTAATCTCTGTCCACGGCCCAATCTGAATGTGCTACGTAAAGTTGATCTGTGCTGCTGTGGCGCCGGCTTCCCATTTGGCTCAGTATAAAGCTCTCCTCCGTCTGCACGGGGACATAAGTTGTTTAGGGAGAGCACGTTGGGGGGGGGGGGAGCAGCCTCCCGAGGGCACCAGCGGAGCACTGAGCTGCGCTGCGGGGAGGAAACAGCACCCATGACCAAGGTTCCCTCTAAGCTGCGGAATCTTGTGAGCAAAAATTCTATTTTGTGAGCTACGGGCATGAAAGTGGTGAGCAAGTGATCTGGCTACGACATAAATCAGTTTGCACTGGAGCCCTCCTTCCGGAGCTAAGACGAAAATGTGTGAGCCAGAGGCTAAAAAACTGTGAGCTAGCTCACACTAACTCATCTTAGAGGGAACACTGCCCATGACCCCCCCCCCGAAAGTAAAGGGGGGGTGACCTGGTGGAGGGGGGGGGGCAGGAAAGAGAAAATGAGCTGGGTAAAAAACACGACATACCTGGCGGTTGCCAGGCCGGGCATACTGGGGACTGCCCCAGGAAATAACAAATGGTTCAGGGGTGAGCGTGCTTCCAACCCCCCCGCCCCCCCATGATCGCAGAAAAATGTTCCCTGGCTGCTTTTAAATGCAGATGACTGGATTTTCAAATAACTTGTTTCCTTTGTGACAATTTGTGTATCTTCTTAGAAAAGATGGAGGGGGGGGGGGGAGAATTCAGCTCCACTTGTCTACCTTTTGCTCACAATCGTACCACCTTAAAGCCAAATCCAGATAAGGCGGTGAGACATCGTAGTGACCTCGGAGTCGCCGCTAAATGGCAGTAAAATCATGCAGACAGCCGATGCTGAGGTGAAACAATAGGAGAGCGGATGCGGCATGAGATGCAGACAGAAATTTGTGAGACGACGTGAGGTCGTTGGCACAACAGTGGGAAAGACCAATGCAGATCGGACCGTTGTCTGGAGAGCTGTGTTAATTCTGGGAAATCTCCGGGCTCCACCTGGAGGCTAGCCAGCCTAATTTGTTCTAGGCAGTGGGCTGGATCCTATGACTTTGTTCTACTAGCGGGGGAGCTTTCTTGAAAGCAGTGAGCTCTGTGCCAGCAGAAGGCTCTTTGCATTGGACGAAGGATCGTTCATGAGTGGGAGGGAAACACTGGCTCCAACACTGTGTTTTCTAAGGCCAAAGAGATCCGTGTCAGTGGCTGGATCCTATAGCTCTACACAGTGGATGTGGAAGGCACACCTTTGTGGGCAGGGACGGTTCCCTGGCCAAGCCATCCAACCAACTTCTGGGGACATGGGGTTGCCAACCTCCAGGTGGGACCTGGAGATCCCCCTGAATTACAACTGCTCTCCCGACGGCAGAGATCAGTTCATGCCACTGGCTCCCTCACCACCCTGTGGTGACACCCGTCCCCTCCTGGGCCTGTGCTGCTTCCGCTCAGATCCCAGCCAAGCTCAACTTGTCTGGCAGCAGTGTGGCCACAAGTGGGGATGGGCACACTCGGCTTGAGGCAAAAGAACGTATCGTGGGCAGTTGTGAATTTGTTGACATTCCCTTATTGTATGGTGTAGTTATTTTAACATGATCCCTTAAGGGAAAAGCCTTTGCTGCAGTTTCACTTTCCACTTGCCCTGGTGGTTGCTGGCTGAGGCCCCTTACGGCCTCGCCTGGGTTCTAATCAAGTTCTGTTTTGGTACCAGGTGCCCTGGAGTGATTGCAGAATACTTTGCATTGGCCTGTGGGAGGATCCGGTAAGCTCTTCCCTGGCCCTGGGGTTGTCAGATACAGAGTTCCTCCCCCACCAGACTAGGGTTGCCAGCCTCCAGGTGGGGCCTGGGGATCTCCTGCTTTTACGACTGATCTCCAGCTGACAGAGATCAGCTCCCCTGGAGAAAATGGCTGCTTTGAAGGGTGGCCTCTATGGCATTGGACCATGCTGAGGCCCCTCCCCTCCCCAAACCCCGCCCTCTCCTGGCTCCACCCCCAAAGTCTCCAGGTATTTTCCAACCCAGACCTGGCAGCTGGCAGCTATGCTGCCATGGGGGTGGGGGGGAACAGAGGCTGCTGATACCTCTTCATCCCTCTGGAAGGTTGCTTCTGGATTTCTCACACCGTCTTATCTTAAAGTTGCTGTAAGTGTCCCTGAAGCTTGGCCCGGCCGGCTCGGCTGAGAACCTATGCTCGGTATTCTAGGCGCACTTTATTGTTTTGCTCGTTGGTCCATGTGCATCAGGGGTTCCCTCTGAAATCTGTATATCTCCCCGTTTTCCCGCTTGAACCCCAGTTCTGACACTAACCGTGTAACCAGGTAACTTGCTCTTTACTGCTCTCAATAAACTCAAACCTACTTAAGGAACGTTGTTGAGGCTGACGCTATACCAGGCCCTGCCCCCAGCTGCCAATCAGCTGCTGGTGGTGGGGACTTACCAGTAGAACCAGGAAGGCTTCGACTACATTGCTGGCGTCACATAGGAAGTGATGTCATCGCAACAGCAACTTCTGGGTGACGCTCTGGTATTTGGGCAAAAAACCTCTATGGTGGAAGTCAGTTTTACCGTAGAGTTTTTGCCCAAGTACCAAAGAGTCACCTGGAAGTCACTGGTATGATGACATCACTTCCTGTGTGACGCCAGCAACGTGGCCTGGGCCTTTCTCTTTCTCCTGGTAAGCCCCTGCTGGTTGTCAGGAGGCACCTGGCAACACTGCCTGTCCCCCGCCTCCATGCTTGGTACAAATCAGAGCACAGGTAATGTCAGGCACACCTCCCACTGACGACTTTGTAGGGTTACAAAATCCCTGAAGATTTTGGGGGTGGAGCCTGGGGAGGGCAGGGTTTGGAGAGGGGAGGGACATCTGTGGGCTAGAATGCCATAAAGCCCACCCTCCAAAGCCGATCTCTGTAGTATGGAGATCAACAGTAATACCTGGAGATCTTCAGGCCCTACCGGGAGGCCGCCATTCCTACAGGCAAGGCAACGGCAGGCACGAAACCTCTCTCCATAATAGATTCAGGTAGGGTTGCCAGCCTCCAGGTGGGGCCTGGGGATCTCCCGCTTTTACAACTGATCCCCAGCTGACAAGAGATCAGCTCCCCTGGAGAAGATGGCTGCTTTGGAGGGTGGACTCTCTGGCATTGTACCATGCTGAGGCCCCTCCCCTCCCCAAACCCCTCCCTCTCCTGGCTCCACCCCCAAAGTCTCCAGGTATTTTCCAACCTAGACTTGGCAACCCTAGATTCAGGGGGGCAGCTGTGTGGGTCCTTTCACACCAGAGGTGTGCGCGCACATGAAAGCTCATACCCAGAATAAAACGTTGCTCTGAAAGGTGCCCCTGGACTCCGACTTTGTGCTTCTCTCAGGAACGAGAGCTAAACTTGGCGCAGTGACACGCAGCTTGGCACAAGAACGGCTTCTGTGGCACAAGCAGGAGGAGGCCATGGGCGACAGCCTCTTCTCCCTAAGCCCCCTGCCCCGACACTTCCCCCACCCCAAACCCCTCTTCCGGCAGCCAAAACGCTCCTGCACTGGTCCAGACTGGTCTGTAGACTCAAAGAGTCAAACAGTCATCTGTCAAAACAAAACAAAACCATGAGTGTAGCCCTGACCTGGGTAGCCCAAGCAAGCCCGATCTCCTCAGATTTCCAAAGCTAAGCAGGGATGAAAGACCTCCAAGGAATACCAGGGCTGGGACGCAGAGGCAGGCAATATCAAGCTCCCTCTCTGAACCATCTCCATGACTTCCAGGCACGCAAGCACACACACACAGACACACAAAATATACTGTGCTTAGAAGACTGTCTTGTCTAGATGGATCAGCCCTGACATGCTGGATTTCTCCTTGACAAGCTAGATTTCTAGGTGCAGGGTTTTTTTGCCAGATGTTTTTCTATCGTGAGTCCCGACTGGCAGACTGATGTAGAGCCAAGATAGCTTTATCACTTTGGTGGGCCAGGAGTGAGACAGAGTTAGCGAGGGATGCCAGGTCCCCCCTGGCCACCAGATGGGGGTTAGAGTTGCCAGATCCAGGCTGGGAAAATCCTGGAGATTTGGGGATGAAGCCAAGGAACCTCAGTGGGATACAATGCCACAGAGTCCACCCGCCAAAGCATCAATTTTCTCCAGGGAAACTGATCTCTCTAGTCTAGAGATGAGCTGTAATTCCGGGGGATCCCCAGGCATCACCCGGAGGCAGGCATCCCTAGAGTTAGTTCAGACCGTTGTGAACCTCAGGGCCTAACTATGGCAAACATAGTTTATACACCTGCCTGATGTCCACACCAAATCCAGCAGGCCAGAAGTGTCCTGGAGGGTCTGTATCAATTCCCAGGCATTCAGAGGGCAAGTCTGGACGCAGACCACAGCACACGGGAAGAGAGGCTTCTAAACCACCTTCACTGCGCTGTTATCATGACCCGAAATGCCCTTGGGGAGCCGCTGTTTCCCCCACTGAGGAAAAGTGTAGCCCAGGGGTGGGCAGTTGTTTTGGCTCGGGGGCCGCTTTGTGGGAGCGGAGGTTAGCGGAGGGCCGCACCTTTTAAAATGATTGCCTTCATTAGTTAACTTTGCATTTCAGAAAAGGTATCAATTGTATCATAAAAATCCATAAATATAAATTAAATAAAATAGTGGTAGTTTTATTCAATTTATTTATTGTGCTGATTTCATATCATCTATAGCTGCAAGCACATTTAATTTTAGAATCCGTTTAATGAGTCAAATGTGCCCTGTCACACTTTTCTACAATTTTTTTGAAACCAGGAGTGAGATTGCTTGTTGAGATTCTCATCACAGCCTGCAAGTTAATGTCTGTCAAAGAGCATCTATATTTACTCTTGTTGATCTTCATGCAAGAAAAACTTTGCTCACAAATATATGTAGACCCAAATATAGAGGACATTTTCCCGTGGCCGACTGTCTTGGTGGGCTGCAAAAAACTCTATGGCGGGCCACATGTGGCCCCCGGGCTGCAATTTGCCCACCCCTGGTGTAGCCCATCAGTCTTCTTAATGGAGTAAATCGCAGCTCCGTGGGGACGTTTTATGTCAAGAGAACAGGAGAAAGGGAAGGCTTATGCCTTGAGGTTGCCAAGTCCAGCTTGGGAAGCTCCTGGAGATTTGGGGGTGTTTCTGGGGAGGGCAGAGTTTGGGGGAGGAGAGGGCAGAGTTTGGGGGATGCCAGAGCCCACTCTCCAAAACTGCGATTTCCTCCAGGGGAACCGATCTCTGGAGTTTGTAGATCAGTTGTAACTCCGGGAAATCTCCAGGCCCTGCCTGGAAGTTGGCAGTCATAGTCCCCTTTGCACCAAGGCTCCAGTGCTAATCCACCTTTCCACCTGGGAATTAACTAATTAGAATGGGACTCCTGGGACATATCTGGTTGACAGGCCCTAGGGACAAACCCATAAATGAGGAGGAGGAGGAGGAGGAGGAGATTGGATTTATACCCCGCCCTCCACTCCCCAAGGGAGTCTCAGAGCAGTTTACAAACTCCTTTCCCTTCCCCTCCCCACAACAGACACCCTGTGAGGTAGGTGGGGCTGAGAGAGCTCTTTCCCAAGCTGTCCTTGAGGGAACAGCTGGTCCAGAGCTATGGCTTGCCCAAGGTCATCCAGCCAGGTGCAAGTGGAGGAGTGGGGAATCAAACCCGGTTCTCCCAGATTAGAGTCCGCGCACTTAACCACTACACCAAACTGGCTCTCAAATGATGCATTGTGTAGTTCGGCACCTGGATTCATGTCCTTCCTGGAATCCAGTTCTCTCCCTTTAGGTCAAATTTACATCTCACTTTCCCGCTAGAATCATTCTAGTTTCAAAAAAACCCTGTCCATACCTGTTTCTAGTTTCAACCCATACTTGTTCTAGTTTATAAATTACTGTTTACATTCGTTCATTGCCCTCCTGTGGTCACGCTGGCATTATACGGCTTTAAACAAATGCTGTTGCTTAGTACTCTTCAGACCCCCTGGAGTGAAATTTGAAACCAGCGTGAAATGAGCTTGGGAAAAGGCAGCAGTCAAACTACTTCAGAGGGGAGGTGTAAATTGGGCCTTAGGCTCGCCATTCCCCCGGCGGGGGGGGGGGGGCGGGGGTTTGCCTGCTTCAGGGCCCCCGGATCAGCCAGTCCGGATCCAGCTGGGGGGGGAACCCCGCCCCCAAAGTGCCAGGATCGTGCCAGCATCCCTGGGGGGACGGAGTTTCTTCCCTGGGATCTTCTAGCGTGCGCGCTGCGTGCACGTGCTGCGATGACGTTACCCAGAAGTGATGTCATCGCGCTGGGCACGTTGCCGGGGGGACGCTCTAGCACTCAGCCGAAAAACCGTGGTACCACAGAGTTTCTGCCTGAATGCTAGAGCCGTCCCCCTGGCAACGTGCCTAGTGCGATGACGTCACTTCTTGGCGACGTCATCGCAGCACGTGCACGCAGCGCGCACGCTAGAAGATCCCAGGGAAGAAACTCCGTCCCCCCAGGGACCTGTTCCTTCCTGGTTTGCAGCAGATTCTAGTTTCGCGTCACCCACACCACCTTTCACCTTGCAAACCAAAACTGGAAATCTTGGGCAAAGCAAGATTGCAATCGCTTAGACCTGGGCAAAGCAAGACTGCAAATCGCTTAGACCCCAGCCTTTAGCATGCGGACACATGTGTAGCAGACGCAGCCACAAATTGCCCGAGGGGACGGAGTCAGCTGTATGATGGCTGCCAGAGCTTGCCTACAGTCACACAGCGGAGATCTTTGTGCTGTGGGGGCAGCTGCGACTGAAGCGACGTTTTTTTAATGTATGCACATCCAATCAAATCTCCCAAGAGCCAATAAGGAACCTTGCTGGGCAAAACCCTGACCTGGACCTATCCGCTTCCTAGAAACAGTTGGTGCGTGCCAGGAGAGGTGTCAGCGGGCGGCGTGGTGCCCACGGACACCATATTGGAGATCCCCACCTTAGAACAAGGTTAAGTCTTGTAGCGGGAATAACCCCGCTGTCTGAAGCAGCTCACTCTTCCCTTCCTCTCCGTAAGACTGCAAAGGAAGTGGAATATGCCACTCTCGTCTCCTTTTTAAGGGTTCTGGGAACACCGAAGCCTGGCTAAGGACAAGAGGCCTACCTGCCCGACAGCAAGAGGGACAGGCGATCGATGGCCGTCTTGCCCTCCACGGCGTAGGTCTGGTCTCTGGCCAGGGGCAGCACCCGCTCCTCGCAACACTTGACAATTTCTTTGTACACCTGGAGGGGCACTTGAAGCGGCTGCCACACTTGCTTGTAGAGCTTCTGGAAGTCTTCAGACACCGTGTCCTTCCGGAGCTGGTAGACGAGGTGCGCCAGCTGCAGCGTGCAGATCAGCACCAGAAGCAGGTTCCAGGTGAAGATGTCCACTCCGCAGGCATCCAGCCATCCCCAGAGAGCCAAGCAGAGGAAGCCGACGGCCAGGAAGCCAAAGATGTAGATGGCGCCGAAGGTGCCGCTGCCTCCCATAAACCCCAGGAGGAAGATGCAGCCGGCCAGGTGGTAGACCGCTCCTTCGGAAAAGAACTTCCATTGGTCACACAAAGTTGGGTGGAAAATGATCCGGTCCAGAAGGGTGCTGTTGGCACTCATTTTCCCGGGCCTGTCTGCCGCGGACGACGGGCTCTTGCACTGCAGTGGGGGAAAACGGTTGTTGGAACGGGCACTAGACAGCGGCTCCACCTCTTTGGGAATCGTAGAGGAGCATTTTGGAAACCAGGGAGACGTTTGCGTGAAACGACGCCGGGACGAAACACCCCAATGGAGTGGACCAAGGGGCTCTCTTGGTGCTCTTCCGGGGATCCTGACCTGGCCAACTGTGTAGATCTGTGGCAGAAATCCAGTCCTGGAGAGGACAAGGCCTTTTCCTTTGAGAAAACGGAGCTGGGTAGCTTAGCTGTGGCCCGCTCCCTCCCCAGCTGTGGGAGAAGTGGAAATAGAGCCGATGTCAGAGCAACTGGGAGGGCACGCCAGGGGTGGAGGAGAGCGAAGCCCAGGGCACTTGGTGGCTGAAGATGGAATGTACGGCACGGGGCAATGGACAGACCCCAAATAGATAACCATGTTTGGAATTGAAATCCAAGAAGCGACGGCTGAGAGGGGAAGAGAAGCCAGGCAGGCAGTCATCACTTCACATAACTTGGAGAACAAGATTACATGCTGTATTGTTTGCGCGCACAGTTCCTGGTTTTGCAGCCCCTGGCTGGAGACAGTTAGCAGGGGAAGGTTCTCTCTTCCATCACAAAACCCGCACGGAGGGTAGGAAAACGAAACGATTGCCTCTTTCGCAAAATGCGTGACAGTGAGACGGGACCGTGAAGTGAGAGCACAGAGCTAGGTTTTAGGAAGTACTTCTTTTCTAGCAGTGGAGGCTTCCAGAGACGGTGCTGACAGGTGGACGTTTAAAATTAGACAGGCTCCGGACTCGAGTCTTGGCCATGCAAGCGAGGGTTATTATTGTTTGCCGCTGCAGGCTTGATAAGCGAGGCAGGGAGGGGATGGGAGCAGGCAGCCGAGGAAGGCACTCCACTGCAAGCCAGCGACCATTTCACGAGTTGGAGGGCCAGCCGGAAGGGAATGGGAAGCAGAGGGAGGTGGAAACTACCATATTGGTCTGCACAGCATCCAAAAAACAAGAATGAATCCTGTGTCATGTTTTCTTTAGGACCAGCCAGATCGGTGCAAAACACCAGGCAAGCTTTGGGCTCACTGGAACTGAGCTGGATGTTATGGAATGTAAATAGAGGGGAGGTAGAGTTGCCAATTCTGGGTTGGGAAATCCCTGCATTTTTGGAGGTAGAGCCCGGAGAAGGCAGGGTTTAGGGAGGGGAGGGACCTCAGCAGGGGAGGTGGCCATAGATTCCACTCCCCAAGGTAGCCATTTTTCTTCAGGGGACTGGATCTCTGTAAGACAGGAGATCCATTGTAACTCTAGGGGATCCCCAGTTGGTGGCAAGCGTAAGAAATAAGTCAGGGGTCCTGGCAAGGGTGGTAAGTTGGGGGGGCCTTGCAGAAAGTGGAGGGGTTGGGCCCCGGAATGCCCCACTGTGGCTACGGGCAGCCCCACCTGGAGGTTAACTGTGCGTGGCCTCAATACCAATCCCAAAAATAAATCAATAATAATTAACAAATAATTCATTTATAGACAAATGAATAAATCATTTATACCATTTTCCAAATCCTAAGCAGAATTATTCATACAATTCACAATTCGTAATCAGGGCATAAATGATTCAACATTAAGTCCTGTATAGAAGAAGAAGAAGAAGAGATTGGATTTATATCCCGCCCTTCACTCACTTAAGAGTCTCAGAGCGGCTTACAAACTCCTTTCCCTTCCCCTCCCCACAACAGACACCCTGTGGGGTAGGTGGGGCTGAGAGAGCTCTTTCCCAAGCTGTCCTTGAGAGAACAGCTGGTCCAGAGCTATGGCTTGCCCAAGGTCATCCAGCCAGGTGCAAGTGGAGGAGTGGGGAATCAAACCCGGTTCTCCCAGATTAGAGTCCGCGCACTTAACCACTACACCAAACTGGGCTCACAAAGTCCGAAACACTCCAAAACGCTCAGTCCCTCCTAACGAGCAGTATGCTTCACAGTGTAAAGGGGGGAAATGAGCTTCCAGAAGACATCTGCTCTGACAGTCCCAAAAGGGGGACACTTGAACGGAAAGAAGACCTGCAGGATTGCTGGCTTCCTCAATACGCTCTGCATTTCACCAGTATGTCTTTATCAAGTTGGAACCAATCACTTGAAGGAGGTCACTGAAAAACTGTCTCAGCGTACTGAGTTCAAAAAATCTTTTTCAAAGTGGGCTATGCCTTCACAAGACTCGATATTCTCACGTGAAAATATAAAGCCATACTGGTGAAATGTGGACCATACTGAGCACTTTGGAGTCCCATCACCTTGCAGCGAATTCCACATTTTAACCACTCTCTGTGTGAAGTATTTCCTTTTGTGTGTCCTGAATCGACATTTATAACATAACACCCCTGATACCAGAATTGTAGAAAAGGTGAGAAATAAAGTTTGGATCATTGACACTGCAATCCCAGAAGACAGCAGAATAGACAAGAACAGGAGAAGACCACAAAATGCCAAGACGTATTAAGAGAGTTAGAGCCACCTCTGGGAGGAGAAGGTAACCATCATACCGGTTGTCATGGGAGCCCTTGGGGCAGTGCCTGGAAGTCTCAAGAAAGACCTGGACATTTTGGGCACTAAGCAAATAACACCAGCTCAACTCCAGGAGACACGCTTGGAACAGCAAGAATCTGCAATTCCCAAGAACTTGCCTAGATCTCCTGTTGGTGTGTTGATTCAGGAAATGCCTTGGCCCTCCTTCTGGTCTGGAGAACCTGCTGGAGGCGGCCGTTGGAGGGAAGGTTCTGGATCCAAAGGTGTTGATGCCGGTTGCCATGGCTCCCTGCCCAGGGCTCCCAGACCCCCAGAGTGCCCTGTCTTCCCTGTTCATGATTGTTACTGGAGTGACATCCCAGATTGTAAAGGTGGGGGGGGCAGAGGCCTGGGTACCATTTCTGGTGCTTTGGGCCCCAGTTTCCCTCACCAGGGGACAAAGTCCATGACTTTGGTGGACTTATGTTTGTTTATTCAGTATCTATATATATAATAGCCAAGGCGTCCCCTGCATGCGGATATCTAAATCCGCACATTGGGGTCACTGAAGGGGCAAAGAGATTTTCCTGCACACTTGGGAGACTCCCCAGGTGTGCACAAAAATCTGAAAAGTTAAAAAATAATATTCGGGGGATACTTAAATCCCCCCCCCCCAAAGGAAAAGAGTGTTCCCTGCGCATGCGCAGAGAACGCTCTGGGAACTGTTCGTTGCTGCTGCTGCCGCCACTGGGGAGGGATCTTTCAAACTATATTTCAACTATACATTAAGAATAATTTAAGCATTTCCCCTGCAGAAAATGGCTTCTTCTATGACATTAATTCCCACCGAGGTCCCTTCTTTCTCCAGACCCTGCTCTCCCCAGGCTCCACCCACAGTCTCCAGGAATTTGCCAACTTGGGGTTGGCACCTGTAGTGTCCTGTCCCTTTAACAGGATGGTTAGAGCTTTTCCTGGAGGCCTGGAGCTCAAGGACTTCCCCTGATAAATGCTGCAGATTAGACTGATATTAAAGGGACATCTGGAGGGACCTGTTCAAAATCTGGCAACCCGAGTCCTCTATTGGAGTGTTGATTTAGGAAATGCCTTGGCCCTCCTTCTGGTCTGTAGAACCTGCTGGAGGCAGCAGTTGGAGGGAAGGTTCTAGATCCAAAGGTGTTGATGCCGGTTGCCATGGTTCCCTACCCAGGGCTCTGAAGACCCTCCGAGGGCATCCGGAGTTGGAGGGAGGCTTGTCTTCGCCCCTTAGTTTCCTGCTCACGGGTGTTACCGGAGATTTTGGGGTGGATCCAGGAGAGGTGTGGGGTTTGGGGAGGGGATGGGCCTCAGCATGGTACAATGCCATAGAGTCCACCCTTCAAAGCAGCCATTTTCTCCAGGGGAGTTGATCCCTGTCAGCTGGAGATTGGTTGCAAAAGCGGGAGATCTCCAGGCCCCACCTCATAGGCAAGCCTATGAGGGAGGCAGATTGTCCTTTCTGAGCTCCCTTCTTCCCTGCTCACAGGTGTTACCAGAGTGACACCCCACGTCTTAGAGGTGGGAGCAGTGGCCTGGGTACCATTTCTGATGCTTTGGGCCCCCGTTTCCCTCCCCAGGGGACAAAGTCCATGTCTTTAGTGAACTTATGTTTGTGGGGCTCAAGATCTGGCCACGGGGCCTTCAACCTCCCCTTCTTCTGGGGTTTCTGCTGCCCTTTTAGAGCCTACGATGGGGGACCGGGGGGAGGTTTCTGTTCCTCAGGCAAGAGCTGTATTTCCTCCCCACTGGTCCAGAAGGACCGCAGAGCCAACCCCCAGCTGGAGCCGCTGCCTCACATGAGACTCGCAACCTGACGGAACAGGACTGAACTTGCCCTTTCCTTTGGCTTCAATGGGAAATTCATTTTGGGATGTAATACCCCCCCCCCCCCAAACAACTGGGATGAAATTCTGAGAGGCTGCTTCCCTCGCACGAGGGATCTTCCCCATTCCTCAGGTACCAGGCAGACCGCAGAACGTGTGCCCATTTGAAAATCCATTCGCATCCCCCCAACCCCTGCCTGGCAGGTTCAGGGATGTTGGAACGTTCCCTCCCTTTCCCGACTTCCTCAGCGAGAGGGTAGGGGGGCGCCGTAGGTCTTTTGGTGATACCCGATCGAGGCACACGAGAAAGGGGAGCCAAGCCTGCCCCCTCTCCCTTCTAGTGCTTGACGAATACCACCATTTTTCTCTCAGCCTGGCTGGCTCTTGGTACGATTGGCCGGTTGGGAGAAAATGTCAGCTCGGCAACAGAAAGGGCAGGTGAGGAGGGAGGAGAAAGCCCGGATTTTTCGAAGGAGAGATGTCTCTCCCCTGAACCCCACTGTACTTTTCGCAAGAAGAGGTGGGCTTGTGCAGGTCTTGCTGGTCTGTCGTCCAAGGGGGAGAAATCCCAGCTTCCTGGTGGTGGCTAGGAAATGGGTGCCAAAGCCAGATGTGTCTTGGGGGGGGGGTTCACTTCCTGCTTAGAGGGTGGGGGCCGAGGTAGGGCCTTATCAGAAGGGCCACTCTGGGATATGCCGTAGCAGAGTCTCTGTTTGAGGGGATGGACTGGAGGACCTTTTCTCAAGTTCTCTGGGGTGCTAAGAGGCAGATCTTTCCTCTGTCTCCTCTTGGCTCCTCCGCTACTCTCTGACCCTCGTAACGACTCTGTAACCGTCATCTGATGGTGCAGCTGAGTTCACGAAATGCTGCCCTGAGTTCGCTGGCCCTGGATGGCATGCTCAGCGTAGCAGACAAGCCGGAGCAGGTGAGTGAGAGAGACCCTCCTGCCATAGGGCCCTTCCTTCCCCACCCCTCCAGAGGTCTTGCCAGGAGGCTGCTGGGGGCAGAGGTGGGGCTCCCCATTGCTCTTCCAGGCTCTGTTCCTGCTGGTGGCCATTTTCAGTGACTCTGGGAGCATTTCCGGAACTGGCATCTCAGGGCCTGCGGGAAGAGAAGCGGCTAATAATGGGCTTCCTCCTCCTCCTCATTGTGCCAGATGTCACATCTTCATGTCTTTGGGGACACGGTCCAGCAGGAGCTTCTCCTGCAAAACCCCACTGGAAAGATGAGCGGCTAAACAAGAGCGTGGCCCTGCTGTGGTGCCCCTGCCCATCTTTGCCAGGAGGCTGGTGCCGGAAGAGCTTCTTGCCGGGTGGGCTTGCTTAGCTTCTTCGGAGGTTCCCCCCTCTTTGATGCCGTAAGTCCTGTGGTGGGGCTCTGGGGTCAGGAGTCCCTGCTGGCCGGAGGGAGGGGGGAGGAGCCGGGGGGGGGGTGCCAGGACAGCTCAGCCGAATGGGAAGAGTGATGGGATGCTGAACTGGGCATGTGAACTGGGATTCCTTCTGGGTTTGCCATCGACGCAGCAGGCTCACAGGCCAGGCGACTGAAAGGGGGTTCAGGCACTGGGTCTGCCTGCCCTTCTCTGGTGGTTCAGGATGAGACCTCAGTGATGCCCCGGAGAGGATGAGCCCAGAGGGTTGGGTGTCTTGAGGTGGAATCGTGGGGGAGACTTCCAGAAGGAGGAGGCAGTGTGAGCTCTAGGGGCTTGGGGCTGGAGGGAACTGGGCTCCGCTCTGACAGGCAGCTCCGTCTGACCGTGGACAGCACAAGCCTCAGGGTGCTGACTCAGGATCCAGGCCCACTGAGCTTGCTGCCTCTTCCTCCCTCCTGAGGGTGTTTCGGATTCCATCTTTGATGACACTGGGCCAGTCGCTCTCTGTCTCTGCTGGATATCCTTGCCGGGCTGTTGTGAGCATAAAAAGCGAATAGTCAACCTGAGCTTCCTTGGCAGAAGGGAAGTCTCCTGAGTTTCTGGAAGCAGTGCATGTGCGGGCAACCTGTGACACATTCCTCGGGGCAGCTCCATTGTAAACAATGCAAATTTCCTGAAATTTCTTCCGGCAAAATTCCTGCAAGGACTGAGGTGTAGACAGAGCTGACCTCCAAGGTAGGAGGGAATCTACATTGTCTGCAACCTGCTCTCCCTCCACTGGAGAAAAAAAAGATCAGGACAGTTTGTTTCTAGAGCTCAACCCGGTGAGGAAAAGGCCCCTTTGGCTATCTGGTTTCGGCTAGCTCAATGGTGGGCACGATCTCCCACAGCTCTGGGAGATACGACCCGGACTCGGTGGTTTGAAGGGGTGCCGAACTGGTTTCGGACCCCCAGGGACCCTTGCAGGGGGACCCTGCCTGAGGCGCAAGAGGCAGCCTCTCCCGGAGATGGCGATCTCGGGATCAAGGCTCCCCTTTGCCTCTGTAGGTTCGGCCACTGCAGAGCCTCCGGACACACATGAGCGCACACCAGACGGCTGCAGGAGTCAGCAGGCAGCAAGAAAAGATTTACTTACCTGGAACGCACGGCGAAACTGTAAGTGAATGATCCATTCAAAGATTCTCTGATGTGAGCTCCAAGTGAAGGGGGTTTTAAAGTTTAAATCCCCCCCACCTCCTCTTAAAGAAACAGCGCCACAGAGAATCTGCATGCTTGTGGAGTGGCTGAAGAACAAATGGGACTAATCTAGCTTGTATAGCTGAAAAAGAAAGACTTTTGACTAACTTTTGGGAACTTTCCGTTAATGTAAACAAAAAGCAATGACTGGACGGGGAGAAAAGATGGCGGGGAAACCTAGACCTTCTCCTAAAGCTCCATCTACGCTTCTGGCTACAAAGACTGAGACCAGCACAGACCTAACTGCAGCTCTGGCAATAGCTTTGCGCCCTCTGATGGATCAACTGAATGCTGTGAATTCTAAGGTGGATACTTTGCAGCAACAAGTTGCAGATTCAAGCAAGAGGTCTGACCAGATAGCTAAAGCAATGGCAGAAGTTAAAACCAAAGTAGAAAAGACTGATTTAAGAATGGACATGATGGAAAAAGAAAGGATTTCCGACCAAAATAATCTTTTGAAACTTCAGATGGAGAGATCTTCTTTCTTTTTGAGATTTCAAGGCATTCCTGAACAAAAAGGTGAAAACCTCAAAAAGATTCTGAGTGATGCTTTGGCTCCAATGACAGATTTTCAAGTGGATCAACTACAAAGCGATCTGGATATGGCCTATAGGACCTATCCTGAATTTGTAAAGAAGAAAAATCTGCCTGGAGAAGTTATGGTGAGGTTTTCCAAAAAATTAACTTGAGATGTGGTGCTGAAGATCCAAGAAGAGGACATTAATCCAATGTTCTGAAGATCCAAGAAGAGGACATTAAAGTGTTAAAGGACATTCCATTTGAAATCAGGAAGAGGAAACCCTACAAAACTTTAACTACATTTTTCCAAACAGAGGGCATCATGTATTGGTGGCTCTTTCCTGAAGGTGTGGTATTTAAATACAAAGACAAGAAGCAAAGAATTGATTCAGCTGCAAAGGTAAAGAAATTTTTGGACTATTGCAAAGAAGAAAAAGATAAAGCCTCAACAGAAGACTCTTTAGATCTTCAAGAGAGCATTTATGGACTGGAAAGCTCAGACACATCTGGAAGTAAAAGCTCAGAAGAAGAAGGGTCAGATTCAGCTTTGGGGGCAGCAGCACCAAAACCCCAGAGAGGAAAGAAGAAGAAGAGAAAGCACAAAGAAAAATAAGCTGTTTTTGTTGAAAGTCATATATGTTTATGTATCCCATTTTGAATTTTAGCTATCCATGTATTTCTTAAGCTTTTTAGATAGAATTATTAACATTTTGAAGCCTGCATTTTTTAACACTTTCTTGAACAGTTTATAGCAAGAATAACATACCAGACTATAGTTCTGACTTCTGTACACTTTAGGGTAGAGTAGGTTTTTAGTTTTTTAGGTACTGTAGTGTTTTTAGTTGGATGTAGGTATAGAAAATCAATTAAAATATTCCAAAAAAGAAAAGAAAAGGAAAAGGCCCCTTTGGACTTCATGTCCCCCCACAGGTCTCCCACGTGGCCTGGTGCTTCGCCTTCAACACCTTCCGGATCATGCTGGGCAGGGGAGCCACAGGGGCCCTGAAAGACCTCGCCCTCCACGGCTCGGTGCCTCTCCTGCTGTACTTGCATGATGAAAGCCCTGTCATCATTGAGGTAGGCACCTGGGAAGCAGCGTGGGTGTCCCTAGCTGAGGACCTCCAGCCCGACCGGCGTTGGAGGCCATTGCCGGTCCACAGGAGGAAAGCTCTCACCAGAGCCCCCTTCTCTGTCCGGAGGGGGAAGTGCCATGTTTGACCCCCGCCCTTCCCTCCCACCCTTCCTCTGCAGGCTTGTTGGCAGACCCTGCCCAGAGCTGCCCTCCTCCTGGGGCACAGGAAGCTGCTGCGGCTGGTCCTGATCTGGGACAGATGGTCCGCCTGCCTCGTCATCGCAAGTCTCCCTGCTCGGCCTTTCCTGATCCTTCTCCCTCCGGCTGGGAGCACCGGGAGCTTTGTGCCGAACACGGGAGGTGGCCCAGTCAAGGGCTCGTTGCTTCCGGTGCTGGGTGTTTGCTTCTTCGGGCCCATCAGTGAGGGGGAACAAGAGTTTGAAGGGTTTCCAAAGCCCACAAAAGATGTGTGAACGAATGTGGGAAGAGGATGGAGGCCATGCAGCCCCCGTGGCTCTTGCAGCAGGACAACAGGGCACAGATCCAAGGGTGATAAATACCCCTGGAGGGCTTCATAGGCTACTTTCAGGTCCCTGGGAAGAGTATCATGTCTCTAGTCCCCCTTGATCTTGGAATTTCATTGCAGGATGAAAACGGATATAGTCTCAGTTTCCTCAGTTGTTAAAAATGGCCCAGGAGATGTTTTGGACCTGGGTTAGAATCGGGCAGCCTGTTACTCTCCCCTAGGAGGGAAGGGAGGGGAGAGGAGAGGAGCGTCTCCTAACACAGAGTGGTTAACCGCCTGGTCCTTCTTTGGCTTGTCTCCCAGGCAAAGAGGTTCAGTCATCCTTGCCCTGCACTATTTTGCTACAGCCACCTCTGATTCATACAAAATGTCCTTCCAAAAAGGGGCTGGCCCTGCCCTATTGGTGAAGCTGGAAATGATGCAAAATCTAGAATGCACCGATGCACATGAAAGCTTATTCCCAGAATAAAACTTTGTTGGTCTTAAAGGTGCCACTGGACTTGTTCTAGATTTACAAAAGACTCTCAAGTAACCCCAGTGCCATTGGGAAGAGGAAGGGTGGATGAATACGAGTTCAAAACCAGCACGAGCTGCTCTTCTCATAGTTCCAGCACAACCAGTTTTGAAATTGTGTCTCACAGACCTTTCTTGTCACTAGCAGATGGCTCGGTGCCGGTCACACGATACGAAGCTCAGTCTATTTGGTGTCCTCTCTGTTCTACCTTCTTCTATCTTCGATT
Source organism: Lepidodactylus listeri (assembly GCA_029233225.1). NCBI lineage: Eukaryota > Metazoa > Chordata > Lepidosauria > Squamata > Gekkonidae > Lepidodactylus > Lepidodactylus listeri. The sequence continues at coordinate 147,644,859 of JARCFY010000004.1, forward strand.
CTCTGTCAGATGCAGCATCTCTCAGAGGGGTTTTCCCCTCTGTTTATTGCCACACAAACCGGACGGGCTGTGCTGAGAACAAAGCGGGGGACAGCCTAGCTGTTTCACAACCAAAAGGTGCAGTTCCCAGCAGATGTTTCGAGTCTGTTTGCAGAAGGCTTCCCTGATGGATGTTACCCCATGTATGAAAGCAACACTCAGAACCGGGTTCAAACCAAAATGAGACTGGCTTAAAGTTGCCTAGGTTTGTCCTGGCCTATTTAGGGAATTCTGAAGGTCAGTTTTTCTATAACTGAGGGCAAGATCTAGACCAGTGATGGTGAACCTTTTAGAGACCGAGTGCCCAAACTGCAACCCAAAACCCACTTATTTATCGCAAAGTGCCAGCACGGCAATTTAACCTGAATACTGAGGCTTTCGTTTTAGAAAAAACAACTCCTACATTAACATCTTTTGTCTTAAAAGAAAAACACAATAACAGAGCTTTCAATGATACAAACAACTTTTTATTGAAAGGTAAAAGTTTGCATTTGGCATGCTTTTGAACAATTAATGTGATTTGTGCTGTCCAATCTTGCGAACTCTGTGCTGGGGCGATGCCGTGCGTGCCCACAGAGAGGGCTCTGAGTGCCACCTCTGGCACGCGTGCCATAGGTTTGCCACCACGGATCTAGACTGTTTCATGGCAAGGGGGTCTCCCCACCCCTTCACTCCGTCCTTCAGGCGTCAATTAATAATAATCCATCTCCTCCGCTGCATTTAGCCCCGCCTCTTCTTCCAAAAGTTGCCATTTCAGATGCTTCCGGAAAGACCACAGTCAGGATTCGAAGCCAACAGCTCCCTCTTGTGGTTCTTCTCTTCCTTCCCTAATCCGTCGCAGCTGTGCATGGAGATTCCATTCAGCTCTTGCAGCTATGGAGATGGACACACCTGTCTCCCACAGACTGGCCCAATTGCTTTTTAGAACCATCTAAAGCATGTCTTGTGTGCATTTATATTTATTTATTTATTTATATCCCACTTCCCTGCCCAGCTAGGATTCAAAGTCTCCCCTCCTGCGTTTTCTTACAACACCCGTCCTGGGACGTAGGTCAGGCTAAGGGTATGCGATTGGCCCAAGGGCACGCAGCAAGCTTCCATGGAAGAAGCCAGGGATTCAAACATGGGTCTCACATGACCCTATTCCAACGCTCTATCCGCTACACCATGCCGGCTCTTGTGGCAGCTAGTGCCCTATGTGGAGAAGTGCTCTCCTGTCTACCCTAAACCAGTGAATTTCATGGGAAAACCTTGAAAGGCAGGGAGGTACAGGGCTTGGAGGCTGGAGCAGGCCTGTTCTACCACACCCTGACTCGCTTTACTTGGAACTCGGCCAACAACGGATAACATCCAGTTTAGAATGGTGATGTGATAGGAGCCATTGAGTCCAGCCTCCAGAGCATCCATTTTCTCCAGGGGAATTGATCTCTGCAGTCTGCCGATGAGCCGTAATTCCAGGGGATCCCCAGGTCCCACCTGGAGGCTGGCATCCCTGTTCTCATGTGGTTTCAGCTCTGGTTTATATGTAAGTTGGGGCTGTCTCAAATCTGTTTTCCCCTCCTCTAGTCTAGGGCATACATCTGGGCAACCTGTTGAGGGGGTAATGCAGCTCTGCCTGTGCAGGATTCTCCGTTTTTATGGAAGCTGCGAGAGAGACCCTGTCTGTGACTTGGTCAGTAGGCGATAAGATGAGAATGTCGTGATCCCCAAGCCTCCTTCTGTGCTTCATTTTTCTCCTCTTCTTTTCCCTCTCCTATTAGGGCCTTCCTGCACCGTCAGAAAACTTGTCCTGTGGCCCCACTGTGGGCATGTTCCATCCACTCACAGGATTCAGGCTCCTCTAGTGAAGCCAGTGGAGCTGTGTTATTCTTTAATCTTTTGAGCCACGCCAGTATAGGCCCCAGTCCTAGGGGTTGCCAAGGCCCCGGTGGGAGTGCGGGATACCCTGCCTCCACGTCCCATTGTTGACAACTTCTGGTTTTACCATAGAGTTTCCAGCAATTCCTAGAGCTACCCTTTGTCACTTCCAGATAGCTCTAGGAATTGCCAGGAACTCTGCAGCAAGAGCTTCCTGTAGCTAGGCAGCCCTAGCCCACCCCACAACCCTGCCGTCGGTCACCAGGCACTTTTTTGTGGCCTTTGGAAGTCCTAGAAAACAGCAAGCATCCAGTAGCACCTTAAAGACTAATAAAATATGTGGCAGCCATATGAGCTTTCGTGAGTCACTGCTCACTTCTTCAGATACAGCTAGAATGGGAGTCCAGCTGTCTTATTTATTGGAAAGTTGAGTTATTTCAGATGACGAACGACATTAGCAGGCAAATGACTATAGCAGGTGAATGACAATAGCAGGTGTGATTGGATTAGGTGAGATATGCAGAGGGGTAATGGGGTGGAGAGAGCAGCACTGGTAATGAGATAGGAAACCTAGGTCTCAGTTCAGTCCAGGTGGATGCATTGTCTTGAGCTTCATTATCAGTTGCAATTCAGGGTATAAATCCAGTCTCTTCTTCTTCATTAGGCAATAGATATCTTATTTGTACCAGCTGTTCATCTCCAGGGCCATTGTTATCTTGGGCTTTGATTTGTTCATTTCCAGATACTCAAGCTTGGTGCTTTGCGGTTGGGATTGTAGTTAGCGGCACGACCCTACGGAAGGTGCTTGTTCTCCCTGTCTTGGAGAAGTCGTAAAGAAATGCCCTTTCCTCTGAGAAACATTGGGAAAGGTAGCAGATGGGATCAAACCCTCCGCCTTGTGTCAGTGACTTCCTTGTCCCGGGTTCAGAGAATCCTCCCCCTGTGCCATCGTGCCAAATCAAACACCAGCTTCTGCGGCTTCTGTTGACTTTCTAACAAATAAATGCTTACCACATCGATGGCATTGCTGCAAGTTGTTGGTTGTAAACGAGCTGCATTCCCAGCTTGGTACAATAAATAGTTTTGACAGACCTTGTGGGTATGGCGGTGTTCTCATTCCCCATAATATCTCCCCCCCCCCCCCCCCCGCAACTTGGTTGTTCCAGATTACGTCCAGAGCTTTGCCAAGGGCTCGCAGTCCAGCTCGGCCAAGTGCCAGAAGTTTCCCTCACATGTTTTTTCTTCCCTATGAGGAACAATTATGTCAGGCTGCATATCTGAATGTCTGCCCGTGGTTGTGGTGGTGGGGGAATGCCCATAGAAAAACAGCGTGTCAGAAAGAAATGGGGCCGAATCCTCACAAGCATGTTTTCGGTGTCAAGGAATCTTTTTTCTCCTCCTGCCACCATCTACAGAAGTTCGGTCCAGGAAAAGCATTCCTCCTTCCTTCTGCAACTGGTAGAGCAGGAGGCCTGAGCACTGAGGCCGTGGGCACCTTTGGAATGCTGACACAGCCTAGTGGGCGCAGGCTCAGAATGGCTGCCACAAAATGGCTGCCGCAGGTAGGGCTGCCAGCTCAGAGGTGGGAAATTCTTGAAGATTTGGAGGGGTGGAGCCAGGGAGAGTGGGGTTTGGGAAGCAGAACTATCTCAGTTGAGGTTGCCAGCTCTGAGTTGGGAGAGGGCAGGGGTTAAGGAGGGGAGGGGCCTCCGCAGGATATCATGCCACAGAGTCCACCCTCCAAAGCAGCCGTTTTCTCCCAGGGAACTGATGTTGGTCGACTGGCGATCAATTGTAATAGTGGGAGATCTCCAGGTACCACCTGGAGGTTGGGATGTAATGCCATAGAGTTCACCTTCTGCAGCAGCCATTTTCTCCTGTGGAACTGATCTCTGTCATCATCTGGAGCTCACTTGTAGCTCCAGGAGATTTCCTGGCCCCACCCGGAGGCCCCACCAAAATACATCCATGGTATAATTACTCAGTGTAACATTGTATAGTCAATTATATTGTTTACCAAACACATATATGCAAAGGTTATAATGGATAAACGTATAACTTACTCCCTTCCGTGCTTCTCTGCTGTTTGGGTTTCTTACCACCTGGAGGCTGGCAACCCTAGATGGTACTCACAGGGTCTCCTTTGGTAGAGGCTGTCTCTGTCCTTCTTTCACCTTCTGTCCTGACTGCCTCCTCCTGGCAGCTGTGCTAAGCCACAGATTAGCTGCAACATTTGCTGCCAGCAGCGTGCCTATTTCGAACCCTTCCTGTTTCTCTTTTTGGGCCTCCCATGAGGAGGGGGAAAAGGAATCGTGAAGTATATGGCCACCTTAAAATCACTAAGCCATAGTTTGACTCATGTAGTAAAAAATAGTGTGTGTGTGTGTGCGCGCGCGCAGAACAGAAACAGAAGTGGGAGGTCTGGACGGGCACAAGCCAGTCCAGCCCCTGAAGTGTCTGGAGACCCCAGCTCAGGGGCAGCCGAGCCGATCTGGACAGCAGAACTTTTCACACTATCTGATCAAGGGGTATGACTGAGAGCCAGCTTGTTGTAGTGGTTAAGAGCGCGGACTCTAATCTGGGAGAACCGAATTTGATTCCCCACTCCTCCACATGCAGCTTCAGGTGTGACCTTGGGTCAGTCTTAAATTCTTTCAGAGCCGTTCTTTCAGGAGCAGTCCTCAAAAGAGCTCTCTCAGCCCCACCTATCTCACAGGGTGTCTGTTGTGGGGAGGGGAAGGGAAAGGAGTTTGTAGGACACACTGAGAATCCTTCAGGTAGTGAAGGGCGGGGTATGATGCCAATCTCTTCTTCTCTCTAACTGGGGGCTGAAAAGCATTCATTTTTCTTTTATGTGGCCTCACAAGATCCCTGGCTATTTGGAAAGCACACAGTCAGGGCAAATTGCAAAGAGAGAGAAGGCCGGGCAGGTCAATGATTAGATGCTTTGTTGACAGACCCCTGAATTAAAACATCCCCCCTTTGCATTTGCTCAGCCTTGGGCCAGATCCAGAAGCCAGGTGAAGGCTGGGTTATCTCCTAGAGGAAATTACCCAAGTTGAGTTTTTCATTTGGCTGTATGAGGGGCTTCATTTACTGGAAACAGCTTGGTCTGGGGCCACCCGAATTGCGGGATGTTTGGAGGGAAAATCGGTAAGGGCCCTTGCACATTACTGTTCTAAACCGGATGTTATCCATTGTTGGCCCGGTTCTGAGTGAAGTGATCCAGGGGTGGGGGTTTCATACAGCAAACTTCATTCTGTTAATGAGCCATCTCTGAAGCGCGATCATACGCACCCATTTGCGACACAAGAAGGACGATTCTCCGCCGGCTCAAAGTGGCGTGGATCACACAAGCACATCTGGGAAGCGTCCTGCAGCCGGCGTCAAAGTGTCGCAAACCACTTTGAGCTGGTGGGGAATCGGCTTATTTAGCTACCAGGGAAAAGGCAGTCTCAAATGGTTTGCAACGGCCCAGAACTGACCTTTCCTGGCGTGATCACGCCAGCGCAAACAAGTGGCGTTGGGGAGTGGGCTTTTTGATTTTCCCCCCCTCCCATCCCGGTATGCGCATCATCGAATGATCCCGAGGGTGGAGAGGCAAGTCATCGATCCCTTGTAGAAGCAGATAAGCGCACTGAAAATGGCTGGAAAAAAAAAACCAACTCGCCCGCGGCTGCGTGTGATCACGCAGCGGCGGTTCGCCCTCACAGGTCCATGGACCTGTGTGATCCCGCAAAAGCGGCGCAAATTGCGCCGGCACAAATTTGTGTCACTTCCCGTCTGGCTTATCTTGCTCGTGTGGACGGGGCCTTCAAGTTCCTTTCTGCAGAGTCCTGACTTATCATGATTGTTAAACTTTTGACCCAGCAGCCGATCTGTTCACATGCTAATTATTGAATTATTGCCTCGGAAAAAAAACCAAGGGAAGGCAATCCTTTTTAGTCAGTTGCAGCCCTTAAGAAAGATTTGCATCGGCTAAATATTCCTCAAGTAAACTAAAAAAGGGATAACATTTTTACCTAATAAAATCATAATAATTCATCTGAGAAGAACTTTATTCAATTCAAAGAACAAACAAACCGGAAAAAAAGGAATGGGAGAGTTCACAGCATCAAATGACGTATGTAGTCAGCAAATGAAGTATAGGATAGCACCACCTCCTGTTCTACGATTATGACTGAGGCGCTTATGCTTCAGCAAAGGGCCAGAGGGCGGAAATAGGGGAGGGAAGCAGGTGGCGTTTAAAGGCACGCAGAAACACTTTTACTTTAGTGTTTTGAAATCAGATCAAAACTAAGAAGCGCAGCGAAACACGTTTTGAGAAATGTGGAGCAAGAGCAGGCTGAAGGTGGTCTGACTACTGATTCCTGGGAAACAGGTGCAGAAACAAACAACCCCCCCCCCCCAAAAAAAATCCCTGCAACAAACCTGAAGTGAAAGCGGGATGGAATGCAGAAGGGAAGAAAAGGATGTGCTTTGAAACTATGGCTAAATGCAGCTGCAGAAAGGGCCCTAGTCCCCCAATGGAGTCAGTGGTGACACTGTAACACTGAAGTGCTATATTGGTTTAGCTCTATAGTGCCCAACTTAGAACGTTCAGCGGGGAAGATCACACAGTGAAAAAGGGCAGGGGAAAGTGGCATTGTAGGAAGCACTACAGGAATTTTAAACAGCACGCCACAGCGATTCAGAAGCTCAATGATGAGATGAAAATGAAAGAAAGCAGTTTCCCTCAAAAACAGTTCAGCCCCGCTTTACCAAAGGGATGCAAGCGGCTTTGTATGAACAGGTAAATAATATCCATTAGCAGCCATTTGCTAAAACGGTTGTGTCTGAACTGACACAAAAAACCCCATTTGCAACCTGCTACAAAAATGAATGATAAAGGCTGTCTGAAAGGAGTTTAACTCTCCACTCCTGCTGTTCTGTTGGAGGGAGATTGTGCTTCTTGGCTGGACTTCAATATTTTGAAGCACTGACCCAGATGGTCCAGGCTAGCCTGATCTGGTCAGATCGCTAGGGTTGCCAAGTCTGGATGCGAAAATACCTGGAGACTTTGGGGGTGGAGCCAGGAGAGGGTGGGGTTTGGGGAGGGGCCTCCATATGGTAGAATGCCATAGCGTTCACCCTCCAAAGCAGCCATTTTCTCCAGGGGAGCGGATCTCTGTCATCTGGAGATCAGTTGTAAAAGCAGGAGATCCCCAGGCCCCACCTGGAGGCTGACAACCCTACAGATCACAGAAGCTCAGCAGGGTCGGCCTTGGTCAGTACTTGAATGGGAAGCCACCAAGGAAGCCCAGGGTTGTTACGCCAAGGCAGGCAATGGCAAACCACCTCTGTTCATCCCGTGCCTTGAAAACCCTACGCCATAAATCAGCTGCGATTTGATGGCATTTTCCATCACCACCACGACGAATATTTTGAAAACAGATCCTCTTTTATAGCTCCGTATCAAACCACCAGCAAGCCATGGGGCATGTTGGTCTCAGCTTCTGAAACCATCAACGGACTGTGCCCTGCAGCCCAGACAGAACCGTCTTCATGGCCCTCCCTCTGCATCTGCCGGGAGGCAGCTGTTGCCCACTCGCTAGGGCTGGCTGTCCATTCCCCAGCCTCATCACACCCCTCTCACTGTCTCAAGGAGCAAGGAAGGAACAGCAGCCCCAACGAAATGGCCGTCTCTTAGTGCGGAGGGTATGGTGAGGAAGGGTTCAAGCTGCACGTACCAGCAGGCAAACTTGTCTGAGGGTGCGAGCACACGGCCCTTTAATGCGGGAGGAAGGGCTGCTTCCTCCAGCATTTAAAGGGGCCGACTACATGGGCCGCAGCAAGTCCTGCACCGAAGCGGGCCCAAATGCGGGTTCCTCCCGCATTTTCCGACCCCGGGAAAATCAACAGTTTTCCCAGGTGTTGCGGGAGGAACCCGCATTTGAGCCATCTGGCCAGCCCTCTCTCGCAATCATTGCGAGAGCAGGGTTGTCCAGATGGCCCCCCCTGCCATTCCCCCCCCCCTTTTACACTTGGGTACTTGGCCACTCAAGTGCCCAAGTGTAAAAGGGGAAAAAAACCCCAAACTTACCAGGCGGACGGTGGGGCTTGGGGAAGGCCGCCGCCGCCACTGCCGGCGGCCTCCTCCTCCGCTGCCCGCCACCTCCTCCATCACCGCCTCTTCTTCCGCCTCGTCACCGCCTCTTCCATTGCCGAAGCCTCCCTGGCCGCCAGCCACTGCCTCCTCCGCTGCCTGCCACCACCGGCTCCTCCGCTGCCGTCTTTTTCCTCTGCCACACGCCTCCGCCAGCCGACTGGGTTGGGATGTGAAGACATCCCAACCCGAAGCTTAGAAAAGCGATCCCTTTAAATCCGGGAGGACTCCCGGATTTAAGGGACCGTGTGACCACAGCCTGAGTTTGTAGTTCCTGCTGGAGGGGAGGAAAAGGAGGAGGAGGAGGAGGAAGAAGAAGAACTGGATTTATAGCCCGCCCTTCACTCAGAGCAGCTTACAGTCTCCTTTCCCTTCCCCTCCCGGTGAGGTAGGTGGGGCTGAGAGAGCTCTTTCGAGAACTGCCCTTGAGAGAACAGCTCTGAGAGAACTGTGACTGACCCAAGGTCATCCAGCAGCTGCATATGGAGGAGTGGGGAATCAAACCCGGTTCTCCCAGATTAGAGTCGGCGCTCTTAACCGCTACACCAAACTGGAAACATTTGTGCACAGGTCAGACTGCCTTCTGAACTGGGTTGTTGTTGTTGCCATCATCACAGTGGACTTATAGCGACCCCTCATGGGGTTTCCAAGGCAAGAGACGTTCTGAGGTGGTTTGCCATTGCCGAGGTGGTTTGCCATTGCCATTGCATCACAGTCCTGGTATTTCTCCCACCCAAGTACTAGCCAGGGCAGACCCTGCTAGCTTTCGAGATCTGATGAGATCGGGCTAGCCTGGGCTATCCTGGTCAGGGCCGAACCGGGACTGGGTTCTAATCCTCCTTTCTGTCTGGAGAATTACCAGCAGAGCCTTATTTTTGACAGTGGGCCAGTGCTTCAACCGTATGCTCTTCTTGTGTGGCTAGGGTTGCCAAGTCTTCAAAACTCACCGGCGGGGGGGAATCCTCCTCCAGCTGGGAGTTTCGCCTGCGTGCGCCCAGCGACGTCACCGGAAGTGACGTCAGCACGTTGGGGGTGTTGCCAGGGCGACGCTCTGGCACCCTGGCAACGCCCCCAACGTGCTGACGTCACTTCCGGTGACGTCATTACGTCGTCCTCGCTGGATGACGTTGGGGGTGGGGTTCCCCCCGCCGGCCAAATGCTGGCCGGCGGATCGGGAACCCCTTTAGCGGGGGATCCCCCGCCCCCCCCCCCCGGGCTGACTTGGCAGCCCTATGTGTGGCTGCCCGTGGCAATGTGAGAGCAGATGCTCAGAATGACTGGAGGACCATGACAGCCTCTGCCCCTCCCCTCTGACAGGCGGGGAGGCAGTTTGGTCTGTTTCCTACCCAGACAGTGCCAGGCAAAGCACCACACACTCTCTTCTTCTTCTTCTTCTTCTTCTTCTTCTTCTTCTTCTTCTCTCTCCCTCTGTTTCCCAGCGGGATCTCAGGAGCAAGAGTTTCTGGTCAGGCTGTGCGAGGGGATTCCCGTCATGGAACATGATCCCAGCGCCCCCCTGTGAAGAGTTTCCTGGAAGAAATCCTGGGCAGAATACCAGTGTCCTGCCCTGAAGCGTCTCTTCCCCACTGCTGGACAATGTGTGGCCCTCTGGTGCCAACACGCCCTGCAGGACGGCTGGCTCAAGCACAGGCCTCAACCCCCTCAGCGAAGCCTTTTCTTCCGCCGCGTTCCCCCCCTTTGCTGTGTGTGACTCCAAGCCAAAATCTCCCTCCTCTCTTCCAGGAGAGTCCCAGCCCCCAACCTTTATCTCGCGTGCCTGGCAGGCTGTTTGCAGAGGGCCAGTATAAAAGGGCCGGCCGGTTGAGGGAGCGGGACGGAGGGTGCCCGGCCAGTCTTTGCCCGACTCGCCTGCCAGCCAGCTCCCTCTCTGAGCACCATGGGGAAGGACCGCTCGGCTGCGGGGCCTGGACGCTGGCTCCTGCTCTTGCTCCTGTTCCCTGGGGAGGCATCCGTGACGTCCACCACAGAACCGTAAGCTGCTTGTGTGTGTGTGTGGCGGGCTTTGTTTCTCTGTTCTGTTGATTCCTCGTGGAATGCAAATCTGGGGTTTTACGGGGGGTGGGGTGGGGGACCCAAATACTTGTAGGCAAAGTTCCCTCTAAGCTATGGAGTCTTGTGAGCAAAAATTCTACTTTGTGAGCTACTGGCATTAAAGCTGTGAGCGACTGAGTTGGCTGCTGCATAAATTAGTTTGCACTGGAGCCATCCGTCCTGAGCTAAGACAAAAATGTGTGAGCCGGAGGCTAAAAAAGTGTGAGCTAGCTCACACTAACTCAGCTTAGAGGGAACACTGCTTGCAGGATTCATGGCCACAAGATGTGGTGCAGACCATTTCATTAGGTGGCTTTCAGAAAGGCTGAGACGAATGCAGGAAAGAGAGAGAGTTCTGTCCACGATGATTAGCCATAACATGGGACTGTAAAAAAATTGGGTTGCCAGCCTCCCAACTGGGCCCCAGCAAATGGCTGCCTTGGAGGGTGGATTCAGTGGCATCACATGGACTGTATGGCACTTGGCATCACATCCCCACTGATCTCTCCCCACCCCCCTAAAACCAGCCCACCCCAGGCTGCATCCCCAAACCTCCAGGAATCTGGCAACCCTGAAAGGGCCCTTCTGGATCTGACCAGCGGTTCAGCATCCTGTCCCACACAGCAGCCAACCAGGCGCCTCCTAGCACTGGTTGACTGCCTCTGGACTAGGGTTACCAAGTAACTTACCAGCAGCAGCGGGGGAGTCCTGCTCCTGCTCTGGGAGCCTCGCACGTGCGGCGTGATGACGTCACCCAGAAGTGATGTCATCACGCTGGGCACATTGCCGGGGCGACGCTCTGGTAATCACCCTAAAACTCTATGGTACCATAGAGTTTTCAGGGTGATTGCTGGAGCGTCGCCCCAGCAACGTGCCCAACGTGATGATGTCACTTCCGGGTGATGTCATCACGCTGGGTAGTTGGCTGGATTGGGCCACTTCGGGGATGGGGTTCCCCCCGCCGGCCAAATCTGGACCAGCGGATTGGGGACCCCCTTAGCGGGGGATTCCCCGCCCCCCGGAGGGACTCGGCAGCCCTACTCTGGACATGGAGTTTCCATTTAGTCACCGCGGCAGAATACAAAACAGTCATTTACAGATGAGTAGAGCTGAACAACTTTAGATGGCCCCCTTCTTTGGAAATCTCGTTTAAAACCTTCACATCCAGAGTAGAGTCGTATCTATCTATCTATCTATCTATCTATCTATCTATCTATCTATCTATCTATCTATCTATCTATCTATCTATCTACCATTTTCCAGAATTTTGTCCATCCTGACTCTACTGACCCATCAACTTTATTGGGTTCTTCTGAGTTCTAGTATAATAAGAGAGGGAGAAAAACTTGGTCCATTCTTTCCACCCCTTGCTTAATTTTATAGAACTCTGACATGCATCCCCTTAGAACAAAGTCTGAGTCCAGGGGCACCTTGAAGACCAACAAAGTTTCATTCTGGGTATAAGTTTTAGTGTGCACGCACACTTCATTTGGTGTCTGAGGAAGTGTGCGTGCACACGAAAGCTTATACCTGGAATAAAACTTTGTTGGACTTCAAGGTGCCCCTGGACTCAGACTTTGCTCTGTTGCTTCAGACCAACACGACTACCCACCTGAATCTATGCATCCCCTTAGCCACTTTTTCTCTGAACCGGAAAACTCAAGGCTGTATAGTTTTCCCTCACAGGAAATGTGGTCCAACTGCCTAATCCTCTTGGCTTCCCCCTCTGGTACTTTTTCCAGCTCTGCAATATCCTTTTTGAGATACGGCAACCAGAACTGCACACAATACTCCAAATGAGGCTGCACTGTAGATGTATGCACTTACAATATATTTACAACACTGGCTGCTTTATTTTCAGCCCATCTCCTAATAATCCTAATCATCCTTTTCCACCACTGCCGCTCCCTGAGCTGATATTTCCATTGTGCTGCCATCCCCAGATCTCTTTCCCTCTCACGCAGTTCATGTTCAGGTTGTGGAATCCACTAATAAAAGATATCAGTCTGCTGTAGAAGAGCTAGATTTGACTCCAGTAGCAGCTTGGAGATCAACAAGATTTTCAGGGAATGAGCTCTTTCGAGAGTCAAAACTCCCTTCGTCAGATACCCGGTAGCTCCCCTGGCCCTCCTCATACTTCTGGTTGGCCAGTCATCTGATAGCAATGCCTCAAAGAAAAAGAAGAAGAAGAGAAGAAGAGATTGGATTTATACCTCGCCCTTCACTTGGAGTCTCAGAGCAGCTTACAAACTCCTTTCCCTTCCCCTCCCCACACCAGACACCCTGTGAGGTAGGTGGGGCTGAGAGAGCTCTGAGACAACTGTCCTTGAGAGAACAGCTGGTACAGAGCTATAGCTTGCCCAAGGTCATCCAACAGGTGCAAGTGGAGGAGTGGGGAATCAAACCTGGTTCTCCCAGATTAGAGTCCGCACACTTAACCACTACACCAAACTGGCTCTCTATAAAGTAAAGCATATTTGTTTTCTTTTGTGCCTCGTTCAAGGAATGCGGGATGGCTCTCCCCTCCCCCATTTTGTTCTCACAACGACCATGTGAGGTAGGCTGGGCTAAGGAAGACTGACTGGCCCAGGTTCACCTGGCTCTCTCCATGGCTGAGTACAGATTTGAACCTGGGTCCCTGGCTCTAACCTGACACTCTAACCGCTGCACCTCATTATAGACTCTGTGGTTGGAACCAGAACGCTGGACCAATCAGACTCTTGGCAGCAAGATTATCTTGTTTTTCTGGACACCCGCTGAGTAAGTGCGCACTTGCACATGGTCCCACACCACCATTTGCTCAGCGGCTCCCCCAAACAGTCACAACACATGATAAGAAGAATCCCAATCATTTTTGGTGCAGAAGTATCATAAGGCTTTCCTTGTCACTTGGCAGAAAGACATGGATGAATGGATGACAGGAAGGGGTTATGTGGGCAGAATTGTAAAACAGTGGTTCCTTCAGTATCTATATATCTAATTCCGAAGGCGCCCCCTGTGTGAGGATACCTAAATCCGCGCAGGGGGGGCACCTGGGAGGCAGGGGTTTTTTCCTACACATGGGGGGCACTCCCCCCGTGTGCAGAAAAATCCGAAAAGTTAAAAAAAACTCTTCAGTGACCGTAGAATCCCCCAAAATACCTTTTGAAATGGCACCAACTCCAGACATCAACTGTGAGGAGATTAGAATGTTCAGGGGAGGGGGGGAGGCTCTAACTGTTTTTGTCAGTAAAAAGCAGGGTTTTTACTGGCAGCAGTCTAGGCTTGCCAAGTACCCCCCCCGGGCCACCAGCAGCAGATCCAGATCCAGGCTGGGAAACTCCTGGAGATTTGGGGGTGGAGCCTGGGGAGGACAGGGACCTCAGTGAGGTACAATGCCATAAACTCCCCCCTCCAAAGCATCCATTTTCTCCATGGAAAGTTATCTCTGTAGTCTGGAGACGAGCAGTAACTCCAGGGGATCCCCAGGTCCCATCTGGAGGCTGGCATCCCTAGGCAGCACCCTCTGTGTGACTTGATACCACCTGATTTGCATGACTTAATTAGGCCCAGCTGTTTTGCTACAGTTCATCAGCAGCCACCGTATGAAAGCCATTGTGGTGCAACAGTTCGAGCTTCAGACTGGGATCTGCGAGACCCAGGTTCAGATCCCCATCTTGCAGTGGAAGCTGACTGGGAGATTTTGGACCAGTCACATACTTTCAGCCTAACCAACCTCACAGGGTTGTTGTGCAGATAACAAAGAGGAAATAATAATGTAAGCTGCTTTAGTCCCCATTGTGGAGAAAGACTGTAATTTTCCTAGGTAGAGGCTGCAGGGGAGGGGGGGGGTGGAGATAGAAAGCTGAAGACAGATAAAGGTAGGTTGGCTGTTGGGTGGGAAGGAAATAGGGTTGCCAACTCCAGGTTGGGAAATTCCCAGACATTTGAGAGGTGGAGCCTGGGGAGGATGGGATTTGAGGTGGGAGGCAGAAAGAGAGAGAAAGAGTGATGAGGTGGGGAGGCAGAAAAACAAAGGGAATGATGACAGGTCAGAAAGAGAGAGGAAGTAACATGCATGGAGGAGAGCGAGAGAGTAAGAAAGGGGGGCAGAAGGGAGAAAGAGTGTGAGAGAGGTAGGGGGAGAAGGGAGGAAGCAAAGGTGTGAGGAATGGGATAACTATCCTGCAAGTTTCTTGCAGGTCTCCACTTGTTTGTCCTAATTAGGGTTGGCAACTCTGGGTTGGGAAATCCTTGGAGGTTTGGGGATGGAACCTGCAGAGGGAGGGGGGAGACCTCAGGAGGGCATTAGGCCATAGAGTTCCAACCCTCCAAAGCAGCAGTTTTCTTTAGTGGAACTGATCTCTGGCGATCAGATGTAATTCTGGGAGATTGCCAAGCCCCGCCTGGAGGTTGGCGACGGTAATCCTCATGCACATGCGTTCCTTTCGCCCAACATCCTAGGGAGAATGGGAGGGCTGCGGCTTCACAGTGGCAAAGTGCGGCAAAAAGCCCCACCTCTCCTCCAATCCTTGTGATTTAGTCCTTATCGTCAGCCAATCAGAGCCCGTGGAGGGGGGAGGGGGAGCCAGCCTCAGCTTTAAAAGGGTGAATTAAAAACTCCCCACCACCACCACCACCACTTTGGGTCTGGAACGGAGCGTCAGATTAGCCAGGCTTTTATTCGGCTTTCGTAGTTAGGGGTCGGCTTGGGGAAGAAGGCTTATTTGACGCGTGACAAATGGGCATCCTGTTGAAGGGCCCATCATTCCCAGTTGGTGTGGGCAGGTTCCGTGGGGAAATGCCGTGTGTGGGAACCGGGCAGCCTTGAACCTGCTGAGGTAACCTGACTGTGGAGGATGAGGAACCAAATCTGCGTTCAGGGATTGTTGACTCTACTTGAGAGCCAGTTTTACTCGTTATATCGACATCATCCGTACATAAGTTTCCCCATTAAATACTTTATTTCCTGTCAAATAAACCTTTGCCGTTCATCTCCATCCGGGTCTTGTCTGTCGAGTCAGATATCTAAGAAAACATCATCTCTGTTTACCTCACAAATAAGTACACCCTTGGTCTCTTTAGGAATCACGCGGCTTACACGCTACCCATCTTTTATTTAAAGCTTTTCTCCCCCTTTATATTTGATTGTGGGTGGTTGGGGTATAAAGAATCTATATAGACTTGCCAGTCTCCAGGTCGGGGTGGGGGTTCCCCTGTTTTGGGGGGCCTCTGCCTGCCGCTGGCCAGTGGGGAACCCCGCCCCCAAACAGCCACGTTCCCGAGTGACATCCCTAACGTGATGATGTCACTCAGGAGTGATGTCATCACACCAGGGACGTCGCGCAGGGATGCTCTGGTTTGAGGGCAAAACTCTATGGTTTTAAGGCATTTTTACCACAGAGATTTGCCCTCAAACCAGAGTGTCCCTACATGATATCCCCAGTGTGATGATGTCACTTCCATGCGATGTCATCACGTCAGGGACGTCCTGGAATGCCCCCCAACCCCCCCTGCCAACACAACGAGGGGACCTGGCTACCCTAAATCTATAGGAGAGATCAGAATGTGGGGGGAGGGACTGGATATTCTTCAGTCCAGAAGGCAGTTGCCTCAAAGGCTTCCCCCCCTTCTCTCTCTCACCCTATAGCTGCCACACAAGGTCACTGTATGTGTCTAGGATTATAGGCTGCTTTTTCAGAGTTCCTGATCACACTGATACGTGCACACACACCCAAGACTTATGCGCACAGTACAACAAAAGTGTGTAGGTCAGGAAAGAGGTGGCAATGCTACTACCAATGTATGCACACACAAGTTCTCTTTAGAAGATTGTGCATAAGGGGCAGAATCTCCTTTTTTGTGTGGCTCTGAAAGTAGCGCAGCTATTCCTGTCCATATTTGTGTCGATGGTTCTGGAACTGCAATTAATGGGAGAAGTTTCTGTGCTACCTTAGCCCTGGGGGTTCCTCTCACTGAACTCTCCATAAAACGTTTCTAATGACAGCAAGATAGTAGTTTGGGAGAGTCCTTTCCTTCCAAAGGCTACAAATTCCTGCATCTTTCCCCCTCACAGTTGTTTAAACAGGACTGGTAGGTTTTTGAAGCACTAAATGAACGCGAGGATCCTATTTGGTGGTGAGCAGTGCCGTCAAGTCACAGCCGATTTATAGCGACCCCTTAGAATTTTCAGGACAATAGGCATTCAGGGGTGATTTGCTATTGCCTGCCTTTGTGTAGTGGCCCTTCCCTTTAAGCTGAGTTAGTATGAGCTAGCTAGTTAGTATGAGCAGTTTTTTAGCCTGTGGCTCACGCATTTTTGTCTTAGCTCAGGAAGGATAGCTCCATAGCAAACTAATTTAGGCAGTTGCCAAAATGCTCGCTCGCTCGCTCACAACTTTCAATGCCAGTAGCTCACAAAGTAGAATTTGTGCTCACAAGACTCCACAGCTTAGAGGGAGCACTGCCCTGGACTCTGTTGGTGGTCTCCCATCCAAATACTAAGCAGGCCCTTTTTAGCTTCTGAGATCTGATGAGATTGGGTTAGCCTTGGCCATCCAGGTCAGGGCATGGAACCTATTCACTGGAGACAAAAGTAGAATGAATGTAATCTCTAAATAAAAGTCACCGGATTCCATTCTTGGTGATCTTTATTTGCTCTTTCTTTTAAGGAAAGAAAATAACTCTGGGATTATTATCTTAAATTCTGTGAGTCTTGTTAAGGTTGCCCTGTCCCTCTTGGCAGGGGATGGGGTGGGGGACTTACCTGTAGAAATAAGAAAGAAGAGGCCATGTTGCAGGTGTCACACCGGAAGTGACATCATCACGCCAGTGACTTCTGGCTGACACGCTAGTATTTGGACAAAAACTGTATGGTAGAAGCCAGTTTTACCATAGAGCTTCTGCCCAAATACCAGAGTATCACCTGGAAGTCTCTGACATGATGACATCACTTCCTTTTTGGTGCTGGCAACGTGGCCTAGGCTGCCTTCTTGCTACTGGAAAGTTCCCCCCTTTGGACAGCTGATTGGCAGCTGGGAGGTAGGGGGTGGTGGTGGAGGACCCCTGTCTCCACCGGGGAGGGGGGCAGTGGTCCCTCTAAGCTGAGTTAGTGTGAGCTGGCTCAGTTTTTTAGCCTCCAGCTCACACATTTTTGTCTTAGCTCAGGAAGGGTGGCTCCAGAGCAAACTAATTTCTGCAGTAGCCAAATCGCTCACTCACAACTTTAATGCTAGTAGCTCACAAAGTAGAATTTCTGTTCAGAAGGCTCCACAGCTTAGAGGGAGCATTGCCAGGTGGTCTGGCAACCCAAGTCAGATACTTGTTCTTAACTTACCACAGCAAAAATCGCCCACCATTCCCTAAACTTCTGATAAGAGTCTGTCTTCCTTCCCAGACAATACTTAGTGATGGTGCCTTTTCTGATCCACGCTGGGACCTCCGAGAAGATCTGCATCCATTTGAGCCACTTGAACGAGACCGTTACTTTGAGTGCCACTTTGGAATACGGAGCACAGAACAGGAGCCTGATCGATAACGTGGTGTCAGAGAAGGACTTCTTCGGGTGCATCCCATTCACAGTTAGTGCCCTTCCAGCTTCCGTTCAGATCTGAAATCGCCTGATAACTGGCCAAGGAAAACTAGCATTTCCGTGCAGACACTCAGTGGGGTCAACGGATCGTTTGTTTGTTTATTTATTTAAATAATTTCTTAGCTGCCTTCCTACCTTATAGAAACTCAAGGCAGCTTACAATGTAAATTATAATAAAACACAATAAAATACATTAAAAATGCTAATTAAAAACCAATAATTTAAACCTGCAATAGGCAGAAGAACTAATCAAATGCCGTCATGAATAAAACTGTCTCCAGCTGCCTCCTAAAGACTGAGAGTGAGGGGGGGGGGGCAGGAGCCCCTTCCAGGTCGAGTTGCCAGATACAACTAGCAGGGGATGGGGAAGACTTACCAGGAGGGTGAGGGAGGCCCAGGTGATGTTGCTGGAGACATGGCTTCCTAAGTTCCAGTGTGTACAGGATGTGATGTCATCACATTGCAATGTCAGGGCAATACCCTGGTATTTGGACAGAAACTCAACAGTAAAAATGGCTTCTATCATAAAGTTTCTTGCCCAAATACGAGAGCATTACCTGGATGTTGCCAGTGTGATGTTGTCACTTCTGGTGCATGCTGGAAGTGACATCGTCACATTGTGTGAGAGTCCCAAGAGATTTCAAACCACAAACAAAGGGTCTTAAACAAGAAGTTCTTTTATTTGATGGTGGATCAACTGGTTCACACTTCTTGAGTCAGTAATGGGGGAAGGAGGCGTGTTAAGGTACAGTTATAGTGTATTCAAACCACAGTGTAGCAAAGAAACCCCCCAATCAACATTCAAGAAAAAGGGCACCTAAATACATCGGCCCGTTTTGTTCCCAGATAGAAAAGCGGGAAGGAAAGTGGTTTGCACCTGTAGGGAAAAACCCAATTAGCAACAAAGTCTGTGAGGAGGCTCAGTCAAGGTTACAGATAAGCGAAGGCACAGGTTGGGGTGAGAGTGGGGGAAAAGGAGCACATTCCAAAAGGAAGGGGGGGAGGCGCGCAGCCTACTGTGTTACATCCCACCTACCGAGAGGAAAATGGCAGTCCCTGACACATTGATGGCGACCTTCCTCTCTCTCCTGGTAAGCTCCCCTGCTGGCCAGCTGATTGGCGGGGTGGGGGCGGGGGCCCTGGCAGCGGGGAACCCCTGTCTCTGGAAACCCTACTCCCTGGGGAGGTTGTTCCATAGCCAAAACAAGACGGTTCCATAACTGTCTTGTTTCATTTTTTACCATACTCTACAAGGTGGCCTGCAACAAGAACATTTTCAATTAAAAAAACAATTACTATGATTGACCAGTTACAATTTTGATCTCGGTTTAGACCTATCGGTGTATAGGGCTTACACATGAAGAGAGGGAACAGGAGAGAGGGTGCCGGCCCATTCCATGGATCGTGCTGGTTGGCCCCAGCTCTATGCAATTTGCCACGCATGAGCAGAGCCCCCCTGCAAGTACGAATTGTACGTGTGCAGGATCTGCCTGCCCTTTCTTGGACGGCCCAGGCTAGCCCAGTCCCATCAGATCTCACTAGCTAAGCAGGGTGGGATCCCCCAGAATAATACCTCATTTCAGAATAACACCAGAATAACACCTCATTTCAGACTACAGAGATGGAGAAAATGGATGCTTTGGAGGGTGGACTCTATGGCATCGTACCCCACTGAGGTCCCTGTCCTCCCCAGGCTCCATCCCCAAACTTCCAGGAGTTTTCCAACCTGGATCTGGCAACCCTCCCCTCCCCTGCCGATGGTCAGGTAGGGCTCCCTACCAGTGGGATCTCCCACTTCTACAACTGATCTCCAGCTGGCAGAGATCAGCTCCCCTGGAGAAAATGGCTGCTTTGAAGGGCGGACTCTATGGCATTGTACCATGCAGAGGCTCCTCCCCTTCCCAAACCCCAACCTCTCCTGGCGCCACCCCCAAAGTCTCCAGGTATTTTCCAACCCAGACCTGGCAACCTTATGGTCAGGGGGGACCTAGCAACCCTAGGATCACACTTTTATCAGTAACAACAAATTGTGTTTTGAATGTGTGGGGAAATTTGATTTTCCTGTGACTTTTGCAAAGCCTGTGCAATCCCCATCCCCAGCCATCAGCGGTCTCTTGGCTAGTGGGTGTATCTGTTAATCTCCCTCTGCAACAGCCAGTTAGCAACTTTGCCCATAAAACCGTCATTTGAAAGGATCTAAAATCTTGCTGCCTTCCTTCTCTTCCCTTCTCCAGGTTCCCAAATGGAACGCCTCCTCACAAGTGATCCTCCGAGTGGTGGTGGAAGGGCCCACCCACACGTTCAGAAGCCAAAAAATGGTGTTGGTCAAGAACCTGGATAGCCTGGCCTTTGTCCAAACGGACAAGCCCATCTACAAGCCAGGGCAGAAAGGTAAGCAGGCAGCTCAAGCAGGGAAATTGTACATTTACCTTAAAAACAGGGATCCTTTCGAGCAGGAGCTCGGGGGAGCGCAGCTCCAGGAGTTGGGGCCAGCCCCCCCCCCCCCCCGCGGGGGAATGCCTGCTTGTGTCATGGCTGCAGCAAAATGACCCCGTCCCCTGGAAAGGTCCTTGTTCCTCCGACCAGCCTTCTGAGGGGTTCAGCCACCACTGAAGCTGTCCTCCCAGAACAGTGGTATTTCTTAGGCTTGGATTAGTAGCTGTCCCCTCTCTGCCAGCTTGCTTGCTTTCTTTCTTTCTTTCTTTCTTTCTTTCTCTCTCTCTCTCTCTCTCTCTCTCTCTCTCTCTCTCTCTCTTTGGCCTTTTTCCCACTCACATTGTGCCGGCGTTCTGCCTCCGTTTGTCCCGGCGCTGGGTGTCAATTTCACACCCTTTGCTGCGGCGCGTGTGTTAATCCGGGGCTTCGCACCATTTTCTCTGCAGCTTCGGTAAACCTAAAAAATAAGGTTTACCGAAGGCGCAGAGAAAATGGCGCGAAGCCCAAGATTAACACGCACGCCGCAGCAAAGGGTGTGAAATTGACACCCAGCGCCGGGACAAACGGAGGCAGAATGCCGGCACAATGTGAGTGGGGAAAAGGCCTTTCTCTCTCTCTCTCTCTCTTCTTTCTTTCTTGCCTTCTGACATACTTCTGGTGATGTTAGGGGGTGTGGCATATGCAAATAAGTTATGCTAATGAGTTATGCTAATGAGCTCCTGCACCTCTTTTTCTACGAAATGACCCCTGCTTAAAAATAAAAAATCAGTCTTGATGAATCAGGTACCGTGGCGTAATTCCCACTGGCATCCTCCTCAGACTTGTTTCTTGGTGGCCCGAGTGTTCCTTAGGTAAGGCCTGGATTCGTATCTCTGAGGATGCTTTCTAGCATCCAGAGGCAACCGAAGCCAGACAGAGAATGCAGAGACATCAGAATGAGAAACCCAGAAACGTCCACATGGGTCCCTTCCTTACGTCCTCCGAAGTACAGATGCCGGGGTGTGCGTGTGTGTTTGAACCTGGGGCCTTCTGCCTATATATGCTGAAACCCTGAGCCCCGTGACACTGATGTACAAGGCTGAAAAGTCACGCTAATATTTTTTCTTCCTTTCTTCAGTTCTGTTTCGAATCATCTCTCTGACTGAAGATTTCCTTCCCCTGAATGAGAAGGTAAGCTTCATCAATAGCAGTGTCCAGAAACGATTCACAGAAAAACTTTTTGAGCTAGTTTCTTTTTTAGTCCATGGAAATTAGAAACAGGGCTTTTTCAGTAATGGCACCTGGTGGGATATATACCCTTGCTGTTGATGCTTATTTCTTTTTAGCCAGGCATTTGATGAAGGGAATGATCTATTAAAAGTGTGTTTATAGTCTGCTTCTGACCTGAGAACTGTTTCATGAGGCTCGTTTTTCAATTTCTAAATGTTTTGTGCAGCGTTTATGCTCTGGCTGGGTTCTTAATGCTCTGATTTTAATAGTTTGCTAATTTGGGCAGTTTTTATGGTCCCTTCCATTTTTATCATGCTGCCCCAGTGGGCTATAAATGCCACAGAATTCACCTTCCAAAGCCGCCATTTTCTCCTGGGGGCCCTGTAAGCCTGGAGATGAGTTGTGATTCTGGGAGGTCTCCAGGCCCCACCTGGAGGCTGGCAACCCTAAATTAGTAGTCCAAACACCTGCTGTCAGTTGTAGAGTGCCTACTTTTCCCTCATGGCACCCCCCAATGGTACCTACTAATGGGATAAACTGTGCCTCTGACCCTTTACCACACGGAAGCAACTCTTATGCTGCCGCCCGGGGGGGGGGGCGCCGAGGGGAGCCCCCAGGTCCTTTCAAGCAGCTTCAGTTTATCGCTCGACAGCCTGTCTCTGATTCATTGGTCTGTTTTTTCTCTCCACAGTTTCCTTTGGTTTACATCCAGGTAAGCGGGTAAATGCCTTCGCCGCGACTGTGATTTCTGACTGGGGAGCGTTACAGACACAGTTTAGGTGCCTCTGCTGGTCCGGGGGGTGTTGTGTTCCAGAGGTTTTGTTCGGCATAAGGCTCTAGCCACAGTAAGACTTCTCAAGGCCTTCCTTTAGCTCTGAAATGAAGACCCTAATTGGATGCTGCTTAAGTGAGGGGGCTGCTTAAGGGGAATCATTGGGGAGGGCAATTTGGGAATCCCCCTGTCTTTCCTTTCAGGCTTTCACAAGCTGACTGGGGCTGGCAAAGGCTGGTTCTCCTCCCCCCGCTGTGTCCTTTAACTGACATGCAGTTATCCCACTTAGAACACTGGCTAATAGAAGCCTGTTACGCATGCTAATAGAATAGTGGCTAATAGAAGCCTATTACGCACGCACAGCTTACTGCGGATTGTCTGAGGAGTAAGCCTTTAAGCTTGACTTTGGATTCTGTGACCATCATATGCACCGTTCTTTTCCCACCAGCGTATTCTGCAGCCAGTGTCCCCTCTAGGCTGAGTCTGTGTGAGCTAGCTCACAGTTTTTTAGCCTCCGGCTCACAGTTTTTTAGCCTCCGGCTCAGGACGGATGGCTCCAGAGCAAGCTAATTTATGCGGTAGCCAAATCGCTCGCTCACAACCTTAATGCCAGGAGCTCACAAAGTAGGATTTTTGCTCACAAGACTCCACAGCTTAGAGGGCGCATTGATCTTGAGTATGCCCTGACCTTTTCATTTCAGGCCATCAGGGGACCACAGAAAACTTTTAGTAAAACCAAATGTTTCTGTTAACTAAAGTGCAGAAGTATGCCAGGGAAGCTTTGTTCCCACCCCACCCACCCCACAAGCTATGTATCTCATTATCCAATTAATTCTTCAGGCAAAGAGCGTCTTTGTTCTGCTGCTGTCTCCAAAACATTTCGGCCCATCCCTCTGCCACTTGCCAATGGCGACTCCTCGAACTTCTCCGTTCTATCCCCTTCCGGGCAGGGCCGTGCAAGCCATTAGGATTCTGCCTGAGTAGAATCACAAAACATTGCGGCCTTCAGAAATGAGCGGGTGGCGCAACCCCTGGGCATGCTTGAGAGTCCCTCTGGTGACTTGCCAAAGGTGACTTATAAAAAATATTGACTAAACCATTTGCAGCCAACATGATGCAAGTCTGGATGGAGGGCACGAGTTCATTCTCATAAGCAGTTCAGGGCTGAGTCCCGAAACACCTGATATTCCAGACACTTCCCATGACATCGGTCCTCCGTATGTGGTCTCACCAGCACTGGGTCTCCTTCCCAACAACGGCCATGTCGTTCAGTTAAAGATTCACATCTCTGGTGCTGAGACAGTCCTGGAGTGGAGTCTCTTAGTGGCAGATAGATTATCTAGAGCAAATAGGCTCTTGGTGTGATACACTGGGGCGGGGTGGGGGGGGAGGCTCTAAACATTAACTTCAGATGTGAAGGGCTCGGGAAGGCCATTAAAGAGGGGTTGTTCTTTTCCCGACATTGATCAATGAACTTATTGGAAGGGTTTTGAACTTTGACTGGAGCAGGGCCATGTTGGGGGCGGGGGTCAACTACTGGATCACTGTATTGTCTGGGCTGGTGGCTGTCCTCCGTTCCTGCCCTCCATTCTGGCTGTCCATTTCAGGACCCCAAAAGGAACCGCTTGTTCCAGTGGCACGACGTGCAGCTCCAGAACGGCCTCACCAGGCTCTCCTTCCCTCTCACTTCTGAGCCTACCCCAGGTCTCTACAAGGTGGTGATACAGAAGGCTTCTGGGAACAACATAGAGCACATCTTCGATGTGGAAGAATATGGTAGGATATGTCCCTCTTGACCCAGGGAAACTGGAGAAGACGGCCAGTGTGCAGAAATATCTGTTGATGCTCTGGCTGATATTCAGCTCTTCCCTGTCTCTTCCACATCTCTGTCCCATCATTTCTGTATTGTGTTTTCAGCCAACTCCAGGGGAAAATACGATTGTTTGTATTAGCACCCAGCATAGTTCCTGAGGAGCTGGCTGGAAAACACTAGACAAATAATGGGAGAGACATTTGGGGGTCAAAGAAGTCCCATTTATCCTTTTGAAAAGAGAGAGGAAGGAAGGAAGGAAGGAAGGAAGGAAGGAAGGAAGGAAGGAAGGAAGGAGGGAGGGAGGGAGGGAGGGAGGGAGGGAGGGAGGGAGGAAGGAAGGAAGGAAGGAAGGAAGGAAGGAAACTTTTGACCAAAAAAGATGACTGGAGTACGTATTCAGGAAAACAAGGGTAGCTCTTCTTGAACTCCAGCTGGAGGTAGCAGATCATCGTTTTGGAGACTTTCCTAATTTAGAAAACTACTTGCATGGAAAAAAGTAGGGCATGATGGGACAAGCTTCTACATTCTTCTTCTTCCCGAAGAGGTGATTTCTTACATTCCGAGATGTATTTTTACATGAGTAAACGTTCGGAAAAATGCAACCCCCACCCCTACAGAGTGAAACGCTAAAGCCCCAGAGGGCACCGACAGTATGGTTTTACTGAACATTCAGCTCAGCTATGAACTTTGCTGAAATCAAGCTAGAAATTACCGGCGCGGACTCTGTGGCTCTTTGAGACTTTAAGGTATTTTTGTCTGGAGGAGATTATTGGGACGGTTTGATTGTGTGCTTATTCATCTGTTTGTCTGAGAAAATTTGCAGACCCCCTTCTCCAGAACTGCTCGAGGCAAGCAGCAGTAAAAACAATAAAAAAAATGAATGACACCAACAATAATAGAAATAAAAGAATCCCAATCAATAGAATAAATCAAAAAAGTCTGTAAAAATATGCCAGTAAGAACAGGCAATAAGATCTAGCACATGAAACAAAGCAGAATGAAGTGACCCTGTGGCTGATTTCGCACTAGCGTTTGCCCCAGGTTTGCCCTCATGCTTGCACCGGAGCTTCTGGTCGATTTCACACCAGTTGCTCCCGGCTCATGTTTTGCTCTGGAGTATCGCCCTGTTGCACCGGAGTTTCCCCGGAGCAAACAAATCCTGTTTTTAGGATTTTCCTGTTTGCTCCGGGGGAGAACCCAAAATGAAAACACGCCCACTCGCCTGCCTTTCATCAGGGCCGCCCCATTGTGGGAGTTTCTAAATTTTTTTGGAGAAAACCCTTCGTCATGCTACATTGAAAGGGCTGAGGTTCCAAGTAGGAAAATGAAGAAAATACTCTGGAGGAAACTGGGAGGGGAAATTCCAGAGAGAACGAGAGGCAACTGGCCAGTGCGAAATCGGCCTGTTTGTAAGGCAGATGCCGGCATCTGTAGCTATGGAGTGGGAAGCCTGGAATGCTCTGGGGAGTGAGGGAAGGAGAGCAAACTGCCTAGCTGCCAGATCGCGGAAGGGCCTGGGGTTGCCAGCCTCCAGCTGGCACCTGGAGATCTCCCACTATTACAATTGATCTCTAGCCAACCAGGATCAGCTCCCCTGGAGAAAATGGCTGCTTTGGAAGGTGGACTCTATGGCATCACACCCTGTTGAGGCCCCTCCCCTCCCCAAACCCCATCCTCCCCAGGCTCCACCTCCAAATCTCTCACTATTTCCCAACCTAGAGCTGGCAGCCATAGAAAGGACCCCACCTCGGTTCCCCTTTAAAGAAGAGAACTTCCTGGCCAGCAAGACTGCCAGTAGGGTCCCAGGGGAGCTGATCTTGTTCAATTTTAATGGCAGGAGAGCTCCAGGTACCACCTGGAGTCTGGCAACCCTACTGCCAGTTGATGCTTGGAAGTGGATGAGCAATGCCTATTGAAACCTCATGGGCCAGACCGATAGGGCTGCAGTTTCTCGTTTGGGGCAGGTATGGACCTGGATAGCCCAGGCTAGCCTGGTCTCATCATCAGATCTCAAAAGCTGAGAAGGGTGAGCCCTGGTTAGCCCTTGGGTGGGAGACCATTTAGGAAGCCTGTGGGCGCTCCTGAGCGGAGTGTTCCTGGATCTGCTGATGAGGGCGATGGGGGCTGGATGGGAGACCACCGAGGAAGTCCAGGGTTGCTACACGGGGCAGGTGACGGCCAACCGCCTCTGTTTCCCTCTTGCCTCGGAAACCCTGCGGGGTCACCATAAGTCTGCTGTGACTCAGCCGCGTTTTCCACCCCACCCCCCCACCGCCTACCCCACCATCATCTTTATAAAAGTCCCCTGTCCGATGCGCGGGAGCCTTCTTGACCTCCTCAGGCAGGCCATGCCACAAGAGGAAGGGCACGTGTGGGCAGCCGTTGGTCTTGCCCACGTGCCAGGCGGCATATGACACACATGCTATGTCTCAGCCAGCCTGGGTCTGCCACTGTTCTTGCGCTCATTGCCAGTCCTGGTTCTCGGATGACCGTCTAATGCGAGCAGTAAGGAATCCAGGCCAGCACCTTGTGGCCCACTTGGCCCCGCTTAGGGTTGCCAGGTCGTTTTAACATCCTCGTGTGGCCCCTTCCTATGGTTATGCAAAGAGCTTCGCCGTGGCTGTATCAGAGGTCAGCTACGCAGCAGCTGGTTCCACTTTTGCACGGCTGTATCCCTTTTGGCTGCTGTTTCGAGGAGGATTCTCCATCAAAACAAAAAACCAAACCCCACTGTTTAGGAAACCAGCCTGTCATGGGAAAGTGGTCCTGGCCAGCTACGGCTCACGATTCTGGCTCTCATTAGTAGCGGGCCGTCTTACTCTACCTGGCTCTATTTAGTAGCATTGCCCCTCTGATGAGGACGGGGGGGTGGGGGGGGGGTCTGTCACGTATCACAGAGACTTTGGAGACAACCGTGCTGATGCTCTGTCCTCTGTGCTGTCATTTCTTCCCCATCTCTAGTGCTGCCCAAATTTGAGGTCTCAGTGAAGGTACCCAGGATCATAACAATTCAGAAGCAGGAACTGAGAGTGACCGCCTGTGGAAGGTAAGTGAGACGGGGCTCCGTTCCTCCCCCCTGGCCGCTAGTCCAGGCTAGGGTTGCCAAGTCTGGGTTGGAGAATACCTGGGGACTTTGAGGGTGGAGCCGGGAGAGGGAGGGGTTTGGGGAGGGGCCTCAGGATGGTACAATGCCATAGAGTCCACCCTCCAAAGCAGCCATTTTCTCCAGGGGAGCTGATCTCTGTCAGCTGGGGATCAGTTGTAAAAGCGGGGGATCCCCAGGCCCCACCTGGAGGCTGGCAACCCTAGTCCAGGCAGGCCCTCTGAAGCCAATTTCATGTGAGGCAAGGCCTGGCGATCTCCTGGGTTTATAACTAATCCCCAGACAATAGAGATCAGTTCCCTTGGAGAAAGTGGCTGCTCTGGAGGGTGAGCTTTATGGTATTATACCCTGACAGGGGTCTCTCCACTGGCCAAACCCCGCCCTCCCCAGGCTCCACCCCCAAATCTCCAAGAATTTCCGAACCAGGGCTGGCTACACTACACGTCAGTGACCGCTGCCCCCAGGCACTGGTGTAACAAAAGGGGAGGGCAGATCATCTTCTGGATTTAGCGGTGGGGGGGGGAGGTCTGTCTCCCCGAAGGCTACCAGCCTTGGGCTCCTCGTCATTCTAGCTTTTCAGCAGGAGGATCACCACAGGTGCTGGAGGAACTGCTACCCTGGGTGATTTGGGGACAGCGTGAGGGGCGATTCAGATGAGGTGGTGCCTGTTGCCCTCGAGAGTGTTCTTTCTCCGCTGGCCTCTGGCCTCTCGCCCCCTGGACCTGTCCTTCTCTTGAGCTCACCGCCATATGGACTCTGTCTTGCCACAGATACACCTACGGGAAGCCAGTCCCTGGCCTGGTGAAGGTTCAGGTCTGCCGGAATTACGAGGAATACAGATCCTACTGTAGTGCCAGCAGAACAAAGGGTGTCTGTGAAGAATTCAGTGGCGAGGTGAGTCTAAAGACGGAAGCAGCGGCCTTTTGTGTCCCAAAGAAAGGAAGACGGCCGCTTGGTGGCTCTGTAACGGCCAGCCCCCCCCACTCCTGTTGTGTCTCCACGCCTCTTTGCCCTACGGTTGCGCTTTACCCTAGTGCTGTTTCAGTTCCTTTTTGATCAAAAGAGAAACGTGGAGACAGAAGGTGGAGGAAAGGACTTTCTGCAGTATTTCAGAATTTCACTCTGTACATGCTCAGAGGCAGGCAGGGCCTTCCTGTCCTCCTGCTAGAGCACCAGCCTGTGGTGTATAACATCAAGAGGGTGTACAGAGGTAGGTTTCTGGACCTGATGTGGAACAGGAGGGCCTAGGGTTGCCCAGTCCTTACCTTCTGCCATCAGGGGGCTCCAGCCTGCTCCCCGGGATCTTCTTGCTATGACGGAAGTGCTGTCATTGTGTTGGGCACATTGTAGCCAAATGCTAGAGCGTCCCCTGCTCGATGTGCCCAGGACAATGACATCTCCTCTGGGTGACATCATTGTGCTGGGCGTGTCAGGTGCAGCAGGGCTCTTTGGGGGTGGGGTTCCCCCCACCGGCCAGCAGATTGGGGGGTATGAAATTGGGGGAGCCCCCGCCCCCATCGGGGGGATGGCAACCCTAGGAGAGCCCGATTCCCTTCATGTTTGGTGTCACATTTCCCACAGTCATTCTGAAGCTAGCAGCCAATTTTCAGGCCCCTAGCAGACCGATGGACAAATGGATAACTTGTATTATTTGAGATGGGGCAAGACTTGGAAAGTGAATGCATTATATTGAGTATGGGGTCCGTTTCAGGGTGCTGGTGCTTACCTTCAAAGCCCTATATGGCCAGGGTCCTGGACATCTTCGAGACTGCCTCTCCTCGTATGAGCCCACTACAATCTGCAAACCAGCATCTCCTGGTGGTTTCCGGCCCAGGGACGTTAGTCTTGTCTTGACTAGGGCCAGGGCTTTCTCGGCCTTGGCCCCTACCTGGTGGAATGATCTCCCCTATGAGATCAGGGCCCACAAGACGGAGCTCTTCCACTAGGCTTTTAGCTAAGGTGGCGGATGTCTACACCTTATTGAGCCTCCCCTCCAGTGACCCAGGTCTGAGTGACCACCTGGACCCCCAACTTGTGTTAGACCTCCTCCGTTGAGGCTCTGGTTGGGAGTATCAGAATTACACTGTGTATTCAATCTTGATGCATTTTAATTGGTTTAAACTGTTACTTGTCGATTTACGTGATGGTTGATTTCATGTGATGGAACGCGCCCTGAGCCTGCTATGCGGGGAGGGCGGGATATAAATAAAATAAAATAAATTACCCGGGGTAACTTGATGCTGTTTGGGTTCTTGTGCAGGCCGATGTACACGGATGCCTCTCCCGGGTAGTGAAAACGAATATATTTCAGTTGGCGAGAACAGGATATGATATGAACCTCAAGGTGACAGCCAAGATCACAGAAGAAGGCACAGGTATGGACCAGCAGAGCTGCGCAGGTGGAAGGGGACAGTAGTTGCTGGGGAGGTCAGACTGGGAGAAATGAGAATATAACGCTTTTCTGTTTACCATGCTTGTTTCGCATGTGAGTGCACGGGCGTGTTATTTGGTCTGTTTGTTTGGTTTTTGGCAGGAGTGGAATTACTGGGCAAAGGTTCCACTGAAATTACCGCTGTTGTCAGCAAACTTACCTTCCAAAAACTGGACACTTATTACAAGCCTGGGATCCCCCTTTTGGGGCAGGTAAGGCACTCCAGCAGTGTTGTGGGATATACTGGTCACATAGGCAGTAGAGTACATGAGACAGTAGCAAATCACATAAGGTAATATCAGAGGTTAAGTGTGCGAGGAAGCCAAAGGCTCACGCAGCCACAATAGAGGAAACAGTGGTGTAACACGTAGGTGATGTAGACACACGCAGGCACTGTGCACAGCAGTTAAGAGCCAATTGTAAAGCAACAGGTGGTAAAAAGCACCAGTTGGCAGGTATATAACCTTATCAAGTAGGGCTAACTTATTAACATGTCCCTGTGAAGTCATAAGGGCTATAAATGTATCTTCCACCCATAGGCGTCAACTACAGGGGGGCTCGGGGTCTCGGGCCACCCCTGAAATTTCCCGGGGGGGACTGAGCCCCCCCCGGCAAAAAGGAGCGCCCGCCCGCCCCTGTGCCTCCCCGCCTTCCAGGGCTCCTTCCTAGGCCTGCCGGCTCCCTGCTGCCGCTGCAAGAACTGCTCTCTCCCCCCCCCAGCTACCCTGCACCATCTCTCCCTCTGTGCGGGCTCCCCTCCCTGGAGGCGGCAGCTGCGGGCGGGCTCCACAGATCCCAAGCGCGGCGGGGGTGTGTGTAAAGAATACCCCTGGGAGCGAAGGGGCGGGGCTGCGGCTCAGCCGGCGGAGAGGGCGGCGTCCAGGAGCCTCGGGAGGACGGGCGGGGCTTCCTCTTCTCCCCCGGGGAGGGGGAGGGCATGGGGGCAGTGCCTTCCAGGGGCTGCTGGGACTTGCCGCACTGGCCCCTGGGCTGAAGCGTGCCCAGCGTGGGGAGCCCGCGACAGCCAGGTAGGCGCCCGGATCTTGCCCGCTTTGCCTCGCCTCTGGGGCGGCCTCGGCCGAGCAGCTGCTGCTGCTGGCGGGTCCTGCCAAGGTTTCCAGAGTGCAGGAGAGGCCCACCAGCAACAGTTCCCTGCTCTCCTTGCCGGGCTTCCGACCCAGGCCGCGCTCCTCTGGCCCTCCGGCGCTGCCTTCTTCCCCCAGAGGCTCCGGGGGCAGCCCTCCCCGGGGCTGGGGCTGCGCGGCCGGCCTGCTTGTGTGGGAGACAGTGGAGGAGCGCCTGGGTGAACCACAGCGGCAGCAGCAACATCGTCCCGGCGCGCGCGCGCTTTGCGCGTGCACAAGAGCCCCCCCCAGAAAATTAAAAAGTCTACGCCCCTGCTTCCACCCACAGGTGGGTGGAGCAGTTCCTTTCTTCGTGCCGGTTAGCACACTGCTCCCATGATATTGCGATAAAGCTGTCCCTCCACTTGGACTCCAGCCTGTGTGCGTGTTGCACTGGCCTCACATATAGGAGTACAGATTTGTACAACAGTGTCACCAGGACAGGGTGGCCAAAGCCCTTCAGGCACTCTGTCCAACCTTAGGGCACTGGCTGTGGCTCAGTGATAGAGCGTCATCTTAACATGGCAGACGGTCCTGGGTTTAGCAGCCAGCATCTCCTGTTGACGTGAAAGTGTTCCTCCTGAGACCCCGGAGAGCCACTGCCAGTCAGAGAAGGCAACATGCGACCCTGAGAGACCAAGGGTCTGGCTTGGTAGGAGGCAGCTTCACATCTTCATGTGGGTCAAAAACCTACTGCAGTCTTCTGTCTCTACCACGATCCCGTCAGATCCCGGAAGCTAAACAGGATCAGCCATGGCTAGTATTTGGATAGGTAACCTCCAAGGAATACCAGGGGTGTGACGCAGAGGCAGGTAATGGCAAACCTCCTCAGAAATGTCTCTTGCCTCAAAAACAAGTCTAGCTCGCCACCTAGAGGTGCATAACGCTACAAGAGCTAGAACTTCTGGCTGCCAGACAATCTTAGGAATTCCTGACTATTCTACACACACTGCCATACGATAATTATTACTATCAGGGGTCCTTTCGTAGAAAAAGAGGTGCGGGAGCTCATTAGCATAACTCATTAGCATAACTCATTAGCATATGCCAGGTCCCCTGACATCACCAGAAGTGTGTCAGAAAGGGAATGTCAGTTTCAGCCCCATTATATCCTATAGGCCATTGAAATCAATGGCAAAAACTCATAAGGTATAGGAGGGGCTGGAGGAAAGGGGGTTTGAGGGAGAGGCTCCAAACTTGCAGGGTAGCTGCCGGGGCCTCTCCTCGAAATACCCACTAAGTTTCAAGAAGATTGGATCATGGGGTCCAATTCTGTGGGTCCCCAAACATATTGTCCCATCCCCTCCATTGTTCTCTTATGGTGGGAAAAAATGTTAACTTTTTTCGTACTATAGCAGGGGTGGGCAAATAGCGGCCCGGGGGCCACATGCGGCCCGCCACAGAGTTTTTTACGGCCCGCCAAGACAGTCGGCCACGTGGTGTGATAGGATACATTTGTCTCATTAAACTGATTCTAAAATTAAATATGCTTGCCGCTATAGATGATATGAAATTAGCACAATAAATAAATTGAATAAAACTACCACTATTTTATTTAATTTATATTTATTGATTTTTATGATACAATTTATACCATTTCTGAAAGGCAAAGTTAACTAATGAATGCAATCATGTTAAAAGGTGCGGCCCTCTGCTAACCTCCGCTCCCCCAAAGTGGCCCCCGAGCCAAAACAATTGCCCACCCCTGTACTATAGAGAACAATGGAGGGAATGGGGGGCAACCTGTTTGGGGGCCTGTAGAATTGGACCCCCTGGTCCAATCTCCTTGAAACTTGGTGGGTATTTTGAGGAGAGGCCCCAGCAGCTCCCCTGCAAGTTTGGAGCCTCTCCCTCAAACCCCCTCCCCTCCAATGGCTTTTAAAATTGCCGCTGAATTTTGGCGGCGAGCTGAATCAGATTAGAGAATCTGATTCGGCCCATGGCTGCCGTACTGGCCACTCCTGAGCTGGCGGAGCTTTGCTCCGCCTTGCTCCGGCCCCAACAGACCCCTGATTACTATTACCACCACTCACCTGTCTGCACCATTGCCCCATGGGTCCCATCAAATAAATGTAATCACAGCACCATTCATGTGGCTTTGCATCTTTAGGTGCGGCTAGTGGATGGTACCAATGTGCCAGTGGCCAATGAAACAATCCAGATCCGTGTTATGGTGCCTGAGTACAGTGCCAACTACACAACTGACGACCAGGGGATAGCACGGTTTTCCATACACACTGACAACTTCACAGATGCTGTTAATGTACAAGTGAGTATTCCTGGGATGTGACTGTGGGGAAAAGCACCCCTATGGTACGGTGTTAGCAATCTTTTCTGCCAATGGGAAGGGGAATGAGGCTATTCTTAATCGGTAGTTGCTTTTTTCTGCTTTTCCTTTTGCTTCACTTTCCCACTTTCTTCTCCACTGCTGTTTCTCCATCTGTCTTTTTGACTGTCCTGCTTACTCTTTCTGTTTGTCAGTCGAAAATATGTTTCGGGAAACATACGGGCAAAAATATAACGAAATTACCCATCAGGTGGAGGGACCGTGGATGGAACAGCTGTGTTGGTTGTTACTTACCTCTGGGCCCTGTTCGGACGTCCCATGAAACCAAATGCGGGCCACTCTACTAAGTTCGGTCCTCTAAGGCCTGTCAAACTATCATCCAAAACCATTGCTTGAAGGTGGCTTATTAATCACAGTCCAGCTCTGTTCATATGACATCCCTGGTTTAATTAAATTCTCTAGTATGAACGTAATTGTCCAAATACAGACCATTTTACTAATTGTGGTTATTTAAGCCTCTGTGCACATGTTACAGTGAATGCATGTATATCCTGCCCGCCTGTGTGTGCATACATCTGTTTGTAAGAAAGAGCCAACATACGGTCAGTTTGTGAATGGAACTGGGGACTAGTACCTACATTTGTTGACTGTCACATGAGAATTACTCAGTACACATACCAAGAACAATCAAGTATACACTCTACATGGACTGTCCCTGCAGTCATTGTAACTTGTGAACAGGGCTTTAGAATGCGTCAAACCAGAATCCGGATCTAAGGTGTGAAGCTGGTCTTAGCTTCGGTTTGGAGTGGTGTGAATGCAGACATTCTGTGGTTTAATCCTGGTACGTTCCCTTGAGCTTGTGAAGGAGCTCTTGTGGCCCTGTGTGACATCATCTTTGTGGCCTTGGGTTGCCAGGTCCCCCCTGGCCACTGGGGCTGGATGGGGGCTAGGGTTGCCAAATAAGTTGGGAAATTCCTGGAGATTTGAGGATGGAAACTGAGGAGGACAGGGACCGCAGTGAGGTATAGTGCCATACAGTTGACCCTCCAAAGCATCCATTTTCTCCACAGGAACTGATCTCCATTGTTGGGAGATGAGCTATAATTCCGGGGGATCCCCAGGTCCCATCTGGAGTCTGGCATCCCTATGGCCCCGTGTGATATGTTTGCTAACCCCTTGCAGTTCTTGCTTTCTCTTTTTTTTGGGGGGGGGGGGATTATTTTTCATTGTGCTGTTAAGGGTACTGATAGATTGTTTGGAAAGGCCAGGATAGTTCAAGGTATATTTGCTGTTAGGACTTTTGTCCAGTAATCAAGAAAATTCAGAGTAATGAATCTTGCTTTTCTGGAAAGAAGAGATTGCTTCTTTTAGTTTAAAAGAAGTTTATTACTAAAGGAAAAAGGTAAACGGGATTAGCTACAAATAAACAAAACATGCTTACTAAGCAGCATTCTGCTGCGTCTGCACACTAAGACATCCTGATAGAGAGTGAGAGAGATTGCAATGGAGGATCTCTCCTTCTTCTTGACCCCTGAAGGAAACACCTGATATCATTGACCAATTAGCAAAACAGTACACCTTTAGTTTTCCGGGCTTAGAGTTAATTGGCCAGCTGCCAGGTATCACTTCCAGGCTAAATCTAGGTAAACAAACAAGTTGCATAGGTTAACCCTATAATGACTGAATTTCTCAGGCCTTGTGTTACATGCTTATTTCTCCAACATTTGCCACCTCTTCCTGCTTGCAATCTTCTCCTGCTGGAGCACTTGAGCCTCGCCAGTACTAGCAGCAGAAAGGGAAGCAAAAGGGGGGGCATCTTCAAAAGCCTCCCTTTCCCTTTCCCAGCTGGCCTGCCAAGGCAGGCGGGGGGGGGGGGGGGAAGCGAAGCGAGAAGGCCAGATCCTGAAGCTGAAGCTCAAATACTTTGGCCACCAAATGTGAAGGGAGCACTCCCTGGAGAAGACCCTGATGCTGGGAAAGATTGAAGGTCAAAGGAGAAGGGGACAGGCAGAGGATGAGATGGTTAGACAGTGTCATCGATGCAACGAGCATAGACTTGAGCAAACGACGGAGGCTGGCAGAAGACAGGAGGGCCTGGCGTGATGTGGTCCGTGGGGTCGCGAAGAGTCGGACTCGACTGTGGGACTGAACAATGGCAAGGTCCCTTGTGGGATTCCCCTTTGTTTCCCCCAAAACTCTTCCTGAGACTTTGGAGTTCAGATAAAATCTGCCATCACTCAAGGATCCTCTAAACTCAGCTCCCCAAAACCTTCTTAGTGCCTTGAGTCACCCAAGAAGGAAGTTGGGTATGCACTTGTGTGCGTAAGAGAGCATCTCCGAGCAGTTAAGTGAGTGGTCAAGAGTTCCAGTGCAGTCAAACCATCTTATAAGAAAAGGCTGTTATGACTACCTAAATGCAATCTACAGAAAAGGATCCACAGAGATGAAGTTGGAAAGCCTTTGTGTACAACAGGAGTTTACAGGCCAAAAGACAAACAAACCCAAAGAGAACAACTAGCTAGCCTAAGCTAGGTGTGTTACTACCTTACAAGGGACTGTGTTTCTAAAGCCTGCCAGAGTTCTGTTGCGCAGGCCTACAGTGTTTTCTGCTGCTGATCTTTAGGGCTTGAGGATAGTGATATATTCTTCTCTTCTGACATTTGTCCCTGTGCGTTTCCTTCCTGAGTGCAGCATGCAGAGTCTATGATGTCTGTTTTCACATCGCTCTATGTGTTTCGATTGAGGCAAGCTGTCTCTCACTTACAATACTTAACTGCTGTTGTTTTTTTTAATACAGTCTTCTTGTTGCTAGTTTGTAAGTGCTGCAGTAAGTTTTACAATGTATTGTATTGTATACCTTTATTGTCATATTGGCAATCACAACTAAATAAAAATCCAGTCAGTAGAATACAGAATACAGAGTCCATCAGATGCCAAACGTCATACAAAAGATTCACAAAGGGAGGGGCGAAAAAAAGAAAGGAAAACCAGAAACAACACTATATAGAATTTCTTTAACTTTAAGGACTTCCACAAGAAATTTAGCGACTACAACAGTAATTTCAGGAGTCAAAACGTTCAAAAGGAACTGACATTTATGATGGTTGTTCAAATGGCTCTTAGAGTGAATCAAAGTAGAAAGTAGCCTTTTCCTAGGGCACTCATAAAAAGGGTAATCCAAAATTATGTGATCAATTGTGACTAAAGAATTAAGGCTGTAAGGATATAAACATCCATGCCTCAGGATCTGGAGATATCTACCAGAAAGCATCCTGTAAGGGAATACATACATAAGAACATAAGAGAAGCCAGTGTTGGATCAGGCCAGTGGCCCATTCAGTCCAACACTCTGTGTCACACAGTGGCCAAAAACACCAGGTTCCCTCAGGAGGTCCAGCAGTGGGGCCAGGACACTAGAAGCCCTCCCACTGTTGCCCCCCCCCCAGCACCAGGAATACAGAGCATCACTTGCCCCAGACTGAGAAATCCTATCTATACTTTGTGGCTAAGAGCCACTGATGGACCTCTGCTCTATATGTTTATCTAATTCCCTCTTGAAGCCGTCCATGCTTGTAGCCGCCACCACCTCCTGTGGCAGTGAATTCCATGTGTTAATGCATTTTCCCTAGTAGGAGGCTCTACATTGTGTAGGAACATCAAAAGCGTGGAGATATTGGGCCATCCTGCCCAAATGGTTAATAAATCCAAGTCTGGCAAAAGAACAAATATAGGGTTGGGCTGGCTGGAGTTTTTGTTGTTCAGCATCAATAAGACGTTGCTTAATTGTTTTAAAGTTATAGGATTTGTCAGATAAAGCTAGATCATCAAGTGCAACCTGAATTTGATGGAGTTTAAATTTAATTGAGGCATTCCAATTGGTATTATGCAATTCATTTTTTCAAGAAATTTAATAGGGATCCCGGCTCTGCTCTGAAACAGAACTTGAGCCAATAATGTATTCCCAAAATTTCTATTCTCCTTAACTCCGAATTAATGTCTAATTTGAGAACAACAATAATTAGTTCTGGCTCCCATCTGGAAGTGTTTAATGCCTTTTGTCAAGTTACTAATCAGTGTGGCCTAATGGCCAAACCACTGTATTAAACTTCCTCCATTCCATCAACCGGGTTTGCCCAAGAATGCTTTGATTGGAAAAAAGAACTAAGAACTTTATTTAGGGCTTCCTGCCAGTCGGGGAAATCTGACGAGTTGGAGCAATATTTTATTCATAAAAAGTCATTTGCCAAGGGGAAAAAAAACACTTTTTCCAGAATAAGTGGAATCAGCCTTTTTCATCTATTAAATTACGAGACAGTGGAACTTTTTGGCGTATGATCACAGGGAGGCTAAATAACAAAGCTCTATCTAGTCCTTGTATCTCTCCCCAAATGTGGGTCTATCATTTTTCAGTGGCATTTAGCTTGCATACAGACCTCAATATTAATCTGGATGATATAATTCCTTCCAATATCCCTAGACAGCCACCAGTTAACACAGACAAAATTATGGACTTAATTGCAAATTTGAAATTAGGTAGGGCCCCCAGTCCTGAGGGACCTCCCGCCAAAAGCTTTACATTGTTTTATCTGTCATTTGAATGTATTTGAAGCTGTTTCGAATGCCCTCATTGTGGCAGAAAGACAGCACAGAACTGTAAACCTAATATCTCCTAATCTCTGTGCCCTTTTTCTATTAGGCACTGTATAAAGTGCAAGAACACTGTTATGATGGGAAATGGGTCAGTACCATTCATCAAGGCGCCTATCATGGAATATCCCTCTTTCACTCACCAAGCAGAAGCTACCTCCATATTGAGTCTGTTGCTGAGACCTTAAGCTGTGAGCATACTCAGCCAGTCAGAATACATTACATCTTGAAGCCGGGTACCGTACCAGAGAAGATTCACTTTTATTATTTGGTAAGTCTGAGTGACCTTGACTTCCGTGGCCAAAACTCTGTGTGTGTGTGTGGGGGGGGATGATTCTGGAGATGGTCCATAGCTCAGTGGCAGAGAAGGCCCCAGGCCCTA
The DNA here is from genome assembly GCA_029233225.1 of Lepidodactylus listeri. Lineage (NCBI taxonomy): Eukaryota > Metazoa > Chordata > Lepidosauria > Squamata > Gekkonidae > Lepidodactylus > Lepidodactylus listeri. Next base: position 147,682,729 of record JARCFY010000004.1, read on the forward strand.
TCAACAGTCCCATTTTGAAGAACAGACTTCTGAGATCATTAGCAGGGCTGGGGGAGAACTTTGAGTGACACCTTGGAGAGCTGTTTCCCTTCCCAGTTGACATAGAAAATACTGGACTATGTACTGGCTTGCAGACTTCTGGTATCACGTTACAGCATCTTCTTGTGTTGCTCAAAGATAACAAGGCCAGAGAGAGTTTCAGAAGTCCAGTGTCGTTCAATCTCATGTCAGGTTTCCAGAAATCAATCAAGGCAATGTCAGCAGTTCAATCGGTCCATGCCCAGAAGTGTCTCCAAATGTCATGCCTCCAGCCAGCTTTTCAAGAACAGTCCTGCAAAGACTCATCCTCACTATTAGCAGGCAGTTGGTGTTGGGCCAGAAACCATGTGCTTTGCCGCCTAGCCTGCAACTCTGTTCTCAGCTTCCATCTGTAGCGTTCAAAAGGTGCAGGTGATCCTGGAGGGCTGGGAACAGCCACTTGACATTCCTCTGCTGAATTAGAGCTGAAAGGTGGAAGTGATTCTGCATCAGCTTTTGGCTGTATGTCCTGGTGTGCCTGTTTCTCATTTTCCTGCTGGTCAGCTTCTGTTGACCCTGGACTGGCTACACAGGACTCCCCCTCCTCTGAGGAGTTCTCCCTGGTGTGGGGCCTTCGCTGACCCATGACAGAGTAGCTGGATCAGTGGTCTATAGGGTTGCCAAGCACCCCTGGGGGGGAATTCCCTGCCCTGCATCTCATTTCCTGCCACTGCTTGGAGTAGCAGTGGGAGGAAAAGACTTATTGTCGGCATGACAGTGTGAAGTCACTTCTGGGGAAAACCTGAAAGTGGTGCCAGTCCTCTCTGTGAATAACCAGAAACTCTATGGTTTTTACCATAGAGGTCTCTGACGATTCCTAGAGAGGAGTGTTGCACTTTGAGGTTTTCTTGGAAGTGGTAGCATGTCATTACTGACAGCTGCCCGCTCACATGCCCCCCCCCCATCTCCTGCTGGTTGCCACACCATGCCTGACAACTCTAGTGGCCTTACTCAGGGCCAAGATCAGCTGTGATGGTAGAAGGAAGCCTCCTTTGCTAGATCCTGTGATGCCTTGTTCCAGTGTAAAGCAGAAGGAGTGGGCAGCGGTGTGGTTTTAACATTAGAAATGGTTTGGCAAGTGAGGGAAGCACAACAGGCAACATCGTATCTTGGTTATACTTCAAATCTCATTCTTGCACATTTATTTTTCTTATCTGGAATTTCACAGGGCTTCAAATCCAGAATTAGAGTCATGAGTTTCGTCCACTTAGCCTCAACCAGGGCAAGGGCCTGGTGGAACATTCTCCCTAGGGTTACCAAGTCTTCAGTACTCACCGGCGGCGGGGAGTCCTCCTCCGGCCGGGAGTTTCCCTGGCGCGCTCTATCACCGGAAGTGACGTCAGCACGTTGGGGGTGTTGCCAGGGCGACGCTCTGGCAATCACCCCAAAACTCTATGGTATCATAGAGTTTGAGGGCGATTGCCAGAGCGTTGCCCTGGCAACGTCCCCAACATGCTGACGTCACTTCCGGTGACGTCATTACGTCGTCCTGGCTGGACGACTTCAGGGGTGGAGTTCCCCCCGCCGGCCGAATGCTGGCCGGCGGATTGGGAATCCCTTTAGCGGGGGATCCCCCGCCCCCGGGCTGACTTGGCAGCCCTAATTCTCCCACTTATTACAGTTCCGCAGGGCCTGTAAAATGGAGCTGTTCTGCCAGGCTTTTCGTTGAGGCAGTGGCGTTCAACCATTCTGGCCTCCCCTGTTTATGGCCCCCTTTCAGTGCCTTGCTGTTTTAGATAATATTATTGGGCACTGGAGTTTTCTGGAGTACCTAGAGTCACCTGATACGAGGCACGGGGTTTGTTGATATTGTCTATTATGCCTTCGACTGTTTTATTGGTTTTACTGTATTTATTGTTTTATGGATTTTTTTGTTGAAAGATTTTATGGATTTTTTTGTTTTGATATTGTTTTATGGATTTTTATTGTTTTATGGATTTTTGGTGACTTTTGGGATGGGGCAGGGTATAAATCGAGTTAACCAACAACAGTAACAACAACAATAATCATGTATTATGTAGGATCTGGAACTTCTGAATCCCTAAGAGTAGCACTCCTGAGCATATTGATTAGTGTGAGCGGATATTATCCTCCCACCCCAGCATTTCCACTACTCACATTTCTCTCATTCAATGCAGGTGATGGCTAAGGGGGGCATTGTGCAATCCGGAATCCACGTGGAGCCTGTGGAACACGGAGTAGGTAAATGCTTTTCATGCTCTTTCTTCCCCTTCAGCCTAAGCTACTTGCCTGCTGGGAGCTGACCATGGGCCGTTGACCTTGTGCTGTGAGGGGCCCTCTGCATTCAGCATCCCTAGTTGTTCGGAACAGGGAGAAAATCCTCTTGGAGGACTGGGTGTCTTGCTCTCTCCCCACCTGTGCATGTCCCCCTGGCCCTGGCCCACGTAGGTGAAGGAAGGGGAGGAAGCCAGGAGATGGCCTGGTTCAAAGGGAAAAGAATGCTAACTCCCAGCTCCTACTTCAAAGTCCCCTCTGTCATGAGTCAAGGATGTCTTCACAGCCGAAGGCCAGGCAAACAGGGCTGGTTCCAGGATTTGGAGGCCCCTGGGCAGAAAGTTCCCACTTGTCCTCTCTCTGCCTACCAGCAGGCCCCCGTGGAGCGCTCTTCCCTTTCCACACCCACTGGTGCATGCCCCCCACACATCTGCCTGTGTTTCCTTGCTCTGGGCACCAGCCTTCCCACCACCTGCTGCCCACACTTCCTGCCGGCACTAACTAGGGTTTGTAGTTGAAGGTGCTGCCACCACGGTTACTGGGAGCACTACTGCCATATACCACCCACATGCTCCTCCCCAGTAATGCTGGGCAGCATGCTCAGCTAGGAGCCTGGGTAGTGGAGCCCTTGTGAGCTGGCGGGGAAGGGTGGGCAGCGGGCAAGGCATGTGGATGGTGGGTTGGTGGCAGATGGCCCCACCAAAAGCCCTGGGCCATGGCAACTGCCCCACCTCAGGTTACGCTGACACCGGCCCTGCAGCCAAAATAGGGTTGCCGTGTCTTACCTCTGCTCCAGCGGGGGGATTTGGGGGGCATTCTGGGGGTGGACATTGCACAACATTCTTAGTGCGATGATATCACCCGGAAGTCACATCATTGTGTCGGGGATATCTCACAGGGATGCTCTGCGGCATCCCCGATGTGATGATGTCACTTCCGGGTGACATTATTTATTTATTTAGATTTGTATCCCACCCTTTCCGCGAGCAGGCTCAGGACGGGTTACAACAATAAAATTACAATCCTTGTGTCGGGGATGGCATGTGGCGACGTCCCTGATGAGGGGTGGGGTTTACCCCAACAGCCAGCTGGTCCGTGGCGCAGAGAAGCCCCCAAAATCGGGGGCTCCCCAGCTGGGACTTGGGGGCTGGCAACCCTAGGCCAAAAGTACTGCCTCTAACACCCTTCTTCCCTCTCTGTGCTTTGTTCTCCCCGATCCTCTAGCCAAAGGGGTGTTTCTTCTGGCTCTCTCGGTGGATCCCCATACTGCTCCTTTGGCACGCCTGCTCGTATATGTCATCCTGCCCAGCGGAGAACTTGTCACTCACTCGGCAGATTTTGCTGTGGAAGACTGCTTCTCAAATAAGGTAGATGAAAGTGGCCCAAAGCCATGCAGGCTCCGAACAGCTGCTTCCTTAACGACAGAATTTGCGCAAGAGAGGGAAGGAAGTGGCGGGAGGGCTGGGAGCGGGGACAAGGAGAGGCACGTGATATCGGCTGAGTCCCTATGTCACTCTGGAATGCCTCCCCAGGAAGATTGGTCTGTCTCCCGCTATGGTTTTCCTCGGCCAGCGGGTGAAGCCTTTTTGGTTTCACTTGGCACACCCCCCAAATGGGCCTCCTTCCCTGGTGCTGTGTGTTTCTGTGTTCATATTTCTTTTCTGCATTATTTTATATCTATTATTTTAAATGCTGTTTGAATTTTCAGATGTTTTCATGTTCTCAGCCTTGAGGATCCTATATGGGTGGAAAGTTGGCATAGAAATGTTTTAAATGAAATAAATAAATAAAGCGCTCTAGGAATCACCAGACACTTTATGGTAAAACTGTACAGCTACCCAACATCGCTTCCGGGTCTTCCCCAGAAGTGACGCAGGGATGACGTTTTTTTAAAAAATAAATACTGCCACCGGTGGGCAACTAGGGCAGGCCTAGTCCAGGAGCCTATCAGCTGAACTCTGTACCAGTTGCCTTCGTGATAACCTCTTCAAGCACCAGCCAAGGGGGCTTTTTGCAAGGCCCCCCCCCCGGATAAGATACCCTTGTGTCATCTCTTTTATCCGGTTACTGCATCATTTAACAGTGGCAGAACACATCAAAGCAACTTAAAATTAGCTATCTTCCATTCTGTGTGTGACCTAAAACATTTTAAGGATCACAAATTACAGTCTTGATAGATCCCGGTGGGTAGCCATGTTGGTCTGAAGCAATAACACTTGTGCAGGTGTCATTTCATAGAAAAAGAGGTGCAGGAGCTCATTAGCATAACTCATTTGCATATGCCACACCCCCTAACATACCGAAAGTGTGTCAGAAGGCAACACCCACCCCTCAGGCTCCACTCTACAGGTGAGTGAAACTGACCTGCTCTTCCTCCATTCTTCCCCATCCAATACTTTGTGCAATAAAAATAAGCGTAAAGAACACACCCTCATTCTCTTCCTGCTCCCTTGAAGCCACCAGGTTTCAAGTAGACTTGAGATACCCAGGACATGTGCACCACCCATCGCTTTCCCTTCCCCTCCCCACAACAAGACACCCTGTGAGGTAGGTGGGGCTGAGAGAGGTCTTTTGAGAACTGCTCATGAGAGAACAGCTCTGAGAGAACTTGTGACTGGCCCAAGGTCACACCAGCAGCTGCATGTGGAGGAGTGGGGAATCAAACCCAGTTCTCCCAGATTAGAGTCCAGCTCCTGACCACTGCACCAAACTGATGGGGTGGGAGCTGCTGAAGTGTTGGTGAAATTTCTCCAGTACTTATGTGCCATGTGCCCAGATAAAAAATGGTATACTTAGAAAATTTATATGCCACCTTGAGCAAGTCTCTGGAAAAGCAGCACATAGTCATAAAAGGAACAATGATAAAATTATCAATATTAAAACAAAACATTAAAAACAATAAAGACCCTAGCAGGGCTTTCCCCGGGGCGCTGCGCCTCTGCACTGCTTGGGGAAGCCGAGGAGGGGGCGGGGCTTGGTCATGTGCCCGCCCCCTGGGCTCCTCACTCCCGGAGCTGCACTCCTGTGCGCTCCTGCTCCAACGGACCCCTGCACTTGTGCACGCACAGGAAAGCTTACACCTTGAATTAAACTTTGTTCGTCTTAAAGGTGCCATTGAATTCAAAACTTTGTTCTACAGTCTAGCAATTATCTATTGTTTCAAGTTCAACTACTATAAAATAAGCAAGCAAGGACTAACTGTTGTCTTGATTTAGTATCAGTTCGACAAATTAACTAGCAAAACATTCCTGTAGCTGACACTAAAAATGTAAGCTGGAGCATAGTTCATATGGCGAATGTATTGTTCCCTTATTCTCAGGGCTTCTCAACTTCTCCGGGGGATTTTCCCCAGCTCCTGATGGTACTTGACAGGCTGCTGGGATAAGTATTGCCAAAAACAGAGGTACGGGAGGCACAGGCGCACAGAGTCACTTTCAGCACCAGTTGGAAGTGACATCAACACACAAGGGAGATGCTGTAGGATTTGCCCAACACTCCAGTTTGGTGCTCAAAGTGACATCGCACACTGGTGCAATGCCAGCACACAAGTCTCTGGCAGTGAACGTGTCCCCTCTCTCCAATTTTTCCCAGGGGTTTGCCTGCTGCAGCAAAGAAAGCCAGTTTGGTGTAGTGGTTAGGAGTAGTTGACTCTAATCCCGAGAGCCAGATTTGATTCCCCACTCCTCTTTCACATGCAGCCAGCTGGGTGACCTTGGATCAGTCACAGCTCTCTCTGAGCTGTTCTCTCAAGAGCAGTTCTCTCAGAGCTGGTGTAGGAAAATAGCTGGGAGAAGGAAGGCAGCCCTTCCTTCTCCCATGGCAGTTAGGGCTGCCAAGTCCCCCGGTAGGGCGGGGGAAACACTGATTTTTAGTGCTTACCTCCCGCTTTTCCAAAGTTGGCCACCGGGGGGACAAAATGGCTGCCTTAAAAGGGAAATGTCTGCAGAGAGCCTGCCCTGCAGTAAAAAGCCTCGCCAGACATTTCCCCTTTAAGAAGTCAGCAAGAGAGCTTCCACAGCAAGAGAGGTCCGCCCAGAGATTAAGGAGGGACTGAAGGAGCTGCTTTTGCATGTGCCTGGCAAGGTGAGTTTCTCTTCCAGCTCTTTTCGTTCTCTCTCCCTCTTTCTTTTTTCTGTCTGTCTGTCTGTCTGTCTCTCTCTCTCTCTGTCCCCATCCAGCAGAGGTCTATCAGTGGCTATTATAGCCACAAGGTCTAAATGGAAGTAAGTGCCTCTGCCAGTTTTTTTCCCTTCTCTCTCTCCCTCTTTCTTTTTTCTGTCTGTCTGTCTGTCTGTCTGTCTGTCTGTCTCTCTCTGTCCCCATCCAGCAGAGGTCTATCAGTGGCTATTATTAGCCACAAGGTCTAAATGGAACCCTTTGTCTGGGGCAGTGAGGCTCTGAATTCTTGGTGCTTGGGGGGCAACAGTGGGAGGGCTTCTGGAGTTCTGGCCCCGCTGCTGGACCTCCTGAGGGCACCTGGTATTTTTGGCCACTGTTGTGACACAGAGTGTTGTACTGGATGGGCTGTACTGGATGGGCCGATCCACTGTGGCTTCTCTCCTGTTCTTATGATATGAAAATCATATTTAGCACTTGTGTAGCACTTAGGGCTTCATATTCTGCCGAGATGAGGAAGGATTCAGTAGGGCCGTTGCTCAGTGCTAGAGCATCTGCTTGACATGCAGGAGGTATCAGCCTCTTCAGCTAAAAAAGGATCAGGTAATAGGTGACATTAAAGATCTCAGCCTGAGACCCTGGAGATCCACTACCAGTCTGAGTAGTCAATACTGACCTTGATGGACCAATGGCCTGATTCAGTATTAGGAAACTTCATGAGTTCACGTGTCAGCATGTGGAAGCCACATCACAGGATGTGACATCACAAAATGATGTCACTTCCTTTCTCCTGGCTCCACCTCCAAAGTCTCCTGGCTCCACCCCCAAAGACCCCAGATATTTCCCAAGTTGGACTTGGCAGCCCTAATGGCAGTGTTTAAGCACAAACTGGCTCTCTTTCATTACATTTTTTAACAGAAATTCCCTAGACTAGGGGCCCACAGATCCCACTCTTTAAAAACTGGAATGTCTAGTTTGGCCCTAAGAGAGCACTGAGAATTTATAAACTTTCTTTGGGACTTTGTCCTCCTCTGGAGTCAGTTTGTTCACAGTTAGCGGTTGCCCCGATGCTTTCAGCCGCTCCCCCGTCCATGTCCCCTCCCCTTACCCTCCCACCCCCCCTCGCCCCTCCCTCATTTCCCTGCTCTTTCTTTTTTTTTTTAAACGCATGCATGGTAACGTTATAACGTCGTAGTGGCATGACGGTAGTGCATCCCCCACCCACCTTGTGGTAGCCTTCCTCTTCCCAGAATTCAACAACTCCCTCCTTCCTAATCAATTATTCCCGCCACTCTTGGTTGAAGCAAAACCATTGGCTATCTACAGGGACCGCAAATGTCAGTGGAGGATTTTCCCCCCGATGGGTGGATTCTCCATTCTGATTGGTGGATTCTCCGCTCTGAAGTAAAATGTCGGCTGCTTTGCCCGCGGGAGCACAGGGACAAAATGGTGGATAGCCAATATGGTGTGTGGCTGGTCCGTGTAAAGTAATTAAATAAAAATAACTTAAAAACCTGAAAATTGAGATTTCTAAAGGAGACAATACGGGAGGCAATTTCATCTGAAATGGTGGTGGCAGCGGCGGCGGCTGAGGAGGAGCGGCATCAGTGGCTGCCCAGTCTCCCTGCTACGCTTTCTGAACTGGAGCACTGAACAGCATCCCCCCCCCCCATAATAGATGTGAATGTGTGTGTATTATAAAAAGACAACAATTGTGCCGTCTTCCCTTGCTGCATCATTATTTCGTTATGTTGATATAACGTTATAAGGGCCTTTTTTTTAAAAAAAAAAAAAAGGAGGGGGGGAAGTTATGCTTCAGGACCGTAGGACCACACACAGGGAGCAGGCAGGAAGACTTGCGTCCCTGGCCCGCCCACTTGCTTGCTTGCTGCGGCTTCTCCGCGGCTTTCTGGAGGAAAGCGCCCACCGCCAGCTCTGCAGGGGCTGTTGCCGGGGCAGCCCAAAAACAGGGCAGCGGTCATCTGCAAGCACAGGGAGCTCTCGGGCCAATGGCGCCTGGCTCCTGCTACCAAGAAACGGAAAATCCACCTCGCCAACGCAGTCCCTGTGGTGGGATCTTGGCCCCCTGCCCCCTTATTTCGAAATAACGTTAGGAGGGCTCGTTTAAAAAAAAATTGAAGAAACGCCCACCACAGGGCGGGCCAGATGGAGGGCGGGCGAGTGGGTGTGTTTTATTCTCAGCTTCTCCACCGGAGCAAACAGGAAACACCGCCAAAAACAGGATTTTCTTGCTCCGGGGAAGCTCCGGAGCAGTGCTGCGATACTCCTGATCAAACCCTGAGCCTGGAGCAACTGGTAGGAAACTGACCAGAAGCTCCTGAGCAAGCATCAGGGCAAAACCAGGGCAAACGCTAGTGCGAAAACACCCTTAGTCTTACATGGGCCAGAGCCATTTGCATCTGTAAGCACTTAAATATTCTGCGCTTGGGGCTTGATGACTCATTCCCCCAACACCTTTCCGTTTTTTTTGCTAGCTATGAACTTTCAGCCAGGCTTCTGTTCATAGGCAGAGCACAGTCCCCATGTTTAAAATATGAATGTGGTTTCTAGGGCAGAGGGCATTTCTCCCCAGTCACAGACACAGAATCAGTGGTAGTGGACAATAAGCAATAGAAGGGGGAGAGGCTGTAGGCAGGGGTCCGTTGGAACGGGAGCGCACAGGAGCGCAGCTCCGGGAGTGAGGAGCCCAGTGGGCGGGCACATGACCAAGCCCCGCCCCCTCCTCGGCTTCCCCGGGCAGTGCAGAGGCGCAGCACCCCGGGGAAAGCCCTGCTAGGGTCTCTATTGTTTTTAATGTTTTGTTTTAATATTGATAATTTTATCATTGTTCCTTTTATGACTGCTTTTCCAGAGACTTGCTCAAGGTGGCATATAAATTTTCTAAGTATACCATTTTTTATCTGGGCACATGGCACATAGGTACTGGAGAAATTTCACCAACCCTTCAGCAGCTTCCACCCCATGAGTTTGGTGTAGTGGTCAGGAGTTGGACTCTAATCTGGGAGAACCGGGTTTGATTCCCCCCTCCTCCACATGAAGCTGCTGGTGTGACCTTGGGCCAGTCACAAGTTCTCTCCGAGCTGTTCTCTCATGAGCAGTTCTCAAAAGACCTCTCTCAGCCCCACCTACCTCACAGGGTGTCTTGTTGTGGGGAGGGGAAGGGAAAGGGATGGGTGGTGCACATGTCCTGGGTATCTCAAGTCTACTTGAAACTTGGTGGCTTCAAGGGAGCCGGAAGAGAATGAGGGTGTGTTCTTTACGCTTATTTTTACTGCACAAAGTATTGGATGGGGAAGGGAACGGAGGAAGAGCAGGTCAGTTTCACTCACCTGTGGAGTGGAGCCTGAGGGGTGGGTGTTGCCTTCTGACACACTTCCGGTATGTTAGGGGGTGTGGCATTTGCAAATGAGTTATGCTAATGAGCTCCTGCACCTCTTTTTCTACGAAATGACCCCTGGCTGTAGGAATACATGGGACAGGGTCTTCAGGCCTACCTTCGTCAGTGGCAGGCCCAGCGGTTGGGAGGCGCCCAGGAGGTGGGGGGGGGGGAAGATCAGCAGCAGGCCCGGCAGCTGGGAGGTGTCCCGGCCTCGCCACCAATGCGGGGGGGGGGGGAAGCTTTCCTGTGGCCACTAGCTCCTCAGCTGTGAGGTTCTCCCCCGCGCAAGTATCACAGGTCCCTCTTCTTGTGAAATTTATAATCGTGTCTTAAACATGCACACCAAGTTTAATTCAGATACCTCTGCCTCTAAAGCTCTGCCTTACATTATGCATTTTTCTTCCCTGCTTAATTTGCCAGAGTCAAACAGGTTTTAGACTTCAAATGGAAGATTGCGTTGTAAATATCCGTACCATACTTCTCTTTAATCTCTTATCTGTTTTGTCAAATATTGAATTGCTGTGTATATTTTTCTGGTCCTGTTGTTGACAGAGGGTTTTGAACTTGAAATGTAGAGTGGTGTCCTCATTGTGAAGACCAATTTTAATTCCTTCAAAGAACATAATCACAGTACAACAATTTGCATTCACCTCTCTTCTTTTAGGGGTGGGGGACAATCATTAGTTGGCATTCAGATGTGAAATGGATAACTGTATCCTGAATAGGGGTATCAAATTCCATTCTGATAATGAGCAAAATTGTTAAACTACAAAAAAGCTAAAAAGCTGAACTAAACTAAGAAGCCGCTGTTCATTTGGCAAACTGGTGGAACGCAGTTTTACCTGTTGGGCTGGTGAAATAATGGACTGTTGTCCAGCTGAGAAAGAGAACTCGAGCCTAGAATACTGATTCCAGGGTAGGATCTTTTCTGCTGCCACGTGTTCAAATGTCAAAAGGACTTTTATGCTTTCAGGTGAAATTGGTGTTTGCGGCCGCTGAAGGCCTGCCCGGCAGCAACACCCACCTCCATCTTGCGGCCTCCAAAGACTCCCTTTGCGCCATCCGTGCTGTTGATAAGAGTGTCCTCCTTTTGAAGCCTGAAGCTGAGCTTTCGCCCCAGACCGTGAGTCCAAGCTGCATCCGAGGGTGCATACAGACCCCATTTTCCAGGACAATTTTTCCTCTACCTCTTAGATAGCTCTAGCTTTATTAGCTCTCATGCTGGAGAGTGGAATCACAATCTCTGCTGTGATAAGTATCTTGCTGACATTGCTGTTGAAGAAGAATAGCAATATGCATTCATCGTCCCCCACCGCCTCAGTACATCAACCTGTAAAGCCACTACATCAACTTGTACATCAACCTGTAAAATAGCTGCTCTGGGGGTGAGACGAGCATGAGTGTGTTATTTGGCTCCCAGGAAGAGCTGCCAGCAAGGGGGGAGGCTGGGTCTGCTCCTCTACCCCACCCAGCCTGGACACTCTTCCCTCACAGAAAAAAACTGTCAAAACAGCTATCTCTCCTGACAAAGACACTTCTCCTTCTTGGCTCCTGTGGGACTAACTTTTCCTTTGGTGGCTGTTGCTAAGCAACCAAGCTTGGTTCTATGAGTAAAAAGGCAAAGGAAGGAAGCCCTTTCCAGGCCTTTGTGGGGGACTCATTGGGGCCAGTCCTGACTAGGGTTTCCAGCTCCAGATTCCCGGATATTCTGTGTTGGAGTCTATGGAAGCCATAGTTTGGAGAGGGGAGAGGCCTCAGCAGAATAGAATGCCATAGACCCCATCCTCCAAAGCAGTTATTTTCTCCGGGGGGGGGGGGGGGGGAAGAGAGCTGTTGTCTGAAGTTCAGTTGTGATACCCAGCGATCTTCAGGCTCTACCTGGAGGTTGGCTACCCTAGCTGTAGCAGTTAGCACTTCAGAGCAGGGTCTGCCAGACCCAGGTTCCTGCTGTGGAAGTTGAATGGGTGGTTTCTGTCTGCTTCAGCCTCCTCCTTCAGCCTGCCCATGAGATAGAAGAACAGCCCAGAGTAGGTTTTGGATTAAATTATGGACGCTATCTGGAGACTATTAAATTAGGATTAACTGATTGTTGATTTTAATATGTAATTTTATATTGTTTTTAACCTGTTGTAAATCACCCAGAGCCTTATGTACTCAGGGACTGGGCGATCCAGAAACTTAATAAACAAAGAAAGAAACTAACAACAGCAACAACAACAACTCAGTCGAGGACTCGATGGGCATGGTGTGACCACCAGCACAGGAATATTTATGGTCAATGTCATACTGATTTTCCTTTTCTTTCAGGTTTATAATCTGCTTCCTGTGAAGGACCTCAGAGGCCATAGCTACCAGAATTACTATTTGGATGAACCAGAGTCTGAGAAGTGTGTGACTCCAAAAAATATTATTGTGGATGGCATTCACTACGCCCCAGTTCGTCAGAGTAAAGGCGACCCCTATGAACTCCTCAAGGTGAGTTCCAAATAGACACTGAGTTCATGGCTACGGAAAAGCCTGCCATTGTGCCCAGCCAAGCTGCACAGAGCAGAAAGGGAAAACATTTACTGTAGAACCCCCTGGCAGTGATGCTTATATGGTTGCCACTTACCTAATTTTGGCGGGCATTCTCCTGGTCTTGCTGTGGCTTTCTTGATGCTTTCTTCTGAGCAGTAAGAGATAAATGGAGGCAATTGTCCCACGTGTGTTGTGATGTCACATCCTGTGAAAACCTGGAAGTGACATCACAGCTAGAGCATGAAGCTCTAGGAATGCCCCAAATCTTTACAGTCATTACCATGAGGATTTGAAGAATACCTAGTGCTGTGTTGTGGTCATATTACTTCTGGGTTTTCACAGGAAGTGGCATTATTTTCAAGGGTTCCATCCCTGAGGGCTTCCATTATTTGTGGGATCTGGTCCAGGAACCCTGGGTGGTTGGCCTGTGCTGCACTTCCCTCCGCCTGTCAGAGTACGGCTCCCTGGGACATTTTCACTTCTGCCTGGGTTGAAGGCCAAACCAGAAGTTCTGAGAGGAGGATGGGAGGTGATGCTGCAGAACGGCAGCTCCACACGTCCCTTCCGAGGCCCGTCGTACAAGGGAGAGATCCATGCGCAGAGGAGGAGCCCCACGTCCTGATGGACACATGTCTACAGTGCACACTCAGTGGCAGGGGTGGAACTCTTCCCAGGGTGAAGAAACATCTTGGCCTGGCCCAAACCACAATGAGCCACCCGCTTCATCTGTGCACCGCCCCTCTCTTTGATTTGCCAAGGAACCATCTCACGTGCTCCTCTCTGACTTACGGAAGAGGTCCAGGCTTTTCGAGCAGTTAGAAGGTGCCTCACTTTCTTGTTTTGCAGAATGTCGGCCTTAAAGTTTTCACTAACGTCAGGATCCATCAGCCTATATTCTGCACTCCTGGAGTTGCATACGGCATTGCGGCTAGAAATGGACCAGGGATGTATGGTAAGAACTGAAAGCAGAACGAGGCACAGAGGAGTCATTCCTTTGTTCTTTACCTCATCTTTACCTCTGCTTTACCTCATTTTATCGTTCAAAACCATCAGAGAGCCCTGGCCAAGCAAGGCGAATGACCTCTCCTTTTGCTCCGATGGCTCCTTCGCTTCCACTGGGCCCGGGGCTCTGTAAGATGTAGGGTTCCCTGGAGCAAGGGGGTAGGCTTCCCGCAAGCAGGATGTTTCAGCTGATGTTTCAGCGACATGCCCACATCACTTCCAGCATGAGCCATAAGTGACGTAGGGACGTCAGGGTGATGCTCTGGTTTTAGGGCAAAAACTCAATGGTAGAATTAACTTTTACCATAGAGGTTTTGCCCCCAAATTAGAGTGTCGTCACAACGTGCCTATGTCACTTCCAAGTCGTGCCAGGTTATTTCAGACCTGTGGTCGTTGCTTGGTTTGGCAGTTAGTTGCACATGTCAGTCACCTCCTCGCCACTTGATTCAGCTTTGGGAGGCAAAGAGGCAAAGAAGCAAAGAACTGCTTCGCAGATGCATGTTCATTTTGTTGGAAATATGAGTTTCAAGTTCTAATTCAGTCATTATAGGGTTAATCTTTACCTTGTGTGCTACTGTTTAGCCTGACCCAACCTGGCTCAGAGCCAGTGCAGATTAGATAACTAAGAAAACCACAACCCCAGAAAGCACGAACAGCAACATCAAAAGAAAGTTGTGCAAATTGCTATTATAATGTGAAAAATAATCAATAAACATTACAACATAATAAAGACCGTGTGTTCAGTTGTCACAACAATTTTTCAATGAGGTTTCAACAAGATGACGAGGCTTTCCAGAATAGAATCTCTTGTTTCGTCCGTGGACTTCATCCGAACAGGTATATTTGATAGGTTGCATGATTATCAGTTTCAAAATCATCAGATGAATAATACTACAATCGACAACAGTCAATGCATTTTCAATTGAACCCCTCATTGCAGCCTTCATTGAAAATGCAGTGACTGTTGTCGATTGTAGTATAATTCATCTGATGATTTTGAAACTGATAATTATGCCTTGTGTATGCATCATGCAACCTATCAAATATACCTGTTCGGATGAAGTCCACGGACGAAACGAGAGATTCTATTCTGGAAAGCCTCGTCATCTTGTTGAAACCGCATTGAAAAATTGTTGTAACAACTACTGAACACACGGTCTTTATTATGTTGTAATATTTATTATTTTTCACATTATAATAGCGATTTGTTCAACTTTCTTTTGATCTTGCTGTTCAGAGCCAATGCAAACATAGCCTGGGAAATCTAAGTCTGTCTACTAGCAATCATTGGTTAATGTAATCAGGTGATTTCCTTCTAGGGGTCAAGAAGAAGAATCTCCATTGTTGTGTGACCATGTGGTCTGTCTGTAGCTGTAAGGATGTAAAGATGTAGTTCTAGGTACCTCTTTTATTTTGTAGCTTTCCCGGTGAACCCTTCCCTTAGAAATAAAGATCTTTACATAGAAAGAAATGCCTCCTCTCCGGTGAAGCAAAGATCCATTGCAAACTCTGAATATCTAAGTATTTTTGCCTATTTTCCCCAACACATTTGAGTGCAAAATCGAGGAAGGACATGAACGCAGGGTTGCCAGATCTGGGTTGTAAAATGCCTGGAGATTTTGGGGGTGGAGCCCGAGGAGGGCAGGGTTTGGGGAGGGGAGGGTCCTCAATGGGGTAGAATGGCAGAGAGACCACCTTCCATCATGACCATTCTCTCCAGGTGAACTGATCTCTATTGCCTGGAAATCACAGCTGTAATAAGAGGAGATCTCCAGCCACCACCAAGAGGTTGGCAACCCTTTGTGCACATGTGAAACAGCCCTTGCTGATCAGACAGCAAAACAAGGCCCTTTGGGAGATGGCCCTCCACGGCAAGTGGTAAGCGTGCGTCTCTCAGCCATAGCTCCAGCATGAACCTTCTCCCCTGCTTCTTGCAGGTCCACCGACTGAGGCTGTTTCATATTCACTGGAAGCACCACGTTCGTCATCAGGACTCAGAGTGCCAGGTGCTACAGAGGCTGAAGTGGAAAATCCCACCAGAAGCTTTTTCCCTGAGACATGGCTTTGGTTGGAAACATCAGTCGAGTAAGCAGTGGATTTGATACTTAATTTTTTAAATAACTTTTTATTGCATTTTCTCTAAACTACAAACAGAACAAAGAAAAGAAGAAGAGATTGGATTTATACCCAGCCCTTCACTACCCTAGGGAGTCTCAGAGTGGCTTAAAAACTCCTTTCCCTTCCCCTCCCCACAACAGACACCTTGTGAGGCAGGTGGGGCTGAGAGAGCTCTGACAGAAACTGTTCTTTTTCAAGAACAGCTCTGACAGAACTAGGGCTCTTTTTCGGCCAGAACACACCAGAACAGTGTTCCGGCTAGCGTTCCCTTTGAGTGCAAAGAGCCAGTGGGAAAAGCCCCGTGCTCCGGATCTCTGCGCGGAGATCGAGCACCGGGCCTGGGCTCTTTGCACTGAAAGGGAGCTTTCTCTTTAAGTGCAGAGAGCCGGCAGGAAAAAGTCTCGCCTGGGGCCTGGGCTCTTTGCACTGAAAGGGAACTTTCCCTTTAACTGCAGAGAGCTGGCAGAAAAAAGCCTCGCCCGGGGCCTGGGCTCTTTGCACTGAAAGGCCTGGGCTCTCTGCATTTGGCTTGCCGAAGTCGCGTCACCGCGCCTATGCTCTCCCTGCTCTCAATAAGTGCCTCCCCCCATCTCTTTTCCTTCTCTCTCTCTCTCTCTCCCCCCCACCTTCCTTCCTTCCTTCCTTCCTTCCTTCCTGTCTCTCTCTCTCCCCCTTCCTTCCTTTCTTTCCCCCTTCTCCCTCCCTCCCTCTTTCTTTTTACTCTCTCTCTTTCTTTCTCTCTTTTTTCCTTCCTTTCTCTCTTTTTTAACTCCCACCCACCCATCCACCCTCCCTCTCTTTTTCCTTCCTTCCTTCCTTCCTTCCTTCCTTCCTTCCTTCCTTCCTCTCTCTCTCTTTTATTTCATTTTGTTCTTTGTGTTTTTGTAAAAAAAAAATTGTTGGAAAAGGGGAGGGATGTAAAAAAGCATAGAGCTCAGGAAATGCTGGTTTTGACAATATCTTTCATTTTTGAGGGTCTCTTTAGTTTTCTCATGGCATCTTCTGTTTAAGAAAAGTAAGTTTGAAGCCTGAGTGTAACTAGTTCATTGTTGTGTCTTGTTGGGAATGGCTTGCAAATATATGTGTATCTAAAGTCTGTATTAAAGTGGTTTGGTGCTAACTGCCATGCAAGAGAAAACATCTGAGAAAGTAGCTTCATTGTTGTGTGTGTTGGCAGAACATTTGACTGTTGCATGGGGGACTTTGGGGAACATCTGCAGAGAAACAGAGTTGTAACTAAAAATGAGCATGGTCAGCAGCACTTTGGAGATTGCCTGTTTTGTGAATTTTAAAAAGTGGGCAGAGTTTCTGAAGATGATCGTCCCTCTTCTCCTGCCACTGGGCTGACATCTGCCTTTAATGGGCCAGCAAAGCTGATGTTCTTAAACCTCCTAATAAGAGAGATTTCTGCTTCTGAGGAGTTGACTTCCAACGATTGGTGATCTTGTGATGGTAGTGATGCTTTGATGTGGTAAAGCCCACCTGTTCACAGGATCATTTTACCTGTGGGACAGACTCTCTATGGTAACCACTCCACTGGTACATAATTGCTTGTAAAAAATGTTATAGTATAATAATTCAGGTGGGTAGCCGTGTTGGTCTGAAGCAGCAGAACAAAATTGGAGTCCAAAGTTTCATCCAAGGTATAAGCTTTTGTGTCCATGCACACTTCTTCCATCTGAAGGTGTAGTTCCATCTGAAGAAGTGTGGGTGGCACATGAAAATGTTGTACCTTGAATAAAATAGTCCACAGACTACTCTTGCCCAGTGCATCCACAAACCTAGAGTTGTTCTACCAGTGAACTAGGGTTGTCAACTCCAGGTTGAGGAAATCCTTGGAGATTTGGGAGTGGAGCCTGAGGAGGGTGGGGTTTGGGGGAAGGAGGGACTTCAGCAAAGCATAATGCCATGCACTCCACTTCCCAAACAACCATTGACCTGATCTCTGCAGTTTGGAACTCAGTTGTAATTCCAGGAGATCTCCAGACCCCACCTGTAGGCTGGCAACCCTAAACATTCATATTCAGTGTACTAGTTCTGCAGGAAGGCAAGCTGATTTCCTAACCTTTAGGAATTGATTCCAATCCAGTGTGGGAATAATTGTTGGACATAAGATATTCGTTCAGGCAAGATTTTGTATAGATGGGACAGAAAATAATATTTTTATTGGTTTTGTCAAAACCGTTTTGACAACAAACAAGGTAAACAGAATAAGAAGCAAAAGGTGAATGTGGTGGGATGACCACACTTCTGGTAACATGGGGTGTGGCCTAATATGCTAATGCGCTGTGCTGTCAGGGGTGTGGCCAAATATGCTAATGAGTTCCTGCTGGGCTTTTTCTAGAAAAAGAGCCCTGGACAGAACTATGGCTTGCCCAAGGTCATCCAGCAGGTGCAAGTGGAGGAGTGGGGAATCAAACCCGGCTCTTCCAGATTAGAGTCCGCACACTTCACCACTACACAAAAAGGAAGGGGGTGGCTACAAACTACAGGAAAAAGAAAATATAAACCACTAAAATCCTAAGTAGTAGTGGTCCTTTAGCTTTAACACCGCTTATTTCATTTTTTACTTAAATTTAGCTTTAGTAAAATGAAGTGTGTAAGTTACGCTTTGAGTATATATTAATACAGAGATTTTTAACTAGAGTAGGTGCATCTAAGTGTCTAACAGTTAACAAATCAGATTTCAACATTGTATCTATTGCTTATTTCCCTGCCTTTTCCCCTCTATGCTTATTTTTTTATCATAGTCTCATCTGATTTAGAGTAACTTAGGAGCAACCGCTCCTAAATCAGATTCCGAATCTTCCTCTGCAGAGCTGCTCGATGAGTCTTTGCAACTTCCCGATTCATGTTCGCTTTCGTCTTGTCGTCCCTCGCCATTCCTTTTGCTTTCTCTGTTTTTTGATACTGCTCCAAAAATGCTTTGGCTTTTACAACAGAGTCTATTTTTTATTTTTTCTCTTTGTATTTGAAGATGAGCCCCTCCAGCATATCCATCTGTAAGGTGTGGAATTTCTCTGTAAAAAGGATGTCAAGTTTTTATATTGTTTCCTCTTCTTTCTTATTTCAAACGGAATGTCTTTAAAAACTTTTATTTCTTTGCCTTCGATTTTTAGGGTAGTCCCATTAGTCGCTTTAAATATTTGATCCCTGGTATATATTTTGGGGGATTTCACAAATGTTTCACTGGGCAGGTTATTTTTCTTAATATATTCTGGACAGGTCTGGTAGACCATATCCATCTCTCCTTGTAAATGTTCTGCTTTCATACCTGCTACAAGCTTCAAAGCTTCACTTAAGAGCTTCTTAAGGTCTTCTCCTTGTTGCTCTGGAACTCCCTGGAATCTCAAGACATACGCTGATTTTTCCATTTGCAGTTATAACACTTGGTGTTCATCAGAGGTTCACTTTTTCCCCACTACCTCCAGTCTCTGTTTTATCTTTTTTGTCTTGGCATCAACTTCTTTCAGTGATTTAGCTGTTTCCTCTGTCTTTAAATTGGTTTCTTTTAGTTGCTTTTGGAGAATTTCAAAGTTATTGTTGAGATTAGTCATCTGGTCCAGCAGAGGGTGCAATGCAGCAGCTAGCATATTAGGGAAGTCTGGGGTTACTTCAGGCCTTGCAGCTGATGAAGCTGAGCTCGCAGTTCCTGGGAAAGGTTTAACTTTGGGTGCCATGTTTTTCCCAGCCAAATGCGTGGTTGTTTATATTAAGGAAAAGTTTTAAAAAGTCTCTGAAATCTGTAGATTCAAGTGCTTTCAACTTGTCTGCTACCTACTTCAGCTAGGGAATACTTAACTTGGCTCCCCCCACCTTGCTGCTGAGTTTAAAAACTCTTTTCTTCTCAGGGTGGGATCGCTCCCCCCCCCCACTTTTAAAATGAGATTAAAATGCCCCCATCAGCTGTCTCTCTGTCTCTCTCTGCATGTGTGGTTGGAGGCAACAGAGGGCTACGTTTTTACCCCATGGACCTTTTTATATGTTTGCCACCTTGGGTTGTCCATCACCAGGTGGTGGCTGGAGATCTCCTGAGGTTATAACTGACCTCCAGATGACAGATCAATTCACCTGGAGAAAATGACCACTTTGGAAGATGGACCCTTTGGCATTATACCCCAATGAAGTCCCTCCCCTATCCACCCCCCTTCAGGCTCTGCCCCCCCAGACCTCCAGGTATTTCCCATCCTGGAGCTGGCAACCCTATGGCCACACCGTTAGCAGTCCGCTGTTTCCATGCATGCATTTTTGTGCTCCAGTTTTTTCTATGTTAACCTAGTGTTCCAAACATAAAAAGAGAGACTGAATTTGGCTGGTAAAGCAAAGATTACAATGAAGAGGAGCACAGCTTTGGAGGTGTAAATCAGGTACAAAAATGAAGCTGCGCGACGATGAGCTGCCAATGTTTTATATATAATCCAAAGGAAACTTATGCAAAACATCTACAGTACCACTTTCAAAATAATATAAATGTATAACCACAAAGTTACAGTCCAATGGTTTTTGTAGTTGTTCCTATGTAAGTATTCATCAGCTGAGTAGATAGTTGGTGACAGCTGAGTAGATAGTTGGTGAGACGAGATTCTCCGGAATAACTCCCGTTTCGAATCTATTGTTCTTCTTCCATGCCACTATTTGTGTTTTTGTATTAAAATATACCATAAAATTAGAGAATCACACCCAGGTGATGCATTCTCATTAGTAGTTAATTGTACACACTCTCAGCTCATTCATCAAATACATTACCAGAACAAGAGATGGAAATCCTACATCAGGCGTCTATACATATTTTAGGTTGCCTTCAAACATTATGCCTAAAAATACAAAAATATACACCAAAGGGGTAAGTTTCTCTGCTCCCCCCCTTCTTTTGGGGTTTTTGCAATGGATTCTATGAGTTATTAAAATCTATAAATGTATATTTTTGTATTTTTAGGCATACTGTTTGAAGGCAACCTAAAATATGTATAGACGCGTGATGTAGGATTTCCATCTCTTGTTCTGGTAATGTATTTGATGAATGAGCTGAGAGTGTGTACAATTAACTACTAACGAGAATGCATCACCTGGGTGTGATTCTCTAATTTTATGGTATATTTTAATACAAAAACACAAATAGTGGCATGGAAGAAGAACAATAGATTCGAAACGGGAGTTATTCCGGAGAATCTCGTCTCACCAACCATCTACTCAGCTGTCACCAACTATCTACTCAGCTGATGAATACTTACATAGGAACAACTACAAAAACCATTGGACTGTAACTTTGTGGTTATACATTTATATTATTTTGAAAGTGGTGCTGTAGACGTTTTGCATAAGTTTCCTTTGCATGGTAAAGCAAAGATGGCAGAACTACCTTCTGCGCCAAGAACACTTCCTCAGGGTGCTGCAGAAATTCTTGGGATTTCTAGCCTTCCAAGTGGGGCCTGATGTTCTCCCAGAATCACAACTGACCTCCAGCCAATGACAGAGATCGGGGAAAATAGAAGTTCTGGCGAGCCGGCTCCGTGACGTCGCATCCCTGCTGAGTTTTCTCCCCTCCCCAAGCTCCGCCCTCAGATCTCCACGAATTTTCGAGCTGAAGATGGCCACCCTAATCCCTTCTCACCCTTTTCTATACCCTTTCTACCAGCTCTGGTGGGCAGGCAGACGTGCCAGTGACCATCCCGGACACCATCACCGAATGGAACGCGGGCGCCTTCTGTACGTCAGCGGAGGCCGGCTTCGGCCTCTCCGAGACCGTCTCCCTCAAGGCCTTCCAGCCCTTCTTTGTGGACCTCACTGTGCCTTACTCAGTGGTTCGAGGGGAAGCCTTCGTTCTGAAGGCCACTGCCTTCACCTATCTGCAGCATTGCATCAGAGTGAGTGACGATGTTTACCGTCTGGCCTGCCTCCCAAAGCCTGAATCCCTTTTGCCCCTCTGTCCACGCTTGAGTGTACATCTCACCTGTTGAACCCTCGGACACTTGTGCTAATGCACTGGAGTTCCAAAGTCCAGAGCTGGCCCGTTCCTGTTTGCACCCACCTATCTCTGCACCTTGGATCCAGCAGTCTGTCAGCGGAAGGCACAGTTGCCAGGAGGGCTTGGGGGTGGGGGTGGGCAGTGAGGCCCGGGGGGGGGGGGGGGAGGGAAAGAAAAATAAGGCCTCAGCAGAGGCTCAGCTACTTACCGGAAGTTTTGACCCTATTTTCCGGTGATTCCTAGAGCTATGCAGAATAGGGTTGCCAGGTCCGACTCAGGAAATACCTGCGGACTTTGGGGGTAAAGCCAAGTAACTAGGGTTACCAGGTGAGGCCGACAAGCTGGAAGGGAGTTCCGACCATCACATTAAAGGGAGTACATTCCTTTTAAATGCTTTCCCTCCACTGGAAATCATGGAGGATGGGGGAGGGCACTTTTGGGGCTCATAGAATTGGACCCCCTGGTCCAATCTTTTTGAAACATGGTGAGTTGTTTTTTTTTCAGAAGAGGCACCACCAGCTATGCTGAAAATTTGGTGTCTCTACCTCAAAAACCAGCCCCCCCCCCCCGAGCCCCAGATATCCACAGATTGATTCTCCATTATGCCCTATGGGGACTGATCTCGATCATAGGCGTCAACTATGGGGGGTGCTCGGGAGTGGGAACCACCCCTGAAATTTCCCAGGGGGGACTGAGCCCCCCTGGCAAAATGGAGCACCCGCCCGCTGCTGCGCCTCCCTGCCGCCATGTCTCCCCACCTTCCTTGCCACCACCGAGAGCCTTCCCCCCCCCCCCCCGCCGCCCGGGTTCCCCTGCACTCCCTCCCTCCCTCCCTCCTTCCTGGGGCCATCCGGGCAACGTGCCCAGCGTGATGGCGTCACCCGGAAGTGATGTCGTTATGCCGGGCACATTGATGGGGCGACACTCTAGCAATCACCCTGAAACTCTATGGCACCATAGAATGGAGTGCCCAGCGGACATTCCCTTCCTGCTTTCTGATTGCTCTGAAGCGGGGGGAGGGGCTCCAAACCAGGGGACCCCCCCTGCCTCCAACTGGGGATTGGCAACCCAAATCCAGAAATGACCAGGGTAGCTGTAGCAACCACCGGAGACTCCATGTTGCGATCCCCAGGAACTCTGGTCAGAACTTCCTATATAGTAGGGTTGCCAGCTCTGGGAGGGGGAATTCCTAGAGATTTGGGGGTGGAGCCAGGAGCAGGACCTCAGCAGGGTACAATGCCATAGAGTCCACCCTCCAAGCCACCCCTTTTCTCCAGGGGAACGGATGTCTATAGTCTGGAGATCATTTGGAATTCCAGTAGATCTCCAGGCCCCACCTGGGGACTGGCAACCCTAAATAAGAAGTCTTGTTTTTCTTTCTAATCTTTTTGCCAGGCCGGCTCCCCCCCCCCCGCCCTTTTTTGGCCCTAGTTTCCACCCGCCAATCAGCTGAGCATTGGAGGGCAAGGGCTGCAATTGGCTAGAGGTCTCCTGCCATAAGTGGGCAAAAGGAGGCCTCCATTGGACAGCTCTGGCAAGAGAGGATTTTTGCCCCCTCTCCCTCTTCCCAGCTGCCTCTTCTGACCCCTGGAGAATTCATGGTTGGGGTCGCAGACCCAGCCTATAGGATGGTATTGAGAAAGGGGACAAAATCACACGGGTCCCATAAGCCTTAGAGGCAACTTGGGGGGCGGCTAAAAAGGACTTCCAGGGTGAAAATGAGGCAAAAATCCGGACTACTTCCACAGACGGATTGATAGGTCTAGCCCAGGGGTGGGCAAACTTGCTCAGCGTAAGAACCATCTAGAACAGGGGTGGGCAAACTTGCTTAACGTAAGAGCCGCATAGAATAAACATCAGATGTTTGAGAGCCACAAGACAGGAACAAATATTACCTGCTTTTATTGGGAAATAAGCAAATCTGCTTTTTATTAACATTAAATGAGACTGCCAAAAATAATAACAAAAGGGGTAAAAGCAGATATTGATAATGGTATTAATTTGTCCAGTGATATTTGTTTGCTAATGATATTTAGCTTCCCCAGCCGCCCTGCCGGGAGCCACATAATATATGTGAAAGAGCCGCATGCGGCTCCCAAGCCACAGTTTGCCCACCCCTGGCCTAGCCTTGTATCTCTCTCGCCTGTTGGTCTGCTTCATGCTTTCGGGCTGTTTCTCCTCCAAAGGTCTCCTCATTTGTCCATGGAGGGAGGGGAAGCAGGATCAGGCCTGCAGGCCTCCTCTGACCCCACCTCCACCTTTTCGTACATGTCTGTGAACGAATCTTATGCACCGGTGTTCTGCTTGAGACCTAAGGAGAATATTCTGGAAACTCTTTGGGTGCTGGCTTGTGAAATCTGCGAGGCTGAATATAGGGTTGCCAGACTCTGGGTCCAGCCAGGGGATCCCCCGATCTTCAGGTCTTCAATTTGCCAATGGCTAACTGGCCAGCAGGGGAAGTCCCACCTCAAAGAGGCCTGTCACGCGTCGATGTGGTCGGCGCAATGACATCACATGGAAGTGATGTTATCATGCCGGGGATGTGTGCATTGACACTCTAGCATTTTGCCCAAATGGTAACCATAGAGTCTCGGCCCAGATGCTAGAGTGTTGTGGGCAGCAATGTCCCCTTGCCCCCCCCCCCACTCCTGGACTGCTCCCTCCCACCCCTCGCCACCAGGACAATTGGACCTGGCAACCGTAGTTGAATAAGAAGTCCCGGGGGGGGGGGGGGGAGGGTTGAACACCCTGGAGAGCCAGCTTGGTGTAGTGGTTAAGAGCAGAGGACTCTTATCTGGAGAACCAGGTTTGATTTCCCACTCTTCCTCCACATGAAGCCAGCTGGGTGACCTTTGGCCAGTCACAGCTCTCTCAGAATTCTCTCAGCCCCACACCTACCTGTTGTGGGGAGAGGAAGGGCACTGTAAGCCGCTTTGAGGCTCCTTCAGGTAGAGAAAAGCAGAGTATAAAACCCAACTCTTCTTCTTCTGTGCAGAGTTCTTGCATTACTCCACAACTTGTAAAAGGAACTCACAGAAGCAAGTAGCAAAATGCTAAATGAGAAGCAGGAGAGTGGGCATGATTTCTGCCAGACGCAGAGCTCAGCATCTCAATTAGGGTTGCCAACCTCCAGGTGGGGGCTGGAGTTCTCCTGGACTTACAACTCCTCTCCAAATTATAGAGACTGGAGGGTCGACTCTATGGTCTACGTCTAGGAGCAGCAGAAGTCCTAGAGTGACGTTATGCCATTCCATTCCCACTGAGGCCCCTCCCTTCCCCAAACTCTGCCCTCCCCAGGTGCCCCTCCCCAAATCTCCAGGAATTCCCCAAGAGGGAGTTGGCAACCTGGAGTCAGAAGAAAATCATAGAACTGGAGAGATGCTGAGGACCTTTTCCTGCCCCATGCCACCTTTGCTATTTTGCCCCCCTGAAACCTGCTGGCCGCCTTCCCTCTGCTGTCTTGCTGACCCCCTCCCCTTTTTCTGGGCCCCTCCCTGGAGCGGCGGAGAGCAGCCCCTTTCTAGTAACCCTATTCTGTTGATGGGCAGGTGGGCATATCCTTGGCTCCCTCTCCGGACTTTGCGGCTTCCTTGCTTGGGAATGAGGAGGAATCTTACTGCCTGTGTACGGACGGAAGGCAAACCGTGTCGTGGACCGTCACACCAAAATCTTTGGGTAAGCAGCTGCACTAAAATCGGCCCTGGAGTCAGGGATGAAGTGGTGGTGTGAGGCGGGGTGGGTGAGGACTCTCTCCTAATTCAGGAGATCAAGGACAAGCAGAAAGGATATGGAGAGTAACTTTCCTTCTACAGTTGTGTGTGTGCGTTCGGGTTGCCATCTTCCAGGCGGAGACTGGCAATCTCCTGGAATTACAAATAATCCCCAGACTACAGCGGTCAACTGCCTGGGAAAACGGCTTCCTTGGACTGTGTACCTTGCTGAGGTCCCTCGCCAGACTCTGCCCCCAAGTCTTCAGGAATTTCCCCAACCACTCAGCTGGGCATTCCCCAGGTCTGCCAATCTGGGATTGAGAAACTCCTGGAGATTTGGAGTGGACTGATGGTTGCCAGTCTCCAGGTCAGGCCTGGAGGTCCTCCACAATTTACAACTGATCTCCAGATGGCAGAGATCAGTTCCTCTGGAGAAAATGGCCGCTTGGAAGGTAGTGGCTTTATACCTTGCTGAGGCCCCTCCCCTCTCCTCCCTAAACCCCACCCTCCCCAGGCTCCACCTCCAAATGTCCAGGAATTTTGCAGCCCAGAGCGGGCCAATCTAGTGGTGGAGGTTGGGTAGGGTAAGGGCCTCAAAAGGGTATAATGCTGTCGTGCTCACCCTCCGGAGTAGCCATTTTTTGCAGGGGAACTGATCTCTGTCATCTGGAGATCAGCAGGAATCCTGTGAGAATTCCAGTCCCCACTTGGAGGTTGGCGTAGGAAGAACAAGAAGAAAAAGAAGAAGAAGAAGAGAAACCTCTTCCCACAGCAGACACCCTGAGAGGCAGGTGGGGCTGAGAGAGCTCTGAGAGAACTGTGACTGACCCAAGGTCACCCAGCTGGCTGCATGTGGAGGAGGAGTGGGGAATCAAACTCAGTTCTCCAGATTAGAGTCCGCCGCTCTTAACCACGACACCAAACTGGCTCTCAAGAAATAGATGAAGAGATACACGGGAAAGAAAGGCTGGTGATTTCTGCCCCTGATGAGGAGGCCGTTTCTGTTCTAGGCGAAGTGAACATCACGGTGACTGCTCAGTCCGTGGACTCCGAACAGCTGTGTGGGAATGAAATCGTGAAGACGCTCAGCGAAGGACAGACGGACACCATGATCAAGTCCCTTTTAGTTGAGGTTCGTGGGCTGCTTCATTCTTGGGGGTGGTCAGGGTTAAGAGATGCAGAACTGTAAATATTTATACAGGTGAACCGGTTCTCCCTGGATCACAAAAGCCTGTTCTGTATTGAAAAATATAAGGGGTTCTGCCTTTGTTTCCCAAAAAATGGGGGGCATGAATCCCAAAAGGTTAAAGGGGGGGTTAAATTGGCCGCTGTGATATAGGTTAAATTGGCCACTGTGATACAGTGATTCTGGGGCATTCTGGGAAATGTAGTCCTGCATGCTTCATGTGTGTGTGCATGGGGGGGATGTGTTCCATATACCTCAGGAAACTGTAACAAGGCCAAGGCCTAGTCTAGAAATTACCTTGTTTTTCTGCTTAGGGCCTACAAGAAATCGTATGAACCAGTTCTCGACACCGTAAAATACTTCTGTGTCAGCTAGCGTGGCCTGAGAAATTCCTAGAGATTGGGGGGAGGAATGGAAGGGGGGATTTGGGGATGGATTTCACCTAGGCTGGCTCTATGGTATAACCACGGTGTTTGCTCTCTGAAGCTGCCATGTTCTCCAGGGGAGCCGATCTCTGGGAGAACTCCAGGCCCCACCTGGAAGTTGGCAAGCCTAGCCTTTTACAAGTATAGCCCAACTGTTCTCTCACAACATTTCCGCTAGCCCCCCAGGTGCTCAGGCTACCCATACAGGACCTAAAAGAGCATGTTTCTTGCCCCTGGAGGTAATTTTGGCAGCCACAGGGGACTAGAAAGTTGCAGCTTGCAAGCCTCTCCCGTGCCCTTTGATATGGAGGGACAACCACCCTTTGCACAGGCTGAATCCCAGGTCACTGAATGCATTGGGTGTGCAGGGTGGGGAGACATTGATTTTCTCACTGACTGGTTCTGGGCGCACAGTAGAGATGCCAGCCTCCAGGTGGGACCCAAAGATCCCCTGGAATTACAGCTCATCTCCCTGTGACAGAGATCAGTTCCCCTGAAGGAAACGGATGCTTCGGAGGGTGGACTCTCTGGCACTGTACCCTGCTGGGGGGGTCCCTGTCCTCCCCAGGCTCCATCCCCAATTCTCCAGGAATTCCCCAACCCGGAGCTGGCCTCCCTAGCACACAAGGTGTCATTCTGTCGTGAAATCTCCACCACTCTCTGCTTTCCTCTTCTCATACTCAGCACATCCCCTCCATTCTCTCTATGTGCGGTATGTGTGTGTGTGTGTGGTTTTTTGGTTTCCCTCCAGCTTAGGGCTGCCAAGTGCCGGCGACTTACCGGCGGGGGGGAGTTGTTCTCCCCCCGGGAGCTCTTCTGGTGTGTGCGCTTTTGCGCACGCGCCGCGGCGACGTAATGACGTCACCCGGAGGTGACATCATCACGTTGGGGGCGTTGCCAAGGCAACGCCCCCAACGTGATGACGTCACCTCCGGGTGACGTCATTACACAGGGGGGGTCGTCCTCACCGGACCACTTCTGGGGCGGGGTTCTCCCTGCCAGCCGAATGCCGGCTGGCGGATCGGGAACCCCTATAGCGGGGGATCCCCCGCCCCCCCGGGCTGACTTGGCAGCCCTACTCCAGCTGTGTTTCCTTCCACCCTTCCTCCTGTTGGCATAGCAGCCGTTCCTGTAGCTGCCTATTCCCCATTTCTGGCCCAGTTTCTCACCCTGCCCTCTTTCCCCTCTCCCTTCCCTCTGCATGAAGCCTGAAGGCGTGGAGAAGGAGGTGGTCTTCAACTCCTTGGTCTGCGGAGCTGGTAAGTGCCTGTTTGTGCAAGACTGTGAGAGCCAGAAACCTCCTCCCTGGGCGAGGGAGATCCAGGCGCAGGTCCGCCTCATCTGGTGCTTTTGCATAGTGACCCTTCTTTGGGCTGTTGTTGACCTATGAAGTGACCTTTTCAGTGCTCTGAGACTTGCCAGGACCGCTGCTCACCATCTCCTGAGCCAGGCCGATATTGGAGAGGCGTTTTCTACCACTTTCCTGAGGGAGATGAGCCGCAGTCTCAGGATCCATGCCACAGGCAAATCCATGTAAACCAAAGCAAGGATCACAGTTACAGGAAATATAATAAACCAGGGGTGGGCAAATTGCGGCCCGGGGGCCACATGCGGCCCGCCACAGAGGTTTTTGCGGCCCGCCAAGACAGTCGGCCACGTGGTGTGATAGGGTACATTTGTCTCATTAAACTGATTCTAAAATTAAATGTGCTTGCAGCTATAGATGATATGAAATTAGCACAATAAATAAATTGGATAAAACAACCACTATTTTATTTAATTTATATTTATGGATTTTTATGATACAATTTATACCTTTTCTGAAATGCAAAGTTAACTAATGAATGCAATCATTTTAAAAGGTGCGGCCCTCCGCTAACCTCCGCTCCCACCAAGCGGCCCCCGAGCCAAAACAATTGCCCACCCCTGTAATAAACAAACAAACAAGCCCCGTGATCAAATGACAATAATATTTAATAACTCTTATAAACATCAATTATTTGGCAAGAAAAGTCCTACATCCTCATCCTCAATGAGCACCCGGTTACACACTCATTTCACCAGTCTTCCTCAGGAGTAACTTTACATAGAGGATTCAGCTTCATGTCCCTCTCAATAATCATGTTTGTTCTAGGATAATCAGAGTTGAGAAATACCAGGCATTTTCTCCAGGGGAACTGATCTTGGTCCTCCGGAGATCATTTGTAATGGCAGCAGATCTCCAGGTGCCACCAGAAGGGTAACACCCTATGAGAGAAACCCACTGCCCTCTAGCCACACTGGTCATTAGAAGCCCACCTCAACTGCATCCAAGAGTAGCCCCAGGAGATCCTTGGCCTACATTGGGTCCTCACTGTGCATTCCCCAGGTCAGCCACACAAAGATTCTGTACACACCTAGAATGGACTGAGGAATCATTCTGGTTTCCGCAGTCTACTCCAGAGTTCTGGTTGCGCCAAACAGGTTCAATCCACACTCCCCCAAAAAGCTTTACACAGCAGAACAACCCAACTCCTCTAATCCTTACCCTTTCAGGCTCATTTCACCCTTCCAGAATTGCCCGGAAGAGTCAGCTCATGATGAGCTGATCAGAAACTAAAAATAGCAATGTGGTAGATGATCTCTGGAGGAGCCCTGAATCTTCACAGTGATGGGATTTCTTTTTTTCTTTTTTTACTCCTGTTGGAGAAAGCCCATGCACGTGTTGGATGCAGAGGGCTGGAAGGGAAGAAATGATGGAAGAGGGTCAGGCTCAGAAATGCATTCATCGGTCAGAGGGAATCGGGGCTGAGTGGGGAACAGGGAAATCAGACAGCGGAAGGCAACAGGCAAAGATGTCTCTCTTTCTCTGTTTTGCATGCAGGAGAGAAAAAGGCCACCCCCATTGCCCTGACGGTCCCAGAAAATGTAGTGGAGGGTTCAGCCAGGGCCTTTTTCTGTGTGCAAGGTAAGTTTATTTACTTTTATTTTTATTTACAATATTTACGTTCCACTTTTGCGCCCAGTCAGGGTCACCAAGGCAGATAAACCATTAGACCAAACTTAATAAAAAAGTACACCGTAAAAACCGTTAAAACCAGAGCTAAAATAATATGTAACACCGCAAACAGGAAGTTAAAACACAAGGCAGGAAGGGAATGTCGGGCAGAACAAAGAACTCTTCACCCGCTGGCAGAAGACAGTGATAAAAGGAGACAGACAAATATCTAGGGGAGAGAGTTCCATAAGCTTGGAGCCACAACAAAAAAGGCCTTTCTCAAGTTGCTACAAACTGTGAGGCTTCTGTGCTAACAAGCAGTAGATCAGACCTTTGAGTTCAAGCAAAGCTCTTTATTTCTAATACTGGAACAGGTACTCGATGTTTGTTAGAGATACAGGAAATAAAATGACATGGGTTAATATACCTTCAGGCATAGGTGTTTAGACATTAAGAACCAATGAAAACGAATGCAGCAAGGTGGGAAAAAATGGCAACCGTTTGTTCTCACCAAAAGGTGGGAAAGTTATAAAAATTCCCTTCCTGCCCTGAGTGACCCAGATGTGCCATCTCTAGGCTAAACATTTGGCCAGCGACAATTAAACAGTCTCCAAGGTTGAAACAACTTTGATAAAATACTTTAGGCCTGAAAGGAGAGTGGGAGTGGACAGGATGAGATAGACACGGTTGTTTATGTGACGACCAAATATGCGGCAGGCCATCCTCCCGGGAAAAAGTAACATTAAGCAGAGCAGCTATTTCTACTTCAAGGCAGCAATAAAACAATTTGATACACTATGGCATATCGAAACAGAAAGTAGACAGGACATCACAGTAACAGAGAATACTTCTATTGTCAGACACTCTGATACAAACCTGATCTCAGAAGGTAGAGGTACAAAAAGTAAGGCTTTATAAGATGACTGGAACAGGAAGGAATGGGTATCCTGCTCTCCCTGGTATAGGGCTTTAAGTATCAACAGCATAATAGGCCACACACACCCCCGGGTTCCCCAGGTGCCTCACAAGCCACGGGGCGCCTGGGGAAGCCAAGCCGATCCAGGGAGGGAAGGCAGTTTAAACTGCCTCCCTTCCCTCGGATTCCCCATGCACCCCACAAACTGCGGGGCACCTGGGAAAGCCGATCCTGGGAGGGAGTGACGCCGTCTGGGGTGTGGCCTATTATGCTAATGAGTTCCTGCTGGGCTTTTTCTACCAAAAAAACCCTGAGAACAAAACTCAAGTCATGTGCCAGTTCACTCCTCTCTATAGAAGTGAAAGTATACTGTGGTTCATGCCCTCTTAACATCTTGATTAGATCACCGCAATGCACTTCTGTATGGGGATACCCTTGAAAAGTGTTCAGAAACTTCAACCGGTGCAGAATGCTGAATCCAGTAAGCCCCCCCCCCATCCCCTGTCGGTTGCCAGGAGGGACTTGGCAACACTAATACCACTCCACTCTAGGCCCATCTACACTGATTTCTAATTTGTTTCCAAGCCCAATTCAAGATGATGCTGTTGATATTTAAACATTTTTAAAAGAATTTTGTCGAAGATGTTCCAGAACTCAGTTCCGGTGCATACCCCCAGAAAAAAAAGCCAGCAGCCAATATACTGAGTATTAAATAAGAGGCTCCAAAAATGCCAAGTGTCTGAAAAGAGGAGCGATTTCCCCTCCTGCTCTCACTACAGGCATTCACTGAAACGAAACTGGTTCTTGTGAAGTTTTGGATGAAATCAGTTAGCTGACCTCAGAGATGCTCTGGCTATGGAAGTGAATCGTTTTGGAAAGCTGAGAAATCCGCTGCTTGCTTGAATTACGGCATACCTCAAGCTGTGCCACCCACAGAGTGGTTTATTTATTTATCGAAACATTCAAGGCAGTTTACAATAACAGTTAAAACATTTTCTTTGAAAAGCAAGAAATTAAACAGACAACCCCATATCTCCCCCCCCCCCAAGGAGGGGGCCCTCCTCACGTCTTCAGGCAGCTCACTAGGTTGTTATATGTGAGTCCCGTTTGCTCTATATTGGTAAAACGTTTGGCAAGATTAGGATGCACGTTCCTGAACATCATGCAAAGTTTTAGATGCTCTATTAGCAAGCACGAGAGATCTAGAGAGTAATCCTGAGGGGAACTGCTCAGAATCCTGCTCAGTTCCTCTTCCGTATTTGCATTTTTGTCACTTGGGTGTCCCTAATGCTTCCAGGGAGGGGGGGTGTTCTTTTCCACATGTGTTTCGCTCCCTCTACTGGTTGATTCTGTATTACATTTACTGAGAACCCCACATAAAAACCCGCGATTTTAATCTGCAGGGAGATGCGCCAGATGTGCAGTGATGTAATGTTGAATCGACCACTAGAGGGAGTAAAACACATGTAGAAAAGGGGGGGAAACCCTAAGCCATAAGGGACACTCAAGCAAAGAAGATGAGAACATGGAAGAGCCCCAGGTCTATTCAGTCGGGCTTACTCCCAGGAAGCAATACTGTCACACTACAGTGCTAGGGAGAATTACTCCAGTCTAAGCCTAGTCATTTCAGTAGGCTTAGTCAGGTGTAACTTTTTGTAGCATTCAGAAATGGAATCTCTAGGGCCACTGAAATGTCCAGTCACATGTCCAGCCCTGTAGCCAGAAATTTTGGGTTGGTGGGGCATGGGGAAATTCTGTGGGGCAGCAGGGGAGGGAGAGGAGGGGAGGGGAGGGGCAGCTGCATGCCTTCCCTGAACACCAAGCGGCAATTTTGCTGCTTGGAGATCAGGCACGGGCAGCCCCCCACTAGAAAAACAGCATTTAAGGGGAGGGAAGGGAGAGGGAGGGGTGGCTGCAAGATTTAAAGGGCCCTCCAGCTGATTGGTGGGCCACATGCCTTTTAATGCCACAGGAGGGGAGGGGCAGCCTCACGTTTGAGGGGGCAGCGCCCCAAAATGCCCCACTGTAACGACAGGCCTGAAACTTCCAGACGAGTCCACCTCTGATTGTATGTATTCTCCTTGGCGCCCATTTCTGTCCTATCTCACCATTCTCTCAGGGTGCCTTTTTCTTACCTTCTCTTCACCGTCTTTAGTAACTCCATCCATCTCGTTACTTCTTTTTCTGGCTCTCTGGTTCCACTCTTCTTTTTGCTTGCCTCCTGCGGCATTTCTCCCTTCCCAGTGGCCTTGATCCTGTGTCTTCTTCTTCCCTCCAAGGTGACATCCTCGGTTCGGCCATTCAGAACCTGCAGCACCTCCTCCGGCTCCCCTATGGCTGTGGGGAACAGAACATGGTCCTCTTTGCACCCAACATCTACATCCTGGACTATCTCAACAAGACAGAGCAACTGACTGAGGAGACCCGGTCCAAGGCCATCGGCTACCTCGTCTCCGGTGAGAAGACTCTCGGACTCTGCTTGTTACCTAAGAGGTCCCCAACCCTTTACCAGCCGGCACGCACCTTTGGGAATTCTGGCAGTGTGGTGGGCACAAAATGGCTGCCACGGGAGGTGAATCCAGCCACAGAGTGGCCGCCACGGCATATTTCCAGGCACACGGTTTCAGCTAAACATTAGGAAGAACTTCCTGACAGTTAGAGTGGTTCCTCAGTGGAACAGGCTTCCTTGGGAGGTGGTGGGCTCTCCTTCTTTGGAGGCTAGATGGCCATCTGACAGCACTGAGGATTCTGTGAACTTAGGCAGATCAGATTCTGTGAACTTAGGCAGAGAAGGGAGGGCAGGAAGGGTTGCCTCAGTGCTTAGTTCTCGTGGCCCTTTCTTACACACCCAGGGAAATGCTGATCGCCACTTTGGGGTCCGGAAGCAGTATTTTTCCAGGCCAGGTTTGGCCAGGGAACTGGAGGGGGGTTGCCTTCTTCTGGGCATGGAGCAAGGGTCACTGGGGTGGGGGGGAGTATTTGTGAATTTCCTGCATTGTGCAGGGGGTTGGACTAGGTGACCCTGAGGGTCCCTTCCAACTCTATGATTCTATGATCCTTGTGCTGTGATGGCAACTGCTGTCAAAGCAACATTTTTTTTAAATCTGCACAGCCAATCAAATCAAAAACCTTTATTAGGCATTTGTTATGCATTGCATAAACAGATCGCACAGCATCAAGAGGTAATGCAAATAACAATCATAGAGTTTTTAAAAGTTTTAAAAGTTAAAAAAGAGAGCTTTCCAAGGTTATGAATAATCAGTTCCTGGGGCCCGGAGAGACCTGGCTACTTGATAAATAATGTGAGGGTTCCCGTCAGATGCACAGTCAATCAGATCAGTGTCCAATCAGAAGCCTTGCTGGGCAAAAGCCCCGCCTGGGCGCCACTTTGGGGACCCTTGGGATCGATGATTGATGGGCAGTGCTGCCTATGAAATCTGTGCCTTTGGTAGCTTAATCAATCAAATCTGTGCAGCCCGGTCCTGTGCGTATTGACTCAGAAGGAAGCCTTGCTGAGTTCAACAGAGCTTGCACCTAAGTAGGAGTACATAGCTGAGAAGTGACACATGAGAAAACCGGGAGCTTGTGACAGCCATTCGCAGATGGAGGGGAGCACTGCTGTCACTTGCAGAAGGCCATGATGGGAAACGGCGTCTGGCACAGGGGGGAAGTTATCCTGCATAAACCGTGACTTCCATTGCAGGCTACCAGCGGCAGCTGAACTACAGGCACCCCGATGGCTCTTACAGCACTTTTGGATCTCGTGGCTTTGAGCAAGGGAACACATGGTGAGCTCCGCTGTCTCTTCTCCCTTCCCCTCCTATGCAGGTCGGTGCAGTTCTGCAAAGATACTGGAAAGCTGCCGAAGCCGTTGCTGCTGGCAAAATCCAGCTTCCTAAAGAAACTCAACTTTTCATTTTTTAAAGCAAAATACACTTGACAGCCTGTGGGCAGCCTCTGAGGGAAATCTCATGAGCGGGGCGGGGTGGGGGGAGCGGTCTGAATAAGACTTCCACTGTTCAGGGGACAGGGTTTTTTTTAGTGTCCTGGATGGCTCCTCGTCCCTCCCCCAAGCACAGAAGCCCAAATCAGTTCTGTGAAACAGAAAACAGTGGGAGAATACGTTATGCAAATAAGTGTTAAATTTATGCATGATTTGTAGGAAGTGCAGAATTTCAGTTGACTCGCTACTAAATGTTAATGTTGTTTTTTATTTGTAGCATTGAGTGTTACACACAACCATGATTATGTCACGGGGGGGGGGGGCAACTAGCGCAGACTCACAACAGCCAACGTTCCGTCATGCTGTAGAGTGACGGACAATCCAGGCTGGGGGTTTAGATGGAGAATCGGAGTTGTGAGCGGGGCTCCCGGTGAGGGCAGGGGAATCCTGTGCACCCAGGTCCCATTGTCTGCCACCACTCTGAGCAGTGGAGGGAGGAAAAAATACTGGGGGGGGGGGGAGGAAGCAGCCTTGCATACTTACTGGAAGTTGATACAGGAAGTGACAAGGGGAGCTCTAGGAATCGCTGGAAACCCTGTGGTTTTACCATAGAGTTCCCAGTGATTCCTAGAGCTTCCTTTGTCATTTCCTGTATCAACTTCCGGTAAGTATGCAAGGCTGCTTTAAAAAACAACAAACTTTCCTATGATGCTATGCCTGCCCACAACCCTCCCGTCGGTTGTGAATATGGTGGCAGATAAGGTTTTCAGTTACTGGGGATGTAAAGGGTAAGGAGCAGGTTCAGCCCTCCACCTGGATGGGGCTCCCCATCAGTCCTCTTACAGAAGGGCCCGTCTGTCATGCACATGTGTGGGGGGGAAAGAAACGCTCCGCACGGGGAGGCCAAACGGGGCCAGCTGCCTTGGCCCTGGATAGCCCAGCGCATTCTCTCAGGGATCCCGCAGGGGCGCTCAGGATGCACCAAGATGCTCTGCACCATCCAGGGGGTCCCGCAATAAAACTTTGCACACATACTAACGATGGGCATTTTGCTAAGGCTGACAAGGCTGGCTTGGGAAATTCCTGGAGATTTGGGGCTAGAGCCTGGAGGAGGTGGGGTTTGGGGAGGGACCCCAGCAGGGGTGTGATGCCATTGAGGCCCCCCTCTGAAGCGGCAGGTTTCCTCCAGGGGGGCTGATCTCTGTAGTCTGGAAATCAGTGGAAATACTGGGAGAGTTCCAGGGCCCACCTGGAGGTTGGCAAGCCTAGATTTGAGAAGGGAAAAACAAACGTCTGTCTGGCTGCCACGTTTTATCCCACCCTTCTTGCAGGAAGCTCAGGCCAGCCTGCCTGGTTCTGTCTTCCTGATTGTATCCTATCAGAACCATAGAGTTTTTTTGCAAATCCTAGAGCATTCCCCCACCTCTTGACCTCATGACATCCCTTCTGGGGTTTTTTCTTGGCAAACCCCAAGTCCAAAACTTTGACCCCTGTGCTGCACTGGTGGGGTGAATCAGAGGGCAAAACCACAAGTACCTTGACGGAAGAGGGGTCCATTTATGAAGGCGTGTCTGTTTTCCTGTGTTAGTGGAGGCCTGCTGAGTGGCTCCATCTTGGCAGGCCGCAAGAGCGCGAGGCAGGGAGGGATGACGCTCTTCTCTCCTTGCAGGCTGACGGCGTTTGTGCTCAAGTCCTTTGGGCAGGCCCGTCGCTACATCTTTATAGAAGACAAACACATCCAGGACGCTCAAGCCTTCCTGGCCATCCGGCAGAAGGAGAACGGCTGCTTCCAGAGCTCTGGACACCTCCTGAACAATGCCATCAAGGTAGAGGGTTAGGGACAACCCCCCCGAAAAAGTTCTTTAGGATGGCCTGGTTCAGCGGGTTTGTGTAAAGTACTGACTTCGGAGACGCATTGAGTGATTAGAGCTCATAGTTTATTTCAGGGGTCATTTCGTAGAAAAAAAGGTGCAGGAGCTCATTAGCATAACTCATTTGCTTAATCATTTGCATATGCCACGCCCCCTAACATACCGGAAGTGTGTCAGAAGGCAACACCCACCCCTCAGGCTCCACTCCATAGGTGAGTGAAACTGACCTGCTCTTCCTCCGTTCCCTTCCCCAGCCAATACTTGGTGCAATAAAAATAAGCGTAAAGAACACACCCTCATTCTCTTCCTGCTCCCTTGAAACCACCAGGTTTCAAGTAGACTTGAGATACCCAGGACATGTGCACCACCCATCCCTTCCCCTTCCCCTCCCCACAACAAGACACCCTGTGAGGTAGGTGGGGCTGAGAGAGGTCTTTTGAGAACTGCTCATGAGAGAACAGCTCTGAGAGAACTTGTGACTGGCCCAAGGTCACACCAGCAGCTTCATGTGGAGGAGGAATGGGGAATCAAACCCGGTTCTCCCAGATTAGAGTCCAACTCCTGACCACTACACCAAACTGATGGGGTGGAAGCTGCTGAAGGGTTTGTGAAATTTCTCCAGTACTTATGTGCCATGTGCCCAGATAAAAAATGGTGTACTTAGAAAATTTATATGCCACCTTGAGCAAGTCTCTGGAAAAGCAGCACACAGTCACAAAAGGAACAATGATAAAATTATCAATATTAAAACAAAACATTAAAAACAATAGAGACCCTAGCAGGGCTTTCCCCGGGGCGCTGCGCCTCTGCACTGCTCGGGGAAGCCGAGGAGGGGGCGGGGCTTGGTCATGTGCCCGCCCCCTGGGCTCCTCACTCCCGGAGCTGCGCTCCTGTGCGCTCCCGCTCCAACGGACCCCTGGTTTATTTAGAGGTCGAGATAAGGATGATAACCCGGACTCGCAGGTCCGCTTATATTCCCCTTCATGACCACACCCATGCACAAACCCAGCACCCGTGATTGGTTATTTACATGCCCCTGCCACCTATAGGTTTCCCTACAGATTGTGGGCTTCCCCATTGGTTCCCGGCTAGGATCCTCCAGGTCTATTGTCCTGGGAGTGAAGCTTGACAGCTTCTCCTGGCCATGTTTGTGGTCGACTGCGTGTGTGGTTTAACGGCCGGGACATAACAGTTACCCACGTTTATCTGTATTGCGTTGCCTCCGATCCTGGTTTCTGCATTGGCAAGTGTCAGCTTGCCATCTATTTTGTAGTTCATTCCAGCTTCGTCCTCCTCCTTTTCCTGGCTTGCCTCTGCCCTGTCCATTGCGGTTGCCCCAGCGGTTATGTGGCTGTATGGAGCGACTGCCTCTGTTCCTATATGGGGAGTGCCGCCCATTGTTGGTGAATGTTACTGTCTCGATGGGCTCTAGGGTTCTCCAGGAGGTTTTAGTGGGCTGGGAGGAGGTCATCTGAAAGCTGGAACAGTTAATCCGAAAGCTCACTTGGGGAGCAGTTCAAGAGCCAACAAGGAAGGGTCTTTGAGCTGACAGCGGCCCCCTCTGTCTTGTGTCCTGCAGGGTGGGGTGGACGATGAGGCCACTCTGTCTGCTTACATCACAATCGCCCTGCTGGAGATTCCTCTGCCTGTCTCGGTAAGTACCCTTCTCTCGGTAAGTACCCTTTTATTGCGGGAGGGGGCCGTGGGAACATGCTTCCGTTTCAGAACTACAGGTGACTGTTTTCCAGAAGAGCCTGTATTTCTGGCCACCTCTGCTCTACGTTCTAGAAGCAACCGTTCTTATAAACAATTTATTTTAAAAATTACCATTTACATGTCATAAAGAATTACATAAGGCACAAATCCCATCCCTTAATTTTTTTCTTTAAAAAAATGACAAAAACATCATTATGGTTGTGACACACGTAAAAATGCTGTTAAAATGACGTTTGCTTTGTTGCAATTTCATTTTAAATCTTCCTTGCCGGCTTGGAAATCGCATTTATTTTATTTTTATTTTATTGGATTTGTATCCCGCTCTTGTGCATAGCAGGCTCAGGGCAGGTTCCGTCAGAGATGAGGAACAATCTACAAAGAATGAAAAACAGTTAAAGCCCTGAATAGAATAACGATTCTTTCCTGGAGTCCTGCCTACCCCCTACCACTACCTCCTCCGGGGTGACCTCCTCCCTGGCCCAGCCACCTCCGTGAGCCCTTCTTCCCTGCTTAGATGACATGCCCTTTGGGGAGGGTCTTTCCATTGGTTTGTTCTGCTCAGCCCCTGAGCCCACATTGGTGCTGGGTGGGTTTGTCAGTGGGTGTACGCAGGTGCCTTCAAGCCCAGCACGGGTGTGTGTGTGTGTGTCTCACCAAGCCTTCGGAGACAGCACGGATGGCTTCAGATGAACATCTTTGTCCTTCTCTCTTTAGCATTTGTTGGTGCGTAACGCTCTCTTCTGCCTGGAGACCGCAGCACAGGCCAAAGACCTCCACGTCTACTCCGGGGCTCTGCTGGCTTACGCCTTTGCCTTGGCGGGGAAGGAGGAAAAGAGGGAAGAGATGTTGGCCTTCCTCGAGGAGGCCGCCGTACATGAAGGTGAGGAGAGAAGCCCTGGGCAGGATGGAACGTTTCAAGAGAGACTCGCTCATCGGCCCTGCTGTCTGTTTCCTGACCAAGGAGGCGATGTGTCTGTCGGGCCTCCCAGTACTTCTCATGCAGGAACACAGCACTTCCAACTCCCTCTGCTGGATTTGAGAAGGGAGGGTGTAAGGCACAGTGGCTAAAAATGTATCCTGGTTGGATGGAGCTAATCCCCTCTGGCCCGACCTGGATGCCCCCAGGCTAGCCTGATCTGGTCCGATCTCAGAGCTAAGCCGGGCCACGCCCGGTTAGGACTAGGATGGGAGACTACCAAGGAAGCCCAAGGTTGCCACACAGAGGCAGCCAATGGCAAACCACCTCTGAACTTGCATCACGCCTGCTACCCCTCTGCATATCACACCCAATCCAATCAAGCCCTCTCTTCTCATTTGCCCGCTTATGTCATTCGGCACCTGAAATCACTCCACTCTCCCAGACGGAAGGACAGAGTGATTCACATTCTAGCTGTATCTGAAGAAGTGAGCCGTGACTCAGGAAAGCTCCTCCTCCGCCACAGATTTTGCTAGTCTTCGAGGTGCTGCTGGACTCGTGCTCTTTTCTCCTGCTACAGGCAGACAGACATGGCGACCCATCTTGATCCACCTCTGAAAAGTCCCTTGCCATGAAAACCCCATGAAGGGTCGCCCTAAGTCAGCTGCGACTAGACGGCCCTTTCTGCCATCACCATTAACCTGCAGCTGATGTCACCCAGCGCTTAGCACGAGAGGTGGGCTCCGAGAGGCCATCTCACCCACCGGATCAGTTTGCCACCTGTTGGCTTGTAAGAAGATCAGATCTTTGATGAACTGCTCACCTGTGCATACGTTCACAGAGAGAGAGGGGGGGGGGAGAGAGAGAAAGAGAGCGCCTCTACAGTCACAGAGGACTGCTTCCCCCCCTGACCCCTCCTCATCTGCTGCTTGGCACAGTCCTTAAATGCACAAAAAAATGACTCTTCACACTTGGGTGACTTACAGTCACCAGCTCTCTCCCTCTGTCCATTCCGGCACCTCTGCATTCTCACACTGCTTGATGGAAACTGCCGGGTCTTCGACAATTTTACCCCACCCCTCTGCCAGATCTCCGCAGTTCAAACTTGATAGACCCCAAAAAATTCAGCTGGTGATCCTCTGTCTTTTGCCTGGGTGCGCCCCGCAGTTTTCTCACGATTCTACCTGGTTGGGGATTCCCGTCAGTAGCTTCTCCTGCTCCATCCAACTTGGGATTGCTCTTTAACCACTGTGTCTTACACCTCCCTTCTCCAATTTCAGATGGGTTGGAGAACGCTTGGCAATTAAAAGTCTCAGTTGCAGACAGGTCTGGGAGGAAAACCGGTCTCCTGGCAGCCAGAGGTCCAGCGCTGTGGCCTAAAATTGGAGAGAGCAGATTTGCTACAACTTGCGCAAACACACACTTCATACTTGAACTGGTAGCACCTAAGGGCATAATTGGGTCCTTCCGGGCCTTCTTGTCTCAAAGACCTTGTCACAGAGAGAGATTTCTTCTCTCGTCTTGCTCTCTGCCTGACCTGGATACTTTCCTTGAACAAAAACCCCAAATAAGGAAGAAACAAACACCCACAGCTGACAAACACACAAAAGAGCAAGTGATGCCACAGTGAATTTTTAAAAAGATCAAAGAAACAGGTGGGGGTGGGGGTTGGGGAAGAATTCCTTAGTTCAGGGGTGGGCAAATTGCGGCCCGGGGGCCACATGCGGCCTGCCACAGAGTTTTTTGCGGCCCGCCAAGACAGTTGGCCACTGTCAGCACCTG
Source organism: Lepidodactylus listeri (assembly GCA_029233225.1). Lineage (NCBI taxonomy): Eukaryota > Metazoa > Chordata > Lepidosauria > Squamata > Gekkonidae > Lepidodactylus > Lepidodactylus listeri. Next base: position 147,723,602 of record JARCFY010000004.1, read on the forward strand.
AGGAGCTGCAGCTTGAACTTATTGACATGCAGTCAGATCACACTGTGAAAGAAATGTTTAATGCTGTGACATTAGTTGACTTTTACAAATCTTTGTCTGCTGAAAAGTTTCCATGTATGAAGAAATTTGCTGGGAAAATGTTCTCTATATTTGGGTCTGCATATATTTGTGAGCAAAGTTTTTCTTGCATGAAGGTCAACAAGAGTAAATATAGATGCTCTTCGACAGACATTAACTTGCAGGCTGCGATGAGAATCTCAACAAGCAATCTCACTCCTGATTTCAAAAAAATTGTAGAAAAGTGTGATAGGGCACATTTGTCTCATTAAACTGATTCTAAAATTAAATGTGCTTGCAGCTATAGACGATAGGAAATCAGCACAGTAAATAAATTGAATAAAACCACCACTATTTTATTTCATTTATATTTATGGATTTTGATGATACAATTGATACTTTTTCTGAAAGGCAGAGTTAACTAATGAATGCCATCATTTTAAAAGGTGCGGCCCTCCGCTAACCTCCGCTCCCACAAAGCGGGCCCCCGAGCCAAAACAATCGCCCACCCCTGCGCTTAGTTCCTAGATTTAAGGAATATCTGCGATTGCTGATAATGCAGAAAGGAAAGCAAAAAAAAAAGGTGAAGCGTTTGCACGGGGGCTCTGGCCAAACGAGGCTGTTTTGAGAAGGAAACTCTTTAAGCCTCACATGTGACATCGGGGTTGCCAGCCTCTGGGCTGGGAAGAGCCTGCAGAAGGCAGGGCTCGGGGTGGGGAGGGACCACAGCCGGGTATAACGCCATAGAGTCCACGGTCCAAAGCAGCCACCTGCGCTTGTTCATCTGGAGATCAGTTGTCATAGCTGGCGATCTCCAGGTGCCACCTGGAGGTTGGCAGTACGATGTGAGATTGCCCATAACTCCTTCTCTCCCTGCAGAGGACGGCTCCGTTCATTGGCAGAGGCCTGGCAGACAACAGGAGGAGGCCGGGCAGCTCTTCTTCCAGCCCCGAGCCCCCTCCGCAGAGGTAGAGATGACCTCTTACGTTCTCCTGGCTCACCTCACCAAACGCCCAGCGCCGTCCCCGGAGACTCTGACGAAGGCCTCCCGCATCGTCAGGTGGCTTAGCAAGCAGCAGAACCCCACTGGCGGGTTCTCGTCCACCCAGGTAAGCGCTTTCCCGCTGAGGTGCTGGCAAGGTCGGCTTGGTTTTGTTTTGCCTCCCAAGTTTTCGAGGCGCTGCTTGCAAGCAGCAGACAAATTGCCATCGGAGCAAAGGGGGCTCACAGAGCGCGAAATGTGATTTTGATCCTCTTCCCCAGATTTATCTCTGTTTCCTGCTTATATTCTTCTTGGGCGACTTTTAGCTTTGCTCAGGGGTCATTTCGTAGAAAAAGAGGTGCAGGAGCTCATTAGCATAACTCATTTGCATATGCCACACCCCCTAACATACAGAAAGTGTGTCAGAAGGCATCTTTATAGAAGACAAACACATCCAGGACGCTCAAGGCTCCCTGGCCATCCGGCAGAAGGAGAACGGCTGCTTCCAGAGCTCTGGACACCTCCTGAACAATGCCATCAAGGTAGAGGGTTAGGGACAACCCCCCCGAAAAAGTTCTTTAGGATGGCCTGGTTCAGCGGGTTTGTGTAAAGTACTGACTTCGGAGACGCATTGAGTGATTAGAGCTCATAGTTTATTTCAGGGGTCATTTCGTAGAAAAAAAGGTGCAGGAGCTCATTAGCATAACTCATTTGCATAACTCATTTGCATATGCCACACCCCCTAACATACCGGAAGTGTGTCAGAAGGCAACACCCACCCCTCAGGCTCCACTCCACAGGTGAGTGAAACTCACCTGCTCTTCCTCCGTTCCCTTCCCCAGCCAATACTTGGTGCAATAAAAATAAGCGTCAAGAACACACCCTCATTCTCTTCCTGCTCCCTTGAAACCACCAGGTCTCAAGTAGACTTGAGATACCCAGGACATGTGCACCACCCATCCCTTCCCCTTCCCCTCCCCACAACAAGACACCCTGTGAGGTAGGTGGGGCTGAGAGAGGTCTTTTGAGAACTGCTCATGAGAGAACAGCTCTGAGAGAACTTGTGACTGGCCCAAGGTCACACCAGCAGCTGCATGTGGAGGAGTGGGGAATCAAACCCGGTTCTCCCAGATTAGAGTCCAACTCCTGACCACTACACCAAACTGATGGGGTGGAAGCTGCTGAAGTGTTGGTGAAATTTCTCCAGTACTTATGTGCCATGCGCCCAGATAAAAAATGGTATACTTAGAAAATTTATATGCCACCTTGAGCAAGTCTCTGGAAAAGCAGCACACAGTCATAAAAGGAACAATGATAAAATTATCAATATTAAAACAAAACATTAAAATCAATAGAGACCCTAGCAGGGCTTTCCCCGGGGGGCTGCGCCTCTGCACTGCTCGGGGAAGCCGAGGAGGGGGTGGGGCTTGGTCATGTGCCCGCCCCCTGGGCTCCTCACTCCCAGAGCTGCGCTCCTGTGCGCTCCCGCTCCAACGGACCCCTGGCTTTGCTTCAGGAGCTGCACAAGCAGTGTTACGACCTCCAGGGAAAGTTCTTTGTCCTCCCCCTCCTTGGTGTGGGTGGTAGGGCTGTGTCTTCTTCTTCTTGTTCTAGAGAATTTCCCCAACTGCATTTCCTTTCCTGCATTCCATTGAAATGGGAAGGGGCTGAAACTGGGGAAATGGGGGGGGGGGGCTCGTGGCAAGAGGATCTGGGCAACAGGACGAATGGTGCCTCCCCTGGGATGTGTATGGGGCCTGGGATGTATATGGGGACTCTGTTCATCCCGTAGCGATTTTTTGATCAGAGATGATGCTTTGGCAGTCTTGCTGCCCTGTGGACCAGACTCTTGTTTTTGCCTTGTGTTGGTGTGCTTTTCGGTAATAACTTTTGGTTCAGTTCTTCCTCGGCACGATGGATACAGACCCTGGACAAAGGAGATGTATACTGCTGCCTCTGTCAGTGAGACGGGTCTGAGAGCATGAGGGCAAACAGAGGGGTAAATGGAGTGAGTGATTAAAACCCAAGTCTCGTCTATATCCGGATCCCTCCCCAGTGGGGACCCGAAGATTACTAGAACCTCACAAAAACAACCCTGTGAGGTAAGACTGTTACCCAAAGAGGCAGTCTCCACTTAAGCTGGGGGAATTAGCAAGAGGAGACAGAGCAAGAGGCGGGTAACTGAGATTCTCCGCCTATGTATACCAGGATCTTTCCCTTTAAGAGAACTCTCAAATAAACTGCAGATGTTCAGCTGGAAAGGTTTTTATTAAAAAGGGAAAGAATAAAATAAAAATGCACACAATAAACACACACAAGACACTTACAAGAGCTAATTAAGGAAATCAGGGAGGAAAGAGGATAGCTGTTTAGGGATGGGTGACTCTTTCCAGTCTTGGTGAGGTCCGTGGATGCAGCAGATCTTGAGAGAAAATGGCCAGCGTTGTGTTCTGTGAAGGAGAGAAAAAGAAGCCCACAAAGTGGGGGCATATGTGGTTGCATAACAAACGCACACACAAACAGCTGGGTCAGCCGGGTGACACATTTATACGGCAAAATGTACTCTGAGGCCCTTGCCAGAAAACAGTGACTTAATGGCTTTACTGGAGGTCGCCCAAAAAGGTGTGAGAGACTTGATGGCTCCACAGGTACCAGACAGGATGGGCAACTGGGAAGGTGAATAGACTTAAGCGTTGATTCATTGGAGCTTAATCAGGGGGTGATGGGTGAGGGGAAGTGAGGCTGGGGTGTTGATGGGAATTAGGCTGAGTGAATCAATAGGTCCGTGGTGACCCGTTGTTCTCAAATTGTGCATCTCTCTAGGGCAAGGAGGGGGTGTAGCCGGCCAGCTGCTCTGACTTGCGTTTTGAAACTGGTTGGCATCCATCTGGGTCCCTTGTGGCCCAAGCAGTGCCCGGCATGAAGACACCGGGGTGATGTATGGAGAGCTGTTTCTGCCTCTCTAAGCTATAAACTGCCCCTCTGGGAGGGGAGGGGGGTCTGACTGCTAACAGGATCGGCTGAGAGACAGAGAGGGTGACCGCCCTAAGGTCACCCGTGAGCAAGCAGAGGGGGAGTTTGAACCACGGTCTCCCAGACTCCAGTCCAGCACTCTTACCGCGAGACCGCCTTGGCTCTTATCCCTGGGACAGCCTCACTTAACCTGGATTCCTGTTGCAGGACACTGTGGTTGCCCTGCAGGCCCTGTCCCTGTATGGGGCTTTCACCTACTCCAAGAGCGGAGCCCCTGCAGAAGTGAAACTGCTCTCCGGGGACGACGTCCAGCACCAGTTCCAGGTGGACAGCACCAACCGCCTGGTGCTTCAGTGCGGACCTGTGGCCGGAGTGCCAGGAGAGTACAGCAGAGAAGTGACTGGGGAAGGGTGCGTCTATGTGCAGGTGAGTGTTGCAGGGGTGCTTGGGAAAGTGCTGGGGGGGCGGAGTTCCCTGTGGAGACAGTGGGATGAAGAGACAAAGGAACACAAAGCAAGAAGAGACAGAATGAAGAACGTGGACAAGGAAAGAAAGGAAGGTCAGGGCCAGCAGCTCCTTTATCTTACTGGGGAAGTTCCTCCTGGGTCCTGCAGGCCCACTTGTGGCCAGGAGCAAGCAGAGCCAACGGGTCTGGTCAGGCCCATAGCTATGGTGGGCTTTCGGGGGGTTTGACCCCTTCCTTAAAGGCACAGCCTCAGAAGAATTTCTCCTGTAAATGCTTTTTTCAATCATTCTAAAAGATTTTTTAAAGGCGTGCACCCCTTTAAGAAGACTAGAGTGTTGTAGCTGGGTAATTCCGACACTGAGCAAGGGGGTTGGAGTAGGTGACCTCTAGGATCCCTTCTAACTCTCTGTCAAGAAACTGGTCTCCCTTAAGAGAGTTTTTCTGCCTAAGTGTGCAGTTTCTTGACTATAGAAGTCATCACCCCCACCTGCCGGCTTGCTATCTGAATTGTTGCTTAGGCTGGCAGAAGTGATTAACTGCAGCAGCTGAGAACTGTCTTCTAAAGTGGTTGACAGCTTGCAGTTTAGAGATCTCTCCTGGTCACAGCTTTCTATTGGCTAAATAGTCTCTGTAGAGTAGACAGTTTGAGAAGACTCAGAGAGAGAAGAGTAGCTGAGTCATAATCCTCAGAATTCTGGCTTCTCTTTCTGCTGCCCCAACCAGAAACAAATTTGCCCCACAAGCCGCAAAATCCTGGCTACAGGCCTGGGTCTGGTGCTGTGTTAGTGTCCCAATCTGCCCCAGAGCAGGAGGAGGCCGGAGAAAAGCAGAGGGGAGGTGGGAAGGGCTGTAGATCCAGAGACTGTGCCTTCGACTGTGTGAGCAGGACGCATCGTCTTGTGATACAGAGAGGAGCCTTGGTTGTCCAGCCTAGGCAGAATGTAGACTTCAGCCTCACAAGTACCCTCACCGGGCAGAGCTGTCGGCTCACAGCTCGGTGCAGGTGGCAAAGTCTGGTTTGTTTTAAGGGTGGAGACTTTGCCTTGGAGAGAGACACACATCACAGTGCCGTTTCCGTTCCAGACCACCTTGAAATACAACGTGCATCCCCGCCATGAGGGCGAACCTTTCACACTGGAGGTGCACACGGTTCCTGAGGCTTGCGAGGGACCCAAAGCCCACAGGGTCTTTGACGTGGCTCTAAATGTCAGGTAACTGCATCCGAGGCGACACCTGGGCAGGCATCTAGGCTGGTTTGCGGCAGAATGGGCAACAACAAACCTTTGTGGAGGAAATCTACACAATGCCTTGATGAATTATCAGCTAACCATTTAGAGAAGCTCAAGCAAGCAAGCAATGCTATAGTGGCTAGACTCAGGACACGACTACAGGTGATGCTGCGTGTTTCCTGAACAGAATTCCCAGAGGGATTTTTCCTTTAGAAATCATACACATCAGGCCTGAATTTGACTTGTGGCGGGGTGTGGGTTTGTGGGTGTCATTTAAGCCTTCCTCATCGTCTGCTGTGTTCCTGACCTGAAAGAGTCCCGAAGGAAAAGCTATTTGTCCCATTGGAACACCACTCTAGAGCTCACCTCCTCGGGTCCTCTCAGGCAACCGGAACACCACTCTAGAGCTCACCTCCTCAGGTTCTCCCAGGGAGGTTGCCTGAGAGGACCCGAGGAGGTGAGCTCTAGAGTGGTGTTCCGGTTGCCTGAGAGAACCTGATGAAGTGAGCTTTAGAGTGGTGTTCTGGTTGCCTGAGAGGACCTGAAGAAGGGAGCTCTAGAGTGGTGTTCCTGTTGCCTGAGAGAACCTGAGGAGGTGAGCTCTAGAGTGGTGTTCTGGTTGCCTGAGAAGACCTGAGGAAGGGAGCTCTAGAGTGGTGTTCCTGTTGCCTGAGAGAACCTGAGGAAGTGAGCTCTAGAGTGGTGTTCTGGTTACCTGAGAGGACCTGAAGAAGGGAGCTCTAGAGTGGTGTTCCTGTTGCCTGAGAGAACCTGAAGAAGGGAGCTCTAGAGTGGTGTTCCTGTTGCCTGAGAGAACCTGAGGAGGTGAGCTCTAGAGTGGTGTTCCGGTTGCCTGAGAGGACCCGAGGAGGTGAGCTCTAGTAGTGGTGTTCTGGTTGCCTGAGAGGACCTGAAGAAGGGAGCTCTAGAGTGGTGTTCCTGTTGCCTGAGAGAACCTGAGGAGGTGAGCTCTAGAGTGGTGTTCTGGTTGCACAAGAGAACCTGAGGAGGTGAGCTCTAGAGTGGTGTACCGGTTGCCTGAGAGAACCTGAGGAAGTGAGCTCTAGAGTGGTGTTCCGGTTGCCTGAGAGGACCTGAAGAAGGGAGCTCTAGAGTGGTGTTCCGGTTGCCTGAGAGGACCCGAGGAGGTGAGCTCTAGAGTGGTGTTCCTGTTGCCTCTAGAGCTCACCTCCTTGGGTCCTCTCAGGCAACAGGAACACCATTCTAGAGCTCACTTCCTCAGGTTCTCTCAGGCAACCGGAACACCACTCTAGAGCTCACCTCCTCGGGTCCTCTCAGGCAACAGGAACACCATTCTAGAGCTCCCTTCTTCAGGTCCTCTCAGGCAACTGGAACACCACTCTAGAGCTCACCTCCTCAGGTTCTCTCAGGCAACAGGAACACCACTCTAGAGCTCACCTCCTCAGGTTCTCTCAGGCAACAGGAACACCACTCTAGAGCTCCCTTCTTCAGGTCCTCTCAGGCAACCGGAACACCGCTCTAGAGCTCACCTCCTCGGGTCCTCTCAGGCAACAGGAACACCATTCTAGAGCTCCCTTCTTCAGGTCCTCTCAGGCAACCGGAACACCATTCTAGAGCTCCCTTCTTCAGGTCCTCTCAGGCAACCAGAACACCACTCTAGAGCTCACTTCCTCAGGTTCTCTCAGGCAACAGGAACACCACTCTAGAGCTCACTTCCTCAGGTTCTCTCAGGCAACCGGAACACCACTCTAGAGCTCACCTCCTCAGGTTCTCTTGTGCAACCAGAACACCACTCTAGACCTCACCTCCTCAGGTTCTCTCAGGCAACAGGAACACCACTCTAGAGCTCCCTTCTTCAGGTCCTCTCAGGCAACCAGAACACCACCCTAGAGCTCACCTCCTCGGGTCCTCTCAGGCAACAGGAACACCATTCTAGAGCTCCCTTCTTCAGGTCCTCTCAGGCAACAGGAACACCGCTCTAGAGCTCACCTCCTCGGGTCCTCTCAGGCAACAGGAACACCATTCTAGAGCTCCCTTCTTCAGGTCCTCTCAGGCAACCGGAACACCACTCTAGAGCTCCCTTCTTCAGGTCCTCTCAGGCAACCGGAACACCACTCTAGAGCTCACTTCCTCAGGTTTTCTCAGGAAACCGGAACACCACTCTAGAGCTCACCTCCTCAGGTTCTCTCAGGCAACAGGAACACCATTCTAGAGCTCCCTTCTTCAGGTCCTCTCAGGCAACCGGAACACTGCTCTAGAGCTCACCTCCTCGGGTCCTCTCAGGCAACAGGAACACCATTCTAGAGCTCCCTTCTTCAGGTCCTCTCAGGCAACCGGAACACCACTCTAGAGCTCACTTCCTCAGGTTCTCTCAGGCAACCGGAACACCACTCTAGAGCTCACCTCCTCGGGTCCTCTCAGGCAACAGGAACACCATTCTAGAGCTCCCTTCTTCAGGTCCTCTCAGGCAACTGGAACACCGCTCTAGAGCTCACCTCCTCGGGTTCTCTCAGGCAACAGGAACACCACTCTAGAGCTCCCTTCTTCAGGTCCTCTCAGGCAACAGGAACACCGCAATAGAGCTCACCTCCTCGGGTCCTCTCAGGCAACAGGAACACCACTCTAGAGCTCACCTCCTCCGGTCCTCTCAGGCAACCGGAACACCACTCTAGAGCTCACCTCCTCAGGTTCTCTCAGGCAACAGGAACACCACTCTAGAGCTCCCTTCTTCAGGTCCTCTCTGGCAACAGGAACACCGCTCTAGAGCACACCTCCTCGGGTCCTCTCAGGTAACAGGAACACCATTCTAGAGCTCCCTTCTTCAGGTCCTCTCAGGAAACAGGAACACCGCTCTAGAGCTCACCTCCTCGGGTCCTCTCAGGCAACCGGAACAGCACTCTAGAGCTCCCTTCTTCAGGTCCTCTCAGGCAACCGGAACACCACTCTAGAGCTCACTTCCTCAGGTTTTCTCAGGCAACCGGAACACCACTCTAGAGCTCACCTCCTCAGGTTCTCTCAGGCAACAGGAACACCATTCTAGAGCTCCCTTCTTCAGGTCCTCTCAGGCAACCGGAACACCGCTCTAGAGCTCACCTCCTCGGGTCCTCTCAGGCAACCGGAACACCACTCTAGAGCTCACCTCCTCAGGTTCTCTCAGGCAACAGGAACACCATTCTAGAGCTCCCTTCTTCAGGTCCTCTCAGGCAACCGGAACACCACTCTAGAGCTCACTTCCTCAGGTTCTCTCAGGCAACCGGAACACCACTCTAGAGCTCACCTCCTCGGGTCCTCTCAGGCAACAGAAACACCATTCTAGAGCTCCCTTCTTCAGGTCCTCTCAGGCAACAGGAACACCGCTCTAGAGCTCACCTCCTCGGGTCCTCTCAGGCAACAGGAACACCATTCTAGAGCTCCCTTCTTCAGGTCCTCTAAGGCAACCGGAACACCACTCTAGAGCTCACTTCCTCAGGTTCTCTCAGGCAACCGGAACACCACTCTAAAGCTCACCTCCTCCGGTCCTCTCAGGCAACCGGAACACCACTCTAGAGCTCACCTCCTCAGGTTCTCTCAGGCAACAGGAACACCACTCTAGAGCTCCCTTCTTCAGGTCCTCTCTGGCAACAGGAACACCGCTCTAGAGCACACCTCCTCGGGTCCTCTCAGGCAACAGGAACATTATTCTAGAGCTCCCTTCTTCAGGTCCTCTCAGGAAACAGGAACACCGCTCTAGAGCTCACCTCCTTGGGTTCTCTCAGGCAACTGGAACACCACTCTAGAGCTCACCTCCTCAGGTTCTCTTGTGCAACCAGAACACCACTCTAGAACTCATCTCCTCAGGTTCTCTCAGGCAACAGGAACACCACTCTAGAGCTCACCTCCTCAGGTTCTCTCAGGCAACCGGAACACCACTCTACAGCTCACCTCCTCCGGTCCTCTCAGGCAACCGGAACACCACTCTAGAGCTCACCTCCTCAGGTTCTCTCAGGCAACAGGAACACCACTCTAGAGCTCCCTTCTTCAGGTCCTCTCAGGCAACCGGAACACCACTCTAGAGCTCACTTCCTCAGGTTTTCTCAGGCAACCGGAACACCACTCTAGAGCTCACCTCCTCAGGTCCTCTCAGGCAACCGGAACACCACTCTAGAGCTCACTTCCTCAGGTTCTCTCAGGCAACCGGAACACCACTCTAGAGCTCACCTCCTCGGGTCCTCTCAGGCAACAGAAACACCATTCTAGAGCTCCCTTCTTCAGGTCCTCTCAGGCAACTGGAACACCGCTCTAGAGCTCACCTCCTCGGGTTCTCTCAGGCAACAGGAACACCACTCTAGAGCTCCCTTCTTCAGGTCCTCTCAGGCAACAGGAACACCGCTCTAGAGCTCACCTCCTCGGGTCCTCTCAGGCAACAGGAACACCATTCTAGAGCTCCCTTCTTCAGGTCCTCTAAGGCAACTGGAACACCACTCTAGAGTTCACTTCCTCAGGTTCTCTCAGGCAACCGGAACACCACTCTAAAGCTCACCTCCTCCGGTCCTCTCAGGCAACCGGAACACCACTCTAGAGCTCACCTCCTCAGGTTCTCTCAGGCAACAGGAACACCACTCTAGAGCTCCCTTCTTCAGGTCCTCTCTGGCAACAGGAACACCGCTCTTGAGCACACCTCCTCGGGTCCTCTCAGGCAACAGGAACATTATTCTAGAGCTCCCTTCTTCAGGTCCTCTCAGGAAACAGGAACACCGCTCCAGAGCTCACCTCCTCGGGTCCTCTCAGGCAACCAGAACACCACTCTAGAGCTCCCTTCTTCAGGTCCTCTCAGGCAACCGGAACACCACTCTAGAGCTCACTTCCTCAGGTTCTCTCAGGCAACCGGAACACCACTCTAGAGCTCACCTCCTCAGGTTCTCTCAGGCAACAGGAACACCATTCTAGAGCTCACTTCCTCAGGTTCTCTCAGGCAACCGGAACACCACTCTAGAGCTCACCTCCTCGGGTCCTCTCAGGCAACAGGAACACCACTCTAGAGCTCACTTCCTCAGGTTCTCTCAGGCAACCGGAACACCACTCTAGAGCTCACCTCCTCAGGTTCTCTTGTGCAACCAGAACACCACTCTAGAGCTCACCTCCTCAGGTTCTCTCAGGCAACAGGAACACCACTCTAGAGCTCCCTTCTTCAGGTCCTCTCAGGCAACAGGAACACCATTCTAGAGCTCCCTTCTTCAAGTCCTCTCAGGAAACAGGAACACCGCTCTAGAGCTCACCTCCTCGGGTCCTCTCAGGCAACCAGAACACCACTCTAGAGCTCCCTTCTTCAGGTCCTCTCAGGCAACCGGAACACCACTCTAGAGCTCACTTCCTCAGGTTTTCTCAGGCAACCGGAACACCACTCTAGAGCTCACCTCCTCAGGTCCTCTCAGGCAACAGGAACACCATTCTAGAGCTCCCTTCTTCAGGTCCTCTCAGGCAACCGGAACACCGCTCTAGAGCTCACCTCCTCGGGTCCTCTCAGGCAACAGGAACACCATTCTAGAGCTCCCTTCTTCAGGTCCTCTCAGGCAACCGGAACACCACTCTAGAGCTCACTTCCTCAGGTTCTCTCAGGCAACCGGAACACCACTCTAGAGCTCACCTCCTCCGGTCCTCTCAGGCAACCGGAACACCACTCTAGAGCTCACCTCCTCAGGTTCTCTCAGGCAACAGGAACACCACTCTAGAGCTCCCTTCTTCAGGTCCTCTCAGGCAACAGGAACACCGCTCTAGAGCTCACCTCCTCGGGTCCTCTCAGGCGACAGGAACACCATTCTAGAGCTCCCTTCTTCAGGTCCTCTCAGGAAACCGGAACACCACTCTAGAGCTCCCTTCTTCAGGTCCTCTCAGGCAACCAGAACACCACTCTAGAGCTCACTTCCTCAGGTTCTCTCAGGCAACAGGAACACCACTCTAGAGCTCACTTCCTAGGTTCTCTCAGGCAACCGGAACACCACTCTAGAGCTCACCTCCTCAGGTTCTCTTGTGCAACCAGAACACCACTCTAGAGCTCACCTCCTCAGGTTCTCTCAGGCAACAGGAACACCACTCTAGAGCTCCCTTCTTCAGGTCCTCTCAGGCAACAGGAACACCGCTCTAGAGCTCACCTCCTCGAGTCCTCTCAGGCAACAGGAACACCATTCTAGAGCTCCCTTCTTCAGGTCCTCTCAGGCAACAGGAACACCACTCTAGAGCTCACTTCCTCAGGTTCTCTCAGGCAACAGGAACACCACTCTAGAGCTCAATTCCTCAGGTTCTCTCAGGCAACAGGAACACCACTCTAGAGCTCACTTCCTCAGGTTCTCTCAGGCAACAGGAACACCACTCTAGAGCTCACCTCCCCAGGTTCTCTCAGGCAACAGGAACACCACTCTAGAGCTCACCTCCTCAGGTTCTCTCAGGCAACCAGAACACCACTCTAGAGCTCACTTCCTCAGGTTCTCTCAGGCAACAGGAACACCACTCTAGAGTTCACCTCCTCGGGTCCTCTCAGGCAACAGGAACACCACTCTAGAGCTCACCTCCTCGGGTCCACTCAGGCAACTGGAACACCACTCTAGAGCTCACCTCCTTGGGTTCTCTCAGGCAACTGGAACACCACTCTAGAGTTCACCTCCTCAGGTTCTCTTGTGCAACCAGAACACCACTCTAGGGCTCACCTCCTTGGGTTCTCTCAGGCAACTGGAACACCACTCTAGAGCTCACCTCCTCAGGTTCTCTTGTGCAACCAGAACACCACTCTAGAACTCATCTTCTCAGGTTCTCTCAGGCAACAGGAACACCACTCTAGAGGTCACCTCCTCAGGTTCTCTCAGGCAACCAGAACACCACTCTAGAGCTCACCTCCTCAGGTTCTCTCAGGCAACTGGAACACCACTCTAGAGTTCACCTCCTCAGGTTCTCTCAGGCAACAGGAACACCACTCTAGAGCTCACCTCCTCAGGTTCTCTCAGGCAACTGGAACACCACTCTAGAACTCATCTCCTCAGGTTCTCTCAGGCAACAGGAACACCACTCTAGAGCTCACCTCCTCGGGTCCACTCAGGCAACTGGAACACCACTCTAGAGCTCACCTCCTTGGGTTCTCTCAGGCAACTGGAACACTACTCTAGAGTTCACCTCCTCAGGTTCTCTTGTGCAACCAGAACACCACTCTAGAGCTCACCTCCTTGGGTTCTCTCAGGCAACTGGAACACCACTCTAGAGCTCACCTCCTCAGGTTCTCTTGTGCAACCAGAACACCACTCTAGAACTCATCTCCTCAGGTTCTCTCAGGTAACAGGAACACCACTCTAGAGCTCACCTCCTCAGGTTCTCTCAGGCAACCAGAACACCACTCTAGAGCTCACCTCCTCAGGTTCTCTCAGGCAACTGGAACACCACTCTAGAGTTCACCTCCTCAGGTTCTCTCAGGCAACAGGAACACCACTCTAGAGCTCACCTCCTCAGGTTCTCTCAGGCAACTGGAACACCACTCTAGAACTCATCTCCTCAGGTTCTCTCAGGCAACCAGAACACCACTCTAGAGCTCACTTCCTCAGGTTCTCTCAGGCAACAGGAACACCACTCTAGAGCTCACCTCCTCGGGTCCTCTCAGGCAACTGGAACACCACTCTAGAGTTCACCTCCTCTGGTTCTCTTGTGCAACCAGAACACCACTCTAGAGCTCACCTCCTCAGGTTCTCTCAGGCAACCAGAACACCACTCTAGAGCTCACCTCCTCAGGTTCGCTCAGGCAACAGGAACACCACTCTAGAGCTCACCTCCTCAGGTTCTCTCAGGCAACAGGAACACCACTCTAGAGCTCACCTCCTCGGGTCCTCTCAGGCAACAGGAACACCACTCTAGAGCTCACCTCCTCGGGTCCTCTCAGGCAACTGGAACACCACTCTAGAGCTCACCTCCTTGGGTTCTCTCAGGCAACTGGAACACCACTCTAGAGCTCACCTCCTCAGGTTCTCTTGTGCAACCAGAACACCACTCTAGAGCTCACCTCCTCAGGTTCTCTCAGGCAACAGGAACACCACTCTAGAGCTCCCTTCTTCAGGTCCTCTCAGGCAACAGGAACACCGCTCTAGAGCTCACCTCCTCGAGTCCTCTCAGGCAACAGGAACACCATTCTAGAGCTCCCTTCTTCAGGTCCTCTCAGGCAACAGGAACACCACTCTAGAGCTCACTTCCTCAGGTTCTCTCAGGCAACAGAAACACCACTCTAGAGCTCAATTCCTCAGGTTCTCTCAGGCAACAGGAACACCACTCTAGAGCTCACTTCCTCAGGTTCTCTCAGGCAACAGGAACACCACTCTAGAGCTCACCTCCCCAGGTTCTCTCAGGCAACAGGAACACCACTCTAGAGCTCACCTCCTCAGGTTCTCTCAGGCAACCAGAACACCACTCTAGAGCTCACTTCCTCAGGTTCTCTCAGGCAACAGGAACACCACTCTAGAGTTCACCTCCTCGGGTCCTCTCAGGCAACAGGAACACCACTCTAGAGCTCACCTCCTCGGGTCCACTCAGGCAACTGGAACACCACTCTAGAGCTCACCTCCTTGGGTTCTCTCAGGCAACTGGAACACCACTCTAGAGTTCACCTCCTCAGGTTCTCTTGTGCAACCAGAACACCACTCTAGGGCTCACCTCCTTGGGTTCTCTCAGGCAACTGGAACACCACTCTAGAGCTCACCTCCTCAGGTTCTCTTGTGCAACCAGAACACCACTCTAGAACTCATCTTCTCAGGTTCTCTCAGGCAACAGGAACACCACTCTAGAGCTCACCTCCTCAGGTTCTCTCAGGCAACCAGAACACCACTCTAGAGCTCACCTCCTCAGGTTCTCTCAGGCAACCAGAACACCACTCTAGAGCTCACCTCCTCAGGTTCTCTCAGGCAACTGGAACACCACTCTAGAGTTCACCTCCTCAGGTTCTCTCAGGCAACAGGAACACCACTCTAGAGCTCACCTCCTCAGGTTCTCTCAGGCAACTGGAACACCACTCTAGAACTCATCTCCTCAGGTTCTCTCAGGCAACCAGAACACCACTCTAGAGCTCACTTCCTCAGGTTCTCTCAGGCAACAGGAACACCACTCTAGAGCTCACCTCCTCGGGTCCTCTCAGGCAACTGGAACACCACTCTAGAGTTCACCTCCTCTGGTTCTCTTGTGCAACCAGAACACCACTCTAGAGCTCACCTCCTCAGGTTCTCTCAGGCAACCAGAACACCACTCTAGAGCTCACCTCCTCAGGTTCGCTCAGGCAACAGGAACACCACTCTAGAGCTCACCTCCTCAGGTTCTCTCAGGCAACAGGAACACCACTCTAGAGCTCACCTCCTCGGGTCCTCTCAGGCAACAGGAACACCACTCTAGAGCTCACCTCCTCGGGTCCTCTCAGGCAACTGGAACACCACTCTAGAGCTCACCTCCTTGGGTTCTCTCAGGCAACTGGAACACCACTCTAGAGCTCACCTCCTCAGGTTCTCTTGTGCAACCAGAACACCACTCTAGAGCTCACCTCCTCAGGTTCTCTCAGGCAACAGGAACACCACTCTAGAGCTCCCTTCTTCAGGTCCTCTCAGGCAACAGGAACACCGCTCTAGAGCTCACCTCCTCGAGTCCTCTCAGGCAACAGGAACACCATTCTAGAGCTCCCTTCTTCAGGTCCTCTCAGGCAACAGGAACACCACTCTAGAGCTCACTTCCTCAGGTTCTCTCAGGCAACAGGAACACCACTCTAGAGCTCAATTCCTCAGGTTCTCTCAGGCAACAGGAACACCACTCTAGAGCTCACTTCCTCAGGTTCTCTCAGGCAACAGGAACACCACTCTAGAGCTCACCTCCCCAGGTTCTCTCAGGCAACAGGAACACCACTCTAGAGCTCACCTCCTCAGGTTCTCTCAGGCAACCAGAACACCACTCTAGAGCTCACTTCCTCAGGTTCTCTCAGGCAACAGGAACACCACTCTAGAGTTCACCTCCTCGGGTCCTCTCAGGCAACAGGAACACCACTCTAGAGCTCACCTCCTCGGGTCCACTCAGGCAACTGGAACACCACTCTAGAGCTCACCTCCTTGGGTTCTCTCAGGCAACTGGAACACCACTCTAGAGTTCACCTCCTCAGGTTCTCTTGTGCAACCAGAACACCACTCTAGGGCTCACCTCCTTGGGTTCTCTCAGGCAACTGGAACACCACTCTAGAGCTCACCTCCTCAGGTTCTCTTGTGCAACCAGAACACCACTCTAGAACTCATCTTCTCAGGTTCTCTCAGGCAACAGGAACACCACTCTAGAGCTCACCTCCTCAGGTTCTCTCAGGCAACCAGAACACCACTCTAGAGCTCACCTCCTCAGGTTCTCTCAGGCAACTGGAACACCACTCTAGAGTTCACCTCCTCAGGTTCTCTCAGGCAACAGGAACACCACTCTAGAGCTCACCTCCTCAGGTTCTCTCAGGCAACTGGAACACCACTCTAGAACTCATCTCCTCAGGTTCTCTCAGGCAACAGGAACACCACTCTAGAGCTCACCTCCTCGGGTCCACTCAGGCAACTGGAACACCACTCTAGAGCTCACCTCCTTGGGTTCTCTCAGGCAACTGGAACACCACTCTAGAGTTCACCTCCTCAGGTTCTCTTGTGCAACCAGAACACCACTCTAGAGCTCACCTCCTTGGGTTCTCTCAGGCAACTGGAACACCACTCTAGAGCTCACCTCCTCAGGTTCTCTTGTGCAACCAGAACACCACTCTAGAACTCATCTCCTCAGGTTCTCTCAGGTAACAGGAACACCACTCTAGAGCTCACCTCCTCAGGTTCTCTCAGGCAACCAGAACACCACTCTAGAGCTCACCTCCTCAGGTTCTCTCAGGCAACTGGAACACCACTCTAGAGTTCACCTCCTCAGGTTCTCTCAGGCAACAGGAACACCACTCTAGAGCTCACCTCCTCAGGTTCTCTCAGGCAACTGGAACACCACTCTAGAACTCATCTCCTCAGGTTCTCTCAGGCAACCAGAACACCACTCTAGAGCTCACTTCCTCAGGTTCTCTCAGGCAACAGGAACACCACTCTAGAGCTCACCTCCTCGGGTCCTCTCAGGCAACTGGAACACCACTCTAGAGTTCACCTCCTCTGGTTCTCTTGTGCAACCAGAACACCACTCTAGAGCTCACCTCCTCAGGTTCTCTCAGGCAACCAGAACACCACTCTAGAGCTCACCTCCTCAGGTTCGCTCAGGCAACAGGAACACCACTCTAGAGCTCACCTCCTCAGGTTCTCTCAGGCAACAGGAACACCACTCTAGAGCTCACCTCCTCGGGTCCTCTCAGGCAACAGGAACACCACTCTAGAGCTCACCTCCTCGGGTCCTCTCAGGCAACTGGAACACCACTCTAGAGCTCACCTCCTTGGGTTCTCTCAGGCAACTGGAACACCACTCTAGAGTTCACCTCCTCAGGTTCTCTTGTGCAACCAGAACACCACTCTAGAACTCATCTTCTCAGGTTCTCTCAGGCAACAGGAACACCACTCTAGAGCTCACCTCCTCAGGTTCTCTCAGGCAACCAGAACACCACTCTAGAGCTCACCTCCTCGGGTCCTCTCAGGCAACTGGAACACCACTCTAGAGCTCACCTCCTCGGGTCCTCTCAGGCAACTGGAACACCACTCTAGAGCTCACCTCCTTGGGTTCTCCCAGGCAACCAGAACACCACTCTAGAGCTCACCTCCTCAGGTTCTCTCAGGCAACTGGAACACCACTCTAGAGCTCACCTCCTCAGGTTCTCTCAGGCAACAGGAACACCACTCTAGAGCTCACCTCCTCAGGTTCTCTCAGGCAACTGGAACACCACTCTAGAACTCATCTCCTCAGGTTCTCTCAGGCAACAGGAACACCACTCTAGAGCTCACTTCCTCAGGTTCTCTCAGGCAACCAGAACACCACTCTAGAGCTCACTTCCTCAGGTTCTCTCAGGCAACAGGAACACCACTCTAGAGCTCACCTCCTCGGGTCCTCTCAGGCAACTGGAACACCACTCTAGAGCTCACCTCCTTGGGTTCTCTCAGGCAACTGGAACACCACTCTAGAGCTCACCTCCTCAGGTTCTCTTGTGCAACCAGAACACCACTCTAGAACTCATCTTCTCAGGTTCTCTCAGGCAACAGGAACACCACTCTAGAGCTCACCTCCTCAGGTTCTCTCAGGCAACCAGAACACCACTCTAGAGCTCACCTCCTCAGGTTCTCTCAGGCAACTGGAACACCACTCTAGAGTTCACCTCCTCAGGTTCTCTCAGGCAACAGGAACACCACTCTAGAGCTCACCTCCTCAGGTTCTCTCAGGCAACTGGAACACCACTCTAGAACTCATCTCCTCAGGTTCTCTCAGGCAACAGGAACACCACTCTAGAGCTCACCTCCTCGGGTCCACTCAGGCAACTGGAACACCACTCTAGAGCTCACCTCCTTGGGTTCTCTCAGGCAACTGGAACACCACTCTAGAGTTCACCTCCTCAGGTTCTCTTGTGCAACCAGAACACCACTCTAGAGCTCACCTCCTTGGGTTCTCTCAGGCAACTGGAACACCACTCTAGAGCTCACCTCCTCAGGTTCTCTTGTGCAACCAGAACACCACTCTAGAACTCATCTCCTCAGGTTCTCTCAGGTAACAGGAACACCACTCTAGAGCTCACCTCCTCAGGTTCTCTCAGGCAACCAGAACACCACTCTAGAGCTCACCTCCTCAGGTTCTCTCAGGCAACTGGAACACCACTCTAGAGTTCACCTCCTCAGGTTCTCTCAGGCAACAGGAACACCACTCTAGAGCTCACCTCCTCAGGTTCTCTCAGGCAACTGGAACACCACTCTAGAACTCATCTCCTCAGGTTCTCTCAGGCAACCAGAACACCACTCTAGAGCTCACTTCCTCAGGTTCTCTCAGGCAACAGGAACACCACTCTAGAGCTCACCTCCTCGGGTCCTCTCAGGCAACTGGAACACCACTCTAGAGTTCACCTCCTCTGGTTCTCTTGTGCAACCAGAACACCACTCTAGAGCTCACCTCCTCAGGTTCTCTCAGGCAACCAGAACACCACTCTAGAGCTCACCTCCTCAGGTTCGCTCAGGCAACAGGAACACCACTCTAGAGCTCACCTCCTCAGGTTCTCTCAGGCAACAGGAACACCACTCTAGAGCTCACCTCCTCGGGTCCTCTCAGGCAACAGGAACACCACTCTAGAGCTCACCTCCTCGGGTCCTCTCAGGCAACTGGAACACCACTCTAGAGCTCACCTCCTTGGGTTCTCTCAGGCAACTGGAACACCACTCTAGAGTTCACCTCCTCAGGTTCTCTTGTGCAACCAGAACACCACTCTAGAACTCATCTTCTCAGGTTCTCTCAGGCAACAGGAACACCACTCTAGAGCTCACCTCCTCAGGTTCTCTCAGGCAACCAGAACACCACTCTAGAGCTCACCTCCTCGGGTCCTCTCAGGCAACTGGAACACCACTCTAGAGCTCACCTCCTCGGGTCCTCTCAGGCAACTGGAACACCACTCTAGAGCTCACCTCCTTGGGTTCTCCCAGGCAACCAGAACACCACTCTAGAGCTCACCTCCTCAGGTTCTCTCAGGCAACTGGAACACCACTCTAGAGCTCACCTCCTCAGGTTCTCTCAGGCAACAGGAACACCACTCTAGAGCTCACCTCCTCAGGTTCTCTCAGGCAACTGGAACACCACTCTAGAACTCATCTCCTCAGGTTCTCTCAGGCAACAGGAACACCACTCTAGAGCTCACTTCCTCAGGTTCTCTCAGGCAACCAGAACACCACTCTAGAGCTCACTTCCTCAGGTTCTCTCAGGCAACAGGAACACCACTCTAGAGCTCACCTCCTCGGGTCCTCTCAGGCAACTGGAACACCACTCTAGAGCTCACCTCCTTGGGTTCTCTCAGGCAACTGGAACACCACTCTAGAGCTCACCTCCTCAGGTTCTCTTGTGCAACCAGAACACCACTCTAGAACTCATCTCCTCAGGTTCTCCCAGGCAACAGGAACACCACTCTAGAGCTCACCTCCTCAGGTTCTCTTGTGCAACCAGAACACCACTCTAGAACTCATCTCCTCAGGTTCTCTCAGGCAACAGGAACACCACTCTAGAGCTCACTTCCTCAGGTTCTCCCAGGCAACTGGAACACCACTCTAGAGCTCACCTCCTCAGGTTCTCTCAGGCAACCAGAACACCACTCTAGAGCTCACCTCCCCAGGTTCTCTGGAGGACACGGCGTCCACCAGCTCCCTTGGCACTCCAGGCCTTTTCATCTCACTGCAGCTCCTACAACCATCTTCACGGGTCCCCAGCTGGCCCACTTTCAGCCACAGCCTCTTCCTTGCTGCTTTCACATGAAAATGTTTTCCTTACTTTTCTGTTCTCAGATATTTTCCTGCTCTACCCTGTGGACTGCCTTTTTTTCCTCCTGCCTCGTCAGGGTGGCATCTTTCGTGATGAAGGAACCCTACTGAGGCAAACGCCCTGAGATCTTGTAAAGGGAAATTCTCCACCAGGCATATTTTCCTCAGAATCAGGGTTCAGTCATATTATCAAAAGGAAAACTCTCCCACCCAGGATTGGCCCTCCTCAGTCAAGGGGTGAGGACAGCGGAGAGCCCCCAGGGCCCTTCCGGAGAACAAGCATCTCCCCTCCCACCTCGAAGGGGGTCCAATCCATGCCGTCGAGCTCCATAGGGAAAGAGGGAGTGGTCCCTGCCTCTGCCTGTCACAGGGGGCAAGTCCCTGCACCGGGGTCTCCTCACACAGACAGGCCCTGCCAAGGGGGCACCATCCCCATCCGGTGAGAGCCGGTGGCACCAGCACCACGTGAGCGAGAGAACTGCCAGTCTCCTCCTCATCCTCCCAGCCTCTGTGGTGGTGCAGGAAGAAGGACAAGTGCGGGTTTAATAGCTTGAATTAAGGCTCTTTTCTCCTCTGTGTGTGTGTGTGTGTGTATGTGTGTGAGAAAATGTTTTTAAACAATATGTTCATTTTTAAAGGCATCCTGTTAAACAGAACTTCCGGTTGAAATGTTGAAGAGCTACTGTTAAGAGTTACGCACGACCTTGGTCCCTGGGTTTTCTGGTTGGCTCCGCCTCCTGCGGCAGCCATCTTGTGGTCGCACCCACCACTCTGCGTCAGAGTTCAGAAGGCGCTTGCAGGCTTAAAAGGGTTGAGGAGGCCCCCTCTCAGAGGAGGACAGGCCCTTCTCCATATCTCCCCAGAGGAAGCTGTTATCCTGACATAAGCCCTCCAAAGACTGCTCCTAGAGACAGAGGGCTCTGAGCGCAACGTCGTATGTCCCCCAGGGAATCTTCCTCAGGGAGCTTTGGAGGCGTTCCCAAATTCTGTGCCTGCTGTTCCCTTTCCCTGGTTACTTCGAGCAAGACTGGGCATCACAACTAGGCTGCTAGGAGAGTTTAGTTGACAGGGGTCTGCCCATTGTGACACCCCCACGAACCTCATCTCCAAGCAGGGACCCGGAAGCGTCTCTCTCTCTCTCTCTCTCTCTCTGTGCATGTTGTGTTGCAGACAGGACTGGGTGATCAGGCAGGTATGAAGGACACTGGCTTCTGAGTTCAGGGATGTGAAATGGCTTCTTTCCCTCTCTGTCTCTCAGCTACACTGGCAGGCGCCCCGCCTCTAACATGGCCATTGTTGACGTCAAGATGTTGTCAGGATTCATCCCAGTGAAATCATCAGTGAAAAGGGTGAGTCCCCTGGGCATGTCGCCAGACCCCATCTCCCCTGGGAAGAGTGCCTGTTGGGTTTGTGTTCTTGATTACGGCTGCATTAACAAGGATGGCTTACCTATGAAAGGGCTCTGGTATCCTAATGCTCCAATTCTCATTGGCTGACTAACAAAGACTCCCATTGGTCCTGAAGCCAATCTAGGTACCCAGTCGCTGAGCCCTGCTTGGGTCCAATAACATCGCTTGTATATAGCTGCATTGTTGAAAGTTATTTGTTGGAACGGTATAAATTAGAGTGCTGCTCTCGCCTCCTGCATAAGGACATCCTTGCTTCCCGGATCAGACCAGAAGTCCATCTCGCTCGGTATCTGGTTGGCAGCAACAGCCAGCGGCATAACCCTGGAAGGTTTGAACACGTGAAGCTGCCCGAGACTGAAGCCGTGGTCACACGGTTTTTTTCCTTTCGGGTTGGGTTGGGATGTATGAAGATCCCAACCCATGCTCCCTCTAAGCTGTGGAGTCTTGTGAGCAAAAATTCTACTTTGTGAGCTATTGGCATTAAAGTGGTGAGCGAGCGATTGGCCGCTGCACATATTAGTTTGCTCTCGAGCCACCCTTCCTGAGCCAAGACAAAAATGTGTGAGCCGGAGGCTAAAAAACTGGGAGCTGGCTCACACTAACTCAGCTTAGAGGGAACACTGATCCCAACCCCGGCGGCGGAGGGGGGAGGCACCCTTCCTGCTCACAGAAGAGCACTCTACACCCCCCTTTCGCCACTAGCCGCCGCCACCAGACCCGTCCTGGCTGGCTGGCTCACCCTGCACTCCGCTCTGGGCCCCGAGCCCTGCCGGTCGCTGCCTGGTAAGTTCGGGTTAGAGCGTGGGGGGGGGGGGGGCAGGTGGCGGTGGCCAGCGAGGCTTGGGGCCCAGAGCAGAGTGCGGGGCGGTTCCCCCCTCCTTTTGCACTTGGGCGCTTGAGTGCCCAAGTGCAAAAAAGGGGGGAAAAATAACTGAAAGGGACGATCAGACAGCCCTCTCTTGCAATGATTGCAAGAGGGCTGTCCAGATCAGCTCAATTGCGGGTTCCTCGCGTGGCCACCTGGAAAATACTTGATTTTCTCCAGGGGTCGGAAAACGTGAGAGGAATGCGCGATGGAGCCCACTTCAGTGTGGGAGTTGTCCCCGCCGGTATTAGGGTTGCCAAGTCTGGGTGGGAAAATACCTGGGGACTTTGGGGGTGGAGCCAGGAGAGGATGGGGTTTGGGGAGGGGAGGGGCCTCCTCATGGTACAATGCCAGAGTCCACCCTCCAAAGCAGCCATTTTCTCCAGGGGAGCTGATCTCTGTCAGCTGGAGATCAGTTGTAAAAGCGGGAGATCCCCAGGCCCCACCTGGAGGCTGGCAACCCTAGCTGGTATGAATGGTCCCTTTAAAGGCGGGAGGAAACAGCAGTTCCTCCCGCTTTAAAGGGCCGTGTGACTGCACCCTGCATCAGACCCTGGGCCCCTCAAGGTCAGTGCCATCTACTCAGGTGGGCAGCGGCTTTCCAGGATTTCCAGTCGGGGGTCTTTCCCATCACCTACTTCTTGCAAACAGAGCCGGAAAACGACGGCTGCTCCCTCTAGCGTTCAGCAGCCATACATCCAAGTCCTGATGTTCACTTAGCTGTGGCCCTTTCTGCACCCGTATTTTTCCTCGGCTTCTGGTTTGGTTTTTTTAAGGCAGCTAAGCTACTGGCCGTCACCACATGCTGTGGCAACACGCAGCATCCTCCGGCCTCCTAGTTCCATTTGCTAAGCCCTTCTTTCCCTCACCTCCAAGGACACTCTTCCGTTCCATGAGGTTTCAGATGGCTGGGGACCAGCGGCCTCTGAGCAATGCTTCATAATAATGCAACCCTCTCCATTTCTCCCCCTTCTCCAGCTAGAAAGGCAAAATCAGGTCAAGCGGACAGAAGTGAGCACCAATCACGTCCTGCTGTATTTGGAACAGGTGAGCGGGGGCCAAGGGAGTCACCCCATTGGTCACAGGGAGGGGAGGCGGCTCCTCCTCTTCTCACCTCCCTGGAGCTTGGAAACTGCATTGGTGGAACAGCAGTATGTTGAACGCCTCTGGTGTAACGTTTGGTGTAATGGTTAGGAGAGCGGACTCTAATCTGGGAGAACCAGGTTTGATTCCCCACCCCTCCACATGCAGCCGCTGGTGTGACCTTGGGTCAGTCACAAGTTCTCTCACGAGCAGTTCTCGAGAGAGCTCTCTCAGCCCCACCGACCTCACAGGGTGTCCATTGTGGGGAGGGGAAGGGAAAGGAGATTGTAAGGTGCTCTGAGACTCTTTCGGGTAGTGAAGGGCGGGGTATAAATCCAGTCTCCTCCTTTTCTTCCCACACTGCTATGTAAGCCTTGTTATTTTTCAGCAGGGGCACTGTAGGACTTTTTTGGTGTCTTCCTACCCTGCAACTCTCCCTTCTCTTTCCCTGGGCATGGAAGGTGGAAGGAGAGAGAATTCTCCTTGTCCCCCTTCCTCACTCCAGATTCCCCATGGTGGAGGGGAGGAGTCCCAAATTCTGTCTGTTTTGTCCTGTGTTGGCAGTTCAAGGCTCCTGGGAGGAGGGGCCGGAACGGTGCTGCGGACGATGCCTCTCAGCCTGAGAGGGACGGGGGTGCTTGGCCAGGAGTGGGCTTGTCCATCCTCTACTGGCTCGGGGGACGGGTGCTTCACTGTAGCGCAGGGGTGGGCAAATCGCGGCCCGCGGGCCACACGCGGCCCGCCACAGAGTTTTTTGCGGCCCGCCAAGACAGTCGGCCACGTGGTTTCTCAACAAGCAATCTCACTCCTGATTTTAAAAAAATTGAAGAAATGTGTGATAGGGTACATTTGTCTCATTAAACCGATTCTAAAATTAAATGTGCTTGCAGCTATAGATGATATGAAATTAGCGCAATAAATAAATTGAATAAAACTACCAGTTTTATTTAATTTATACGTATTGATTATGATACAATTTATACCTTTTCTGAAATGCAAAGTTAGCTAATGAATGCAATCATGTTAAAAGGTGCGGCCCTCCGCTAACCTCCGCTCCCCCAAAGCGGCCCCCGAGCCAAAACGATTGCCCACCCCTGCTGTAGCGTATGCCCTTGTTAGAGCACTGGGGAGAGAAGGATGCTAGAACTGGCGCAGGCGTACGGGGAGGCCCGGTTTAGGGGAAGCACGCAAACTTCCACAGCCCACTGAGGATCAGAAAGCCATGCAATTATCCTCCACCCCCCTCTGAGGCAAGGCAGTGGCTGCCTACAAGTCTCTGAGAGGGAGCTGCCCAGTCTCTCTCACCCTAGGCCCCACTCCCTTGGGACTCGAGGCAGCGCTTGACCAGTTGTGCTCTTGGGAGGGCTTGCTGGGGCGGGGCGGGGGGGGGGGAGGAGATCCCTGCCGGCAGGATCAGGCCTAAAGTGAGCTTGACTGCTTCCTCAGGTGAGCAACGTGACTCAGAGCTACTCCTTCACGGTGGAGCGGGACGTGCCGGTTCAGGACCTGAAGCCTGCCCTGGTGAAAGTCTATGATTACTATGAAACAGGTGAGGAAGAGACTCCAGCCTCGCGACCCGGCCGAATGTGTAAAAACAATCCGATATCTCGCTTCTCAATACCTCTCCAAGCGGCTTATAAACAATTAAAGCCAGCCAAAAAAAAGGATGTAAATGTTCTCAAACAAATCCTTATCAACAATATAGAACTGACGTCTACGGTCGTTTACAATACCCCACTTCCCTGCCCTAACTGTTATTTCCGGTTTCCCCCCCCAGATGAATTTGCCGTGGCTGAGTACAGCGCCCCCTGCAGTACAGGTAGAGTATGAACGCAGGTTGTCCCTTGCAGGATGTCCCAGCGGTGCTCTTTGCTTCCATTCCTTCTCTCCAGTTTACTGTGGGCCTTCCTCTGCAAAGCTCTGGGGTGACCCTGTTTTCTGAGGACACCCTTCCACTCGAAGATAGGTCAGGACCTTTAAAAAAAAGATGTGTCCTCCTGGCCACCGTGCCCGAAAGGACAGCAAGGCCTTTCAAGGAGACCATTGTCCTTGACAGTTCAGCCCTCCCTCGCGAGCCCTGCTAGAGCAAGTCCAGCTGCCCTCCACGACCTGTGGGAAAACAGGGCCTTTTCTTTTCTTTTGGGAAAAAGAGGTGCCGGAACTCTCAAGAGGGAAATGAAGTTTGCAATGTGTATGCTGAAAACTCATGAACTTTTAAACATTTCTTAAAGCATTTTGTTGAAGAGGTTCTGGAACGCCTTTCTGGCATGTTCCCCCAGAAAAAAAAGCCCAGTGTGAAAGCCATTTGCAAAAGTAGGCCTCCACGTCACAATTACAAAAACACAGTTGCCTTGGTTTCACTTTGCTGGGGTTTTTTTTTTAATGTTGCATCAATTGCTCTTTAAAACTACCAGAACCTAGAACTGAGGACTGCTATTAGACGTTAGCGTCTATTTCCTTCGAAGCTGGGATGTCCAATCCCACCAGTCCCTGGGTCTCCAGTGTCTGAAAGTGATCCACCCTGACTGTGCCTCTTAAAACAATTCAGCCTTTCTGCTTTTGAGACCAGAGGTGAAAAGTTTCTGAATCGTGCACCAGAGGGCAGATTTTGGGAGACCAAAGAAGAGCAGCTAATTGCCAAACAGTGCATTCGTTTCTACGGTTTTGCAAACCCGGGGTGGGGGTGGGGGGTAGACCTTTGAGGTTTTTGTCCCTCAGACATCAAACTGTTTGGGGCCTTCTCTGGCTAAATGGCCGGCATAATGATGTTTTTATGCCACAGGTGAGATTAAACAGAAGAATGAGTGAAGAAAGAAGAGGTGGGAGGAGGATCGCTGCTCTGGTTCCTGCTTGGGGCTGTCCTCTGTTGGATTGGGGGGGGGATCTCACAGCAGCACTGAAGAGAAAAGGCCCTTTCCTAGAGGCCTCCTGGGTCCCCCCCCCCATTTCATAAACTGACGGTTGTCTGCCTCAGCCACTTGTGGCTTTGCCCAGAAGAAATGGCGGTGGAAAAGCTGAATGGACACCCGGGAAGGGTCTGCACAAACCCCATTGCCCCTGCCTCTTGACTCCGGGGACCATTCCGAGGACAGAATATTTGCAGTCTCCCTCTGCTGGATGAAATAAAAAAAGTTTCCTATTCTACAGCTGTAGCTCAAGTGTATTTGTACATAATATTTAGGGAAATACAGCCCATAAGCATTTTGTTTCATTTTCTGGCCAAAATCCAATGTAGAGTGTGAACTGAACTGCATGGTGGTGTCCCTCACCTTCGCCAGAGGGCTGCTGTCAAAAGAGCTGTATGCCTCTGTGTGTGTGTTTGTGTGGTGTGATCTTGGGTCAGTCATAAGTAAGGTTACCAAGTCCAGGTTGGAAAATACTTGGGGACTTTGGGGGTGGAGCCAGGAGAAGGTGGGGAGGGGAGGGGCCTCGGGATGGCACAATGCTACAGAGCCCACCTTCCAAAGCAGCCATTTTCTCCAGGGGAGCTGCTGTCTGTCAGCTGGAGATCAGTTGTAAAAGCGGGAGATCCCCAGGCCCCACCTGGAGGCTGGCAGCCCTAGTCATAAGTCCTTTCAGGAGCAGTTCTCAAAAGAGCTCTCTCAGCCCCACCTACCTCAGAGGGGGTCTGTTGTGAAGAGCGGGAGGGGAAAGGAGTTTGTGAGCCGCTCTGAGACTCCTTCGAGAAGCGAAGGGCAGGGTATAAATCCAATCTCCTCTTCTACTAAGAATTAAACTTTGTTGGTCTTAAAGGTGCCACTGGACTCAAAATTTGTTCCCTTGCTTCTGGCCAACAGACTATCCACTAGAATCTAAACTGTGTAAGGTGTTTACTCTAAGCACACTCAAACACCTGCAGGGGACATCTACAAGGCGAACTATGGAGTACAGAGAACAAAGGGAAGACGCAGCCCCTTGCTCACTGAACTTACATCATCTTCCAGAACTCCCCTCCCCCCCCCCCCCACAAGGAAATGGGGACCTGCAGGACTCTATGGAGACTTTTACTGCAGCACACAATTCTGAGTTACCCTGGTGGTGGATCAGTCTGACTTGCAGGCGCACACCACGGGCAATCTGGGCTTAGCTGCCTACCTAGGCCTCTCCAGCACCCATGTTAAATTATATTGACCAAACCCTTGCTGGAGTAGCCCACAGAGGCCCATGGAAAGCAAACAAGCCCCTCCCCCATGTGTGTAAAGGGCTGCCAAGTCACAGCTGACTTACGGCAACCCCTCATGGGGTTTTCAAGGCAACACGCGATCAGAGGTAGTTTGCCATTGCCTGGCTCAGCACAGCGGCCTTGGATTTCCCTGTACTAACCGGGGCAGACCCTGCTTAGCTTCCGAGATCAGGCTAGCCTCGGCCATCCCCGTGAGGGTAAAACCTCTCTCCCTGAACTGGGGCTGAAGGGCCACTGTGTTGCAAATGCCAGTACAGTTTAGAATGATGCAACACAGTGGCCCTTCAGCCCCAGCAGGTTCTAGTGCCAGGCTAGGCTCAAGGGCCCCTAGGTCCAAATCCCCACTCTGCCTAGGAAATACTACTTTCCACAGAGAGTGACTAAAACGTGGAATTTGCTGCCAGAGGATGTAGTGATGGCCACAGGAATAAACAGCGTTACCAGGGGACGGGATAGATTCATGGAGAATAGGTCTCTCCGTGGCTACTAGCCACGGTGGCTGAGGGGAACCTCCACATTTAGAGGCACTAAACCTTTGAAGTCAAGAGCCAGAGGTTTACATCAGAGGAAGGCCTAGGCTTCTGTGCCCTGCTGTTGGCCCTCCAGAGGAACTGTTTGGCCACTGTATGAGACAGGATGCTGGACTAGATGGACCACTGGTCTGATCCAGGTGAGCTCTTCTGATGTTCTTATGAAGGCCTTGGCCTCTATGCCCTGCTGTTGGCCTTCCCGAGGAACTGGTTGGCTGCTGTGTGAGACAGGATGCTGGACTAGATGGACCCTCACTGGTCTGATCCAGCAAGGCTTTTCTTAGGTTCTTATGAGGGGAAGGCCTCGACTTCTATGCCCTGCTGTTGACCCTCTAGAGGAACTGGTTGGCCACTGTGTGAGACAGGATGCAGGACTAGATGGACCCTCACTGGTCTGATCCAGCAGGGCTCTTCTCATGTTTTCATGCTTACGGGGTGAACTCGGCCCTGTCACACAATCTCATGGGCCTGATCTGCCTCGCAGGTAGGATTGCCACACACACACACACACACACACACCCCCCCCCGGCCACTGGCAGGGGCGGCGTAGGGTTGCCAGTTCCAGGTTGGGAAACCCCCCCCCCGAGATTTGGGGGTGGAGCCTGGGGAGGACAGGGACAGCAGTGGGGTGCAGTGCCACAGACTCCGCCCTCCAAAGCAGCCAGGGGAACAGACCTCTGTCGTCTGGAGATGAGCTGTCTTTCCATGGGATCCCCGGGAGGTCCCACCTGGAGGTTGGCATCCCTACTCACAGGGTTGCTGTCCAGAGGAAAGAAATAAGGGGAGAAATCCTGCAAGAAGGGTTGCCCGGTCTGAGTTGGAGAACACCTGGAGACTTTGCGGGGGAGGGGGATCCGGGAAAGGACGGGGTTTCGGGAGGGGGGCGTGGCCCGATGCCTATACCCAGGCGCCCACGGGGGGGGGGAATCCGCGCCTGCGCAGCACCGAGACCCGCACGCCCGCTCTCATTGGGCAAAGGAGCCACGTGACCGGGAGGGGACCGCAAAGGAGACCCGCCTTTCTCGGGCGGCATCCTCATTGGGCAGCCGGCGGCCTCGCGCGGGAGGAGGAGTGCTTCCGGAGCCCGAGACTCTTCCTGCTTCCGGTGCACGGGGCGCCTCAGAAGAGGAAGAAGGCGCTGTGGCCGGCTGCGGAGCGCTTCTCTCTCGGTCGGTCCGCCCCCACGCCCTGCTCTGCCCGCCGCCTTCCCGTGGGTCGGCTCAGGATGCGGGACTCTGAGGCCTCCTCCTTCCCTCGCCGCCGGCCGGCCTCTCGCTAGGGCTGTGACGTCACCCGACGGGCGGGGGGGGGAGGTGGAGAGCTCGATCGCCGCGGCCTCAGGTGAGCGCCCACGTGACTGCGGGCCGCTCTGCGCAGGCGTGGAGGGAAAACTAGGCGACTGGCGATAGGGTTGCCAGCTCCAGGTCGGGGGGTTCCTGGAGGGGGCGGGGCTGGAGGAGCCTCCGTGGGTGCAGAGCAGCCAGGGGGACGGATCTCTCCTGCCCGGGGACCGGCTGTCCTTCCGGGAGACCACCCTCCTGGCCCCTCGGAGGAGGGGACGGGGCGGGCGGGCGGTGTCCGGAAGGGGGGGGGGGTCCCCCGAGGGGAGGCTGGCCGGCTCCTGAGACTTGCCTTCAGGTCGGGCCTCAACTCCGAAGTCAGGGCCCGCGGGCTGGCATCCCTCCCGGATGGCACCTCTTCATCCCTTTTCTCCACTGGTTGCCGAACTGGAGCTTGGGTTCGGCTCTTCCTTTATCAAAACCTGTATCTGCTGGGGGCTTTGCGGCATGAATGGGCCCGGGTCGTTGTGAGCTGGGGTAGCGTAGTGGTGACTAGCGCAGTGGCAGATTGGGGTCTGGGAAACCCGGGTTTGAATCCCCACCCTGCTGTAGAAGTCCACTGAGTGACCTTGGGCCAGTCGCACAGAGGGACCACCACCTAAGCCGCTTTGGGTTCTCCCTCCGTTGTGGAGGGAGGCGAGCTGGATGAAGTAAAATTAAAAACAAACCATTCACGCAGCACGCCCGGTGCGTTCACGGCAGGGGTAACATTTGAACCCAAGACAGAGTTGGGTGTCGAAAAACAGGCCTGCTGCCATGATGTGTCATTTGAGCCTGAGTCACGAGGCTCCGTTGCTGATTCCGCCAGTTCTCTCTGGAGTGTTGAGAACGGTCGGCCTACAAGGCAAGCAGTTTATCGTCCCCTCCTAAGGGACTGGGGAAGTCCGTCCCTTTCCTGGACTGCTGCTGGCTGAAGCAGAGCAATTTCATGTCCTGTTTTGAAGGGAATGACATCGAAGGGACTTAAAAGTCCTTCGCTCTGGCAGGGTAGTGCCGTCACTTGGAGACAGGGGAAACTGATAGTTCCTGCTGAGGCACGCTGGGTATTCGGAAAGGGAGGGGTCTTTCTAACTAAGAGGTGGCTTCACATCCTCTCCTTGAGACCCAGGACTAAAAGCACCAGACGTCACAACCACTTGGGCTCCTACAGACCCCACCATAAAAGCCTGTCGCAAAGCCAGCAATTAGCTGCTCACCTCTTCCCGGCGCCTCTCTCAAATCGATCCTTGTTTGACCTTCTCTTCTAGTTGATCCTGTGGGAGTTGCGGTTGGGCAGTCTCTGCTATCTGGGAGTGTTTTTGTGCAGTTTGTCACCCGGCTGTCAACTTCTGCATTTGAGAATGGGACGGCTCAGAAGTGGTGGCTCATGAAGGACAGGCAGGAATGCTTTAGCAAACTGGGAGCCTGGGCAAGGGGAGGAGGGCTTCTTTGGAAGACCGAGTAACCTATTAAGAAACATGTTGATCTCATACTTGCACCATCGACATCTTGCAGTCATAGT
Source organism: Lepidodactylus listeri (assembly GCA_029233225.1). Classification (NCBI taxonomy): domain Eukaryota; kingdom Metazoa; phylum Chordata; class Lepidosauria; order Squamata; family Gekkonidae; genus Lepidodactylus; species Lepidodactylus listeri. The sequence continues at coordinate 147,754,625 of JARCFY010000004.1, forward strand.
GCGCCACGGGACGGGACGGTTTAGGCCACAGGACTCATTCACAGCTGCTTGAGGCCTTTGCTGTACCCCGACTTGTGGGTCGTAGGCCAGCCTTCTCTAGTGGCCCTTTCTGTTGCGCTCTCTGGTATTTTGGAAACCAAGATCCGACCCTGGCAACAGTATCTGCCATGTCGTAATTAGTTGGTATTGCTTCTTCCCTGCCTATGCATTTCAGTCAAGTAAAATGCATCTGGATGGTTGAATTTCTTAGAATCTTAAGGTGGGGAGGGGGGTTAGAGGGAGTAATGAAGGAGGGGAGGGGAGTCAAAGCCTGGCACATAAACCTCCACATGTCAAGGCTGTGTACATCGGAATGCCACTTGCTTTTGGGGTCCACAGTGGGGGCAGCTGCACCCTTCGGGTGAGGTTGGTTGGTTTCTCAAAAACCCGGGTTAGCCACCGTAGAACACGGAATGCTGGATCAGATGGGCGCCAAAGTCATGGTCTGCCAAAGAAACCTTGGGGGTCAGCCCTGGAGGGTCACTGTACCAAGTAAGCTTGGACGTGTGGGTCACCAGAGGGAAAAGGTTGCGCTAGCAGATCACGGCATCTGTTTTCCTGCATGCCTCCTTTTGGCAACTTCCTGTTCAACCTGCCCAGGACAAACCTCTAGTCAAGGCGGGGCCTGTCACACCTGGGCAACGAAGCTTGAAGGGAGGAAGGCGGAGACAGCAGTCCTCTTTCGTCTTTCCCTTTGCTGGGCTACTAACCTGCTTTTAACAGATCGGGCTTTAGCTCGACCACTGGCTTCCCTCCCGTCGGAAGGCGTCTTCCTTTCCATCCCTCTGTCATTCTCCTGCTTGGTGTATTCAGGCTGTTCTTATCTCGTGCTGCTTAACAGCTGTGAATCACTACCAGATTTTCAGGGCAAGGGAGAAAAGACAACCCCTTTCTGGGCCCTAGGCATTTGAAAGGAACGTACTTCGGTAAAGGCGTGCAAGCTCTTTACATGACATTGGTAAAAGCCATTGGCTAGAAGGCCTCGTGTCCCTACTGGTATCTGATGAAGCGAGTTTGACTCTGGGAAGCTCACCCCCCCCCCCAATCTTGTTGGTTTCTGGAGTGCTACTGCACTTGAGTCTTGGGGGTCCTAATAGTTGCTTTGTAGGTGAACGTGTTCCAGACCACCCCTCAAGTCGTGAACTCTGTTCCTTCCAGTGCCAAGCAGTTCAAGGGGGTGGCTTGTATTAGGTCCTTAATATTCTTGTTTCCTTTGTTGTTCCTGCCTTATACAAAACTGTGGGACCGTCTCCCAAGATTTCTGCCTTTCCTCTCACATATCTTTATTGAGGGCCCGGACGTTAACTATATAGTCATCTCTGGGGTCCAAGTTTCACAATTCAGGAAAGAACGTCAACCTGTTGTCTGCATTTGTTCTCTCGCCCCCCTCTTCATGACCCAGAATGTTCCCAGGTGGAAGGATGTCCCTGGCTCACGCCTGCCTTCCCACTGTGCTGCTCGCCCTTGTGACAGCTGCAGCGTCAGGCGAGAAGGAGTGCGACCTGGTGGGGGCAAAAGGCAGCGAGTCCCAGAGAGAACTTGCCCTGCTGAAGCGGTTGGAGCCGCTGGCCAACTACAGGTACGGTGGCTGCGGCTGACAGTGTTGTGTGAGCCTGTGTGGTTGTCTCCAGTCGGGAGCTGTTCCTCTTAAGGGGTCATCTCCAACACCCTAGCTTGCTTTGTACAAGTAGGATTGACGGGGATTACGTGACGCAGCAGCCTAGTCTCGTGACTGTTCGCGTGGGAAAAGCCCTGACCGTCTGTGCAGCTCTTTCTCTCTTCCTGATGTCTTGCAGTTTTACAACAGATACTCAGGACGGAACCGAAACATACACCTACACTTTCCGAGTGTGTCGAGAAACTGCCACTGGTGGGAACTATTCTGGCCTGGTGCAGGAGGCCAAGGGAACCCAAAAACCCACAGTGGTGGGACGAATCAACGAGACCCATGTCACGAGCGGAAGTAAGGCATCCCGATCCCTCAACGGCCTCGCTTCGTTGTCCTGCAAGGCCACCCGTGCCTCATTGGGAAATCCTGTGTTTCTGTCTCGGCAGCTGAATGGATTTTGCTGATCTACAAAGGGGGGGACGCCTATGGCCGCCACTGCGGGAGCGAGAAAAGGAAAGCCATGGTCATGATCACCTGCAACCGGAAGACGCTTACAGTGAGTAGATACGGAGGAAGAGGGTGGCCTTGAAAGCAGGACAGAGCCAGAGGCTTTCCAGACAAATCTGGCCTGTGCGGAGGAGTCTCTCCTCAGGTGCCATCAGCTGCCCGGGTGGCACTCCACACTATTTAACGGGTGAACTTTGCTTCAGGAAAGGAGCACAACGTGGTTCTATGGAGACAGTCCATCTTCTGGATAGCTGGGTGCAGGGGGGGACGCTTTGAAAAATGCCCTGCCCCTAGAAGGCAGTGCCACTCAGAAGCCACATACGGCTCTTTGACATGCCACCTGTGGCTCTCTTGAGCACTCTTTCCCAATGTGGCACGCGTCCCATGTTTGAGGAAAGGGGGCACGGTCCAACAGGCAAGAGAGTTTCCACCTGGAAGCAGCTGCTGCCAGCCTCCCTTGTGTCAGCGATGGAGGCTAATGTGGTTCTTGTGGTTGACTGCCATGGCAGATGCGGTGTAGTTTGGGGCGGTGGTTAAGAGCGCGGACTCTGATCTGGGAGAACCGGGTTTGATTCCCCACTCTTCCCCGTGCAGCCTTGGGTCAGCCACAGTTACAAGTTCTCTCAGAACTGTTCTCTCATGGGCAGCCCTCGAGAGAGCTCTCTCGGCCCCACCTACCTCGCAGGGTGTCTGTTGTGGGGAGGGGGAGGGAAAGGAGATGGTAAGCTGCTCTGAGACTCCTTCGGGTAGTGAAGGGCGGGGTATCAATCCAATCTTGTCTTCTTCTGTGGGCCGCAGAGTGAGTACCACTGGGCTGGTGCCCTCCTTGTTGCAGAGAACTGTTTAAACATGCAGCTTGTTGTCTTTGTTCTGTTCTGGGGAGGGCTGTGCCACGTGATTTCCATGGTCATACCAAGTAGCCTGTTACTTAGCTGGCTTGCGGGCAGGCGGTGGTTCTGTTCCAGGGGAAGCGGTGGGGGACAGCGGCCAGCCAGCTCTGGCCTGGAGGGTTAAGAAGACTCGTGCTTCTGCCACGCTGCTGTAAGGATCCTGTCCTCTCAACACAGGGGCCCTTCACGATGATGGCCGAGGAGCGGGAGAAGGAACAGGAATGTTTCTACCTTTTCGAGCTGGAGAGCAGTGTGGCCTGCCCTCCTCTGGATTCGCACCTCAGCGTGGGTTCCATCTTGCTGATCTCGTGAGTCAGCCCCAGCGGCTCTTTCTTTCCCACGCTTCAGACCCTGCGCACTGCCTGCACACCAGACACATGTGCGCAAACTCAATTTGAATTACGGCACATCTGCATCTCTGCAGACTTGGGTTCCTGTGTGGAGAACAGCTGTGGAACTGTAAGATCAAACAGAACCTTGTTGGCCGCCTAGTCCGACTCCCTGCTTGGTACAGGAACCCTAGAGTTAGGGGTATGCCCATCTGATGGCTCTTAAAGAGCATGGGGGAGGGGGAGAGGCAGGTCAGAGCTAAGCGCCCTCTACTGATGGGCCAGAGACCTTGCGGTGGTTAACATGGGTCATTTCAAGCAGAGTGTTTCCAAGCTATTTTCTTCTTTCAATGAATGCTTTTCCTTGGGGCCCGGAAATGCCACCAGACCCTGCCAACTGAAAGCGATACTAAAATAGTGGCATGGATGAATTCATTGCAGTGTCCTGAGCTTTCTCTGGCTCAAGCTACAAGAGAAGGAAAAACAATTTTTCCCCCCAAGAGAGGGCAGTGTAAGGTACCAGGATGGTGATGGCTTTCCTTCCAGAATTTAGATGTTGGGGGGGGGGGGGGGGGTCAGTGTGTGGCAGGAGATGGAAACCTTGCATCACTCATGAGATCAGTAAAACCAACCAGCCTCCTGCCTCATTTCTAAACAGGGGACAGGGGAGACCTGTGTGCTTTCAAAGTTTTCTCTGCAACCATGAAGTTTTGACTTCTCTCGGTGAAGGTTCTTTGGGGGGGGGGGTTCATAGCTTTGGGGTCTGCAGCATGAATTTTGTGCCATTTTAATCGGCCATCCCATCCCCTGTTCGTATGCACCATCTTTACATAGCTGGACCGTTCACCAGCAATGTTCCCTCTAAGCTGAGTTAGTGTGAGCTAGCCCAGTTATTTAGCCTCCAGCTCATTTTTTTTTTTTGCCTCAGCTCAGGAAGGGTGGCTCCAGTCACCTGCTGCATTGATCTGTTGACCTTCTCTTCCAGATTTGCTTCCCTGGTCGCTGTATACATCATTGGGGGTTTCCTCTACCAGCGTCTGGTGGTGGGAGCAAAAGGCATGGAGCAGTTTCCCCATTTTGCTTTTTGGCAGGACATGGGCAACCTAGTGGCCGTAAGTGGTAAAAACAGACTTTGTTTCTGGGAGCTGCTTTGGGAAGCAGTGGTCACAAGATGGCGGCTTGCTCAACACTTCAGAGTAGGCTTGCAGAACTCAAGTCGGGGAAAACCTTTCCTTTGCTGTTTTCCAAAAGCAAACCACCCTCCTCGGCCCCCAGTTGTAACCTGACGTGCTGAGGAAGATCGGACAGTTACCTCTGCTTTTGAGTAGCAGTTTTGAGCCAAGGGGAAAGGACCAGTGGCGCGCGCCTTTCCCATCCTGAGCCAAGGGTGTGTAGGCACGCCGCAGTCCAAGAGGAGAGGCAGAAAAAGGAAAGGGGGCTGGGGCTGTCGTTTCCCCATCCCAAGCGAGGGGGAATGACCCCCTTATCACGGAAGAGAAGCTGCTGGGGAAATGGGAAGGATAAGAAGGTGATTCCAGCAGCCCTGGGGGAGAATCTGAGAACTTCTAATCGCATAGAGGGTGACTGGGCACTCCTGACCGCTCTTGGTGTCACAGCTGGGGGATCAGGGTTCCTTCCCTGCTTTACTCTCGCTTGTCCACGGTGCCACGGGGGGGGGCACAGAACACATGAAGCTACCTGATACTGAATCAGAGCCTTGGTCCATCAAGATCAGTAATGTCTGTCTGTTGAAAAAACTAGTACCAAAAAGTAAATTTAAAAAAAATCAGTACCGTCTACTCAGACTGGCAGAGGCTCTCCTAGGTCTCAGGCAGAGGTCTTTCCCGTCACCAGCTTTTTAATTGGAGATGCCGGGGATTGAACCTGGGACCTTCTGCATGCCAAGCCGGAGGCTCTGCCACTGAGCTATGGCCCTCCAAAGGAAGGGCATATGATTGTGAGACTTCTTCCTCCCTGCAGCTCGTCAATTCCTATCCCATGGTCTTCAGCGACAGAGCTTCTCACAGTCGGAAAAGCTTTGTGAACTGGCTACAGCAAGCCTCCCCTCTCTGGAGAGCTTTCAGCTTTCTCTGTCTGTCCAGAGATGGGGGCCAAATGCTCAAACAAGGCGCCGACATCGGGGTGGGGGGAGGGAAGTAGCTTTCACCCCTAAAAACACCACCATTTCAATTTCTAAAAACTTGATGGCACTGGGGGGAAATCTGTTTAATAAAAATAGCCTAATTCTGAAAGTCTCAGGCTTTCGAACACTTAGCATTTATTGCTAGCAATCCCAAGCTAAGGATCTGGGCCCTTTCAGCTGTCTTATCAATAGGACAGCCATCTTTCTTGCCATTTGGCATCCGCGTGCTTTGCAGTCCCTTGAAGACTGAGGAGGCAGCCGCTGCCAACGCTTTCTGGGAGGAGCTGGCATGATTTGAGTGTCCGGTTCTGAAGGCAGCAGACGAATCTGCACGGACCGGCCAAGGAGGGCGTTTTTTGCGCTGCTACCGAGGCTGGCACGGGCATTGACATTCTCTTGTGTTTGCAGGACGGCTGTGACTTCGTGTGCCGATCCAAGCCTCGAAACGTGCCCACCGCATACCGCGGCGTTGGGGACGACCAGCTCAGTGAGGAACCCGAAGAGCGGGACGACCACCTACTACCCATGTGATCCGCCTTCCTCCATTTCCGGCCCTCGGGGCTCACATAAACAGGTGTTAACTCAGCCACTTCTCTTGCCCCTAATCCCTGCCTTTCACCTCTTAAGCTGCTTGCTCATTCTATGGCTGTCCTGTTCTTTTCCCCCCTCCTCCCTCCTTTATCTGAATGAATCCTCTGGTGAGGCAGGGGGACCTGTTATGAATGAAGAGCTGTAGAGGAAGGGGATTCTGACCAGGCCTCACTGCAGCAAAATGCTTCTGTGGACTTTCACCACCTCCTGAGGCTGAGATCCCTCCCCACCACTGGGGAAGTCTGGCTACAGAAATGGGGTTCCCCTTCCTGGAGAAACAGAAGGCGCAGGGAAGCCACCCTGGTGGATGGGAGTTTGGGGACAGCTGCTGGGATTCAAGTTGATTCTGCCCATTTTTCTATAGGTCCTGTCCTACGAAACACTGGATTTCTGATTTGAATGATTCAGCTGTATTTCTTTTTTCCTGATCTGTGTAGCGACGGCATAAGCAAAGCTTGTTTGTACTTTTCTGGTATAACTTCAGGGAGGCTCTCTCCAGCACTTTCAGACTCTCCTGGGTGGTGCAGTAGCCAGACAACGCGAAGGATCTTTTCTTTCCCACTTTCTAACCAAAGCCTAGACGTCAGGAGTGTTCTGCGGCCGCTGGATGCTGCCGGCACTGTGTTTAATTTCATTAAGTAGGCTGAATGGGGACACGTTATTTGACAAACGGGTTAAGAGGAGAGTCTCTTCCTTAAATGGTTTTGGTACGGCGCTATTCCCCCCTTGGATCAACCCATTCCCTTTGAAAGCTTTACTAGTAAGACGGGTCGCTCAGCTCTAATTGTAAATGTGATAGTGGCAGAGGCTGAAGCACGTAGCAAAGAAATGCTGTCAAACCCCAGTTGGGGGTCAGTTGTTCAGTTACGCAGGGGGATAGGTAATACTCAACTGAAGGGGGAGCTGAAGCCCCCAGACCCTTAAAAGAACACCAGAGTCTTTTCTGGTTGCTCATGGCTGACATCTCCCGAGGAAATGTTAACCGAAGGTGTAGGATCGCCAGTTTTGTTTACAACAGCTGAGAAAGTTATTGTGCACTCTTAGCTGAGATCTAGTCTGATCTGTGCCTGCATTTGCTTTTGGGTGGGGTGGGGCAGGCAGGGTCTGATTGCTTTGGTGGTCGGCTTCCTTTTACCACTGGCTGCAAGTGGGGGGGGGGGGGGGGCGATCGCCTTACCAGAGGGAAGTCCGGATGCATCTCATTTCCGCCGGAGTCAAGTCCAAGGATGCCCGAACTCACGAGGAGCACCAGCTTCCTTTGGCAGGGGTATCACACACTGCTCCTCCACTTGCTGTTTTACCAGCGGGGTGAGGAGGTCGGGCCTGCCCTTTGGTGACTGAAAGCAGACGGGCGGAAGAGCGGACCCAGTGGCCTCGACGCTCAAGCCTCCCCGCTTCAGGAATGCATAAGTCACTGTGCGGTGGTCACTTTTTTATGGTGGTGTTTGGAAAACTTTGTACAAAAACTTTAAAATAAAAAATGGCTTGGAAGCCCCGAAGCAGATGTGTTTGGAAGTTAATTGAAAGAGCTTGGAACTTGGAGTTACTGAGTCAGAGTCCCCGGGCCGGGGGGTGGTGGTGGAGGGAATCAGGCAGTGTGAAGCTAGGAGAGCCCTTTGTTTTGGATGAGGTCTCTGGCGGTTTGGCAGAAGGCGTTTCAGCCCTCACTAGAGCCCCCTCCTTGCTGATTCAGGTGCAGCACTGGACCTCATATATTTAAGAGGCAATACTGCCCGCCCCCCCCCCCCCATTGCAGTCCACACCACTGAAATTATTCCCAGCGAACTAGAGTGTCAGGAGTAAAAGCACTAATTTCTGCCTTTTTGTTCCGAGGGTAGATTAAGACACAGCTGTAAGGTGTGTGTGGGGGGGGGGGGGGAGGTGTTAAGTAACTTGTCACCTAAACTAAATGCTTCTCTCTTGAAATTACTAGTAGAAACGGGCTACAATTTAATATTCTGTTCTGCAAGGCCAAAAGAATTTGCAAGGGCTATTGTATAAAAGCGGAAAGCCCAGTCTGGTCCCTAGAGCAAATCGCCTTTTGGCCTCATAAAAAAACTGGAAATTCAACTACTGATTGTTGTTTTTAAAAAAAGATCATGGCACTTTGCTCATGCTACACTTCCTTCACTGTGTTAAAAAAAAAATAGTTTTCTTTCCCCTAAAAGTAGGTGGAGTTCTCTTGAGATGGTCAGACGACATGGCAGACCTCTGCAGTGTATAAAGTTACCTTTATTTTCCAAGGGATCTTTGTTTGAATCTATAATATTAAGCAGATCTCTCAGCCTGACCGCACTGCCGTTTGCTTTCTAACTGCAGAGATGCTTCTCCTGCTCTTTACTCTAGCCAGCTGGCACGCCTCCTGTCAAGTTATATCGTATCTTAAGCCCTTGAGAGAATTACCAAGGAGCCAGATGGTCCAGGCTAGGCAGCTCCTGTCAAATCTCAGAAGCTCAGCAGGGGTCGCCCTGGTTGGTACCTGAATGGGAGACTGATGCCAATGAAATCCAGGGTCACCACACAGAGGCAGACAACGGGCCATCCACTGCTGTTAGGCGATTGCTTGGAAAACCCCAAGCGGGACTGCCATGTTGGCTCAGGCTTCGCCGCACTTTCTGCCAGCGGAACACTCCATATCCTCCACTAAGCTAGCAAACAGCTGTAACCTTTGACTCATTAGTCATAGTCAGCAGGGACCTCCAGGGTCATTGTCCAACCCCTTGCACAACGCAGGAAATTTACAAATACCTCCCCCTTCACACACACACCCAGTGACCCCCTGCTCCATGCCCAGATGATGCTTGGGGGGGGGGGGGTCAACAATGGGAGGGCTTCCAGTGTCCTGGCCCTGAGGGCACCTGGTATTTTTGGCCACTGTATGACAGAGAGTGTTGGACTGGATGGGCCACTGGCCTGATCCAACATTGGCTTCTCTTTATGCTCTTATGACAAAAACCCCTCCAAGAATCCCTGGCCAAACTGGCCTGGAGAAAATTGCTTCCTGACCCCAAAGTGGCAATCGGCATTTCCCTGGGTGTGTAAGAAAGGGCCCGAGAACCAAGCACTGAGGCGACCCTTCCTGCCCTCCCTCTCATGATCTGCCCAAGTTCACAGGATCAGCATTGCTGTCAGATGGCCAGGGCTCATTTCATAGCAGGAGCTCCTTTGCATATTAGGCCACACACCCCTGACGTAGCCAATCCTCCAAGAGCTTACAGTGGCCCCTGTAAGAAGAGCTCTGTAAGCTCTTGGAGGATTGGCTACATCAGGGGGGTGTGGCCTAATATGCAAAGGAGCTCCTGCTACGAAATGAGCCCTGCAGACGGCCATCTAGCCCCTGTCTGAATACCTCCAAAGGAGGAGAGCTCCACCACCTCCTGGGGAAGCCTGTTCCATACTTCAGTCTCTAATTCCCTACAGATTATGGTAACGATAGTGAACACAGCTATTCAAGTTGTTTGGCCAGGCTGCACAGGTTGACGGTGCCCTGCAAAGCTGTAACTGTTCTGGCCAAACTGTGCATCAGTTTCAAAAGTGCCTTCTGAAGTCAGCGGAAGTCAACGGTGCCGGAAGCTTCTTTTCGAGTGACAGCCGAGAGACCTGCGCTAGCTTCGCCGCAGTTCTCAGTCAGGGCTCTCTCAGCCCCACCCACCTCACAGTGCCTGTTGAGGGGAGGGGGCGGGAATGTGACCGTAAGCCATTCGCGAGACCCTTTAGGGCAGAGAAAAGCACGGTATGAGAAAAACCTCCACTTCGTCATGGTGTAATATGTCAACAGAATGGGGACGAGCTGCTTATTTTTTTTTTTTTGAAGCGTTCTCTTTTTACTGAGGGAATATTTCTGTAAAACAAAAATAAAACAGGCCTCTGATAAGAGGATACAAACCTGCTTGCAGAAGTTTTGTCTCATATGCTCTCTCGGGGAGGGGGGGAGGACGAGATACAAAACGGAAAAAGGAAAAAATGTAAAACGCTCGACAAAACAGCTGGCGCCTCAGCACCCTTGCGTTTTCCTTTGGATCTCGAAAGGGTAGACCCCAACCCCAGAAGACAGGTGTGGTACTGCTTTAAAGGTGTCCACACGTACATTACGCCCGTGATGCCACGCGGCTGGGTGTGCTCAGGTTATCTCCTGCCAGGCCCGAGGCAAGCCCCAGTCTTCGTCATCTGCGGCACTTCCCTTCCTCGCCTGACCAGAGTGTGAGGCGGAAGCCTGTGGACAGTCTCCACACAAGACCAGGAACTGGAGGTTTCCAGCTGTGGGGGAGGAAAAGAAAAGGCGGCATTTAAACATTTTTGGTGTTCTTCCCATTCTGCCGACTCCCCTCCTTCAATAAGACAAAGCTTGACCAATATCCAGCATTAACCGTATGCCCCTCCTGGGAATCTAATGGTTCTGAGGAGAAAGGAGGACTCGAATGCAGCTCTGCTCTGAGAAGAGGGAAGGCCCTCTTCTCTTCCTGGTCCCTTCCCCTCAGGAGCCTCCAGAGACGATTACAAGAAAATGCTCTCTTTGAAGCCACGTTTGCCCTCAGGGAACAGTTTGGAGGCCAGATACGGTCCAGGCAGCACAGGTGGTTCTTCAAGGGAGATGTTTCAACAGGGCCTCTGAGAAAGATGGTCGTTCCCTCTACAGCGCTAACACGAGAGGTCTCTCTCCTTCCATTCAGTGCCCGGAGCTTGAAGAAACGGCCTTCGCACTGGGCCGTGTGCGCATGCGTGTGTCATTAGGTCTCTTTCAGGATGTTGATCTTGGCACAGATCTTGAGGGCGGGACCCAGCTTGATGTTCATGGCGCTCATGAGGTGCTCTTCCTTCAGCAGGAGCAGGGCCTGGCCGTCAATCTCCTGGGAGCGAAACTCCTCTGCGATCTCCTGGCAGCCTGTGGGATTTGGGAAATGGGGCACATTGTGAGGGCCGTGGAAAGGCTGCCGAGCCTGCGTTGTAATGCCGGCTGAGGAAAGGATGCCATGTATCAGGCAAGCTTAGTCAGTATGGTGTAGTGATTAGGGACATGGACTCTCATCTGGGAGAACCGGGTTTGAGTCCTCACTCCTCCACATGCAGCTGCTGGTGTGACCTTGGGTCAGTCACAAGTCCTTCCAGAGCTGTTCTCTCAAGGGCAGTCCTCGAAAGAGCTCTCTCAGCCCCACCTACCTCACAGGTGTCTGTTGTGGGGAGGGGAAGGAAAAGGAGATTGTAAACTACTCTGACACTCCTTCGGGTAGTGGAGGGCGGGATATAAATCCAATCTCTCCTCGACTGAGCGTGTCCTGACTTGGATCTGGGAGACCCAGGTTGGATTCCCCACGCTGCCATGGAAACACTGGGTGACCTGGGGCCAATCACCCACTCAGCCTAGCCCACCCCACAGGTTTGTTGTGAAGATAAAAGCAGGGTACAAATCCAGCGAATAAGTGACTAAACCTCGTGATTGCTACTACCAAGGGTACAAAATGTTTCTCGGTCCCCTGTGATACGGTTGCGTTATCATACCACAGGTAGGGGACAAAGGGGGAAAACAACAAAAAGCTGGCGGGTGAATGCCCCTGGGCCAGGAACCGAGAAAGCAGGGATGCCATTATCAGAAGGCTGCCGACGGAAGCCTCGCTCGCACCTACGTACACCCGGCTGTCCAGTGGACAAACAGTGGTAGACCCCCGGGCCAGTGCTTTTACACCTAGAACACGTCCCTCTACCCCAGGGGTGGGCAAACTGTGGCTCGGGAGCCGCATGCGGCTCACATACATTATGTGGCTCCCGGCAGGGCAGCTGGGGAAGCTAAATATCATGAGCAAACAAATATCATTGGACAAATTAATATCATTCTCAATATCTGCTTTTACCCCTTTTGTTATTATTTTTGGCAGTCTCATTTAATGTTAATCAAAAGCAAATCTGCTTATTTCCCAATAAAAGCAGGTAATATTTGTTCATGTCTTGTGGCTCTCAAACATCTGATGTTTATTCTGTGCGGCTCTTACGTTAAAGCAGGTTTGGCCACCCCTGTTCTATGCAGCTCTTACGCTGAGCAGGTTTGCCCACCCCCTGCTCTACCCCAACAGGCTGGCTGGGAAGATCAAATTGGGGGGAGGGGGGGACAATGGGGACAGGAGACCATGTCCAAAGTTTCCTCGGATGGAGGGCCTGATAAAACGGAGGCTGATCAGCTTGCTCCTCCTGGCCTGGATGCTGGTGGAGGGAGCGCCGGAGCCTTACCTTGCAAGGACGCGATGAACTCGTACACTTCCTCTACGCTCCAGCGGCTGGGGTTGCTGGAGAGGAAGACGGGGCTGATGCCGTGAAGATCAGTGGCTGGCGCGATCATGCTTGAGCTGGTGAGGTCCCGTTCTCCGTGAGCCGCTCTGACGGAGAGGGGTCCCGGAGATGTGGGGGACAGCGCCTCGTCGTAACTGGAGTTGTCAGACCCTCGGCTGGAGTCTTCTTGGCCCTGCACGATCCAGGTGACCCAGAAATGGAGCGAGAGGAGGAAATGCTTAGGACAGGGAAGTCCTTTCCCTGAGAAGCAGGACGGCAAGCAGAACACTGGCTATACCCCACCCCCACCCCCACTCCCAGACTTGAGCTTGGATTGCTGGGAAATAACCAGTACGTACGCTAGGAATCGGAGGTTAACTGCTTAGACGATCCCACCTCCATCAGGAATTGCTGTTTTGGGGCCCTGGCAGACTCTGGTCAAAAGGGAGGGAGGCCCCTCCCCCCCACAGGTGCTCATTACAGCCCTTGACCTTCCTGAATGCGTTTCGACAGACACATCTCACATGTCGCTGTGCACCCCACCAGCTCTGGTCATCAGGGAGCTTGCTGCTGGCCATGCCACCACTAAGGGTGGCCAGTCTGGCACTGACCAGTGCTTGGGCCTTCCTCCTCAGAGGCTCCAGCTCTGTGGCATGGGCTCCCTGGGGAGGTGTGCGGTCCCCTCCTCAAAGATCTCCAGGAGGCACTGTAAGGCCGGCCTGTTTGCCAGGGCTTTCAGGGGGGTGTGAACTGGTGGGCATCTTTTAAGCTGGGGAGGAAGAGGGAGATTTGGGTTTTGCTATTTTATTTTTGGATTTAGCTGGGGTAGAAATGACAAGGGCGGGGGGGGGGGACAAAAATGGGGGGTCCTGTTCCCCCCCATAATAGAAAAAATGGATTACAGATTTTCTTTTAGAGTGATAAATAACATGTTTTTGCCAAGGTGTTCGTATATTTAATCCTCAAATATTATTTCTAAAAACTGTGTATCATGAAGACTTTTATGTAAGGCTATGTGAAGTATCAAATTGTGGCAATTCCCGTACACTAAGCAAATGCTGGAATACAATTCAAATACTGAGAATACAATTCGGTTTTTATTGGGGGGGGGGGGGTTGCCTGCTCTTATAAACTAGCAAAGGAGGTTCCTTATGGTTCAGGTGTTCTTTACATTTCAGGACCTTGCAGTGCCATTTGTAACACAAACACAAAAATCTAAAAAAGGAAATTCAATTTGTTATTATTTTCTGAATAAGCTGTACTTTTCATATATTAAACATGATACTTTTATGCCAAGCCAATTTATGCACAATGCACTTTATGTTCTCAGAGTAACAAAGTGACTTTCAATTTGTAAGGAGTACTAATATTGCATTTTTTTTTCAATTTCTCAAAAATTTCTTTTTTGGGGGGGAGGATAACGATATTTTTTTCCCACGGCTTCAAAATTTCTGGAAATTTTACATCTCTACGCTGGTGGTGTTTTAACTTATTGTAAAGTCACCCTGAACCACAAGGAAAGTTGGGGTGTCAATGTTTCAATAAATAAAACAACCAACCAATATTCTGGACAAGTGCCTTTGACCCCCACCAGGGCAGCCGGGAAAACCCTGGGGCTGGAAATCCAAACGTGGACGAGAGGCTGAACTCCAGCACCCAGGCTGGAGACAGAGACTGTCGCAACGAATAATCTGGTCCTGCACCACAAATTTAGCGAAGTCCTTGTGATATTGTAGAACAGTTTCTGTGATCAGTTGTAATAATTATGGGGGACAGTTTTTCTTAAGTAGGGTATGTTGCCAGTACGCTGAGAGCATTTTGCCAGCAACTGTTGGAGCACAAGGCTTTGTACCCGATTAAGGAAAGGCTAATGGACTGGCTTGCTTCCTACGTAAATGTTGAGTTGTAAATAAGAGGTACGTCCAAATGACACGGCATATGCTCCTTTATAATACTAAGATGCCGTTCAGCTACATGTTGTCCCTTGTGTTGTAACAATTATGGTTAATTCTAGGGAGATAACTTCTGAGGAAGACCAACTACAAAACGAGCTTACGTCTAGATGCTTGTCATTTATTACAAATCACAGAAGCTGCTCTACAATATCACAAGGATGGGACTTTTCTAAATGTGTGACACAGGACCATATTACTAGATGTGATATTTCCCTGTCATCTATGTGATATGTAAGGACCATATGTATTTTAAAATCTCTCTATATAACAATTGTGTTTTGGTCATGGACTCTCCTAAACATTCCACACGCTCCTAAATCAATTGGCTCCATGATGTGTCACTCAAGCTGTCCCTATCCACTGGCTGCGTTGCCTGAGTCCCGCCTCCAACATTCTAAACAGTTTGCTGTTCCTCCCCCCCCCCCCCCCCACAGCCAGTCAGAACACAGAGGTCGTTTGCATATGCGGCCTGATTGGACTTTGCCTCTAACATTCTAAACAGTTTGCTGTTGCTGTTGGGAGTCATTGAATGTGTTCTGAGGTAAAATACATCTCCCAATCCTCCCTTCAATGGTCACTGGAGTTGCCAATCACCATGTTCCGCAGCCACAGCACATCATTTCCCCTACAGAAAATTCCCAGCTATTACAGCTGCTCTCCAGATGACCAAGATCAGTTCTCCTGGAGACAATAGCTGCTTTGGGCAGTGGACTCCATAGCATTATACCCTGCTGAAGTCCCTCCAAGTCCTAAACCCCACCCTTCCCAGGCTCTACCTCTCAAATCTACAGGTATTTCCCAACCCAGAGTTGTAACCCTGTAACTAGCTACAGAACCGCTTTCCAGACCCTTGGAACCCAGAAGACATGGCCTAGGAGGAGGTGCTTTTCTACCTTAGCTGCCACTGCATAGCCCCAAATCACCATAAGTCGGGGGGGGGGGGCATACCTGTTACTATAAGGCTTTCCTCCCATACTACCCACTTGGGGCAGCAAAAGGACTTGAGACAGCCCTGCCTTATAGCTAAGCAGAAGGAAATAAACATGGTTTGCCTCCCTCCATTTTCCCCTTCCCTCTGCCACTCCACCACCCACAGCCGGGACACTTGCCTGGAGCTTCCTTCTAGAGCCCGATGGATTTCTTCCCACAACGGGCCTTACTCCTAGTTAACTATAAAACATAGTAGCCATACATCACAGTGATTGTTTGTTTGGGGTTTTTTACACTGTGAGCACATAACTAGGCAGAATTCATCATCCGGTGATCCTTGGCTTCACATACACACGTGCGTGTTCAAGAACGAACGAGCAAAATCATACAAGACAGAGGGACGCAGAGAAACAAGATCCCCAGAGGTGGAGAGGGAGGGCTCGAACGGCTGCTGTGGTTCCATGTCCTTTCCCATGACTAGCGTGAAAAGCAAAAACCACCTACGAACTAAAAAAAAGCAGATCAGCTCTTAAATGGCAAGCTATGAGTTGTGTGCTCTTCTTATCTGCCTCGATCCACTGGGACCACTTGTCCAGCCTTTGTTTTACATCCAAAGGAAACAACAACGGTAGACTTTCATCCTCACCATCCTCTCATTCAGCAGTCTGGCAATGCCTACAGACACGCGGGAAAGTGGATTGCCGCACCCTAATAGGGCCCAGGAGGAAAATCAAGAGAAAGGTTCAGGGAGGTCTTGAGCAAAGGAGACGGCGCTGGAGAAGCCAAGAAATCACGACAGCGTTTGGCGCTTGCATGAGAGATGGCACTCGCACAAGCGGTGGGCAACGTCACCAGCCACCTGGCGGCACTACAATTCCTGTGTTTATACTGTGGCCTAATTTGGGGAGGGGGCAGACGGGGAGGGCACCAGGACTGACTATTCCCCCTGGGTAGCACCTGCTGGCCTGTCTTCTATTGCTGCATTCCTGATCTCTGCACGTGGGTCAAGACTCCCTTTATAAATACTGCAGAACCTGGATGCTGATTTCCCTCCTTGCTGATTTTTCTGGTCCAGCAACCACCACCGGCCCCGGCTTCGGGTGGAGAGGCCTGACACCGGTTGGGTGGAGCAAAGGGGAAGGTGGAAGCAGAAAGGAGCCGGGGAAGCAGAAACCTCCCCCAGCCAACGATCACCTGCCCTTAAACACAACAGACACCCTGTTAAGGCCGTAAGTTGGGAGGGGGGAGAAAGACCCTATTCGGGTGATGAGCGTTACACTGCCTGCAATATGCAGTATCTTGAATAACTTTTACAAAAGTATTCAAAAACGTTCCTGAGGGCACTTCCTTAAGAACGGCCCCCACTGAATGAAACGGCACTTACATCTGAGTTGACCTGCTCCGGACTCTTAAGCAGCGGGCACCGTACCCTCAAGGCTGCACACGCAGCCTCTTCAGTTTTAAAACCAACGTGCTTTTATCGTCAGAGCAACTAGTTAGGGCGCAGTTTGATTTAGAACGTACCTAAATGACAGTGATGGAAATTGTTTTCTTTGATTCGGCGATCGATAGACCGGCCTTTATATTTTTGGTCACAGGCATCGTTTCAAGTGCCCTGTTTCAAATCAAGCCCACCTTGGTGCAGAAAGAGTAGGAACGAGGGCAGCACGCCGCCTGCCCCCCTTTTAAGGGCAGAGCACAAAACAGCTGGAGAAAATGGCACCCTCACCCGGTGGCGCTTGCCCTGGATCTTGGCCCGGGCAATCTCTGAGCTGCTGCGCCGAGGCCCACGCCGTCGACGGGCATAGCTGGCTTCCTGGATCTCCTTCATCTTCTTCCTCTGCAGGCGAAGCTGGTGGCTGCATCCCACGTTGTACCTGAAAGGAGGGGGGGATTGAGTCTCGCCTGCCACAAAAGCCCTTCGCAGGCTGCCAGATCATCCTTTCTCAGCAAAATGACCTGACGTCTGGAGCATTAAAACCTGACCTCTCCTCAGTCGTCGTGGTGATCAAGCTATGGCGTTCCTATCTATTTTCTATATTTGTACTGGATTCAGTTTATTTTACTTTGAAGCGACTGATCAGTTCTGCTTCCTGAAGGCTGACCAGTTCTCTATAAAAGTAGTCCCTTCGGGGTCTGAGGTAACTTATTCATATATTGAGGATAACTGCCCTATATAAGCAGAAAGTCAGACACCCGTGCATATAAAAGTTCAAACAGCACTGCTCTTTATTACACAGAAACTTCAACAGGGGGATGGGGATGTATTTACACAGGATATTTTGTTTCTTTGCTGAATAAACATGTTACTTTGCCTTCACATATGCTGTAGGCTTAGTACTCTCCGTATAACCTAGATCAGGGGTGGGCAAACTTGTTCAGCGTAAGAGCCACCTAGAACAGGGGTGGCCGAACTTGCTTAACATAAGAGCCGCATAGAATAAACATCAGATGTTTGAGAGCCACAAGACATGAACAAATATTACCTGCTTTTATTGGAAAATAAGCAAATTTGCTTTTTATTAACATTAAATGGGACTGCCAAAAATAATAACAAAAGGGGTAAAAGCAGATATTGATAATGATATTAATTTGTCCAATGATATTTGTTTGCTAATGATATTTAGCTTCCCCAGCCGCCCTGCCGGGAGCCACATAATATATGTGAAAGAGCCGCATGCGGCTCCCGAGCCACAGTTTGCCCACCCCTGACCTAGATGTTCTTTAGTTCACAAAACCCTCCTCTGACTTTGCTATCCAATAACTTTTTGGTGGCTAACCTTTGGGCTTCATTTGTCCGGTCTCTTGAGTCTACTGATGCGACAACCCCAGCTTTCCTGACTCCTCTAGACCCTTAGCCCTTTCTTAGCCAGCGTATTTGGTGTTTGTGACTACTGAGGTCTTATACTTCCCCCTCTCTGGTCACTCTCCTCTTTATATTAGAAGGTACCAGTTCAGGGGTTTATTCAGCCACAGTTTCCCACTTAAACTGCTATCTGGCTGAGTCCACTGAGCCCAGAGTCTTCTGTCCTCACTGAGAATTCCCAGCCCTCTGCCCCCCCTCTCAGTCATGTGACTCAGCAGCTCCTTTGTTTACTTCCTGCTGTCCACAGACCTTCAGTTCCATCACACCTACATAGCCGGCCTGAAGACTACATCCCCTTGCTCGCCTGCCCACTCACAACACAGAGAAGTAACATCTGGTCCAAATGGCCGCCCTTCAGACCTTGGCATGAGGAACTCCTGAACATAATACCAAACGGGAATGCCAGCCAACCTCCCTTTCCTCTGTTCATTTCTGGGCTTCTTCTACAGCCTTGTTTTCTTTCCCAAAGAAATCAGGGCTACTTTGGATGTCCCTCAGTGACAGTTATCAGAACAGCCGATTTAAATTCGCATTCAATGACCCCGTGCCCCCTGAATCGCAAGGACATCCCGCTGCTACCATTACCTCTTGGCACACGTTACAGAACAGAATCTCTTTGAGCCACGGAACTGATTGGCAGGGCCGTATTTTCCACAGAATTCACATTTCAGCAGGTTCCCTTTCTTGTCTTGCTCTGTGGAATCAGAAGCACAGGGAAACACGGATAACAGCCCAGGAAACTTTCAACAACTAGTAGCAGCACAATGCAAGTTCAAGGTCGTCTGCTGAAAGCCAAAAAAAGAGGCTTTTTCTGTTGAGGCTACAGTAAGAGGTTTGGGGCATGGAACAGCCAACTCAGAGGCATTCGGAAACCTGTTCGAAATCATGACGGCAAGATATATACGATATAAACAGAACGCTGCATTTCTCCACGAAACCTTTGGGAGTCCTGTTGGAAGGTTTTGGTTTCCCTTCTTGATACAACACAAAAGTGACCCGGAGACTCCAGCTGGTGCAGAGTGCAGCGGCGTGAGTGCTGATGGCATCATCTGTGTGGGCACGTATTCAGCTAGAGCTATGCCAACTGCACTGGCTACCAGTTGAGTACCGGATCCATTTCAAGGTTATGGTGTTGACCTTTAAAGCCCTACGTGGCCTGGGACCAGCTCTCCCCATATATGCCCCAGAGAGCCTTGCACTCCACAGAACAACACCTGAAAGACATCTGCTTAGCTTCAACCAGGGCCAGGGCCTTCTCTGTCCTGGCCCCTGCCTGGTGGTACGCCCTCCCCATTGAGATCAGGGCCCTGCGGGACTTGCTACAGTTCCACAGGGCCTGCAAAACGGAATGGTTCTGCCAGGCCTTTGGCTGGGACGGGACGTTTCCACCATCTTGGCCTCCCCTGCCCATAGTGAGCCTGCAGATACCTACTATCCTGCTAACGTCTAACAGGAAGCGTATTGGGCTGCTCTGAAGTAATGTTACGTTTCTTAGCTGCCATCCTGTTTCAGTCAACTGTTTTTTCATTACATATTCACTGTATTTTATTTCTGCTATGAGCCGCGCTAAGCCCACCACAGGACAGGGCAGGATAGGAGTGCAATAAGTAAGTAAATAAAAACTGCAGATGAGGCTGCAGGGTTGCTGAATCAGGCCCTGGGTCCATCAAGGTCAGTATAGCCTGCTCCAACTGGCAGTGGCTCTCCAGGGTCTCCAGCAGAGGTCCTGCCACTGAACCACGGCCCCTCCCAACACTGGAGGAAAACCACCCTCCAGCACTGCCCCCAAGATACAGAGAAACCCGGGGGTGTTCCTTTCCTCCAGCTACCTATTCATGAGAGGCTTAGGCCCCAAACTAGGCTTAGGCCTCGACCTGGAGAGCCCAAGCCAGCCCCATCTCATCAGACCTTGGAAGCTCAGCGGGGCTGGCCCTGGCTAGCATTTGGACGGCAGACCTCCAAGGAATAGCAGGGTCGTGACACAGAGGCAGGCGATGGCAAGCCACCTCCGAACGTCCCTTGCCTTCAAGCCCCACTAGGGGTCGCCAGAAATCAGCTCGATTTGACGGCAAAAAAGTTTTTTTAAAAAAATAAATCGAAACAAGAACTTGGCTCAGCAGATACCTACAGACTTGCAAGGAGAGAGAAATGGGGATGAAGGCAACTTCCGAGGCCGAGTAGTCAGCAGGAAGGAAGCCACTAAACACACACATGCATCCCAGTCTGATACCATCCTTCTCACCTGCGGTCACGCTGTCACCTCCCGGGGAGTTGCTGGGCTGGCTCTCGGTCTGTCTGGAGGAAGCGCCTCCCTGAAGAGGCTTCTCAAACTCTTTCAGATGAGAACAACCCACCTGGGTGGGGAAGAGGAAAGAAATGTGACTCCCAAGAAGTAACCTCCTCCTCCTCCGACGCTGGGCGTTTCCCCAGGTGGCCCTGCAGGATCCCAGGCCCTTCTCCGGGCTCCGGCACACCTGTCCTCAAGGGAGCCAAGAGAACGGCCCCCGGGCGGCTCAAAGAGCAGGAGGGACGAGAGGAGCCCCTCTGGACTCTCTTACCGGGAACGGCTCTGCCCCTTCCTGGATGACGAAGCCCTCGATGATGTGCGTGAGGATCTGGGGTTTGACGATGGCCTGGGGAGGTTTGGAGTCTCCCAGCTGACGCGACACCATGCCCAGCATAGATGAAGAAGTGGAGGAAGGCGCGATGGAGCCTGGGTCGCTCGGGGGCGTGTTGGAGGCAGCGCTGGGGGCAGACTCGGATTTCTCTAAAAGGATGGGAACGAGCAGTAACACAGTTAGGTGTGCCTGAATCTGGTCCTCAAGTTGCAAAAGCCTCTGCTAAATGGGTCACAGCTGCTGCAGGCATCATCATCTGCAGAGCACAAGTCTTCCTGCATCTGGTCTTGTTTCCATTGGGAAGACTGGGGGGGGGGGCAGGGTTTCCTCTAAGCTGAGAGTGTGTGAGCTAGCTCTCAGGTTTTTTTAGCCTCCGGCTCACCCATTTTTTTGTCTTAGCTCAGGAAGGATGGGTTCCAGAGCAGCAGCCAAATCACTCACTCGCAACTTTTATGCCGGTAGTTCACAGAGTAGAATTTCTGCTCATGGGACTCCAAAGCTTAGAGGGAGCACTGGCGGGGATTGTGCCCCCTCGGTTTTTTTTCATTCTTTCTGGGGCCCCACCTCTCGAGTCAGAGGAAGGCCAGAGGCGGCACAGACAGAACGGTACATTCGCGAGCTGGAAAGAAGCTGGCTCAGTCCCCCTTGCTGCCAAAACTTACGCCAATTTATTTTATCATCAGTTTTAAAAAACAACAAACCAACCCTCTTCCAAGTTTATTCATTCAGAAAATGACACATACTTTTCACAGCGGACGCCGGGCCAAGCACAGGGAAAAAAAAAAAGAAAAAAGCACAAGAAAAAACCTTCGAAAGCCAACCATAAAGTCAAAATCTACTCACGTTAACTGCATCTGCCCTCCTGTGAGAAAGGGAGAAAAGTCCTTCTTTCTCTACCTGCTCTGTCCCATGCATAATCTTGTAAACCTCGATCATGTCACCCCTCAGTCGTCGTTTCTCCAGGCTAAAGAGCCCTAAGCGCTTCAACCTTTCTTCATAGGGAGAGTCTTCCAGCCCTTTTATCATTCCAGTTGCCCTTTTCTGCACTTTTTCCCAGTGCTATCATATCTTTTTTGAGGTGTGGCGACCAGAACTGTACACAGTACTCCAAATGGGGTCGCACCATCGATTTATACAGGGGCGTGATGATACTGGCTGATTTGTTTTCACCATCACTAACTCCCCCCCCCCATGGAAAGTTATGGGAGAGAGAGAGAGCTTGGCTTCCCCCACCTCCACCACCCCTTCTCTCTCTCTTTCCCTTCCCCAGCCCCCCACTCCTGGTCCCCCTACCCAGGAGGCTGGGGAAGGAAAGGGAAACCACCCTGCCACTTCTGGTCCGTTTCACTCCCCTCCTTTCTGCAGTTAAACCTAACAGCTGATCTGCCCCCAGTGAAACGGACCAGAAGCAGCAGGGCAGCTTCCCTTTCTTTCTCCAGCCCCGCACGATTGTGGGGCTAGGCACACTGGGGGGGGGGGGTGTGCAGGTGTCTGACATCATCAGGTGGTGGGGCGGAGCTCGTGGGTGGTGAGGCTCCGCCCCCAGATGCCCCACCGTGGCTACGGGCCTGGCCCAATGCATTGCCAGAGTCTAGCCTCAAGGTTGTTCTGACCTATAGGACTAAGGCAAGGCTGACCTGGCCAGCTCTCGGGAGCTGAGCAGGGCCGGCCCCGGTTAGTACTTGGATGGGAGATCCCCCCCCCCCTCCGGGGAGTCCAGCGTTGCTACACAAGAGGCAGGCAAGGGCAAACCCCCTCTGTTTGCCTCTTGCTCTGAAAGCCTCAAGGTGACACCAGCGTGGCTCAGTGTGACCAAATCAGCCAGGTCTACAAGGGATGCCAAAGCTCCGTGCCTAAGAAAAGGCACTTTTGCTACCAGGCTCCCTGGCTTTTTTAGCAGGAAGGCTCAGTCCTCGACAGAACTGGCCCGACATTCCACTCCATTCATCCACAACAAGCGGCAGGGGGCTGTCAACTCTTTTGAGTTCGAAATTCATGGAGATTTGGGAGTGACGCCTGGGGAGGGGAAGGCCTTCAGGAAGCTGCAATGCCACAGAGCCCACTGAGAACCACTTTGGCGTGGTGGCTCAGTGCGCGGACTCCAATCTGGGAGAACCGGGTTTGGTTCCCCACTCCTCCACTTGCACCTGCTGGATGACCTTGGGCAAGCCATAGCTCTGGACCAGCTGTCCTCTCAAGGACAGCTTGGGAAAGAGCTCTCTCAGCCCCACCTACCTCACAGGCTGTCTGTTGTGGGGAGGGGAAGGGAAAAGGAGTTTGTAAGCCGCTCTGAGACTCCGAGTAAAGGGCGGGGTAGAAATCTAATCTCCTATTCTACCTTCCAAAGCAGCCATTTTCTCCAGGGGAAACTGATCTATGCCATCTGCAGGTGAGTTACAATTCTGGGAGATATCTGGACCCTACCTGGAGGTTGGTAAACCCAAAAGGGGGCACTATTTCTTCTGCATCCTCAGCCTCACCCCCCTCCATCTTATCCAGAAACACTTTTAGCTCTTTCTTCCCAAGCCACTCGAACACAGAAGATGACCTGGGTTGAAAAGGGAGATCCTGGAGGCTTATTGAAATATAAGAAAGAAAGAAATATAGAGCTGCACGTCGTCAGCATACTGGGGGTGCGCAACTCCAAAGTTTCACTTGGCACAGGGGTCCCCAAACTCTCTGAGCCGGCTGTCGCCTTTGGAATTCTGAGACAGCGTGATGGCCACAGCCACAAAATGGCTGCTGCAGAAGGCGGAGCCAGCCGCAAAATGGCTGCCACAACTTACCACCAGCCGCACTTTGGAGACCCTCGTGCTGTGGTAGCAGCTACTGCCAAAGCAGCTTTCTTTAAAAAACCTGCCACAGCCAATCAAATCTCCAATGGCCAATCAGATGCCTTGCCGGGCAAAAGCTCCACCCACTTTCTAAAAACACTTGGGGGGGGAGCCAGGAAAGGTATCAGCGAGCGTCACGGTACCCTTGAGCACCAAATTAGCGACCCTACTTAGTGGCTGGACAGAACAGCCAAAAAATAAAAATATTCTGCGTCACTTTCTCTCGGCCTCTCCATATAACTTGCCGAGAAAGACTGAATCCACTCAAAGTGCTATTCTGCTAAACCTCTGAGCGTCTAAAGACAGAATAATCACATTTACGCCCTTCCCCAGATTACTGTCTGTGCCGAAGGACATTCTTATAGGCGACTGCTCCGCTGGAATCGTACAGAACTTGCCTCTGTTCCCTTCGCCTCCGAGGCCGCTCTTCTCTTCTGTGCCTTTGGGACTCTCAGCCACAGGAGAAGACTTGGCAGGCAGGAGAGAAGGCAGCGCACCGGGTTCGTCTCTCTCCTCTTCGGATTCCGCTTTGCGCTTGACTGCCAGTGTCTGGGGCTTGCTCTGTGTGGGGAGAACGAGGTTAGCTCAGAAGAAAGGGACAGACTCGGTGCCAGAAGTGGCGTCAGGGAAATGCTGGTGGGGCCCTGCAGGATCCCACTGAAGTTACTGAGCTGTGCCTATGCTATTTTGGACACCCGGGTTCCGTTTTACCAGCTGCGGTTGATTTATACCTGGGAGCAGTGTTCTCTCTGAGCTGAGTTAGTGTGAGCCAGCTCACCGTTTTTTAGCCTCCGGCTCACACGTTTTTGTCTCAGCTCAGGAAGGAGGACTCCAGAGCAAGCAAATCCTGTAGTAGCCAAATCGCTCGCTCACAACTTTAATGCCAGGAGCTCACAAAGTAGAATTTTTGCTCACAAGGCTCCACAGCTTAGAGGGAGCACTGCCTGGGAGAGACATCCAGCTGTTATTCTTTCCACAGCGTGCATCTTCTGCCAAGTTACTCTCTGTTTGAAGGTCTTTGGACACTATTCATGTATGGAATTACAGAGGAGCCCACTGTTGGTCTTTGGACATGGTCTTTTTGTAAATAATGCCTAGTTGTTATGAGCAATCTGCTGGAAATGTGTTTATACATTCCATTTGGGTTATGACCACTGACCCATCCTTGTACTTTAAGGAACGTAATACACAATTTTGATCGTATATACTTGTGAATTGTTGATGGACCTCCCTTGGTGGGTGTTGTTTGTGGCTATACTTGTACATGGTTCCCTATTGTCTTTGGCTTCTTGAGACAGGCATCTCTCCAAATTCATCTATGTGGGCCAAAGTGCAAGCACCGGTACCAATTAGGGCTGCCAACCTCCAGGTAGTGGCTGGAGATTTCCCACAAGTGATCTCTGGGCGAAAGATGTCAGTTCACCTGGAGAAAATGGTTTGGAAGGTGGACTCGATGGCACTGTGCCCCATTTAAGTTCCTCCCCTCCCCAAACCCTGCCTTCCGCAGGCTCCACCTCCAAAATCTCCAGGTATTTCCCAATCCGGAGCTGGCAGCCCTCATACCAATACTAATATACTCCCGCTAAGCAGAGAAAGACAGGACAAACACTCCTTAAATAAATGAATACTTGCTATCCAATACTCCAAAGTAACGAGAAGAAAAGTTCTGTGATGAAATCAGAACTTCAAACCCATGGTTGATCCCCCCACCTTAAGCCCCAAATCCTACACCATACAAGCCCAATTAAGAACATCATAAGAGCCCTGCTGGATCAGACCAATAGTCCATCCAGTCCAGTATCCTGTCTCACACAGTGGCCTCAACCAGTTCTTCCGGATGGCCAACAACAGGGCATAGAGGCTGAGGCCTTCTCCTGATGTTGCCTCCTGGCACCGGGACTCAGAAAGTTTACTGCCTCTGAATGTGGAGGTTCCCTTCAGTCCCCATGGCTCGTAGCCACTGAAACGGAGGACCTGTAAAGGATGAGCTGTTAATGCCTTAGATAATTCTGGGTATCTGCTTCAGAAACACTAGAACAATCCAACAGGGTGTTGGCAAAATCCAGCTATGCTACGAACAGGGCTGGTCAAACAGAGATTCACAATCTGAATGGAACCCTCCTTTCCTCTAACACAGACTCTAATCCGGTTCTCCCAGATTAGAGTCTGCACACTTAACCACTACACCGAACTGGCTCTCCTACACCAAACTCTTAGTAGATAAGAGTTGCGGACTAGGACCCTGAGGTGACCTGCATTCAGATCCTCACTTCTACCACAGACGCTCGCTGGGTGGCCTTGGTCCCCTCGGAAGCTCTCAGCCTGACCCACCACCCAGGGTGACCGATGTAGGAGAACGAAGGAGGGGGAAACGAGGTTTTAGGCTGCTCTGAGTCCCGAGGGAGGAGAAAAGTGAAATATAAATAAACAAACGCAAAGGCAATCTGTGCTGTTTGGGTGGGTGCAAATGCCGTCTCAGACGCTCGGCGAACTGACTGGCACATCACGGGTTTAAACTAGATGTGACATCTGGCGTGAGTTTAGGCTGCCGGGGGGTCCCCCAACTCAACTTGTATGGGGTTGCAGCCAAACGTCACAGTCTCTCAGCAATGTCCGCAAGCGAGCCGGGGCCCAATTCAGATTGGGACTGTGGCACTGCGGGCCATGGTGCCAGGGCAGGAGAGGATTCAGCCTCTGCCACCACCATTCCTCTGAGCTAAACGGACCCTGGGAAGACACCGCTTGCCCTGCCGTGGAGCTGCATGTGTACCAAACGCTGCATGCAAGGCCCTACAACTGGGCAAGCGGTGCCACCCCAGTGCGGACAGAGTCAGGCTAATGGGCGAGGTGGGGAAAAGGCTGAAGCTCCCTCGCCCTGGGTGCCATGGCCCTGACCGGAACCGGGCCTTGTCTTCCTTGCAAACTTTACTTATTAAATTCGGTTCGGGCGGGTCCCCGTGTTGGTCAGAAGCAACAGGACAAAGTCGGAGTCCGGTGGCACCTCTAAGACCAACAAAGTTGAACTCTGGGAATCAGCTTTCGTGGGCAAGTGAAAACCAATCTCCCATTCTCCGCTGGTCCAGGGATGGGACAGCCCTTTCTTCTGAGACATAAACAGAGCAGTGTGCCCCATGGGAGGGTTAGCTGGCTTCCAGGCTCAAGAGGGTGTGCTGCAGCACTCTGTGGCCAAAAGCTGCCTCCGCGAGGCTAGCTTATCTATTCTATAGTGCCTGGTAAAAGAGTGCACTGATTTCCATGTTGCTGCCTTACAGATCACCTCCAGGGTCGGGAAGGACCTATATGCCGCTGACATGGCCACCCCCCTAACACAGAGTGCCTTAATACCCTCAGGGGGCACGAAGCCCTTTGCCTTGCGTGCCATCACAATACAGTCTCAGATCCACCTGCTAAGGGTAGTCGGAGACACCTGTCGCCCTACGGTGGATGTCCTAAAGGACACAAACAGCATCTCCGATCGCCTGAGCTGCTGGGTCCTATCGATAGAGCCACTGAGTGCCCTGCGTACGTCCGAGCAGCGCCACTCCCTTGCCCTGTCATGTTTTGGGTTCGGACAAGCCAACGGTAACGTCAATCTGCTCTGATCTATGAAAAACCGAATTTATTTTGGGAATGGATGCTGGGCCTGGGTGTAAAACTACCCTATCCTTGTGAAAAACGCAAAGCTCCCCATTAAGGTTCCATGTGGGGATCCTTTGCACCAGAGGCGTTTTAATCAAAGTGGTTCCCCTCAGAAATGTCTTGATATGGGGGCGTTTCGTCAGTGACCCCCACACACACTTCTAGAACCCCATATCGATGCTATGGCCACTACCTGCCTTCTGCCTTTTTAACGTGTTTGCACTGAGTCCTTTGTCCGACCCATCCTGTGGGAACAGCAAGACTGAAGCTGTCAGGGGGTCCAGTTTTTTTCCCCAGACACCACAAATGAAACACCTCCGATATTAGATAAAATGGATATCGATAAGTTTGACTGGGAAAATATTACGGACGCCAACTTCAAAATCCTACTATATGGGTAATGAGGTCAAATCTTACCTAGCTGGTATCTGCTGTGTTATTGAATGGCAATCACAACGTTTATGTTGAAGAATAATTTATTAGCGCTTCCCCTTAACACAAAGCTGAGACGCAGAGATTGTTATCCTTTGCAAGTTAATTCAGGACATGTCTGTGGTTAGAAACGAGATATATTCGATTTTGTTAAAAAGGTTTTAAGGTAATACTAAGAACAGTGTTCATGTACTTTATTTTTCTACAAAGTGGTTTCTCCGCATTTAGTTCGTTGTATTGTAAAAATAAAAAATTGTAAAGTTAAAAAAAAAAAGGAGGAAACACCTGCCAAATTGAATGATAGATCCTGTTAGCAGACCCCTTTCCAGACGCTAACAAGGTGTCTGTGACTTTGTCTGAATACCCCGTCCCCTCTAACTGCTGCCGCTCAGCCTCCAGGCAGTGAGGCTTAGCAACGCCAAACGGGGATGTAGAGTCAATGCTTGCGTCAGTAGGTCTTCCCTTACAGGTAACCGC
Source organism: Lepidodactylus listeri (assembly GCA_029233225.1). Taxonomy (NCBI): domain Eukaryota; kingdom Metazoa; phylum Chordata; class Lepidosauria; order Squamata; family Gekkonidae; genus Lepidodactylus; species Lepidodactylus listeri. The sequence goes on from JARCFY010000004.1 coordinate 147,782,742, forward strand.
CAGGGGTCGGCCGACGACAGAGCTCATAGGTCCTGGAACCGGGCTCTCCTTGGCCCAAAAGGAGCAATCAGCACCAGCTCCACTCTCTGCTCCCGCAACTTCTGTATCACTCTGGGGATCAGATTTATTGGTGGAAACGCATACAGAACACCCTTTGGCCGGTCGCAACTTAGAGCCTCTGTTCCTATTGCCTGAGGTTCTTTTGTTCTTGATATGAACTGTTGCACCTGTCGATTCTGAGATGTGGCAAACAGATCCACCTCCATTAATCCGAACTTCTTGGTGAGCTGACGAAAGACACAGCCTCCACTCAGACTGATCCGACCGACTCCTGCTCGGCCAGTTCACTAGGATGTCCTTGCCCGCTACATGGATAGTCTTTATGGACAGTAGATGCTCCTCTGCCCATTCCATCAGCTGGCTCGCATGTAGAGATCTGCCCATTCCATCAGCTTGAGAGCATGCAGAGATCTGCCCATTCCATCAGTCCCTCCTTGCCTGTCCACATAGGCTTTCGCTGTTGTGTGGTCCGTCTGGACCAACACGTGTTCCTCTGAAAGGAAATCCCTGAAGCTCAGGAGACCCAATTTGATGGCCCTGAGTTCCACGAAGTTTATGCTCTTCCTTATCTCTACCTGCGACCACAGACCTTGCGTCATCCGGCCCTGTGAGTGGGCTCCCCACCCCATCAGGCTGGCATCTGTGGTCATCACCACCCGCTTTGGTTCCCTGATCTGAGATCCCTGCAGAAAATGGGAGAGTTCCAGCCACCAGCGCAGTTGGGTGTTGGAGGGACCGAGGTAGACTTGACAAGTTGATGTCCCTTCTTGGCTATGACTCCTTGAAAGGGCGGGAAGAACCTCTGCAGAGGTCGTGTGTGGAGTCTGGACGACTGTACTATCTCCTGGCAGGATACTGGCATGCCTAGGAATTTGACTAACACCATCACCTCTACTGTGGACACAGTCAATGCCTTGATTGTCAGAGACCTGATCTCCAGTTGTCTTTCTTGTCTTTCTGTTGTTCCTGGTTTCTATCTGTACTCCAAGATGCACCAGAACTTGGGTTGGTTGCAGACTGCTCTTTTCCACATTCACCGTGAATCCATCATCCCTTAGCATTTGCACACTCAGCCTGGACGCTGACACACTGCCCTGGATGGACTTCGCTTTGATCAGAATGTCATCGAGATATGGAAAAAGGGACAGATGAAGGTGGGCTATTAGTGCGACCAGAACCTTTGTAAAGACCCTGGGAGATTATTTTGGACCAAACGGGAGCGCTCTGTACTGATAATGCTGTCTGTTGTATGCAAAGCGAAGGAACCTGCGGTGTGAGTCCCTGATGGGTATATGCAAATAAGCCTCTGATAGATCAATGGGAGTGAGGAGCTCCTGTTTCTGAATGGCCGCTAGTATAGATCTTAAGGTTTCCATTCTGAACCTTCTTGTTCTAACGTGTTTGTTTAGCCATTTCAGATCCAGGATGGCCCTGACCTCCCCGTACTTCTTTGACACAATGAAAAAGGAGGAATACGAATCCCTGATTCGTCTGAGCTTCTGGGACCCTCTCTACGGCCCCTGTGTCCAATAGGTGTTGAATGGCTTCCAGAAGTAACTTGTGTTTCTGTTCCAATGCATTGTTTGGGACCTGAGCCAGATGATAGTGCGGGACACTTCTGAACTCTAGAGAGTAACCCTGGGATGTTGTTTCCAATGCCCACTGACCGTTCACTGTCTCCCGCCACTACTGGGCGAAGAGTTGCAGCCATCCTCCTATCCCTGTGAGCTGTCAGGTTCCCTGTCATGTTTTGCTTCCCTTTGTCTATCCCGATTGCAGGTCCCGGCGGGAGTTCGGCATCAGCTTTCGCTCTGACGGGTTCCCCCCCCCCTCACCCCTCCTTCCCTAGAATGAGCTCAGATGTTTTGCTAGACTCATGTTATCTCTGTTGCTGCTCTTGTAACCTTGGGCAACTGGGCCTCCGCTTTTCCAGGTGTCTTTTGCGTGGGAATGCATGTAGAAAAACCACAGGGCCGGGGATGGGAAAGTAGCTCTGCTTACGCACCTTTTTTTCCTGAGAAAGTAACGGTAGTACATTTTGGCGCCTGTTTGTTCTGTTTTCATTGGTACCCACGTTTTTACTCTAGTTTGAATTTACTATATCAATTCCTCCTCTCCTGTATCTGGTATCACTAACAACGCAAGTGTTCCTGAAAGACCATTAAGAAATAAAGACGTTGTTTTGAACTACAAGGCCTGACTTATTGGATCTAATCAGAAGTCTCACACAGAGCTGCGTCTCGGCACAGTCATGCCGAGGCGCCTTTCTTGTTGCCTCTGGGTCCGTGATGATTCTTACGGGCGAAGGAGGGCTTATTGTCTCGTGGCCTGTTTTGCCGTCTGCTTTGGAAAGGTCTTGTGAAGCCTGGTCTATCCGCTCTCTTGGTGTCACCAAAGGACCGAAACTGTTGTTGAGATTTCATATCCTTCTTTTTTGACGGAAGGACCTTCTTTTTCTCTTTGCTTTCTATTAAGTATTTACCTAGCCCATCTCCAAAAAGATTAACACCTTTAAAAGGTTCTGCCGCTGCCTTGGTCTGGGCCAAAGAATCCATGTCCCAATTTCTAAGCCAACCATGCCTCCTGGCAGCTACGCTGCTGGCCACGGCCCACGCTGACTGCTGCAGGGCCTCTAGGGTGGCATCCACTGCAAATGCCATTGCCAAAGCTACTTTTTTCAGCTCATCTTTGACTTCCTGAGAGATTTTACTTTCTGCCAAGGCCAGGTCAGAGGTCCATGCATAAGCAGCCCTTGAGAACATGGAACCATCCGTGGATGCCCTCGGTGAACAGGAAGAGCCTCCAAAGTCCCCGCGTAGGGTCTATTCTATACGTCCGTCGCACTGATCCTTGGGTAGGCCATCTGCTTCCATAGGCAGCACTGAATTAGAAGCCAAGCTGGTCACCGGATGACTCACTCCTGGTAGTTTAATTCTCCTGGTGGCTTCTGGAGTAAGAGAAAAAAACTTGGGGAGGGGGGGGGGGAATTGATTATTAGCTTTAGGTCTGGTAGGATGTTCCCACTCAGCCTTCACGATACTGGAAAAGGCCGCGGGGAGTGGGAGCCCCGGTTGTGTCGCTGAAAATCCGGGCATCAGTTTTCCTGATCCAGTTTGGGATTCAGGATCCGGGTCGCCTCTTTCCTGAGATTGTGGAGTTGCTTCCAAAGTTCTCAACACTTCTGGAAGAAGGCGTGCATAGAGCTCTTGTGGGAAGAGTGGGAAGGTTTGTGTTGCAGGTTAACACTTCTTCCTCTTCCTCAGATAGCTCTCCCTCCTCTTTATCAGGAGACGTCACTCCGGGTTCAGTCTCCCCTCTCTGAGTGTCTAGGAGGGGACTGCCTTCTCTCCCAGGAGAATGCTCTCTTCTGCCCTTTTTTGGTCGGGGGGGGGGGTGAACGAGAAGTACTTGCTAGACGCAACTCTCTTCCTTGTCTGAGACTTTTCAGAACATCTGCTTCTGGGTAGGACTGCACCTGGGCTTTCTCTCTTTGGCTTCTTGTCGCATTTCTCTAACTTCCTTCCTTAACTCCAGCTTCAACCATTGCAGGAGGTTGGCGTTGGCGTCCTCCCCAGTTAAATCCATCTCTGAAGACTCTTGTGTGGATGAGGATACTGACTGCCTGGGAAACTCAAAGTCGCTGTGCTGACTCCCCTGCCTCTGGGAGGTAGATGGGCCAGCCCTGTCTGCCATTTTGAATAATGGACCTGGGGTAAAAACGAAAGAGGAACTTCTCATCGTGGGTGGGACTCACAAAATGGCGGTCGCCATCTGTTCCCCTTCTCCCAACTCTTTCATAAGTTTTGTGTGCGTTGTTGCTCAGCAATCCTTGCTCCCAAAATTTTTTTAATGGGGTTTGCTAGGAGTAGGACCAGTAGAGTGGCTTCCCAGTGGCTCCATGTCCAGCTCCCTCTCCCAATGAGGGTCCAAGCCGGGAGGGGGGGGTTGGGAAGGCTCCCTGCCATCACCCCCCCCCCGTTCACCCAAGCCCCCAGTAGCCGATGGGTGCCTACCGCGGTTCAGAGGGGTGTTCATCCGGTCGCATCTTCTGTGCTGCACCGGGTTCTCTGCGCCTGGTCGATGGCTCGGCCCTGAGCACCTTTGCAGGCTCCTCTCTCCCAACTTGCTGGCATGAGGGAGAAACCGAGGACTCTCCAGCCCGAAGGGGGAGAGCCATGAAGGGGCCTGCAGTAGAGCTGCAGCAACCAGGGAGCTCCTGGTGCCACCGGCTCCCAAAAGCGCCAGCACTGCACGTGGCTCGACTAAAAATTCCCTGTCTGCTGCCGATCACAGCCCCAAAAAAGGCCTCCCGGGGAGCTTGCTGGATCTGCAAGCTCTTGGAGCTTCCACAAGTTCTGTCCTGCTTGCAGGGCAGGGCCAGTAAGACCTGGGGGGGGGGGGCAGCCCTAAGGGAGAAGCCCCTCCCCCTGCTGGATCAATCACTGAGACCGACCCTGCTGGAAGAGGAGGAGGAAGAAGAAGAGCCTAATGCCCCAAAAGGAAGGGTTGTCCCACTCCTGGACCGCCGGAGAATAATGGAAACGCACGCGGAAATATATTATTTTGAAGTATGGGTTATTTTACTATATTTTGATTTGTCATGATGCTCTTTCACGTTTTATAGTCTTATATTACGTCATGTCCTTAAAAATGTGTTTTAACAAACGTTTCATGCTTCTCACCTTTCCTTTTATCCTTCCTCGATTTATATCCCCTTTAAATGGTAAGCCAGACACCTGGCAGTGTTCGTCTGCAGCCCCATCCGGGTCAGGTCCAGGGACCTCCAGCCCAAACCCGTGCCAAACGTCACCGGGGGGGTGGGTGGGCGGAGTGAGCGGTCTGACTGCGGGCCAGTCAAGCTATGGCGCCACCCCCTCCCCCCCGGGCAGCTGTGCAGTGCGGTAAGGCTCCCCCCTTTCCTCCCCAGCCCATTCCGAGGGTGTCACTTACCGGCAGCTGGACAGGCTGGACGTAGTAGGCAGCCGCTGGTGCCTGAGCCATGTTGGGAGAGGAAGCCATGCTCTTCACCACCTGCGCAGTGCCCTGGACTTGCGCCACATTGGCTCCGGGGGTGAGCGGGGGAGGAGCTTCTTGGGGAGGGGGAGGAGAGGACGAGAAGGCGGCCGAAGAGCCCTGGGACAGCAGGGAGGCCGCGTGGGCCTGGGACACCGGCTGGACTACGGCGGGCATCCCCCGGGAAGGCTGGCCGCCCATGTTCATCTGGGGCAGGCCCAAGGCCTGGGCCTGGGCTGAGCCCTGCTGGCGGCTGCCCACCACCTGCACCGGGATGTGAGGCGGCGGCTGCTGGGACGCCGACATTTTGGCGGCGCCCAGCTGGGGAGCTTTGAGCGGGGCGACAGGCGGCTTGGACTGGATGGGGATGGGCGACTTGGCCACCTGGCAAGGGCCGTCCTGCTGCTGCTGCTGCTGCAGCTGCAACTGGGGTGGCTGCGACTGCAGCATGGGCTGGACCACCAGCGTCTGGGCTGGCTGCTGGCCTTGGAGGGGCGGGGCCTGCTGCTGGGCCAGGGGCGGGGCCTGCTGCTGCTGCTGCTGCTGTGGCTGGGCCAGCTGGAGATGGGTGGCTGTGTGCAGGAGCTGGGACTGGCGGTGCTGGAACTGCTGCTGGTGGTGGATGGCGATCTGCTGCTGGATCACAACTTGCTTCTGGAGATGGATCTGCTGCTGCTGCTGGATCAGCGAGTGGGGCTGGATCTGGGTGTAGGTGGCTGGAAGGAGAGAGCGGGGGTTATGGGGAGAAGCCTTTGGGAAAGGGGGACACAAACGTGGGAATGCAGGCACTCAAGGAGGCAGCGGCAGTGTTCCCTCAAAGATGAGTTCGTGTGAGCTAGCTCACAGTCTTTTAGCCTCTGGCTCACACCTTTTTTGTCTTGGCTCCGGAAGGATGGCAAACTAATTTATGCTGCAGCCAAATGGCTCGCTCACAACTTTAATGCCAGTAGCTCACAAAGTAGAATTTTCACTCACAAGACTCCCCAGCTTAGAAGGAGCATTGGGCAAACCTGGACGCAAGGCCAACTGGACCGGGTGGAGATGGCGGACCGTGTTCCCCTTGATCTCCCCCCTCCCCCCCAAAGGACTTTGGGGCGAACTGGATAATCTGAGGTATCTTTTGGCAGGGATGGATTTTAATATTACATTGGCAGTTGGCCAGGTTCTCTTCGCAGTCAGTTAAGATTAAAAACCATCACATTTTTATATTATGTAGGCACATGTATTGAACAAATTTCCTTCTTTCTTTTTCTTTTTCTAGTCTTAGCATGACACTGTTGAGAGCTGAATTGGCTGGAAGGGCAGTATCATGAAAGTCAAATACTCCCGCCCCCCCCCCCCCCCGCCCCCCGAAGCAACTTGGCCTGGGACTTCCAGCAGGCCACGCACAGGCTTTGCGTGCGGGAAGTCCCAGTCTGAGTGGCTGGGGGTCCAAAGAGCCCGGGCCTCCGTCTCTGTCACCGCCAGCTGGCTGAGGGTTAAAAAGGAAGACCAGCCCCACATTTGGTGGAAGGCAACTTTGTACATTTGGGGTTGTTTCGATGACCCTTCTGCCCCGAATAAAGAAAACAAAGCCAAAGAAATCGGCTGTTCTGTCCAGGGGGATACGCTTAAACGGAGGGCCCTTCGCCTCCAGGCCACCAGCATAAACGAGGAGACCCACACCGGCCAAATTCCCTCTGGCACAGGGCGAAGGGCTGGGCGGGCACAAGGGGGTCAAAGCAAGACATGGGTGGAGGTGCATTCCAGTCCGCTGAGCCCCCAGAATCACCTACCGGAACTGATCAAGGTCTGGCTCGGGGCCGGTGTAGCGGTCCTGGTCAGGTTCATGCCCACGGTCTGTGGACCAGCCCCATCGGCTTCGGCCTTCTTTGCTGCCGCGTTTTCCGCTTCTGTCTGACTCCCCTGGCTTACAGTGACCGCCTGGGCAGCAGAGGCCGCTGGCAACGGCTGGACCACACCAGTTCCTTTTCTCTGGCAGTTCCCCAGTGTGCCGGCCGACGTGGCCTGGCTCAGGCTGGTGGGGACCTGGTTTCCCACCGAGGACACCACGCCTCCTGAGAGGCCGTTGCTTCCTGCCGCCCCTTGGCTGAGATTGAGTGACTGGCCTACGTTGCCAGAAGACGTCTGGGTCACCGTCAATGTTTGGCTGGCGTGCGTCGCCTGGGGTTGAACCGAAGCCTGGGAATTCCCGGGCAAAGCTGCCTTCGGCGCAGTAGTTTGGAGCTGGACGTTGGCCGCTGAAGTCTGCTGACTCCGGACAGCCAAGTTTTGCACCTGGGGAAAACGCAGAGAGAAAAGGGGGAACCGTTAGCGAAGGTTGCAAGGAGGGAGGCCCGTGGAGGCAGGGAGTCCGGGATTACTCTCCGGCATGACCAGCTGGGACACTGAGTCGGCCGAAGAGCTGTTTGGGAGCTCGTCTTTGCTCCTGGAGCGGCTTTCCTTTTCTCTCCTGTCCAAAAAAAGAGCATTGGCTAGTATCAAGAGACTACCCACCAAGTAAAGTAGACAAGACGAGGACCGATCCCTTGGTAAGAAACACCAATCTCAGCCCCTCTCTTGGGTTGAAAATTAAAGATCTCATGGCACTTTCCAGAAAACACCGCTTTTAAAGGAGACCCTTGTCTCCCCATACGCAGCGCCCCCACAGACACAGGCTGCCGGCCTCCTTCCGCTTCACTCCTTCCGATGCCTGTCCTACCCTGTACCTTTCAGCGCAGAGCTTAACATTCCCTAGGCCAAAGTAACCACATTGCCTGCCTTCCAAAACACTTCCCTTCCACTATGCCTTGGGGAAATGCAACAAGGCTTTCATCCAAGAAGCAGGAGGAAGGACAGAGAGGAAGCGGGTGCCAGACGGCGGGACAGAGAGCCTGACTCTGAAAATGCTTCTCAGCTGACCTGGGGAGGAACGGAAGGAAAGGCTGTGTCACAACCAGCTCTGCAGAGCATCATGGCCTGGCTCGTCCCGCTCCAGAGCTGCCTGTACCAGCTTCTGCTGCAGTGCTGGGATCATTCGCTCTCGCCATCCAAAGATGCAAAAAGTCGTCTGAACAAGCCCAGCCACCAGCAGCACGGGTTCATTCCATGCAAGCTAACAAAAGAACCGCAGAAGGGACACCGCTGGCCTGTGTGGATCGCGGAAAGAAACACTGGCTCTCGAGAAGGGAAAGGCTGCCGAGTGAAGCATGCAGAGAATGGAATGGATGTTGCCATGAGCCCCAGAATACAGTGCAGTTTTGACTGCTCGGAGCGAGGAAGACTCAATCTACAGAGAACACACCCCAGGGTTGGGCCGGGCTGGTCGCGGGGACCCCGGGAGAGGGCGTCACTGACCTGGTCCGTGTCTGCGTGGACCCCGGGAGAGTGAGCGGGTGGCACCTCCTGCTGCACAGCAGCCACAGCCCCGTTCGGCATCAGGATGAGCTGAGAGGTGAGAGGCACACTGCGGCCCAAGGTCCGGTTCACCTGCAACAGGTTCCCCAGCTGCGGCTGTCGGGGGAGGGTCGGGTGGTGTGGAGGTGGGAAGAGCAGAAGGGAGAGAAGAGGAGGAAAAGAAAGCGAACCACAAGCAAAACAGGTTACAACGTGACTCGGGGCCGCCTGCAGCCACTCACCCCGTCTCGGCCGGGTCCTCTTCGTCATGCCCCTCTTTGCGGGAGGGGGAGAAGGGTATCACTTAAATGTTAGAGGTCAAGACCCAGGCACCTTTCCACGATGGGCCGGCAGCACGGGTCACGTTAGCACGGGCAACAGGGTAGAGGGGCAGGAGAGAAGACACTCTCCATTTTCGCCAGGCTGGACAACTACGGCTAAGGGTTGCTGAAATGCAAGGTTGAAACCTGAGGCCAACTCGATAAAAAAAAAGGAGGCGAAAATTGTTCTGGAGATGTACAACCGAAACCCACTGATGATTGGTGAGATGGGGAAATGGTGGGGAGAGTTTTGTTTCTCCTTCCGTCTTAATTGAGAGACGATCGCCTTCCCTCCAGACAGAACGGACTGAGGCAGCGTCGTGAACGGGGCTTTCAAACTGATCCGAGCAAGCCGTTTTTTCAGACAGGCAATTCAGACCTAGAGCCGAGGCCCAGGTTCGCCAGGAGGAGAGATCTATGTGCCAACACATTATACACAAATCTCACACAAATGCCATGGGATCTTTAATATTCACGGGAGGGGGGAAAGCCCACAAATGACAGCCACTGTGTACGTATCTTCCATCCCCCTTGCACACCCACATCAAACTGTAGAGCGGAGAATCAAATGGATGCATAAAGGGACTCAAAATCCCCACCTGGCGGCCAAACACAGAACAGCACACACCGAGCTGAAGACTGGTCCAGAGATGCAGGACACCCCCACAAAGCAAGGAGGTCTGAAAGCAGAGGGTGTACGTCTCTTACCCGAAGATACATCTGCGCTTGGGACTGGTTAAGAGGCGGTGAGGTGGTGTTCCCCAGCAGCACCGATTGGGTGAGGGTTGTGGCACTGGGCGAACTGACACTTTGAGAACGGCTGATCAGCTGTGCAGCGGATGTTGTTGCCAAATTCATCTGTTTAGGTGGAAGAATACACGGGGGGGGGGGGAACGGGGGAAGCATATTAATAGAGCTGTCGAGCTGAGGATCCGTGAAGCCTTACAGGGGAGGGGAAATCCCACCCACCTCCTCATTGGCTCTCTGCTCTGTGCTGGCTCTACAGCCCCTCCCACTTCACCCCCAACACTCTCTGGAACCCCACTCCACCCCACCTTTGGGTCCACTGTCCCTCCATCTCCACTTCCTCCCCCGCCATCTTACTCTGCCTCCTCCCTTGCCTCCCCATCCCAACCTGCTTTCCCCCCCTCTGCCCCCCTTTACTCCGATTCCCCCCCACCGCTCCCACAATTTCACCCCTCTCCCCAAACCTCACCTCTGACCCCCACCCAGCATTGAGTGTCATTTGCCCTGAGACCTGCGAGAGCACTCAGTTCTTGGTTATTACCATGGTAACACAAAATGGCAACCGAGATCTCACAAGGCCTTCTTGAGACTCGGTCATCAAAGGACTCGGGGTTTGAGGAGGGCTGTATTTTCTCCCTGCTCCCCTTCATTTTTTTTTTTAAAAAAGCTTTTAACATTTTCCTGCAAATTTGAGGGTTCCCCTGAGTTTTCAGAAATCTCCACCCAGACCTTGGGGTGGTCCAGTTGCGTACATTTTGATTCACTCAGAAAGGCCACATATGGCTATTAAACATGTTTTTTAGTTCAGATATTTATGTCTCACCGTTCTTTGTGGCTTGAGGCAGCTCTCACATCACAGTTAAGACAGTACAACCCAAAACCAGTAAGAATATCCCCTCCCCTCGGCCAATGCCTGCAGCTTATATCAGATTATAAGACCCTGCAGTGAAACAGCCCTGGCGCTCCCCTCACCTCCTCAGGGAGTCTGTTCCAGAGAGCACAAACTACGTGGGAAAGGGCCAGAGCTCTGGTGGGCTCCTTTAAGCAGGGGTTTAAGCAGAGGTTGCCAGCAGGCGGCAACCTGAGGACTTCAGTTGGCGCATAGGGAAAGTGTGAAAAGAGACCACCCACGTGAGAAGAGACCACTTTTCAGAGAGGTGGCCCCAGCCTGTGAAGGGCTTTAAAGGTCACAACCAGCTCCCTGGAATGCACTCAGAGAGGCAAACGGGCAGCCAAGCCAATGTTTTAAGGTGGGCAAGAGATCTTCCCATCAGCTCACGCCTAAGAATAATTAGGCTGTCACGTTCCGAACCAGCTGCAGTTTCTGAGCTGTCTCCAAGGGCAGCCCAACACAGAGTGTGTTATGGTAATCCAACTGTGAGGTCACAAGGTCTGGGAGACCCAGGCCCATACTCCCCACTCTGCCAGAGAAGCCTAAGCCAGTCGCGTGCCCCCAGCCTAACCTGCCTCGCGGGGTTCGTTGTAAGGATACAACGGAGGAAAGAACAATGTAAGCTGCTTCGGGTCTCCGCTGAAGAGACAGGCAGGGCATAAATGAATCAGTAAATAAAACACATGGATCAGCATGGCCAGGCCGGCTGAGTCCACGAAGCAAGACACCAAATGCAGCTGACAGAAAGCGCTCCAGGCGACTATGCCGACCTGCTTTTTCAAATGGCAGTGCTGGGTGCACGAGGCACCGCCAAGACTCTGCAAAAAGCCCACACCACTCCAACTGCAGGTCAAAACTCGGTGCTTTTACGAGGTGCAAAAGTGACCTCCAGTAAGAAACAGAAATCAAAAGCCACGGGCACGCACCAACGATAACCACCACCACCACACAAACCACAGACTGTGGGACTTGGGGCCAGCCCAGCAAAGGTCCTGGAAGAGACAGCCCAATCTTTTCAGCAGGACCAACATGCCTGAAGAGGAGCCATCCTCAACACTTAAGTAACTGGACGAGGCCAGTTGTAAACCCACACCATCCAATTATGCCTTCCTAAAACAGTTAATGAAAAGTAGTACAACTCTTAAGGTGTGGAGCTGCCAATGTATGACTGCCCTCCTTTGACAGACTCCTCTGACAGACCCTGTCCACTTCCCTCCCTCAGAAGCAAGATTTTCCCTCCATTTCTATTTGGTGTCTGTAATGTTTTCTTGTTTCTTTAAATGTTTAGTTTGACTGCAGTAATATGAGAAGAGTGACAGAGACAAGTGTGAATTGGCTGACGACTGAGAGAATGGGAGGAGGGGTGTCTATGAGGTGATTCTGTGTGTGAAGTTTGAAGAGAGCATAGTCTGACTATGGGAGTTTGAGTCTATTCTGTGTGAATAAGACAAACAGTTTAGTCTGTGTGACTATGAGAGTTTGAGTCTATTCTGTGTGAATAAGACAAAGAGTTTAGCCTGTGTGGCTATGTACCGTATTTTTCGCTCCATAAGACGCACCTGACCATAAGACGCACCTAGCTCTGCTCGGTGCCGTGGCTTGGGAAAGGTAAGGGGGTTTAAGACGCACATACTTCCCCCCCCACACTTTTTTTGGGAGAAAAAGTGAGTCTTATGGAGCAAAAAAATACAGTATATGAGAAAGAGAGAGATGAGCAATCCCTACCCAGTCAAACAGGGAAAGTTATCTCTGAGGAGTAGAGATCCCCTGGTCTAGTGGGATTGGAAACTGCTTGTGGGGGCTTTTAAAAGTCAGTTAACAATTTGAGACAATTTTTGGTATTCCAAGAGAAGGGGTTTGGATACTGGGAAGAGGGCACTAGCCTTCTGAGCACCAAAAGAGTCTGCTATTATTCAAATCAAGTGTGCAGGAGTGTTTAGGGAAATCCCGGGAACAAAAGCCTCTCAAAATAAAGTAACTACAGTAACTATGAATAATTCAAGAAACTCTCACTAGCCTGATTGGTATGAATACGAGTTTGCGCTTAAACTATTTTACCTCAGCATTTTCGACCCCTGACTTCACCTTAGCTTTCCCCTTGATGTTAAATAAAACCTGTTATTTTTAAAATTTTAGAAGCGTTTCAAGAGCCATTTTCTGTCATTTAAGTTAAGGGGAGACCCTAACCCTTCCCTCAGGTCCTGGGCTGAGAAAATAGCCATGACATATTACTGACACGGGTGGGACTGCTAAAGTTACTTTAAGGAGAATACATGTTGCCAGGGCAGCTCAGCCAGTGAAGGGACTCTGTGGCATCCTCGCTTACTGGGGAGGCTGTTTCTCCTTTAAAACACACTCTGTGTACATAAACTTGACAGATTTCTGCTGCCACTAGGAATTAAAAATTCCAACTCTCTCTATTTCGGTAGAATAACCCAGTGTCTGGGCGCTTCAGAGGACTATGTGGTTCTGAGAAAGGACTGTTCTGATTTCTGGGATTTGTTTAAAGAAATAATGATTTATTTATAAAAGAATAAGGTTTCTGGGTATTTCTGAACTGTTGTTGAAGAAAGAAAATATAACTGACAAAGCTTAGCATCACACACAGTCTCTCAGACACCAAAACTCAACTCTGACAGGCTTCTCTCTTCCTAGAAGACTTTATCCCATTTTCCTTTGGCCTGAATGGGAATCTTCCCTACTGCCCAAACTTCCTTGCCAAACTCTCCCCAGTTCTCTTGTCTGTGTTCAAACTGCTCTCAGCTAATACTGAGTTCAGACTGCATTCTGTCCAGGTTGAAATCTGACTTTGTCAGCACTACACTCTTTTCTAGACAGGGCTAGTCTAAGAGGGTCTCCACACACATCCTCTCAGCATCCAGCTCTCGAAAAGACTTTCTTTCACAGCTGATGCCAACCAATCAGATTGTATGGAGCAACCTGTTACTCAAGTCTCTGTGAAGCATTAACCTATCACAGTCCTGTACTTTTATTTACAGAACTTTTAAGCCTCTAAAAAAACCCCTGCACTCTATCTCACAGTAAACTCATAAAGTACAGAACTGCCAATGTACGACTGCCTTTCTTTCCCACAGCCACCGGTCTCCTCCTCCTTTTATGCTTTTCCTGGAGGCTGCTTAGTCTTCCGGAAAAGGAAAGGAGCTGTCCTCATGAACCCCAAAGCCTTTATGGGCTGCCTTTCAATTGGGCATCTGTCCGGCAATTGTTGAGGGTGCTGTGCCCTTGGACATTTGCCCAGCTCTTTGGGGGAGGCATGGACTCTTGGAAAGGAACAGCGGGGCGACGGAAACCTTTCAGTAGATCTCAGACTTTTCAAAATGAGACCCACGTCTTACTTGTTTTACTTTTGGTGATCCACTCCTACCCTTCCTGACATAAAATGCAGGAGCCTCACACCAGTTAACACTAAACATGTATCAGTTGTGTTTACCCTTTGATAAATGCAAAGCATCATTATGGGGTGGCTTTGAGGAGAGAGAGAAGGGGAAATGCTGCCTTTTGGACTGAAGACTGCCCGGCCTCAAGCCTCCTTTCGGCCTCTCCTATAGGATCTTTAAACCCCAAGTGCTCACAATCAAAGTATAAACGGGGACATAAGCTTTAAATGAAATTTGGTAGTATGTAAAGCTTTGTGCTCTCTAAAGGTCTCTTTTTTGGAAACCTGCTAGACCAAGGCTGTGCTTATTTGTGAGGTAAACAGAGATGATGTTTTCTTCGATATCTGACTCGACAAACAAGAAAGCTAACACTTAGGCAGAAAAACTCTCTTAAAGGAGACCAGTTCCTTGACACAGAGTTAGAAGGTTCCCTAGGGGTCACCTACTCCAACCCCCTTGATCAATGTGGGAATTAATCAACTACAGCACCCCACCCTGCTTAAAGGAGCACACGCCTATTTAAAAATGTTTTAAAATGATTGAAAAAAGCATCCACAGGAAAAATTCTTATGGGACTGTGCCTTTAAGAAAGGGGGCCGAGCCCCCAAAAGCCCCACCATAACTATGGGCCTGGTTCAGAGCCCCAGTGGAGAGGCGGGACCTCCAAGCCTCACTACCCACCTGCAAAGGGTCTCCCCACCCACTCTGGGATCCTGACCAACCACCCTTCTAAAAAGTAGCTTGCCTTCTGTTTAGTAGGAAACAGCTGTTTACTACCAACTTCAGGGGAATTCCTGAGACTCAGCGATTCCAAATTTCGAATCTGTAGAGTCACAATACCAAACTTAAATGAGGCACCTGGATCCTGGAACGGAGGAACATCCCTAATTACAGACAACTTCTACTTTTCGAATATAAATCTCCGCCTCTGGGGCACCTCTGCAGACTTCCGTCCACACTTCGTGTCACAAACTCCGGCCTGGGTCTTGTTCCGCGTTTTTTTGTTCTACATACGCCTTCTTTTATAATAAGGCATGCTGGTGGCCTGAAAGAATCAGCTGATGTCTGCAACACTGAGGCTTTATTGGGGACTGGAAACTTGGCTAGGTCTGGCAGGTGGAGGAGGCTGTGCAGGAGGCGAAGTTGCGGACGATCCTGGGAGCTTTGGTTTTCCATACCTCCCTTCCCCAAACTACACTCGGTTACTGACTCATAAGACTGACATCCCACCTTATCTCAAGGCGGCTAACAAAGCGACCAGCCACGGACACGTGGCGCAATGCAACAGGCCCGTCAAAAATTAAAAGCACAGCCAGACCGGCCCAAAGAGTTTAGCCGCCACTCTTGCATGCAGAAAGCGACAGCATTCTCTGTGCCCGCTCTGGCGAGCCATTCCAGAGGACCGGCCCCGCCACAAAGCCCTCAACCTGACTGCAGCTGGACGAGGAACAGCCCACTCGGCACGCGAGAGAATCCTGGAAGATGCAGTTTGCTCAGTGAGAGGGGCCCCAGCCCATGAAGGGCTTTCAGGGGTGCGAGCAGCACCAGGAATGGAGCCCAGAAGCAAGCAGGTGGCAGCCCTGGAATTCCGTGTTCCGAGCGGCCGGCCACAGAAGGAGTCTCTTTGCCGTGCTCTGCATCCCTCGAAGCTTCCGAGAAGTCTCCGAAGGTTGCTCCGTGTGGAGCGCGTTCCAGTTGCCCAATCTGGAGGCCACAGCAACGTGCCCCAGCCCGGCTGAGGCCAGTTGAATTTAAGCAAGGGAGCGGCCAGATGCAACAGAGAGAGAGAAGGCAACCGAGAACCCGGCTTCTCCTCCGCCCGAGAGGTTGTCCTCTCTCCAGCTCTCCTCTTCACCGGCGAACGTCCAGTCCTGGTTCCCAACCCAACACATAACTCACGGCCGAGAAACCAGCCCAGGAATGGCAAGATGGGAAAAGGCCGGGGACTTACGGACGCCTGCGTGGTGGTCGCCTGCTGAGGGGTGCTCGTGTTCGGAGAGCTTGCCTGTCGGCTGGCCGCAATGGTGGCCTGTAAGAAACAGGGTCAACAGTTAAGTCAAGCGGGAGCCCTTTGTGCCACCGTTCCCATCCTGCTGGTGGACTCCAGCCTGAGAGAGATCCGGCTGTCCTTGGCCAGGGCCAGGGCTTTTTCAGCCCTGACCCCCCACACTCACCTGGTGGAACTCTCTGCCGGAGAATGTCCATGCCTTGTGGGGTCAATTACCTCTGCAGGGCTTGTAAGCCAAAGACGTTCCACCAGGACTTTGGCTGAGGACAGTGACAGGACAGCAACTCATCCGGCACCCTTGTACCTCCCATTTCCCCTCACCTAACCCCTTCGGAGCCTACGGGGAAGCTGCACTTTCTTTCGAAATTTTGCCATCCTGGAACAGACCGTTTTTTAATCCATTGATTCGTATGGTATTTTATTATGTTTTTAACTTAAATATGTATTATCTATTGTTCTTATCCTGTTGTAAGCCACCTTGAGCCCTGCCCGCAGGGAAGGATGGCCTAAAAGTCTAAATGAATAAAAAAAGAAAAAAAGAAAATCCTTCCTGGGCCTCAAAACAACAATAAAAGCCAACCACAAGGCACGCTGCCTGCAAGGTTTTCCTGGGAGGTCCCTGAAGCTGCCCTGCTTGTTACCCACAATGCTTCCGGATATGGGACTACTAAGGAGAAAGTGAGACGTCTACTTGCAGATTAAAATATCCTCCCTCTTCACTGGGAAGAGCTGCCATCTGAAGCCAGACCACCAGGGTAGGGGGGAACCCAAGAAAGGGCCTTCTCAGTTGTGGCACCAAAACTCTGGCACTCCCTCCCCAGGGAAGTTCATCTGTCTCCTTCTATTGGCATCTCTTGCCAGCAGGTGAAGAAGACTTCTTTGTTTCACCTGGCATCTCCACAGTTTAAGACGCTGAGCTGCAGACTGGAAGGTCGGTAGCTCGACAGTTCGAGACCCAAGTGCTGCGTGATGGAGTGAGTTCCCGTCTCTGGCCAAAGCTCCTGCCAACCTCGCAGTTTGAAAGCAAGAAACTGCAAGTAGATAAATAGGTAACTGCTGGACCTTCTGAGGGTACCTGGTGTTTTTGGCCACTGTGTGACAGAGTGTTGGACTGGATGGGCCATTGGACTGGATGGGCCATTGGCCTGATCCAGCATTGGCTTCTCTTATGTTCTTATGTTATGTTCTTAGGTACCGTTTTGGTTGGAAGGTAACAGCGTTCCATGTGCCTCTGCGTTTAGTCCTGCCAGCCACGTGACCACGGAAAAAGTCTTTGGACAGTGCTGGCTCTCCAGCTTGGAAACGGAGATGAGCTCCGCCCCCTAGAGTCATATTCGACTGGCTTTTGAGTAAGGGACACCTTTACCTTTACCTTCTGCTGTAGTTTCACGAGTTTTTAACTGAAACTGCTCAATTGTTTGAATGTTGTTGTTTCTTTAATGCTTGCCACCTTGTGGGCCACGATTGTGTGGAAAGGTGGCGGCATAAGAATGTTTTAAATAATAATAATGGAAAATAACTACTGTGTGCAACACAGGTCTGAGGACTTGGAGTGCAGTGCCGCTGACGTGCAGATGACGCCCAACTCTTTTTCTTCTTAAAAGCGGCGTCTGTGGGAATCCTGGACAAATGCTAGAAGGTGGCAACGAGCCGGGTGGTGGCCAGACAAGCCGAAGCTCCGCCCAGACGAGGCTGAGGCGCTGCCAGCTAAGTAACCCTGCCCTGGAGGGTGTGGGACTCCCTGGGAATGACAGGTACAGCTTTTGTGGATTGTTGTCTCCAAGCTTCTTGGAAGGTGAGCGGAATAAATAGCACAATGGCTTGGAAGCCAATAATGCTTCCGAGGGACAGCCACAGAATAGACCGGAGCCTCCTAGGCTCCGGTCTATTCTGTGGCTGTCCCTCGGAAGCGGGGCTTTTTGGGGAGAAAAAGCCCAGCAGGAACTCATTAGCATAACAGGCCACACCCAACAGCAGAAACTCATTAGCATATTAGGCCACACACCCCGACAGTGCAGCTCCCTCCCAGGATCGGCTTCCCCCAGGTGCCCCGCGGCTTGCGGGGCGCATGGGGAACTCGAGGAGGAGAGGCAGTTTAAACTGGCTTCCCTCCCTGGATCAGCTTGGCTTCCCCAGGTGCCCCCTGGCTTGTGAGGCACCAGGGGAACTGGGGGGGGGGGGCTGTAGGCGTGGCCAACTCAGAAGCCAGCCGAAACTCCGTTCCTGTGCGTTCCTGCCCATAAATAGCATTATTGGCTACCAAGCCATTGCGCTATTTATTCCGCCCATCCTCCAAGGAGCTTGGAGACAACAGCCGTGATTTCCTCCTAATTAATTCCCACCTCCACCCCCAAGCAGCTCTACGGGCTCACCACCATGGCAGGGCAGAGCTCACTTATAGGGGAGGAGCCATGGCTCAGTCGCAGAGCATCTGTCTGGCATGCGGAAGGTCCCAGGTTCAATCCCCACCATCTCCAGTTAAAACGACCAGGCAGGAGGTGGTGTGGAAGACCTCCGCCTGAGACCCTGGAGAGCTGCCGCCGGTCTGAAAAGACAACACCGATGCTGACGGACCAGTGGTCTGCTTCAGTATAAGGAAACAAGCAACGAGAAGCTGTGTGACAAAAAACGCTACTCCACAATCTCAAACGGAGTAATACAATGTAATCAGTAGAACAGCGATACATAGAAGATCGGTACACTGGAGTCGCAACGCGAGGCAAGGAACGACGAATCCAGATATACGCTTCGTTTCGGGGTCCTTCTTCAGAAGTGACTAATACAATTGCTTCTAATTGCAAATCCTGCTTCAGATGGCAACAAAGTCCACGCACACACTCAGGAACAACGTTCCCAACAATTCCAAATTCTTAACGGGCCGCCATTCTTGTATTTCAACAGGAGAACTAACGCCACAATAGCAAACTGATGGATGTGCCTTATTAGTCACTTCTGAAGAAGGACCCCGAAACGAAGTGTACATCTGGATTCTTCATTCCTTGCCTTGCGACTCCAGTGTACCGATCTTCTATGTATTACTGTTCTACTGATTACACTGATTACTCCGTTTGAGAGTGTTTAGTGGCGTTTTTTGTCACACAGCTTCTCGTTGCTTGTTTCCCATTTTTCACTGCATGATCCACGCTGCTTATTCAGTATAAGGCAGCTTCATGTGTGTTCACTTAATTGCGGTCAAGGTCCATCCTGGCCCGTGTCTCTGAGCTGTGTGCCCCCGTTCCAGAGCAAGCATTTTTAAAGCTGTCCGGCTGCCCCAATGCAATGGGCTGGTGCTGAGCCAGAAAAGTTGTCGACTGGAGCGCCGTGTGGGGCACACAGCAGATGGAAAGACGCTCGCGCTGAGGGGCGTACTGAACCGTCAGGCAGAACATGTGCTACCCGCCTTTCAATATTTACCGGCTGTAAAAGAAAACACAACATGGTCTCGGCGAGGCTCAGCCTGAATTACGCACACGGCTTGAAAATTTCCCAGGGAAAAAACGAAGCTAAACGTTTATAACTTCAAGACGGTTTCCCAACACTGATCTTTTGGTTATGAGAACTTCCCCCTGAGTGTTACCTGTCTAGAATGGAACAGCAGAGAAGTGCAAGGAAGGGGCGCACGGACATGGGACACAGGTGAGAAATTTTACTCTGTGAACTGGGGGAAATAAGGGGGCGGGATGGAGGAATGGAATCTGGCAACAAAAGGTTGAAGTAGCAAAATGCCCATTACTATTGACTAGTAGTGGAGGGGGGGTGTCTGTCAATGTTCCCTCTAATCCCCCCCCCCCGAGCAGAACAGTTCACATTCTGAGCAGAATATAACTGCTGTAACCTTAACATGTACAAAGATGAAGAACGCAAGTTTCACAAGTTACCATTGGACAATAGTCTACGGCAACATAATCACAGCAAAACAGACGTTGCAAAGCATTCTTCCTCAGTTGTACGGCTGAAAAATGGAACCTGATTTCCACAACAATCTAGGCACAGCTCAGGTCTCAAATGAAATCAGGTTCTACTTTTCAGCTGTGCAACTGAAGAAGAACGCTTTGAAACATCCTGCAGACCCAGGAAAGATGTTTTTGGCTGCAGATTTCTCTTTGGGACATCCTCTGCCTTTTTTGTGGACTTCTGAGGCCTTTGGGTCACTATTATACTGAAAGGATATAGAGGAGTCACCTGTTGGATCCTTTCTTCACTACTGAATTGTTATACCAAATTTTGTCTTCTATTCCTTGAACTGTTACTAGTGTTTTGGAATTGTGACCACTAATTCTACTTTATTAATTGTTTTACTGTGACTATGTTGCAATAGACCAGGGGTGGGCAAATGGCGGCCCGCAGGCCACATGCGGCCTGCCACAGAGTTTTTTGCAGCCCGCCAAGACATGAAGATTAACAAGAGTAAATATAGATGCTCTTTGACAGACATTAACTTGCAGGCTGTGATGAGAATCTCAACAAGCAATCTCACTCCTGATTTCAAAAAAATTGTAGAAAAGTGTGATAGGGTACATTTGTCTCATTAAACTGATTCTAAAAATAAATGTGCTTGCAGCTATAGATGATATAAAATTAGCACAATAAATAAATTGAATAAAACTACCACTATTTTATTTAATTTATATTTATTGATTTTTATGATACAATTTATACCTTTTCTGAAATGCAAAGTTAAGTAATAAATGCAATCATTTTAAAAGGTACGACCCTCCGCTAACCTCCGCTCCCACAAAGTGGCCCCCGAGCCAAAACAATTGCCCACCCCTGCAATAGACTGTTGTCTAATGGTAACTTGTGAAATTTGTGAACGCTTTGATGGGCTACCCTTGCGTTCTTCACATTTCATACGCTTGGGGTCCTTATCGTTTGGGTAATCTTAACATGGGCAGTTGGCAGTGCAAGACCCTGTGCGACTCCAGACTGCTGCTGAGCGGGGCTTCCTGTGTTAATGAGTGGCCGCTCACACCCACACCTTAGAGGGAACACTGGTCCCTGTGGATATAAAGGGTGCTTGTATGTTTGGCAGTTAGAATGTAGCTTTTCCTTGCTCCACCCTTATGGCTGTATCTGGCTGTACTGCTACTGAAGGCCAGGACATCCTGCGTCCCGCAAACTGCGATGTCTTGACCTTACGGCAACACCATTCTCAAGAGCAGCACTTCCCGGTTCTCCATAGGGGTGGATGGGAAAACATCACGTAAGTGTCAGATGATAACTGTCCTTACATCTGGCCGGCACCCTCCCCAGTCCAAGACTGAATGCTAGCGCTGACGTCTTGTTTTAAAAATGTCTTGAAATATTTAAACGCTCTGAATGTTTTAAATATTGAGGGTTTTATGGTTTTGACTTATTTTACACTGGACTGAATTAAATTGTGGTAAACTGTCCTGAGCCTCATGCATGCGGGGAAAGGCAGTCAAACTCCCCCCCCCCAATCTAATAAACAAATAAATAATAAACGAACACACTAACAGGCAACAGCTCTGCCGGTTCTCAAGCAGGGAAAGGAGTGTCCTGTTTTTTAATTGCTTATTTGATTTTAAAACAAGGAACTGTCACAATCCACATCAGCTGGGCATAGAAGAGAACAAGTGAATGCTTCAGTATCTTATTAACAACCTAGGTTAACGCCAAACTCAAATGAACACTCTCTTTTCTAAGATGTCTACCGTCGTACATTATATCAATCAGCCTTTGCCCCAGCTAACATATTTAAGTTGGTTGTTCCAGCCGGGCTACAACGTCTCACCACACCAAGTCCAAGTTACCCGTTTCTTCACCCTTTCGCTGTAAGCCGCACGAAGAATATACTGGCCCTTGACCTCGTCCAAAAAAAGATCTCCTTGAAAGTATTTTCTAACATTGGCTACCTACGATCATTTAACTGGAAAGGCCGAGGATTGAACCTAGGACCCAATGCGTGCAAAGTAGGCGCTCAACGGCTGAGCGCATCCTCTCTCTAACACGCTCATACATATGAAAGCACAACTGTTGACAGGAGATGCCACTCCCCTGCCCGCCCACCCCACTTCCGTGGGACAACTCCATGCGAAACCTTCTTTCTCCACCCCAGACTGTGTTCACTGAGTTCCCTCCCCAAGCCACCCTATACCCCGGGCAATTCTAGCCCTCTGGCGTTATCTCACTCACCTGCTGGACGGCGGCCAGGCTGTGAAGCTGAGCACTGTTGAGTTGCTGCTGGAGCATGAACTGGTGGAAATACTGGGCTGCATTGGGCTGCCTCTGCAGGGCCTGGAGAGCCTGCCGTAAGCAGAAGGAGACACCACTCAAGCACAGAACCTGCAGGAAGCACTGCTTCACACCCAGAGAGCGATTGACACCTGGAACTCACTGCCACAGGAGGGGGTGGCGGCTACAAGCAGGGACCGCTTCAAGAGGGAACTGGATACACATCTGGAGCAGAGGTCCATCAGTGGCTCTTAGCCACGAGGTATATAGATAGGAACTCTCAGTCTGGGGCCAGTGATGCTCTGTATTCTCAGTGCTTGTGGAGGGGGGGCAACAGTGAGCCAGTTTGGTGTAGTGGTTAAGTGCGCGGACTCTAATCTGGGAGAACCGGGTTTGATTCCTCACTCCTCCACTTGGACCTGGCTGGATGACCTTGGGCAAGCCATAGCTCTGTACCAGCTGTTCCCTCAAGGACAGCTTGGAAAAGAGCTCTCTCAGCCCCACCTACCTCACAGGGTGTCTGTTGTGGGGAGGGGAAGGGAAAAGGAGTTTGTAAGCCGCTCTGAGACTCCCTTGGGGAGTGGAGGGCGGGGTATAAATCCAATCTCTTCTTCTTCTTCTTCTTCTTCTAGTGTCCTGCCCCCACTGCTGGACCTCCTGAGGCCACCTGGTATTTTTGGCCACTGTGTGACACCAAGTGTTGCACTGGATGGGCCACTGGCCTGATCCAACATTGGCTTCTCTTATGTTCTTATATGCAGCACCCCATTCTCATGGGCAGGGGCAAGAAGGGACCGCTGATGACAGCCTACATGGAAGAGAAGCCCTCCAAGGGCACCTAACTGAGCTCAGCCGCTACTCCCAGGGGACAGAAAGCGTAACTGTGGACTAATGGATGCTGTCTGCTATAACCGAAGCGCTAGGAGCACAATACTGGACTGTATTTGTTGGTAGGTACAAAATGGGAACAATCAGCTAATAATTTAAAGGGTACCCTGCAGCTTGATTTCTTGGCACCTCTCCACCCTAAACTGGGCGTGTGACCTCTTAACTGGTCGCTGCTTCCCTCATTGGCCAGACGGGTGTCTCTAGGAGAAGCACAGCCACCCCTAGCTCTGCCCACTGGGACAGCTTGGGGGCTTCATAGGCACCGAGTGGCCTCATTTCCTGAAGAGAACAGTACCTGTTGGGTTAAGAAAACCCACAAAGGCACAAAGCCAGCGGCAGACTTCTACAAACGCACCGCATCCCAGAGACCTCAAGAGCAGCCCCTCATTTTCTAATCTGGGAGCACCAGGTCGGATTCCCCACTCCTCCACATGCAGCTGATGGTAAGACCTTGGGTCAGTCGCAAGTTCTCTCAGAGCTGTTCTCTCAAGAGCAGTCCTCAGAAGAGCTCTCTCAGCCCCACCTACCTCACGGGGAGGGTCTGTTGTGGGGAGGGGAAGGGAAAGGAGATTGGAAGCTGCTCTGAGACTCCACTCTCCTCTTCTCTTCTTCTTCACGGCAGAGGCACTAGCAACGTATGGAGGTGTACTACCTTCCCTTCCCTGATAACTTCCGCAGGGTGGACTGCTCTTGGCCAAACCACGGCGGCAGCGGGGGGGGGGGGGGGGAGATGAGAAGGGAATGGCAACATGGCCAGGGATATCGGGCCCCGACAAAAACTGCTCCTCCCCCATCTCAAGAGCTGGCCTTTCCCTGTCCAGAGTACAGGCATCAATAACTGGACAACCTGAACAGCAATTGCCTTTGTGTCTTCTCTTTGGGGATAACAAGAAGACGGGGGACAGGAGGAGAGGGAACGGTACGGAAGGTGACCGAGCACTGTCCTGCGCGGCGAGAGGAGAGGAGAGGCAAGACTGAACCCAACAGCTTGGTCTGGCACAGAAAATACCGAACACTGCACGCCTATCGCTTGCTCTCGCAGGAGCTTGAATGACGTTATTTATTCATTTACTTCACTTATAACCGCCTCCCCCCCCCCTTTTCTCCTCAGGGAGGGACCCAAAGTGGCTGTACTTAAGCTGCGGACGGACTTTATTTTAGTTTGACAGCGAACAGTTCGGAGGCACGCTTGCAAACACGTGCACTACAAAGCAGAAAACTCAATGAGCCCTTTTCTTATCAATTTAATGATACAGTCCTGAATCTTAACAATACAGTCAAAGAATCATAGAATCACAGAGTTGGAAGGGGGCCATCCAGGCCATCTAGTCCAGCCCCCTGCTTGATGCAGGACCAGCCCAGAGCATCCCTAACAAGTATTTGTCCAGCCGCTGCTTCAAGACTGCCAGTGAGAGGGGGAGCTCACACCACCTCCCCAGGCAGCTGATTCCACTGTGGCACAACTCTGACGGTCAAAAGGTTTTTCCCTCAGATCCAGCCGGGACCTTCCCGCCCTTAATTTTAACCCATGATTGCGAGTCCTCTCCTTTGCTGCCAACAGGAACAGCTCCCTGCCCTCCCCTAAGTGAAAGCCCTTCAAATGCTTCAAGAGAGCAATCCTGTCCGTCCCCCCAACCTCCTCTTCTCCAGATATCCTCCCCCTGTGCTCCCATTTTATCCTCAAAACAACCCCGTAAGGTTGGCGAGGCTGAGTGTGTGTGTGTGAGACTGGCCCAAGGTCACCCAGCAAGGTTCCGTGGCAGAGTGGGGATTCAGACTGAGGATTCGCAGGCATGAGTGCAACAACACTCCAACCGCTAAATCACACAGGCTCTCTGTATGTGAGCTGGCCATCTTAGCCAGGATTCACGGAGATGGAGGGATGCCCTGGCTCAGGGAACACCGGGGGGGGGGGTTCTCACCTGCACTGCCTGCCGTTCGTAGAGCGTCATCTGCGAAATCTGAGGGCGGGTACTTCCACCAGAGCCTGAGCTTCCGCTGGCTGAGTTCGAGTTCTGCTCGCTTTCTGTCTCCATGGCGGCAGGTCTTGGAGAAATACCCTCGACTTTTTTGTCTTGAGCTCTGGAGAAAGGAAATCAGAGGTTACTTCCCTGCAAAGGACCCCTTGCCTCCCTCGACATTTAATGTTACGTTATTTATTCACAGAACAAGGTCTGAGTCCAGTGGCACCTTCAAGACCGACAAAGTTTAATTCTGCAGAAGCTTTCGTGTGCCCGCAGGTGAAGAAGTGTGCATGCCCATGAAAGCTCATACCCAGAATTGAATTTTGTCGGTCTTCAAGGGGGCACTGGACTCAGACTTTGTTCTATTGCTTCGGACCAACACGGCTACCCACCATTATTTTTTTACATACTTTATTTACAGTCTACTTCTCTCACTGAGACTCAAGGCGGGATCATGCAATGTTAGGTCAAATACGATCAACACAATGGGACACCTGATAAACAAAGCAATAAGGTTTGGATCACAGAGATCTGAAAACAAGGCAGAAATCTAAAAACCAAGCTGAAAGAAAGATAAGCATTAACACGACATGTTAAATGATGAAGAGAACCCCACCCTTCCCTTGGAGTCTCAGAGCGGCTTACAACCTCCTTTCTCTTCCCCTCTCAACAACAGGCACCTTGTGAGGTTGGTGGGGCTGAGAGAGCTCCTGAGAGATCAGTGTGAGATTGTGCCAATAGATATAGTCCACAACAGGTCTCCTTAAGCAGAAAGTCCTTTATTTGCAGAAAAGATCATGTTGGTCAAACACTTTTTCTGTTAGTAATGCCCAAGCATAGAAATACAACTACAATAATACTTGATACAAAATATGGCCCCCCTAACCCTCTACCAATCAAGAAAATTTGGCGCCCAAATATACCGGCCCACTGTTCCCAAGAAAAGCACAGCAAACTAGGTTCTCAGGAAAAAACACTGCTGAGATTTTTTAGAGCAAATGTTCCCAAGGAAAACTAAGAAAAGGAATACATAACACCGGTGATTCTTATAACCCATAACAGGAGGCTTTTCTTCTCAAGGCCGTTAGCTAGGGAAAGGCAAGCTAGAGATAAGAGAGGAGGAAAAACTAATGAGCAATAGGCATGCACAAGGCGAAGCAGGCAAGCAAGACTCGCATTCCAAAGGTGGGAGTCCGTTCACTGATGCTATCTCCCGGGCGGGACCTAGAGGAGTCGAAATACGACCATAACGAAAAGCAAGGTTAATTGGCCATCAGAATAGATGGTAAAACAGTAGGCACTGATACATAAGATACATTCAGCAACCTTATTGACGAGGGCAGTCAACACTGATGAAACAGTCAACAAGACTTATGGCGGTGCTAACTGACAAACAGCTCTGAGAGAACTTGTGCCTGGCCAAAGGTCACAACAGCAGCTGCATGTGGGAGGAGTGGGGAATCAAACCCGGTCCTCCCAGATTAGAGTCCGTGCCGTGCTCTTAACCACTACAACAAACTGATGCAGGGATTACATAGGACCACAGTTAACGGCAGCAGTCTATGCTATAATAGCTGTTACCTTTGTAACGATGCCCTCCTGAATCATCTAGTTTTGCACTGCCTGCAGAAAGCCAGGAGGGTGGAAGCCTTCCCGGCCTCCTCAGGCAGGCCGTTCCATAAGGTAGGGGCCGCAAACAGGGAATGCACGCGTCCAGGCAGTTGTTGGTTTCGCCCGCTTGCAGAGCGGCGCCTGAAGAATGAGCAAAGCCACTGTGGTGGCGAACAGGGGAAGAGGCCGTCCTGCGGGGAATCCAGGCCACGCCGGGTTTGGTATGTGACAGCCAGAACCTTGAACTGAACTGGCCACGGATGGGCAGCCAATGGACTGACTGCAGAATGGGCGTAATACACATGCGCCAGTGTTCCCTCTAGGCTGAATTAGCGTGAGCCAGCTCACAGGTTTTTAGCCTTCGGCTCACACACGTTTGTCTTAGCTCAGGAAGGACAGCTCCAGAGCAAACTACTTTATGCAGCAGCCAAATCGCTCGCTCGCAACTTTAATGCCAGGGGCTCACAAAGCAGAATTTTTGCTCACGAGACTCCACAGCTTAGAGGAAGCACTGCACATGCCCCGCCTGGCTCGTGATAAATAATTGAGCTGTGGTGTTCTGCACCAACTGAGTTCAAGGGGACACCTATGTAAGAACATAATAGAAGCCCATGTTGGGTCAGGCCAATGGCCCATCCAGTCCAACACTCTGTCACACAGTGGCCAAAAACACCAGGTGCCATCAGGAGGTCCACCAGTGGGGCCAGAACTCCAGAAGCCCTCCCACTGTTGCCCCGCCTCCAAGCACCAAGAGTACCGTGCATCACTTGCCCCAGACTGAGAGTTTCTATCCATACCTTGTGGCTAATACCCACTGATGGGCCTCAGCTCCATATGTTTATCTAATTCCCTCTTGAAGTCGTCCATGCTTGTAGCCACCACCACCTCCAGTGGCAGTGAATTCCATGTATTAATCATTCTTTGGATGAAGAGGTACTTCCTTTTTATCTCTTCTAACCCAACTGCTCAAGCAATTTCACTGAGTGCCCACGAGTTCTTGTATTGCGAGAAAGGGAGAAAAGTACTTCTTTCTCTACCTGCTCTATCCCATGCATAATCTCATAAACCTCGATCATGCAGAAGACGTTACAGTAATCTGGTCTCGACGTGACCACGGCATCTTCATGCAGCCTAGCCAAAACCTATGAAAAGTCTGGCCTACAGTACAGAGAGGAGATTTGGAGTACATCTGACAGTTAGAACAACAGTTCAGACAACAACTGAAGTTACACTTAAGTCTGACATGCAGACTTCCAAGATGTGAAGGCCTTTAAAAAAAGCTTGGAAAAATCAGAGGAAAGTCATTTCCCCTGCCCTGAGGACTTTTCTAAACCCTTTTTCCAACAACAACAACAAAAAGTATAGGGAACGTTAGGGAACTCTGGGAAAAAACCTCTTTTGGAATGCGTGAAATACCTAACAAGATTAGGTTTTATTCAATCAAAATATTCAGACTGAACAATCTGATGTAACAGTCTACAGCGTTACATAACGAATATTCCTATTTATGTTGTAGACATATGCTACTTACCTTCAAGAACTAGGTTTATTGCTTAAATCTGGATATTTTGGGAAACAATACGCCATTATGTATTTTGGTAATACATTATTAAGAAGATTGGCATTTCCAACATTATAAAGTTCAACTTGATATTTAAATGTGGTGGCGGTTCTATCGTAACTGCACGAGGCTGTTTCTGCCCAAATAATACGCCGCCTTTTGTTTCCTGTCACATTTGTTTTCTAATTTCAGGTTTTACTTTTTCTGCCTCTCAGATGGCAGAAATGAAGAGACCTGCGCTAAGGTAGAAGGGTGAAGCAGTTTGCAGGTCTCTCGAGCATCGCATAGCTTTGCAGTTTTGCTTGGAGAAAACTAAGGCATCTGTACTTTTAAATCTCATAAATATGCCAAACAGTGCGATTTTATAAGCTGGCCGAGTTATAAATAATGCAGTGCATGTTGTTAAAGCAGTAAAATCTGTCTGGGGGAAGAAGTGAAAGTAAATATTGCATATATTTCAATTTTTTTTCTAAATGGGTGGGGGTGGGATGTTTGGGGGGCGGTATTCCCATCACGGCTTCGAAATGCCAAGCTGGTTTTTGACCTATCACTTGCAATTTTTAGCACTCCTTCCCCTTTGAGAGCAGAGAGATTCGGCCAAAATATGCACAACGGTCATTACTTCCAAGAACTACTTCATCAAGGGGGCCATTGTGAAGATTTTCTTCAATTTCCTAGCCATGCTGGATATGAAAACACGTATGCTACAATCCTAGTTCCAGACATGACTGTTTCAAAGTTTTTGCACTGTAAGTCTTGAACCAAAGCAAGTATCGTAACATACAGCAAAGCATGCCATACTTTTCTGTACTGTTAAGTATGAAAAAAAAACCCAATAAAATGGGCCACTTTACCGGTAACTTTTTAAAGGGTACTGGTGTCCACACCCAGATCTTTGAATACCTAGAATTTGAATAGCTAGATCTGAGTCCAGTAGTACCTTAAAGACCAACAAGATTTTCAAGATAGAATTTAAGAGTCAAAACTCCCTTCATCAGATACAAAAGAGAATGAAGACTCAAGCCCTTATATCTCAGTCTGAAGGTGGGAGGGGTGCTGCCAAGAAGGAAATCCACATGCAACAGTACAATGCACATTGTAATCAGCTAGATTAGAGCAGAAATGCTTTGGGGCAGAAAATTAGCATCTGTCATGAGATAAGAATCCTATGTCCCTGTTAAGCCCAGGGGAAGGGGGGGAATCAACTGTTCTGAATTTGTGATCAAACTCAAGTTCAGCAAACTTGCATTGTAATCTCCCCTTGAAGTTTCTCTGTTTCGGGTATCTGAAGTGAGCAGTGAACTCATGAAAGCTCCTCCTCTGCCACTTATTTTGTTAGTCTTTAAGGTGCTCCCCGACTCTTGCCCTTTTCTACTGTTTGAGGACTGCCATTCTTAGGTCAGCAATTGAATGACCTGGAAGATTAAAATGTTCTCCCTCTAGTTTTTGAGTGTTGTGGTTTTTAATGAAGATGAACAAATGAATGAACCTGAGGTGGTATGTATAAAGTTTTGCTCCTTTCTGAGAGACCCCTTATGCGTAACATTTGTAAAGGCACTTCTCCACAGTGTTCTGAGGTGGCGTGCGTTACGCTGTCTTCTTGCCTTCCTTAACATTTTATTCTTTTTTGTTGCCGCCAAACGCTCTTGCCTTAGACTTTTTAGTTGAACTGAAGGAACAGAATGGCTTAGTTATAGCTGGTAGTACAACAGAATGGTAAATGCGTGGGGATGGGTCAAAATAAGAGATAGAAGTGTAAAAGTAGACTTTTACACAACTATTTTGACATATTTACTACCTCACTGTTTGCCCCCCCAAAATTAAATCCAAACAAATGGCGACCTATGAACTTAGCTTGCTGTTTAGTCTTGTGCATATGTCAAAACGTCTTCATTAAATTGTATGCTACTTTGCTGTTCACCTATGTAGAAGCATCTATATATATGAACTGAACTTCCATTTCAATATACCTGAGGAAGTGTGCTCTGCACACCTTGAATAAACTTTTGTTGGTTCTTGAAGGAGCCACTGGACTCAACATTTGTTCTAACTGGGTATAAGATATTCCTGTCTGAAGAAAACCTCCTCTTCAATGAGGCAACAGAGGTCACGTAAGAAGAGGAATGCCAACAGTGGCAAGTCACGGGTACAATCTGCTATTTCCTACAGTAGACTGTGCAAAAAAATAATAAAATGCCAAATTAGATGCAGCCTCAGCCTTATCAGTCATATCATACAATTAAAACTAAGCTATGCAAATATGGCATTAAGTTTTATAATTATTCGTATCTGGAACATTATGTAGCTCTTTTTAGAAAACAAGCTAAGAAAGCATGCAAGCTAATTGGGAGGCAGTGATATTTAAGAGCCGGCATTGCACTGGGGCTGGAAAAATAGTTCACATTCTTAAGTATCAAGGTCAAATGTTTAGACGGCTAGGGTTTTTCCAGCTTGTCACCGCACTTAAAGGAGAAGGCCACAGATGCGAAGTCTTCATTTACAACATTAAATGCAGCAAAGCAGGCAAACGGATTACTTTTGCAGCAAGGCACGCACAGTTCAAAGACGACACACTCTAAATTTGAATTTAAGTGGTCACATTTGAATTTAAGTGGTCGCACTTGCTTCCAGTTTTCCTTACATTAAAATAACTGCTACGAATACTTGCTCATGTTATCTGAGGCTGAAATTGTGTTTGTTTGCCTAATATCAGCAGACAGATGACGGAAGGCCCTGGACGAGTGACCGGTGGGCAGAAGCAGTTTGCTGTGCTCACAGAATTTCCACTGGAGGTTTAACCACACCAGAAGCTACAGGCTCTACCTGTGACTTACAGGATTGCTGGGATGGATTCTCTCATCCTAGAACATTTTTATCCCACTCTTTCTCTGAGGGCTACAAACATGGTGTGACGTCCTCGCTTACTGGGGAGACTGTTCCTCCTTTAAAACACGCTCTGTGTAAATAAACTTGGTAGATTTCTGCTGCCACCAGGAATTAAAAATTCCAACTCTCTCTCTTTCGGTAGAATGACCCAGTGTCTGGGTGCTTCAGAGGACCATATGTGGCCCGGAGGAAGGACTGGTCTGATTGCTAGGATAAGTTTAAACAAATAATTTATTTATAAAAAGAACAAAATAGGTTTCTGGGTATTTTGAACTGTTGAAGAAAGAACACATAACTGATAAAGCTTGGTGTCACACACAGTCACTCAAACACCAAAACTGACAGGCCTCTCTCTCTCTCTCATATACAGCCACACAGACTCAACTTTTTTGTTCATATATATACATCTCCACACAGGCTGAACTGTTTGTCTTAGTTACACAGAACAGACTCCAACTGCTTCTTCTGCTATACAGACTCTCTCATAAACTCTCCACACTCATCTCTTCAAGAACACTGAATACTGAATCGCCTCAGAGTCATCTCTCCTCCCAAACTCAGTCATCAGCCAATCACACTTATCTCCCTCTATCATACTTCTTACATTACTACAGTCACACTAAACATTTAAAGAAACACACAAACCAAAACATGAAATCACATGGCGTCCCCTCTTCCATTTCATCCTCCCGACCAATTTTGAAAGTGGCTGATCCAAGCTCACCCTGTCAATTACATGGCAAGCACGAAGATGTCCAACTTCAGGAGATTTTAAAGTCACCGATCGGGCATGTGTTTGTCCAGGAAAAAAACAACTTGACATTTGGGGGAAGCTTGAAATATATGCAATACCTACTTTCCTATCAAATCTATGGTGATTTTACCACTGTAACATAAAATGCTTCATTTATAACTTAGCTTGCATATAAAAATGTATAAATTGACTTGTTTGGGGAACTATTTATTATTATTTATTTTATTAATTCCATTTATACCCCGCCCTCCCCACAAACGGGCTCAGGGCGGCTTACAGCAGTGGCACCAAATGCCACTAAAACCAAATAGGGCCTTAAAACATTTTTAAAATTTCAGTACAAATAAGTTACATCACAAAACATAGGTGCTATTAAAATAACGATGGTGTGCAAAGTATATCTCCAGCTGTTGAGTTCCAGCTCAGTGTCATCCTAAGTCACTCGGTGTAGCGAGCCAGATGTTGAACTGAGGGCCAGGCTTGTTGATGGTACTCGTGGGGCGGCTTATAGAGGCCGTTATAAGAGAAAGAGCAAATACGTTCCAGTACTCAAGTGAGAGAGCTGAAAACTTCTACAATCTATGCTATCTTTGCATATTTTGCTAATTCCAAAAGAAATCATATATTTCATGGGAGGTTTTCTTGCAGTATGCTATATATATTTTATGCTATATATTTGGAGTTAAACCTTGTCTTGAAACTTTCACTTATTTTAAAAGAAAAACGATTCTGTTAAAAGTTTGCTTCAGTGTCCTCAAATATCCAGTGTTTTCCATGCTACGCATTGAGTAAAAGCTTGGCTTAAAAAGCATTTTATTTCATTCCAAAAGAGAAATACATTTCTTGGTGGAGTCCCCCCCACCCCCAAAAGCTGAAAGAAGTTCTCGGGGGGGGGGGGGGGGACCAAAAGACTCTTCCCGGTACTAGTCCAACACTCTAAAGACCACAGGGAAGAGCAAGAGTCCAGTAGCACCTTAAAGAGGAACAAAATACGCGGCTTTCATGAATCACTGCTCACTTCTTCAGATAAGAAGTATTTGAAGAAATGCGCAGTGACTTGCAAAAGCTCCTCCCCTGCCACATATTTTGTTCGTCTTTAAGGTGCTCCTGGACTCCTGCTCTTTTCTACTGCTACAGGCAGACTAAAACGGCTACCCATCTTGATCTATCTAAATAACCACAGAATTTTAAATTCACGAAACACCTCCAAAGTTTATTTCACTTTACCCAGTACAGTATGAGAGATCTCTGCCCCAAGGAGCTTACAAAATATAAAACATGAGTGAAGGAAGACCACTGAGGGACTGACGAACGAGGGAAGAGCATGTGCTTGTTCTAGTTAGATGCGCTCAGGTGTCGTGTGGCAGTAAGCGGTGCCAGGGGCTTCACAGAAAAGGTGGGCATGGAGAAGGGATATGAAGGAGGAGAGGGGGCGTCACTCAGGTGTCCGGGGCAGAGGACCTCTGGAGGGAGCAGGAGGTCTTCAGGTGACAGTCACAAGAAGTGACATATCGCAGCATGACAGCATGGCATGCTTTGGGGGTGAAGATGAGACGTTTGTGCTGACTCTGGGCATGTATGAAAAAGCCGGTGTACAGGTTTAAGGAGGGGCATCATACGGTCAGTACCATGGGATCAGGGGATGGTTTTTACACTCGACAGCTGAACAGAGGTGGAGGATTGAAAGACAATCACAGAAAAGGGGTATGTAGCCACTGAGAGACGGGACCAGCGCTTTTGGTTTGCGGAGGGGATGGAGATGAAGAGACAACAGAGCCGTAAAGTCAGAACAAACAAAAGAACAGATTCAAAGATAAAGCTGAGGCTGCGTGCCTGTTCTTGAAGAAAGAAGGCTGTCAGTGGGCACAGAGAGGATGGTCCTTCAGGGAAAGAGAGGAGTTTGGTCTTGGGCACACAGCTTTTGAGATATTCAAGTGAAAATACATCAAGGCAAGCAACTAGAGGTTTGGAATTGCATAGAGGGACAAAGTTCCAGGGCAGGGTGGATGTCACCAGCATATAAGAGGCACTGGAAGCCGTGCTCCTCTGTTGCCCAGTTCCCTCTCCCTGAGACCCGTAACTGGCCCGGCATGGACACAAGACTTAGTCTTCAAGTACGTTACCTCTTGACAACATTGCCTATGCACAGAGAGAGGCAGGGACCAAGCGCTAAGCAGTTACAACTCTACGCTGCAAAAAGTGCACAAACAATTTTCGATTTTGCTTTCGGGTGTGTACTGTACTGTACTGAAGGGCTGTACTGAAGCTGCAAACAGATGTATTTTAGTTTTACAGCAAACAATTAGTATGCATGCTTGCAAATATGTACGTAACAAAGCAGAAAAGTTAATGGCCCCTTTTCTCGTCCATTTAATGATGCAGTCCTGAATCTTAAGGCTGCAGTCCTACCAATTTAGCTCTACACCAGTACAACTTTGAGATATTATGGCGGAGTACCCCACCAACGTAGACCCCAGTATTACCAGCGTAGTAACAAGCATCACTGCAGCAGTGCCATCATGGAGACCAGAAATGGGTGGTATTGGGGAGACAGGAAAGTCAAAGGTGACCCTCCTGTTGGTAACAGGAGAGAGGGAATAAATCAAAGATCCTCACCCCTTCAAGTGAGAACCCACACCTAAAATATCTCCCAAGTTGAGATGTGAAGACTGGAGGGGAAATGGTGTGTGTGTGTGTGTGTGTGTATTTTATAAGGATTTGTTTTATTTCATTGTCTGGGGACATTCTGGGACCAATGGGGGGAGGGGAACACATGCAAATATTTACTTTTAGAATGAATGAAATGCCTTTTTTTAAGACAAGGTTTTTCTCACCAAAAATGTATAGCATTAATGTATAGTGTTTCCAATGGAAAAATGGGAAATCTGGGGAACAACGAAAGAATTCCTAGGATCGGGAAGGGCTTTTGGAATGAATGAAATGAAAAGACAAGCTTTTACTCAAAATGTGGAGCATGAAAAAAAATTATATAAGGCAGCCTACAGCATTGAGTAATACCAGACAAATACAGTATTTTCAAGAACACATTTTTGGTTAAATAGTTTTGGCAACAATTAATATGCTATAATGCATTTAAAGACAGTGCAAGAGTTCATGGTCTTCTCTGTTACAAAGTTTAACTTAATACCCAAATACGCTAGTCATGCTACGAACTGAGAATGTACGAGCTTCTGTGCAAATAATACACTTTCTACGGTTGACTACAGAACTCCATCTACAGCTTATTTTTCCTGCCTGTGAAACGACAAACACACATGAGCTACGGTACCCACGGGGCGCAGCAACCTGCAACCCTTTCTCAAGTACTGCAATTTTTTTCTTAAAGAAAACAATAGACCAGGGGTGGCCAACCTGTGGCTCGGGAGCCACATGCGGCTCTTTCACACATATTGTGAGGCTCCTGGCAGGGCAGCTGGGGATGCAAAGGGGAGGCATGCTTTTTCTCTCTTTCTCCCTTCCTTCCTTCCCTCCTCCCTTCCATCTATTTGCTTTCCTAGTTTCTCTCTCTCTCTTTCTTTCCACTTCTTTAATTCTTTCTTTCCATCTCTCTCTTTTTCTCTCTCTCTCTCAATATCATTAGCAAACAAGTAATATCATTATCAATAACCGGTTTTCCTTGTTTGTTTTTATTTTTGGCAGTCCCATTTAACGTTAATAAAAAGCAAATTTGCATATTTTTAAAAATAAAAACGTGTGTGTGTGATATTTGTTCCTGTCTTGCGGCTCTCAGACATCTGACGTTTATTCTATGTGGCTCTTACATTAAGCAAGGTTGGCCACCCCTGCAATAGACATTTATACTTTTGAATCCCACAAACATTCCAAACGGTACAGTTTTATGTGCCAAGCTGGAAGTGGTGCATTTTATGATATTCAATCAGTAAAATAAAGTTTAGGTCTGATCGGGAAGTATGGCTTTAATTCTCCCCAGAACATTTTTATATCTCTGCTCCCAGTGCAGCTTTGGGACAACCGGGGATGCCATCTTGGTCTGCAGCCAATCACAGCTCTCTGAAGTACCACATAAATCCCAGCCAGAATGCCCTTTCCTTCAGTAGGGAGTACGGCATGGAGATCCACGCCATGCTTTCTGCACATGGGAACTCTAGAAAAAGCAATTTACTCAAACAAGGAACAATCTGCACAAACAGTCAAGTACTGTCACAACACATTGTTAACGTTCTGCTCGGAACCATACAGAGTAGCCAAAAACAATCACTGTGAAATACAGCGCTGTTACGATAAAGGCAAAAGTAAAAAGTGATTATATATACTCAAAGTGTTATTGTAATGTATTAGTCAGGGGTCCTTTTGTAGAAAAAGAGGTTCAGGAGCTCATTAGCATAACTCATTAGCATAACTCATTTGCATATGCTACACCACCTGACATCACCGGAAGTGTGTCAGAAGGCGAGAGAGAGAGAAAGAGAGAGAGAGAAAGAAAGAAAGAAAGAAAGAGGGAGGGAGGGAAGAAGGAAGGGATGGCAGAGAGGGGACAGCTACTAATCCAAGCCTCAGAAATACCACTATTCTGGGAGGATAGCTTCAGTGGTGGCTGAAGCCTTCAGAAGGCTGGTCGGAGGAACAAGGACCTTTCCAGGGGACGGGGTCGTTTTGCTGCAGCCATGACACAAGCAGGCATTCCCCCGCGGGGGGGGGGGGGGGCTGGCACCAACTCCCGGAGCTGAGCTCCTGCTTGAAATGACCCCTGGTATTAGTTATTTCCAATATTCCATAGAAAATATTCAATACAAAAATATAGCTATTCCCATCCAGTATCAAAGCAGCACACAGAAAACCCACATGAGGGATAAGTCCAAGGAAAATTTATAAGTAGAATTAATCAAAATCTGCAGTGTCCAAAGCACAAACGAGATGGGGCTCCCGGTTAGCTCCCAAGTTTCAGCGATCCGGTGCCTTCTTCAGTAAAGGAAAGGGGCAGAGCATCGAACAAACAGTCCAGGTAAAGTATTTTCATCCTCGACATGCAGTCACAGTCCCTCTTGTCACAGTTTCCTTGTGAGGGTTTTCTGTATGCCACTTTGATACTGGATGGGAATAACTATATTTCTGCCCCAGCCCCAGCCTGGTGGAGCATGCTCCCACGGGAGATCAGGGACCCTGCAGGACCCACTACAGTTTCACAGGTCCTGTAAAACAGAGCTGTTCCACCAGGCCTTTGGGTGAGGTGGTGGGCGTCCGATTATTCCATCTCCTGGCCTCCCCTGCCGAACCTTCCATCTTTGTACGGCCCCATCAGGTAAAAACCCACAGTCCGGTTTACAGCCTAGCAGCCCCAGTTTCCAAAACTATTATACTAAACTGCAGTACTGTTTTGTCCTTAGTTTATAGCTTTGTTTTAAACTGTTTTAGCTATTTATTCTGAAATGTTTTTATTGTGGATTTGTTGTTGTGATACGGTCTGAGCCTGCTCGGTGGGAGGGCTGAAAACAAGCCAAAATAAATAAATATTTTTGTGCTGACTATCTTCTATGGAATATTGGAAATAATCAATACATTATAACAACACTAGGGAGCATATATAATCACTTTTTACTTTTACCTTTATTGTATGGAGTGCGGCGGAATTACTAGCACTTTTTTATGTTGGGAATTACTAGCACTTTATTATTTTATCTACGGTTTTATACTGAATTTTAACACTTTATTTTATTATGGCAATTGCTGCTGTATTTATAAGCTGTGAGCCACCCTGAGCCAGCCTAGGCCGGGAGGGCGGGATAAAAATCCCAATAAATAAATAATAGCGCTGCATTTCAGTGGTTGCTTTTGCTGTTGTGTTGTCCACTCTGTGATTCCTCCGGTGGTACAGAACCATATGGATACATCCACCCGAGAACACAAACATTTCCCTGGATCTGGGGATGCAGAGGAGAAACCCATGCCTAAACTCACAGTGCAGCAAGTGTCTCTCTCCTGCACCACAGCCTTATTGTAGACGGGACGTAGCCGCCCTTTCCTCGCTGTCTCTTTCACAGGATAAGTGCGCACAGCAGAACGCCACGTAGGTGTAACCCTGCACGTGGGCTGCAGGAACAAGAAACGCAACCACATTTCTGGGTGACATGCCAGGCAATTCAATCACTGCCACGGCTGGCCAGCTGCTCATGATCCCTTCCGTCTTGCGGGATTTACAGCCCCACAAAGCAGCCCCGAGCCATACAGCAGAAGTCCCCGGCTCCATGACCTCTCTCGACTCAGTATGCTGCGATGGTGACAGCTCTGTCTTGCTTTCAGAACCTCACTCCCGAGGCTCTTCAATAAAGGCCTAGACGGCTTCAGAGCTGTTTGATAGACAGAGAGCGACTCCCACCTAATGTTCAGGACTAACCTGAGCTATCTTCAGCACAGAACCCACACCGGGAGAGTGTGGAGAGGATCATTCAAGGCCTGCGCCGTTATGCTGTAGCAAGCAGAAGGGGTAAGTTTTCCCTACACGAGCATTTTTTCCCCACTGAGCTGTTGGGGAGATGACAGATTACTGCAAATGCTGTCTATGCGCCTTGCCAAATATTGCTTTGGGGGGTATCCCCCCCCCCAGGACTTCGAACCATGCCTGGCTGAGGCCCTTGGATTTCCCCGGGTGGTTTTCCTTAGCAACTTAACTGTGGAGGCCCCTAGGTGACCTGGATGGAGCAGCCATGATTGCTTCCCAGTGTGTCGGCCTGTGAAATGGGCATGGAAGCCCCGCCTGCAGAGTTACCAGAAGCAGACCAGGTTCCTTTGGGTCACCACAAAATCCAGTGGTCCCCAACGTGGTGCCCAGGAGGGCACCATGGCACTCACCAAGAGTGTTTAGAAAGTGAGTGAAGCCAGGCGGGGCTTTTGCCCAGCAAGGCTTCTAATTGACCACTGGATATTTGATTGGCTGTGCAGATTTTTTTTTAAAATGTTGCTTCAGCAGCAGCTGCCATCATAGCACAAGGATCTTCACTTTGTGAGTGAAGGTAAGCTGCAGGAGCCACTACGTGCCTGGCTCAGCCATTTTGTGGCAGCGCCCACCATGCTGTGTCAGAATTCCAAAGGTGCCCACAAACTCAAAGAAGATGGGGACCCTGGAATCCCTCTCTTCTTACATACTTTCCCTTCTTGTGTTCTGTTTGTTGGTGGGTGCCCACTGAATGACATCAGGAAGGCACCCCAACAGGTATTGGTTGGCTGCCACCATACCTGACGGATACCAGGGCATCATTAGCATGCCATTCTGTGAGTGGTGGGTGCTAACAGTGTTGGCGTAGTTGTTATGTTCCTGTCCCTAGGGTTCTGTTTTTTATTAAGATGTTTTCTGCTGAGAAAGCGTATGAGCCCCACTAGGCATGACAGAACAGCACTGGCCTTCGGCACTCTGGCTGGCTCAGACAATCACCCTTTTTGATCAGTCCTGCTTAAATGAAAACAGTCAAGGTTTTACCAAACATAACTTAATACGTACAGTTTTTTGTGATTTCTGAAAGTGTGGGTTACAAAACCTGCTATTTAAACAGTTAATGATCGGTTGAGGACAACCTGTTGGTGGAAAGTCCAATTCAAAAAGGGATGCATTAGGTAGTGAATAGTTTCTGGAAACAAAGTCTGGACCGAAGGCTAACGTATCGCAGCCCAGCACCCTGCGTACAGAAAGAAGCAGAAAGGAACCTGGTGGAATCTGTACAGAACTTCTCGTAATGTGGAAATCCGCTGTCAAACTGGAACTGCTTTAAACTCAAAAGAAGGGCATTCCCAGGGTTCCATTTTTATTCATGTCCCAGATGAAACCGATCCATCAGCTTTTATATGGAAAGAACATCTATTGTAGCAAGACAGCCGTTACATCAGAACTTTCTTGGATCAGACCAACAGTACACCTAGTCCAGCGTCCTGTTTCACAGGACAGCCACGCAGATGTCCCTGCAGGGCCTATAAACAAGGCAGAAAGCCCTCCCCACACCCCAACACTGCTCTTCAAAAAACTGTTCACCCACAGCACCTAGATAAGATTTCCTTCTGGCATGCTCCGAATACTCACATATGCACACAAACCTACAAATTATAATTCCTCTCCCCAACAGACGACCCCAATCTGGAGGGACGGTTGAGTTGCCAGATTCCACCCTGGCAACCAGTGAGGGAAGGTGGGTAGAGTTGCCAACTCCAGGTGGGGAAATTCCTGGAGACCTAGGGATGAAGCCTGGACAGGATAAGACCTCAGTGGGCTACTGCAACCCCATAGCGTCCATCCACCAAAGCTAGGGTTGACAGGTCCAGGTGAGGAAACTCCTAGAGATTTGGGGGTGGAGCCTAGGGAGGACAGGGACCTCAGTGGGGTACAATACCATAGCGCCCACCCTCCAGAGCAGTGTTCCCTCTAAGCTGAGTGAGTGTGAGCTAGCTCACAGTTTTTTAGCCTCCAGCTCACACACTTCTGTCTCTGCTCAGGAAGGAGGGCTCCAGAGCAAACCAATTTATGCAGCAGCTAAATCGTTCACTCACAACTTTAATGCAAGTAGCTCCCAAGGTAGAATTCCTGCTCACAAGACTCCACAGCTTAGAGGGAGCAGTGCTCCAGAGCATCCATTTTTTTCCCCAGGGGAAACCAATCTACGTAGTCTGGAGATGAGTTTTAATTCCGGAGGGGGGGGGCATCCCAAGGGCAAGCGCGTGAGTCACAACATCAAAAAAACAAAACAACCTACAACACGTTGGGTTCTGCCCCCACCCTATACATTCAAGAGGAAAGGGCTCCCTCCCAGACACGTGAAGCCGCGAGGTTCCCCACACGACACCCAGAGTCCACCGCTTATAACCAGGGGTGCCCAAACTGGCTTAAGGTAACAGTCACGCGCAGGGCTATTTTTGTAGGAAAAGCCCAGCAGGAGCTCATCAGCATAACAGGCCACACCCAACCGCAGAAACTCATTAGCATATTAGGCCACACCCCTGACAGCGCAGCTCCCTCCCAGGATCAGCTTCCCCAGGGGCCCTGAAGCTTGAGGGGTGAATGGGGAACCGAAGGGAAAGAAGGCAGGTTCTGGATTGGCTTCCCCGGGCGCCCCACAGCTGTGGGTCACCTGAGGAATTGGGAGGAGGGGAGGCAGTTTATTTCTTTATTTATTTGTGTAATTTGTATCCCGCCTTGCCAGCGAACCGGCTCAAGGCGGCTAACGTACACAAATCACCGTAAAGGTTTACAGCATAAAACCATTAAAACGTTAAAATACAATTATAAATTTACGAATTGCGACAGACAGCGACTTCAGAGTTTCCCGGCAGACAAGGCTGTAGGGGCGCACCAACACGACCAGGGCGATGGTACAAATCAGTTCTCCGTCCAATGGCGGCTCCTATTTGAAAGCCTGGCGGAAGAGCTCCGTCTTACAGGCCCTGCGGAACTGCAATAACTCCTGCAGGACTTGGATGTTTAAACTGCCTTCCCTTCCTGGACCGGCTCCCCCAGGCGCCCCACAGCTTGCGAGCAGTGTTCCCTCTGAGTTAGTGTGAGCTAGCTCACAATTTTTTTAGCCTCCGGCTCACACATTTTTGTCTTAGCTCACGAAAGTTGGCTCCAGAGTAAACTGATTTCTGCAGTAGCCAAATCGCTCGCTCACAGCTTATTGCCAGTAGCTCACGAAGTAGAAGTTTTGCTCACAGGACTCCACAGCTTAGAGGGAACACTGCTTGCGAGGTGCCTGGGGAGCCCGAGGGGAGGGGCTGTAGGCCTGGCCAACTCGGAAGCCAGCCGGAACTCCGTTCCTGTGCGTTCCTGCCCAAAAAATAGCCCTGGTCAGGCAGAATAAACGTCAGATGCCTGAGAGCCGCCAAGACCGGGACAAATATGACAACGCACGTTTTTAATGGGGGGAAATAGGTCAGATCGGGTTTTTTGAGTACCGTTATGAATTAGACTGTGCGAAAGCTGCAGCTCGCCCCCCCCACCCCCAAAAGCCCCGGCCCACAGAGAGGGAGGGAAGCAAGCGACTTCCCGGCTCCCCCCCCCCTCCCGGGCCTCCCGTCACGCCCCCCGCCCAGGACCTGACTTCTTCCACACACACACACCCCCGAAGGGAAGGGGCGACTCGCCGACAGTCCCGGGGAAAGGCCCTCCCCTCGCGCGGCTGGCTCACCTCTCCGCCTGGGCCCCGAGCCGGGGAAGGGGGGGGGCGCGCCGAGGGGGCTCCTTCCTTCCTTCCTTCCTTCCTTCTTCTTCTTTTTCTCCCACCCCGCGGGAGGCGGCCGGGCAGGGCCTGAGAGGGGAGGAGGAGGAGGAGGAGGGGACCGCGGCCGCCACACGCCCCTCGCCTGGGCCCGCCTTCCGCCGCCGCTGCTCCCCGCCCGCCCCGCCTCCCTGCCCTGCCGCCGCGGATTTAATTTCTCCGGCCGGGGGACTCCCCTCCCCTCCCTGCTCCGCCACTTCCGGGGTGGGGCGCCAGAAGGAGGCGTTTCCGGGGCACGTGAGCGACCTCCCTCCCGCCCTCCGCGCGGAGAGGGCTTGCTGTTGCCATGGCGACGGGAGCGCGGCCTAGTCGACGGGTCTGGGGCGGGGCGGCGGGTGTGACGAACCGCTGGCGGCGGCCCCAAAAGGAGAGCCGGCGAGGTCGCTTGACCGCCGCTGGCCTGTTGAGCGGAGGTCGTCGGACCCACCTGTACGCCGGGCGCTGTCTTTTTTCTTTTTAAAGCAACTCCTTCTCCTTACCCTACTGTTGTCATTCAGCTGTATCTGTTTTCCACCTAAAGGGACCGGAAGCGGTTTCCAACAGTAGAAAAAAAAGCCACGATATGAATAAGAATTTATCCTGTACATGCTTTTTTTCAGTCATTTTAACACATTTTTTTAAAAAGGCGTGTGCTCCTTTAAGCAGGGTGGGGGGTGCTGTAGTTGACTAATTCCGACACTGAGCCTAGGGGGTTGGAGTAGGTGACCTCTTTGTTCCCTTCTAACCCTGTGCCAAGGAACTGGTCTCCTTTAAGGGAGTTTTTCTGCCTAAGTGTTAGAAGTCACTGCTAGGGTTGCCACAGGTTGCTTACTGGTTGTAGTGGGTCCTGGTCCAGGACATTTGTGTGCACGCATAGCACACATGCCTCCTGATGACGTCGCCCGGAAGTGATGTCATCATGCTAGGCACGTCACAGGTGGACGCTCTAGCATTTGGCTTCAAAACTCTTATGGTACCATAAAGTTTTGAGGCTAAATACTAGAGCGTCCACTGGCAACATGCCCAGCGTGATGATGTCACCTCCAGGTGATGTCATTGCACCAGGCACATCGTCCTGATCTGGGCACTTTGGGTATGGGGTTTCCCCCACCAGCCAGATCCGGGCTGGAGTGTCAGGGGCCCTTTGAGCAGGCAAACACTCCT
Organism: Lepidodactylus listeri; assembly: GCA_029233225.1. Lineage (NCBI taxonomy): Eukaryota > Metazoa > Chordata > Lepidosauria > Squamata > Gekkonidae > Lepidodactylus > Lepidodactylus listeri. The sequence goes on from JARCFY010000004.1 coordinate 147,825,789, forward strand.
TCCCCCCTGGGGACCTGGCAGCCCTAGTCACCACCCCCACCTGCTGGCTTGTTTGCAGAATTGTCACTTTGGCTGGCAGAAGTGATTAACTTGCAGCAGCTGTCATCTAAAGTGGTTGACCGCTTGCAGTTTAGAGATCTCTCCTGGTAATGCCTTTCTTCTGGCTAAATGGTTTTTCTACCTCCACTGAGAACTTCAGCCCCACCAGGGGGGAAAAAAAATTGCCCCACAAGCCACAAAATCCTGGCTACGGGTCTGTGAATAAGCAAGGGAGCGGGATAGCAAGCTATATTTAGGGTTGCTAATTGTTACAATTCCGCAGGGCCTGTTCTGCTGGGCTTTCAATTGAGGCATCAGATGTCCGAATCTATCTTGGCCTCCCCTGCTGACAGCGCTGGTTTTCCTAATCTAGCAAACTACCCAGCTGCACCACTCTGAAACAATTCCATCCGAGCTTTGTTATCAAGGCAAGCTTGCTTTGGTTTGCTGCGTAGCTGATTTTAATGTTAATTTGAAAGTGTCTTGAAATTTTATATTGCAAGGCTTGTCTTCCAGTAATTTTCCTTAACACTCCAGCACACTTTCTTTGGTATCTCTCAAACTCTTTTGGTTTCCCAGAAGGTTGGTACAGCTTTTTCAGTACCCAAACCCCTTCTCTTGAAACACCAGTTTTTGACTGACTCTTAAGGCCTCTATGGGCAGTTTTTATTCACACCACCACCAGGGATCTCTGTACTCTTCAGAGCTATTTTCCCTGTTCATCTGGAGACGGAATCTTCTTCTCTCGCTAGATCATCTTTTTCTTGGCCTGAATGGGAGCCTCCATACACTTCCCAAACTTCCTAGCCACTTTCCCCGAGTTCTCCTGTCTGTGTTGAACCACTTTCAGCTAAGGCTGAAATCAGACTCTCTCAGTCAAGGCAGAATTCTGACTTTCTCCAGTCAAGGCACAACTCTGACTTCTCCAGCTCTCTCAAGAGGACTATGTCTGCTCAGCTGATGCTGTCCCATCAGATTGCTTAGAACAGCCTGTCTCTCAAGGCTCTCTGGCTCTGTGAAGAATTAACATTTTCACATACTTCTGCTCTGTTCATACAGTACTTTGAGGCTTTTAGAAAGGTGCAGTATGTCACAGCCCTCCTGGCCACAGCTGCCACCTGCTTGTCCAGTAGGCCTGGGTCCAAGAACAACCTCAGAGTACGGACCTGTTCCTTCAAGAGAAGTGCAGCCTCATCCAGAATGGGTGATGCATTTGATCCCAGGTCAGTCCTCCTGCTTGACAGGGAGTCAGCCTAATGACCAAATGGAACAGTCGGCCAAAGTCTTCAAAAACAGAATACAGAGTGAGTCCTTTGAACTAGTTTTATCTCAATCGATTGCAAGAGCATCTGTTCCCTCCGAGGATCAAGCAGTTCTCCTCTTCCCACAGGCCAGATCTGAGGAGGCCTCTGACCACCCAGAGCAGCTCTGCAGGTCTGCACCTCATTTGGAGTACTGTGTACAGTTCTGGTCACCAGGTTTACAAGATTATGCATGGGATTGAGAAGGTGGAGAAAGAGGTTCTTTTCTCCCTTTCTCACAATACAAGAACTCATGGGCAGTCCGTGAAATTGACAAGCAGTCGGGTTAGAACGGATCACAGGAAGTACTTCTTCACCCAAAGAGTCATGAACATGTGGAATTCACTGCCACAGGAAGTGGTGGGTACAAGCATGGATGGCTTCAAGAGGGAATTGGATAAACATACGGAGCAGAGGTCCATCAGTGGCTATTAGCCACAAGATATAGATGGGAACTCTCAGTCTGGGGCCAGTGATGCTCTGTATTCTTGGTGCTTGGGGGGAGGGGGGCAACAGTGGGAGGGCTTCTAGTGTCCTGGCCCCACTGCTGGACCTCCTGATGGCACCTGGTGTTTTTGGCCACTGTGTGACTCAGAGTGTTGGACTGGATGGGCCATTGGCCTGATCCAACAGTGGCTTCTCTTATGTTCTTACACTGTTGGATCAGGCCAATGGTGATGGCGAAGTGTTGTTTCTTTGCTGCCATCACTAACATGGAGAACACTTTAAAATGACCTTGGTATCCCTGTAAGTCTAAATCCGAGTGGTAGTGATCTGTCCATGACAAAGGAAACATCGCCAAGTCCCCCACCCTTAGATCACATTCCTCCTACCCGGAACAAAATACCAAATCAAGAGTATGGCGTACACAATGTGTCGGGCCAGTTCTTGCCTGAGACAGGCCCATGGATGTCATGGAGGCGATGAAATCCTGAGTCGCTCCTGAGAAGGTAGCCTTGGCATGAATCTTGCAGTGTTGTTGATCTTGTCCATTCACAGGGGGCACCTGTAGGAAGCCCTGCTCAGATAAGTGTAGCACAGGAGAAGAGGCAACCATGCAGAATCTAAGGCCGTGCAAGTCTTGCTATGCAACATGCCGGTACACGGACTTGAACCCAGCAACTGACAGCCAGCCAATGGAGTGAATGCAGCAATGGGTGTAATGGGTGTGTTTTGATAATAACTGAGTTGTGCCATTCTGAGGGGCCGTGGTGGCTCAGAGTTTAAGATGCTGAGCTGCTGACCGGAAGGTCGGAAGCACAGCAGTTCGAGACCCGAGTGCCACGTGACAGAGTGAGCTCCTGTCTCTGGCCCCAGCTCCTGCCAATCCAGCAGTTCGAAAGCAAGGAATTGCAAGCAGATAAATAGGTACCATTTTGGTGGGGAGGTAACAGCATTCCATGCGCCTCAGCATTTAGTCATGCCGGCCACATGACTACAGAAAAAGTCTTTGGACAGTGCTGGCTCTTTGGCTTGGAAACGTAGATGAGCACCGCCCCCGAGTCGGATTTTACTAGCTTCCAAGCAAGAGAAACCTTTACCTTTTATTCTGTACCAACTGGAATCTCTAAGCTGACTTCAAGGGCAGTCCCATGTAAAGTACATTACTATAGTCTAGTCTTGATGGATCCAAGTGGCCACACTGGCCAAGCCAAGGTAGGGGTCTGTCTTCCAGGCTGAGCAAAATTGGAAGACAGAGGTTTTTTTGTCGTTGCATCAATTCGATTCTCCAGCAGTAATGCTGGATCCAGTATAACCTTTTAAGTCAGCAAGGGTCAGCTGGAATGCCAGAAATTAATCCAAATGTAGCTAAGAATTAAGGCTTATGATATGGAATGTTTGCAAAGAGAAACAGCTAGCTGAAATATTAATTTTAAGCTTTGCTAAATACATAGTTATAAGCTATAAGAAACTCCCAAGCTTGTTTTAACTAACAAAAGAGATGGAACATAGCCAGGTATGTGTTCAGAGTTCAGCAAGAGCCAAATACATTAATCGTGGCTCTTGACATTAATTAATAGGCTAATTAAGAATGCAGCACTTATACAAGAAGAACCCCAGCTGGTTGAAGCAAAATAGTATATTTTGTAACACTATAAAATTGTGAATATATAATTAATGATTGTTTAAGACAAAGAAACTCAGACTGAGCATGTGCAAGTGATGCCAACAATGATGTAAAGTTGGGAGGAGCAAGAAAAGCATATAAGCCAGATCCCGGCTGTTTTGGGCTGTATGATGTCCCTTATTCGAAGAAAACTCTTTTTTACCCTTTACTGCCTGGAATTGTTTGTTTCACTGTGTGGTTTATTGGCTAGCCACACAAGTCAAAGAACCTTAGTGCCCTCAGCGTGTTGCCTTCAAAGGCCAGCATCCTAACCACGAGGCCAAGTGGGCATACACAATGGAGGAATAGGATACAGCATCAGGAATTCTCCCACAATCCTGATCTCCCTACAGGACTGCCAGGACCTCCCGTCAGCAACCCACTCAGAACTGTGGCAGAAGGGGAAAAAATGCTGAAATTGTGTGCAGTGTGACGTAGGGTTGCCAAGTCCTTTTTACTCACCGGCGGGGGGAAGTCCTCCTGGCGCCGGGAGCTTCTCTGGTGTGCGCGCTTGCGCACGCGCCGCAACAATGTCACCAGAAGTGACATCACGTTGGGGCATTGCCAGGGCGACACTCTGGCAATTGCTAGAGCGTCGTCCCGGCAACATCCCCAACGTAATGACGTCACTTCCGGGTGACGTCATTACGGGGATCGGGAACCTTTGTAGTAGGGGATCCCCCGCCCCCCGGGCTGACTTGGCAGCCCTAGTGTGACGTCAATTTCGAAGAAAACCTGGAAGTGATGTTCTGTTGCTCTAGGAATCGCTGGAAACTCTATGGTTCCGGTAGGGATGCCAGACCCCCCCGGTGGGGACGGGGTCTCCAGCTTTCAACCCCCCACCTCTCCTGGCCAGCAGGGGGGAATTCCCCCCCACAAAGGGAGGAATGCCAGAAATTAATCCAATGTGCCTGTCTGAGCCATAAGTGACATAGGCACATCAGGGGGTGATGCTCTAGTTTTGGGGCAAAACTGTATGATAGGAGCTAATTCTACTGTAGAGTTTTGCCCAAAAATCAGAGTGTCCCCCCCTCCAGGTCATGTAGGCACATCATGTTAATTTCCGCTGTTTCTCCCCACTTCCGGTAAGTATGCTCTCCATTCCCCACCGGCTCCTCTGAGGGACCTGGCAACTCCAATTTCCAGCAGTTCCTCAAGTCACATGAAGTCAGTTCTGGTTTACACCAGCAGTGATGGCACACTGCATACGCTGTCCCCCCATGTCTCTGCCCCGCCATCTTCCAGACCTATGCCACCACCAGCTATATGGAGCCAAGCATGGTCTAGTGCGAAATTAATCATAGCCTGGTGGAAAGGCACTGGGATAGTATAGCAAGGCCCCCTGGTGCAATCCCCAAACAGGAAGAGGCTCAAGGCAGTCCAGCCATACACAGCCAAAGTTTTGCCTTGGCAAACTGCATCTTAGGCCTGAGACGCCCTGCTGATTGGCTGCCCCAGATGTCCATTGCTTTGACTGCCACGTAGCTTCACACTGCCTCCGTCCCATGGTCATAGGTATAACATGCAAGAGATGTTCTGGGGAGCTGATGGTTAAGAATACCTAAGTGTGTAGGCCCAATAATTCTGTAAGTCAAGTTACAAACATTAAATATTGAAAATACACAAAAATATATGTGTATTTATTCCAAAGTAAATTAAAAGCAGATGTAGGTCCTCATGATAGCCTCAGTTATGAATCAAGTTGTACAGTGACAACAGAAAAGAACGATTTTTGATCCTGACCATACGGATTTTGGTCTGCTGGCCTTTCTCAGTGGTCATACAAACAGGGGCATAGACTTTCGTAAAATCCACGGGCGGGGGCAGGGGCTCTTTAGCGCGCACGCAAAGCGCGCTCGCTTGCTCACTGGGGATGTCCCTCCCCCCCTGCCGGAAAACCTCTGCGCCTCCCTGGGCCCTTCCGAGGCCCGCCAGCCGCTGCTGCCGGGGCCTCTCTCTCTCCCCCCCCCCCACTCCTTCCCTCTCCCTTCGCGGGGAAAAGAGGGAGGGAGAGGGAAGGATGGAAGAGTGGCATGGGGGGGAGGCACCGGCAGCAACAGCTGCCGGCCTCGGAAGGGCCCCAGGAGGCGCGGTGGCAGGCGCTATGTTTTCGGGGGAGGCTCGAGCCCTCGAGCCCCCCCCCCCCGTAGTCTACGCCTATGCATACAAATGATATTACAGAATGGCTCCTGGTATCATAATAACAACAATCACTTCTTAATAAATTAACCAAAATGAAATTTTTCTAGAGGAGAAAGGAAAAAAGAACAAATAAGTAAGTACTGGAAACAATAAAATAGAAAACATGCCAGAAAAATATTTTTAAAATCACTTACTAGTAATTATTGCCTGTGACGAAAAACAAAGATATTAATCAAAGGCCGTATTCTTGATTATTTGCTCCCATAGTTAGGTACACTTCCCTATGGTAATGGTTGAACTGTATACCTAATTTTTAAAAAAATATATTGTTATAAAAATTTAAAAAAACAATAAGGCATAGGAAAATTAAGAAGTATAATGTATCATATCGATTTAGATTACCTTTTTTGCTTGGTCATAAAAATTTGATGCAGCTAGGAGCCAATAGTGATTTGGTAGTACAAAATAAAAAGTACCCTGTCTCATTTATTTATTTATTTATTTATTTTATTAAATTTATACCTCGCCCTGCTCCAAGAAATGGGCTTAGGGTGGCTCATGACATAAACTCTACAAACAATAAAAACAGTAAAACAATAATGGATTGTTTATTATTGTTTTATGACTGGTTTTAATTGTATCTATATGTGGAATTCTTATGTAAAACACCCTGAGCCTGCTTCAGCAGAGAGGACGGGGTATAAATTGAATTAATAAATAAATAGCAATAGCAGAGAAAACCAAAATTCATGCCTTATAAAGTAATTACCCTAAGACAGGGGTGGGCAATTGTTTTGGCTCGGGGGCTGCTTTGTGGGATCGGAGGTTAGCGGAGGGCCGCACCTTTTAAAATGATTGCATTCATTAGTTAACTTTGCATTTCAGAAAAGGTATAAATTGTATCATAAAAATCAATAAATATAAATTAAATAAAATAGTGGTAGTTTTATTCAATTTATTTATTGTGCTAATTTCATACCGTCTATAGCTGCAAGCACATTTAATTTTATAATCAGTTTAATGAGACAAATGTACCCTATCACACTTTTCTACAATTTTTTTGAAATCAGAAGTGAGATTGCTTGTTGAGATTCTCATCATAGCCTGCAAATTAATGTCTGTCAAAGACCATCTCTATTTACTCTTGTTGATCTTCATGCAAGAAAAACTTTGCTCACAAATATATGTAGACCCAAATATAGAGAACATTTTCCCAGCAAATTTCTTCATACATGGAAATTTTTCAGCAGACAAAGATTTGTAAAAGTCAACTAATGTTACAGCATTAAACATTTCTTTCCCAGTGTGATCTGACTGCATGTCAATAAGTAAAAGCTGCAGCTCCTCAGGTGCTGTATCAATATCAGCAGTGATGGGATAAGAGAGCAAATTGAATTTAGGCTCAACGCCCGGCATGTGGGGGCACCTGGGGATCCCTGCGCTGTGCTGCGCAGCTGCAGCGGCACCACCAAGTTTCAGGGCGGGAAGGAGGGGAATAAGTCCCAATGAGAGACACACAGGGGAACATAGGGACAGAGAGAGAGGAAAACACACACAGAGACAGACAGACAGAGAGAGAAAGAGACAGGAAACATAGGGAGAGAGAGAGAGAGGAAGACACACACAGAGACGGACAGAGAGAGACAGACAGACAGAGACAGAGAGAGAGACACGGGGAACATAGGGGGAGAGAGAGAGAGGAAGACACACACAGAGACGGACAGAGAGAGACAGACAGACAGAGACAGAGAGAGAGACACGGGGAACATAGGGAGAGAGAGAGAGAGGAAGACACACACAGAGACGGACAGAGAGAGATAGACAGACAGAGACAGAGAGAGAGACACGGGGAACATAGGGGGAGAGAGAGAGAGGAAGACACACACAGAGACGGACAGAGAGAGACAGACAGACAGAGACAGAGAGAGAGACACGGGGAACATAGGGGGAGAGAGAGAGAGGAAGACACACACACAGAGGGACAGAGAGAGACAGACAGCTGCCTGCCTGCTGCGCCTCCGTGCAACCCGGGGAAGGTGAGGGTGGGAGTAGGCAGGGCTTCCCCGGAGCGCAGCGCTTTGGCGCGGCCCGGGGAAGGCGACGGTGGGGGCGGGCAGGGCTTCCCCGGAGCACTACGACCTCGGGAAGAGGAGGATGGGGGAGGTAAGGTAACTTACCTTCTTCTGCCTCCTCGTCGCCCAACAGGGCTGCTGGGAGCAGGGGGTGGGGCTTGGTAATGTGCCCACACCCTGGACACTTCACTCCGGGCCCAACAGAGGTCTGACTGAAACCACATGGCCAACTGTCTTGGCGGGCCGCAAAAAAGTCTATGGCGGGCCGCATGTAGCCTGCAGGCCGCAATTTGCCCACCCCTGCTCTAAGAGATTCCAGTGCCCCAATAGTATCCAGGACAGTAGGGCACTGGGAAAAGGTCATAAACAGCACCATGGATAGGACATGCTAGGCACTGGGATGATGCAATTAGGATGAAAAAAATGAGTTAATTTATGGTGGTGATATGTACAAGTTTTAAAAAAATCATTACTAAACATTGGCATCTTTTATCTAATATACCTAGATTTCATTCTATCCCACTGTTTGCCTATAGACAATCCAGAAATCTGAGAGATGTGTTGTTCAAAAGTAGACTAAATTAATCCTCTACAGATGTACTTTGTATTTCTGGTTGCTTGGTTATTTTCTATATTTTTGGGTTGTATAATTCTGTGCCATATGGACTATTCAAACTTGTTTGCTTATGACCCATTGGTCTGTGAGCATGAAGTATGGAATAAAGAAATAATCCTCTAGAGATAAGATTGGGATTGATGGTCGAGCCAAACCAGTAGGCAATCACCCTTGCATCTGTTTGGTTTGCTGTCTTTGCCTTTGTACCGGCAGTTTTCATGACTCTGAACAGAGGAGGTACTTGATAAAAATCATTTGCTAATTGTAACTCCAAATCTGTTGATCTATGCAGTTCAATGTGTTGGAAGTGGAGGAGTGTACGCTGTCTCCTGCCTCAGACTTTAGAGACAGCACCAAAGAGTTAGATAGATAGGGGTGTCAGGACACACAGAGCATCCTTTTCTTCTTGCTATCTGATACTATCCCTTTGAAGTAGAATGCTATTCTTAGGGACAAGACTTCCTTCCTTCTGGCTTAACATCTCTCTCTCACATACACAAAGAAGGTGTATACTCTCCATCTTTGGCACCATGGATGCAGGATATGAATTCTGCATCTGCATCCATCCTAGCTAGTTACATCATATTCTATCCCTATCTCTCACCTATACTATCTAGAATGGAGTTCCCTAAAATAAAAGACTATTATTAGTTTGAAACTGACAAAAGGCTCTGTTTAACTTTGTATCTTTGCTAGCACACGCTGTACCAAAAAGCTGTGTGTAAGCCTAGTGCACCCTGCTACCTAATAGAGATTCCTGGCTATACAATACCAGTGAATCTAACACAATGTCCTTGCAATCTTATATATGTAGGCTTCACTACCAGAGCTTTAAAAAAATGGATTTGTGAACACAGAAATGGATTTGTGCACCAGACTTCTAAGACAAAGCACACTGCTTGTACAACATTTCAGTACGTTGGGACATTCAGATAAATAGCTGCATTTCTGGGTGTTGGAAAGGATCCAAGCTTCTAGCATCCAACTTCTTCAGCATATAAGAGCAAGAGAAACCTATTGGATTTTTACTTTGAATACTCTGTCCCCACATGGCTTTAATGAAGAGATTGACTGGCTATATGTTTGGCTGAGTATTGTCCTTCTAGTAATCAATAGTGTGCTGTAATACTTGCATTCTCCAACATATTTGATTTTGGGGTCATTTCCATTCTCCTTTCCCTCTCCCTCCTGTATTCTGTGGTTAGTCACATGCACAGAGTCATTTTTTCATCCTGATTGCATCTTCAGGATATTTTGTAATAGAGTAGAACAAATATAAAGTGATTTCCTCTGAGTGTGAGTAGCAGGTTAGTGGCAGCTGGTCTTCACCAGCACTGCTACACCTGTGCTCAGACTCAACAAACATCCTCTAGGCCTCTGCTGTGTGCCTTGAGAGAACCCCTTCTGGTGATACCTCAGCCTTATAACCATGTTGGGATGGATTTCACAGGCCCCCTCCCACTCAGTATATCACCTGAAAATAGATGGACAGGTAGAAAGGTTTGATTAGACATTGAAACTCATGTTAAAGAAGTGCACAAATGAAAGACACAAAGATTGGGACCTTCTCCTGTACCCAAAGGTGTTCACAGTTCATGCCAGGAAATTTGGGATATGGTAGTGGCTGGAGTCACAGAACCCTCTGCTACCTCTTGGCAAAGCCCGAAAATCCTTCTACCAAACCAGATGGGTTGGTCCAAATGCCAGGACTTCAGGACGCTGAATAGAATATCATGGTTTGATGCATATCAGGCATACCTCAGTTACTGAAAAGTCTGAATTAAGCTCATTATCTGACGCCACTGGGTATAACTATTACTAAGAAAACTGACAACGAAGTAAAAAAATCCCATATGTGTCTACAAAATTCACTATTAAAGTATGTATTGAATTCCTCATGGTGCCATCTCAATGCAAAATCATGGTTCAAAAAAGATGGATCACTTCAGCTCCTACTTTTTGTTCAGCAATCAGTTCAGGACCACTGTTTGAGTTCAGCCCATGTTTTCATGAAATTTTCACAGCAAATATCATAGACTGATTGCCTGTAGCAATTGTCATCAATTAAAAAACTAGAATTAGGGTTTATTTTATCTATCTATCTATTTATTTATTTGATTTATATACCACCCTCTCTGCAGACAGGCTCAGGGCGGTTCACAACAGTCTCAATGCAATATCATTAAAAGAACAATTAAAAGAACAATTAAAACAGTGAAACCTTAAAATACCATGCAAAAAACCTAGTTCTGATCAGCAATTCTGATATTAAGATCCAGGCCACCAATGTCAGTTCAGCAGTACTGATGTTAAAATCCAGGCCACAGGAGGGGAGATAGCCAGGAGGGAAAAGGGACATCCGCCACCTCAACCAAAGGCCCGATGGAAGAGCTCCATCTTGCAGGCCCTATGGAACTGTAATAGATCCCACAGGACCCTGATCTTGTATGGGAGCTCATTCCATCAGGTGGGGATCAAGGCTGGTTGGGGCCGGGGACTGCTAGAAGCTGTTGATTCATAAACCTCAGCATCCTCCGGGGCTCATATGGGGAGAGGCGGTCTCGAAAGTATGCTGGCCCCTGGCTATATAGGGCTTTAAAGATAAGTACCAGCACCTTGAAACGGATTCGGAATTCAATAGGCAGCCAGTGCAGTTCATACAGTACTGGTTAGATGGGAGCCCGCACAGACGTTGCCATCAACACCTGTGCTGCTGCAGTCTGCACTACATACAAACACTTTTAAAAATCCTGCCATCCAAGCACAGGTCACATTTAGATCCATAGATTTAATTGTAGAATCCAGCAGTCTCATTACTAAAAAGGACTTGCAGGATAAATTAGGACATTTACAATGCAGTCCTAAAGAGTTACTCCAGTGTAAGCCTATTGAAATGAATGGGCTTAAACTGGAGTAACTCTCCTTAGAATTGCATGGATAGTGTGGCAATTAGCAGAATTAGAGGAAATAAAGGAGACACTGGTTCAACAATCACAAAAATTAGATTTGATTCAGCAATCACAGAAGGAAAATAATAATCGTATTAAGAAACTATCAGAAGATAATGAGCCACTTAGAAAAGCACAAGATAAAAACGGGGAATATATATGGCTGAAGACAGACTGCCAGTCTGCCGTGCCTCTGCGGCGCGGCAGACTGGGGCGGGGGGGATTTCCCCCACGGCGCGGCGTTCGCAAACTGCCGGAAGGAAGCCGCCCACAGCTTTCAGACTGCGGGTGGCTTCCTGCAGCGGCGGGCGGACACTGTGCGGCTGCCCCTGCCTGCGCGCATTCACACCCGCTCCGGCGGGTGGAACGCGCACACACGGTGCGCTGCCAGACGCGATGCGTCTGGGCCGCCTCCTGGGGGAAGATGCAGCCATCTGAACGGCCGCTCTGCCTCCGCTTCTGAAGCGGAGGCAGAGCGGCCGAGACTGCCAATCTGTCCTCGGCCTATGTAACTTAGAAGATAAAATTAAAACACTAGATTTCAAAAGCAGATGGTACAATTTGAAAATCAGAGGATTAAAAGAAGGAGTAGAAGGAGATAGTTGGCAGCCTTTCTAGAGGAAACTTTTGGATCAATTCTTGGTTCAGATTTTAATGACAATGTTCTAGAGGGTTTATCCATAATAAAATCCAGAAATAAAAAACTCCTCAAATAGTCCCTGCTGTTAGTAAATTAAATTACTTACCTGGAAGAGAATCAGTCTCTATTGTCTATAAGCTGGCATGGTGTATTTAGAATGAAAGAAATAATGTGTTTCTTAAAGTTGCTTTGTTAGTATATCTTTACAATTTATTCAAGCATTAAACATGGAACAGTTAAAATTTACTAACTTAATATGAATGGTCTAAATAATCCACATAAAAGGGAGGATTCTGGCAAGGGAGATTAGAAAACAGCAAGTTGATATATTGGTGTTATAAAAAACTCATATAAAAATTAACAATCAAGGTATTTAAAATGACTGGATTTGGGAAATATGTACCTCCTCAAGAGAAGAAGAGTGGTGTTACTATATTTTTTAAATTAGGCAATAGTATTCAGGTTGATAGCTTTTGAACTGATCTGGATGGAAGATATATTACGATAAACGGAAGTATGAAAAAATTTGAAGCTTACAGTAGTTTGTGTATGCTCCAAGTTTAAAGGTAAAACAGTTCTTTAAAACCCTTTTTTCTAGCCCTCCACAATGTTGCTTAGGGGAAAATTATACAAGGTGGATGCCTTAATGGAATCCTTGATTTAGGGCACTTTCACTCATGCTAAATAATGCACTCTCAATCCACTTCCGTGACCATTTGCAAGTGGATTTTGCCATTTCACATAGTAAAATCCAGTTGCAAAGTGCATTGAAAGGGGATTGAAAGTGCATTATTCTTGTGTGTGTGTGTGTGAAAACACCTGTGACAGAATTAAAAATCTGGGACCAGTAGAATGTAAACAAGGAACACTGCTGAGTCAAATGACTGAGTGAGGAGGGGGCCATTTGGCTCAGAATACTCAGTGACTGACAGTTTGGGAGCGGACAGTTGAGAGAGGTGATTGATAGAGGAATGAGCAGAAAGGTGTGAGACTACTGAGGAGCCCTGTGGAAGGAACAGACCTCTGTAGCTCTGTGTGATTGGCCCGATAACAGTTGAGACAGATAATTGGGGCTGAAGAGTCTGGTTCACTGAGTCCCTCTGAAGGACAGAGTGTAGCACTATTAGACCAGAAACTCAGAACATCTTGCACCGGACATCAGGAACAGGAAAAGCCATTTATTGACGTCAGTCTCGGCTTGCAAGAATTTGCAAAGTAAAGGCTGAGCCCCATTTTTATTTGGGCTCTTGCTTATATACTAGTGGGCAGGGAGTTTCAGAAGAGGTGTCAGAGAGGTGTCATTTGTGTACATACAGCATCATTTTTGTAAGCAAGGCATTCTATTACAACCCCTGCCCATCATCAAGTTAGTAGGAATGTCTTTCTCTAGCAGTGTTGCTAAATATTAGGATTCCCACAGGATTCTTAGCTTTGGGCTAAGCTAGCTGGAGATAAAATCATGAGCAGAAGATACAGTTTGTAAGTAGAACAATAGGTGTTTGTGCGTCTTTGCGCTTTTGTGCAAGTGTCTCATGTAACACAAGAGAATCTTTTTGCGGTTTCTCAGCTTGCTAACTAATTATTAGTGCAGAAATACGGCCTTTTGAAATTCCATTCCTTCAAGAGGACAGTGAACAAACTGGTGAATGTTACACATAAGCAGTCACAAACACCAAATATATTACTCCTAAAGAACCTGGGAGAGGTGGTTAAGAGAGGGCTGGGGAACGGTCTGGCAGAGTCAGGACTGCTGGTTGGTAGCCAGTTGGGACTCAAAAGGGCCAGAAAGCCAAAGGCAAAGGTTAACCACAAAGTAGTACAGGAGAGTATACCTATTAGGGTGTTTAGTGAACTGGGTAACATCTGAGTGAAACTGGAAACAACAAGCATACTGTCTAAGTGTGAGCCAAGCCAAAAGTTCAAGCCTGAAAAGAAACAAATTATCCTCTGTATATATATCCTCTATCCCCAAGTTGGGTGTTCTGAAAATAAAGTACTGTTCTGTTTTGAAGTGGACAAGCCTTGGTGCCCGACTCTTTGGTGAAAACAAATATACCTAGTAGTGGTCCTCGACAGATCTATAAAACAAACAAACCCCAAAGAGACTATTTTTATAAAGAGAATTGGTCAGTACAGAAAACACAGAACTGACCAGTCTCCTCACAGAACGTCACAATACTGCATATATTAAGGTTGCGCGTCATAGCACCCTTAGAATTAGACAGAGGTAATACTTCAAAGAAATCTTCTAACATTTTGCCCAAATTATTTACTTGAGAAATAGAACATTTACAATTAATTCAGAAGATTTTTCTATCAAAATAAAAAAAGATTATACCTTTTTCTAATTCACAAAACAGTCACTCAATAATTGATTTGCTTTTCCTGTGCTTATTGGTCCTAAGACATTTTCTGACCATGCTCCTGTTATCTGCAGGATTAATTTTAACATACATCAAGAGAAAACACATATATGAAGATTAAATAACATATTACTGAAACAAGAAGAAATATGTAAACAGTTAACAAAGCAATTTAAGGAGTTTTATGTTCTTAATACCCTTGTTTTTCATTGGAAAACTATTCGGGACTCAAGTTTTATTTTCTTAATAATACCTTTGCTGTCAGTTGGGAAACTGTTTGGGACTTGAGTAAAGCCTCCTTGAGAGGAATTATATTTGAACAAGAAGTGCAAGAAAAGAGGAAACGTAATAAATTAAAGGAAGATGTTAATTAACTTAATCCAGCAGTAACAGCAAAAGCATGAGGAGACACTAAATACAGATATTAAATCTCAATTTAAAAACTTGTAAAAAACCAGTTGGAAATTATCAACATACAAGAAGCTAATAAAGCAATATATTTTGCTAAGGTACTTTGAAAAAAAAGGTAATTAAAATACCTTGGCTTGGTATTTGAAGAATGAAAATAAGTAACAGAAGATACCACCTACAGACATTAGCAGGAACTGATAAAGAGACTTTTGAAGGATTTAGGGATTTTAATAGTAATTCAAATTCATTTTGTAATCCAGAATTTTCTAGCATGAAGGAGATTTTGCAAAGCAAAATAAAGCCCTTGTTAGATGATGACAGAACTAATTTAAATAATTCATTTATTCAAATTAAACTCCGCCTTCCCCACAAGCATGATCCAAAAGGTAAACAGAGACATCAAAATTTTGAAAAATAACAAATCTCTTGGACTTGACAGACTAACAGCTGAATGTTATTAGAAATTTTGTGAGGTAACATCATATCCCTTCAATGAGTGCTTACAGACTGGAACCATACCACAATCATCGAATTATGCCAGAATAATATCTATACATAAATCAGGAAAACATCCATCATCTCCAGGTGCACATAAATCAATTTTTCTTCTAAAGGTTGATTTCAAATTTTTTACATCAATCTTAGTCACGAGATTGAACTCAATTATAAGTAAATATATTCATTTAGATCAAATGGGCTTCTTTAAAGATTTGTAACCTCATGGATAGCACAAGATGAGCAATCTCTAACATAAATCATACTAATTAAAAGAAGGTAGCAACGGTTCTAAAGATAATTGATGCAGAAAAAGCTTTTGATAAGAGAGGTAATTCCTGTTTCACTCTTCTGTTTCATAGCCAGCTCCCTGGCCTTAGCCCTTGGCTGCAGGTGGGAAGCTGCAGGGCTTGGGAGGATGTGTTTATGTCCCTCTGGCCCATCTGCTGCTGCCGTTGGAGCCCCTTGCCCCCATATGGACCTGCTAGGCTGCAAAAATAGGGCCATGCATCCTTGGGCCAGTGGAACACCCACAGCTGCGGCCATGGGGACAGTTCCCCTCGTATCTTCCATTCTGCTGTTAAAAATAGTTTTATCCTCTGAAAAGGGGAAGGGATGACAATGAAAGCAGAGCTTTCCACGGCTGGTGACTGGCATTTTGACAACTGTCATCAGCGCTACAGCTGATTGATACTGGTAAGGGACATCTGCAGAAACTGGCTTCTGCCGGAGCATCTAACGACTATGATTAATGAATGGGGGGTCATGGAGGGAACTGCAAATCCACATGGATGGCTCGTGGATGGCCAAACCATTCTCACAGGCCATTACAAACCGTAGCCCCTGTGCACCAGTGGCCATTTCAAGACACATGGAAAATGGGTGCAGATGGGCTTACCATTGGAGCATGGGACAGGAGAGTTATCTGTGCCTTGAGGCTGGGTTTCATCTTCTTTTTTTTAATGCAAATTTTATTGGATTTTTCCCAATTCACATTTCTATCATTTATACTGACATAAACAACAACAACAAAACAAGCTTAACAAACAGATAAACATTCTTTATGACGATATTTTCCCCTAGGGTGAGTCTATCTCTACATTTTCATATTGAGCCCGCTTGCGGGGAGGGTGGGATATAAATGCGAATAAATAAATAAATAAATAAATAAATTCATCCATTTGTATACTCTGTTCCATCTCTGGTAGTATAGCTCTTCAGTTTGATTTAACAGTCTCATATTTAACCTATCTATTTCTGCAACCTCAAAATTTTTTGCCTTAATTTCTTCTCTGGATGGGAGCTTATCTCCTTTCCAGTTTTTCGCAATCAAAATCCTGGTTAATGTAATAATATATGTAATAACATATTTATCCTGGCCGATGTCTTTTGGTAATATATTCAACAAAAATATTTCTGGTATTACAGGTAAATTCACTTCAAATATCTCTACAATTATTTTTTTGGACCGCAAACCAACATTTTTGAGTTTTTTCACATTTCCACCATAAATGATAGAAAGTTCCTACATTAGTTTTACACTTCCAACAATTTTTAGATGCATTGGGATAACATTTAGCCATCCTATCAGGAGACTAGTGCCATCTATGAAACATCTTAAAGATATTTTCCTTGTATGCCACTGATCTCATATATTTGGCCGATTTCCAAATTTTATTCCAATCATCAGTATCAATTGTGTGACCTACGGCCATACCACCCTGAACACGCTCGATCTCGTCTGGGTTTCATCTTCTGATGTTTAACCATATAGGGATCACTAGCAAAGGGAAGGGGCAACAGTGACAGCAGAGCTAGGAACTTCCACAACTGGTGACTGGCATTTCGACGTGTGGCTTCAGCCAGAGTGCCCAACGACTATGATTAAGGATCAGGGGTGTCATGGAGGAAACCACACATCCATGAGGATGGCTGATCCCGCCATAGTGCAAGCCCCATGTACCCACCTCACATAAGGTGGGTACTCCTAGCTCTGTAGGCACTGGGCCCCAGGATGATTCTGAGTGGCTGGGAACTGCCTGTGTACCCATAGCAATGGTGTTTTCCCTCAACTGGCTGTGTACCCATAGCAATGGTGTTTTCCCGCCAATTCCCTGGAGGGCCAGCAGAAAGGCTGGCACTCAGAATGGCCAAGGCGCCATTCAGTTGTGTGACTGGCCCCCTCGTGGTGCTCTTTCCACACTGCTTTGTCAGTTTCCATTCCCTAATTTGCATACTTGAATATCCTCAGGGATCCAAATGGCCCTTGCTGGGATCCAAATGGCCCTTGCAGGCCCCCATAGGGAATGACACCCTGAAATTGACCAGCTCGGCTTTGGTTTGCAAAATGGTCCTGAACAAGCCAGACTGCAACGGTGGCCCTTGAACCCCACCTTGGTGTTTTTGAGAGAGCTCTTGCCACACCTTCTGGCTGACACCAGGCCGCTGAGCATCCAGGGTACCATCCAGGGCCATTCCCAAGGACGCCACCCATGCCATTCTCATCTAGGATCCTTACTGCACCAATGTGCCTCTCTTTGCCCTATGGCCACCCCTCTTTCCGGAAGGGAACTTGGACCTTCCTGCAATTTCTGCATGGGTGGTATGCTCTGTTGACTGGGTAACGGGGGGTTGGCCCACTGCCTATCCCTTACCCCCATCTGGGTACAGTCCTGTACCAGCAGTATAGTCAGGATGGTGCCCATGCCACCATTGTGTGTGGAAGGGTCACGTGGCTCACACAGCAGCCTCCACACCCTCCCTCTGACCAGACTCTGCAACAAACAGAGACCCCTGAGAAGCGCAAACTGGGTGAACTTTAATGAAGATACAAAATACCATCGAGTGGTTAGGGAGAGATCCTAGTGCTTTGGAGCACAGCGCCAAGTGCTGCTTTCCCTCCAGGGGTGCCTGCCTCATGGGCTGAGGGACCGAAACGCCAGGGGCCTGGATGTTCATGCAGCCTTCCATCGGCTGCCTTCTGAAGAAGAATAAGAGATTGGATTTATACCCCGCCTTTCACTCAGAGTCTCAGAGCGGCTTACAAACTCCTTTCCCTTTCCCTTCCCCTCCCAATAACAGACACCCTGTGAGGTGGGTGAGGTTGAGAGAGCTCTTTTGAGAACTGCCCTTTCAAGGATAGCTCTTGTCAGAACTATGGCTTGCCCGAGGTCATCCAGCAGGTGCAAGTGGAGGAGTGGGGAATTAAACCCGGTTCTCCCAGATTAGAGTCCACGCACTTAACCACTACACCAAACTGGCTCCAAACTGCTGCCCACAGGGGACATGGTAGGCTTGCAGCTCAGCGGTTGGGCTGACAGCTCTCCCTGGTGGACTGACACCTGCGTAAGGAGGGGAACACATAGAGGAGCAGGCGCCAACATCCCTTGTTGACAGCTTGGCAGGCATAGGGAAGTACCACAAGGGATGCCATTTAGCACAGCAGGTGCCCCCTCAGGTGGTTTGATGCTGCAAGACAGCCCCCTCCTGTGGCACTGAATCCTGACCTTCCTCCCCTATTTTGCTCTCAAGCCAAACCGGCACCACTGGGGGGGGGGGGCTTCTTCAGCTGCATCAGGGTGATCTGCTCCTGCAAGTGAAAGGGTTCGGCCAACATGTGTCCTCGCTTAGGACTCAGTGGTGGGGCTTCCCACTCGCCACTGAATTCTGTGCAGGGGGAGCCCTACCAACTGATGAGGCAGGCAGGCCAGTGCTCAGGCGTCACCCTCCCCAGCAGCTGCCTCAAGCAGCCCCCCCCCCACCTAGCCGCTTGGTGTGCAGAGATTGTGGGCAGGTGGGGGAGTGCTGTGTGCCCCCTTGGCTGCTGGGATTGGGAGCCAGCTCCTTGCAGCTCAGGGCCACTGTGGTTGGTCATGATAGGAAAGGGCATTGGGGAAAGATTGGCTTGTTTACCTGTTCATGCATGGCTGCCCCTGAAGATCCTGGGAGAGAAGAAGAGGAAGAGATTGGATTTATACCCCACCCTTCATGACCCAAGGGATCTCAGAGCAGCTTACAAACTCCTTTCCCTTCCTCTCCCCACAACAGACACCCTGGGAGGTAGGTGGGGCTGAGAGAGCTCTGACAGAAACTGCTCTTTTTCAAGAACAGCTGTGCCAGAGCTACGGCTTGCCCAAGGTCACCCAGGAGCTGCATGTGGAGGAGTGGGGAATCAAACCCGGTTCTCCCAGATCAAAGTCCACGCACTTAACCATTACACCAAACTGGCTCACTGTTTTCATTGCAGAAGACAAATACTTAGCTACTTGTACAGTGATTCTTTGGTCAACTTCAGCCAATTAAATTTTAAGAATCTTCTGCTCAGAATATAGTTTTTTAATATGCCTAATGGGTTTCAGTAAATCCAGGTGTGCCTGACTGCAGAGTTTCAACTAAACAATACATGATCCAGCAGTTCAATGATATAGGCACAATACATGGTCAAGGATAGATATGATATGGACATCGGAAACATCCTTATTTAATATTGAAGAAGTGGAAATATTAGCTAATACCTTTGCAGACCATAGTCCAGTGATGATATTGTTTGTAAGTGTTTGTAAAAGAAAGAGATGGACCTTGAACCTGAACCTGTTAAAAAGTCAAACAATTAGGGAAAGGGCAAAAATAGAAATGAAAGACTTTTTCAAGAATAATATACATCCAGAGACTTCGAGCAATATAGTATGGGATATGTTCAAAGTATATATGAGAGGCTGGTTTATCAGTCAAAAGGCCTGGAAGAGAAAACAAGAGAGAAAGAAATATGAGGATTTAAGGAAGAAAATTGTGGAACAAAAAATTAAACTGAAAAAGGTGGAAGATGTGGAAAAAGTAAAGTTTAGGCTTGGTATGTACCAACACCAGCTAAATTTAATGTTAACTCAGGGAATGGCAGCTAAATTAGAGTATATGAAGCAGTTCCACTTTGAAAATGCGAACAAGCCAACAAGATGGCTTGCTTACAGACTCAGGAAAGATAGAGAAAAAAGGGTGATTAGATCACTAAAAAATGAGGAAAATGAAGAGAAACTTAAAATTGATAGTAGAAAAATTTTATAAAAAGTTATATAAGCAAATAGATAATAATAGAGAAGAAATTTGAAGATTATTTAATTAAGGAAAAGGGTAAGAAGTTTAACAAGATACAAATTAAGCAGCTAAATGAGCCTTTTTCAACTTTTGAAATAGTGGAAGCTATTAAAAAAGCGAAAAAACACAAGACCCCGGGCCCGGATGGATTTCCGTCAGAACTGTTCCAGATTTTTGAAGAACAAATAATGACTCCATTTAAGGAGGTTTTACAGAAGATCAGAGTCTCAGGGAGCCTCCCAGACACATGGAATGAAGCATTAATAACATTAATACACAAGTCCAATTCAGATGCATCCCAAATTCAGAATTATAGACCGATTTCTTTATTAAATACAGATTACAAAATCTTTGCAAATATACTGAGTACAAGGTTTAAAAGAGTACTTAACCAAATCATATCTAGCGACCAGGCGGGGTTTCTTCCAAAAAGGCAGATACAAAGCAATATTAGAATGATAATTAATGTAATTGAATATTACAAAATGCATCCTAGTAAACAACTAGCATTGATGTTTTTAGATGCTGAGAAGGCTCTTGATAATGTTAGCTGGGCCTTTCTAGTAAAGAAATTGGAGGTATGGGAATGTGGGGAGAGCTTCTTGTTAATGATAAAAGCTATTTACACTGTACAGAATACAAAAATTTTGATAAATGGTGAGACTACACAAAACATCTTAATACAGAAAGGTACAAGGGTGCCCTCTCTCTTTTTTGCTGTTTATTTTTGTTTTAGAATCATTAAATGAGTGAGTAAGGGGCAATATAGACATTAAAGGACTGAGGACTCAAGGGGAGCTGTTCAAGCTCCAGGCTTTTGCAGACGACTTAGTATTTATAATTGAAGATCCTCAAAAGTCATTATCAAATTTACTCAAAGAAATTCAAGAATATGGTGCTAAAAGGGGGGCTGAAAATAAATATACAAAAAACAAAGATTCTGTCCAAACATTGTACAACGAAACAGAATCAAGATCTGTCCAAAATTACAGGTATTGAGGTAGCTCATAAGGTCCGCTATTCAGGAATAACGTTAACTAATAAAACAGAGACTGTATTCCAAGATAACTATAAAGTTTTATTAGAGGAAGTTAGGAGAGACTTGGAAAATTGGAAAAAGATACAACTTTCTTTAACAGGTAAAATATCAACGATAAAGATGAATATATTACCAAGATTTTTATTTTTGGCGCAAAACCTACCTAATATTAAAAAGCGGCAATTTTTTACAGATCTTGATAAATTGGTTAAAAAGTTTGTATCGTCCCCCCAAAAAAGGAAGAATAAAATGGAAAATACTACAAGACCATAAAGACAGAGGTGGTCTTGCCTTGCCCAATTGGCAGCTATATTATAATGTGGCGGCGCTTACATGGGTAAGAGAATGGGTATTGCTGGAGAACACGAGACTTTTGAAATTAGAAGGTTTTGACCTTAGGATGGGCTGGCATGCCTACCTCTGGTATGGAAAGGAGAAAATTCATACTAACTTTAAGGAGCATATTTTTAGAGGTGCGCTTATGCAGACTTGGCAACAGATTAAGAAGCAATTTTATAAGTTAATACCAAGATGGGTATCCCCTCTAGAAGCTTTTGTTAAACCCACACTTCTCATGCCAGATATTAAGAAAACCTATGAGAATCTATTAAACAAGAATAATGAGTTGAAAGCAGAAGATGTTTTGCTAAAGCAAGGAATAGAATTATCCTGGTGGGAGAGAATTCAACTTAAAGCTAGGTTTGAGGAAGATAAAAAACTGGATTTGAAAAGAACTTTACACAATTAGACAAAATATGGTTATCTTCTAAAGATAAATTAATTCAGAAATTATATAGTTGGTTGCTGGACGACATAATGCAGGATGAGAGAGTGAAAACATCTATGATCTCATGGATGAAGGATATTGGACATACAATTGATATTGATGACTGGAATAAAATATGGAAATTGGCTAAATATATGAGAGCAGTGGCTTATAAAGAAAACATCTTTAAAATGTTTCATAGATGGCACTGGTCTCCGGATAAGATCACTAAATGTTTTCCTAATGCATCGAAAAATTGTTGGAAGTGTAAAACCAATGTAGGAACTTATTTTCATCTATGGTGGAGATGTGAAAAAAACTCAAAGGTGCTGGTTGATAGTCCAAAAACTAATTGTAGAGGTATTTAAAGTGAATTTACCTTTAACTCCAGAAATATTTCTGTTGAATATATTGCCAAAAAATATGGGTTCAGATAAATATGTTATTACCTATATTATCACGATGACTAGGATTTTGATAGCAAAAAACTGGAAAGGAGATAAGCTCTCATCCAGAGAAGAACCCCCCCCCCAAAAAATGTTAGAGGTTGCAGAAATGGATAGGTTAAATATGAGATTATCAAAGCAAAGAGGCATTTTATCAAAGATGGAATAGAGTATATAAATGGATAAATGTGAAAATGTAGGGATAGACTCATGTTAGGGAAAATTATCGGCATAAAGAAGAGATATATTTGTTATGTTTTCTTTTATTTTCTTCATTGTATATGTCGGTATAACTGATGTAAATATGAAAGTGGAAAAAAACTCAATAAAATTTACTATATAAAAAAAAGGGTAAAGGGTTCCCTTGCTTAAAAGCAAGGTGCTCATCTCCGTTTCCAAGCCAAAGAGCCAGCACTGTCCAAAGACTTTCTGTGGCCTTGACACCGAGGCACATGGAATGCTGTTACCTTCCCACTGAAGCGGTACCTATTTATCTACTTGCAATTTCTTCCTTTCGAACAGCTAGGTTGGCAGGAGCTGGGGCCAAAGACGGAGCTCACTCTGTCATGTGGCACTCGGGTCTCGAACTGCCGAGCTACCAGCCTTCCAGTCTGCAGCTCAGCATATTAACCTCTGAGCCACCACGGTCCTACTTAAAGGTAAAGGTTTCCCTTGCTCAAAAGATAGTTGAATCAAACTCTAGGGGGTGGTGCTCATCCATGTTTCCAAGCTGAATAGCCAGCGCTGTCTGAAGATGTTTCCGTGGTCATGTGGCTGGCATGACTTGATGCTGAGGCACACAGAACGCTATTACCTTCCCACTGAAGCGGTACCTATTTATCCACTTGCAATTTCTTGCTTTTGAACTGCGATGTTGGCAGGAGCTGGGGCCAGAGATGAGAGCTCACTCCGTCATGCAGCACTCGGGTCTCAAACTGCTGAACTACAGACCTTCTGGTCTGCAGCTCAGCGTCTAATCCTCTGAGCCACAATGGTCCTAACAAAGAATACCCAAAAGTAAACTTCGTTGGTCTTAAAAGCGCCACTGTTCTCATCTATTGGTTTAATCTAAGTTTGAGTGTAAAGAATAGTCATTTGGCAATAAAGCAAGTTCTGATCATTTATAAGTAGAATTTAATTCAATAAAATTTATTTATAATCTTGGTGGCAAATAAATGAAGTGCTGCAGAATATACTGTGCTTCTGCTGTTAAAGGAATGTTAAGATTGCTCCGATTTTCCTTTTAGCCTTAGCCATGGTTGATTCTACATACAATATCCAATATAGTTTATTATAAAAAAATAACTCCTAAATATGTATAGGACTGAACATGTTCAGTTTTATTATTTCCTATTGCCTGTTTAATAGGTTGGCAAAGGGTGATTGCAAAAAAGATGAGGGGATTGGGTAAACAGGGATTAGGTTCCCACCAGAGGCTATCATAGGTCCATTTGAATATCCTCAGCCTCTGATAGGGGGACAATCAGGATCCTAGGGTCTATTGTTCTCTGGGGATGAAGCTCAGGCTGGTATCGCTTAGCATTACAGGTGACATGCCTAGACATGTTGCAGGGTACATAGCAGGAAGCAGGGGCCCGTTGGAGCCGGTGTGCAGCGGAGCGCTGCTCCTCCAGTGAAGAGGCTGGGGGGCGGGCACATGATGAAGCCCCACCCCCCAGCAGGACCCCCGCTGCGTTCTCCAGGTCCAGCGCTGGCCAGGCCTGGGAGACAACTTTGGAGGCTGCCTTCCCCTCCCTGCTACATCTCCCAGGCCCAATCCCCCCTGGGGAGAAGCCCCCATCCCTCTCCCCGCTCACTGTTCCCGGGGCTGCAGCAGGCCGCCGGCCCCGGGACAAATCCCCATCCCTCCCCCCTCACCATTCCCGGGGCCACGGCAGGCCGCCGGCCCCGGGAAGAAGCCCCCAACCCTCCCCCACTCACTGTTCCCAGACAAGCCCCCATCCCTCCCCCACTCACCGTTCCCAGGGCCAGCAGCCCCCATCCCTCCCCCGCTCACTGTTCCCGGGGCCACGGCAGGCTGCAGGCCCTGGGACAAGCCCCCACCCCACCCCCGGTCACCGTTAGCGGGGCTGGCAGCCCCCATCCCTCCCCTGCTCACTGTTCCCAGGGATGCGGCAGGCCGTAGGCCCCGGGACAAGCCCCCATCCCTCCCCCGCTCACCATTCCCAGGGCCGCGGCATGCCGCTGGCCCCGGGACAAGCCCCTATCCCTCCCCCACTCACCATTCCCAGGGCCGCAGCATGCCACTGGCCCCGGGACAAGCCCCCACCCCCCGCTCACCATTCCTGGGCCGGGGGGGGCTCAAGGGAGGGAGAAGCCAGGCCCGAGTGGGCCCAAGCAAGAGCGAGGGGGGGAGGGAGGGAAATGCTGGCCCCAGTGGGGGGAGAAGCGCCTCTTCCTTCCTTCCTTCCTTCCTTCCTTCCTTCCTTCCTTCCTTCCTTCCTTCCTTCCTTCCTTCCCTCTCTCACCCACCTACCTACCTACCTTCCTGTTCCTTCCTTTCCCCCTCCCTCCCTTCCTCCCTCCCCCTTCCTTTCTTCTCTCTCTCTTTCCCCACCTACCTACCTACCTTACTGTTCCTTTCTTCCTTCCCCCTTCCTTCCCCCTTCTTCCTTTTTCTTCCTTCCCCCTTCCCTCCCTCCCTCCCTCCCTCCCTCCCTCTTTCTTTCTTTCTTTCTTTCTTTCTTCCTTTCTTTCTTCTCTCTCTCCCCCACCTACCTACCTACCTTCCTGTTCCTTTCCTTCCTTCCTTCCTTCCCCCTCCCTCCCTCCTTTCTTTCTTTCTTCTCTCTCTCTCTCTCCCCCACCTACCTACCTACCTTTCTTCCTGTTACTTTCCTTCCTGTTCCTTTCCTTCCTTCCCTCCCTCCCTCCCTCCCTCGCTTCTTTCTTTCTTTCTTTCTTTCTTTCTTTCTTTCTTTCTTTCTTTCTTTCTTTCTTTCTTTCTTTCTTTCTTTCTTTCTTTCTTTCTTTCTTTCTGTGCCATCAGATAGGCTTGCCAGCTCTAAGTTGGGAAATACCTTGGAGATTTTTGGGGTGGAGCCTGAGCAGTGGGTATTGCCTTCTGACACACTTCCGGTGACGTCAGGGGTGTGTGGTTTTCTGACATTTCCGGTGACATCAGGGGGTGTGGCATATGCAAATAAGTTATGCTAATGAGCTCCTGCACCTCTTTTTTTACGAAAGGACCCCTGGCAGGAAGTAAGTTAGCACTAAAGAGTCTTTAAGTCCAAACTACAGAATTGTGTACAGAATATAATAATCAACAACAAATTTACAGGTTTATAATTGCCTGTGTTGTTCTTTGACAATAGGTTTTTGCCACACATTCAGCATTACTCCTGAAGACTGATCAAGATGGGTAGCCATGTCTGTAGCAGCAGTAAAGAGCAAGAGTCCAGTAGAACCTTAAAGACTAACAAAATATGTGGCAGGTTATGAGCTTTCATGAATCACTGCTCACTTCTTCAGATACAGCTAGAATGCTGTGAGTGCTTAGGAACAATAGGGTTTGTTCCCGCCAAAAGTCATAGTCTTCCCTGATTGGTCCATTGCCCAGCATCAGCTGATCAGGCCGTTGATTTTAGGATACTGAGAGTCTATGGAGCTTGTGACTGAAGCTCCGGCTCATTCCACAATTCAGGCTATCCATACAACACGATACATAACACCGACCTGCAGCAATACCCTTCCAAACGTGGACGCAGACTCTGGGACCACAGCCTGCAGCAAACCAAGATGCCAGCTATGTCCCCGTAGCCACTCTGACAACACAATAACTGGACTTAACAACACCCTGCCATATCATCTCAGGCTCACGCCCTTGTTCACCTTCCAAAGTTATATAGGAACAGTCGCCATTTAGGCCTGTATGTTGTTTGGTTTCATTGGTTTGGTTTAGGCTGTAAGTTCTGGCAGGCCCTAGTCTGGCCTGTCATAGAAAAGCATCTTATTTATTTATTTATTTTATATATTTCATTTTTATACCCCGCCCTCCCCGCAAGCGGGCTCAGCGATCTGCAATGTTCCTGCCTTTTAATTACATCCACCTGCAGGCCTTTGGCTGTTAAGAGAACCCTCCTTGGGAGCCTCACTAAATTTCTCATGCTAGCAGTGCCAATTAGCGAAGGGTGCCCTGATTGGCTAATGAGGCTCATGAGCTGATGCAAGGATGCCTGAAAACATGGCTCACCCTCGCTGATTGCCATTATTATTTTTATCAGCATGTGAAAAGAGGCTGAGGCTTCTGCGCTTCGACTGTATGGCATAGGATGGATTTTCTTTCTTACACCTGCGAGTAAGAACACGATGTTGGCTGTGGTCAGACTGGCAGGTTGGCGTGGTTTGGGCATGCAGCTAATTACTCCTTCACATTTTGTGTCAGAGATTTCCAAGCAGACTTTCACCCAGCTCCGGCCTCACTGTGCGTTTCTTCCGCGGCTGACCATTCAGATCAGAACTGCACGTCAGCCTCGGAGCGCGCAGTCTGGTCTTAATTTTTTGAAAGCAATAACAACTTTGACATTTTTTGTAGAACATTTCTTGGGTGTGCATGCGCGCATATGCTCTACCATTAACCCCCCCCCAGAGGTTAAATTAAACCCCCCCCCCCCCCGAGAACCCAGAACTACACGGTCACACTTCTGAACCAGTTTGAGTGTGCACTGGGAGAGTTCAGACATCCGGTAACACAGGATGAATGCATGGGGATCCATTAGCACCAAAATTCATCTGCGGTCTATTTACTCCATCTCTAACTCGCCTTATGACGGGGTGAATACGACTGGGCAATGGCTGCCAGATGTGGCTGTGTGAACCAGCCAGTTTAATCCATTAGGGAAAAGCAACTATATTGGGCCAAACTGCCCATCTGATTGCAGCTGCTGTGAAGCTACATCAGAGAAGCAACTTAGCAAGCTTTTAATGTCTTAGCAAGTCAGCCTCTAGCCAGAAATAGTCTAGGGTTATTGTTTTTTCTTCGAGCCGCTGCTGTGCTTAAAGATTGCTTCTTGCCTGGCATGCACCTCTTATAATTTGCACAATTTAATAAACCTAACAATATTTTTTACCTTTTGTGTGTCTGGAATTGCTTGCTAAATGCGTGCACGTACCATCAGAAATGAACCCAGAGGTTGAAAAGCCTCAAGCCAAGGTCCAGCACTCCGTAAGGCTCCTAGGGGTCTCGAGTGGCTGTAGTTTCGGCCCCTGAGAATGGGAGCAGGGGCTATCTGAATACTGATCAGGACATCAAGGGTCAGCCACTGGCCGGTAGCTGCGGTGGGGCATTTCAGGGCTCCGCCCCCTCAAATGTGAGGCACGCCCCACAACAGCTGCTGCTCCTCTCCCCCCTCCTCCTCCTGTGACATTAAAAGGGCCATCCAGCTGATTGGCGGGGCACGAGGCCTGCCGATTAGCTGGAGGGAGCCCTTTAAACGCTGTTTTTCAAGAGGGGGCTGCCCGCAGCTGAACTCAAGTGGCAAAATCACCACTTGGAGTTCAGGGAAGGCATGAGGCCATCCCTCCCTCCCCCCTCCTTCCCTGCTGCCCCACAAAATGTCCCCATGCTCCACCAACCCAAAATTTCTGGCTACGGGGCTGGTCAGCCATGCCCTTCCGTTCTCTTGAGCAGACAAACAGGCCAGTCTCTGTACAAAAGAATAAATGGACATAAATCGAGCATTCAAAACCACGACACTAAAAAACCAGTGGCAGGATATGTTAATCTTCAAGGTCATTCCATTGCTGATCTAACAGTGGCAGTCTTCAAACAAAGAGATGTTGAGGGGGAAATTACAATGCGAGGTTGATGAAACTGAGTGAATTCAGGGCTGAATAGGGACATAGGATTTTTATCTCACTACAGAGACTAATTTTCTGCCCCCAAGCATTTCCCCTCTGCTCTAATCAAGCTGATTACAGTGTCCATTGGTTGGAAGTCAAGGACTTTATGCTGTCTCCTGCCTCAGCCTTCAGAGGGGGAATAAATATAGAGTAATAGAGAGGCCAGGCCTGATCACCCTCTCCTTTTCTGTTTCTCTGAAGCTATCCTTTGAAATGTAGAATGCTAATCTCAGGGTGAACTTCCTTCCGTCCGCCTTTGATCCCTCTCTTGCACACACTGCCAGAATTCTCCGTCATGGCATCATGGATGTAGGACATGGTTTCCTGCATCTGCATCCATCCTAGCTAGATAGGATAGACTATTATCCTATCCCTACTCTAGACTGTCTAGAACGGAGTCCCCTATAATAAAGAACTCTTGTTAGCTTGAAATAGTAAAAGAGGCTCCATGAAACTTTGTTCTTATCAGCATGCACACACAGGCAGGAAAAGCTTCGGTCCGTGGTAGGCCTTGGACACTCCTGCTAACTCACTGATACCTGGCTGTACCAAAACCAGATAATCTAACACATTGTAGCTTTGGGTCTGTTATTTTTATTTATTTATTTTATTCCATGTATATTCCGCCCTCCCTGCAAGCGGGCTCAGGGCAGATCACAGTAAGATTCTAAGACACATAAATAGAATTTACAGAATAATTAAAAACAATTTACGATAGCATAGAGTTTAAAAGAAAGAGAAGAAGAGATTGGATTTATACCCTGCCCTTCACTACCCCAAGGAGTCTCAGAGCGGCTTACAAACTCCTTTCCCTTCCCCTCCCCACAACAGACACCCTGTGAGGTAGGTGGGGCGGAGAGAGCTCTTTTTCAAGAACAGCTCTGACAGAACTATGGCTTGCCCAAGGTCATCCAGCAGCTGCAGGTGGAGAAGCAGGGAA
Source organism: Lepidodactylus listeri (assembly GCA_029233225.1). Classification (NCBI taxonomy): domain Eukaryota; kingdom Metazoa; phylum Chordata; class Lepidosauria; order Squamata; family Gekkonidae; genus Lepidodactylus; species Lepidodactylus listeri. The sequence goes on from JARCFY010000004.1 coordinate 147,855,067, forward strand.
TCAAACCCGGTTCTCCCAGATCAGAGTCCGCGCACTTAACCACTACACAAAACAGGTCGCATTATTTCATTACATAGATTATTTTCAAGCTAGCACCATTGATCTTATCAGTCTGGGCTGTGTTGAGGTGATAGGCTTCAATTTCAGCAAGAGAGGCCAAGTTTTTTATTCAGCACTCGCTGCCTCAGCCAAAGGCCTGGCGGAACAGCTCCATTTTACAGGCTCTGTGGGATGGTAATAAGTCCCTCAGGGCCCTGATCTCAGACGGGAACATACTTTATCCTTCCCACCTTCTGGCCGCTAGAACAAAAGGAGTCAGATCTACATTTCCACTCTACTGTGTCTGACGAAGGGCACTTTGACTCTCAAAAGCTTATGCCCTGAAACTCTTGTTGGTCACTAAGGTGCTACCAGACTCAGATCTAAGCGTATTAGAAGATGACGATTGCTAAGTTTACTGTAGATGTAAGTCACATTTCCAACGATATGTTTATTTTTAAAATGCTGAAAGGGAAAACAGAGCTGGGCAAAGTGTGGCTTCCATGGCTATTCCATAATTAGCGTTGCCAACTCCAGGCTGGGAGATACCAGGGGATTTTGGGGGTGGAACTTGGGGAGGGAGTGGTGTGGGGAGGGTCCACCCTCCAAAGCTGTTATATCTCTGTAGGCTGGAGATGAGCTGTAATTCTGGGGGATCCCCAGGCCCCACCTGGAGGATGGCATCCAGTTAGGATTGCACCATGCGAGCCTTTTCTGCTGTTCCTCCAGGACCATGCAGCACGCCTCCTACTGAGGCCCAGATTAGACTAGAATTTTGCTGTTTTAGGTGGATCCCTTCCAAACCCCTTTTGTGTGTTTGATTTGGATTTGCTCTCTCTTTCTCCCTCCACTATCCGTGGGAAGGTGTAACCACCTTTTCTTGCAATGGCTCCGCAAGCAGTTGAGACTTCATACAGATGCCAGCCTCCAGGTGGGACCAGGGGATCCACCAGAATTACAGCTCATCTCCAGGCTACAGAGATCAGTCACCCTGGAGAAAATGGATGCTTTGGAGGGTGGGTTCTATGGCATTGTACCCCACTGAGGTCCCTGTCCTCCTCAGGCTCCATCCTGAGCCGGCCCTGGGCTGGGAAGCCGGGGCAGAAATTTAATAAATAAATATAAATAATAATAATAATCCCCAAATCTCCAGGAGTTTCCCAACCTGGATCGGGTAACCCTACCCCACCATCCCCCCCAGTGGCCAGGGGGGGACCTAGCAACCTTAGTTGAGAGGCACAAGGGCAGTTCTCGGATTCTGGAATGGGAGGGGTTAAAGGTCAGCTCCGGCTTGGGGAATACCTGGAAATTTTGGAGGTGGGGCCTGAGGAGGGTACGGTTTGGGGCATAATGCCATAGTCTCTGATTTCCAAAGCGGCCATTTCCTCCAAGTGAACTGATCTCTGCCACCCGGAGATCAGTTGTTAATAGCGGGAGATCTCCAGCCACCACCTAGAGGTTACAAAATACAAATTGGGGGGCGCAGAACACTATGCCCAGCTTGAATTCTGAAGCAAACCATTTGGGATTGAGAGGAGGCAGTGGTGCTCCATTGTTGAATACGCTCTCCTGGTAAGTGGTATCTGATCAAATTAATAGAAGGCTGTCAGCTCTTGAAAAAAGGGTCTTCTCTAAATGGTCTTTATTATCGTCAGTCAGGATTCGCTCAGCCGATGACAGAGTTCTGCTTGAAGCCCTTGTTCCAAACACCACGGGAGACCTACCTGTATATCGTGCATTTTACGGAGGACTTCAGCCTGTATACTGTGCATTACACACTCATCCTTTGGTGGTCCTTCAACTGGTGACGCCGATTGCTTTTTGAATTGTTCATGCCTTGTACGATACGTTCTGATATCTTCTACCTTAGGTAAAGGTTTCCCTTGCTCAAAAGCCAGTCGAATCTGACTCTAGGGAGCGGTGCTCATCTCCATTTCCAAGCTGAAGAGCCAGTGCTGTCTGAAGACGTTTCCGTGGTCATGTGGCCGGCCACCGAAGTGGTACCTATTTATCTACTTGCAATTTCTTGCTTTCAAACTGCTCAGTCTGCAGCTCAGCGTCTTAACCTCTGAGCCACCGCGGCCCCTATCTTCTACGTTACGTGTTAATAAATTCTACTGAATTTCTATTATTAGTTCACTATAAGGTAAAAGTTTCCCTTGCTTGAAAGCTAGTCGAATCTGACTCTACAGATGCAGTGCTCATCGCAGTTTCGAAGCCAAAGAGCCAGCGCTGTCCAAAGACCTTTCCGTGGTCATGTGGCTGGCATCACTAGATGCCGAGGCGCAAGGACCGAAGCGGTACCTATTTGTCTACTTGCAATTTCTTGCTTCCAAACTGCTAGGTTGGCAGGAGCTGGGGCCAGAGACGGGAGCTCACTCTGTCATGCGGCACTTGGGTCTTGAACTGCTGAACTACTAGGGCTGCCAAGTCTCCCCGGGGGGTGGGGAATCCCCCACTAAAGGGGGTCCTCACCCCCAATCCACCGGCCCAGATTCAGCGGGTGGGGGGAACCCCACCCCCGAAATGGCCCGATCGGGCTGACTGCCCCAGCATGATAACATCACTTCCGGGTGACGTCATCACGATCAGAAGTCCCGGACCAGGGACACGAGTCAAACAGGTTGGACTTGGCAACCCTATGAACTACTGACCTTCCTGTCTGCAGTTCAGCGTCTTAACCTCTGAGCCACTGGGTCCCTTAATTCACTATATGCGGGGGTCATTTTGTAGAAAAAGAGGTGCAAGAGCTCATTAGCATAACTTATTTGCATATGCCACCCCCCTCTGACATCACCGGAAGTATGTCAGAAGGCAAGAAAGAAAGAAGAGAGAGAGAGGAAGGAAGGAAGGAAGGAAGGAAGGAAGGAAGGAAGGAAGGAAGGAAGGAAGGAAGGAAGGAAGGAAGGAAGGAAGGAAGGAAGGAAGGAAGGAAGAAAGAAAGAAAGAAAGAAAGAAAGAAAGAAAGAAAGAAAGAAAGAAAGAAAGAAAGAGCTGGCAGAGAGGGGACTGCTACTAATCCAAGCCTCAGAAATACCACTATTCTGGGAGGATCGCTTCAGTGGTGGCTGAAGCCTTCAGAAGGCTGGTCGGAGGAACAAGGACCTTTCCAGGGGACGGGGGTCATTTTGCTGCAGCCAGGGGTCATTTCGTAGAAAAAGAGGTGCAGGAGCTCATTAGCATAACTAATTTGCATAACTAATTTGCATATGCCACACACCCCTAGCATACCGGAAGTGTGTCAGAAGGCAACACCCACCCCTCTGGCTCCACTCCAGGGGTGAGTGAAACTGACCTGCTCTTCCTCCATTCCCTTCCCCATCCAATACTTTGTGCAATAAAAATAAGTGTAAAGAACACACCCCCATTCTCTTCCTGCTCCCTTGAAACCACCCGGTTTCAAGTAGACTTGAGACACCCAGGACATGTGCACCACCCATCCCTTTCCCTTCCCCTCCCCACAACAAGACATCCTGTGAGGTAGGTGGGGCTGAGAGAGGTCTTTTGAGAACTGCTCATGAGAGAACAGCTCTGAGAGAACTTGTCACACCAGCAGCTGCATGTGGAGGAGTGGGGAATCAAACCCGGTTCTCCCAGATTAGAGTCCAACTCCTGACCACTACACCAAACTGATGGGGTGGAAGCTGCTGAAGGGTTGGTGAAATTTCCCCAGTGCTTATGTGCCATGTGCCCAGATAAAAAATGGTATACTTAGAAAATTTATATGCCACCTTGAGCAAGTCTCTGGAAAAGCAGCACACAGTCACAAAAGGAACAATGATAAAATTATCAATATTAAAACAAAACATTAAAACCAATAAAGACCCTAGCAGGGCTTTCCCCGGGGCGCTGCGCCTCTGCACTGCTCGGGGAAGCCGAGGAGGGGGCCGGGCTTGGCCATGTGCCCGCCCCCTGGGCTCCTCACTCCCAGAGCTGGGCTCCTGTGCGCTCCCGCTCCAACGGACCCCTGGCTGCAGCCATGACACAAGTAGGCATTCCCCCACGGTGGTGGTGGGGGGCACCAACTCCCGCAGCTGAGCTCCCCTGAGCTCCTGCTCGAAAGGACCCCTGACTATATGTTGGATTAAATTTAGGGTTGCCAAGACCGGGTTGGAAAATACCTGGGGACTTTGGGGGTGGAGCCAGGAGAGGGCGGGGTTTGGGGAGGGGAGGGGCCTCAGCAGGGTACAAGGCCATAGAGTCCACCCTCCAAAGCGGCCATTTTCTCCAGGGGAGCCGATCTCTGTCAGCTGGAGACCAGTTGTCAAAGCGGGAGATCCCCAGGCCCCACCTGGAGGCTGGCAACCCTAATTAAACTGCTTTATCGCCGCATAGGCTATACAGCGTTAGCTAGTCCTCTTCACGGTGTCCGCCCCGTTCCCCAGACCGCACTGGAAGTTGGCACCCCCCGGGCTCCACCGCATCCTGCATCTCGCTGCCTCCAGACAAGGCGGGCGGCCACGCGGCACCGGCCGGGCCTCCCGTGCGCAGGGGGCGCTGTTGCCCTCTCCTTCCCCCGCACTGCGCCCGCGCCGCTCGGGGGCGGGTCTTCCGGCGCGGCGCCTTCCGCCCTCCCTGCCGTGCGTGTGTGTGTGTGCGTGCGTGTGTGTCTGTGTGCCGCCGCGGAGCGGGTCTGGGATGTCAAGATGGCGGCCTCGGCGGTGTCGGTCTTCCCCGGCGTGCGGCTCCTGACCATCGGCGACGCCAACGGCGAGATCCAGCGGCACCAGGAGCAGCAGGCGCTCCGCCTCGAGGCCCGCACCGGCCCCGACGCCGCCTGCCTGGCCCTCTACAGCCGTGAGTGGGGCCCTCTCCCTCCCTCCCTCCCTCCGCGGTCCGGTCCCCGCCTCCCCGCAGGCTGGGCGGAGGAGGGGCCGCGCTCCTTGCCTTGGTGCCGCACGTGCTGCAGCATCCTGGGCCGTCCTGGGGTTGGGGGGCCTGCGGGGAGACCCTCCTCTTTGCCTCGGGGAGGGGGCCGGGCTCGGAGACCTTGGGGTCGGGGGTGGGGGGGCTTCCGCTTTTTTGGCTTTTTCTCCCCCTCCCCTCCCCTCCCCTCCCCGCCACCCCCCCCCCCCCCCCCAGGCAATCAGATCTGGCGACTCCGGTTCTGGCCGCCACTGCCCAGTGGCCTGGAGTTCCTCTGGTTCTCTTCGCTACAAAGGCGGAGCGCGCGACGATGCTGGGGGCGCAGCCGCCTTTTCCCGAAAACGGGTCCCGCTGTCAGAAGTTGGGACCAACGTTTCCTATGAGCGGTGGAGTCTTGCGAGCAAAGATTCTGCTTTGTGGGCTACGGGCATTGAAGTTGCGGGCTGAGCGATTTGGCTGCTGCATGAGTCAGTTTGCCATCGAGCCATCCTTTCTGAGCTAAGACAGAAATCTGTGAGCTGGAGGCTAAAAAACAGTGAGCTAAATCACACTAACTCAGCTTAGAGGGAACACTGGTTGGGACCTCCCCTATGCTCCCTCTAAACTATGGAGTCTTACGAGCAGAAATCCTGCTTTGTGAGCGACTGGCCTTAAAGTTGTGAGCGAGCGATTTGGCTGCCGCATAAGTTAGTTTGCTCTGGAGCCATCCTTCCTGAGCTGAGACAAGAATGGGTGAGCTGGAGGCTAAAAACCTGTGAGCTAGTTCACACTGACTCAGCTTAGAGGGAGCACTGCACCTCCTCTGCCCTGGTGCCGCTTTCTCTTTGTATGAACAAAATATATACCGTGAGATGGCAACGAATATGCACAGACTCTTCTTCAAATCTGCTTATGAATCATGTCATGGTGCTCTCTGGAACTGGTAGTACATACAATCCTTGTTATTTGTGTAAGTTCATGAGCCTGCAATTTGCTGTGCTCCTTCTTCTTTAGACACGTCGCGTATCAATAAGTGATGTGAATAGTCGACTGTGGTTTTCTGACAGAAGAGAGTGAGACGGGATCGTTTTTAAAAGTTAGATCCAGAGGAGTAGGCTGTATTAGTCTGTTGCTGCAAAATACTGAAAAGCCCAGTGGCGCCTTTAAGACTGACAAACTTTATTGTAGCACAAGCTTCCAAGAAACACAGCTCTCTTCGTCAGATGCATCTGACGAAGAGAGCTGTGTTTCTTGGAAGCTTGTGCTACAATAAAGTTTGTCAGTCTTAAAGGCGCCACTGGGCTTTTCACTATTAAAAAGTTAGGACGGTGAATGAGAGGGGCTGGGATGCAGTGTCTTTAAAGTACCGTCGTGCACATAAATGCAAACCGTGGGAGATTAATTTTGATCTCTGGCGCCAGCAGGGTCATTGCTGACAGGTGTTCCGAAAGGACGATGGAGTAGTTTGACCGTTGGAAGAACATACTTTCTCCCAGTCTTTAAACCTTGCAGTGGTATTTAGCAAGCCTGTTCTGTCTTGTATTCAAGTCAGCGTCTTTGGGTGTACTTTCTTTTGGAAGTATTCCTTCTATTGTAGTAACAATAGTAATAATGTTTAGATATTGTATAGTGCAAAAATCCTTCAGACGTGTTGTTTGAGCAATCCTGATTGAGTAAATAAGTTATCCTCCTATTGTGCATGGTGGGGTAGATTGATCTGAGTGATAAATGAAGTGAATTTAGAGTCATATTTTTATTTTTAAAACTAAGTCAGGATGGGATGTGTGAGATTCTAATGATCTTTTGATTTAGCGACAGTTTGGCCAAGTTGATCAGGCTTGGATCTGTTTGATCAGAAGTAAATGTCATTTCGTCCAGTGCTGCATAATTCCAAATAAGCAAGTATAGGATTGCAGGCCTTTGTTTCCAGGCAAAAATCTCTCATGGGAGAAGTGATGGTGTATTAGTAGGGGCAAAGGACAGGGAGTCAAGATGTTTTCCCAGTGGGAAAACTGTGAAACCTTGGGGGAGCCCTTGGCGGGGGAGTTTCTTTGAAATATTTTCTTTTTTGCAATGAGTGAAATACTTTTTAAGAACAGGTGTTACTCATCCACAATGTGCAGTAAGAAAATCTTCATGTAAGGAAAGTGTTAGATGATGACGATGATTCCCAAGCTTACTGTGGAGGTAGAACACACTTTCAACACTGTGTTTATTTTTATAATGTGTTTCTAAGACTGTTTGAGAGAGTTTCTGTCCACTTTTGTTTCTGTCCAACACACTCACTTCTGTTTACCCCAGAATTTGTTCTACTTTTCATTATTTTTCTGCTTCTCAGATGGCAAAGATTCATGTGCCATAGTAGGGTAGGGTGAAGCAGTTTGCAGTTTCCGGTCAAGTATTAAATGTATTGCAAGTTGGCTTGTAGAAAACACGGACATTTATACTTCAAACATCATAAATGTGCCAGAACGGTATGATTCTATACAGTGAAATTTTTATAACAGCAAGCTAGGAATTATATAGTAACATTTTATGTTGTGAAATAAATAAAACACGGACTTTCAGGAGCGCATCACGTTTTCCCCTCCCCTGATAACCTCTCCCTTTTGCCTGCTTCCTTCTCTCCGTCCCCTACACCAGCCAACCCACCTTTACCTGCCCTCATCTAAGGTTTTCCTCTTATCCTCACGCTGGCAGCCTCTACCCAGGAAAATTGTGGCCCAGTGCTGTAGTATCAGATGCCAAGCTGGGCCCAGTTGCACAGTGGGGAACCCATAAGGGTTTGTGGGGGGGAAACTAATTTTTTCTCTGTATCCCTGGCTTTCAGGTGTAGTTGCTGTTGAACAGTAGTAAGCAGCCAGTCCTGAGTGAGTGATGCATTTCAGGTGATAGCATTTCACCCAGTGGTTGCTGTCAGGCCTGGCCCCTATGAGTCCTCTTTCAAAGAGCAAAACCACCCCGGAAAGGGTGCTGCCCCTTTCCCCTGCCTTTTTTTGACAAAAACCAAGGCTTGGAACTCTGGCAGTACTGTAGTGGTTGCCCAGCAACAGCCCCAGTGATCAATGAAGGTATTGCTTTTATAAACCTACAAGTGCTCTTCTATTGTTTTATGTTTAATGTTCTATTTATTTATTTTTAAATTTTCAGGGTTTTTTGTGCAAACCTGGGGCGGTTTCAGATTTGCAGAAAGATCTATCTATCTGTTCACGGTTCCAGTCTCTAGATTTAAGTATTCGCACCTTTGGCGATGTTGGGAATTAGATATATTGATGATAAGTTTACGTAGGAGAGTATAGGGAGCATTGTTCCAGTTCTGTCCCACAAATATCTCTCTTCACACAAACGCCCCAAATCAGAAAGAAAGCTTTTTTCCCTGAGACGTCAGCATTTTCAGAAACTGTAGATCTCTTGGGTGGTGTAGATGACTTTGGAATTCTTGAATTGTTTCAAATGCATCTTCCATAAGGAAGTGCAAAAGCGCGTGTGACTGAAGTGGAAGAAAACAAGCTGTGGAAGTTTTGAAAAGATGCTGCCACTCTTAAGATTGTTACAAGTCTTTATCGTGACACCCACATCTGTGAGAAGAGGGTGTCTTTGGTGTGCAGACCCTATAATTGACAGCCTTCAAAAGGGTATCCTTTTGTAAAAAGCTGCTTCTAGCCCTTAGGAAGAACACCAGGCTGTGGCTTGAATCACCTCCATGTGGTTCATGAGCACTGAAATGTGCTTTTAAGTGGCATTCCTACTTGATGATGACTTTCATGTGGGAGGTGGAAATGGGGCGGTTGTGGGGAGAGGCTCGCACAGATTACATTTATAGCTGTGGAGTTGTGTAATGTGAACATTGCAGTATTTCTGAGTGACTTGGTCCCATGTATTTGTGACCCTCCTGTGCTGTCCAGGGATTCCTCCTCCTTCTGGGCCTGCTGTGCTGTGTGGGTTCATTAGAGCAAATCTAAAAACATCTGAAGAAGTGAGCCCTGACTCACAATAGCGCATGCTGGAATAAATGTTGCTGGTCTTTGAGGTGCCACTGGACTCCTGTTTTAGAAATCAGTGCAGTGCCCTTCATTAGATCTTGTCAAAATCTCTTAATTAGTGAGCAAGCCTTTGACTTAGCCAAAATTTTTCATCTTGCTGAATACTAAGGAAAAACAGAAGAAGTGAACGGCAAACTTTGTCCTTTCTTCTCTTTTTTTTGATTTTGTTGACGATGAAAATTTCTGAGCCGTCAGAAAGCTACGTTTTAAATTTGATATTCTGCTCCTAATAAAGTTTTTGTTATTGGTGTTTATAAATTTATCTCTTTTCAGCTTCACGTAGTCTTAGGCACCTGCCCTTCCCAGCCAGTGGTCCCTTCCTTTCTCCAAATATTGTAGTTCCTGAACAAAATCCATTAGTTGATCTCTCAAGAATGGTCTTGTCTGTTTCATTCAGTAGATAACCCAGGCCATCTCTAAAGGGAACTGCATATCCCTGACCCAATCTATTGCTATTATCTATTCAATAGCAGAGTTAAAAAGGATCTCCCAAGTCATCTAGTCCAACCCCCTGCTAAAACAAGAACTACAGCTATAATATCCTGACCAAGTAGGTATCCAGTCCATACTTAAAAATCTCTAGCAATGGAGAATCTCACAAAGGAGACTTTTCCAGAGTGAAACACACATCACCGTTGGGAAAGTCTTCCTCAAATTTAGACAAAACCTCCTATGTTGTAGTTTATATGCATTTGTCTCAGTCCTGCCAACACAACTGAAAATATATCCTCCCTATTCTCTGTACTGAATTATATGGAATTATGTTTGCATAATAGAGCACCTGGAGAAGACTCTTAAGAGTCCCTTGGACTGCAGGGAGATCAAATCAGTCAATCCTAAAAGAAATCACCTTGACTGTTCCCTGGAAGGCCAGATACTGAAGCTGAAGTTCAGATACTTTGGCCACCAAATGAGAAGGGAGCACTCACTGGAGAAGACCTTGATGCTGGGAAAGATTGAAGGTCAAAGAAGAAAGGGACGGCAGAGGATGAGATGGTTAGATAGTGTCATCGATGCAGTGGGCATGAAGTTGGGCAAACTCTGGAGCACGACTGAAGACAGGACGGCCTGGCGTGATGTGGTCCATGGGGTCCCGAAGAGTCAGACTCGACTGTGTGACTGAACAACAACAACAACAACAAATAGCGTACCTAAACATTGCAAATTTCATTTTTGGGGATAGGCCGTGGCTCAGTGGTAGAACATCTGCTTTGCATGCAGAAGGTCCCAGGTTCAGTCCCTGGCATCTCCAGTTGAAAGGACCAGGTGGTGAGTGAAAGTGAAAGACCTCTCTGCCTGAGATCCTGGAGAACCGCTGCCCATCTGAGTAGTCAGTAGTGACCGCGATGGACCAATGGTCTGACTCAGTATAAGGCAGCTTCATTTCCACATTGTTCTGCTCCTGGAATCTCCAGTCGATGCTCATCCTCCTTTCCAGAACTATTAACAGTACAGTTGGTAGAAGCTGCATGGGTCCTCATGCCTGTTCAGTCTTTCTTAAGAACATAAGAACATAAGAGAAGCCAATGTTGGATCAGGCCAATGGCCCATCTAGTCCAACACTCTGTGTCACACAGTGGCCAAAAACACCAGGTGCCCTCAGGAGGTCCAGCAGTGGGGGCAGGACACGAGAAGCCCTCCCACTGTCCCCCCCCCCCCCAAGCACCAAGAATACAGAGCATCACTGGCCCCAGACTGAGAGTTCCTATCTATACCTTGTGGCTAACAGCCACTGATGGACCTCTGCTCCATAGGTTTATCCAATTCTCTCTTGAAGCCGTCCATGCTTGTAGCCGCCACCACTTCCTGTGGCAGTGAATTCCACTTGTCAATCACTCTTTGGGTGAAGAAGTACTTCCTTTGATCTGTTCTAACCTGACTGCTCAGCAATTTCATGGAGTGCCCACGAATTCTTGTATTGTGATCTTGAAGATCTCCGGGGAAGGAGAATACTAGTTGGGTTAAACAGAAGCAAAAGGTGCTTCTCTGTGCCTTTGCGTAACGTTGTAGTATAAACTTGCTCTTCTGTGCATCTGCAGAAGAACTGCTTGTGTTCTTTGAAATACCGAATTTGGTATCCTCCAAGATCTGCAAGTGAAGCTAGTGGGGCTGGAGTTTCCCGCCTGCCTCTTTTGCTGCGGCCTGCTGAGGGGTCCTTGATTTTTCCCCTGAAGGTCAGGGGACCTTTATGAACAGCATAAACTGGTAAAGATCTGATAATGGGGAAGAATCAACAGGAAATGCCACAGTCCCCCAGATGGCTGGCATGCCCTTCTGTTGCTGGAAACAGGCAAGTGGATAAAAGCCGGTTTGTGTTTTCTTGGTGGGGTAAGGACTGGGTCCTTTAGATTTTCCTTCTGGACAACCTTGGTCTTATAGGCCTCCTCTAAATCATAGAATCCTTGAGTTGGAAGGGACCTCCAGGGTCAGCTGGTCCAAACTCCTGCCCAGTGCAGGAAATTCACAAATACTTCCCATATACACACTCCCAGTGACCCCTGCCCCATGCCCAGAAGATGACAAAAACCCTCCAAAATCCCTGGCTAAACTGGCCTGGAGAAACATTGCTTCCTGACTCCAAAGTGGCGATCAGCATTCCTCTGGGCGTGTAAGAAAGGGCCACGAGAACTAAGCTTGGATGTAACCCTTCCTGCCCTCCCTCTCATGATCTGCCTAAGTTCAGAGATAGTGAAGTGCTACGAAGGAACTCTACCTGAGACTCCTAGAGTGCAGCTGCTTGCCAGAGTCTGACAGCGCTGACTTTAATAGACCAACAGTCGGACTCTTTGTAAGGGAGCTCCTTGTATTCGTAGAAGACTGGCGCAGTTTAGTGACATTTGCCATAAAACTAGTCTCTCTGCTTTCAATGCAATTTTGTGTTTAGCTGCCTGAACAGCAGACCAGAAACAAATAATTTTTTTTGTTCAATTATAAAAAGTCAGAAATATCAGTTCTCGGCTTGACCCTGTAGAGCTCTCATTGCCTATAAACTAGATGGAACCATCTGGGGGCTTGGAACTTTACAGACCTGAATGATGAAGAAACATTTTTTTAAACTGATGATAAGGCTATTAATAATTGCAAAGCTGAGCAGAATTCACACCGTCAAAATGTTGTTCCTGTGGAAAATTTTATCTTCTTGCCCCAAACGTTCCAACAGACATGTTTCCCCTCCTATTTCCCTCTCATACTCTAGAAAATCTTGGTCAACCAATGTTGATCTCTTTCCTGGATTCCTGAGACACCCTCCTATTAAAGAGGAATTGGGGCCCTCCAGTGTTAAGCATATTATGAAACTTTGGAGCTGATGAATGTTCTATTTCATCGGAGGTGTCTCTTAAAAAGCCCTGGTTACTGATTGAAAGGATGTTCACAGCATAATTTCCTTTATAGAAGACAGTGTCTGGATCCTGAGTGTGGGTCTGTCCTTAAAATGCTAAATTTAATCCAGTTTTGTAAACCACCCTGTGGGGTAGAGGAGCAGCTGATGTAAAAGTCTAATCCCAGGTGCTCCCACAGTTGCAACCTGCTTGATAAAAACACGCACACACACTATGGCAGAAGTAGCGTTTCCAAAATGGAAAAACTGCAGTCTCCCTAGGATCTGTTACACTAGAAAAAAGATTCTTATGGCCAATACAAGACTTGCAGAAACTCGGAAAACAGCATATACCATGGTTATATTTATCAAATGAAGAACCTTTTTTTTAACACCATGTCGAAATCCAGAGATCTAACTGGCTTAAATTTTTTTTAAAAAAATATTTAATCCCCAAGTCAGACTTCAGGTGGCTAACAAAACACTGGAAGCTGCAGGGACATGAAAACATCACATGCACCCAGCAATAAGTATGCTTTCTGCACCCGTTCTGGTAGGCCATTCCAGAGGAATAGACCTCACTGGACCATCTTAGGTGAGGATGTCAGCATGATTAGCCCAGTGTTACCCTGTGAGCTTCATGGCAGTGGGGGGGGGGGGATTTGAACCCAGGCCTCCAAGGCTGTAGCTCAAAAATCTTGACTCCTGCGTCACCCAGGCAGTGTTTCCCTGTGACAGGTATTTGTAGATGGGCGCTGGTCAGAATCAGCTCTGAAGGGTGGCTCAGTGGTAGAGCATCTGCTTGGCGCACAGAAGGTCCGGGGTTCATCTCTGGTTAGAACGATCAATTTGTAGATGATGTGAAAGGTCTTTGCCTGAGACCCTGGAGAGCCTCTGCCAGTCTTAGTAGACAATACTGACCTCAATGGACCAAGTGTCTGATTCAGTATAAGGCAATTTCATACACAGCTCGGGATACTGAGCCAGTTGCAGAGACTGGAAATGAACTGGGAGTAATGTTTCTTTTTTCTTTTAACAGGTTTTTATCCCCTTTCCCCCCGTATATTGATCAGCTTCCAGAATATACAATAGAACAATAGAACAGTTAAAACCCGTGGTGCTTTTGCACTCTCTGGTCTCAAGTTCCAGTTGTAGGAGGAGTGCGTGAAGAGATGTTTCCTTCGCAGTTTTTTCATTAGGCAAGAAGGCATCCCTTCGTAAACTCACAGGCTTTTAAGGTTATTATATGCTTGCATTAAGTCCAGTTTTAATTTTGAGTCAGGTTATGTTCAAAAGATAACTATCGCTGAAACGAGCGAAACAATCCCAATTTGTTAATTTAAAAAAATCTATTTATACCTCCTCTATTTTTTTCTTCCTACCACCCATTTTATTTTCAGTCGTCTTATGAGGAATGTGGATTGAAAGTTAGTGACTGGCCCCCCCAGGGGACTTTCCGTGCCTGAGTGGGGATCAAAACCTATGGGTCTCAAGCGCAAGTAAACTTATCACTACAGCCACCAATTCCTGGTTGGAAAATTCCTGGAGACTTGTGGGTGGAGCCTAGAGAGGATGAGGTTAAAAGAGGGGAGGGACTTCAGCAGGGTATAATGCCATAGAGTCCAAAGCAGCCATTTTCTCTGCTATTTTCTTAGTGCCACAATTGAAGACTGTTTTTAATGTTATGTCTTGGGATTGCTAACGGAATTGAGCCTGCTCAAACAATGGGCTTGACTTGTCTAGTGTTGCAAAGTTGAGAAGTTACCAGATAGAGGTCTCTGTGTTGTGTGTACCTGCACTGTGTAGCTGAGGTTCTCTTATTCCTGCTTTCGCAAATCAGACAACGGCGTGATGCAATTAAAAAAGGCAAGCTGCCTTTTGGACTCATGTTTTTGGACTCAGTCATCACAAGACAACTTCTAGTTGGTGATTAGTGGACCTGTATTTCTCCTGCTGCTATTATTGTAAGTATGGTAGGTACCCTGTCTTGAGAAGTCCCTCATTCTGTGCCATCAGACCAAAGTGCCAAATGCATACTTAACTGGCATAAAATATTGCTCTTTAAAACATAGTCTAATAATTTTAAAACTGTCACATTTAATTTAAAAGTTGTAGCATTAAAACGTTGCTTTTAGACTGTTAAATATTATGATCGACTTCAGTCTAATGTGCAATGTCCACATACTGTATACGCAAGTGATTAAGATGCTGAACTGCAGACCGGAAGGTCGATAGTTCAGCAGTTCGAGACCCGAGTGCTGCATTACGGCCTGAGCTCCCGTCTCTGGCCCCAGCTCCTGCCAGCCTAGCAGTTCGAAAGCAAGGAATTGCAAGTAGATAAATAGGTAAAGCTTCAGTGGGAAGGAAGCATGAACCGTCATGAATTTTTAGCTGCCAAATGAACCAGTGAAGTTTGTGATGTGGTAGAATCCCCCCCCCCCCTTCCCGGTATGCCAAAGACACCAGACTTGCAAGGGATCTCTGGCTGACTCTCCCTCTACCTGTCCACCATGGTTGGTTAGGATTGGGTTTATGGGGTTTGAGTTATGGCCCACCAAAGTAGGTGCCTCCAGGAAAGTGCTTTCTGGGGAAATGACAGCTGACAGGCAGAAATTTTGACCCGCACAGCTTCAGGAGTGTATAGAATGGACCCTGTGCAAGCTAGAGTCATCAGAGTTGCAGGGGACCTCCCCCGGCTGCTCCTTTACATGCCACCCTAGTTCTAACACCCCCTGTTGCTTTGACGTTTGGTAAACATTCAGTTTGAGGGGAGGCAGTCTGTCTGAAAAGGTATCTGTGAACGCACAAACTGCCAGGAACACCTTGAAAGTTCATGGAGTGTTCGTGCCGAGTTCGTGCCGGTTGACCTGCCGCGAACTTCAGTTTGCAAACCGCAAACTGGCCAAAATTCATCACGAACTTTAGTTCGTGAGCCGTTTTGTTTCCATCTCTAGTTCTGTTGGAGAGAGCTAGGAGAAGAGGCTTCGATCCAGTGGTGGTTTTTGAGGATGGAAGGTGTTCCAGTCTACAGAGGGTGACTTCTTCACCCCCTCTTTCTGGAGCCTCAGATTCCCCCCAAATGTTGCTTTTGGGGGACGGTACCCCTTGGAACAGCGGGGGGGGGGGGGGGCGCGGTCAGAGGCCTGCAGCAGGAGGGCGGAATTGGTGAAATTGCTGCCTCCCTTCTGTCTGTTAAAGTTTCCCCAGGGATCTAAGTGAGAAACTCTTCCTTCTGAAACGTAGCGACTGATATTGAAACGTAAGCAAGATAGCAGAAAGTGAAAAAAGGAAAGACAGCGTCTGGCCACCGTTGACCCTTCTTCGGCTGGGGGTGAAGGCTGATGCAGCAGCTTGTCAAAAGTAGCTCGTTCAGTCATACGGTCCACATCTTAGCAGATCTACTCGCAAGTCAGTCCCATGTTAATTATTTAATAATTTCATGCTGCCTTTCCACCCAGCTTCGTGTCTCCATGGCGGCAAACAATCAGAACATTAAAGCAAGCGTTAAAAATATGCAAACGCATATAGAGATGTGCTTATAAACAACGACACACATAAACGTATATGGGGGGTGGGGTGTCAGCGAGGGAATGCCAAATGAACCTAGAAAGTCTTTGCGTGCTTGTGGAAGACAATGTCAGAAGCTTGCTCCCAAGAAATTGTCGTTAGGATTGTAGCCTTAAAGCAGCTCTTGTGTCATTCGGTTCATAACGTAAATCGAACATCTGGCTCGGCCAGAATGCTCGTTCTCACGGCAAATGTTTGCGCACAGCCTCCTGGCCGGGCATCAGAAGGGAGAGATCAGCCGTGCTGAAGTGTTTTCTGCAGAGCTCCCGGGCAGGAGGTGAAATGTGCTCGGAGTGTGCTGCAGGAAGGCTGTGTTCCACCCCAGCAGCCTTTTCCTCGGCTTTGCGGTGCCAGCCGTGGAACCTTCCTTGAAATGGGGGTGGGGGTGGGTGGGGGAGGGGAGCACCGGCTGCCCAGTTGAAAGAAGTCATCCACTGGAAGGATGCTGACCTCCGAGGGCACAGCGGGGACAGGCGTCTCAGCTGGTGGACCCAGCCCCGATGTGCCTCCGCTCTGGCGGCCTTTTCGAATCTCTTTGAGTCCCCTCCAGCATTCAGCCCTTTGTGCCGTGTGCTCGGAAGCCCAAGGCACATCTGCTGCTCTTTTATCACGCACAAAGGACTCGGAGGCCCAGCTTGACAGCCTAATTAATGTGCATGGGAGACGGTTTGCGCAGAAGCGCTTTCAAAAGGCAGCATCTTGAAAAGGCCGAGCGCTCCTTTCTAAGTCTTGAATTGTGTTCTTTACGAGGCCCTCAAGTGTGTGTGTGTGTGTGTGTGTGTGTGTCTAAACCCCTTCCTTGCATTGGTCCAGCCCTCATCCTTCCCGTCCTGTTCCATCTGAGGCATTCTTCATGTCCTGTCATGGCCGCTTGTGCCTTCAGGAGACAAAGCCTCATTGTGTTGATTCTCTCTGATAAAATGGCTCCCCTTGAGCTCGTGGACTTGTCTCTGACCCTTCCTTGAACTGGCAGCTCTTTGGCTGGAGAGCCGGGAGGTTGCCAGGTGGAGTTCTCCTCCATCAGCCTTGTCCTCCTCTCAAGACACGTCTACCCAGCATCGTGTGTCTTATTCCACTGAAGGGAGTATGAAAAGGAATGGAACCCGGAGTCCGAAGAGAGGCTTCTTGGAGAACTGCGCTTCGTCTGCATCCGTCGTTCAGTGTCCTTGCTTAGTTTTTGCCAGTCTTTGCATTCTGTGCGAGAGGGGTTGTAAAACTTGGGCAAGAAGGAAAGGATACAGGCCTGGGGGCGGTGGCTGGAGGCAAGAAGGATGCCACCTTCTCCTGAACACTCCGCCTGCGGGTTGTTCCGGTCTCTTGAACACAGTCTTGTATTCCCGCATGCAAATAACCTACTTGAGTAGGCTTGTGGCTGTGAGTTGTCTGGCCTTTTTGCAGAGAAATACGCTCCCTCTCCATCTCACATATGCAGAGCAGTAAGGCTTCGGTCAGTTAGAGAACACATAAACACAAGAAGATGCCTTATTCAGAATCAGACCTTTGGTCCATCAAAGTCAGTCTTGTCTACTCAGACTGGCAGTGGCTCTCCAAGGTCTCAGGCGGAGATCTTTCATATCCCCTACAATCATAAGAGTTGGAAGGACCTCCAGGGTTATCTAGTCCAACCCCCTGCACAATGCAGGGAATTCTCAAAATACCCCCCCACCCCCAGTGACTCCTGTTCCATGCCCAAAAGGTGACAAAAAACCTCCAGGATCTCCAGCCAAACTGGCCTGGAGAAAAATTGCACCCTGACCCCAAAATGGCAATCAGCATTACCCTGGGCGTGTCAGAGCTGCTGTCAGACCGGGGATTGGACCTGGGACCTCCTGCATGCCGAGCAGAGACTCTACCACTGAGCCACACCCGCTTCCCTTCCTTGTGCTCTGGGGCTGCCAAAGCGACGTTCTTAAAAACCTGCACAGCCAATCAGATCTCCAGTGGCCAGTCAGAAGTCCTGCGAGGCAAAATCCCCCATTTGTCCCTGCCGGTTTGCTTAAAATACTTGGCAGGTACCCGGAAAGATACTGGTGGACACCGTGGCTTCTGTAGGCACCATGTTGGGGGAACCCTGGTTTGAATGGTTTCAGCAACATAGAAATGAATCCTTACCATTTTAATCAATTAAATGTGTATGTTTCTGTCGCAGGCGGCAACCAGAAAAGCTCTCTTAATGGCTGCTACCACTCTGGTATGGGTCTCCTCAGGAGGGCCCAGAGCATCCACCCTATCTCTTTATATACTTCTTTTCCAGCAGGTTTCCCCTTTATAAGTGACCGAATGAGGTGCAGAGACCCAGGCAGAGTAGCAAACAATGCTCCCTCCAAGCCGTGGAGTCTTGTGAGCAAAATTTCCACTTTGTGAGCTCCTGGCATTAAAGTTGTGAGCGAGCGATTTGGCTGCTGCATAAACTGGTTTGCTCTGGAGCCCTCCTTCCTGAGCTAGGACAGAAATGTGTGAGCCGGAGGCTAAAAAACTGAGCCAGCTCACGCTAACTCAGTTTAGAGGGAACACTGTTAACAAACTATTTTTTTTTAATTAAAGAGATTTAACAGTAATTGTGATTCAGTAACTTGTAAAAAAAGGAGCACAGTAAACGTAGGTAAACATGTAAAATAAGAAATTAACCAACTCAAATCCAGATATAGAGAAAATAAAAAGGCGGGCTTTTGTAGTAAATTAAACAAATTAGATGTGGTATGGTTAAATAATGATACAAAATTAATTTAAAAATTATATGAAATAATTCTACAATATGAAATGCAGGATGAAGAGATTAAAATGGGGATGATTAAGTGGATGGAGGACTTCGGACATAGTGTGGAGGTCACTAGATGGTCAAAGATTTGGAAATCAACCAAATTTTTAAAGGCTGTAAACTATAAAGAAAACATATATAAACTATTTTATAGATGGCATTGGTCACCTGACAAACTGAATAGATGTTTTGGAACGATATCTAATTCATGTTGGGCCTGTGGGAAGAGTCGAGGGACGTTCTACCACATGTGGTGAGCCTGCACTGAAGTACAGAAATTTTGGATTATAGTTAAAGATTTGATTTTTGAGATTACAGGAATCGATCTAAAGTTGGAACCAGAGTCTTTCTTATTAAATATGTTTGTAGACAACATGCTAAGTGTAGATACAAAATTAATAGCTTATATCCTAACGGCGGCGCGTATAACACGGGCGAAGGTATGGAAATCATCATCCCTACCAGGAAGAGTGGACGTTATAGATAAACTAGTGGAGTGGGCGGAAGTGGATAGATTGAGTTATTTGTTGAACTCGGACTGTAACGTAGACCCCATCTTTATTTGGTCCCAGTTCTTCAATTGGTTGTATTAGAATGGTTATTAAGTTGGTTCAATCAGAATTTAAAATGAAAATTATTTTTGGTTTGTTCAGTTTTATACACTGTTAAAAAGCTGGATAAATTGTTTTTAAAAAAACAACGTGTAAAATAAGAAACCCTAACGCGTCTGACTGTATACCGTCCCTAGCCTTCTCTAGATCTTTGGCCTCAAGCTGATTCACCCCTTTTGGGATGAGGGAGCCCTCCATCTGCACCAGCTTCACACTATCTCTGCTTCCTGGGAGTGAACCACTCCCCACTTTTGGGCCAGGCCTTTTATCTCTTTTTCGCAGGCACCACCCTCTACTCCTCTACTGGTGTAAGCTTCCCCTCCAAACCCCCAGCTAGCCAATCACAGGGTCCAAAGGGTAACCTGGGAAACGTGTGCCCTGATAGCTACTCCAGTGTAGGCTTCCCTGGAGCCACTAGGCCTCCCTACTATAGGCCTAGGACAGTGATGGCGAACCTTTTAGAGACCAAGTGCCCAAACTGCAACCCAAAACCCACTTATTTATCGCAAAGTGCCAGCACGACAATTTAACCTGAATACGGAGGTTTTAGTTTAGAAAAAAGAACTCCTACATTAACATCTTTTGTCTTAAAAGAAAAAACACAATAACAGAGCTTTCAATTATACAAACAACTTTTTATTGAAAGGTAAAAGTTTGCATTTGGCATGCTTTTGAACAATTAATGTGATTTGTGCTGTTGTATGCATGCTGATAATTTGTCTAACCTTGGCTCATACTTTGTAAGTCTGAGAGCAGCCCAGCCTCGAGTCTGTGTCGTCTTTTTCCTTTTAGAGACTGAGTGCCCAAGCTGCGTGCGAGCCCACAGAGAGGGCTCTGAGTGCCGCCTCTGGCACGCGTGCCATAGGTTTGCCACCACTGGCCTAGGATCATGGCAGTCCTTAATAGCAACCGCAGTTGGCAAAGGCAGAAGAGAACACTCTTGTTGGATCCCCCTATATAAATCAGACTAAATTTTGGACTGTGCTGGAATCCCATTTACAGAGTCACACCCGCGTCGAAAGCTTCCAGAGCATTCCTTAAACGCAAGCAAATCCAGCTTGATCATCTGCTTTCCCTGCATCCGGACTCGGAACTTTTATTTGCCTTTTTTTCGTGGGACACTGACTGCCCTTTCATGCTTTACGAGCTTGTTAATTGCAGGCTTCGGCTGTGGAAGTGGGCAGAAGGAAGCTTTGGAAAGTCTCTATTCAGTCTGGATCGCTAAGCCGGCTAAGAGCTCAGCTGCAGGAAGCAAGGCCCCGAAACTGATGCAGGACTTAACGATGCACTTAAGAAGCTGGGGAAAAGGGGCAGGGGCAGGCGGGAAGCCCTTTTGTTTTCCATGGTGTTTGACACGGCGCTTCATTTCTCAGGACACTTTGGGCTTAAGTATCTGATCAAGCGCGTCTTCTCTACAACTCCTGGTATGATACTGGGGGACCCAGGATTTTTTCTTTTCTTTTCTTTTGGGAAAAAGAGGTGCCGGAACTCTCAAGAGGGAAGTGAAGTTTTCAAACTGTACACTGAAAACTCGCGGACTTTTAAACACTTCAAAAAGAATTTTGTCGAAGAGGTTCCGGAGTTCTTCTGTCGCACGTTCCCCCCAGAAATAAAGCCCTGGAGGAAGCCATTTTTGAGACTCCTTTTGATTCACTGAAATTTTAGCTTGCGTGCAGAATTGCTGGCCAGAACCAAGAACCTGGGACTGAAAGGTTTTGGAAGCTGTGATACAGTGTTGTGTAGTGGTTAGAGTGTCTGACACAGGTTCGAATCCCCACTCTGCGGTGGAAGCTCGCTGGGTGACCTTAGGCCAGTCACAGTCTATCTGCCTAGCCTGCCTCACAGGATTGTTGCAAAGGTTGAAATGGAGGAGAGGAGAACAGTGTAAGCTGCTTTGGGTCCCTGTTGAGGAGAAAGGTGGGGTATAAATTAAATAAAATGAGGAGGTCGTATATGAAGAAGAAGAAAAGATTGGATTTATATCCCACCCTTCATTACCCAAAGGAGTCTCAGAGTGGCTTACAATCTCCTTTCCCTTCCCTCCCCCACAACAGACATCCTGTGAGGTATGCGGGGCTGAGAGAGCTCTCGAGAAAACTGCTCTTGAGAGAACAGCTCCAAGAGAACTGTGACTGACCCAAGTTCACACCAGCAGCCGCATGTGGAGGTGTGGGGAAATCAAACTCAGCTCTCCCAGATTAGAGCCCGCTGCCCTTAACCACTACACCAAATTGTGACCTTACAAGTTTTGGGCCTGAACTAAATGCAGAGTAGAGTAAAGGAAAAATCTGGGTCTGAGCATGAGATGTGGTAGCAACAGGAAACATAGAAGATGTGAATGATCAGTGTGCAAGTTTGAGTGTCCAGACCTGCTGGAATGCTCCCTGTCTTTCTCAACTTCAATTGAAATGGCCCCACAAATGTGGGGGTATGGAATACAGGTTCTGAGTTCTGGAGAAGTCACCAGCTTGTACACCAAGGGGTGTGTCCTGCCGTCAGTGTAAATCAGAGGTTCTCAAACGTGTCGAAGAGGGAATCTGCTTCTAAGCTTGGCTCTGCTCTTAAAGTAACTCCTTCTCACTTCACCTTTCCCCAGTGTAAGATGCAAGAATCTCATACCTGTTAACACTGGAACAGTTTATATTTTAAGTGTCTTCGCCTTTAGAAGCATCTGGCAGTGTCGAGCAATAAGTCCATTCCTGTATGCCACTGGTTCCCAAAGGGGGCTATACCGCCCCCTAGGGGGGTGTGCTGGAACGATCCAGGTGGGCGGTAGGAGCCTTCGGTTCAACTGGGGAGCGTTGAATAAAAATAAGGGGGTGGTGGAAGCATAAAGAAAGAAGAGTCCAGAACCGATCTGAAGCAGTTTTTTCCTGCCTTCTCCTGGTCTTCCCTGGGATCAGAGAGGGAGGGGGAGAGGGGTCCCCACAGCCAATCACAGTCATGCATTTGCAAATGCCTGTGCACCCTCGTAAGGCTGGTGTTGCTGCTGGGCTCTTGTGTGGTGGCTGCTGCTGGCCTCTGGCTTCAGGCCTCCAGCTGCTGCTGCTCTGTGCCTGCCTTGGCCTGCCTGGCTGCGTGGATCGTGGTGGACTCTACCTGCATCTTCTGAAAAGGGGGCAGTCGGCCAAATCAGTTTGGGAACCTCTGCAGTGTATGCAAAGGCAAACCCATGTTTGTCACGGAGTCTCCCCGTCCCGTCTTTCCTAGATCACCCTGCACCACCTCCTCCGCCTTCCTGGCCTGGTGACCTATGCTCCCTCCAAGCTGTGGTGTCTCGTGAGCAAAAATTCTACTTTGTGAGTTCTTGGCATTAAAGCTGTGAGCGAGCAATTTGCCTACTGCATAAATTAGTTTGCTCTGGAGCCATCCTTCCTGAGCGAAGGCGAAAATGTGTGAGCTGGAGGCTAAAAAACAGTGAGCTAGCTCACACTAACTCAGCTTAGAGGGAACACTGCTGGTGACCCACTTTTGGTCCTGGACTGGTCCACAGTTTGAGGAACCACCGATATAATGGTTTCAGTCTGACCAGCAGTTCCACAGGACCTGTAAGACGGGACTCTTCCACCAGGTTGAGGAGCCACACGTAAGAGTTCCGTACGGGTTTCAGACTCTGCGCCCTGGAACCAGCAGCAGCAGCCTGTTCTTTGCTGGTATAAATTGGAATTTAGTACGGGACTGAGACAATAGTCCCGAAACTATTGCTGACTATATACTCCCTCTGCGCCTGATCCGATACTGTGTTCAGCCATCGTATTTGTTAATATCGCACACTGGCACTTCTAAATGTATTATAAATGTTTTGTTATATCTGTTTCAATCTTTTTAAGTAAGCCGCCCTGAGCCTGCTTCGGCGGGGAGGGCGGGGAATAAAATTCAAAAGATACCATGGATATCGATTGTGTTTTCTCTAGAGCGATTTGGGTTTTCTTTTAAAAGCAGAGGGAGAGAGGCCTGAGGACAAATGGGGCAGGAACGGACGGGAGAACTCGCATGCCTCACTTTACCTGTATCCCCATGGGGTGTGATGTGCTGTAAGCTTAAAGTCGAGGGTCCCCAGCAGGGTGGCCATTGGGCATCCAGGCACCTATCAAGTGTTTTTAGAAAGTGGGCTTGGCCAGGTGGGGCTTTTGCCCACTAAGGGTTCTGATTGGCCGCTGGAGATTTGATTGGCTATGCAGATCTTTTTTTAAATTTTTTAAAAATTGGTTTGGCAGCTGCCGCTAACACAATGCGATGATCTTCATGGTGCGAGGGAAGGTAAGCTGCGGCAGCCATTTTGTGGCAGTGCCCACCCCTCCCGTGTCTGAATAACCAGAGGTGCCCGCGGGCTTAGAAAGTTTTGGGACTGCTGCTTTATACTCTCTGCCTGGTTTGGGTATTTCTTGGGCAGCTCTGGGAAGGCGTTTGGAAGTGGTCTGGGACCCAGCCTTGTTATCGGAAAAGCTGGTTGGTGTTGTTGTAAAGAGTATCTCCTTTCAGTTACAGCAGGCTCGTAAAGTGGCCGTCCTTGATCCGTGTTATTGTAATCATGAGGCTGGGCTGCTGCAGTGACCCTCTGTGTGGGGCTGCCCTCAGAGACAACTTGGAACCTGCAGGCTGTGGCAGCCTGTGTAGTCTGAGGCAAGCTGCTTTGAACACCTGTTCTGAAACTATCGCACTAACTGACTGTTTGCTTCCAGGGTCCCTTTAAAGGTTCGGCCTCTTGCCTTTAAAGCCCTTCATGACCTGGGATTTGCATCTCTAAAGGGTTGCATTTTCCTGCATGAACCTGTGTGGGATTTGTGCTCTCCTTGTCAACATCTGCTTTTGGTGCCCTCTTACAAAGTTGTATGACCCTCCTGTGTTTAGGCTCCGTCTGCTTTTTGAGTCCTGGTATTCCATCTTTGGAGTGGTCTTCTAGAGGAGGCTCACAAGGGCGCCTTCTTTGCCTCCGATCTCAGTTGGCACGAGCTCACCTTCTCCCAGATGGCCTTTTTCTCGAGGCAGCTGTTGAATACGTCGGGGTGCTTATCGAGGCTGTTAAGGGCAGAGCCCTGTTGTTTGGTGGCTGTATTTCGAATGGACGTTGATTTGTTGTACCGTTATTGCTGTATCTCTTTGGCATACTGGCATCTTATTAGTTACGTGTGTCAGGAGAAAAGTTGGGTGAGAACATAAGAGAAGCCATGTTGGATCAGGCCAATGGCCCATCCAGTCCAACACTCTGTGTTGCACAGTGGCCAAAAACACCAGGTGCCCTCAGGAGGTCCACCAGTGGGGCCAGGACACTAGAAGCCCTCCCACTGTTGCCCCTCCCAGCACCAAGAATACAGAGCATCACTTGCCCTAGATTGAGAGTTCCTATCTCTACCTTGTGGCTAATAGCCACTGGTGGACCTCTGCTCCATCTGTTTATCCAATTCCCTCTTGAAGCCGTCCATGCTTGTAGCCGCCACCACCTCCTGTGGCAGTGAATTCCACGTGTTAATCACTGTTTGAGTGAAGAAGTACTTCCTTTTATCTGTTCTAACCTGACTGTTCAGAAATTTTGAGTACCGACAAGTTCCTGTATTGTGAGAAAGGGAGAAAAGTATCTCTTTCTCTACCTTCTCTATCTGATGCATAATTTTGTGAACTTCTATCATGTCACCCCTCAGTCATCATTTCTCCATGCTAAAGAACCCTAACCCCTTTAATTTTTCTTCATAGGGACAATGTTCCATCCCCTTAATCGTTTTAGTTGCCCTTATTTGCACCTTTTCCAGTGCTAGAATATCTTTTTTGAGGTGCAGTGACCAGAAATGGACACAGTATTCCAAATGAGGCCGCACCATAGTTTTATACGGGGTATAGAAACCTTTTTATTGTTTTATTTTCTGCTCCAGGCTATTGCTATATGAGCAGTGATAAACAGATATCTTTTAATAAGTGAATTCATGTGAAATGTGGTGGACTTCTTTTTCTTCTGCTTTTTCCCTCCGCAGAAGATGATGTTTGCGTCTTCAAGTGTTCTGTATCAAAGGAGACGGAATGCAGTCGAGTCGGCAAGCAGTCCTTCATCATCACGCTGGGATGTAATAGTGTCCTTATACAGTTCGCAACGCCAAGCGGTAGGTCACCAGTAGATCTGCGTTTGGTTTGCTCAGAGCTGCGGGGCTAGGGAATGCACAGCGTTGCTGTGGTAGGGATGCCGCATGCTCCACCCCCACCAGTGCATGCCCCCCTGAAGGTGGAATGGTTCTTTCTGGTTGAACAGTTGACTCTAACCCCCAGCCCCAGGGCTGGATTCGTGTGTTGTCTTCATACGAAGGCGGTTCTGTACAGCTGATCTTTTCAGAGGGCAGCAGTGTTGGTCCGCAGCAGAACAGCTTGATTTGGGTCCGGTAGCGCCTCAGTGGTTGCGAAAAGCGCTGTCAGGTCGCAGCCAACTTATGGCAGCCCTGTAGGGTTTTCAAGGCAAGAAATGTTCAGAGGTGGTTGGCTGTTGCCTGCCTCTGCGTAGCAACCCCGGACTTCCATGGTGGCCTCCCACTCAAGTACTAACTCCAGGGCAGGAACGCACAGGAACGGAGTTCCGGCTGGCTCCTGAGTTGGCCACACCCAGCAGGAACTCATTAGCCTAATAGGCCACACCCAACCGCAGAAACTCATTAGGATTGGCTACATTAGGGGTGGGTGGTCTAACATGCAAATTCATTCCTGCCACAAAAAAAGCCCAGGGTTTTGACAACAAACAAGGTAAACAGAATAAGAAGCAAAAGGTGGGTGTGGCTGGATGACCACTCTTCTGGTAGCATGGGGGTGTGGCCTAATATGCTAATAAGCTGTGCCATCAGTGGTGTGGCCTAATATGCTAATGAGTTTCTGCTGTTGGGTGTGGCCTATTATGCTAACGAGTTCCTGCTGGGCTTTTTCTACAAAAAAAGCCCTGACTAACTCCCATCCACATACTAAACAAGGCCTGCTTAGCTTCCAAAATCTGACAAGCTCAGGGTAGCCTGGGACATCCTTAGACACCAGCAGGCATTTGGGGGTATAAGACTGCAAGAGTCAACCCTCCCTTCGTCAGATACCTGAATGCGCTGAATATGTGGTTCCAAAAGTGTCATTAGACCCTGTTCTCTGTGCGAGAAGGAATAAAAGCTAAACATGTAACAAACAAAGGGGAAGAAACGCCTTTTTATTTAGACACGTGGTGGGGAAAAATCGAAACGCGTGTAACATTTTATGCGTAATGGACGTGATCTTTACTGTGTTAGAAAGCACGCAGTCACGATGTAAAAAGCTCATCAACGGTTACACTGTTAGAGATGAAGATGCAGCAATTAACAGTGTCAGAGATGAAGATGCAAGCAGTTTTGTCAGATAATAGTTGTTTTAAGACATTGCGAGGCCAAAAGAACTTGAGGAGAGTTATAGCGGTTTTGAAATGAGACGATTAGTTATGATGTATCTGTAACACATTAGGACAGCTTTAGGTATCTGGTAGGCCTGTCTAGCCCTGACCTGAATTGCCCAGGCTAGCCGGATCTCATCAGACCTCGGAAGCTAAGTAGGTTCAGCCTTGGTTAATACTTGGGTGGGAGACCAGCAAGGAAGTCCAGGGTCACTACCCAGAGGCAGGCAATGGCAAAGTCCATTTTTTCTCTTGCCTCGAAAACCCTCTGGAGTCGCCATAAGTTGACATGACTTGACAGCAAAGAAAGCCAAACAGTCCCATCTTAATAGCCCAGCCTTGCTCCACCATTGAGGTGCAGCTGAAGATGATATGCTGAGAAAGGCCATCCCCCCCCCACAGGAGCCACAACTGAAAAGGCCCCGGTGATGCTGATCTAGTCTGCCTGCAGAACGGCGCTCTGAAGCAGACCTTGGTCTCGGCCTGAAGCTGCCACCCAGGGGCAACGCTCCCTCTAAGCTGGGGAGTCTTGTGAGCAAAAATTCTACTTTGTGAGCTACTGGCATTAAAGCGGCGAGCGAGCAGTTTGGCTGCTGCATGAATCAGTTTGCTCTGGAGCCATCCCTTCCTGAGCTGAGACAAAAAAAAAAGTGGGTGAGCCGGAGGCTAAAAGACCACTAACTCACACTAACCCAGCTTAGAGGGAACACTGCCCAGGGGTCTACTGGGAAAGGGGGTTCTCAAGATATGAGAGTACTTGGCTGTGAAGGACCATATGGGTCATAACCAGTATGTATTGGTGGATCTAGAAACAAATGTGATCAGGTTTTTAACATTGGCAGGCTGTCTCTCTTCACATCAGTCCAAAACCAAGAGAGAGGGGTGTCCTCAAGCAGCTGTGTTCCCTCTGACAGATCTTTCTGGTACTGACAGATCTTCCCTCCCCCAAGATTACAGACAGTGTGCACATCCAGTTCATCTGCATTTGTTGAATTGTGCTTTCAAGGTTTGCGTATTCAAAAATGTGGGGGGGGGGAGGTCAAGAATGATATCGTTCTAGAACATGAATCTGTTTAGGGCAACGAAAGAAGTGACCATGTTCGACTTTATAGCTTTTGTACGGTATTGAAGGCCAGGAACTGGGGAAGTTGTTTTAAAACAGCAGCACAAGCCTGCAAGGTTAATCAATCAACTGATTAAAATCTCCCTCCCCCGTTCAACAGGAAGAGTAGCGTTTGGCACGTGAAATCCACCTTCTGATTGTTGTGCTTATGTGGTGCACCCATACGTTTGTGGAATTAGCACAGCCACACTGCTGGCCCTCCGGGAGGGGGGGACACAAAAAGATGTGTTTGCGGTGCCACCAGAACACCAGAGCCAAAGCAATTGGCAGCACCATGGGAAGGGCAGAGTAGGCCAGCCCGATGTCATCAGATCTCGGAAGCAAAGCAGGGTCGACTCTGGCAAGTACTTGGATGGGAGACCTCCTTGGAGTACCAGAGGCAGGAGGCAGGGGCAGGCCTTATTCAGCCACCTCTCTGAATATCCTCCAGGCCTCCAGTAGGGGGTCAGTCTTCCAGGTGCACACACACTCACATGTACACACACACTTACGAAAAATACACCCCCCCCCCAAACCCCAAAGAAAAGAAAGCGTACAGTAGACCTGGTCGCCTGCATAGGATCTCCGTTGTATTATAGCAGCTGGGAAACGGTGCTGTTGTTTGGGATCAGTAGCGTCACATGATGCACCTGTTGACAGAACAAAGTCTGAGTCCCGTGGCATCTTTAAGACCAACAAAGTTTAATCCTGGGTGTAAGCGTTTGTGTGTGTGCACGCTTCTTCAGATACCGGAAGAAGATCTGAAGAAGCGTGCGTGCCCACGAAAACGTATACCCGGGGTGAAACTTTGTTGGTCTTAAAGGTGCCACTGGACTCGGACTCCGTTAGATTCCTTCCATGTACAGCTCTTTCCTCGCCATCTGTGGAAAAAGACATCTGCCCTTACGGTTTGGTGGAAACGGAGGTGGTTATCCTTAGGCTGACTCTATCAGTCTAGCAGGCTGGGTGGTGGCCGAGCTGGGCTGTGTCTTGGAAGCTTGAGTGTTCTGGCTTTTTAAGATTTCAAGCAGACGCTTCTGCCCTTTTGCTCTCTGTGAGCGGGAGAAATGATCCAGCTAGATCTTTGAGAGAGTTTCTCAGGAGGAATGTAATAGAAGATTCCGGAAATATGGGGGAAGGGAGACAAAGCTGAGACCTCAAAAAATAACTCGAGACTTCTCGAAAGGTACATTAGATTGTATCTCATTTGGTTTTTCGCACTCTTCCGCTTTCTGTATTTTGGCCCCGGGGGTCAAAAAGAGAACCAAAATGGCTGCAGCGGTGCCTAGTGAGCACAGATCAGATGGGTGGGACAGCAGTATAATACTTCAGATGGGGTTACAGAGTTGGGGAGGAGCTCCTTTACTTAATTAATAAAGTTTGCAACATTTGTATCCTGCCTTTGTGCACGTAAAACCATTAAAATCAATCCCCCCAAACACATTAAAAAAATTAAAAACAGACTTAAAATACGTACAGGATATAAAATCATATGTGCAGGATATAAAAATCTGAAAAACCACTGGTTAGGAAGGAGGTTTCACTAAGGGAATACTAATAAAACAGTAGAGGCCTAACCCGCTGGTGGAAGACAACAACAGAAGGGGACAGAGGAATATCCTTGGGGGGGGGGGGAGTTTCACAGATGTGGTGCCACAGCCAAGAAGACCCTCTCCTGGGTTGCCACCCACCTAGCCTCCAAAGGCAGGGACACCTGAAGCAGCGCCTCTGAAGGTGACTGTAGTGGTTGGGCAGTCCTTGAGGTATGCCGAAACCAACCCATATAGGGCTTGGAAGGTCAAGACCAGCACCTTGGAATCATAGAATCAGAGAGTTGGAAGGGACCTCCAGGGTCACCTAGTCCAGCCCCCGGCACAGTGCGGGAAATTCACAAATACTCCCCCCCCCCCAAGTGACCCCTGTTCCATCTCCAGAAGATGGCCAAAAAACCCCCTTCCAGGATCCCCAGCCAAAGTGGCCTGGAGGAAAATTGCTTCCTGACCCCAAAGTGGCAATCGACATTTCCCTGGGCTTGTAAGAAAGGGCCACGAGAACGAAGCACGGATGCAACCCTTCCTGCCCTCCCTTCTCGTGATCTGCCGAAGTTCACAGAACCAGCTTTGCCGACCGATGGCCATCTAGCCTCTGCTTGAAAACCTCCAAAGGAGGAGAGCCCATCTTGGAACTGTGCTGGGAGATGAATTGGGAACCACCGTAGAAGGGCTAAGACGGGAGTGATGCAGCCTCTGTTTGGATCGTAAAGGACTGTGGCCACTTCAGTGTTAATGTCTGCCAGCTAAGCCGTGAAGAAACTTTAGGTTGGGTGCAGACCCGTGAAATTCCAAACTACTCTCCCGGGAACACCCTAATGTGACCGGGATGGGTTTTCTGACTAGGTGTGCTGGTGCCTCAGCTGCGGCCCACCTGGATCTCTGATTTCAGTGTGGCGGCGTTAACAGGCCATGGAGCCCCACGCGACAGTCGTCCAATCTAGACGCTGTCAACAGCCCACATGTAAAAACTTGAGAGCTGGTGAAGAGAGATCCGGGCAGTTCCCTGAGCGTGGGTGTGGCTCTTTTGCTTCTTCCTCCTCCTCCTTCCCTTTCTCCACATCTGCTTCTCTTTCTGAACCGGAGAGGATGTTGCCCACGAGCCAGAGGTTCTGGGTTGGGTCTCAGCGATGACGCTTGAATGCTAAAGTGGCACTGCTTGGTTCTGTTTTTAGACTTCTGCTCTTTTTATAATACCTTAAAAAACTGCCGGGGCCACAATGTGGAGCAGTCTGTGTTCAGTGAGCGTACCGAGGAGTCATCCGCCGTGCAGTACTTCCAGGTAGGCGGGATCGATGCTGCTTTTTTTTGGTTAAGGGGAGGCACGGCGTGAGGAAAACGGCGGGCCAAAAGTTGAGTGAATGTGCCACTGTTCACTGCTGATAAACGGCGGATTAACCTGTTCAGACGGTTTTGGCGTTTAGAGAGGAGGGCTGGGATTCTGAGGGCAGAGTGTGAAAGGAATACACTACGGATTGGGTTACGGTTTGGGTGTAGTGGTCAAGTGCGCGGACTCTAATCTGGGAGAACCGGGTTTGGTTCCCCACTCCTCCACTTGCACCTGGCTGGATGACCTTGGGCAAGCCATAGCTCTGTACCAGCTTTTCCCTCAAGGACAGCTTGGGAAAGAGCTCTCTCAGCCCCACCTACCTCACAGGGTGTCTGTTGTGGGGAGGGGAAGGGAAAGGAGTTTGTAAGCCGCTCTGAGACTCTTAAGTGAGTGAAGGGCGGGATATAAATCCAATCTCTTCTTCTTCTTACGGGAGGAATAGTGGATTCCAAGCATCTGTAATCCCATACTCCTTTGGTGGGCTGTAAAGCGTCAGAGGAAGTTACCAATGTATGGGCGAGGCTTTCTCCACCGTGACGACACAGGCCTCAGGGGTAACCGTATGAATTTGCAGGCCTAAGCCCCGGTCATCAGGGAGACACTGGGCCACGTAAACCAGCTCTCGTATGCCGCCCGTGTTGGTGCATGTGCTCTTTCTGGGTGGTTTCCCCCACAGTGTGGAATGGAGTGAGTGAGTGGGTGGGCGAGCATTTCTCTTGGCATCTTTTGGAGCAATTAGTCACAGCCTGGTTGGCATGGGGGATATTTCATGTAGCTGTTTAGTAATGGTTTTTCTAAAATGCAGGGCGCGCACACTCCTTTCATTTGCCTCAACAGGATCTTTTTGATTTCTTTCTAGTTTTATGGATACTTATCCCAGCAACAGAATATGATGCAGGATTATGTCAGAACGGGCACTTACCAGCGCGCCATCTTGCAGAACCATAGTGACTTTAAAGACAAGGTAAGCGGATGGAATCGAACAGCCCCTTTTGAGGTCCTTTTGCTCTTGCGATGGGACTGAGCGCAGGCCGCAGGCTCCCGCTAACGACCTGTGGTTCCAAAAGGGCAACTGGAAATCTCTTCCTTTGCAAGCGGCAGGTAGCAGAACATAATGTGAATGGCAAAACTTAACTTGCCATTAACTGAACGTAATATTATTTATTGCTCTGTTGTCTATCAGCAGTTGGCTGTTATGATTTCCCTTCTCTGTCATTCTTGCCCACATCGGACCTAGTGGATGTCGCTGACGCATCTCCTCCAAACTCTGGCCAAGTTCTGTGCAACGCCCCCTACGTGGTGACATCATTGCGTCAGCGGCGTGCTGTTCGGGGGTGGGGCTTCCTCCAACAGCCAGCTGGCCTGCGGTGGATTGGGCCCCCCAAAATCAGGGGATCCCCTGCCCCGACTGGGGGGTAGCCACCCTAGGTTGAGGGGGAGGGACGTTTTCTGCATGCCCAGAAGCATTTTTCTCCTAGGACTGAGTCTGTGCTGAAAACAAACTCTTGGGCTGAGCCCTAGTAAAATCTCGGCACAAGCTGAGCAAGCGGCCGGGGCGGCTGACCGTAGTGGAGACAGATTCTAGAGGAGGCGCCATCTTATTCCGTTGCGGCCAAACCAAACGCAGATCTTGTGCCGCCGTAAAAGAAATTAAAAATAACACCACCACCTGAGGACTCCGCTCACCTGCCTCGCCGTCTCCCATCACGGGGACTACCGAACTTCCACATCTCCTCGGTTTTTCCTTCCCCATTAAGCATCTTTATATGGTCGAGAGCTTGCTTTTTTTGTTTTTGTTTTGGGGGAGTAGAAATACTTTAAAGCAGGGGTGGGCAAATTGCGGCCCGGGGGCCACATGCGGCCTGCCACAGAGTTTTTTGCGGCCCGCCAAGAAGATTTCAGGACTTCAAGAAAATTTAGCCTAAATTCAATTTGCTCTCTTATCCCATCACTGCTGATATTGATACAGCACCTGCGGAGCTGCAGCTTGAACTTATTGACATGCAGTCAGATCACACTGTGAAAGAAATGTTTAATGCTGTGACATTAGTTGACTTTTACAAATCTTTGTCTGCTGAAAAAATGTCCCTGTATGAAGAAATCTGCTGGGAAAATGTTCTCTATATTTGGGTCTACATATATTTGTGAGCAAAGTTTTTCTTGCATGAGGATCAACAAGAGTAAATATAGATGCTGTTTGACAGACATTAACTTGCAGGCTGTGATGAGAATCTCAACAAGCAATCTCACTCCTGATTTCAAAAAAATCGTAGAAAAGTGTGATAGGGTACATTTGTCTCATTAAACTGATTCTAAAATTAAATGTGCTTGCAGCTATAGATGATATGAAATTAGCACAATAAATAAATTGAATAAAACTACCACTATTTTATTTAATTTATATTTATGGATTTTTATGATACAATTTATACTTTTTCTGAAATGCAAAGTTAACTAATGAATGCAATCATTTTAAAAGGTCCGCTAACCTCCGCTCCTACAAAGTGGCCCCCGAGCCAAAACAATTGCCCACCCCTGCTTTAAAGTGTTCTTTTTGGTTGAGGACTTTTTTGAGAGAGAGAGAGGGAGATATTTCACTTCATTCAGTGGGGCCTTTCCCCTGGTAAGCTGGTGTCTCTTCTTGTGTTTAACATATCGGTACCCTTCATCGTATCCTTGCGAGGCTGGGAAAGTCTCTCTGATTCTGGCTTGCTTTTTTTTTTTATCCAAAGGTAACTCAGAGGTAAAATCTGTTCTTTGATCATTCCTCCCTGTTTTCGTGAACTGTTTCTTACCTAATGATCAATTATTATTCTGTTTGTGGCATCAGGAAGCCAAGTGATTTGGTTTGAATCAGGGTCATGAGGGGGTAGGCGTCCGATGGAATCATTGCCTGTGGGCCCATGGTAACTCCCAGCATGTAGCGCACGCTACTTCAGAGCAACATGATCTGTTATCTGTCGTTCAGGCTGTTTTCCTGAGACCTCCAGCAAATTCTTCTCCCACATCAAAATGGCATATTAGGAAAAATCGGGAGCATGTTCTCTTTTTTTTTCCCCACCAGAGAAATCTGGGCCTGATCTTCTGAGGGCCCAGGTGCCTCCTTAATCCCAGGAGAGCGCTTTTCTAAGCTCTTAGACCTGAGGAGCCCTGGGGTTAGGAGGAAATGGTCTACCAGCATTGATATGGAATGGCATTTTTTTTTTGAAGCTCTCCTACCTGTTGGCTTCCTGACCAAGGCTTCCGCAAATGACCAAAATAAACGGGCACTCCATTTGAAGTTTGGTTTCAAAATGCCGAATCTCAACCAAAATGACACCAAAGAGATTGAGTAACGCTCTCGACCCCGGAGCCTGAAATCTAAGTTACACCCGCCGAAGCCGAAGTTTAACTTAACCTGCCCGATGGTTGCTGAAATTCAAACTCTCTGTGCTCTCTCGCGAATAATGTGGTTTTGATTTTTTAGTTTGGTCCGTGGCATTCAGTGGGCTTCGTGTTGTTGCACATTTCTGCAGACTTGCATATACACACTTCGAACACACAACCTTTAGTGTACCGGGTGTTTTCCCACGGCCCCTTACATTTACATCAGCGGTGGATGCCAGTCTGGAAGGTTGGTGAGGCCAGTGTAATGAACTGGTAGCGTAGGACAGGAGACCGCAGCATCGGCTGTCTGAATCTCAAGGCAATCCCCCGGGCCGGTCTTCCTCTCGAACGCGAAGCAAGCGCTTTCCACGTTGCTTGCGTGCCAGCTGCTGACGACGTGGCTGGGGGTGACACGTCGGCGGTCACTGGGATGTGGCTGGCGTTTCAGTTCGTATCATGTGTTTTTCTTGTGGTTCCCCTTTTTTCGTCACGCTCTGTCTCGAAACGTGGGAGCGCTCATCTGGGGCCACTTTTAAAGGGGGGATTGTTCCTGGTAGGGCTACAATTCTGTACAAAATTGGCTCAAACCATAGGACAGTCTTCCTGACTAACGCTCCAGCACGTTGCTCCAGTAGACCACTAATTTGGGGGGGGGGGGGATTGCAGCTACTTTTGAGGGTCTTCTCTTCAGGCAGAGGGTTAGAAAATCTGCAGGCTGATTTCCTGAGGTAGCAGGGTGAGCGGAGGTGTCTGCCCCATGTGTCTCAGGTGATCAGTAGGACATCTCGGGCACCCAGGACCGATTTTCCTGCCACAAAAGCTTCCTGGGGAGGTGGATTAGAATCACAGAGTTGGAAGGGACCTCCAGGGTCATCTAGTCCACCCCCCCTGCAAAACGCAGGAATTTCACAAATACCTCCCCCCCCCCCCACCCCCAGTGACTGCTGTTCCATGCCCAGAAGATGACAGACTTCCTCTAGGATCTCCGGCCAAACTGGCCGGGAGAACAATTGCTTCCTGACCCCAAAGTGGCGATCGGCATTTCCCTGGGCGTGTAAGAATGGGCCACGAGAACTAAGCACTGAGGCAACCCTCCCTGCCCTCCCTCTGATGATCTGCCCGAGTTCACAGAATCAGCGTTGCTGTCAGATGGCCATCTAGCCCCTGTTTGAAAACCTCCAAAGGAGGAGGGCCCACCACCTTTCAAGGAAGCCTGTTCCACTGAGGAACCGCTCTACCTGTCAGAAAGTTCTTCCTGATGTTCGGCTTAAAATTCTTTTGATTCAATTTCAACCCGTTGGTTCTGGAGCTCCCGAATGGGTCACTCTTCTATGCAAGCTCACTGTCTGTGTATCTGTGGAGGTAGTCAGAATTGCACCCAGTGTCCTTTCTCTCCCCCTGGGCTGCCCCTTATTCGCACCCACGGTTGACTGGACTGCCGAACAAGGAGCAGTCACGAGTCAGGCCAGTATTCGCAGTTTGTTGAAACTGAATTTCTGGAGGTGATGTTGCCCAGGAGGGATGGGGGGGGGCAGGTGTCCTCCTTTCCCTTCCTCATTGAAAGGAGGCTTTCAAGGGTGAAGGAGGCCTGCCCGTTCTTTCAAGCCGTCGCCAGTAAAAGTGGCCCAGTTATAACTCTGTGCCACGTCCAGGGGGGAAAGCTGTCCACGTGAAGAGATCACTGGGAGGAGCGGGGCTGGCTTTCGTCCAGGGCCTGCAGCAAACTTGCGGTGTTTCACCCACCTCCCCTTTTCTGTCCCCCAGATTGTATTAGACGTCGGCTGCGGCTCTGGCATCCTGTCCTTTTTCGCGGCTCAGGCCGGAGCGAGGAAAATCTACGCGGTGGAAGCCAGCACAATGGCTCAGCACGCAGAGGTTGGTGCAGTCGCGGGGCTGATGGCGCACAGCGGGCGGGGCTCTGAAACCGGGGCGGGGGGTGGAGTGAGGGGCAGGGCTCGTTTCGTAGCAGGAGCGCCTTTGCATATTAGGCCATACCCCCTAATGTAGCCAATCCCCCAAGAGCTTACAGAGCTCTTCTTAAGAGCTCTTGGAGGATTGGCTGCATCAGGGGTGTGTGGCCTAATATGCAGAGGAGCTCCTGCTACGAAATGAGCCCTGGGGAGGGGTTTCTCTCTGTGCCTTTGGTTGCTGTCCCCCTGTAGATGGAAGGGAGGCTGGGGTCTAGCACTAGGCTTTGGTGGAAGGGTGGGATTGATAGCTTTTCCTCCACACGTTGCCCAGGAAGATTTTGAGGAAACTTCGTCACATTTGGGCATCTTTGAGTACAAAGTCAAGTCAGAGGAGAACGATGTCGCCGCTTTGTGTCCCTGTTGGGGGAAAATGAATGGGAAGTGCTGAGGCCCTGCTGTGTTACGGCGAGCCATCGCGGGGCTTTCAAGGCAAGCACTGTTCAGAGGTGGGTTTTCCATTGCCTCCCTCCGTGTCA
This sequence comes from Lepidodactylus listeri, assembly GCA_029233225.1. Taxonomy (NCBI): domain Eukaryota; kingdom Metazoa; phylum Chordata; class Lepidosauria; order Squamata; family Gekkonidae; genus Lepidodactylus; species Lepidodactylus listeri. The sequence continues at coordinate 147,891,421 of JARCFY010000004.1, forward strand.
TGACCCTGGTATTCCTTGGATGTCTCCCGTCAAATACTATCCAGGACCAACCCTGCTTAGCTTCCGAGATCTGATGAGATCTGGCTGATCTGCGCTATCCGGGTCAGGGCACTGGGGGAAAGGAGGGATATAAGAGAAACCAATCTTTTTTTCCTGACGGGTTGCGCGGTCCATTTCTGTTACTCTATAAAAATGAAACCTGAGCATTCCACGATCTTAGTGGCTACAAGAAAAACAAGCAAGGCCCCTGTGGTGGCACGTGGCTTCCTGTAGATGCCGTTTTCAAATGCATTTCGTGATTCTTGAATCCCATTTCTCTTACATGGCTACCTTTCGGTCACTATAAAAGATTAACCCTCGCAGTGTTCCAGCAGTTGTTCCTCTGCAAAGTCTACAGATGTGCAAACCAGACACAATGAGAATAAGGCATGTTCAGTCACACTTGCTGAGAATCACAGGCATGCTCAAAAACTAGAGAATTCCGATGCTACTGTTATGGTGAAGTCTCCAGACCCCGTTTTCTAAATGAGCAGAGTGCCTAGTCCAGCCGTCACGTGCGCTGGGAGTCCACAGCTGCAAAGTGTGCCCCTGTCAAAAAGGAGGGTCAGCTGCATCCGTAAAACATAGCAATTCCACGTAGTTTTGAGGGCCATTTTATTACAACAAAAGGAAACACCTCGTAGATCTTTTGAAACACTATATAAGGATATTGAACCAGATGAACTTTTCTCTATAAGACACCGAGGCCTATATTGCTACTCCTGTCACCTGGTGGAACAATGAAGGGTGTTCTCATCATCTACAGTTGAGGTAGAATCAGTATTTCTCATCCCAGGCAACATCTGGAATCCCGGTTCCGTTGTTACCACTTTCTCTCCATTTGCTCTCTGCCGTGCCCAGCCATTGAGATCTTGTCCCATTGCCGTATTTAGACATGTGTGGGTGTAGCACGCTCACAAGCTATCCTGAACACAGGACAGGGAGAAGAGACAGATCAAGCTGGGTAGCCACGTTAGTCTGTCAGGAGCAATAGAAAGGAGCACGAGTCCAGGAGCACCTGAAAGACTAACAAAATTTGTGGCAGGGGGTGAGCTTTCATGAGTCACTGCTCACTTCTTCAGATACAGCTAGAATGTGGGTCCATTTGTCCTTATATCTTGGACAGTGGAGTGATTTCAGATGCTGAATGACAATAGCAGGTGAATGACAACAGCAGGCGTGATTGGATTAGTTGTGATACGCAGAGGGGTAGTAGGTGCAGAGAAATCAGTATTGGTAAAGAGACAGGAAACCTAGGTCTCGATTCAGTCCAGTATGACGCATTGTCTTGAGCTTCATTCTCAGTTGCAATTCATCAGTCTCTCTTTTTAATCTCCCTTTGAAATCCTTTTGTAAGAGAAGGAAGAAGAGATGTAAAGGTGAACAAACTCTCTTATAGACTCGAAGGGAGCGGCTTTGGGTATTGCAGGTAGGCTCACTGCTACACTGCTCCTGATAAACCGAATGTGGAGGGAGGTGATGGCACGCGTGGCTTGTCGGTGGAAGGGACCTTTTTTAGTGTGTATGCCTTGCACATTGTGGACTTTGCTGCCGAACAATTCCACATCCTTGGCCAGGTTACCCTCACCCAGTCATTTCAGGATACCGCGGAGCTCCAGGGAGACTTTCCAGCACAAATTCTTGCTAGGCAGCGCCAGGGATAGAAACTGTTCCTGAATTTCAGGTTAGCACATCATATTGAAATTGTGATTTCTGGGATAGACTTCCTCTTCTCAGCTGTGCCACATTTGAGCCACAGTTGGGAACATGAAATTTAGCGGCGACAAGTCAACAGCAAAACCAGGATGTCAGTATCATGGCCAGCCAGCTGCAGTGCTGGTTGCCTGACATGATGCGGAGGAATCCATGTGTCAGCTTCCTCGTGGCGGGCTTCCTTACAAGGGTGCCTCCGCCAGAGAGTGAGGGTCCCCCATGCTCCCATGTAAGAAGTCACAACCGTGTTTTGGGGATGACCCTGTGAGGAACTGCTAGATCCAATAAGCCAGGCCTCAGTGTTAAACAAAGTCCTTTATTTCGTAATGGTCTTGCAGTCTGCAGCTTCAGTGTTAGAGATACTTGTGCTTACGGTTACAGGTAATTATACACCCTTCAAACAGCAGGAGAAACATTTGCACCAATCAGGGCGCCTACAATAAAGCGGGGAAAAATACTAGCCGTTGCATTCTCACCAAAAATGCGCAAAGTCCACCCTGATTAGGCTTGGCGGCCAAGCTCTCCCTCCCACAAGTCCATCTTCAGATTCCCACACATACAGCCATCTGGAGCTCTGCTACTACATAAACGATCCAAGGTTACCCTTCACCGGGTCAGATTAAGAGAAGCACAGGGGGGGGTGCGATAGAGAGCACTATGACGTAGAGGGCACTGGGTCGCCATTCCCCAGCCGGGAGAAAGCCAAACAAATCAGAAAGCATATAAACGACAGGGAACCTGACAGCACCCAAAAATGTTCCACATGGATTGCAAAGAGACATCTCCAATCTCTGTTAGCTTTATGACTGCCCTGCGGTGATGACCGCAACTTTTCGCAGTTCCCCTGTTTGATCAGTAGTGCAGTTTATCAGCCACTGCACTAACTTGGTTGAAAAGTGGCAGAATGGGTGCAATGAGTACCCTGGAGTAACATCTCCAAATGGCATCACCATTCGGGGTTTTCTGGCTAGAATTCGCCAGTGGCTGTCCATCAGTGACATTATGCCTCACCTAGAGGTAATGCTTGGGGGACAGGCAGTTCCTAGGGTTAACACCTCTGAATGAAGTGTCCAGTTAGCATCTGCTGAAGTCAGTGGTCTCGGTGAGAGTTCAGTGCCTCAGCATGGTTGACGCTGCATCCGGCTTCACTGGCAGTGATGAGATGTTGCAGTCGGTGTTCCCTCTAAGCTGAGTTAGTGTGAGCTAGGTAAAGGTTTCCATTGCTCGAAAGCCAGTCGAATCCGACTCCAGGGGGCGGTGCTCATCTCCATTTCCAAGCCAAAGAGCCAGCGCTGTCCGAAGACTTCTCTGTGGTCATGTGGCCGGCATGACTATACGCTGAGGCGCACGGAACGCTGTTACCTTCCCACTGAAGCGGCACCTATTTATCTACTTGCAGTTTCAAACTGCTAGGTTGGCAGGAGCTGGGACCAGAGGCGGGAGCTCACTCTGTCATGTGGCACGTGGGTCTCGAACTGCTGAGTTACGGATCTTCCGGTCTGTAGTTCAGCGTCTTAACCACCTTAGTGTGAGCCAGCTCCTTAGCGTGAGCCACCTTAGTGTGAGCCAGCTCACAGTTTTTTAGCCTCCGGCTCACACATTTCTGTCTTAGCTCAGGAAGGAGGGCTCCAGAGCAGACTGATTTATGCAGCAGCCAAACTGCTCACTCACAACTCTAAGGCCAGCAGCTAACAAAGTATAATTTTTGCTCACAAGACTCCACAGTTTGGCGGGAGCATTGGTTGCAGTAACCTTTTTGTCTTCTTGATCTCTCAGCCTTCCAGTCCCTAAACTTTTTACAGGTCATTGCAAACAACAGGGACCTTTAGTTCCTAGGAAATAGTCTCTGCATTTGAACTCTGTCCCTCATTGTGAAGTGGCTCGGTTGTTTGAGACCTTAAACATTGTTTTCAGTCTGTGTTGTAATTAGGTTCTGCCCTGTTTCCCCCGCTAGGGGTGATGCCACATTGGAGGTGAACCAAACGATCACCTCAAGGATGCATCTGCTCAGAATACCAGTGATGTCCTAGAACAAGCCACTTTGGCTCACTGCTCCTCTGATAGAACAGTCCTTAGCAGCGTTACATCCTTCTGAGTCTGTCGTGACCCAATTTAGTCTTGGCTTTCCTGGTGGGACAGTTAATGGACCAGGCTTCTGTGTAGCACTGCAGTCCATTTGGAACACGGAGAACTTACTGGGATGTTTGATGTGGCTGTTCGGCCCTGCAGGTTCATCTTGAACTATTTAGCAACACTTTTTGTGCTTCGTCTGTGTGAGCACCGGCCTGCTTCTGATGTTTGCTTATTTTATTTTAAAGGGGAAAGTTGCAGATCCTGCAGAGATTGCAGCCTTAAGACTGCAGCTGAACACGTCCGTTGTACTTGGAGGTGTTTCCAAATAGTTAACATGTGAGGCTTCTGAGTCAAATCAAATAAGCCAGGCCTTCGATAAAGCAAAAGTCCTTTTATTTCTTAATGATGGTTCAGGTACTCAATGTTTGTTAGAGATAACTGTTTACAGGCAACAGGGATTAATATACCATTCATAGTAAGGTACGGGCAGGTGAAGAACCAATCAGGGCTATCATAAAAAAGTGCGAAAACCCCCCAACTGTTAATTCCCACAGAAAAGGCGCAAAAGCACTACCCCCCCCCCCAATACCCCTTAGTGAACTCTGCTTGCAATTCACAGGCCAGGCACCTGGCTAAAATCAGTTCAGCAGTTCTCCAAGGTTACAAAAGCAAGATAAGACATTCGAGACACTCGAGAGAGAAAAGGGAGGAGGTTCGGGAAGATAGCCAGACTGTTTATGTGACGTGGTGGAATGCGGCAAGCCATCCTCCCGGGGAACAAAAAAGGCACTTTAAGCGAGACAGGCAATAAACCTCAAGGCTGGCAGTAAATTACTGATAGAGACCCAGGACACTGGACAATTAATGGCAGAGGATCTGACATCACATAACTGTAGGACACCATGAATCTTGGGGCCCTGGTATGTTATCCCTGAATCACTGCGGCAGCTTGCAGGCAGAAGGAGCCCCCACGGCAAGTGGCCGGGATGTTGTACTGCAAGTACCGTTTCAGCTGGGAGCAGGTGACGTGAGAAACCACTTGGCCCCGTGAAGCTTTTGTCTCTGGTCCAGCCTACTAGGAACCCTGGGTGTGAATGCCTATCAGAAAAAACTCCTTAAAACGTCCATCCCTCTTTGACGGGAGCAAATAGATGGGGTATTTGCGGACTGATGGTCTCTTTCTACCGGGACAGGTTTTAGTGAAGAGTAACAGCCTCACAGACCGGATCGTGGTAATCCCCGGGAAGGTGGAGGAGGTCTCGCTTCCTGAACAGGTGGACATCATCATCTCTGAGCCAATGGGTTACATGCTTTTCAATGAACGGATGCTGGAGAGTTACCTGCACGCCAAGAAGTATTTAAAGCCCAGCGGTAAGCGGCTTCGGCTCAAGAGGGTGGTGGACTGGTGCATTCGGGAGGGGATGGGGGAGTCTTTTCAAGGCTTCTTCTGTCACAGCTAGTTAGCGCAGGCCTTTCGTTCTCTGTAAGCTGGTGGATTTCGGTTGCCTGGAGCAGGATATGGCAGCAGTCTTGGTGTCAGCTGCGCTGTCATGACTGGTGGGGGATGGGGGTTGGAGGCTGGGTGAAGCCAGTGCTTATTACTGATGTCTTAAGGGATGCTAACCTCTGTTTTTACTGCTGCGTGTTATCTCTCCCACTGTCCGTGCCTGACCTTGATGTCTTGGTAGTTCGCCTTCCCTTGGGAACCGCAGAGTGGTTTTTCTGGAGTGCTGATTTGCCTGCTCCGATTGGTCTTTCTCACCCCAGGGTGCTCTTTGAATCATGTATAACTTCCTAACTCCCGCCTGGAGAGGCATTACTGACGCAAGCATGTTTTAGATGCTCACCTTTACTGTCTTCAATAAACAGCTTACTAGTTAAGACTGAGTGTTGGGACCGACTGTTGTGGGACTCTGACAGAGTGGGAACGCCAGTAGGAGCGTCGCCGTCCAGCAGGGACGAAATGAGCCTGCCGGTAGGGCTTTTCTGGGCTTCTACATTCTACACGATTCGTGCAGAGCGGTTGCAGCCCTTGTTAACCTTGTATGCAAGTGAAGGAAGTCTTGATATTTGGCTCTGTGGGTCTTCGGAGCAGGACCTGGTTGTTCCCGCCGAAGGTTTTAACACCTGAAAATGGCTTCACTCCTCTAATCAAAAGCGTGGGAATAAGATAATAGACGTTGGGAGTAGGGGTGTGCAAAAAAATATTTTTTCGGTTTTTTTTCGGATTCGGGTATATTAAACCTGAATTTTCCGGTATTCCTGAAAAAACCCGAATATCTATACTGGTATAGGGTTGATATCTGAAAATTTTTGGGATTCCCGAAAAATTCGGGTCCATTATACCCTATGGGGCCATTGTAATCAATGGCAAAAAAGTCTGAAAAGTTTCCAGGGGGCTGGGGGGGAGGGGGTTTGAGGTAGAGGCTCCAAATTTGGACTGTAGCTGCTCAAGCCACTCCCCAAAGGACCCCCAAAGTTTTGAAAAGATTGGACCAGGGGGTCCAATTCTAGGGGCATCCAAAGAGGTTGCCCCATTCTCCATTGTTTCCTATGGGAAAAAAGGCAGGCAGGCAGCAGACAGTGTCTCCTGAAAAATCTCTCCAAGAAAGTAAGTGAGGTGGTGAGAGGGGCATGTTTGCCAGGCTAGCAGCAGCAGAACCTGTGCCATCTGCCCCCCAGAAACAGGGCCACCATGCCAGTCAGTGCCCAAAGTTTGACCCAACAGGACTCACTCGGGTCAAACCAAAACTAAAGCCCTAGACTGAGATTTGTTTCAAGATATCATTGGAAAATAAACCTACCACCTTTTTTTTAAAGCCTATTTAACAGTGGTGAGAGAGCAGGGGCAGCAGCCAGCCACACTCTCCAAGCCAAACTCTCTCAACTCTGACCAGTCCAGCAGCACCACCAACCGTTCAGGAACAGCAGGGAGTCAGGGGTGCAGGTCTGCTTTTATGCTCTCTGGGCATACACAGAGGTTTTCAAACAAAAACAACCTTCTGTGATTGGCCAGAGAGCGGATACCAAAATCCTATTGGCTGCCAGTGCAAGCTGCCTAGTGCCTAGGAGTTCCACAGTACTTGGAAACTTTGCAAGGCAAGCTGCCCTGACGCAATGCATTTGCAAATGCGTTGCAGTGATTGGCCATCCATGGTCCCTCCCCCCCGGCCCCCTCCTGGGACCATGAGCAAAAGGCGGGAAAGAGGGTACACAATGCCGGAAAACGAAAGAGTAAGTGATGGGCTTCCCTTTGCAGTTAACTCCCCCCCCCCCCCCGTGGCTGCCATTTACAGTTTGCCGAAAAGCCGGAAAAAGCCGGATTTTTCGGGTTTTTTATTTTCGGGATACCGGGGAGTCTCATCGGAGCCTTTCCAGTATCCCGAAAACCCGAAAAAACCCGAAATGGTTTTTTTCGGCTTTTTGGAAAGCCGAATGCACACCCCTAGTTGGGAGTGGGGGGAGATGTTCCATAGTGATTTCTTCCCGTTAAAGCTCTGTGGCCATGTAACCCTAATCCTCGTCTTCTGCAGTTTGGGGGCTTTGCCAAAGCTGGCTTCCGCTCCCTCATTGGTTAGGAGGCATGCAGTAAATCTAAATGTCTTCCGAAGGAGTCCTCGGGAGAAGGGTGCTACAGAAGTTTCCCGGTGGCTGAGAACCCATGCAGGTTGTAGGGCACCCTTGTGAACATCCCAGTCCGTGGTCCTTCACTCTCTGTGAACCGAACCCGGATCTTTTGCCTTGTAGGGAATATTCATAGGGGCGTTCAGTTTCCCGACGTGCTTCTGTTTTCCCAGTCGAGCCTGTAATTGATTACTTGTTTAGAAAATGTATGTGGTGCCTCCCCGGTGACCTGCTTGAGGCAGCTCTGTTAAGAGAAGACGCAGAAACCACATAATTATATCTGCCCCCGGAGCGGATTGTTAAATTTGTGGGTTAGGGCCACGTACAGCAAAAGGAGATCTCGCTACAGATCTGGGACACTCCCCAGGTTTGCGAAGGAAAAAATTTGGCAATAGGGTTGCCAGCTGTGGATTGGGAAATACCGAGAGATTTGGGGGGTGGAGCTTGAGGAAGGTGGGGTCTGGGGAGGGGAGGGACCTCAACAAGGTGCCAGGCGGTGTTCCCTCTAAGCTGAGTTAGTGTGAGCTAGCTCACAGTTTTTTAGCCTCTGGCTCACACATTTTTGTCGTAGCTCAGAAAGGATGGCTCCAGAGCAAACTAATTTAGGCAGCGGCCGAATTGTTTGCTCACGAGATTAATGCCAGTGGCTCAGAAGGTAGAATTTTTGCTCAGAAGACTCCACAGTTTAGAGGGAACATTGGCCAGGCCATGGAGTTCTTCCTCCGAAGCAGCCATTTTCTCAGGGGGAGCTGATCTCTGTCGTCTGGGGATCCGTTGCAATAGCGGGAGATCTCCAGGCCCCACCTGGAGGTTGACAACCCTACTTGGAACACTTTTTTTGAAAGGAGAAGGGGATTTATGTATGTATGTAGGTATGTAGGTATGTATTTATTTGATCCGATTTTTATCTCGCCCTCCCAGCAAGCAGGCTCAGGGAAAATTACAGGTCACACAGATAGCAATATAATTTAGATAATTAAAATCATATCACTATTAAAACAATAAAAACAGCAACCAGAGCGGATTCGCCTCGACAACGGTGTTCAGTTTGGGCTGGTCAGAGGCCAGCATTATCAGCAGGGGAGGTCGAAGGTGGATTTGGGTGTCCGCCGCCTCATCCGAAGAGCTCCGTTTTACAGGCCCCACAGAACTGTGACAAATCCCACAGGGCCCTGATCTCAAGTGGGAGGTTGTTCCACCAGGCTGGGGCCAGCGCAGAAAAGGCCCTGGTCCTAGTCAAGGCCAACCGGACATCCCTGGGGCCAGGAACAAGTGAGATCTCACGATGTTCGCTCATGAGATCTCAGCTTCCCCAAATGCATTGGAAGGGATGGGGTGGGGGGGGGAGAGAGCTGGGAGGAGGTGAAGGCACCAGCAAGGGGAAGCAGGCAAGCACTGAAGAAGGAGAAGAAGAAGAAGAAGAAGAAGAAGAAGAAGAAGAAGAGATTGGATTTATACCCCGTCCTCCACTCCCCAAGGGAGTCTCAGAGCGGCTTACAAACTCCTTTCCCTTCCTCACAACAGACACCCTGTGAGGTAGGTGGGGCTGAGAGAGCTCTTTCCCAAGCTGTCCTTGAGGGAACAGCTGGTCCAGAGCTATGACTTGCCCAAGGTCATCCAGCCAGGTGCAAGTGGAGGAGTGGGGAATCAAACCCGGTTCTCCCAGATTAGAGTCCGCGCACTTAACCACTACACCAAACTGGCACTGAGTGCTGGCAGTGCTGGGGATGGGAGGGCACTTGCGCAGCTGTGGATTCCTTCATCTCCTGGGCACCGCCAGAGCTCGGCAGCCCTCACCATCCATGGGGGCAAAGAGAACAGGCGTCCAGGAGGCAGGTGCTGAGCGCTGGCCGCTGCAGAAAAATAGAAACCAGGCAGCAGTGGCGGCTGGTTTGAGGTGGTGGCGGGCTCTTTGTCTTCTCCCTCTGGCCACAGCTGCCAGCCCCACCAGGAAAAGAAGGCAACGAGCAGCACCAGCCCGAAGGAGGCCAAGGCACTGCTGCCGCTTTCCCCCATCCTTTTCTGGTGAGCGAGGGCACCACTCCTTCATCTGTCCTCCCTTCCCCACCTGCTGCCCCAGCCCCCTGCCAGGGAATGAAGGCGGGCACAGAGGAACCGCTGTGGGGAGGTGACGATGGTGGGTTCCCTGCCCACCTCATGTTTCCGGCTTGCTAATCAGCGTAAAACCAGAGCTTTAAAACAGGCCTCTGCTAAGAAGCAGGCCGTGAAAACAGACTTAAAAGATGGAACCCTTTGGTTTCAAGCCCGGGTAAGTAAACGGGTTTTGACCTGGCTCCTAGGCAGTGGTGAAATGGGTGCCAAGGGAAACTCACCAAAGCCCGCCCACCTTTGGCCGCCACCCACCTCACCTCTGCCGGTGGAGGGACAGACAGAGAGCAGAGTTTCGGAAGAGGATCTGAATGGGTGTCAACGCTCTGCCCAAATCTCCGTTCCATTCTTTGCATCTCAAGTTATTTGCAGTTTGGCTTGGCTGTCTTTTTAAGCTGTGACGAAACTGTCCAAAAATGTGATTCCCTAGCAACAACAACAACAACAACAAAAGAAGTATTAATGAAAGGAAAGCTGCGGTGGCTCAGTGGTTAAGACGCTAAACTACAGACTGGAAGGTCGGTAGTTCGGTAGTTCGGCAGTTCGAGACCTAAGTGCCACGTGACAGAGTGAGCTCCCATCTCTGGTCCCAGCTCCTGCCAACTTAGCAGTTCGAAATTGCAAGTAGATAAATAGGTACCACTTTGGTGGGAAGGTAACAGTGTTCCGTGCGCCTCGGTGTCTAGTCATGCCAGCCACACCATGGAGAAGTCTTCGGACAGCGCTGGCTCTTCAGCTTGGAAGCGGAGATGAGCTCTGCCCCCTGGAGTCGGATTCGACTGGCTTCCGAGCAAGGGGAACCTTTACCTTTACCTTTAAGATACAGATGGGAAGGAAATGGAGGCAAAATCCATTTTGAGATAGAGGCAAAAAGAGAAAGTGAAGTGAGAAAAAAACATTTTGGAACAGACCTTGTAAACTAGATAGGAGTTACCAGATGTCCTCTTTTTTGGTGTCCGTCCTCTTTTGGGCTCTTTTTTAAAAAATGGATGAAAATGTCCTCTTTTGGGGTCGGACAGTCAGGAATATTGCTAGTTAGTAGCAGTTATCTCCGTTTAAATAGCAGGAGAGATCTGTCACAGTGATCACTTGTTTGAAGTAGTCAGTCGGGAAGCATGTCCTATTTTTCGCTTTTCAAAATGTGGTAATCGTGAAACTCGAAGGCCTGAGATGGGGTTTATAAAATTATTCTAAGTGATACAAGTGTTGCAGACATCGATGAAAAGAATGTTTGCGTGCGTTTTGTGGGGAGCTGTTTCCTGACCGTGAAAAGGCAAGAAAGGGAAACCAGTGCTCCAGAAGTCCAGCTTCTCGCCCTATATTGGAGCCTACTGACCCATAGCCTCGTGAGCCAGGACCAATGCTTCCTCTAAGCTGCAGAGTCTTGTGAGCAAAAACTCTACTTTGTGAGCTATTGGCATTAAAGCTGTGAGCGGGTGACTCGGCTACTGCACAAATTAGTTTGCTCTGGAGCCATCCTTCCCGAGCAGAGACCAAAATATTTGAGCCAGAGGCTAAAAAACTCTGCGCTAGCTCGCACTAACTCAGAGGGAGCAGTGGCCAGGACTATAAAATCTGAAAGCTTGCTGACCCTTTTGTCACTAAAAAGGTAGCTGTTGATCAGGTCTCTGCAAGACTTGGATGCATGGAATAGTATCAAGAGTGGTTTAGCATAGTAGCCAGTGGATCCAGGGATGCTTCATGCCTTTTGATAGGGTGGGGTGGGGGTTAAAAAACCCGCACTGAATAAAATAAGAGAGACCATTTCTGTCCCACTGTCTCTGTAATCCAGCAAATCCTTCTAGCCCAGAACTCTAGGTCAAAAATCACTGTTCAAGCCCACCACGATGGAAAATAAGTCCTCCTTTCCGTGCATTTTCTCATTCTGTGTCATTCATCTCGGTTGAACTGGATGCCCTTCATGGGGCCACGTTCAGCGACGAACCAGAAGTGTAGGTGCAACTTCACTGGGTGGCTGTGTCCCTTTGAGAAAACCCCACCTTCCTGCCTGCCCGTGTTGCTTGATTCCAACCCCTTGCGTGCTGCCGGCCGCTCCTCCCTTGTTTCCAATTTCCCCAGTGCCCGGCTGCTCAGCCAGTTTCTCCAGGTCTTTCCTGGGGGAAGAAGAAGAAGAGAGAAGAGAAGAGATTGGATTTATACCCCGCCCTCCACTCCCCAAGGGAGTCTCAGAGCGGCTTACAAACTCCTTTCCCCTCCCCTCCCCACAGCAGACACCCTGTGAGGTAGGTGGGGCTGAGAGAGCTCTTTCCCAAGCTGTCCTTGAGGGAACAGCTGGTACAGAGCTATGGCTTGCCCAAGGTCATCCAGCCAGGTGCAAGTGGAGGAGTGGGGAATCAAACCCAGTTCTCCCAGATTAGAGTCCGCGCACTTAACCACTACACCAAACTGGGAGGAGGCAAGTGAGCGAATCTGGTCACAGGCCGTACTTCCACGTGGCCAGACTGAACGGGGCTCTCACAATAGGAACGGCTGCAGCCAGAGTGAACTCTGCAGATGGCAAAGGGATGGGTGGCACGGGGGGGGGGGGGGGGGGGAAGGAGTGCTGTAACCGAGCCAACGAGAACAGCGCTGGTGAAGTGAGTCCCCCATCCCTCCTCTCTGCACACGTATTGGAGCCTTGTATCTGCTTTACACCTCTGCTGTGTGTCTCGGCTCTGTGTTCTTCACGTGGCCCCCGCTTCCTGTGGTGTGTGCGCTTATGCACTGTCTCATACATACGTGCATGCGCACACACGCATGAGAGAGACGCAGTTCCAAGGCTGAGAGCCGTACCTTGAGCCAGGAGTGTGCGGCCTGTGGTTTTAGTCATCTCCGCTCTCCAGTTACGAACTGCATGGCCAGGGGCGTGCAGCCTGTGGTTTTAGCCATCTATGCGCCCCAGTTATGAAGTGCAGTTAATAAAAGTGGCCTGTCTCTCATGTGAAGCACCAAACAACAGGAGGATCTGCTGGACTACTGTGTGTAAGAGAAATGGTATTTTTTTTTATCTTTTGCAGTGCATTTTTATCTTGCCAACCCTGTAGCTCACAGTGGGGGGGGGGGGGGTTATCATGCCATCGACGTATATCCAGTGAGATCTCCTTGCAAAGCAGACCTTGTAGAGCAGGAGCTTTCTGCTTTCCCCTTGCCCTGAATTTTAAATTTGAATTGAACAAAAAGAAATTCTGAAAAAATTGAATTTTGATCATAGCAATCGCTGTGAGGACTGTAAGCCGTTGACCTGGATCAGAAGATATATCCCTTCTCTCTAATTTCCCTTAAGTTGCTAATTACCAGGTCATTCTGAACCACTTTCCTGCTCTTTTCTGAGAGGTGCGTGACTCAGGATGAAAGATATTGTTGCAAGTGTTACCAAGTGAGCCTATCAAGTTCTCCAGTTGGAAATCACAGCGTCTCACTGTTCTAACTGGTCTGTTACCTCTGCCACTGTCTTCCACTGGCTCCTCTGGCTAAAGACACTTGGGGGCAGAGCGCTTGTTTTATCGCGTGAGGACTATGAATTGCCCAATCCAGATGGGCAGTGCCCCAATTAGGAAGGATGGGCTCCCTGTCAAATCCACAGGAGCCGCCTCTTTTGCTCCTCCTTCTTCTAACATACGTGACATCTGAGGTCTCACCACCTGCTTCTTTACTAGTACCCAAGCACCTTACTCCTATTCCCCTTGCTGCTTGGGAGTGGTTGTGGCTCCCAGGAAGTGCACCTGTTTTGCATGCATGCATCCCTGGCATGTCCAGCTAAAGCGGACTGAGGTAGCAGATTTTTTGGGGGTGGGTGGGTGGAATCTTGGACCTTATTCACCAGCCTAAGGAGGTTTACTGCATGAAAAGGCTGTGGTCAGCTGTGTAATGATTTTATGTTTAGGTGTGTATGTTTCTTTAAATGTTTAGTGTGACTGCAGTAATGTAAGAAGAATGATAGGGGGAGATGAGTGTGATGTGATTGGCTGATGGCTGAGAGTGTGGGAGGAGAGATGTCTCTGAGGAGATTCTGTGTGTGAAGTTTGGAGAGAGAGCATAGTCTGTGTGACTATGGGAGTTTGAGTCTGTTCTGTGTGAAGAAGACAAACAGTTTAGTCTGTGTGACTATGAGAGTTTGAGTCTGTTCTGTGTGAAGAAGACAAAGAGTTTAGCCTGTGTGGCTATATGGGACAGAGATTATATGGCATTATATGCCAGTTATATTTACAAGTTCCTTTCTTCAGCAACAGTTCAAAATAACCAGAAACCTATTTTGTTCTTTTATAAATAAATCATCATTCGTTTAAACTTATCCCAAAAATCAGAACAGTCCTTCCTCAGGGCCGCATAGTCCTCCGAAGTGCCCAGACACTGGGTCATTCTACCAAATTAGAGGGAGTTTGAATTTTTAATTCCTGGTGGCAGCAGAAATCTACCAAGTTCAGGTACCCAGAGTGTCTCCCCAATAGCAAGCACGTCACTGGCTGTCTTGTCTGTCACTGACAGGGTTCCTCTCTGTTGTAGCTTTTGGTTTGGAGATATTCAGCATTTCTTGGGGGTGGGGGGTGTCTCTCCATGGTTTGGTCTAATTGCTTCCTGCTGTTTTCTCTCCGTCTTGTATTTTTTGAGGATTCAGGCCCAGTGCCTTCCCCTTCTTCCCTCTACACCGTCACTGCCTACCTATTAAGGGAACTACTCCATTTATTGCTTCCCCTGAGATTGAGAGTTACTCTCTGTACTTAAGCAGGGTGGAAGGAGGTGGCCCGTTTTTTTAGATCTGGGTGATCTAATTAAGTGTGGTGTAAGTCCTTAAGCTTTTTGCTCATCCTCTTTCTTCATACATCTCTCTACCCTTCCTGCAGAGATTTTGTTCTGCATTTGGTGTGCAAACTCCTGTTTTCCATAAACCACCTTCCCTTTTATTTGGGATCAGTCCCCTGGGTGTTCCTAAAATGTATGGCAATTGTGAGGCAGTGTTATTTTTCCCGCTGCCTTATGGAGTTTGATGGTTAACCCTTTTCTGGGCACCCTGTTTTAATCATTTTCCCTTCTCCTTTCTCTTTCTGTCCATTATATTGGCAATACTCCAAGTTCTGCCTGGCCAAAGGCTTACTTCCTACTGGCCATGGGCTTTTCTGCGTGGGGTTTTTTTTTTGGGGGGGGGGGAGTCATTTCTGGCCCCATACTGCTTTGGTTTATCCCCTGATTTCTGCGTGCTTTTTTGTGCCTTCATTTTTTTTTTGGTTCTCCTTCTCTTTCCCAGTTCTTTGGAGACCAGTTTTACCCTGATCTTTCTCCAGAAGCCAATTTTGAGTTGCCTTTTTCCTCATGCGTAATGTTTCTGTGGTTTTCTTTGTCCCTCGCACCCACCTCCAGCCTGGGATTTGATGACTGGACCACAGTTATCATCAAACCACTCCCTCCCCCTCGCCCCGAAGACGAGTGATTTAATTTTTTTAAATGCCCTGAAATACCGATATATTTTTTGTCATTTTTATTTGAGAAGAGGAAGAACAAACCTCAATAACAATAGTTTTTGTACAAGTGAACATAATGATAATAAAATACGGTCCTAACAAAATATAACAACAATGCAAGTATAACAAGGACAGTTATACTACAGAATACAGTATCTGCGAACCAAATATATTATAATGTAAGTGTTACCGATAGTACTGGCATTGATACCTTTTAGAATATTTTGTTTGATTTTTGGTTTGTTTAGTGAATTAGGTAAGCTTCAAGTTCAGATTTCGTTGATTCAGGCCTTTACATTTAAATTCTAGTGCTGGAGATAGAAGTATAGGTGAGTACAATATAAGAACTGGTTAAAAGAGCTACCATGGAGACTTGTGTGGGAAAAATACTGATATTTTGATATACCATTGTAATGATAGGTCAAGCAGATCTATCTCTGAGTACCGCCCTAAAAAAAGTATCTAGTCCCCACCCTTACAGAGATATACCTTTTTCCTTAGATCTCCACAAGGGAAGGAACTGATGTAACAGCAGTGGAATCCCTTCACTGTCATTAATTTTATGAAGCAATACATTTTTAGAAATTGAAAACGTTCTGTGGGAAAAATAAAGCTCAGATAATTTTTCAGCTCACACCTCTGGTTTTAAGTTTTAAAACTCTATATTAGTGTCAAAGGTTAAAAAACTCCTGAAAGTGGGTCCCATTTGGCGAGTTGGGGGTTCAGGGTTTGTTGCAGGTCTGGACATGTCGAAGATGACTGTGAAGATATCTTGAGGGAACTTTCAATGTGGTGAATCAGTAGACGCTTAGTCAGGGTTGAACTGCCGGACCTTCCTGCGTAAATTATTGATGCTCACTGACAAGCACTCTCTTCCATAATGTATTGGCCCCTTAAAGAAAAAGTGTGAAGGAAGTTAAAGATTTAGGAGTACTGGTCTGAACTCTCCCTAGAAACTAACATGACTAAATGGAGGCTACCGTACTTTGGTCCCGTGAGGAGAAGACAGAAGCCACCGGAAAAGACAGCAGTGCTAGGAAATGTTGAAGGCGGCGGGAAAAGAGGAAGACCCAACGTGAGATGGATTCACTCAGTAAAGGAAGCCACAGCATTCAAGTTTGCTAGACCAGAGCAGGGTTGTTGATGACACGACATTTTGCAGTTTGTTAATTCATAGGGACACCACAAATCAGAACTCGCGTGGCACACAGAGTACAAAGCGATATTTCCTGATCAAGAACTGAGGTGGTTCTAGTTGTGAGCTTGCTGTCTGGGTACTGCAACATCTGTTGTTTTAAAAAAAGGGAAGAAGTGATAGTAAGCCCAGGTCTCTGACTTCTGCCTTCCTTTCTGTTTCAGGTAATATGTTCCCAACCATCGGAGATGTCCACCTAGCTCCCTTCACAGATGAGCAGCTCTACATGGAGCAGTTCACAAAGGCGAACTTCTGGTGAGCCTCCAGTTCCAACCCTTTTGAGTCCTGTTCAGTGACTGCTGCCGTTGATCTCATTGACGAGGCATCCAGAGGTTGTGGCCGGGCTTGGTGGCCTATGGTTATTTTCTGTGAGCCTGCTCTAAAGTCCGTTTCTGCCACAAAATAACTTCTGTAGTTGATCGGACCTTACGCTCACTGCGATAGTAGAAAGGGAAGCAGCTCTTTGAAAATAATAATAATAAAATAAAATCTTTATTGCATTAGCAAAAAAAAGCCATAGTACCTGTTCCGGTTTAGCGTTGGTCTTGCCCCCCCTGAGGCTATTCCGTCCTATTGCTACACCCTAAAAACCTCAAAACAACGCAGAGCCCTCACTTTAGCGAGACGTAATTCCTTTCCCTCTAAGGTGCTTTTAGGGCGTTTTCCGGGACTTCCGTTTTCGGAACGAGTGTGCGATTGCGGATTAGGGAGGATAGAAACTGTGGATCATATACCGTATTTTTCGCTCCATAAGATGCACCTGATCATAAGACGCACCTTGTTTTTAGAGGAGGAAAACAGGAAAAAATCAAACAAAAAGAAAGAGAGAGAGAGAGATAAAGGAAGGAAGGAGGAGGAGAGAGAGAGAGAAAGAGAAAGGAAGAAAGAAAGGTGGGGACAGAGAGAGAGACAGAAAGACAGACAGACAGGCAGAAAAAAGGAAAAGAAAGGAAGGAAGGAAGAAAGATAGAGAAAGGAAAGAAGAGAGAGGTCGGCATGCCATGCAAAGCCAGGCCTTTCTGTGCAAAGTAGCCACGGAGCTTAATCTGTGGGCGGGGCTTTCTGCTGCTGGCTGTCTTAAAGGGGAAAAGCACTTAAAGGGAAAGAGTACTTAGCCTGGTGGGGTTTTCCCTGCCGTTTCCCTTTTAAGTCTTAACAGCTCAGGCCCAGCAGGGAGGGGCGGGGAAGGCTGGGATGCCAGCCTGAATGGCGTTCCCCTGCGTTCCTGCTGAAGAAAGAGCCCTGTTACAGGTAAGAGAAGCTCCATATTCGCTCCATAAGACGCACACACTTTCCCCCCCACTTTTTGGGGGAGGAAAAGTGCGTCTTATGGAGCGAAAAATACGGTAATCCTTTCCTGCCCCAAGTGGAATAAAGAAAGAGAGAGAGATATCACTCCTGTCATGAGAAAAGAAAATCTTCCTTTCCTTCCTTGGGTAGTTTCAGTGTTATTGTCTGATAACTCCTCTGACAATCAAACCACGGCTCTAGTGGCCTCCTTCTTAGCCACGGTGATTAGGAAAATAAATCACCCTGAGCTAAATTAGGTCATTACCGATCAGTGTTGACCATGTATGTACTTATTCAGAAATTTGAAGATTGTTATGCTGCTGTTATTATCTGTTTGAACTTAGGGCTGGTCACCTGCTTTTAGTCCGAACTATAGTTTTTAGCTTGTACTGTTGCTATGGCTTTTTTTTGCTAATGCAACAAAGATTTTATTATTATTATCTTTGAAAATGAGAAATGGGACTCCTGTCTTCAGCGCCCTCACTGCCTCCAGTCTTACCTGAACAAACACACGAATCATTTTGAAGTTTTAAACATTTGACCTGTTTGCCTATTCGGCATGTTGAGAGCCAATTTGGTGTAGTGGTTAAGTGCACGGACTCTAATCTGGGAGAACCGGGTTTGATTCCCCACTCCTCCACTTGCACCTGGCTGGATGACCTTGGGCAAGCCATAGCTCTGTACCAGCTGTTCCCTCAAGGACAGCTCTGGAAAGAGTTCTCTCAGCCCCACCTACCTCACAGGGTGTCTGTTGTGGGGAGGGGAAGGGAAAAGGAGTTTGTAAGCCGCTCAGACTCTCTTGAGGAGTGGAGGGTGGGATATAAATCCAATCTCTTCTCTTCTTCTTCTATGTTTTCTGATGAGGGAAATTTCTTTCCCGAAATAAATAGAAATGCCCCTAACTTCTTTGCATTTGAGGTTTTGTTTGTCCTGCAAAAATGTATGTACCAACTGTATCTTTCCTGCTAACATGGTGTTTAATTTAAATTCTTGTCCAAAAGAATTTGTTACAGAAGGGAAGAGGACTGATGGGCTTTCCAAGAATAATCAGTTATGTGGCACTCCGCAGTTAATCCCTTCCTGGTGTTTAGAGCTCACCCTTTCAGATGCAAAGTATCTATTGACTTAGTCTGTTTTTTCACGTATGGCTTTTCCAGGTGAAGACGGACCATAGTGTGGTCCAGAGCTCATGCTTTGTATGCAGATCCCCAAGTCAACATTAAGAAGAGCCCTGGCTGGATCAGGCCAGTGAGGGTCCATCTAGTCCAGCCTCCTGTTTTTCACAGCGAACAACCAGTTGCCCCGGAGATCGAGCAAACGGCAATAGAGGCCAAGGCCTTCTCCCGTGTCACCGTCTAAAACTGGCACTCAGAAGTTTTCTGCCTCTAAATATGGAGGTCCCCTTTAGCCATGATAGGTAGTAACCACTGATGGACCCCTACTCCATGAATCGAATCCCCTTTTAGAACAGTGAAGTCCACAATGTCACCCTTGAGTAAAGAAGTACTCCCTTCTCTCCGCTCTGAATCTATCGCCCATCAACTTAATTGGGAAACATTAAAAAAAGCCCTCCCCTGTTCTAGCGTCGTAGTGCAGAGAGGAGATGTCCATCCCGCGCATAAATTAGGTTAATCCCACACTCGTCCAGCTTATAGGATCTCAGACCAAAGTGGATCGGATTGGGACTGGGGGGAGACCTTAGGAGCATTTGTTTCCTAGACTTAACCAGTTAGCTTTCCGTGATGTCGCTGGCTTTCCCAGAATGCACTCTGTTAAGCAGAGGCTGATAGGATGGGGGGGGGGGCGTTCATTCTATAACAACACAGCCATTTATTTATTTATTTTACAAAACCTATAGCTACCCGCACACGGGCTACCGAGGCAGCTAACAGATAATAAATCACAAATCACAATTAATAAATAATTTTACATAACAAAATCTCATTTAAAACCTATTAACCCCCCCCCCCCCAAATGCACCCACATCATTTTAAGAGTTAAATTAAAAGCTAAAATAAATACAGATGTGAAAACAAGGATTAAAAGCATGGCCAGGAAGGAGGGAACACTTGAGGGAATACGAAACAAAACCAAAAAAGTATCCTGCTGGCGGAAGATAGCAAGAGAAAGAGATAGACAAATCTCCCTGGGGAGAGGATTCTAGAGCTTTGGTCCCACGACCGACCCAGGTTGCCACCCACCTAATCTCAGAAGACGGGGGCACCTGAAGCGGGACCTCTGAAGATGACCGCAGTGGTCGGCTGCCTACTCATAAGAGAGTAGGCAGTCCTTCAGGTATGCCAGGATAACATCAGCACCTTGAATTGTGCTGGGAAGCAAATTGGGAGCCAGTATCAATGGGCCAAGACATGGACCAGTGTTATGGTCTTTGTTTGGGGCCCTCTCCGGTCAACGTCCTGTCTGCAGCATTCTGTACCAACTGAAGTTTCCCAGCACTCCTCAAGGGCAGCCCTATGTAGAATGTATTGCAGTAATCTAACCTAGATGTGTCCAGGGCAAGCACCACAGTTGCCAGGAAGACAGCAGGTGGGTTTTCCCCTCTTGGTGTTTACAGACCACCCAAGCCATCTTTGTGTGTGTTTTTCCCATCTTGCAGGTATCAGCCGTCCTTTCATGGTGTGGATTTGTCAGCGCTTCGGGGTGCAGCAGTAGATGAATATTTCAGGCAGCCTGTTGTGGTAAGTATGGTTGTTTTAGAACTTCAATTGTATATGTGTGTGTGTGTGCTACTGCTGTTTGCATTCCCTTCTTGCATAAGAGAAGCAAATGTTGTATCATAGCAGCCAAAAATACCAGGTGCCATCAGGTGGTCCACCAGTGGGGCCAGGACACAAAAAGTCCTCCCACTGTTGCCCCCTTCCCCCAAGCACCAAGAATACAGAGCATCACTTGCCCCAGACTGAGAGTTCCTATCTATACCTTGTGGCTAAAAGCCACTGATGGACCTCTGCTCCATGTGTCTATCCAATTCCCTCTTGAAGCCGTCCATGCTTGTAGCCACCAGTGTTCCTTCTAAGCAGAGTTAGTGTGAGCTAGCTTACAGGTTTTTAGCCTCTGGCTCACACATTTTTCTTAGCTCAGGAAGGATGGCTCCAGCACAAATTAATTTATACAGTAGCCAAATCACTCGCTCACTTTAATGCCAGTAGCTCACAAAGTAAAATCTTTGGTCATAAGACTCCACAGCTTAGAGGGAGGTTTGGCAGTGAATTCCATGTGTTAATCACTCTTTGGGTGAAGTAGTACTTCCTTTTATCCGTTCTAACCTGACTGCTCAGCAATTTCATGGAGTGCCCGTGAGTTCCTCTATTGCATTTTTTCTGTCACCGTACCATTTTTTCCCCAAGAACCTCATTGTATAAGCTCAGAGAAGCAAACAGTTACAGATCTCCAAACGAACAAAGTCTGAGTCCACTGGCAGCTTTAAGACCAACAAAGTTTTAATCAAAGTGTAAGCTTTCATGTGCAGCTTTGTTGGTCTTCAGGGTGCCACTGGACTCAAACGTTGTTTGGCTTCTTCAGACCAACATGACTACCCACCTGAACATCTCCAGATGATTTCAGTCACCAACTCTCCAAAGAATTCCTTGCAGCTTCCTGCTCAGACTATGGGTGACTCTGACTCCAGTTCTTTCCTACATCTCAGTCAGTTCACTTATCGCATACTGGTAATGGTGCTTTTCTAATTGCTTGTGGAAACTCTGCACCTTGATTGGATGATCCTTTTGTTATGGTCTCCAATGGTGACGAAGCTGGATGACTGAAGTACACATCGCAATGGCGGGGGTGGCTCCCCTGAACTGCAACCAAGTTTATTACGCCGTTCGTTCAAATCCAGACCAACGTGTCCCCATTCGTCAGCCCATTTCTCAGCAAAGAGCGAACACTGTCTTTCATATCAAGGGTTCTCATGTTGTGTAGGGGTTTTATTGGTCTGCATGCCTGCATAATGCTGCTTCAGCTACACAAAACATGTCCCGTTTCTTAAAATCTGGGAAAAAACCAAATGTCAGTAGTTGTGGCTGAAAATCTGGGTTCATCTTGATGGTATTTCATATGTCTGCTTGCCGTGGACTTCAGCGCTTCCCTTTCCCTTTCTGTAGGGTCCAAAGTGCCATCTTCCCTGCACTGCCTGAATTCCCCCAGAGTTTCTAGTTGTTAACGATTATGGGTTTGATCACCGCAAGCCTTTTCAAAAGGACATGTTTTAAGGACTCCGTAATGATCAGTTATTGGTATGTAAAGGTAAAAGTTTCCCCTGCTCAAAAGCCAGTCGTATACGACTCTGGGGATGTGGTGCTCATCTCCGTTTCCAAGCTGAAGAACCGGTGCTGTCCAAAGACGTTTCCGTGGTCATGTGGCCAGCATGACGATGCCGAGGCGCACGGAACGCTGTTACCTTCCCACTGAAGCGGTACCTATTTATATACTTGCAGTTTCTTGCTTTCAAACTGCTAGGTTGGCAGGAGTTGGGACCAGAGACAGGAGCTCACTCCATCATGCAGCACTTGGGTCTCGAACTGCTGAACTACAAACCTTCTGGTCTGCAGTTCAGGGTCTTAACCACTTGAGCCACTGCAGCCCCGGGCATATATACATATTGATATGTATTTAGCTGTAATTCTGTACTGTACTTGAAACTGCTGCCTTTCTGAATAAATCAAACTGTCATTAATACATGTGCAAAACACCGGCACATATCTACAATGGGGCCTCTCGCCCACCCGCCCGCCCACCCCTTACCGCCAAGGCTTCAATTTTTTGGAATTTTTTATTTTATTTATCACACTATTTATTTATTAGTTTTGATTTATATCCTGCCTCGCCTGCATATGCAGGCTCGAGGCGGCGTACAACAGTAAATACAGTAAATACAATAAAATTCATATAACACACAATATAAATACAAAGTGCAGTTAATACTGATGGCGGTTGTTGTATAATAGTCCATATAGCACAACCCGTATCCATCAGTGTTCCAAACGCCACGCTAGTTGCCGCTGCCAGCAAGCCCCACGCCGTGGTCCCAGCCCAGTGCCTGCTGCCCAGCTCACCAAGCCACGGCCCTCTTGGGCTCCTGTCCAATGGGAATAGCCTCTTTTCCCTTGCCTGAGCATGGGAGACATGCGGATTGGTGGAGGGGTGGCAACACCGAAACCGGATTCAATGATGTTCACTACACTGTTATATAAAATGGTAATAGAAGACAAAAACAAGTGTAGTTAACAGACTCAGCAATTACAACTTGCTGAAAAGCTGAAGAGCATGTAATAGGGAATAATGTATACAAAGTAGCTACAGTGAAAAAAAAGTACAAAATGTAAATCATAAAGAACTTGTATGTGCTATAATGTATAAACAATGGAGAACTACTAAATAGTTTGATGTTGTGTCTGGATGTTTGTTTACAGAGTTTCAAAGTTCATTCATCAGGGTGTTCCCTTTAAGCTGCTGTGGCTTTCATACTCTTACTGGGAACAGTAACAATTCAATACAAAACCGGACACCGATCTCCAACATGTAATCAGCTTCAGTAGCTTCAGACTTGCAGCAGGACGTCCCGGCAGCGTCTCATCCTGGCTACAGGCCTGGCAAAACACAGTCAGATTTCATATTTTAGAGATGTGGGTGCTTTTAGCTAAGCAGAGAGAAATCTACTCTTTTTCTTTATAGCAGCTCAGGTTAGATTTAGGGGACTTAATTTTTTTTAATCATGAATGAGAATACCCTGCAATTCTCAGCATTTTATTTTAAATTCTGGGGGCGAATGTTAGTTTCACTAGACCAGGGGTGGGCAAACTTGCTCAGCATAAGAGCCACCTAGAACAGGGGTGGCCAAACTTGCTTAACTTAAGAGCCGCATAGAATAAACATCAGATGTTTGAGAGCCACAAGACATGAACAAATATTACCTGCTTTTATTGGAAAATAAGCAAATTTGCTTTTTATTAACATTAAATGAGACTGCCAAAAATAATAACAAAAGGGGTAAAAGCAGATATTGATAATGATATTAATTTGTCCAATGTTATTTGTTTGCTAATGATATTTAGCTTCCCCAGCCGCCCTGCTGAGAGCCACATAATATACGTGAAAGAGCCGCATGCGGCTCCCGAGCCACAGTTTGCCCACCCCTGCACTAGACTAAGAGGTTTATAGAATTGTGCATGAGGTGAAAATGTGGGTGACGTTTTCCTCTTTATGACACTAGCACTTGGGGACACCCAGTTAAAGGTGATGAGCAGTAGTTTCTGGACAGACTAGAGGAAGTACGTTGTTACTCACTGAGTAGTTAACGTGTGAAGTCCACTATCTGAAGTTGGTGACCACTGTTTTCCAAGGCGTTAATGAAGACATTAGAAACATTCATGGAAAAATGGTCTGCCCGCAGTGATGGTTAACTAGAGGCAAAATATTTTGAATAACAGTTACGGCGGGGGGGGGGGGGGGGGGGGGGACAGACAGGCAGAGTTGTTGGTTTGTGGCGTACTTGTTGGCATTCCAGGGGCATCTGGCTGGCCCCTGCTTATGCTGGACTAGGTGGGCCATTGGTTTGATCCAGGAAGGCTGTTCTTACGTCAAGCGCGATCCGAGAACCCTGGCGTACAGTCTGTGTTATCACCCCCCCCCCCCCCAAGTTGAAATCAAATGGCAGAGATCTCAAGATACATACACAGCAACTTTACCCACAGACTCAGAATAAAAGAAGTATTATCATCTGACCAAATTTTAGAAAAATCCAATGAATTCACTGGATTCATTGGATTTTTCTAAAATTTGGTCAGATGATAATACTCCCTACAAAGCAGATTCACCACCTTGAGTCTACAGAGAAGGGCCTCCAGTCCTTTAGTAATCTGGGTCGTCCTCTTCAGCACTATTGTTTATTTATTTAATTTCTACCCCAATCCATTTCTTGCAAGTAGAACTCGGGGCGGCGTAAACACGTATATACATCAATACATTCCCCCTAATTTGTATGTTTTCTTGTTGTGTGTGTGTTTGTATGTTTTGGGTTTTGTCTGATATGAAATAAACTAAAATTATACCTGAAAAAATACATAAAATATGTAGAATAAATATACATCGATACATAATAAAATACATCCAGAACAATACTCTTGTTTTGTTCTGTAATTCTAATTTTACTCTGCCCAGATTCTGTATTTAGATTACTGTATCTACTTGTGTATGCCAGTAAAAGGGTCGTCTGACTGAGACTTGACAATTAAGGTCCAGTACCTAGCTCCAGTTCTGCAATGCGACCAGAACTGCACACGTATTCCAAACGAGGCTACACCATAGATCTGTACGGGACCATTCCAATACTGGCTGTTTTGTTTTCAGTCCCTGCTCCTGATCATCCCCAGCACGGAGTTTGGCTTTCTCACCACCGCCAGCATCCTATTGCATAACATCATCTGCTCCTGCTTAGCCGGAAGCGCCAGTGAGCAGACAGGCCCCCCCCCCGCCCCCGAGCTCTCTCCCCTCACCCGATGGGGTGCTTGCCTGAGCCAGTGGTTTTCATCGGTGTGCTTTTTTCTTTCGCAGGATACCTTTGATATCAGGATTCTAATGGCCAAATCTGTTAAATACACAGTGAACTTCTTAGACGCCAAAGAAGCAGATTTGCACAGGTAACTTCTTCATCAGCGGCCGAGAGACGGTGGGGAGAGAAATGTCCCGTCTGACTCTCCATTTGTCTTGTACTGTGGGTTTGGGAGGAGCCCAAAGGGACCTTTCCTTTCATTGAGGGTAGTTGCGATCCTCATGCCTGGGTTGTATACAGTGCTCCCTCTTAAGCTGTGGAGTCTTGTGAGCAAAAGTTCTACTTTGTGAGCTACCGGCGTTAAAACTGTGAGCGAGCGATTTGGCTGCTGCATAAATTAGTTTGCTCTGGAGCCATCCCTCCTGAGCTGAGACAAAAATGGGTGAGCCAGAGGCTGAAAAACTGAACTAGCTCACACTAACTCATCTTAGAGAGAACACTGGCTGTATACCACCATACAAGCCTTCAGGGCTCTTGTTTTAGTGGTATGGAGCAGGGACACATGCAGGGGTCATTTCGAGCTGGAACGTGCAGGGAGTAACCTGTATGGTATTTTGTTATGACTGTCTAAGCGTCTTACTCTCAGCCATCATTTCTCATTTTGATTGCCGGGAGTAACAAGGCCATGAGCGGGCACATGTGGTGATGCACTGTGGGAAAAAGCAAAAGCAGACTAACTTGATCTGTAGTTTCATGCTTGTTGTAGGGTAGCTTCCCTGCAAGAGCAAAGGAAATATAAGGCGTCTTTAGTCCAAGTGTAAAGCTGGCTCGCCAGCTCTGAGTTGGGAAAATACCTGGAGATTTTTGGGGTGGACGGGTGTTGCCTTCTGACACACTTCTGGCGACATCAGGGGGTGTGGCATATGCAAATGAGTTCTGCTAATGAGTTGCGCTAATGAGCTCCTGCATCTCTTTTTCTATGAAATGACCCCTGCGTAACATCTCTTTTTCTGTGAAATGACCCCTGCGTAACATGAAAGCCCATATGGCTGTCCTTTCACAGCCGCCTTTGGCAATTCACATTCAATAGTTTCAATAGTTCAAAAGTTTCAGTAGTTCGAAAGATGGGCATCCAGTCACAGTTTACAAGATAGTTCCTTTCTAACGTAATTGGAGGCGTTACCAGCTTAATTATGTTAGAAACTGTCTTGTAAACTGTGACTGGATGCCTGTCTTTTGAAATATTCTTTTGAAACTTTTGTATCTTTTTGTAACAGGCTGTATTGACTTCTGCATAATATTGTTTGAAGAAACCTCATGTGCACCGTCTCCTATGGAATACACTTAGTTATACTCTTGAAGAAGATAACCGAAACAAAGATGTAATCCGGAACCTTTGTAGAATACATATTGAATGAATATTAGCATGTATCTCCATTCCGGTCCGGTTTCCGACCAGGCCACGGGACAGAGACGGTGCTGGTTGCCCTGTTGCCCTCACAGACAACCTCCGGAGGCATCTGGATCGAGGCAGCATGGTGGTGCTGATGTTGTTAGACCCGTCGGCTGCATTTGACACAGTCGACCATCAGCTTCTAGCCCGCCGCCTCGCCGATATGGGTATTCAGGGGTTGGCCTTACAGTGGCTTTCCTCGTTTCTCCGAGATCGGGGACAGAGGCTGGCGGTTGGGGAACAGCTCTCCCAAAGGCACCCGCTGGTTTGCGGAGTCCCACAAGGAGCAGTACTTTCCCCAATGTTGTTGAAAATATACATGCGCCCCCTTGCCCGGATTGCCCGGAGGCATGGGCTGGGTTGCCATCAGTACGCTGATGATACCCAGCTCTATCTGTTGTTGGGCGGCCAGTCAGACTCTAGTCCGGGTGATCTGGACCTGGTGTTGCAAGCCGTGGCTGGTTGGCTCAGGCAGAGCCAACTGAAATTGAATCCGATGAAGACAGAGGTCCTGTGCCTGAGTCGGAGTGGACCAGGGGCAGGGATCCCTATCCTGGCCTTCGACAGGGTGCCATTGGTACCAGCGTCGGAGGTGAGGAGTTTGGGAGTGCTCCTGGACCCCTCGTTAACGATGGAGGCCCAGGTAGCAGCCACTGCAAGGTCAGCCTTTTATCCTCTTCGGCTGATCAAGCAGTTGATTCTTTTCCTTGAATGCAACGAACTGGCTACAGTGATCCATGCTTTGGTCACCTCAAGATTGGACTACTGTAACACTATCTACATGGGGCTTCCCTTGTCCCAAATCCGGAAGCTGTAGCTGGTGCAGAATGTGGCGGCATGGCTGTTGTTGGGCCTCACAGTACAGGAGCACATTCAGCCCGCCTTAAAAGCACTGCACTGGCTGCCTATAGCATACCGGATAAGGTTCAAGGTGCTGGTGCTTGCCTATAAAGCCCTATATGGCCAGGAACCTATCTACCTGAGGGACCGCCTCTCCCCATATATTCCCCAGCGAGTGCTTCAATCGGGATCCCAAAATTACCTGGCTCTCCCAGGGCCGAAGGAGGCCCGGCTGGTGGTTACAAGGGCCAGGGCTTTTTCGGTGGCGGCCCCATACTGGTGGAATGAGCTCCTGGATAACATCAGGGCCCTGCGGGACTTATTACAGTTCAGCAGGGCCTGCAAGACGGAGCTCTTCCACCAGGCTTTTGGGGCCGCCCAATAGATACATCTTGGCCCTGGCCCGAGTGAGAACCCACCAGCCTGAACGTTACCTGACCGTCCATATTGTGTAATATCTGAGACACTACCCCGACAAAAGAAGAAACGCCATCTTGTAGTGGGGTAGGATATTAGTCTATCTTTGTATTTTATGTGTTTTAATGATATTGTATTTTAATGTATGTTGGTAGCCGCCCTGAGCCCTCTGGAAGTAGGGGAGGGCGGGATATAAGCTGAAATAAATAAACAAACAAATAAATAAATATATTTTCCTGTACAATAAATATTCAACACAAATGAATTTATTATAATTTATTGCATACTTTATTTTTGTATTATTATATATCCATAGTCTAGCATTCTTCAGCACAGTTCTTTCTATTGTATAACCCATTTAATGTGTGATCTCTGTTGCTACTTGCCAAAAAATAGCTGCCCCAGGAGGCAGAGGAAGCCGCAAAATGGCTACCACAGTTGACCTCCAGTTACACAGTGAAGATCCTTGTGTTGTAGTGGCAGCTGCTTGCCAAAGCAACGTTTTTGTTGTTTTTTAAATTTCCCAATCAGAAACCTTCCTGGGCAAAAACCCTGCCTGGCCCTGCCCACTCTCTAAAATCACACGGTGGGTAACAGGAAACACCATGTTGGGGATCCATGGTTTAACTGTAACTTCTGCTGTCTCCAAAATCTTGGAGGGACTCCAGCGGGGCACTTGTTCTGGTCGGTCGAGCTCTCTGAGCTAGAGGGGAGCTTGACCACTTTCTGCTTGCTGCTCCTACTATTAACCAAACAGGGTCTTCGCAGTTTGCCAGTGACAGACCAATATGGGGTGCTGTCTGAGATAATGGCCACCGCCTGCTCTTACGTGGCTCAGAGGGAAACCCTACTCGTCCCATCTAGGGTCTATTAACAATGCCTCATATTAGGCACCAGCTGGCCACAGAGCACAGATGGCGGGCTGAGGAGGGGGGCCTGCTGCTGATGTCTTCTCTCTTGTTTCCCAGGATAGAGATCCCATTCAAATTCCACATGCTGCATTCAGGTCTGGTCCATGGTCTGGCCTTCTGGTTCGACGTAGCTTTCATCGGTACGATGTAAGTGGTGCGGGAGAGGGCCAAATCGGTTTTTATCTCCTTCAGTAGCTTATAGTAATTATCCTCAATCAGCGAACTAGTCCTACTCGAAACTAAAATACCAAGATATTTTACTTTCTTAACTATCTCTAAGTTGAAGGTCTTTTGAATTTTGATTTCCAGTTCTTTAGGGCAGTTTTTAGCTAATAACTTGGTTTTCTTCAAATTTATTTTTAAACCTGCTACTTTCCCATATCGACTAATCACTTCTAATAAGTGTTTTAATGAACCTTTCAGCTCTTCCAAAATAAACATAAGGTTGTCGGCGAATGCACAAAGCTTATATTCTTGGCCTTTGCAGTTAAGTCCCACTACCTGTTCTCTGATCTAACCTGATCATTCAGTGTTTCCAGCGCAAATATGAATAGGAGAGGTGATAAGGGACACCTTTGTCTCGTTCCCTTTTCATTTGCTATTTCGCGTGTCATATCCCCATTAACTAATACTCTAGTCCATTGTTTTTTATATATAGCCTTAATCCTAGATATAAACAACTCTCCTGTGTCACATTCTTCCAATTTTTGAATTAAGAAGCTCCATGATAAATTATCGAAGGCTTTTTCAGCATCCATAAACATTAAGATCGCTGGTTTATCTCGGTGTAACTCATAGAGGGCCCTTTCCCTCCCATCCAGGTTTTGTATGATAACTGGGGTGTTGCCCCCATTCAGTCTTGTAGTAAAGCTGAGAGCTGAAACGAAGGCAGTGCTTGATCGACCTCCTTCTCGCCTAACCCCAGCAGTAGTGGATTGGTTATCACCTGGTGGCTGCTGTATCCATCGAAAGCTTTTTAGCTTGATAAATCCGTACTCTACCGCTGAGGAAGGCAACAAAACATTTGGCGTTTTGTTGTTTCAGTCATATTCTTTGACCAACTGCATATATGCCACTTGGTGATTGCTCTATCTGCTGTATTGGTAAAGGAATTTATGTATAGTAGAACAATTTTAATGGTGTGTGTGGTCTACTCGTTATTATTTGATTGCAATTAATGGGTGATTAAAACAATAATAATAATAATAATAATAATAATAATAATAATAATAATAATAATTTGATTTATTAATCACCCTATCCCAGTTTACACTGGGTTCTGGGCAATATACAAAGGGGCCAGACACCAGCTGCTGATTTTCCCTCTGGTGGTTGACAAGACAGTTTCTGCTATCTTATGTGTTGCATTTTTAAATGGTCTGATGATTTTAAATTGTTAAATTGTTTTTACTGTATTATTGTTTATAATGCCTGTGGTCTTGTTAGATGCCCTAAGCCTGCCTTGGCGGGGAGGGCGGGGTACAAATCTAATAAATAAATAATACCACAGAAGTATACAAAACGTTACAGTTCAATATACAATTTGATAAAAACTAAGAAACCAGAATAAAGGATCCAAGATGGCGTCCTGTAAATTTTCTAACCCAATTCTGGACTACCTGGCCATTTTCTGGGCAAGGGGGCAGGGAACGCAGGACAAAAATGAAGAAGGGAAGCGTCGCAAAATTCCACCCCCCCCCCCCGGTGCTGTTTTTTATTTGCATGTTTTTTTTTTATATAATTATTTTATTGGAACAATAAATAATACAAAAAATATGAAATATAATTTTCCATAAAAACAAAAACCGGTGTAACTTTAAAAACATTACCATAACAATACAACATCTTATTATATGAGAATAAAACAACTTAGCTTATAATAATAGTATTTGCTAATGAAGAAAAGTCTTCTTTATCCGATATATATTGAAGAAATGGAAACCAAATCGCAACAAAATTAGACTGATAATTCTCATTTGATTTTTGTAACAAAGATTCAGTTATCTTATCTAATATATATAATTACCTAGCTTTAAGTATCCAATTAGTAGCTGAAATTGGTAGCAAGCTTTTCCAGGATTTAGCAATAGTATTTGCATGTATTTTATGAATGAAAACAGACACACACACCCCCCCCCCCCAGTGTCAGGCCAGACCTGGTGAGAGCCCAGGTTCACGTCTGCGGATGTACAGACCCTGAAAAGACGGAGCCGCCCGGGAAGGATGGGGCCAAGGCTTGCGAAATCCTAGGGAAGGCTGCTCTTTCTGATCTCTGTCGTTCCCCTCCTTCCACTAGAATGACCGTCTGGCTCTCGACCGCCCCCACGGAACCTCTGACGCATTGGTACCAAGTGCGGTGCCTCTTTCAGTCTCCACTTTTTGCCAAGGCTGGTGACACCCTCTCAGGGACGTGCCTTCTCATCGCCAACAAGCGGTAAGCTGGCCGGGACGGCTTCTTCTTGGCTGAGGGAATCATGATCGCCACCAAACCCACCGTCCTGGCGTGTAACACCGTCTTGCCGGCATTACTGTTCACTGCATTCTGTCTTTGAAGACATTCAGAATATTCCCTCAGCTCCCCTGCTGGCCTCAGTCCTCTCTAGGCTAAATCAGTCTCATTCTTCCAGCCTGTCGTAACAGCCCATTAACAATCTTGCTTCTCTTCTGAGTCCCTCCAGCCTCTCTGTGGTCTCCGTGGTGGTCCAGAGGGGCAGCGTAGGCCAGAGTGTGGCCGGCGCTGAGGGTGTTTGCTTCTGACAGGCTGCTTTGTTGGCTCGTCCGTTAACATCACCCAGGGGATCAAGACAAAACAGAATTTTTTTCCAGAAGGACTCCTTCTCTCTCAACCACGAGCGGCCATGTGGCCGGATGAGCGTGAATCGCAGTTGGCCAATTCCACCCAGCCTAGCATATTGGCACCTTCTCCTTGTGGGGAGATTTATCTGAACTGCCGGGCATGGAAGATACCAAGGAAGTGCTCTGTGGGTCAGCTGAAAAAATATATATTCATCTCTCTCTCTTTCTGCCCATGAGAAACTGAATAGATTTGCAGGGAGGGACTCTGAGATCAGGGCGAAGACATGGGAGAGCTTTTCCCCAGCCTGCTTCCATCAGCAGCATGCTCACGATCTCCAAAGCATTCCTTGGCGCTAGTGGGAGAATCTGGGCCGTCCCAATGTGCATCTTAGTCCCAGGCCTCTTGTAAGTGGAATCCCCACCAATGCTCCCTCTAAGCTGTGGAGTCTTGTGAGCAAAAATTCTACTTTGTGAGCTACTGGCACTAAAGTTGTGAGTGAGCGATCTGGCTGCTGCATAAATTAGTTTGCAAGCTGTATGGGCCTGTCTTCTTTCGTATCACCCCCCTCGGCCCCCACATTTGTCAGCAGTTCCGCACAATACCTTGGGATCTTGCATCCTGGGCAGATTTGGTGTTAGGGTTTTGCCTGCCCTTTCCCCTGTGTTTCTCCTCTTTAGACAGGTGGCCAAGGATGACGTTGAGTCATCACCCGAGGTCACTGCCCGGCTCCTCTGCTTGTTTGTTTCCCACGTACGGATTGCTGAGGGCCCCAGGGCCGTGAGGGGGCTGAGGCTTGTAGCCCAGATGTGGTTGGCACAACAGAAGGGAAGCTGCTCGTTGCTCACTGGGAAGGAGGTGGGCGTGGATCCCACCGACTTGTGTGTCTTTTAGTGGAGAAGTAGGACTTCCTCACTGTCAGGATCTGAGGCCTATAGTAGGGAGGCCTAGTGGCTCCAGGGAAGCCTGTACTAGAGTAGCTATCTGGGCCTACATTTCCCACGTCTTCTCTGAATCCTGTGATTGGTTGACAGGGGATTTGGAGGGAAAACTTACCCCAACATTTTCCTACATGTTATTGAGTTACAGATGTTAAATCTCTTTAATAGAAGTAGTTTGTTACCTCTGCCTGGGTCCTCACGCCTCATTCGGTCACTTATAAGGGGAAACTTGCTGCAAAAGGAGTGTGTCAAGGGGCAGGGTGGGTGCCCTGGGCCCTCCTGAGGAGACCCAGACCAGAGCGGGGGCAGCCATTAGAGGACCTTTCCGGCCTCCGCCTGCGACACTCGCTTCTTCCCTCCCCCTGCAGCCCAAAATGCCACCCCCCCGTCGGAACAGTATGAGGAGCGAGTTAGAACTCTGCAGCAAGGGGAGAGGGGATCAGTGGGGCTTCTTCCCAGGTGCCAGACCTGGAGGGGAACACAACCAGCCCGAACCAGTCCTAAAACAACAATCACACTATCCAAGATATCATCTCCTTATCCAAACGAGCAAATTAGAGTAGCGGCTGCCCCTTAGCTTTCTTTCTCTTTGTTCCTGAGGCCCTCGGGGGTGGGGGTGGGGTTGGTCCCGCTGAAGGTTCAGGAGGACTGGGGGCTCATTATAGGTACCCTGTCTCCCCCCCCCCCCCCACTTTGTCTTTCAGGCAGAGTTATGACATCAGTATTGTTGCTCAAGTGGACCAGACAGGCTCCAAGTCCAGCAACCTCCTCGATCTGAAAAACCCGTTTTTCAGGTAGGTCGGAACAAGCCCACAGAAGGTTTTTTCCCCAAGCCCGTAGCCAGAACTTCTGTGGCGCTGGAGGGAACAGCGGGTGCGGGAAGGCGTTTTCGGCGTAGCGCAGAGCAGCTAGACGTGCCCATTTCTCAGTCGGATTTTCATCTCACCCTTCCTCTGAGGGTCTCTGGTCTGATATGTTCGAGCATGCGTCAGTTGTCGAGTAGAATGTAGTTGTCAGGTCCAAAGGCTGAAAGAGCTCCTGATGGGCATAGGGGGAAGAAAGGGGCACGCCTTGTCCAGTTGCTGCCATTCTGTGATAAGACAAGTGCATCTTTAAATGAAGATCCTTCTCGTATTTCATTTGGAAAGATGGCAAGGACTGCTTCCGTCGTTTTGCTTCCCCTTCAGTCTTTGAAAAAGGCAGCTTTCGCCAACTTAATGCATGAACACCTGACTGCTTAGAAGGAAGGTATTGCCACAGCCTCGGGTTCATTTCCAAGGCTGTGTGCTACTGAACATCTTTCCAGAAGGAGCAGAACACTGTCCAGTCTTTGTTACGATTTTGTAATAAATGTATACATTTAAAAAAAATATTTGGACATGACTAAGGGTATGTATGTAAATATAGAGAGAGAGGGACAGAGAGAGCGCGAGCCAGTTT
Organism: Lepidodactylus listeri; assembly: GCA_029233225.1. Taxonomy (NCBI): domain Eukaryota; kingdom Metazoa; phylum Chordata; class Lepidosauria; order Squamata; family Gekkonidae; genus Lepidodactylus; species Lepidodactylus listeri. The sequence continues at coordinate 147,925,226 of JARCFY010000004.1, forward strand.
GGTGTAGTGGTTAAGTGCCCAGACTCTAATCTGGAAGAACCGGGTTACATTCCCGGCTCCTCCACTTGCAGCTGCTGCATGACCTTGGGCAGGCCATAGCTCTGTTACAGCTGTCCTTGAAAAAGAGCAGTTTCTGTCAGAGCTCTCTCAGCCCCACCTACCTCACAGGGTGTCTGTTGTGGGGAGGGGAAGGGAAAGGAGTTTGTAAGCTGCTCTGAGACTCCGACACACACACACACACACACACACACCCAGCTCTGCTGAGTAATAAATATTAGGGGACCACCTGATGGTGGTGCATTTTTTTAAAAAAAGCCCTCCATAGACAGACAGGGAGGTGGGGGCTCACACATCTGTGGTACATAAAGACATCAGCTTGTTATAGCTAGTGCGGTTGTCTGTGAGAGTTCTGCTCAAAGTAGTCAAGGATCAGATCTTGGTTGGTAAACCACAGTTCTTTATTTCCAATCTCTACATTAGTACAGCTTCTCGGATTATTGTCAGAGATAACACAGATAATACAGGCAGGTCTATTATACCTTTCCAAGGAGTTTGAATTACCCATAGGTAGCCAATCACTATAGGGGAAAAACGGCAAAAAGGGCTCTGGCCGTTTGTTTCCCACAGGAAAGAAAGTGAGGTGTTAAGCTGTAAATTCCCTTCCCAACCAGACCCTTCAGATGTTACCAGTTCACATAACAATCAATGGCCTCGAGGCTTTTGCATGTGATAAGAGATGAGACGCATCCTCCCTTGAAGTCCCAGCCGGGGCCGATGGAATGCGGAGGCAGTGGTGTGAGAGGCCCATTGTTCCCATACATTGCAGGTGTCACCCTCCCGCTCTAATAGTTACAAAACCCAGGCCTGGTTAGGCACTACAACATGGCATCTACAATGGCATATATCTGTAATACATACATGGCAACAGAGTATAACATGACAGAATTGAAAATTAGACAGACTGCATAACTATAAGAACTAGAAATACTTTGAATCAGCAGATTCTGACATTGTCTCCCTTTGCTAATAAATATGCAGCTTCTGCCTTTTAGAAAAAGTTACGTATCCTCGAAAATCCCATTGGTTTCAATGGGAAACACGTTTCTTCTTTGTGGTCTTTGTACTGCGAAACCTCCGGGCTCCGTGCCCGCGCCGGGTCTTTTGGCACTAAGTTCTCGGTGTCTTCTCGAGGAAGTGGGGCACGCGTTTACCAATACCAATCCTCGTGGGACCCTTCTGTCACAAGAGCTGCCCATTCATTCCTACTCTCTGCTTCCTGCCATTTAATTTTAATTTTTTTAATTTGTTCTTCAGATGTTTGCCCCACCCCTCCGCAAGCGGGCTCAGGGCGGATCACAACCAAACAGAGTCGGAGACTCGTTACAGTAAAATTACATTACATTAAAACCATTAAAACAGTAAAATTCAGAGGTAACAGCAAATTACATTTAAAAAGACCGTTAGTGTGATATAGATGGAGTCAGAACGTTTCAGTAAATTGGGAGCTAAAGCCGGGAGGCCCGCTAAGATGGACGTCTGCCACCTCACCCGTAGGCCCTGGTGGAAGAGCTCCATTTTGCAAGCCCTGCGGAATGGCAAAAGGTCCGGCAAGGCCCTGTTCTCCAGTGGGAGCTGATTCCACCAGGTTGGGGCCAGGGCAGAGAAGGCCCTGGTCGAGGCTAGGCGTATGTCCTTTGGGCCGGGGGACGACCAGTAGCGGTTAATCCAGCGAGCACAAGGCTCCATGAGGGACATTTAACTGACTTGTAATCCGCAAGAGGACCCATCCCATCTTATCCTGTGACTGCTAAGCTTATTGAGGAGTCTTTCGTGAGGTATCTTGTCAAAAGCCTTTTGGAAGTCCAATAATGCGATGTTTTATTGGATCGCCCTCATCCACATATTTGTTAAGACACTCAAAGAACTCTAAGGAGTTGGCAAGGCAGGGCCTTCCTTCGCAGAAGCCGTGCTGATTTCCCCCCCAGCAGGCTCTGCTTTCCTATGTGCCCAATGATTTTATCATTAATAACACTTCCTGCTAGTTTACTTGGGACAGATGTTAGACTTGCATCTGTTTTCTGGAGACAAAGATCAGGTGGGAATGTATCCCCTGCCATGTTGACTTGGGGGCTGGGGCTGAGTGTGTCTTGTCTTCCAGGTACACCGGTTCGACTCCTTCACCCCCGCCGGGATCGCACTACACCTCTCCTTCAGAGAACATGTGGAACACGGGCGCCACCTACAACATGAACACAGGGATGGGCGTTGCCGGTATTGTACTTTCCTGTTTGTTACTCCTGGGCAGAGCTGGTCCTCATTCCCCCAGCCACTGCGGGGTCGGAGCTGGGGAATAGTTGAGGACTTTTGGAGCCCTGTAGACCAGAGGACTCGAACCTTTACCCTCCACTCGAACCTTCTTGTGGTGGTTCGGCTTTGGTGCTTCCTGTGTGGAAAGAGAAGGCCTGTGACAGTCCGCTGGCTTTACTTGGCACTGGTTTCTTGAGCTGGAAGCCCGGGGCACCCCTTGATCTGTGTGTCCAGAATTGTCTTCTGGGTGGCCCTGCAGGCGACTTCGTGGCCTTGTCCCCTTTGGAGGGAGGGGCTTTCTGACGACCCCAGGGTCTTCGTAACCTACGAAGGTAACAAGTATGCGAAAATGTTGAGTAGCTGCCCTGGCTCAGAGATGATACGGAGTGCATTCCTCTTCCAAGGAGCGGCCCCCACTGACACTACTGCTTTTGGTTTAGTTAATTGTGGGTTGTAAATGGAGCATGGCGCCTACTATTTTTTTTGCCCTGTGTATTGATCACCGTAACTACTACAGCATGCCGGCTCTCACGCGGTGGCTGCTGTAGTCATGGAACTTACACTGGGATCCCCAAAGTCTGTCCTCCTTTTCTGAGGAAGTTGGAGCTGCGGCCTTACCTGTGTAGGCGGATGGGCATGTCGCAGTTAGAGCGTGGCACTGGACCCAGGTTCGAATCCCTCTCTGCCCCGGCAGCTGGCTTGGTGACCTGGGGCCAGCCACCGGCTCTCAGCCTCACCTCCCTCACAGAGTTGTCGTGAGGATGAATCGGACGGGAGAACAGCGCGAGCCGCTTTGGTTTCCCCACTGGGGGGAAGGTGGGATGGAAGCGAAGTAGATCCTGATAAATAGCCACGCAGCAGGGAAGGGGAGAGGGCCAGGCGGGAAAGTAGCGCAGCACGGCCAAGGTTTGTGCTCTCACAGCAGCATCTGGCCGGGATCACGTCTGCATAGACAAACTACCCGTCTCCTCCGGAGCGTTCAACACACCCAGGGGCACACCATTCCCTCAGGTGCTAGTGTGTCTGGCAAGCAAGGGCGTGACATTTTCAACAGTCACAAAAATCTGGGCAGAGCCCTCAAGTGGGTGTGCACGCGTGTATGCGGGCATGCATGCATCTCCAGGTGTCTTCCCGCATTTGTCTTCTTCGTGTCTCACGCTTCTCCCTTGTGCCGCAGGGATGCCCACGGCCTATGACCTCAGCAGTGTGATTTCCGGCGGCACCAACGTGGGCCACAACAACCTTATTCCTCTAGGTGAGTTTGCCCGCCTCGTGGAGCAGTCAGTGTCTCGATGGGAGCATCCCAAGAAGCACGAGGGGTCAACAGCCGAGGTGCCCCGTTCCACGTGGCCGGTATTATGGGTGGCGCCTCGGGCTCTCTGGGCTTGTCAGGGGGAGGGCGGGCCTTTGAAAGATTGACATGCCCTGCTTCATCCAAGTGCCTGACCCCCCCCCCCAATGCTCAGTGGCCCCCCCCTCAGGCACACAGTGGTCTTCTTGCTGTCTCCCCTCGAGGTTATGGAGTTTACTATATTATCCCTGTGTTATGTGGGAGGAAGGGACCCTTGCGGGTAGACAGTCATGCTAGCACTAGGAAACGGGTTGAAAGGCTGACATCTTGCATTCAGCTCTGCTTTGTGAGCATGTCCCCTGATTTGGACGCCAGTTTTCAAAAACAGCTCACTAGCTCATCTGAACGCAACGTGCCGACCGTACTTCACGCAGGTTAGTTTTGCTTGCAGCGTAGCTCCTCTGGGAGAAATCGTGACATGACACAGTTGTTGCATATCCCGTCTTCTACAGCCAGCGGCCCGTGTGCTGGCATTTATTTATTCCGTCCACTCTTACCCCACCCTCCCCGCCGAAGCAGGCTCAGGGCCGCTTACATAAAACCAATAAAACCATTCGTTTCAATATAAAATTAGACAATAAAATTAGACCATCAGTTAAAAACCGTAATATATATATATCGTTGGCGGCACAGTGTAATAAAGTGCAGCTAGAGCATGTTCCACAGCGCAACCATTTTAAATAACTTCTGGTAGCAGATCAGCACCGGCTCAGTCGATGGGTGCGGCTCCTACTGGAATGCCTGTCGAAAAAGCTCCGTTTTCACGGCCCTGCGGAATTGCTGGCGGTCCCGCAGGGTCCTGATCTCACCAGGGAGCTCATTCCAGTACATCGGTGCCACCAGGGAGAAAGCCCTGTTCCTGGTCGATATCAACCTGGCATCCTCAGGACCAGGGAGTGCCAGGCGGTTTTGTGTTCCTGACTGCAGTGCTCTCTGGGGAACACACGGGGAAAGGCGGTCCCCCAGGTAGCCAGGTCCCTGACCATAAAGGGCTTTAAAGGTCAAAACCTGCACCTTGAAGCAAATCCAGTATGCTGTTGGCAGTGCATGCACTGACGCTCAGAACTCTGACAATCATTCTTGACTGTGGAGGGAAGAGAATGGATTCCTATCCCCAGAATGCCCTTGGTGTGTTGACTTGTGTAGCAGGACCAGCCAAATGCCGTTCAAGCCAATTTATATTCTAGGACCAAAAAAACCCCTTCGGTATAAGAGTGGGGCCGAGGTGCTTGGCGATTCATTCCCAGCTCAGAAAGTGCGGCCCTTGTAAGCGAAGGGGCTGGCCGTAACTTCCATGCGGCGGGAGTCAGCTGTGAGCGCGTTCTGCAGTCTGCCGTATTGTGAGCGCATTCTGCTGTCTGCCTTAGCACTCCCATGCTTCCTCTTGGCCTTTCAGTTCCAATCCTCCGCAGCACCGACACCAACACCGAAAGGACTCGCCTGTCTGCCCATGCTCACAGATATAGTGTTAAGTAATTCAAGGCGTATCCAGGCCCTTAGCCAGGACTTTGTGGCTTGTGGGGCAGATTTTTTGCCAGGTGGGGCTGAAGTTCTCAGTGCAGAAGGAAAAGCCATTGAGCCAATAGAAAGCTGTTACCAGGTTAGATCTCTAAACTGCAAGCTGTCAACCGCTTTAGACAACAGTTCTCAGCTGCTGCAAGTTAATTATGTCTGCCAGCAGGTGGGGGGGGGGTGATGACTTCTACAGTCAACAACAACAATAACAACAATAACAATACCTTTATTGGCATGAAAACGATACAATGCACCTGGCGATATACCACAAAATAGCCAGGTAAAGCAAGATTTCCAGTCCAACCTAATACAAGGCTCTCCTCCTAGAGACCTCATATAAAAAACTTGCTACAGTCTCAAGAATCTCAGCTCTCTGGGATGACAACAAGGTATCAATAATGAACTCCTCGGATTGATCCCGGAGGGGGGCGATCACCGCTTCAGTATAAGCGAGACGAATATCGTTATGAAAACTACAGTGTAAAAGCACATGACCACATGGGCAAAATCTCTCTATGTAGGGGATTTTTTTGAATCTTCCCGAAAGTACAGCTGAGGGCAAGACGTCAAACCGAGCTAGCATAAAAGCCCTACGGAGGTGGGGCTGAAACAAAGTAGTCAGGTAACCTGTGGAGATGTGACTAAAGGAAAGTCCCAAACTCAAAGGGGAACAATGTCTATGCGCAAGCCTTCTCAGCTCTTGCCCCTCTATCTCCAGGAGTCTTTGTTTAAGTAAATAGAAAGCTTTCTGCTCAGGCAAGGGTAACAGATCATCAAACTTGCAGCCCATTGCAGAGATTTTTTTCTCTATGACTTCTACAGTCAAGAAAGCGAACACTTGGGCAGAAAAACTCTCGTCCAGGAGACCAGTTTCTTGACACTGAGTTAGAAGGGATCCTAGAGGTCACCTACTCCAACCCCCTTGCTCAGTGCGGGAATTAGTCAACTACAGCAGCCCGCTCTGCTTAAAGGAGCGCACACCTTTAAAAAAACGTTTAAAATTGATCGAAAAAAGCATTTGCAGGATAAATTCTTGTGGAGCTGTGTCTTTAAGAAAGGGGGCAGAGCCCCCCAAAGCCCCACTGTAACTTCGGGCCTGGGCGTATCCAAAGTCTGATGAGAACTTCCAGCGCACAAAAACTTCTCCGTCTGTTTGCCTGGAGAGAATTCTTGCTCTCCACAAGCCGACTGCCGACTTTGCAAACCTGTTTGGAAACGGAACGGATCCAAGGGCCCCTTCCACCCTCTGGATGTCCACGGACTGGAACGGTTGACGGTCAGAAGGGTTGATCAGTGCTGGTGGCCACTCCTGTGCCCAGTTGCCGTGGACGTGGTGGGGGCGGGGATGCGGAAACAAACGAGCACAGGCACTCAGAGGCTTTAGGGGAGGGACTGGGCTTGTCTTTCGGTGCTGCCAGGGTCTGAAAACAGAAGCAGGGAGAGGAAACTTACCTGCGGCCGTTTGTTGATGAACGGCCGTACAAGTTCCACACCTCCGCAAAGCTTGGTTTGGGAACAATGAGGTTTGCTCGCTCCCGGTCTTCCACTGTCGGAAGAAACTGATCACTAGCTGTGCTTGCCCCGACTGCGAAGCCGGCAACCAGCTTCCTTGGCCTCTCTGCATCCACTTGCTGGGGAGGTTAGGAAGCTACCAGGCCTGCACGCGTGTCCTTGTGGAAGACAGAAGACAGGGCAGCCCTGCCCAGAGTTTCATTCTCTTGCTCAGGTGTGGGGAGCCCAGGGTTCCACACAAGCAGGGGCTGCGCCTCGCAGACTTACACCTCTCGAGCAGCAATCTCCGGCTTTTCCAGACCCAGGGATGGATCCAACTACAGACAGCAATTGTTCTGCCTCCCCAGGCATCCTGAAATGCCCTCCCCTGGTCGGGACACTTTAGGTTGCTATGGGAGGGTGAGGTGGAAAAAGGTCACTCTGGGCACAGAAGTATTTGCATACAATATCGGGAGAAGGGGTGGTGTGACTTGGTGGCAGAGCATCTGCTTGGCATGTGGGAGGTCCCAGGTTCAGTTCCCCCTCCGGCACCTCCAGTTAAAAGGATCGGGTAGGAGGTGGTGGGTGAGACCCCTGGCTGAGACCTTGCCAGTCTGAGTAGGCAACGCTGACCTTGACAGACCTCTAGCCTGATTCGGTACAAGGCAGTTTCATGTAAAAACATTAGTCCAAATTCAAGCCCCACGTTCAGCCCCTACACAGCAGCGTGAACCCCACTGATCTACAACCACGTGACATCACAATCGTGTAAGAAGACGGGGGGCATACTGGCGTTATGACCTGCCAGAAGAGTGAGCCACAGACCAAGGAAGCTGAGGCAGGGGACAGAAACCAGGGAGTAGGATGAACGAGCGTTGGAGGAACCCTCTCCGGCACAACAGAGTGGCCTCAGCTGGCTGTCGTGCCGCTCCTCTCTGTGCACGGGCAGCGAGGAACAGAAGGCGTGGCGCCTCTGCTGTCTCTGCGCCCCCGTCCGAGCAGCACTGATGAGGACGTATTTGTAGTCCTTGGGGGTTCCTCTCCAGGCTCACAAGCCTGGCTGGATTGCAGGGGATCTTTAAACAGTGCAGTGACAGGCAGAAACGTGGACCGTCCGACACAGCTTGAATTATTACCCAGTCGCATGCCACGTTTCTATGAAGACCTGCAGTACCAAGGTTAATCCAGTACTGTCTCTCTTTTTGAACTCCCCCCCAGTGCAACAGAAAATGATAATCTTGAAGTATTGCTGCAGTGCAATAATGCTAACCTGCATAACAACAACAACAACATGAATGAATGAATGAATGAATGAATGGATGGAAGTTCTTCTTATCAATTTCTGTGACGAAAATAACGAACACAATGAGTTGGCTAGTTCTCACCCGCTCAGACCATTTAGGCTAGGAGTCTTTGAGCAGCCGTCTTCCCTTCTCAGACAAGAGGGAGAGAAGCAGGGCTCATTTCGTAGCAGGAGCTCCTCTGCCTATTAGGTCGCACCCCCTTTATGTAGCCAATCCTCCAAGAGTTTACAGTAGCCCCTGTAAGGTGAGCTCTGTAAGCTCTTGGAGGATTGGCTACATTAGGGGTGTGCGGCCTACTAGGCAAAGGAGCTCCTGCTACGAAACGAGTCCTGGGGAAAATACAGTTGGCAGAAACACAGAGAATAACCATCACAGAGAGAAAACAAATCTTGTCTTGTGGATTTATGTGTCCTCTAAGGTGCAGCCCTTCTCCTCTAATCAGTGATGTCATGTTAATATCCAGCCAAAGCACAAATCCTTCCATATTGCAGTGGGTAGTTGTAGATACCGTCCAGATCTCCCCAGAAAGTTCTGAATAGACGTACGCCAGCCCGTGACATTTGCCAGCTAATTTCACCATCTTGCTTATCCACTCCCTATATCTTGTCGTTTTCCAAAAACATAAATCATATATACGCATGTTGGCCAGAGTGGAAACTCTCTTCCGGTCTGCTCTGAAAGCCCCTAATATCTTGAACTGGGAGACGGTTCCGACCAATGCTGCCTCTAAGCTGTGTAGTCTTGTGAGCAAAAGTTCTGCTTTGTGAGCTACTGGCATTAAAGTCGTGAAGGAGCAGTTTGGCTGACGCATACGTTTGTTTGCTCTGGAGCCACATCCTTCCTGAGCTGAGACAAAAAATGTGTGAGCCGGAAGCTAGAAAACTGTGGACTAGCTCGCACTTAACTCAGCTTAGAGGGAACACCGTTGGAAACTCTTTTCCTGTCTGCTCTAAAAGCCCCTAATAATCTCAAATTGGGAGATGGTTCAGTGGCAACCTTCTTCATGTCTGCTCTAAAAAGCCCCTAATCTCTTGAATTGGGAGATCCAACGTTCCCTCTAAGCCCTGGAGTCTTGTGAGCAACAATCCTACTTTGTGAGCTACTGTCATTAAAATTGTGAGCATGCGATTTGGCTGCTGCATAAATTAGTGCGCTCTGGAGCTGTCCTTCCTGAGCTAAAGCAAAAATGTGTGAGCCGGAGGCTAAAAAACTGTGAGCTAGCTCACACTAACTCAGCTTAGAGGGAACCCTGGTTCTGACTGCTGGGGGTTGGCAGATTCCTGTCCCCAGCGTATCCCAATTTCCCCCCAGTCAGCCGGCATCCTTCAGGCTGGCCACTTCCGTTTACCGCTGAAACCAAATTGAACCTGTTCCGGACCGTCCAGAGTTCCTCGGCTGAGGACAGCTTGCCTGTAACAAAGCCTTAGCAAAAATATCAGAGAAGGCGGAAGATGCCCGAAGATGATATCGGTGTCATATGTTCTGACTCGTTCCTTTTCCACGCACAACTGTTAGTGAACGTGATCCTCGTATCTGCTTCTGTGCGTTCGCTGGACAGGGCCTTTCTCTGGCCACGACTGCGTTCTGTTTTGTATCGGTAACAAGTTTTGCCAGCTTCGCGCAGGAGCAGTGACATTTGTGAAGCACAGTGACATCTGTGAAGTTTCACTGTGGCTCTTGACTTCCATGGCATAGCTAAAAATTCAGGGAATACTTTTTTGGAGGAACTTGGAAGTTTATGTCCCGTAAAGGTCCTTTGGTCTTGGAACCCTTACAAGGAAAGAGAGGTGAGCACTGCTGTGCTTTCAGCTCTGCTCTTGTCCAAGACCCACTTAGCATTTCCTGAGAAGGCGGACCTTCTTTGCAACCCTGTTATAGGCAAGGAAAAGGATAGTCTTGGCTTCCCCATGGTTAGTTGGTGGAAAGTGTGAAAGACGTCTCTCAGGAAGCCGATATCAGCCACACATCTAAAGCACATGGATGGACAGATGCTGTGCACACTAGACTCTACTTTCTGGCACACAGGCTTCATATTTCTACTCTACTCTATAAGGAGACAGGATGAGAAGTTGATAGATCATTGAACTAAACAATGAAGGTGGTAGATTGAGCAGCTGAGGCTGAAAGAAAAGCAGTGATGGAACATACCGGAGACCTGGCACCTGGTCATGGTATTCCAGCCCAGGCTGCAGGAGTTGTGTTCTGCCTGTGGGTCGTGATTATGTCAGTGGAGAGGCGCATGCAAGCCTGTGGGATTGTTCCTCCCTGTGGCCTGTACCTCAGTTTGTTACTTGGTCCCAGTGAGGTGGAGAAGTGTGTCCTATTCAGAAACAGAAGGTGCAACGTGTAGGGAGTGATGGTTTGTGTTGCAGAAGGGCGTGTGTGTATGTGGGGGAGTTAGAATATCAGTTCTGCTCCTGGAGAGCAAACTGAGAACCTGAACATCAAGAATAGCTTCTGGATCCTGGTTGAGGGCAAGTTTGAGTTAGGAATGACCATTGATGGGCGCCATGGAGATGAGCAGGCACCGATTGTAGAGCGTGAGAAGGTCATGGTCGCTAGAACCAAAGGCAGCAGGCAGCACCGAATGTCGTGGCCTATCTTTCTCTTGGGTTTTCGTGGGATATATGGAGCAGGTGTGAGGCTTCTGCCCTATGTAGTCAAGGATCAGACCTTTGTTGATGAAACAGAGTTCTTTATTCCCTATTACTACATTACAGGTCCTCGGATCATTGTTAGAGATAAAGTATACAATAGAAGCAGGATTAATATACCCTCCAGTACAATTTGAATTTCCCATAGGTAACCAATCACAGAAAAGGGAAAACCGCGGGCTAAAGGTCCTCTGACCGTTTTGCTTCCCACAGGGAAAAGGTGAAGTGTGAAGCTGTAAATTTCCCTTCTTAACTGGGGCTCCTCAGATGTGTCCATTTCGTGCATAACAAATAGCCCGCCAAGGTCTTCACACACCGATAAGAAAAGTTCTGTGTCTCCGCCGGCAGGGAGGAAAGGAATGCGGAGGGGGAGAGGGGTGAGAGGCCGATTGTTCTCAGGTCGCCACTCTCCTGGACCAAATGGTTACATTGACCAGATCCCTTGTTAGCCATAAACAGAGGGCAATAAACCAGAGTCAAATGGAACATGATACATAGTAAATGAGATAGCAGGATGTTACAGCGGAACTGGATAAGTGGGTTACATATGTGGGGATTATACAAAGTACAAAAGCAAACCTTTGTTAGAATCCTTAGATTCTGACAGCAGGGCTGGAATTTTTGTGTCTGGAGTCAGAGTTAATTCAGGGGACCGAACTACAAATCCCACGACTGCCATCACCCCTTCCCTGGCAACTTCCTGGAGCGCATAAGTCTTTTAGTTTTTCTTTCCAAAGATAGGAAGAAGTCCTTTCTCACAACTGATAAGAGCACTATTTTGAGCTGTTTACCACTCGGGAGTACTCTGGTTGGGCATCCAGGCTGAGTTTTGGTTCCGCTGTTCTTCCGCCGAACTGGGTTTGGGAGTCAGATTGGTTTTGGCCTCCCACTCAGGAGGTTCACGGCCCATACCTTGCCTAACTTGTTCCATCAGCTGCAGGGTCTCGTTAGCCTTGACAATTGAGTTTACGTGGCGGAGTGCAGAGACTGGGGCCTATTTGAGCATTATTTCTTTCTTCCCAAGCAGCCAGCACGGGGATTGTCAACCATACCCATTCCCGGATGGGATCCATCATGAGCACAGGGATTGTCCAAGGTAAACCCGCCCCGCCCCGGCCCCACTTGAAGCGAGGGGGAGAGGAGTTTGTGTGCATGGCTGGCTGTGGTGGTCGCAGGCACCTTGCTGGGATGGAGGAAGGAATGTCAATTTTTGGGGCTGACGGTATCCTAGAAGCCGAAACGAGGGTTGAAATTCCCGCCCCCCAAATGCAAGAGTTGCAAGTGCCAAGTATCCGCAGCAAGCAACGTTTCTGGTATTTTAAAAAATCAGTTCGTGTCGAGATTTGGCGGTGCCCTTTCAGCAGCTGAAGACGGGTTATCTTAGTGACTTAGTGCGGCAGGAGCTTTCCCAGGCCAGACCCTAGAGCCTGTGATGGATTACGTGGATGGAGAAGGTGATGTGGTGTGCCTCCCGTGTACATTTCCCATTCATTTGGCTGCGCTCACCAGCTCCTCCGCCATCTCCAGGCATCAAAGAGTGGCAGACTCTTGCCTTTGGGAGCTCCTTCTGCAATAAGACCAAGGCCTCGGGTGCCACTGCACTTCAGCTCTCTTGATTTTGTTAACTTGTCACGGATGTGCATGACTATCCACGCATAAGAAATCTGACACAGAAATCTATTGTCGAAACGTATTTACAGATAGGATATCCAAACACGAAGGAGTTTTTGAATTCTGCAATTTTTTTAAAAAAGAATTACCGCATTTTTCGCTCCACAAGGCGCACCTGACCGTAAGACACACCTAGCTCTGCTCGGGGCCGTGGCTTGGGAAAGGTGAGGGGGGTTTAAGACGCACACGCTTCCCCCCCCCCCCCACTTTTTTTGGGAGAAAAAGTGAGTCTTATGGGGCAAAAAATACGGTAGTTCCTGCCGCTTCCGCCTGTGGCGGGAAACTGATGACTCTCTTCTCCTCTGCAGGCTCGTCTAGTGGTCAGAGTGGAGGAACATCGAGCTCCCACTATCCCGTCAACAGTCAGTTCACTATGGGGGGCCCGGCGATTTCGATGGCCTCGCCCATGTCCATCACCACCAACACAATGCATTATGGGAGCTAAGAGACCCTCACTCCTGATCTCTGAACTCTCACAGCACCGGGAAACCAAATGAAGAAGAAACGTCTAATCTCCCTGCCCATCCGCCTGCTGCGCCTCAACAGTTTGGCAGTCACCTCTCTGGATATCTGTTCTCTCACCCGACTCCCGTTAGGCTTGCCAGAGATGTCCTTACCCTTGTACGATAGAAGACACCCCCCCGTGGCCCTTTGATAGTGGACTTGTACACTTTTTTAAAAACGAGACTCGGAAGCTTCAACACGCTCAACCATGACTTTTTAAGTCCCCGTGCTCACTGTGTCTTAACGACCAGTCGCGTTGCTAACGGAACGAGCCTTCGGCCTTCGACGCCCGGTCAGCCGTAGGCGCAGGTTGTAGGAGCGGAACTGCAGCGGGGCCTTTGGCAGTATTTTGAGCAGCTCAGCTGTGGCAACCTGAGCCTTTAGTCTCGTGCCCGGCGTTTTGAAAGATTTGGGGGGGGGCGGCGGCGGCAGCTAGCTGTAGAACGGGCACAGGTGAACAAACGTCCGGCTGCACGCCCTTGATTTCTTACCCGCCCCAACTTCTGGGCTAGTGTTTACTGCTTTAATAAGACTTAGGAGGTGTCCCTCCCGTAGCGGGGAAATGGGCCCCTCCTGGATGTATGGTGAGGTTCTCACTGCTGTAGGTCTTGAGTCTTTGGAAGCGCATCCAAGGGGAGGCGCATCGTGGCGGCGCAAGCATCTAGTCAGCAGGTCTGATCAATGTTTGTCTCTGAGGAAACCTTGCTGTAGCATCAAAAGGATAAAAAAAAAAATTAAGAACACGAATGTACCAAAAAAAAAAAAAAAAAAAGGTCGCCGGCTGAAAGTGGAATGGATGGTGTCTTGGTTTCCTGTTGCTCGTCTGGATGGGCTGCTCGGTGGTGGCCCCTCCATCATCTGATGTGTGTCCTCCAGGCTGTTCCAGCTGCTGCTGCCTCTGGCCCCTCTCCCCTCACCTGAGCAGGCAGTGGGGACTGGGTAGCTAGTGGCTGATGACATAGACTGACTTTGCCCTCTGCACTAGCCACCAGGGACTCTAGCGTAGATTGTTCTGGCTTCTGTTATGGAGAAGCCCCCGTTCCTTTGTAGTCTTTGTATGTGTAGCCTGTAGCCCTTTACAGTATTTCTTCCCCCCCCCTCCCCTTTTCAAGAGCCACTAGCTGGCATTTTTGAAAGGACTTGGCAGGGACCCTTTTTGATGGAGAGAGGAAAGTGTGGGTTTACTTTGGCGGTTTCTTTTGCCTCCCAGCGTCGGGCTTGCAGGGATGATGTGTGGGGAGGAGGGAGGGGACGTTTACACAGAATCCCCCTAAGTAGCTGAATTGTGTGGGGTCTGCGCAGAGCCAATTGTGAAGTCTTGGATGATCAATGATTTTGTGACTGTTAAAATAAAACTGGGAGGGTTTTGAAGCTTTGTTTTCAGTGCCTGGTTCCCCCCCCACCCCACCCCCACCCCAGGTCTTGGATTCAAACACCCACAGGAGCCCTCGCGGTTTTCTCAGTTTCTCTTCAAGCCAAGCCTCTGTGCAGCAGTGCCCTTGAAAAGACCCTCTAGCCTTGGGCAGCCGCTGTCGTCGCTCCCAGTTTCGAAGTGGTCAGGAGCACTGACTCTAATCTGGGAAAACCGGGTTTGATTCCCCACTTCTCCACATGCATCTGCTGGTGTGGCCTTGAGTCAGTCACAAGTTCTCTCAGGAGCAGTCCTCGAGAGAGCGAGCTCTCTCAGCCCCACCTACAGGGTGTCTCTTGTGGGGAGGGGGAGGGAAAGGAGATTTTAAGCGAAGGGCAAGGTATAAATCCAATCTCTTTTTCTTCTCTTCTTCTCCCTCTGCCCGCTCTTCTCAGAGGCTTCCTGCGGAACTTTCTGCTCCAGGAAGCCCTTCAGAATTCTGCCAGTAGGCAAGGGCACAGACTGGCTTGTTCCTTTTCCTTTCGAGTTCCGACAAGATTCTGCCGTCACCTTCCGGGGATGAGGCCGGGCAGCTCGGATGAAAGAGAGCGGTTAGCGCTGCCGCACGAAGTCTGAGTCCAGTGGCAACTTCAAGACCAACAAAGTTTCATTCAAGGTGTGAGCTTCCGTGTGCAAAGCACACTTCGTCAGACGATGAAATGGAATGACAGATCATAGTTGTATATATAGAGGGTGGCTTGTTCAATTAGCATGCAAAATAGTGAAGGGTGGTTTTTAACAGATAAAAAGAATAGACAAGCTGGGTTTCTGGGTGTCATCTGTTTGGGTTCAACTGCAGGAGAGGACAATATAGGTAATTAATCTGTCAGAACTGGAGACTGATGTACACAGTGAGAATTCAGTCATTTGATCCCATCCGTCTCCTTTCAAGCATGGAGGCAATTTAACGCATCTTGGCGGTGTGGAGTATTTTTCTTGTCCCCGGAATAGAGACTTACATCTAAATCCACCATCCCAAATTACATTCTTAATTGTTAAGAATTGGGAGCCAGTCTGGTGTAGTGGTTAAATGCGCGGGCTCTAATCTGGGAGAACCGGGTTTGATTCCCCACTCCTCCACTTGCACCTGGCTGGATGACCTTGGGCAAGCCATAGCTCTGTATGAGCTATTCCCTCAAGGACAGCTTGGGAAAGAGCTCTCTCAGCCCCACCTACCTCACAGGGTGTCTGTTGTGGGGAGGGGAAGGGAAAGGAGTTTGTAAGCCGCTCTGAGACTCCAAGTGAGTGAAGGGCAGGATATAAATCCAATCTCTTCTCTTCTTCTTAAGGGTAGTAAACTGAAATTTTTAAAAAGTAACTTTTTGCTTCACTAAAACATGGAGTGAACCGACAGAATCCTTTTCCATTTCACGGTCTGACAAAGTGTGCACGCACACGAGAGCTCACACCCCCTGAATAAAACTTTTGTTGGTCTTGAAGGTGCCCTTCTGGGCTCTAACTTTGCCCAGCTTGATCGGTCAGAGCTGTCGTCTTTCTTGTCTTGTTGAGAAGGGCGGGGAAATCGCCGGCTTGCTGTCAGAAGGTGGGCAGTTTTATCTGAATCAGCTTTGCACAGACAGTGCACAGACAGTGATTACACCAGCGGCCCTGATCACGGTCATTCCAAGAGCTTCTCGGCGAGGACGGTTGCCTTTATAGATTTCTTTTTAAAATATTATTTTCTTTCAAAAAAAAAAAGAAAGAAAGAAAGGAAAGAAAGCAGGGGGGAGGAGAAACCCAGACACTAATTTTTTAGAAGAGAAAACAAAAATCCAGACAGAGTGGAAATAAAAATACAACAACAGTGGTGGTAGTTCTACACGTTAAGCTTCTATAAAAGGTTTCCAGATACCTAAAAAATATGTCCAGATGCAGTTTTCCTCTATGTGGCCTGCATTCAAATATCGATCAAGTTGCAAGGTCCTCGATTCGCTGTTGGGCATTTCTCTCTCCAGCGTTGTGACACAAGTTGTTCAACTGTACTAATGGCACGGAGGGTCCGTTTTAATTGACCATCGGTTAGCCTCCAAGTTTGCGGGAGAGGTGCCTTCACAGATGTTAGTCCCCCCTGCCCTTAGTTTAGGGTCTACATATCCCTGCCTGGAGTGTCTGTTCAACCCATCAGAATCCTACAGTTAGCAAAAAGTTGGCACAACAGTCACCTTTTTTTTAAAAAGTGTGTTCGGTTACACAGAAGGATGTACACTACAGGACATTGTACAACCAGGAAATGACGGGACATTGCCAATCAAGTGGCCATCCCAAGCACTTCCTCCTTCCAATTTGCACCACTTCCGTTCTTTGCCAGGCCACGAATATCACCACAAACCAGATCTTAACAAAAGATGGGAAGACGACGTGGAAAGCTGGGATGTGATGGAAGGCAATGTTTCGGCACCAAGCTGTGGTCTGGATTCGCCGTAGTGCAAACAGAAGTGATGACCACGCTAGTTGTTTGCCCGAGTTTGGATGCTGTGGTGGTGCTTTAAAACAAATCCCAACTGCTTTCTGCAATCCCGTGTCTCCTCCACATCACTGCCCCAGGCCTCTCCTTATATGAAGGAGCCTCTGGCTGTTGTCACCATTCCAACAGCTCCTGATGATCTGAAGAGGCATTTGACACATTTTCAGGATGAGCTCCGTTCCTGATCGTAGAATCATAAAGTTGCATGTGACTTCCAGGGTCAGGTAGGTAAATAGGTAAGTTTATCGTATATGGCCATTACAATGTAAAATACACACATTATAAAATTCAAGAATACTATTCTAAAACAAAGCCTTCAAAATAAGACTATTACACAGAAGAGAGTGTGTCACAGGACGTTTCAGAAGGGCAGTGCAACCAGGAAATGTCGCGGCATTACCAATTATTATTAATCATCAAATCTCTACCCCGCCCTCCCGGCCAGAGTAGGCTCAGGGCGGCTTACATCAAATAGCGTAAAATTACAAGAGTATAAGTTAAATTAAACAATGCCAATTAAACACACAGTTTTAAAACCATAAAACATAATAAAGTGCTGGTATTGATTTCACAGCGGTGTTGTTACTTAGTTCTCGGATCTCGCAGTCAGCGCCTTGGTCTTTGTGGGTCATCTTAGGCTTAGGTCAGCGCAGGCTGCAGGGAGAAGTCCCAGGGATGCAGGGCTCACCAACCACAGGCTCTTAGTTGTTAACGGTGGCCATCCCAGTCACATCTTGCTGGTGAGTGTGAAGTTCTCTGGCTGGCAGAAGGGTGAGAGAGCGACCGCCTCGATGGAGAATTCCAACCCCTGCGTGGCCCAGCACTGGGCTCCTGACCTCACATCCTCTTTGCAAGCTGGGAGGGGCAGGGACTCTTGTACCTCGTGAACTGACTGACTTTAATGGCTGTGCTCTGTTCCCACGGTGTCAGGTAATCCTGCCAATCTCCAGGACGGGAGATGGGATTTACTGGGCTGGGCGAGACAACTCCACTTCTCCCCCCTCCTCCCGCTGGAATGTACTCCCTTCCCTCCGCTTGCTGGCTTCACAGGGTTGTTATCTCTGTTCAAGGCTACTGGTAACTTCTCACAGACATGTTTAGTGTTTTTAGCTTCTTTTGCAGGGGTCGTCTATTAATACCTTTCCACTCTTTAGCCTGGGAAAGCTTTTAGGCAGGATTCGTCCCGGGGTGGGGACTGGGAAGCCGTGTGACAGTACACATTTGAAATCACTTTATCTGCCCTAACACTATTGTTCCAATCCATTAGTAACTCAATAAGTGTACCCTGAAGAAATTCCCCCAATAAAGTAAGTCTTGGTTAAGATCCTTTAGTTGACACTCAGGCGGGCGGCACTTGGGGGGCCTGGCGGCCCGGCTCCTCCAGCTCAGGTCCCTGTGAGTCAGCCGGTTCCCATGGGGCCACCGGCTCCTGTGCCCGCACAACCGGTGCCGGCAGGACCCCTTGTGCCAGTAGATCGTCAGCTGGTCCCACAAGAACCGCTGGCCGCGATGTTTGATGGGGACCCGGCAAAGCTACAATTTTTTATCATCGAAGCCGGTTCCTGCAAACCTGGGGCCACTTCTTCCTGAATGAGGGCGACCAGGTGGGATATATCAGTTCCCAATTGCGAGAAGAAGCCACTGACTGGTACGTGAGTCTCCACAACCCCCCGGGGCCCGAACTAGATCGAGTTGAAGACTTCATGTGGGCTCTCCGGAGGCAGTATGAGGACCCGATGACCAGATGAGGAGGCTCACCCAAGGACAAGGCTTGGTATGTGAGTACACAGCAGCCTTCAAACGAATTGCAGCCAGAATAAGGGGGTGGCCTGAGGAAGTGTTGGTGGAAAATTACTGACAAGGGTTGAATCTGGACTTGTATGAGACTGTGTTACGTAATGTCAACCCTACCACTCTGGCGGCCTGGATTCAGGCCGCCGAAGAAGCTGAATCGTGCTTCACATTGATAAAGATGCGAGCTGAGACAGAGAGTCCCAAGTGATCGGGACCCTTGGCACAGAAGGCGAAGTCAAAGGGGCCCCTCAAAGACATCTATGAACTACGACTGAAGAAGGGGTTGTGCATGTGGTGTGGTGAAGCAGGGCACTATGCTTCATCCTGCCCCGATGCCACCCCGAAAACCCTACCTCCCGTCACCCACCGACCCCTGAAAGCGATTCAGGGATCCAAGCCACGAGCGTTGCAACTTGAGCCCGCTCCCGAGGAGGATAAGGTGGCGATCGTGGAACTTCCCTTGCTAGTGGGAAATGAGAAGGACCTGTGCTGAAGGGCGCGAAGCAACAGGTCCCCGTCCCCCCAGCACCAAAAGTGGTGAGCTCTCCTGCCCCTTTATTGTATGTTATTGTGTCAGTTGTTGCTCCCCAGACCGGAACTCATATGAGGGTAATGTCACGGGCTGGGTGCCAGTAGGTCAGGAGCCAAGTTGAAGTCCGAGACAGTCCAAGGTCAAGCCAAATCAGGAACAAGTCCAAAACACAAGCCGAAAGCAGAGTCAATCCAAGCTGAGGTTAGAGAGGGAAATTCACGAGCAAACCAGTCCAAGGAGTCAACCAAAAGCCGAAGTCAAACAGAGCCAAAGTCACGAGCCAGGGGGTCCAGAATCAAGCCAAAGTCAAACAGAGCCAAAGTCATGAGCCAGAGGGTCCAGAATCAAGCTGAAGTCAGACAGAGCCAGAGTCACGAGCCAGAAGGTCCAGAATCAGGTTTACCTGATGTGAGCCGAGCTGGTGCAGGGCTCAGCCAGAATGACTTGTTGCTAGCACAAGTTGTTGGTCTTTGTGCTGTGCCTAAATACCCAGCCATTTCCTGTGCTTGTTAGCAGCTGGCAGTGAGGTCCCGGCTCCCTCTAAAACTCAGGGCTGAGTGATCTGCGACTACGCATGCATGCCTCTTTTCTCCTAGCAGCTAAATCTTGCCTGGATCTAAATCTTAGCCGTTCCACCCGAGGAGGTGAATCAGATGGGCTTGAGCTTGGCTGTGGCTCAGCTACTGCTGGTGCTGGGGTAATGCCCTGAGAGGTGCTTGCTTGAGTCTCCTCTGGTTCAGATAGAGGCTCCTCTGGAGCTGGGGACTGATCCTCCATTGCACTTAGGTCCGCAGGAGGCACGTCTTCAGAGGCACTCCTGACACTATCCCCCCCAGGGCTCCCCCCATCCAAAGGGCTGGGTTTGGTCAGGTAGTCTGTATGTAACTGGCGGATGAGGTCTGGGGAATGGAGATGGCACACTGGTTCCCAGGACTGATCCTCGGGCCTGTAGCTTTCCCAATCCACCAAATACTGGAGGGTGCCATGATGGATACACGAGTCCAGGATCTGTCGTACCTCATACTCCTCCTGGTTATCCACAAGTACAGGTGGTGGTGGTGCAGGAGGTGTGGGAGGCAGGGGGTCCGGAGGCACGGCGGGGACCAGCAGGGAGCGGTGGAACATGGGGTAGATCCGCAGGTGCACCGGTAACTGGAGCCAGAAAGCAACGGGGTTAATCTGGGCTTCAGTGGGGTAGGGTCCGATGAATCGGGCATCCAGCTTGGGGGACTGGCCTGATCGCCACAGATACTGGGTCGACAACCAGATGCGATCTCCAACACTTAATGGAGGTCCTTCTTGCCGTTTTTGATCAGCAGCTCGTTTGTAGGCGTCCTTGGCCTGCTGCAGTTGGTCCTTTAGCAGAGCCTGTAGAGCGTGGAGTTCCTGAAAATGCTCATTGGCAGTGGGGACCTGGGTCAGTGGGCGTACTGCTGGGAAGTAGCGAGGGTGGTACCTGTAGATGGCGGCGAAGGGGGTGGTTTGTGTGGAGGAATGGATGATGTTTTAGGCGAACTCTGCCACTGCCAGCAAGCCCGACCAATTGTCCTGCTGGTAGCAAGCATAACACCTTAAGTACTGCACCAAGGTAGCATTCGTGCGCTCGGTCTGGCTGTCAGTTTGTGGGTGATTGGCAGTGGACAGATGCACCTGGGTCCCTAGACCAGAGTGCAGGGCTTGCCAGAACTGGGAGGAGAACTGGGGTCCGCGGTCTGAAATCACATGAGCCGGGAGACCGTGTAGGTGGAAGATGTTCTGTATGTACAGGCGGGCGGTCTCTTGGGCGGACGGGAACGAAATATGCCATTTTGGTAAACAGGTCTACCACCACCAGGATGCAAGTATGGCCATGAGACCAGGGAAGTTTGGAGATAAAGTCCATCAAGATGGTATCTCATGGCCCTGCAGGTGTGGGTAGCGGGTGTAGCAGCCCAAACATCCTTGGCGCATCTGCAAACTTTACGCGAGGTGACATACCAGCTTACATCCGAGCGGATCCGTGGCCACCAAAATTCCATTGCAAGTACAGAGTTTTGTGAAGTCCAAAGTGCCCGGCAGGCAGGACATCATGGGACAGACGGAGAACCTGCAACCGCAGAGGTCCTGGTGGCACGTACACACAGTCACGGTGCAACAGCAGTCCGTTGCATGCGGTGAAGTCCGAGGTTAGTCCCTGTTGCAGTTCCTGCAGACGCTGCTGTGCCCAAGGGTCCGATGCCTGACTGTCCCCAAAGATCCTCAGTGAGCAGGGCGGAAACGGTGGTGGCGGCAGGAAACACCGAGGGAGGCAAGATGGACATAGCAGGGGTTTTCTTGGTTGCAGCCGGTGAATATTCCAGCTTGCGTGAGAGAGCGTCTGCTTTTTGGTTCTGGGCGTGGAGGGTGTAAGTTATTTTGAAGTTGAACCAGGAGAAGAACAAGGACCAGCGAATTTGTCTCTGGTTCAGATTTTGGGTTGTCTGAAGGTGCTCCAGGTTTCGGTGGTCAGTGTGTACTGGATGGCGCGCTCCCTCTAGGTGATGTCTCCATACCTCAAAGGCCGTTTTGATGGGGAGTAACTCCCTCTCCCGGATGGTGAAGTTTCTCTCAGCCGCGGTTAGTTGGCGGGAGTAATAGGCGCAGGGCTGGAGAAGCTGGGATGAGTCATTGTGCTGGGACAAGATGGCTCTGAGGGCCACACCGGAGGCATTGGCTTCCACTGTGAAGGGCAGCTCGGGGTCCGAGTACCGGAGAAGTGGGCCGGTGGCAAAACAGGTCTTTAGCGTGGCAAAAGCTTGAGCGGCCTCCAGGGTCCAGCGAAACGGTTCCTTGGGTCGGAGGAGCTTAATGAGCGGCACGGTCAACTCAGCATACCTGGAGATGAATTTGCGGTAGTAGTTCGCGAAGCCAAGGAGGCGTTGAATGTCTTTGCGGTTCTGCAGGGTCTGCCACGTCAGAATGGCCTCTACCTTCTTGGGGTCCATGAGGATCTCCTTTGGGGACACGATGTGCCGAGGAACTCCACAGAGGACAGGTGGAAGGCACATTTTTCAAGCTTGGCACAGAGGCCATGGGAGTGAAGGTGTTGTAGGATTTGGCGCACATGCTCAATATGTTGCACCTCATTGTCCGAGTAGATCAACAGATCATCTAAATAAATGATCACGATGTGGTCTAGCAGGTCCCGGAACACGTTGTTCATGAAGTGTTGGAAGACGCTGGGGGCGTTGGTAAGGCCGAAGGGCATCACTAGGTACTTGTATTGTCCGTAGCGGGTCCCAAACGCTGTTTTCCACTCATCGCCTGCCCGAATCCTTACCAGGTTATAGGCTCCTTGGAGGTCGAGTTTGGTATATATCCGAGCCCCCTTGAGCCAGTCCAACAGTTCTGGGATCAGTGGCAAGGTCACAGATGGTGTTCTTGTTCAGTGCTCAGAAGTCATTGCACAGCTCTCCACTCTTCTTCTTGACAAAGAGCACAGGAGCAGAGAGTGGAGAGGTAGAGGGACGAATGAACCCCTGGGCAAGGTTCTTGTCCAAGAAATCCTGGAGAGCTGCCAGTTCTGGTTCTGACATGGGGTACAGATGTCTGGCAGACAGCGTGGCTCCAGGTTCCAAGTTAATGGCGCAATTGTAGGGTCGATGCGGAGGAAGGTTGTCAGGTTTGGCAAGTGGAAACATAGTCAGAAACGTCTTGTCACATGCGGGGCTACCAGAATTGTCTTTGTAAAAGGTTTAAAGTTTTTAAGTAGCCAAAATGCCCTGCTAGCTTGGACTCATGTGCTGAGTACATGATTTTTCCCCTTAGGGTTTTGGGGACGAACAGTTTTGTACCATGATACCAGCAACCGTTAGGATTCTTTGAAATGTTGTCAAGGTTGACCAAGGAGGCTTGCTCCTCCTGGCTGTAAGCTTTTGCACATTTTGAAATCCAGTCTGATGAGGTAGGTTCTGTTTCCACTTGCCAAACCTGTCTAATGTGCAAAAGGCGGGGGGGGGGGGAGACTCCAGGACTATTACAACCACTCGAGACCCCCTCACGGTCCTGGGAAACCATTTCCATGGATTTTATCACCGATCTCTCCCTGAGTAAAGGTAAAAGGGTCATCTGGGTGGTTGTAGACCTGTTCTCTAAGCAAGCCCATTTTATTCCGTTCAAACAACTTCCCACAGCTAAAGCTATGGTGAAAAGTTTCATGAGCAATATTATCGGTTTACATGGAATTCCAAAGAAAATTATCTCCGATAGGAGGACTCAGTTCATTGCCAACTTTTGGCGGGAGCTCCTAATCATCCTAGGAGTTGAATTAGATCTGAGCAGCGCTTACCACCCAGAAACTGATGGCCAAACCGAAAGAGTTAATCAAATCTTAGAACAATTCCTCCACTGCTATACCAATTACCAGCAGGATGATTGGGTAGAATTGTTACCTTTTGCTGAATATAGTTATAACAATGCTATACATTCCTCTATGGGGGAGTCTCCCTTCATGGCTACTGCCAGGTATGACAGTGTCCCGTTACCAACCCTAGATGCCGCCTCACCAAGCCCCAGCCGCCTCAGTGACTGGTGGAACTTCCTGCATGACTCCTGGCTGCTTATTGCCAAAACTTTAGAAGCGGCCAAAACTGACTATAAAAAATATGCAGACAAACGCAGGGACCTGGGCTGGAGTCTGGAAGAAGGGGAGTCTGTTTACTTATCGACCAAAAACATCAAAAGATTGCAACCCAGCCATAAATTGGGTTGGAAATATAGAGGACCTTTTAAAGTGAAAAAAAAGATTAATGCTGTCACATTTGAACTCGAACTTCCTAAGTCTCTCAAAAATGTTCACCCTGTTTTCCATTTCAGCCTACTGAAGAAGGGCCCTGGATTGAATTCGTGGAGACCTCATCATCCAGCTCCTCCTCCTCTGATGGGGGGGACCTCACTATGAGATAGATCAAATCCTCGACTCCAAACTTAAATGGGGCCACCTATACTATCTTATTAGTTGGAAAGACTTTGGCCCTGAACATAATGAATGGGTCGCTTCTGAGCATGTTAACGCTTCTGCAAAACTCGGTGCCTTCCATAAACTTTACCCACTAAAACCCGGGGGTTAAAGGGGTTTTCGAGGGGGCAGTGTGTCAGGTAATCCTGCCACTCTCCAGGGCGGGAGATGGGATTTACTGTGCTGGGCGAGACAACTCCACTCCTCCCCCCTCCTCCCGCTGGAATGTACTCCTTTCCCCCTGCTTGCTGGCTTCACAGGGTTGTTATCTCGATTCAAGGCTACTGGTAACTTCTCACAGACATGTTTAGTGTTTTTAGCTTCTTTTGCAGGTGTCGTCTATTAATGCCTTCCCACTCTTTAGCCTGGGAAAGCTTTTAGGCGGGATTCGTCCCGGGGTGGGGACTGGGGAACCCGTGTGACAATACACGTTTGAAATCACTATATCTGCCCTAACACTACTGTTCCAATCCATTACTAACTCAACAAGTGTACCCTGAAGAAATTCCTCCAGTAAAGAAAGTCTTGGTTAAGATCCTTTACATGGGGTGAGTTCATCCAGGAAGTCTCACACACGGGTGTTCTGTGGGGCAATACACCGGTGCCCTAAGCCTGCAGCAGACCATATGAGACAGACCCTATGCACACAGGGGTTTTGTTGCCTCTGTGGACATCTGGGGGGGGGGGTTCTCTTGAAGAGTTTTAAAGGTAAGTAAATCAGATGAATGGAGGTGTGAGAACAGAACCACTGCTACCTCCCCCCCCCCCTCCGCCAGATGGACTCTGCCATTCGGTCAGCAGGGAGGGAGCGCGGTGACTGCAATGTTCAGCGACAACGGCTTGAAAGCCAAGTGTCCAGCGCCTATTGAGTGCCGTGTATGCTCTTCCCTGCTTCTCTTCGCATAGGGGGCAGGGGGCGGGGGACGGCTGAGGTATGGGTTGCATGGCATTATCTGCCTCCGCTCTTCCGGCCTGGGTTGCTGAGGCATGAAAGACTAGAAGAGAGTGTGCTGGTTAATGTCTGGAAGAAGCAGAAGAGCCAGTTTGGCGTAGTGGTTAGGAGCAGTGTTCCCTCTAAGCTGAGTTAGTGTGAGCTGGCTCACAGTTTTTTAGCCTCTGGCTCACACATTTTTGTCTTCGCTCAGGAAGGATGGCTCCAGAGCAAACTGATTTATGCAGTAGCCAGATTGCTCACTCACAACTTTAACACCAGTGGCTCACCAAGTAGAATTTTTGCTCACAAGACTCTATAGCTTAGAGGGAGCATTGGTTAGGAGCGTGGACTCCAATCTGGAAGAACCAAGTTTGATTCCCCACTCCTCCACATGCAGCTGCTGGGGTGACCTTGGGTCAGTCCCAATTCTCTTAGAGCTGTTTTCTCAAGGGCAGTTCTGTCAGAGGGCTGCCTATAGCATACCGGATCCGGTTCAAGGTGCTGGTGCTGACCTTTAAAGCCCTATATGGTCAGGGGCCTGCCTACTTGAGGGACCGCCTTTCCCCATATATGCCCCAGGGGGCACTGAGGTCAGGCATACAACATCGCCTGACTCTCCCGGTCCGAAAGACACTCGGCTGGCCTGTACCAGGGCCAGGGCTTTCTCGGTGACGGCCCCATACTGGTGGAATGAGCTCCCGGATGACATCAGGGCCCTGTGGGACTTATCACAGTTCCGCAGGGCCTGCAAGACAGAGCTCTTCCGCCAGGCTTTCAATTAGGAGCCGCCACCGGGGGGAATTTGCAGGATAACATCGCCCTAGTCCCTTCAGTCGAATCTTGTACTGCCATCTGTTCACCATGAGAACGCTGATGCTGCCAGTTATGTTCTTGCTTTATATTTTGTGTATGCGCTAATGTTTGGTTTTATGCTAGTTTTAACTTGTTTAATTTGTAAACCACTTTGATGGTATTTTATGGTTGTTAGCCGCCTTGAGCCAGTTTGGCGGCAAGGCGGGATAAAAATGAAATAAATAAATAAATAATAAATAGAGCTCTCTCAGCTCCACCTACCTCACAGGCAATGTTCCCTCTAAGCTGTGGAGTCTTGGGAGCAAAAATCCTATTTTGTGAGCTACTGGCATTCAAGTTGTGAGCAAGCGATTTGGCTACTGCATAAATTAGTTGGCTCTGGAGCCATCCTTCCTGAGCTGAGGCAAAAATGTGTGAGCCGGAGGCTAAAAAACTGAGCTGACTCACACAAACTCAGCTTACAGGGAACACTGCTCACAGGGTGTCTGTTGTGGGGAGGGGAAGGGAAAAGAGATTGTAAACCCCTCGAAGTCTCCTTCAGGTAGTGAAGGGCGGGGTATAAATCCAACCTCTTCTCAGCCCAAATATGTTCATTGATTTCCATTTTACAGAGAAACGTGTCTGGGATGGTTTAGGTGCATGCTCGTTCCAGTGAATGTGCTTGCTTAGTGTTCTTGCCTTGCGGGGTGGTGGAAAGCGCTGTCAAGGTGCAGCCAACTTACGGAGACCCCCCCAGAGGGTTTTCAAGGCGAGAGATGTTCACAGGTGGTTTTGCCACTGCCTGCCTCTGTGTAGCAGCCCTGGACTTCCTTGGTAGTTTCCCATCCAAGTACTAACCAGAGCCAACCCCGCGTTGCTTCTGAGATCTGGATGTGATAGGGCTAGGCTGGCCCATCCAGGTCGGGCCTTGCATTGCGCACACCTGCACAATTTGGATAAAAACACCGCTGGTTATGTCAGAACGTGATAAACTTGATTACTGTCCAACGTGGGTCAATGCAAACAGCGGATGAAGCCACTTACCAATAACGGGTTGGATCCAGCAGTATTTTTTTTTTGCCAGCTCGCCCCTAACGCTGTTCCTGGAGGTTGTCCTCCCCCAAGAGCAGCAGTGGGGCGAGGAGGGCAAAAAAAGCCCCGTCTGCTGATGGAAAATCCCATCAACAGCAATATCCTGAATCCAACCTGATTTGTCCTAGATTAGCTTGGCACAAGGAATTAGCTGTACTTTCTGATAGTACCCTCCTAAGGCTCTGTTAACATGGCAATTGCAAGACATTTTAATTTAAATGAATTTATAGAGAAGAGAACAGCAAATGCAAATGTAAGTGGGAAGCTTGACTTAAATCCCTTTCTTAAATTGGCCTTTAAAAAAAAATACTTGTTTAAGAACAAAATGTAATTAGAGCCTGACTGGATCAGATCACTGGTCCATCTAGTCCAGCGTCCTGTTTCTCACAGTGGCCAGACGAGTTCCTCTGGAGGGCCAAAGAAAACAAGGTGTGGAAGGCTCCCTTCAGTCCCCGTGGCCAGATGTTGATGGACCTTCATGAATCTGTCTTACAACCCCCCCCTACAAGCTGTCTATGCTCGTGGCCATCAACACATCTGTTGGCGGTGAATTCCACTTTGTTTAATTACTTGTTGAGTAAAGAAGAATGTCTTTTTGTCTGTTTTGGACATGTTTCCTCACACCAATCCTGCCTCACCAGCCACTTAATAGTTCTTTGAGTGGCTTAGAAAGCATGTAGATGAGGGCAGTCCGGTAGGAATCATACGCCTGGACTTTCAACAAGCTTTTGTGAGAAGTTACCTCACCAAAGACTCCCGAGGAGGGTTGCCAGATGTCCTCTTTTTACAGGATGTGTCATCTTTTGGGGAGCTTTTTAGAAACAACATACAAATGTCCTCTTTTTTGATTGGAAGGTTAGGAATATTCCTAGTTA
The DNA here is from genome assembly GCA_029233225.1 of Lepidodactylus listeri. Lineage (NCBI taxonomy): Eukaryota > Metazoa > Chordata > Lepidosauria > Squamata > Gekkonidae > Lepidodactylus > Lepidodactylus listeri. The sequence goes on from JARCFY010000004.1 coordinate 147,952,892, forward strand.
GTAGCAGTTATTGCAGCTTTGATAGTAAGGGTCTTTAAAATGAGATTTGTCCTAGTGATATTGTGTTTGAAGTCGTCAGTCAGGAACTATGTCCTCTTTTTTGCTTTTCAAAATATGGTAACCCTGGGATGGGAAGGTGGGTCCCGTCATGGTATAAAACAGGGTTGCATTTACTTGTAACTGTTAATCGAGTGGTCTTTTGTGCATTAAAGGTAAAGGTAAAGGTTTCCCTTTCTCAAAAGCCAGTCGAATCCGACTCTAGGAGGCAGTGCTCATCTCCGTTTCCAAGCCGAAGAGCCAGCGCTGTTCGAAGAAATTTCCATGGTCATGTGGCCGGCATGACTTGATGTCAAGGCACATGGACCGCTGTTACCTTCCCATCGAACCAGTACCTATTTATCTACTTGCAATTTCTTGCTTTCGATCTGCTAGGCTGGCAGGAGCCGGGGCCAGAGATGGGAGCTCACTCCGTCGCGCGGCACTAGGGTCTCGAACTGCCGAGCTACTGACCTTCTGGTCTGCAACTCAACATCTTAACCTCTGAGTCACCGCGGCATTTTATGCATTGGGGTTATGCATATGCAAGCCAGCTTTAGAAAACCTTTCCAAAGCTTTCTAGGGGCACCTAGAAGTGGTTTTCCCGCCAAAACGATCTTCTACCCATGTTCTCTATTTGCCGCCAGGAAGAGGGGCTCTCCATTGCTCTTCTTCATTTCTCCCCCTCACCTCATTCTTGGAGCTGAAGAGACTTGTTTCTTTTCTTTCTTTCTTTTTTTTTAAAAATGTCATCGATAGTCATTCTCGGGAGGGATAAACTACATTTAAAGAAGAAAAGCTGTGGTGATGGCCACAGGCATAGGTGGCTTTAACGGGGGACTAGATGCATTCATGGAGAGGTCCATCAGAGGCTACTAGCCATAGTCTCTAAAGGGAGTCTCCACGATCAGAGGCAGTAGACCTCTGAATATAGGGTTGCCAATCTCCAGGTGGTAGCAGAGGATCTCCTGCTGTGGCAGCTGATCTCCAGGTGACAGAGATCAGGTCACCTGGAGAAAATGGCTGCTTTGGGAGGTGGACTCTATGGCATACTCCACTGAAGTCCCTCCCTTCTCTAAACCCCACACTTCCCCAGGCTCCACCCCCCAAATCTTCAGGTATTTCCCAACTCAGAGCTGGCATCTCTATCTGAATACCAGTAGTAGGAGGCAATACGGGAGAAAGTCCCTGGCCTCTGTGCCATCAGTGGAACTCCAGAGGAACTGGCTGGCCACTATGAAGAAGAAGATATTGGATTTATACCCCGCCCTTCACTACCCAAGGCAGTCTCAGAGCGGTTTACAAACTCCTTTCCCTCCCCCTTCCCACAACAGACACCCTGTGAGGTAGGTGGGGCTGAGAGAGCTCTGACAGAAACTGCTCTTTTTCAAGAACCGCTGGTACAGAGCTATGGCTTGCCCAAGGTCATCCAGCAGGTGCAAGTGGAGGAGTGGGGAATCAAACCCGGTTCTCCCAGATTAGAGTCCGCGCACTTAACCACTACACCAAACTGGCTCTGTGAGACAGGAGGCTGGACTTGTTGGACCCCTGGTCTGACCCAGCAGGGCTCTTCTTATGAAGGTGTGTGCCTGTGTGCCCTGTTGTTGGGCGATCCAGAGGAATTGGTTGGCCACTGCGTGAGACAGGATGCTGGACTAGATGGACCATTGGTCTGATCTAGCAGGGCTCATCTGATGTTCTTATCCGGAAAGGCCTCAGTCTTCATGCCCTGTTGTTGGCCATCCAGAGGAACTGGTTGGCCACTGTGTGAGAGAGGATGCTGGACTAGATGGACCCTCACTGGTCTGATCCACCAGGGCTCTTCTGTTCATGATTTCATTGGGCGCTCACAAATTTTGCCCCATCTGCTTTCTAGTCTGTTTAATGCTGCAGCCATCTTTCGTGATCCTGATGATCACAGCATGGTCCACTTTTCTAAGTTTGCCTATTAACTGTGAACCCTTAATTCAGCTCCCATTACCCTTTATTCCGAAGACTATGTAAACTTTGCCAAGTATTTGCATCCTCTACCCTAACTCAGTCTTTCAGTATGATGTAAAACGAAATACATTTTCTTTCAGCTTAGGGATTATTATAGAATTGATGACATATCCAAGAGTAAAGTGGGAATTCTCTGGGTATGCAGAAAATATTGATTTCCCCCACGAACTCAAAACCTGGTGAGGCCGAAGCATGTTTGGGAGCATTTGAGTAAAAGGTGCACAGGGGTGGTTAATCTGTTCAAAGCCCCCAGAGTTTATAAAATCCTGGAGGGAGGGAGAGATTTTAGGAGTGGAAAACGTGATGGGGCAACACAGAAACTGGGCAATCAGAGGATAACAATGTCTGGGTTTGATAAGTTAGGGGTTCAGTCGTGGGAAGCACCAAAGTTGAAGTCAAGGGAACGGTTGATTGCCAAGCAGATGGCATTTCCCTAGGTACCCTGAATACTCTCTAACTTTTAACTGCTTGCACTCCCATCCAATGCTCCCTCTAAGCTGTGGAGACTTGTGAGCAAAAATTCTACTTTGTGAGCTACTGGCATTAAAGTTGTGAGCAAGCATAAGAACATAAAAGAAGCCAATGCTGGATTGGGCCAGTGGCCCATCCAGTCCAACACTCTGTCACACAGTGGCCAAAAATACCAGGTGCCCTCAGGAGGTCCAGCAGTGGGGCCAGGACACTAGAAGCCCTCCCACTGTTGCCCCCCATCAAGGACCAAGAATACAGGGCATCACTTGCCCCAGATTGAGAGTCCCTATCTATACCTTGTGGCTAATAGCCACTGATGGACCACTGCTCCATATGTTTATCTAATTCCCTCTGGAAGCCGTCCATGCTTGTATCTGCCACCACCACCACTGCCTAAATTAATTTGCTCTGGAGCCATCCTTCCTGAGCTAAGACAAAAATGTCTTTAAAAACAAACAAACTGTGAGCTAGCTCACACTAACTCAGCTTAGAGGGAACACTGAATTCCCATCCTCTATTTGCCTGATTAGGATGTGTCTCTAAATTACAACCATCACTACAGTGGGGATAACCCCTGAAAGAGCTCGCCAGTTTGGAATCAAGGTGGAGGAAACGTTCCAAATGAAAGGCACCAGTCCGTCATTTCCACACATCTCTCTGTAAGGTTCACTGCAGGGAGAGGGAAATTGTATCGCAGCACAAAGGGGACCAAGTCAAACCCTGGGGCACCTTGTCATCTCCCTCCCTGCTTGTTTCTCTTCTCCAAGGAAAAATGTTTTAAAATACAAATGTCAGATGATGACCGGTGTTGTTTTCTGGGGGGGGGGGGGGGAAGAGGGGCTTCACTTGGAGTTTCAGCAATTCACAGGTTTTACAGATACGCACACGAAAGCTTGTACCCAGAATTCAACTTTGTTGATCTTAAAGGCACCGCTGGACTTGAACTTTGGACTTGAACTTTGTTCTGTTGCAGCACGGTGACCCACCTGATTCTCGGTCCTGATGTGTGGATCAGTACCCATTACTGAAGCTCGTGTATCATGGAGGCCTCCTAGGCAGACAATACCACTCTAATGGCAGAAATCGAAGAGGACCTAAAGAGCCTCTTGCCAAGACTGAAAGAGGAGAGCGCAAAAGTGGGCTTGAAACTCAACATCAAAAAAACAAAGATCATGGCATCCGGCCCCATCACTCCTTGGCAAACAGAAGGGGAAGTTGTGGAAGCAGTGACAAACTTCACCTTCCTGGGATCCAAGATCACTGCAGACGGTGACTGCAGCCATGAAATTAAAAGACGCCTGCTCCTTGGGAGGAAAGCGATGGCAAACCTAGACAGCATAACAAAAAGTAGAGACATCCCCCTGCCAACCAAAGTCCGGATGGTCAAAGCCATGGTATTCCCAGTAGTGATGTATGGCTGTGAGAGCTGGACCATAAGGAAGGCCGAGTGCTGAAGAATAGATGCTTTCAAATTATGGTGCTGGAGAAGACTCTTGAGAGTCCCTTGGACTTCAAGGAGATCAAATCAGTCCATTCTAAAAGAAACCAACCCTGACTGTTCCCTGGAAGGCCAGAGCCTGAAGCTGAAGCTCAAATTCTTTGGCCACCAAGTGAGAAGGGAGCACTCACTGGAGAAGACCCTGATGCTGGGAAAGACTGAGGGTCAGAGAAGAAGGGGACGGCAGAGGATGAGATGCTTGGACAGTGTTACCGATGCAAACATGAAATTAAGCAAACTCTGGAGGATGGCAGAAGAGAGGAGGGCCTGGCGTGATGTGGTCCATGAGGTTGCGAAGAGTCGGATTCGACTGTGCGACTGAACAACCACCACCACTTGCCAGCAGAGGGAGCTCTCTCATTGTTAAGGATGGAATCTTTCCGGCAACCCCACTCATTAGCTTTAGGCTGCGGTCACACGGGCCCCTTTCAATCCGGGAGCCCTCCCGGATTAAAGGGGCTGCATTTTTCTACCTCGGGTTGGGATGTCTACACATCCCAACCCCTGCGGCGGCAGAAGCGGCGGCGGCCGCAGAAGAGGCAGCGAAGGAGGCGGCCGCGGTGGGAGAAGCAGCAAAGGACCCGCCAGCTGCCTGGTAAGTTTTGGGGTCCCCCCCCTTTTACACTTGGGCGCTTGACTGCCCAAGCGCCCAAGTATAAAAGGGGGGGGGGGAAATGGCCGACGGGACCATCTGGACAATGATTGCGAGAGAGGGCTGTCCAGATACCTCAAATGCGGGTTCCTCCTGCGACTCCCGGGAAAACTGTCGATTTTCCCGGGGTCGGAAAATGCGGGAGGAACCCACATTTGAGCCCGCTTTGGCGCGGGACTTTCTGCGGCCGTTGTAGATGGCCCTTTTAAATGCGGGAGGAAATAGCCCTTCCTCCCGCATTTAAGGGCCGTGTGACCGCGGCCTTAGCCAATCACTGCTGTCATGAGCAACCAAGCAAGACTCAGTCCAATGAACCTTGAGTAGGGTTGCCAACAGGCCTGGAGGAAAAGCTCCTGGCCCTTTAAAGGAGGCTGACTAGATGCTCTTCTTGGCATGGAGGTCAGCAGAGTCAGTTCGGAAACAAGATCCCATTAAGCTTCTAAGAAAGGGAGGGGAGATTTCTTTCTTTCCAGGTGGTTAGTAACCCTAGTTGTGAAGGACTAGGGCAGGGATCCACAACGATGGCATATTGAATTCTTGGCCTGGGGGGGGAGAGACTAGAAGCAGCAGCAGCAGCAGCAGCAGCAGAACTTTCGTAACGAAAATTTCATTCGAAGGGTTTATTCTTTAGGGAAGAGTGGGAGAAAGGGGAGCATCAAAGATGGAAACGGGTTCCAACGTTCACCGAAGTTCAGCGGAGCGATCACAAGCAGGTCCACTCAGAACCCTGCTCATGTCTACTCGACAAAGTTTAAGTCCAGCGGCACCTTTAAGACCGGCAAAGTTTAATTCTGGGTTATCAGCTTTCGTGCGCACGCCCACTTCTTCATGAGTGTGTGCACTTCTTTACGTAAGGCTTGAGGAAGTCTGTTTCAATGTATCTGAAGAAGTGTGCGTGCACAGGAAAGCTTATACCTTGAATTAAACTTTGCTGGTCTTTCGGGTGCTGTGGGACCCCGACTTCGTTTTGTTGCTTCAGACCAAGGCGGCTACCCCACCTGAATCATGTCTATTCAGAGAGGCCCACTCCCAGGGAAGTGTTCTTAGGCTCACACTGCCAGTTACTCTCTCACACCCTAAGCTGCCTCACAGGGTTGTTGTGGAGAAGAAGAAATGGAGGAGATTGGATTTATAGCCCACCCTTCACAACCGGAAGGGGTCTCAAAGCGGCTTCCAACCTCCTTTCCCTTCCCCTCCACACAACGGACACTCAGTGAGGTAGGTGGGGCAGAGAGAGGTCTCTTGAGGACTGCTCGTGAGAGAACAGCTCTGAGAGAACTTGTGACTGACTCAAGGTCACACCAGCAGCTGAACGTGGAGCTCCCAGATTAGAGTCTGCGCTTCTAACCTCTACACCAGGGGTGGGCAACTGTTTTGGCTCGGGGGCCACTTTGTGGGAGCGGAGGTTAGCGGAGGGCCACACCTTTTAAAATGATTGCTTTCATTAGTTAACTTTACATTTCAGAAAAGGTATAAATTGTATCATAAAAATCAATAAATATAAATTAAATAAAATAGTGGTAGTTTTATTCAATTTATTTATTGTGCTAATCTCATATCATCTATAGCTGCAAGCACATTTAATTTTAGAATCAGTTTAATTCAAATGTACCCTATCCAATGCTCCCTCTAAGCTGTGGAGCCTTGTGAGCAAAAATTCTACTTCGTGAGCTAGTGGCATTAAAGCTGTGAGCGAGCAATTTGGCCGCTGCATAAATTAGTTTGTTCTGGAGCTATCCTTCCTGAGCTATGACAAAAATGTTTGAGCCGGAGGCTAAAAAACTGTGAGCTAGCTCACACTAGCTCAGCTTAGAGGGAACACTATCACACTTTTCTACAATTTTTTTGAAATCAGGAGTGAGATTGCTTGTTGAGATTCTCATCACAGCCTGCAAGTTAATGTCTGTCAAAGAGCATCTATATTTACTCTTGTTAATCTTCATGTCTTGGCGGGCCACATGTGGCGCGCGGGCTGCAATTTGCCCACCCCTGCTCTGCACCAAACTGGCTCTCCTAACCACTGCACCAAACTAAAGAGGGGGCAGTCAGATACGCGCTTATTGCCCTGGACTTCTGGGAGGGAGGACAAGGCTTTTAAAAGAAAGCATCTGCCCTGCCTCTCCAGGTAGTTCACAAGTGAGAACCATAAAATAAAATAGGGAAAAACGACAAATTATTAGTATTAAAAAAACAACAAGCCATCAAAGTGTGGGACACGAACCGTGTCCCTAATTGCGTTTTCCCAAGCCAATTTGAGAAACACATGAAAACAGTCCTGTAGAGAAGAAACACTAAAAAAACCCCATTCATTAATAAGAGAAGAGCACAGGTACACAAGGTTTTGGGACCCTTGAATACCCACCAGCTCCTCCCAAGTTACAATGGGTGACATAGAATTTTATACTCAATATAACACAAACATGCAAAGCGTAACTATTGGTCCCATCCAGGGGTCATTTCGTAGAAAAAGAGGTGCAGGAGCTCATTAGCATAACTCATTTGCATAACTCATTTGCATATGCCACACCCCCTAACACACCCCTGAAGTGTGTCAGAAGGCAACACCCACCCCTCAGGCTCCACTCCACAGGTGAGTGAAACTGACCTGATCTTCCTCCATTCCCTTCCCCATCCAATACTTTGTGCAATAAACGTAAGCGTAAAGAACACACCCTCATTCTCTTCCTGCTCCCTCGAAACCACCAGGTTTCAAGTCGACTTGAGATACCCAGGACATGTGCACCACCCATCCCTTCCCCTTCCCCTCCCCACAACAAGACACCCCGTGAGGTAGGTGGGGCTGAGAGAGGTCTTTTGAGAACTGCTCATGAGAGAACAGCTCTGAGAGAACTTGTGACTGGCCCAAGGTCACACCAGCAGCTGCATGTGGAGGAGTGGGGAATCAAACCCGGTTCTCCCAGATTAGAGTCCAACTCCTGATCACTACACCAAACTGATGGGATGGAAGCTGCTGAAGGGTTGGTGAAATTTCTCCAGTACTTATGTGCCATGTCCCCAGATAAAAAATGGTATACTTATAAAATCTATATGCCACCTTGAGCAAGTCTCTGGAAAAGCAGCACACAGTCATAAAAGGAACAATGATAAAATTATCAATATTAAAACAAAACATTAAAATCAATAGAGACCCTAGCAGGGCTTTCCTCGGGGCGCTGCGCCTCTGCACTGCTCGGGAAAGCCGAGGAGGGGGCGGGGCTTGGTCATGTGCCCGCCCCCTGGGCTCCTCATTCCCGGAGCTGCGCTCCTGTGCGCTCCCGCTCCAACGGACCCCTGGTCCCATCAAACTCCTTCACATATTTCTGATGGGGCTAAGACCTGTGGGTTGGGTCTTTCCAAGCAAAGTTTTTTCTCCTTTAGCTAAACAATAGGCTCTTCTTCTTCTTAGACTATGAAGCTCTAAAAGTATCTATGTAGCTTGATATAGTTATAGGGTGTTCTATTTAGCTAGGTGGCCCGATATCAGATAGATGTGCAGCTATAGCTGGATAACCAAGGCCATAAGCCTTAGCAGAATGGTTCTCCCAGCATGCATTTAAGCCATAGCCATAAATGAACCAAAGTTAATATCTGAATATATGTTCATGGTTGATTTCTGCAGAGTACAAAGTGTACAGCAGTGTTTCATAAACTCTGTGTGCAACAAATGGGAGCATAAAATAAGGCATAGCAACAAAAAGTGAGCGACTGGTGTAGTGGTTAGCGGGTCGGCCCCACACTCGCAGCCACACCTACCTCACAGGGTTGTTGTGAGGATAAAGTGGAGGAGAGGAGAAATTATGGAAGCCACTTTGGGAGAGAAAGGCCGGAGTATAAACAAAGTCAATAAAATCCATCAAACAGCTCTCAGGTTCGAATAAAAAAACCTCAGCCTGGGAGAAGGAAACTGCTTGGCCTGGCACCCGAAATACAGTAAAACTGGTGCCAGGTGAGCCTCCAAGGTGAGGGCATTCCAAAAGGCGAGGGGCCACCACAGAAAAGGTTCCGCCCCTGGTCCTCCCCTCTGCAGGTGGGGGCACAGAGCACCAGGCTTGGGAAGAGGATCCCAAGAGAGGAGTGAATCAAGCTGGATTCTAGCTGGGGCTACCCACAGGACTGGAGTAATGCATGGCAATGGGCAAGTGAAACTTTTCATAGCAGGGGTGTAAAAAGCTGCTTTCGCTTCCTCTGATCATCGGGTTTTATGGTACCCGCTGCATATTTTTATGGCCGGTTTATGGCCGTTCAGGGGTGACTCTGCAGTCAGTAGGGCGCTGCCCCGGGGTACTTGAACGCGGTTTTGAGCCGCACTTTCTTCTCCCAGCTGAGGAAATGTGGAGCGAATGCCAGATGCGGAACCGGCCAGAGTAAAACCCAGTTGGAAAGTGCACTGAAAGTGGATTATTTAGTGTGTGTGACCGCAGGTAAAAAAAAAAAGCCGCACCCAACCTTTATTCGGGGGGGGGGGGGGCCTTTCCCCCTACAGGCATTTGGCAACGGCAGCTGGGCCCCCCCCCCCCCCACCCCCGTCCGCTTCTCTCTGGCGACACCTCCGTTCCAGACGGGCAAGCAGGATCCGCACTCGGCCCACTCCGCGGCGGCGGCGGCAGCAGCGCCCTGGAGGCCACCCCGGGCTGCCTCCGTTCCTGCGCACCGCCCCGGCCTCGCCTCCTCGCGAGCAAGCCCACCCGGGCGGGGCCGGAGAGTGTGCCGCCCTCCTCGGCGGGGCCCTGCCGGGCACAGGAAGCGGAAAGCGGCGCGGCAGCCCGAGGCGAGGCGCTCCGGCCGGGGCGGTGGGATGGGGCGGCCGCCGGGCAGCGCAGGTCAGTCGGTGGCTCGGGGTGGGCCGAGGGAGGGAGGGAGGGAGGGAGGGAGGGCAGGCAGGCGGCGGCGCTCCTCCTCCTTCTCCTGCCGCCTGTGCCGCCGCTGGGCTTCTCCTGGGGAGGCGACCCGGGCCCTGCTGCTGGCCGGCCAGCCAGGAGGCGGTGGCGGCGCTCCCTTGGGGGCGGGCAGGCAGGCAGGCCGGGGAAAAGGAGGGCGCTGCTCCGGGAGGCGGTCCCTTCCCCGGGGAGGGCAGGGCAGGGCAGGGCAGACTCCGCGGCCGGTTGCAGGAGGGCGGGCGCGGCGCGCTACAGGTTGGCCGCCGCCGCCGCGCTTGGGACGCGCGGCTCCGGCGCGCCGCTTGCCCTGGTGGCTGCCGCCCGCGGGCGCCTGCTGGAGGATCGGGGACCCCAATTGCCGCAGGCCGGCCGAGGGCAGATCGCTGCTGCCTGCCTGCCTGCCTGCCTGCCGGTGCGTCCGGATCGCGTTGCGCGCCCCCGATCTCTCCAGAGAGCGCCTTCCGAAGACGGGCGCGTCTTCAGCCCTCCGGCGGCTGGCCTTCCGGAGGAGCAGCGCTGCCCGAGCCTTCCGGTCGGTGGATCTCGGGTATGAGGGGGGGGGGGGGGGGCGTTCCCCTGGGGTCGAGAAGGTTGCCAACTCCGGGCGGGGGAGATTTGGGCGTGGAGCCTGGACTTCAGCCGGGTAGAGCCGCCTTTCCAACGCAGCCATTTTCTCCGGGGGATCTTCAAATACTCCAGCTCCGCGTAGAATGAATTGCACGTTAAGGCTGAAATAACCAGGTAACTTAGAGAAACAACAGTACAATATTTGCATTGTGTCCGTTGCTGTAAAGGTACAGGCCATGCCCCTTCGTCTGGCAAGCTTCGTGTTGTGAACCTGACGACTCTTTGGAGTCCATGCTCTCTCTGTGGAGTCTTGTGAGCAAAAATTCTACTTTGTGAGCTACCGGCATTAAAGTTGTGAGCGAGCTGTTTGGCTACTGTAGAGATTACTTTGCTCTGGAGCCGTCCTTCCTGAGCTGAGTCAAAAATGTGTGAGCCGGAGGCTCAAAGACTGTGAGCTAGCTCACACTAACTCAGCTCAGAGGGAACACTGTTTGACATGTCAATCTCTTGCAGCCTTATGCAGGAGTTTTGTTCGTATTATTTAAGCTTGTGAATGTATTGTGCCTTTACAGCAGCTGACACAACATAAATATTGTTTTATATAAGTGTAGTGTTTATTTCTATCTTAATATGCAATTCATTGCACACAGTGCTTTAGTATTTGAATATTGCCTTCCATACAGTGTGACAGCTAATGCTGTCATCTCCTGCCCGGGAGGTGGGATGAATGAACCCTTGATGTCGGGTCTGTGGTAGGTTCTGTTATACTTTTCATGGCATGCTTATCGCTCTTCGAGCTGCTCTGACCGTGGGAGACTGCTGGTGCCTGCCCATGTATCTCTTCTCCTGTCTGACTCTAATTCTTCCCGCTTTTCCCCTGGGAACTGTAAATCAGTATTTTAACTGCCTTTTCTCTGACATGGTGATTGGTTGCAATGCATTACCAGACCCCTTTTTGAATTCTGTATAATTGTCCTGCTTGGGGCTGTGTCAGCCATTACTAACACAAGAAGTGCAGATGACCATAGCAGACCTTTCTCAATAAAGCATTCCTGTTTAAGGACACTTGTTGCTGACTGACTCTGTCGGACTCTCACACTGTGGTTCTTCTGTTGTGGTTCTATATAGTCAGTTTGGTGTAGTGGCTAAGTGCGCGGACTCTAATATGGGAGAACTGGGTTCGATTCCCCACTCCTCCACTTGCAGCTGCTGGATGACGTTGGGCAAGCCATAGTTCTGTCAGAGCTATTCTCTCAAGGACAGTTCTCAAGAGAGCTCTGTCAGCCCCACCTACCTCACAGGGTGTCTGTTGTGGGGAGGGGAAGGGAAAGGAGTTTGTAAGCCGCTCTGAGACTCCTTCGGGTAGTGAAGGGCGGGGTATCAATCCAATCTCTTCTTCTTCTATATTTTCTCCAAGGGAGCTGATCCCTGTTGTCTGGAGATTGGCTGTAATTTCAGGAAATCTCCAGGCCCCACCTGGAGGTTGGCACCTGTACAATGGGACATCTTGGATGGGAGTCCTCGTTCCTTAGTGGGTGGCCGGAGGGCTCTGTTAACAAAGCAAAATTCTGCAGTGTCAGGATTGGCTAGCTTGCCTAGTTTTGAATGCCGGTGGCGGCACAGATGTGGGGCCCAGGACCGGGGAGCACGTGTGCAAGAGTTGGGTTCTGAGGACTAAAGGAGACCAGCCGTTGCAGTGGTGTGATTGGATTGCCTGTCTCTTTAAATTTCTCCACATAGCCCTGTTAAGGAGGGGCATTGGATCGGGACCGTGGGGGTGTTAACGCAGCCCCCCCGCCCTGTGCTCCTTGCTGACAAGAACCTGTCCTGGGGGTGCTATTCTCCCTCGCAACTGTTTTTGCTGTAGAGACAAGTACCTCTCTAGAGGACATCTCTAAATCGGGGAAGTGTGTGTGTGTGTGTGTGTGTGTGTGTGTGTGTAGCATTAAGCCTTTCTTGCCAGATACTTTGTTCCCGATTCGAATTCCCGGATCTCCCAAACGTCATGATATGTTCAGGTGGGGGCAGCCGTGTGGGTCTGAAGCAGCAGAACTAAGCTGGAGTCCAGCGGCACCTTTATGACCAACGAAGTTTTATTCTGGGTACAAGCTTTTGTGTGCATGCACACTTTTCCAGAGACATTTTGTGCATGCGCACAGAGGCTTATACCTTGAATAGAACGTCCTTGGTTGTGAAGGCGCCTCTGGACTCCAACTTCGTTCTCGTCTGATGGGGTTCTCTTGGTATGCGCGCTTGGGTTGAGGATGGAGCATTTCTAGTGTTTCTCAGTAGAGGGCGGCAGTGCCAATTATCCCAGACGATGCTCCCTCTAAGCTGTGGAATCTTGTGAGCAAAAATTCTGCTTTGTGAGCGACTGGCCTTAAAGTTGTGATCGAGTGAGCGATTTGGCTGCCGCATAAATTTAGTTTGCTCTGGAGCCATCCTTTCTGAGCTGAGACACGAATGTGAACTGGAGGCTAAAAAACTGTGAGCTAGCTCACGCTAACTCAGCTTAGAGGGAACACTGATGGGAGCCAGTTTGGTGTAGAGGTTAAGTGCGCGGACTCTAATCTGGGAGAACCGGGTTTGATTCCCAACTCCTCCACTTGCAGCTGCTGGATGACCTTGGGCAAGCCATAGTTCTGTCAGAGGTGTTCTTGAAAAAGAGCAGTTTCTGTCAGAGCTCTCTCAGCCCCACCTACCTCACAGGGTGTCTGTTGTGGGGAGGGGAAGAAAAAGGAGTAAGCCGCTCTGAGACTCCCTTGGGTAGTGAAATCCAATCTTTTCTACTTCTTCTTGCACAATCCTGAGGGGAAGAAGAAAGTTAATGATTGGAGGTGCTCCCGTGTGCTCAGGTTTGGGATATGTACGTCTGTGGAGCGGCTCCTCAAAGCTTGAGGCCGTGATAAATCTGTTGGCCTTTGTTGTGGCCCAAGGAGATCTGTTATCTGAGAGAGAGAAACTGCTCCTACTTTTCCTGCCACTGATCCCCCCCCCCCCCGAATTAAAGTTGGAGCGACTGACTGGCTGTAGTCAGAAGCCGGAGAGGTTTGCCTGCCTTGAAGCACTTCCAGGGGAATAGCCCTGCTGGTCTGTTGTGGCTGATGGGAGTCCCTTTTTTTTGTAGCGCATTCCGTTCCTTTAGTCCGTCAGGTGACATGGATCTTCAGCTGGCGGAATTGGTTAGGGGAGAAAAAGTTGTGAATGACGGGATTAAAAAGACCGTGAAAACTGTTAGCCTGTGAGGTGTCCCTCTCTGATGTCTGTTCTGGGTGGGTTGTTGACTGCTTGGGTGAGGCACAATCGGTGGCTGTGTCTGCCTTAAATGTGTCTGTTGGTGCCTCCCTTAGCATCGTCTCAGCTGCCCTCCTCTTCAGATTCCCCCCCCCCCCTCGGAACATTCATGGCTTGCACCCTGCCCTTCTGCGCCAAGGTCAGGATACAAACTCCTGGCCCAGGGCATTTCCTACGCAGTTGAGTTTGTGTGTTTTGCCTTATTTCACAGGCTGTCGTAACGCTTCTCCATATAAAAGAGCTAAATTCCAATCCAGTAGCATCTTAGAGACCCACAAGACTTTCATCAGAAGTGTCTGACCCAAGGGAGGTTTGACTCTTGAAAGCTTATATGTAGAAAACCTTTGTCACTCTCAAGCATGCTACTGGGTTTGAATCTAGTTCAGCCAGTATCATAATGCCCCTGTATAAATCAATGGCACGACAGGATTTGGAATATTGGCTGTGGTCACACACACTAAATAATCCACTTTCAGTCCACTTTCAGTGCACTTTCAAACTGGATTTTGCCAGTTCACACAGTAAAAATCCAGTTTGAAAGTGCATTGAAAGTGGATTATTTAGTGTGTGTGACTGCAGCCATTGTGTGATATTATAGTGTGGGGAAAAGTGCAGAAAAGGACAACTAGAATGATAAAAGGGTTGGAACACTTTCCGTATGAAGAAAGGTTAAGGCACTTGGGGATCTTTAGCTTGGGGAAATGATGGCTGAGGGGTGACATGATCGAGGTTTACAAGAGTATGCATGGGATAGAGCAAGTAGAGAAAGAAGTACTTTTCTCTCTTTCTCGCAATACAAGAACTTGTGGGCACTCAACGAAATTGCTGAGCGGGTTAGAACAGATAAAAGGAAGTACCTCTTCACCCAAAGAGTGATTAACATGTGGAATTCACTGCCGCAGGAGGTGGTGGCGGCTACAAGCATGGACGGCTTCAAGAGGGAATTGGATAAACATATGGAGCAGAGGTCCATCAGTGGCTCTTAGCCACAAGGTATAGATAGGAACTCTCAGTCTGGGGCAAGGGATGCTCTGAATTTTTGGTGCTTGGGGGGGGGGCAACAGTGGGAGGGCTTCTGGTGTCCTGGCCCCGCTGGTGGACCTCCTGAGGGCGCCTGGTGTTTTTGGCCACTGGCCTGATCCAACATGGGCTTCTCTTATATTCTTTTTACTGAAGACCAGCATGGCCGCCCTCTGATACCATTCCTGAAAAACAGCTTCAGTGGTGTAATTTTTTTTAAAAGCCCGTGCACACTAAATGCCATTGTTGCAGTTCTTGATTTGCCAAATTTAGGCCTCAGCTTTCTGTTTGCCAACTAAGAGTCAAGCGGCACAGACCCAATGGGCGGAGGCCACTTTTACCACTCCTGGCGTGGCAAGCGGCACATGCCCCGGATCTACCAGGAGACAGATATTCTAAGGAATGGGAGAGTTCTTTGTACTTAACAGGGCAAATTTCACTGAGGGTTTTTTTCTTCCTCCCGTAGGTGTATGTTGAAGCTTAAGATCCATCCATGCTTCCATAGGACTGAGGGCGGAAATTCCTGTTTATTGACCCTTTGGACTGGCAGCTCACTGAGACGCATCGGCATTCTTCTTCTCTGGACTGAGTGGCCTTTGTAGGGCGCGAGACGGCTCCCTGGTCTTTTCCCACCTTCTCCGCTGCCATGGATACGGAGTCGACCTACTCAGAATATTCCCACTACTCTGGTCACTCCAAAAGATCCCAGAGGCAAGGGTATGGGTGCGTTTGTTGTGTTGCAAGCAGAATTCGCATTGGGGGGCGGGGCGGGGCACAAGGCTCCCTCCAGGCTGTGGAGTCTTGCGAGCAAAAAACTCTGCTTTGTGATCTACCAGCCTTAAAGTTGTGAGCGAGCGATTTGGCTGCTGCGTAAATGAATTTGCTCCTTCCTGAGCCGAGATAAAAATGTGTGAGCCAGAGGCTAAAAAACTGTGAGCAAGCTTACACTAACTCAGCTTAGAGGGAACGTTGGTGGGGCAGTCCCTGTTTCTTTGCTGTTCGAGGGTGGCGGAGATGAACACAGCAGAACCCCAAGGAGGGAATTGTGGGGGAGGACAAGTATGGGGTGGTGGTGAAATCGTGTCTTTTTTGAAGCTTTGGTTCTGTGCAGAGGATATGCAAGGGTCTTTGCACTGCTCTCCCAGTCCTTGGCACCCAAGTGGTTGGGGTCTGTCCCCATTCTTGCTACATCGTCACTGCCACCAAGAGCTTCCCTTCTCCAGGCCGGTTTGTGGTCAGCGAGAGAGAGAAAGAACATCCTAACAGCCATGGGGGGGCTCTCCTACCTCCCCCCCCCCCGAGAATCTGTTTGGGAAGGCCCCGCCGTGCTGAAGCGTACTTGTTTTGCAAACCGGAGGGGGGGGGGGGACCCCTGCCTTGCAGGAAAGATACAAAAAACGTTTTTGTTTCAAAGTTGGGTAAGCACGGACTCTAATCTGGGAGAACCGGGTTCGATTCCCCACTCCTCTACATGCAGCTGCTGGTGTGACCCTGGGTCAGTCACAAGTTCTCTCAGAGCTATTCTCTCAGGAGCAGTCCTTGAAAGAGCTCTCTCGGCCCCACCGACCTCACAGGGTGTCTGTTGTGGGGAGGGGGGGGTGGGAAAGGAGATTGTAAGCCGCTCTGAGACAACTTCGGATCGTGAAAGATGGGGTATAAATCCAATCTCTTCTTCTTCTGACTAGACTGATCTCATCAGAGTTTGGAAGTTAAGCTGGGTTGGCCAGGGTTACCGGGGAACAGCCCAGGAAGTCCAGCGCTGCTACGCAGAGGCAGGTGGTGGCAAAACCACCTCTGCTCGTCTCTTGCCTTGGAAGCCCCACAGTCCTGGGGTCTCCATGAGTCAGATGCCACTTGAGGGCACACTGTGGTTCATTATAGCAACCCCACGTGGCAGACAGTGGATTGGGAGGCGGAAGGACCACAGGGGGTTGCAAGAGGAACCCACCAAGTGTTGTGGGGGAAGCGGGTGAGGAGAGCAGGGGGGCGGGACAGGAGAGGCTAAGCAGAATGCAGAGGCGGGAAAGATCGGGACAGTAGACCACCGGTATGTGTGTGTGTGTGTGTGTGTGTGAAAGAGGGCCATGGGGGGGGGACAGGGACAGGACAGAGCAAAATGCCAGTTTGGGCTCAAAATGTGGCTGTGAGCAAAGAGAGCTGGGGAAACAGTTGGTATTCATTCCTGTACTCCTCGCGCCTTGCCTAGGATAGCCGTGTTGGGCCTGGTGTGGAGGTCAGCAGTAGGTTCACCATATCCCCACCACCACCGGTGGGGGATGGGAGGGGTAAGGTTGCCAGATCCAGGTTGGGAAACTCCTGGAGATTTGGGGATGGAGCCTGGAGAGGGCAGGGACCTCAGAGGGGTACTATGTCATAGAGTCCAGCCCCCAAATTTGCTGTTTCCTCCAGGGGAACTGACCTCTATGGTCTGGAGATGAGGTGTAATTCTGGGGGATCCTCAGGTCCCACCTGGAGGTTGGCATCCCTAGCAAGCAGCCAGGCCAGAGGTGAATTGGTTCCCCCTCCCCTTGTTTCAATATGATTTCCTCCTATCTGCCAGAGGCCGGGGGCATTTCCTTTGGCCACCTGCTTCATTGGGACTGTCCGTTACCCAGAACCAAACCTTTGACCTTCCAAAGGCTTGGTGGGCCGCATAAGGAAATAAAATGATTTGGATTCTCCCTCCCCACAGCCATCTCTTTCTTGGCTGGTTCTTCCCTTTCGGCATGTCAACATTTCTTTTTCTTTTGGTTGCGCAAGCCGACCACTTATTTGCCACAGATTTAGCTGCCACAAAGAGGGGAGGCTCAACGTTCATTCTTGCGGCTGCTGGAATCAGGCAGTGCTAATCCCTGGCGGGCTTGTGGCGTTTCTCTCAGGGCTCTAGTAGAAGCGATGTTGGCTCTGTTGCAGCCAAAGTAGAACTACTGAAGTCGGGACTCATCCGGACCCTTGGCGAGAGCGTCACTGAAACGACTTCTTTCCCCCAAATCCAGCCTCAGCGGATACTTTTGTGGGGGCTGGAAATGAGGCACTGACAGGCCCCATTGGTCTCCTCAGCGCCACCAAAATAACTGACTTCTGGCTCAGTTGGGAACTGGGCTTCTCTTCCCCTCACAAGCAGCCTGGCAGAGGGCCGGCTCTGATCGCGGCAGGATCGGCGCTGCTCTTCGGCTTCTCCCCGATCATGCTGCAGAGAGAAGAGTTGGGTTTTATACCCTGCTTTTCTCTACCTTATGGAGTCTCAAAGCAGCTTACCATCTCCTTTCCCCTCCTCTCCCCACAACAGGCATGCTGTGAGGCAGGTGGGCCTGAGAGAGTCCTGAGAAACCTGTGACTGGCCCAAAGTAACCTCGCAGGATTCAGAATGGAGGAAGAGTGGGGAACCAAACCTGGTTCTCCAGATTGCAGTCCGCCGCTCTTAACCACGACACCGCCCTGGCTCTCATCTTTGTCCCGTATTGTGTCCAACCAGAGGCTGTGGAGATTAGAAATGGTTTGTCCATTTTGGCCATCAGAAGGGGTTGTCTGCTCAGTGGTGCAGTTGTCTAACCAGAATTATTTATTCATTTATTTTATTCGATGTATACCCCGCCCTCCCTACCAAGGCAGGCTCAGGGTGGCTAACACAAAATGCATAAAAATACAATTAGAATCTATAATCAGATCCATCATAAACAGCCAAACCGTAAACAAGTCAGTTATCCTGGAATCCATAAAATCCACTGTTCGAAAGGGCTGGAACAGTATTCAGATAAAGTGCGAGAGCAGAAATTTAAGACTGAACAATACTCCACAGGTGACAGTCATAATGATTGGACACCCACCACCTCAACCAGAAGCCTGGCGGAACAGCTCAGGCCCTGCTAAACTGTAATATGTCCCGCTGGGCCCTGATCTCCGGTGGGAACTTCAGGAGGTGCTGATCACCAGGAGGTGGTGATCCAAAGCTCTCCGAGGCTCATCTGGGGAGAGGCAGTCCAGTAAGTATGATGGTCCCAGGCCCATTTTAAGAACATAAGAGAAGCCCATGTTGGATCAGGCCAACGGCCCATCCAGTCCGACACTCTCTGTCACACAGTGGCCAAAAACACCAGGTGCCCTCAGGAGGTCCACCAGTGGGGCCAGGATGCTAGAAGCCCTCCCACTGTTGTCCCCCCCCCCCCAGCACCAAGAATACAGAGCATCACTGGCCCCAGGCTGAGAGTTCCTATCTATACCTTGTGGCTAAGAGCCACTGATGGCTATTAATTTATTATGGCTATTAATTTATTATTTTAAAATAGTTCAATAAAAACACATCAGCTATACCGGAGGAGGGCCAATAGCTATTCTTGGGTGTATGCCGAATGAAACCCAAAAAGTCCTCACCCTCTGGTGGAACAAACCAATAGAGGGAGACCGACAGATCTCCCTGGAGAGGGAGATTCAAAGTTTTGGTGTCACGACCGAGAGGGCCCTTCCTCAGGTTGCTGCCTTGTCTAGCCTCAGACGGTGGGAGCAACCAAAGCCGGGCCTCTGAGGATGATAAAGAAGTATGTGTCCCTCCAGTTTTAAGTCAGAAAAATGTTGTGGCTCGGTTATTAGAAGTTTGGGAAGTTTAATAAGCTGTTTTTGTGTTCCCTTGCACCTAAACCTAGGAAGTATGGCATTTCCTCTAGCCAGTTGTGTGCGTGTGTGTGTGTGGCGTAGGGGTGGGCTGAGGGACTTGGGAAGGTTCAGTCTGGAGAAGAGGAGGCTGAGGGGGGGGGACATGATGGCTCTCTGGAAGTCTTTGAAGGGCTGTCACTTGGAGGAGGGCAGGGAGCTGTTCCTGTCGGCAGCAGAGGAGAGGACTGGCAAGAATGGGCTTCAATTCGGCCTTTGCTGGCTAGGCGGGGTATAAATCCAAACCAATCAATCAGTCGAGGGCAGGAAGGTCCCGGCTGGATCTGAGGGATAACTTTTTGACAGTCAGAGTTGTGCCACAGTGGAATCGGCTGCCTGGGGAGGTGGTGTGAGCTCCGCCTCTCACTGGCAGTCTTGAAGCAGCGGCTGGACAAACACTTGTCAGGGATGCTCTAGGCCAGGGGTGGGCCAATTGCTGCCCGGGGGCCACATGCGGCCCGCCACAGAGTTTTTTGCGGCCCGCCAAGACAGTCGGCCATGTGGTGTGATAGGGTACATTTGTCTCATTAAACTGATTCTAAAATTAAATGTGCTTGCAGCTGTAGATGATATGAAATTAGCACAATAAATAAATGGAATAAAACTACCACTCTTTTATTTAATTTATATTTATTGATTTTTATGATGCAATTTATACCGTTTCTGAAATGCAGAGTTAACTAATGAATGCCATCATTTGAAAAGGTGCGGCCCTCCGCTAACCTCCACTCCCACAAAGTGGCCCCCGAGCCAAAACAATTGCCCACCCCTGCTCTAGGCTGATCCCGCATTGACCAGAGGGTTGGACTAGATAGTCTGCATGGCCCCTTCCAGCTCTGGGATTCTATGATTCTAGGAGTGCTGGAATCTGTCCCCTCTCCCCAGTTCAGGAAGGGAAACATTTCTTGCTTCTTCCGAGAACTGTAATCTTAATTTGTTGTTGTTGCTTGGGGGCTGTTTCCTAGTTATTGGGGAGGGACGTCTGTGAGCGAGGAAGTGGAATCTGTCACACAGCCTCTTAGCAAGTGGAATCTGTCACACAGCCTCTTAAATGTTCGGCCTGTACCATGGTAACCCTTTGACAAAGGACTCTGGGCAGTACTGAAAGGAGTTCATTCGCTTGGAGGCCATCTGTTGCTACCTCTTGTTTTAACTCTGTCAGCCTGAGAAACTTCGGATCGATTTTGCTTAATTTCCACGGCTTTGTTCATTTAACTATTGAACTTAGTCAGACCAAATGCCTCAAGTGTGTTGTTCTTGTTGCTCTCTTTGCGATAGTTTGTATCTTGGCCCTCCTAGCTCTTTTTCCCTTCTCATTTGAGCCTCCTCAGTAGGTTGGGTGAGGTAATTCATAGCAACTGTCAGTGAGGGTAGGTGTGAGATTCCAGGTGCTGTGGCAATGGGCGGATCCCAACACGCCAAGAATCGCTTTGACAGTCCCTTTAGTACAAACTGCTCTTCGACCTTACTCGCTCCCCCCTCAGCTGTGCAAGGGCAGAAGAAACAGGATCTGTTGACCAGATTCCAAACATTTGGAGGACATGGTTGACCATGGGGGTGCAGGTACTTCTGCTGGTAGGTTGCTGCCTGTAGGAGACGGATGAAATGGGATCCTCAGCTCTCGTTCCTCACAGAAAGGTTCCTTCGGAAATGAGGGGGAGTGCTGCATGGCACTTCTTTGGCAATCCTCTTAAGCATCCACATGAGGAACTCCCTCTCTCACTGGGGACCTTGGAAACAGCTTTGCATAACCACATGCTTTGGCTGTGATCAGATGGCAGGTTTTGGTACGGTCTGGCTGCGCCTCTAATTTCTCCGGAGCTATTTGTTCCGGAGAGATGCAGCCAGACATGCCACCCTATTCCTGCCTCACTGTGCAGTTGACCATTCAGACCTCCACTGTGCAGTCATCGAGGAGATGGCAGGCAGGCAGCTTCTTCTTCTTCTTTTAACCCCCCCCTGTGCACATAACTGCTTATTTGCTAGGATCAGAAATGCGGTTATGCGCATATTGCTAACTGCAAAAAAAATGGCAGCCAGGGATCAGAAGTGTCAGACCTCACCAAGCAGCTTGAATGCGCAAGGGGGAGATCAGATGCCCGGAAATCTGCAGTGAGACAAGTTCAGTCATAAACACTGGACTTTATCCAGTGTTGGGAAAGCTGGGTGAGGATGGGAGGCCGACAACTGAGGGATGGGAGACAGATGTTGCCGTCTGATTGTGCACTTCAGATTTGGTAGGGAGCTGCCACGACATCAGAGCAGCTTGCCTGTCTGATCACAACCTTCATTATGCTGGCTGAGGCCAAAAGGCTTTTCAAAGCCACTTCCAGTTTCCACTGAGACTGCCAAGGCCCATTAGGCTCATTTTTGATGAAGCGTAGGATGATCAGTTTGTGAAACGCACCTTTTCTCTCCTCTTTCCGTGGCAAAGGAGCCGAGACAGGCACAAGTCACCCCGGAGCAAAGATGGCAGTCGGTCTGAGAAGTCGGTCACCATTCAGGCACCTCCCGCAGAGCCGTTACTGGGGAACGATTCTCCTCGGACGGAAGAGACTCAGGTAAGGAGTGAGGAAGAGGGGCAGATTTCCGGGCACTGGGTTTTGCTGCATGGAGCACCTTGGACTCTTGGCACACAGCATCCATGCCCCCTGATAATGATTCTCAATATATATATTTTTAATGCAAGTTACAGAATAATATTTTTTTTCCTGTTTGAAGTGTGCCGACCTGATGCCATAGTTTCAGCATCGGCCAGAATGACAAATGCTGATATTCTTCCTCGCTGCCTTCTAATCTGTCACTTTTATTGGCAAAGAGCTAGATTAGAGTCAAGTAGGATCGTAGAGGCCAGCAAGATTTTCAGGTATGAGCTTTTGAGAGTCAGTGCACTGAGGAAGCCTCCGACGAAGTGAACTTTGACTGTTGTTGGTCCCAAAGGCGCTGCTGGCCTTGAATCCTGCTCTTCTACTGAACTTTATTTATTAAACTAGATTTACTAGGCTGCCCTTCCCTACAGGTAGAGAAGACGAAGAAGAAGAAGAGATTGGGTTTATACCCCGCCCTTCACTCGGAGCCTCAGAGCGGCTTGCAAACCCCTTTCCTTTCCCCTCCCCACAACAGACACCCTGTGAGGTGGGCGGAGCTGAGAGAGCTCTGAGAGAAACTACTCTTTTTCAAGAACAGCTCTGACAGAACTATGGTTTGCCCAAGGTCATCCAGCAGCTGCATGTGGAGGAGTGGGGAATCAAACCCGGTTCTCCCAGTACACCAAACTGGCTCTCTGGGCAGCTTACAACAGAGTCGTGTACCAAAAAAATTCTAATTTAAAACCAAGATTAAAACCACCTAAATGAAGAACAGGAAATAAAAAGAACAAAGTACATATACAAGATGGCGGAAGAAAAAAAAAATTGAGCTCCCCAGCCTACTTGGGGGGGAGAAGGGGTTACAAGAGATGGGGAAATATATGAGAATGCCAGGTACAATATTTCCCCGTCGCTGTCCTCAACCAAAGGCCAGCATGGCTACCTCCTGGAACTATTTTTATGGCAAAGCCTCTCAGTGCTATTTCCTTAGGACGCTGCCCGTTCTTTCACTTCTGATTCCACTGAGGTCACGGACTTGGAGCATTTAGAATGCTCTCAAGTGCTTCACGCATAAGCTCTGATGTCCGGTTGTAATCCGAGTCACTTTCAAAATGAGATGCCAGCCAGCGCGTGGGTTTGTGAGAAATGCCTTTGGCTGTGCAGCCTGGATGCAGCTTCCCCCTGCTGAAGCTGAGGTCCTCTGTCCGCACAAGACCAACACAAGCTGCTGACCCGCCGCCTTGCTGACGGGATACCGGGGCGGCCCTGCAATGGCTCACTTCCTTTCTCCAAGGTCGGGGACAAAGGGTGGTGCTAGGGGGGCAGCAGTCTGCGAGGCATCCACTTGGTTGGGGAGTGCTTCAAGGGGCGGTGCTCTCCCTGATGCTCTTTAACATCTATATGTGCCCCCTTGCCCAGATTTCCCGGAGGTATGGGCTGGGGTGTCATCAGTATGCTGATGACACTCAGCTCTATCTGATGTTGGGTGGCTGGTCGGGATCCGGCCCTAGACCGTTCATTGCACGCTGTGGCAGGATGGCTCAGACTGAGCAGGCTGAAATTGAACCCGGCGAAGACGGAGTTCCTGTGCCTGGGTTGGAGTGGTCTGGGGGGGGGGGTCCAGCTCTTGACCTTCAGTGGGGTCCTGTCAGTGCCCACGTCAGTGGTTAGGAGTCTAAGAGTGCTCCTGGATCCCTCCTTAACTATGGAGGCCCAGGTAGCAGCCACTGCTAAGCCAGCATTTTATCATCTGCGGCTGGCCCGGCAGTTGGTTCCCTTCCTCGATTGTGACGACCTGGCCACAGTGATCCATGCGACGGTCACCTCGAGACTGGACTACTGTAACGCTCTCTACATGGGACTGCCCTTGCCGCAAATCTGGAAGCTGCAGCTGGTGCAGAACGCCGCGGCCAGGTTACCGATAGATCTCCCTAAACGGGATCACATCTGTCCTGTCCTGGCGGCGCTGCACTGGCTGCCTATAGCATACCGAGTTCGCTTCAAGGCGCTGGTGCTTACCTTTAAAGCCCTATATGGCCAGGGTCCGACATACCTGAGGGACCGCCTTGCCCCGCATTTGCCCCAGAGAGCACTTTGGTCGGAATCTCAACATCGACTCTCGGTCCCGGGGGTGAGGGAAGCCAGGCTCGCTGGCTCTAGGGCTAGGGCCTTTTCGGTGGCGGCTCCAAACTGGTGGAATGAGCTCCCGGAGGAGATCAGGGCCCTGTGGGACCTTATGCAGTTCCGCAGGGCCTGTAAGATGGAGCTCTTCTGCCAGGCTTTCGATTAGGAGCTGCCCCCACCACCCACCTACCAGCAACCATCTCCACTGTCATCTGAGATGAGGGCTGGCCCGAAAGAATCCACACTAGGGCACAAAGAGAAACTGCAGGACGCCATCTGGACATAAATTGACTACCGTCACTGCGAGCCCTTTAGTGGAATTTATTGGATTGTTTAATGATGTTTTAACTGTTTTAACCGGTTGCTTTAACCTGGTGCTGCGCCACTTTGTAAGCCGCCCTGAGCCCGCTTGCGGAGAGGGCGGGGTAACAATGTCAAAAATAAATAAATAAAATAGAACTCTTAATCTCCTCACTGGAGACCTCAAAGCTGATTCTCTCTCTTTTCCACGTGATTTCTCTCCAGGTTATTATAATGTCTCAAGTGATCTTCCACTTCAAATCTGACAAACTTTTCATTGCCTCTCCCGTTAGTGCCAGCAAATAGGACAGAGAATTGTAAGAGCTGGTGTGGCCGTCTCTCTGCTTAGGGACTGAACACTGTTTGGAGTGGTGGTTAGGAGCGCGGATTCTGATGGGGGAGAACCGAGTTTGACTCCCCTCTCCTCCACATGCAGCTGCTGTTGTGACCGTGGGTCAGTCACAAGTTCTTTCAGAGCTGTTCCCTCATGAGCAGTCCTCGAGAGAGCTCTCTCAGCCCCGCCTGTTGTGGGGAGGGGAAGGGAAAGGAGATTGTAAACCACTCTGAAAATCCTTTGGGTAGTGAAGGGCGGGGTATAAATCCAATCTCCTCCTCCTCTTCTTCTTCTTCCTTGTGAGGAAGAAGGAATTTTGTCAAGGCAGCCGTAACAGAAACTCTGCCGAAGATATTGTCCGTCGAGGCGTCCTCTTGCGCTTGAGCACACCTCTCGGGGAGTCAAGAAAGTCAGTCTGACAAGTACGGTTGTGAATTGAAGCGGCTGCTAAGGGACTGAGTCAGACCGCCGAAGGGTATTTGTTTACATGCCTGCATTCCAAAGTGCATTAAATTTCCGGCAGCGCATGTGGCCAAGAGGTGCCTTCATTCCAGATCTTCTTAGTCAGAGGCAATGATCCTCAGCCAGTGGGACTGCTCAGAAAGCGGGCGGTGAACCGGCGTGTTATGTATTGACCATGCGGTCGCCATGTGCTCTCTTAATTGTGACCGCATGGCCAGAGCATGGCCAGAACACATGGCCAAGAAACTACCTGAGCTTCAGCCAGGTAGAACAAAGGCCAGGTGGATTCAAACCGGTCACCAATCCTGTACCTAGGTTTCTCCCAGGGAACCTATGAAATGTAAATAGACTTCTAATAGCCTATCAGGCCAGTTGGGTGAGGTCAGGGGATTGTCCCTGACCAGCATAAAAGGAGGGCTTCGAGCCCTGGGTTGTCTGCTTCATCCGGACCAGCAATAAAGATCTAGCTGTTTCACTGTTCCATGGACTCCCGACTCCAATACTTATCACGGGCGTTGATTCCCCTCTGCCTCCCTGCCCACTGGCAAACACATCTGCGAGTGAAGTGGTTAAGAGTGGCAGAGTCTAACTGGGCTTGATTCCCCTCTCCTCCTGCACATGAAGCCTGCTGGGTGACCTTGGGCCAGTCCTGGTTCTCTCAGAACTCCCTCAGCCCCACCAACCTATCTCACAAGGTGCCTGTTGTGGGGAGAGGAAGGGAATGTGATTGTAAATCCCTTTGAGACTCCTTAAGGTAGAGAAGAGCGGGGTATAAATCCTTCACTTCTTAGAGAACTTCTGCCAACAGCTCTGGGCAACCGTCACAGAAAAAGACGTACCGCGAGTTATTTCCATGGGCTTTCTAAAAGGCAAAAATGCTTCTCCTTTGAGGTAACTATCGGTTACACCCATATTACTGCCGAGAGAGGCCTACTTCTGCTCACAGTATAGCCCTGGGCAAGGCTGTGACTCAGACCCAAGCCCGAGGCCTTCTCCACTGAATTACACCTGGTGCTCAGGTCCAGCACACAGTGTGTGTGTATGGGGGCGTGTACGTCTGCTGCCTCAGCACATCCTGGGAGTCAGTAGCTGGCTTTCATGGATGCTGGGGACAGTTGTAAGAAATGATCATCTTTCCACACTCGGGCTGGGGCATGCAACTTCTTGCCAGTTCTGTAGTACCTGAAGTGGCTGTCGTCTGCTGGAGCTTTTGACGTTATTTAGTACCAACCGAGAGCCAGAAGTTCCTGGCTGAACCCTCACGGAGAAATTTCCCACAGGTCCAACCAGTCTTACAGATCTCTTCCCTTCGTGGTTGGTACATGTCTGCCCGAGCAGTTTTGTTTTTACGGGGCTGTTTGCTCCCTTCGTTTTCATTGCCTGTAATTATTACAGATGACTAACGGTAGCATTTTGTGTCGAAGACCTCTTTGGTTGTCATCTTTTGTTGTGTGATAGAAAGTTAGTCTCGGGGGAGGGGGAGAAGCAGAGCGATCTTTGATACTGCCTAGAAAGTTTGTGAGTCGAGCGGGCCCGGAGGTAGAAGAGCAATTTCCCAAGATTCCATTTCCTCCTCATTCACTCGAATGCGAAACTTTTTTGAAAGTCTGCAGGAGAGAGCTAAGTGCTTTGTTCCACAAATTCACCACAGAGTTCGTTTTGGCAAAAGGATACCCATCCAGCTGAGCTGATTTTTGGATGGAGCATTTTCTGATTATTAGATCCCTACACTTATATGCGATTTGTACTTTCTCCTTGGGTTGAAAGTCCTTTTGTCACCCAGCTTCCTCACCCAGCTGCTTTGGACCTCTTTCGACAGATTTGCTCTTTAGCCCCTAGAAAGGCTCAAACATGGGGGTGGGGGGATGTCTGGTCTCATGAAGCTGTCTTCTACTCAGATGAGTCACTCACCAGCCTTGCTCCATACTGGCTCTTGTGACTAGTCGCAGGTCTCTGGCATAGAGATGTCTTTTAAGAATATAAGTGAAGCAGTGGTCCATCTAGTCCAGCATCCTGTTTTCCGCAGTGGCCAGTGAGATTCTCTAGAAGCCCTGCAAGCGGAACACAGAAGCCAAGGTGTTCCCCAGTAGCAAATGGAATTCAGGGGGGTAAATGGTTTATTGTGTTGTCCAAATGCCAGACCCCCGGCTTTAGTCAGTAGCAGCTCTCCTTGCAGTCTTTCAAGGACAGCAGCAGAGCACCGGAAAGACAGTTCCTACTGCATTTGGCTCTCTCCGGTGTCTTCTCAGAGGACACCCACCATCTCCTTGACCTGCATGGAAGTGTCTGGGCTCTGTGAACAAACTGCAGTCCCATAGACTACCCAGAGTTTGCGCAACAAATTGCTTTTCAAACAAACTGTAGCCGCATGGCAGAATAAGTTGTAGTCTCTCATAAAAAATCATAGTTCATAAATCACGGATTAATTACATTCTGATGTATTCAGGTGGGTAGCCCTGTTGGTCTGAGGCAACAGAACAAAGTCTGAGTCCAGGGGCACCTTTAAGATCAACAAAGTTTAATTTTGGGTATAAGCTTTTGTGTGCACGCACGCTTCTTCAGATACCTGAACAAAGTCTGAGTCCAGGGGCACCTTTAAGATCAACAAAGGTTAATTTTGGGTATAAGCTTTTGTGTGCACGCATGCTTCTTCAGATACCTGAACAAAGTCTGAGTCCAGGGGCACCTTTAAGATCAACAAAGGTTAATTCTGGCTATAAGCTTTTTTGTGCACACACGCTTCTTCAGATACCTGAACAAAGTCTTGAGTCCCGGGGCACCTTTAAGATCAACAAAGCACAACAAAGCAAACTTTATTCTGGTGTATTGTGATGGGAACTGGAGATATATATATATATATATCCCACATTTTGCATGTCAGAAGTGGCATGTGGAAGTGCCCAAATACGCAGAATATATCAAGAAAATATATTTAAATAATTTCCAACTAAACTTTTTTTCTATTTTGAGTTACTTATAGTAATCTAAGTAGACAGTTGTCTTAAAGAACAATGACAAAGAAAGCTTTTTTTAAACAATGCTAAGCACAAGCAAATCTTTCAGCTCACATTTTGCACACAAGTCTGTGGACATCTGAGTATGCAATAGTACAAACTTCTCAATGGAAAAAAGTCCAAAGACTTGCTTAAACATCTAAAAATGAAACTATTAATGTTGAACTCAGAATTATTTTGACGAAGATTCTGGATAGTTCCTCTTTCGTTTCCAATTATTCCTTCTTCATAAATAGCAGTTCTCTCTTGCACGAAGCGATGAAACTGACATATATTATTCAGTCCTTTTAGTATAGGAATCCACATAGATGAGATGCTAATGTGCTAGTCTAAAGCCAAGTCAATCACAAAAGTATTGGTCTTGGGTTCATGAAATGTTACAAAAAATGCTAAAACCATACCTTTTATACCTGAACTATTTGTACTGGATATAATACCAGAAAACTGTAAAAAGCAACTTTTATCTTATTATACATGTACTGACCACTGCAAGAGTATCATATGCTAAATATTGGAGGAAAAATGAAATACCTTCAAAAGAAGAAATGATAAGCAAGCCTCTTGAAACTGCTGAGATGGATGAACTGACTTTATTTTTGAGAGGACAAGAGGAAGGGAAATTTCAGACTACATGGTCAAGATTTTATAAATGGTTGGAAGATTACAGTAAATGAGCTATACAGACTTACAATCACATTTGAAGATATTACAGAATTTATTTCTAATTGTGAGGCAGAATATATAGACAAACTACATGGTGATAAAAATGGCCAATATGCAATTGGATATTGTTGGCGGTAACGTAATGGATATAACGAAGATGTATAATGGAACCCCCAAACTTGTATGGTTTTTTTATGTTTGTTTGTTTGATAGTAAAATAAAAATTCTCATATAAAGCTGAGTCAATCAGATCACTTTGCAGATGATGAAGCACCTAGGCTGCAGGGGAATATTATATATATGCCCCCATTTTGCAAGTTGGGCGTGGCATGCGCGGAAGTGCCCGCCAACTGTTGGAGTGATGAAACGTTCTTCTCTTCCCTTCAGGATGACAACTGGGGTGAGACGACAACAGCCATCACGGGTACCTCAGAGCACAGCGTCTCCCAGGAGGACATCGCCAGAATCGGCAAGGACCTGGAGGACAGCGTTGGCGTGGACTGCAGGCGCTACCTTGTTTTCACAGTGGCCGCCATCCTTGGGCTCCTCGTCTTCCTCACGCCCATTGCCTTCATCCTGCTCCCGCAGATCCTCTGGAGAAACGAGCTGCAGGCTTGTGGCACGGCCTGTGAGGGACTCTTCATCTCCGTGGCTTTCAAACTCCTGATCCTGTTGATCGGGACGTGGGCGCTCTTTTTCCGCCCGCCCAGGGCCGACCTCCCGAGACTGTTTGTGTTCCGCATCCTCGTTTTGGTCCTCATATTTCTGCTGGTCTTCTCCTATTGGCTTTTTTACGGTGTTCGCATTTTGGACTCCAAGGACCTCGACTACCAGGGAATAGTCCAGTTTGCCGTGTCGCTGGTGGATTCTCTTCTTTTTGTGCATTACCTCGCTATCGTGGTGCTGGAGCTGAGGCAGCTGCAGCCAATGTTCACGGTCAAGGTGGTTCGGTCGACAGACGGAGAATCGCGCTATTATAGTTTGGGGCACATAAGGTAGGTCAAAGGCCTGAAGGCCCCCGGGGAAGTTTGGGAAGGGGGAGCCGTGATGCCGGTTTCCTTTGCGGTGTTTTAAAATGGTGCTTTTGGTTTTAAAAATATAATACAAAAATTTAGTCCATAGCCGATTCAAAAACTGGAGACAGCGCTATAATCCAAAGTGTTCAACCACTTCACCAATGTATTAGGACAGGGGTGGGCAAACTTGCTCAGCGTAAGAGCCACCTAGAACAGGGGTGACCAAACCTGCTTAACGTAAGAGCCGCATAGAATAAACATCAGACGTTTGAGAGCCACAAGACATGAACAAATACTACCTGCTTTTATTGGGAAATAAGCAGATTTGCTTTTGATTAACATTAAACGAGACTGCCAAAAATAATAACAAAAGGGGTAAAAGCAGATATTGATAATGATATTAATTTGTCCAGTGATATTTGTTTGCTGATGATATTTAGCTTCCCCAGCCGCCCTGCCAGGAGCCGCATAATGTATGTGAAAGAGCCGCATGCGGCTCCCGAGCCACAGTTTGCCCACCCCTGTGTTAGGACACCCCCATTCATTTGGTTTAAAAGGATCCCTTTAATTTGTGGCAAAAGTTAGCTCCTTTCCAAAGGAGTCATAACATGTGTAGTGTTCCTTGCCTTTAAGCAAGCTGTGTCTGTCTGTAAAGTGCCGTGAAGTTGCTGCAGATTTATGGTCGCCTCATAGGGTCTTCAAGGCAAGAGACAGGATGAAGGGGTTTGCCATTGCTTGTCTCTGTGTATTGACCCTGGACCTCTTGCTGGTCTCCCATCCAGGGCTGACCCTGCTTAGTGCAGAGATCGGGCTAGACTGGGCCATCCAGGTCATGGCTTAAACAAGATACTTGCCTATCATTTGTTTTTCTTCAAGCCTAGAGATGAAAAAAAAATCTTCCATGTTTGTTTCTGAAGAGCTTCCGGAAGAAAACCCTACAGAATCTGGATGGATGAATTTCCTCTTTAAAGAATTCTGGGTTGTTTTTTTTTTTGCCATACAGTTGTCTAGATCAGTGGTTCTCAGATGGTGGATCAGGACGCAAAAGTGGCCAGGTGCTTGTCTGACAAGTGGCCCAAACAGAGGAGGTAGATCTTGCTGATCCGGGGAGAGATCTTTCAACAGCACATTTGGGCTTGTTTCTCTACAAGTAAGCCACGAAGACAGCCTATTGATTAACAACACCGTGTATTTATACATGCTAAACGTAAAAAAAGAGAGAGACTTGTTTGGTGTTCTGATTTGAAATTCCCACATCTTCTGATCTGAAATTCCCACGGGAGTTAATTTGTAAATGGGTCTTGAAGAGTCCAGTAAGTTCAGAAGTGGGCCTCTCTTCAGAAACTCCCAAGAACTGCTAGTGTAGATCTGTTTGTTTCTTCAGCCCTGTTTTTGTAGGATTGGATAGGAATGTATTAAATACGTTTATTAGGTTTGTGATATGGGAGACAGTAATCTGAACCTACTGGTGTTTACTCGGTACACGGAGTTTACAATCTGAGTAGTAGGGTCCAGCTCCTCCTTGTCAAAGACTGCTCTGGCCCCCAGGTGTCGCAAGCTGATGAAAGAAAGTTGGGTGCGTCTTTCTCCTCCTGATAGCTAACTTCTGGTTGTTCAACTCTGGGTTCACCCTTTTCTGATCTTAGTCCTGGAAACCATAGTTGGGTTTCATCAATTGTGGACCATTCTTGGAATGTGGTCTTGTGGTTTCCACTGACCCTTCCCTGACTTTGGGAAGGAGCAGGGCGTTGCCTGTGGCAAATGTGTTGAGCCTCACACAGACTTGAGGAACAGCAAGCCTTCTCGCTGCCTCAGGCTGTCTCCAGATCTTCACGCGAGGTCACAGATGACTCTCCAATTGGTCCGGGCTGGCCCTCGCTAGATAACAGGACATGGCTGCTCCCACCGACCTGTTTGAGTGCATTTGTGGACTTCCCGTTTCAGCTGTCTGTTTTTGCTGGGAAAAAAGAAAGCAAGTGAGAGAAAGCAAGCCATTGTGGCAATTTCGTTCTGCAAGTTTTACATGGTCTCTTTTTTCTGAAGAGCTAGATTCGAGTCTAGTAGTGCCATAGAGACCAACAAGATGCTGGGAGGGATATGAGCTTTCAAGAGTCAAAGTTCCTTGTGTCAGACGCTCTGAAAAGCTCATTCCCCCCCCCCCCCCCAAATCTTGTTTGTCACTAAGGTGCTACTGGGACTTGAATCTAGCTTTTCTGCTGCAGACTAACACAGGTCTCCTCTGCAACTTTCTTCTGAAGTACTATGAAGGACCTCCTGATGGCACCTGGGTTTTGCCTACCATGTGTCACAGAGTGCTGGACTGGATGGGCCACTGGCCTGATCCAACATGGCTTCTCTTATGTTCTTATGAAGTACTCTGGTCCAAGTTCTGGGAGGAGGCAGGCCTTGAAACCCTGTAGTTTGGGCATACAGGCCGGTGTTCCCCAGAACGATGGACTGTAGCCAGTTTGAAGGCCTGGGAGACACGAGCAGAGGACCGGCTCATTCCCCGGATTGGAAGATTCATGGTGGTGCTATCCTGGCTCCGACTGCCTGTAATTCTGCTCTCCTCCAAGTATCCGCCGTGCTGGGAATTAGGGAATCAGTTCCTGACCCCCCCTGGAGTTCTGGTTCGAGCTCCGCAGCACTCGGGGCCAAATGGTACACATGTCTTTTGGCCCTACAGAGCAGCCACAAGAGGGCCTAGTTTGGGTCAGGGTCGCAGTACTACACAAGGGAAGCAGTTTCCCTAATCCACATCCCTCTTTAAGTACTTGGGGGGGGGCGCATACAATATGAACATGTGTCTTTTTGCCTCGTTGGAGCCTAGAGCGGCTGGACAGGGAAGTAGGGAAAGTGACCTACGCCCCTGCTGCGGGCATCATGCAGCGTTGCCTAGAACAGCTTTCGAAAGCTGGATTGCTTCTTACGTTTTGTATTAAGTTAGCCTGCTCTGAATGTCCAGAAATCTCCAAAAATGTTCTGAGCCTCATCCTACTGGGGTTAGCCAGCCATTCAAGCCAGGGGCCCTAGCAGGTATGCTTAGCCTGGAGAGGAGACGACTGAAGGGTGATATGAGAACCATCTTCAAGTAAGGGCTGTCCTATAGAGGGTGGTGTGGAGTTGTCTTCTGTTGTCCCAGAAGGTCAGACCGGAACCAGCGGGTTGAAATTAAATCAGGAGAGTTTTCGGCTAAACCTTAGGAAGAACTTCCTGACAGAGCAGTTCCTCAGTGGAACAGGCTTCCTTGGGAGGTGGCGGGCCCTCCTCCTTTGGAGGTTTTGAAGCAGGGGCTAGACGGCCATCTGACAGCAGTGCGGATTCTGTGAACTCAGGCAGATCATGAGAGGGAGGGCAGGAAGGGTTGCCTCAGTGCTTAGTTCTTGTGGCCCTTCTCTTACACGCCCTGGGAAATGCTGTTCGCCACTTTGGGGTCAGGAAGCAGTTTTTCTCCAGGCCAGTTTGGCTGGAGATCCTGGAGGGTTTTTTTGTCATCTTCTGGGCATAGAGCAGGGGTCACTGGGTCTGTGTGTGTGTGTGTGTGTGGGAGGTATTTGTGAATTTCCTGCATTGTACAGAGGGTTGGACTAGATGACCCTGGAGATCCCTTCCACTCTATGATTCTAAGCGAAAGGCATTTTAAAAATATCTGCTGCTTCTGTTACTCAACTCTCAAAGCAGATGCTGTTCCTAGTAAACATTCTTGTTGAAAGCAAGAAATAATATTTAGGGGGGCAGCATAGAGCAGCATTTAATTATCTGAAA
The DNA here is from genome assembly GCA_029233225.1 of Lepidodactylus listeri. Taxonomy (NCBI): domain Eukaryota; kingdom Metazoa; phylum Chordata; class Lepidosauria; order Squamata; family Gekkonidae; genus Lepidodactylus; species Lepidodactylus listeri. The sequence continues at coordinate 147,986,221 of JARCFY010000004.1, forward strand.
CACTCGAGTCCTGCCTTTTTATATTATTTACTTAAAACGTCTGTTAGCGGCCTTTCTTCCTTACAGAGCTGAAGGTGGCTTACAAGATAAAATAAAATACATAAAATAGAGTGCATAAAACCAAATTTAAAATTACAGTGTAGGACCGCATTAATCAAAAGCAGTCCTAAATAAAACCATCTTCAGCTGCCTCCCTATGATCAAAAGTGAGGGAGCCAGGGGCACCTCCCTGGTGAGGTTGTTCCATAACTGTGTGGCTACCAACAAAAAGGCCCTCTCTCATACCAACCAAACGAGCTTCACTGATTGGTGGGACAGTCAGGAGGGCCTCTTCCCATGATCTTAATTCCCAGGGAAGAATGTATAGGAGAAGTGGTTCCCAAGAAAGATCATAACAGCCCTTCAGGGTGAAGAGAAAGTGACACCAAGGTTCCTTCGAATCTCAGATTTTGCCCCACACAGTCTTAATTCTCTGGCTGTGGCACTCCCATAACTGAAACTGTGTTGGTGAGCGTGGAAAAGGTCCGGACTCGGAGGTGCTGAGTTGGTCTTACTGCTGGTTAGTTGTGGCCAAAGGCTTTCATCTCTGGGCTTTGGTTTGATTTAAAAAAAAAAAAAAAAGTCGGAGCAGTTGGACTTGCAAATGTAATTGAAAAGGAACATGGTTAAAAAAAAGACACATGGTTTGAGCTATGCAACTTGCGTTGGGCTGCATCAGTGTCTTAATTTTGAAATATTTTCCCCGTATTGCAAAAAACCAAAATTGCCTGCCTTTGAATCTGATAATTTTGTGACCGAAACCCTCCATAATCTGCTCTTCTCCAGCAGTGCACAGCCTGGGCAAAACGCCGAAGCACACACACTGGCACTGTGGACATCGCTGGGTGGTTTTTGGAGAGAAGCATATAGACCAGAGGTGTCAAACTCATTTGTTAAGAGGGCCGAATCTGACATAAAAGTTACTTTGTCAGGCCAGGCCATGTCTGCCACATAGGCGTCAACTACGGGGGGGCTTGAGGGCTCGAGCCACCCCCAAAATTTCCGGGGGGGGGGACTGAGCCCCCCCGGGAAAACGGTGCGCCCTCTGCCGTGCCTCCCTCGGCCCTTCCTAGGGCTGCCGTCGCCATCTCTTTTCCCCCCGCCTGGCCACTCTGACCCTCCCTCCGTCCGTCCAGGGGCCAGCTAAGCAAATGCCCAGCTGGCCCCTGGACAGACGGAGGGACGGAAGCAGGAGTGGTCAGGCGGGGGGGGAGGCGGCGGCATGGTCCCAGCAGGCGCACGTGGTTCGCGCACGTGCACGGAAGAGCCCCCCCCCCCCCCCCGGGAGTTTTAAAACTCTACGCCCCTGGTCTGCCATAAAAGGAAATGCCAGCTACTGGAGGTATAAACTTTATAAATGACACAGACAAACCCAATTAATGACATTTTTAGTACTCCAAATACAAAAAAAGCAATTGATTCCTAGGAGTGAAAGTGATTGATTTACTGGGGAATCCACAAAAGCCCCAATAAAGGCATTTAATCTTATACAAGACTAGGTTTTCCCCAAGGCACATTTTTTCAAATGCTCTCAGCAGTTTTCTTATAGTTTTCTATATGGCTGTCTTGCATGTGATTTGCACCTTCTCCATACAGGTTTTCCAAGCCTGCACCGCAGTGCCAGTTGCCACTGTGTGCCCTCTTCCCATCTGCGTGCATTCGCTGCACACACTTTGAAAGCGAGCGAGCCGGCGGCTGATACGTTGTCCCCTTTCACACATTCAGAATACAGGTTCCCCTCCCCGTGAAAGGTAGCCTGTCTGGGAGAAGGCCCCACCTTCCTGCATGCTGGTGTTCTATGTAGGGGGACGTGGCAGAGCCTGGGGACATCAAAATTCCCCACCCGCATCCTGAAATGGTACCGCCCGGCCACAGATGCACTCCATGGGGGTTTCTTCTCTAAATGTTAACCTTTACCAGGGGTCGCCTGCATGGTGCCGGCTAACGCCTTTCCGGTGTTAACACACTAACGCCCAGCAAGTGTTTTTAGACAACGGGTGGGACCAGGGATTTTTCCCAGTGAAGCCTCTGACTGGCCACTGATTTTATTGGCTGTACAGATGTGTAAAAGCATTGCTCCTGCAGCAGCTGCCGCCACCACACCTTCACACTGTGTAACTAAAGGTTGGCTGCGGCAGCTATTTTGTGGCTGGCTCTGCCCCCTGCAGTCCTGTAGGGATGCCAGCCTCCAGGTGGGACCTGGGGATCCCCTGGAATTGCAGCTTATCTCCAGGCTACAGAAATCAGTCACCCTGGAGAAAATGGATGCTTTGGAGGGTGGACTCTGTGGCACTGTACCCCACTGTGGTCCCTGTCCTCCCGGGGCTCCATCCCCAAATCTCCAGGATTTTCCCAGTCTGGAACTGGCAACCCTACCCACCCCCATCCCCCACTGGTGGCCGGGGAGGGGGGGAACCTGGGAAACCCATGCAACAGCTGTTTTGTGGCTGCGCCCACCGTGCAGCATCAGAATTCCAGAGCTGCCCACAGGCCCCCAAAGAAGTTGGGAGACCCCTGACCAGTCGCCAGCGATATGTACCACCAGTGTCACTAGCACTTTATGATGTTTATATTATCTATTTACTTAATTTATTCCTGTTTTTATCCCGTCTTGCCCGCACCAGTATATCATTTATGGTTATTTTGTAATTGTTGTTTTATGTGTTTTAAATTTTATGTAAGCCACCCTGAGCCTGCCTATCAAACGAATAAACAAACAAACAAACACTTTACCCACTTCAAAGAGGTGGAGATTTGGACTTTACCACTTTATACCGGTGGGTGGGGGGGGATTGCACGCCCTTGTGTGATAAGCTTCCTTGTGTGTTCCAAACTCACTCGTTGGGGACAGAAAGCAGCGTCCGTAGTGCTTTCCCCAGGGGAGGGGCAGAAGATGCTTTCGATACGGCAAGGGATGGTCCGCGCACTTCTGCAGTCTGAAGGAGCTGAGTACAAAGCAGTGCTCCTTCGCCCCGCGTCGGGTGGAAGACAAGTCTGGTCATGAAACCCAGCAAGAGCTGAATCAGCCCAAATTCTGGGCAACTGTCCCAGCGGCTGGGATGGAAACGGAGCTGAACTTGCAGCCCACGTTGTGTGTGTGTGTGTGCGTTTTTAATGTTGTGGGATGATCCCGAGAAGCGCCGCAGATATAGCATGGTACAGCAATTGTAGTGTCAGGTTAGTATCTAGGGTTGCCAGGACTGGGTTGGAAAATACCTGGAGACTTGGGGGTGGATCCAGGAGAGGGTGGGGTTTGGGGAGGGGAGGGGCCTCAGCATAGTACAGAGCCATAGAGTCCACCCTTCAAAGCAGCCATTTTCTGCAGGGGAGCTGATCTCTGTCAGCTGGAGATCAGTTGTAAAAGCGGGAGATCCCCAGGCCCCACCTGGAGGCTGGCAACCGTACTAGTATCCAGGAGGCTTAAGTTCAAATCCCCACTGTTGAGGTATAATTTATTTTATTGTTCTAAAGTATTTAGTGTTGTACTTATTTTTTTGTGTTTATTTTGTGTGTACTTTGTTACTTTGTTTTTATGACATAACTCTGCACTCAGCAGATTATTATAGGCTGGGACCTGCCCTGTGCCTGCTTTGCAGGGAGGGCGGGATATAAATGGAAGAAAATAAATAGTGCCGTAGAGCCTAACTGGGCGCCCTTGGGCCACTCGCACTCTCTCGGCCTAGCCCACCTTACAGGGTTGTTGTGAGAGCAAAATGGAGGACAGGAGAACGATGCAAGCTGCTTTGAGTCTCCACTGCGGAGGAAAGTCAGGTTATAAATGAAGAAAATAGACCTCAAATAAAAACTGAAGCTCAGATCCTGATGGCAGCTGCTTTGGGGCAGAGAAGGAAAAAGTTACGGCTGGAAAGGTGGATAGAGGCTGGTTGCTTCTGAGCGACTTGGGAAGAGATTGAGTTGGAATGTCTGGGCTTCCTTTCACTTTCCATCTAAGCCGGGGCTCACCTGTGTGCCCCGGGACCTGGGTAGCAGATTCTGTAACACAAGCGCGTCGCTTGGTGAGCCGGGGCTGGTTGTGTCCCCCAGCGGGGAGTGCCCGGGTGGGACACCATCCTTGCCTCTTTGCCCAAAGTCAGTGAAGTTTTTGCAAATGCCTCCTCCAGTTACCCACGACAAGAGTTAGTCTCTAAGGCTGTTTTTACATCTGACTTTCCCGCTGGAATCATTCTAGTTCCAAAAAAACCTGCCCACACCTCTGTGCGGTGTGAAACCGTGCTGCTACTGAAATGTCCACATCTACTAATTGCCCTCCTGTGGTCAAGCTAGTATTCAACCGGCTTGATTCTGCTTTAAACAATTGCTGTTGATTAGTGCACTTAGACCCCCTGGAGTGAAATTTCACACCACTGTGAAATCAGCACAGGAAAAGACAGCAGACAAACTACTTTAGAGGGGAGGTGTAAAATGACCCTTACTCTCCTGCTTGCCTTCCCTCACCCTCTACTGATGCCAGTCTAGACGCTTTCGGAAAATGATGGGTTGGAGAGAGGCATGGTAATTAGTGGTCTGTAAGCGGGCCTGACCCACTCCTTGTACTCCACCTCGAAAGGCCTAGGCCTGGAGAAAGCTCTTTCAAGAGCAGTGGGAACTTTCCTCCTGAATACCTGGAAGAAACCGAAGAACCGGGGACCGAGGTTAGAGGTTGCTTCCTGTTGTTGTTGCCAGCTTTGGGGTCTTCCCGGTCGAGCCGCGCTTTGACCCAGCCACGTTTTGAAAGCCTCAGAGGACAAGGCTTGTCCATGCCCCTTTGTTCCGTAGCCTGCCCTGTCCTGAAGGCTCAAGCGGGCGTAACGGCGACAGACCCCGGAGAAAGGGGACCCTGCCCCAATTGAGGAGGAGCGGCCATGGCAGAGGGTCATCCGTCGATAGGACTGAAACTTTGGTTCTGTTGGAAAGGCGCTTCAAGCGTGGAAGAGGCAAGATACAAACAATATAAATGAACAATCAACCAAAATAGCCGTGGCTGTTGAAGGAGACCCTGGACGGGAAGTGAAGGTGAACAGTGCAGCCTTCGGCAGAGGGGCAGCTTTCCAAGGCCACTGACCTCAGTGGACTGAGGAGGGTATAACTCCGCTTAGGATGCCAGTGTAAAGCTGCTCTTGGTACGGGGACCTGCCGGTAGCTGTTGCTGGACCCTCTCCTCCTGAGTCTGTCAGTAAAGGTAAAGGTTCCCCTTGCTCTAAAGCCAGTCGAATCCGACTCTAGGGATGCGGTGCTCATCTCCGTTTCCAAGCCGAAGAGCCAGCGCTGTCCGAAGACGTTTCTGTGGTCATGTGGCCGGCATGACTAGACGCCGAGGTGCACGGAACACAGTTCCCTTCCCACCGAAGTGGTACCTATTTATCTACTTGCAATGTCTTGCTTTCGAACTGCTAGGTTGGCAGGAGCTGGGGCCAGAGACGGGAGCTCACTCCATCATGCAGCACTCGGGTCTCGAATTGCTGAACTGCTGACCTTCTGGTCTGTGTGTTCATGGCCAGTACTACCTCCACTGGCTGCGGATCCCACAATATAAAGAAGTATTTCCTTTTGTCTGTCCCTAGTCTACTGCCTGCCAACTTCTTTGGATTCCACCCACTTCTAATATTTGGGAGAGAAGGTTCTTGGGCCCTTTCTGCCCTCTCCTTTTAATCCATGTTCACTGCCATGTCCTCCAAGCAATTCGGCACTAAAATCGAACTCAGTGAGGCAAGACTAACAAATAAGTGTGCTGGATCTGAAGAAGGGAGCAGTGACTCACAAAAGCCACTGCGTGAGACAGGATGCCAGACTAAATGGACCACTGGCTTGGTGTAGTGGTTAGGAGTGCGGACTCTAACCTGGAAGAGCTGGGCATGATTCCCCAGGCAGCTGCTGGTGTGACCTTGGGTCAGTCATGGCTCTTTCAGAGCTGTTCTCTCATGAGCAGTTCTCAAAAGAGCTCTCTCAGCCTCATGTACCTCATGGGGTGTCTGCTGTGGGGAGGGGAAGGGAAAGGATATTGTAAGACGTTCTGAGACTCCTTTGGGTAGTGAAGGGTGGGGTAGAAATCCAATTTCCTCCTCCTCCTCCTTTTCAGGGGAAGGCCTCGGCCTCTGTGCCCTGTTGTTGGCCCTCCAGATTTTGTGACTCTTTAAGGTGCTGCTTGGATTCTTGCTCTTTTCCGCAGCTACTAACAGACTAAAATGGCTGCCCATCTTGTTGCTGGTTTGTATGCGGCTAGCCTGATCTCAGAAGCAGGATCGGCCCAGGTTAGTATTTGGATGGGAGACCACCCGGGTCTCTCAGAGGCAGACGATGGCAAACTGCCTCTGAAGTTGCCTTGAAAACCTAGGGGGGGAGGTCTCCATAGCCTGGCTGCGAATTGATGTCACTCTCTACTTCCATTACAGAAGAATCTTGGGGAGGTAAAATGGAAATCAGAGGTAGGGTTGCCAGCCTCCAGGTGGGGCCTGGGGATCTCCCGCTTTTACAACTGATCCCCAGCTGACAGAGATCAGCTCCCCTGGAGAAAATGGCTGCTTCGAAGGGTGGACTCCATGGCATTGTACCATGCTGAGGCCCCTCCCCTCCCCAAACCCTGCCTTCTCCTGGCTCCACCCCCAAAGTCCCCAGGTATTTTCCAACCCGGACTTGGCAACCCTAATCAGAGGTCATTTCTTTCGCTTCTTCTCCTCCCTCTCCCTTCTGCCAGGGTGATTCACACAAGCGCCTTTGTTCCACGACAAAAAGAAATGCTGTTTATTGTCTCCTCCCGAGAAGAACTCAGTGCTTAGTGGTTTGGTGGAGAAGGCGAGGAATGTAACAAGTTATCAGTTACTTACAGCGAGGGACAGGAGAACTGCTAACGTTTCACACGCCCACAACTTAACTGAGAGATCGATTTCACTTGGGCTTTCACTCCGACCCAAGAATGTCAGCCTACTGAAATAGTCGGGGCTTGTCTTGTGGGATGTTTCCCTCAGTCCCCTCCCAAGTTTCTAACCCACTATTCCCTTAAGATACCCCTGCCTCTTTATCAGCCTCTGAGCCTTGTGTCGTACATAAGAAGGGCCCTGCTGGATCAGACCAGTGGTCCATCTAGTCCGGCAGCCTGTCTCACACGGTGACCAGCCAGTTCCTCTGGAGGGCCAACAACAGGCCATAGAGGCTGAGGCCTTCCTAAGGACATCAGAAGAGCTCTGCTGGATGAGACCAGTGGTCCATCTAGTCCAGCACCCTGTCTCACACAGTGGCCAACCAGTTCCTCTGGAGGGCCAACAACAGAGCATAGAGGCCGAGGCCTTCATAAGAACATAAGAAGAGCCGTGCTGGATCAGACCAGTGGTCCATCTAGTCCTGCATCCTGTCTCACACAGTGGCCAACCAGTTCCTCTGGATGGCCATACCGCAGGGCATGGAGGCTGAGGCCTTCCCCTGATGTTGCCTGTGCTAGACACGTATATGTTGCTGTTTGGTGTGGTGGTTTGGTGCACGGACTCTAACCTAAGGCCTTTGCTTTGTTTGTTACAACAATGTGGTTTTAGTTTGCTTTTAGGTGTTTTTATAAGTGAGTCTGGTGACGTAAGCCACCCTGAGGGCTCTGCCGAGTCCCCTGGGTTGGACAGGAATGCGGAAGTCAAGAAAATGCAGGGCGCGTTGCTACGTAACCACCTTATGCCTTTCCCCAGGATCAACAAATTTTGGCTTGGCTCGCAAGCCGGCCTGTATTGGTGGTTGCCACAGCCCGCTTCTCTAGGATGGCTCCAAACGTGAGCCAGTTTGGTGTAGTGGTTAAGTGCACAGACTCTGATCTGGGAGAAGCGGGTTTGATTCCCCACTCCTCCACTTGCAGCTGCTGGATGACCTTGGGCAAGCCATAGTTCTGGCACAGCTGTTCTTGAAAAAGAGCAGTTTCTCTCAGAGCTCTCCCAGCCCCACGTACCTCACAGGGTGTCTGTTGTGGGGAGGGGAAGGGAAAGGAGTTTGTAAGCCGCTCTGAGACTCCTTCGGGTAGTGAAGGACGGGGTATAAATCCAATCTCCTCCTGGTCTCTTTCCCTTGCTCTGGGCTGCCACAGGATGGAGGTGCAAGCAGTTTCTCCCTTCCCCTGCAAAGGGGAAGTGGGGGGGGGCAAATTAACTTTTGCTCTTGGCTAGCCTGATGTCATCAGATCTCAGCAGCTAAGCAGAGGTGACCGTGGTCAGTACTTGGATGAGAGACCACCCATGAAGCCCAGGGGCACTACGCAGAGGCAGGCAATGGCAAACCACCCCTGTTTGTCTCTTGCCTTGAAAACCCTGCTGGGTCGCCATGAGTCCGCTGTGACTTGACGGCACTTTCCTCCACTAAGCTGATTTATGGAAGCCTTGACTTTCACACACCTCCCCCTCTTAAAAAAACTCTGGAGCAGAAAGGAGAAGGGAAGGGCGAAATACATTCACCAAATTAGGTGCCAGCCCACCAAGAAGCTATCCTGCCTCCCTATCCTTTCTGAAATGCTTTAAAACAAATGAAGTGGAGGTGTGTGCGCTGGGTTCTGTCCTACAGGATTGCAAGTTCTAATGCATTAATAAACTTTACTCACGTTGTTAGATCACCCTTTCTCCCTGGCTCTTTTTACCTTGTGCTCCAGCCTACCTTTTGTATCTTCCCGTTCTAGCTTTCTCCTGCCCTCTCTTTGAGTATTGAAGCGCCTACGGCACTGTCAGTGAGACTGTCATTTCCCGGTCGGGAGGTGGGACGGGCCAAGGCAGTCCGAGCACGTCTCCCCACCCCCTTTGGAATGTGTTCCTCTCCCTCGCTCTCGCCTCTGCTTATCTGTAACCTTGGCTGAGCCTCCTCACAGACTTTGTTGCTAATTGGGTTTTTTTCCTACAGGCGCAAACCGCTTTCCTTCCCGCGTTTCTACCTGGGAACCAACGGGCCGATGTATTTGGGCACCCTTTTTCCTGCTTGTTGATGGGGGGGGGGGGTTATTTGCTACAGCAGGGTTTGAATACACTATAACTGTATCCTAACATGCCTCCTTCCCCCATTACTGACTCAAGAAGTGTAAGACCAGTTGAGCCGCTTTCAAATAAAAGAAGTTCTTGTTTAAGACCCTTTGTTCGGCGTTTGAAATCTCTTGGACTCTCACGGGCACCATCCTGTGCAACTTTACATCTGTCTAAGTCCATAGACTTCAGTGGATTTAGCCTGGAGTAACTGCGTCAGATGGCACTGTCCGTCTTGGGCTTGGATCCGGCTGGGTGTCTTTGCCTTGAATGCTCGTGGTTGGCAGTGGCTGATTGGTCCTAGCACACGACTCAGCAGTGGTGGGTGGTTTCTCTGCAGGAATTCTGCAAGGGCTGGCGAGCCTGAATTCTGCCCATGAATCAGCTGCCTCGGGAGGTGGTGAGCTCCCCCTCACTGGCGGCCTTTAAGCAGTGGCTGGACTAACACTTGTCAGGGATGCTCTAGGCTGATCCTGTATTGAGCAGGGGGCTGGACTAGATGGCCTTTAGGGCCCCTTCCAGCTCTGTGATTTTCGGATTCTGTGATTCTCCAGTGGCAGACTCTAAAACTGCAAGGTTGCCACGTCACACCCTTGGTCTATCTTGGTTAGTACTGTTTACTCAGACTGGTAGCAACTCTCCAGGTTAGAGGTCTTCCACATCACCTACTGCTTGGTCCTTTGAACTGGGGAGGCTGGGGATTGAACCTGGGACCTCCTGCATGCCAAGCAGAGACTCTAGAGCTGAGCCATAGACCCTCCCCAGGAGTAGCATAGTGAAGTGTGGTTTACTGGCCACACGTGAAGAACTGGCAGCGTCTCCGAGCAGGGAACATAGGCCTGTTGCCTGCTTAGCATAACTACCTAGAAACTAACATAAGAGCATAAGAGAAGCCAATGTTGGATCAGGCCAGTGGCCCATCCAGTCCAACACTCTGTCACACAGTGGCCAAAAACACCAGGTGCCACCAGGAGGTCCACCAGTGGGGCCAGGACACTAGAAGCCCTCCCACTGTTGCCCCCCCCCCCCAGCACCAAGAATATAGAGCATCACTCGCCCCAGACCAAGAGTTCCTATCTATACCTTGTGACTAATAGCCGCTGATGGGACCTCTGCTCCATTTGTTTATCTAATTCCACCTTGAAGCCATCCATGCTTGTAGCCGCCACTGTGTAGAAGCACTGTTTGCATCTTAAAAATAGCCGCCGGTGCTTTGCTTTATGTCTGTTTTAGTTTCATTTGTTGTTTTTCAGTTTTTAAAACTGTATCTTCTCCTGAGTAAAAGCCAAAGCAAACAGTAGTGAATCATGCAAATTTAGAGACACTTTGCTCAACACTGTTGACAGATATAATGATTACATTTCTAAGTTAATTTCATTCTTTGAAACGGCAGTTTCCCAATTTGTTTTTGCACCTACTGCAAACACGTTCTGTTGATAATTAAAGTCCCTTCTTCGCTCTTATCCATCTTAGGGTGCGGTCACATGGGATTTTACCACGGGAATTCGTGCTGTTTCCGCTCGCTTTCTAAGCAGCTGTTCACACGGATCCTGCTCCGAAGCGGGCTCACTTGTGCAACCCTTCCGCTTTCTCCCGCGTTTACGGACCCCTGGAAAAACAAGTATTTTCTCGGTATTCCCACCTCGATCCTGCGATTTCCCCTATGTGAACATCCAATAGGTACAATCGTGATTCCTCCCCCCCCCCCCAGGCTGGCTTTATGCGCATGCGCACACAAGCGTTTAAGATTTTATATGCCCATACGTGCAAGTTTAATCCCGCAAACAAAGGATCTTTTCAAATAAAATGCAGTATGCCGTTTTCGGTGATTTGCCCATGTGCAAAAGCGCATGCCCGAAAGGTGGCTGTTGTTGTTTTTTAAAGGGCGCCGCCGCAAAGAGCGGCGAGGCTGTCTGAACAGTGGGGAGCGCAATCGCGGTGATTTGAGAGCGGCCGTGTGAACTTTACTCCCGAAACAAACCGTTGCAGATAAAACAAAACCGGGAGAGAAACCACTGCAAACAGGTCAGTGTGACCTCACGCTAACTCTGAGAGTGTGGCGTAGTGGTTAGAGCACGGCACTAGGATCTGGGAGACCCAGGTTCAAATTCCCACCCTGCCATGAAAGCTCATTGGATGACCTCCGTCTAACCGACCTTGCAGGCTGGTTGTTGTGAGGTTATAATGGAAGGGGAGAGAACTGTGTAAGCCAGTTTGGTCCTGGTCGGGAAGAACTAAAGCGAAGTAAAATAAATATTTTTAAATACTTGACCACTCTTTTTTTGACTAGTGAACAGCTAATCCTAGTTTGTGGGTTAACAGGCTGCATGATTTTCGTTCTTGTTTAATCTAGTTTGGACATCTCACAACAAAGTGGAGTTTCCCCAGAAGCATTGGCGGGGTTCAGTAAAACAGCCCAGGACATGTTCATGGACGACGCTGGAGAACTTTGCCCCCTAAATTGGCCCATTCGCCCTTACTAGGGTTCAATAGCATTCCATGCGCATGAGGGCACGGCCCTCAGAATGCCTCGATGCTTCACAGACATCACGGTTTACGATGGGAAACGCCCAGCATTTTTTCCTTTGTCGTCCAGCCGCTCATTGTGAGTCAATACAGTCATACCTGATGCACAAACAGTGTAACTTAGTGACCAGGTCTACATCGACTCTGGCATAGCTTGATAGCATTTTTGAAGGCTGTTAAATCGGGACAAGAGCCTTTGAAAAACAGGGGCCTTCATCCCTCCCTGCCCAGGCAAACACTTGGGATATATCTCTTCCTACTCAGGGTTCTGAAACAAGAAACATGGTGGGGGCACAGAGAAAAGGGTGCCACCCCCCTGGTGTATTGGTAACTTCTTTGACTTCTGTAACTGCATGGCAGGGAGAGAGCTGGCAAATGCCACATAGCCAAACTCCTTTCTCCCTTTCCTAATGCTACTGCCACATGGACATATGAAACTGCATTATACTGAATCAGAACCTTGGCCCATCAAAGTCAGTATTATTTTCCAGGGGTGTGCAAACCCCCCCCCCCCCCCAATTTGGGTCTATTGGTCCAGAAAAATATCGGTATTCCCAAATACCAATATTGGTTTTGTATTAGGATCCAGGTAAATATTCAGGAAACCTAAATTTATTTGTCTCCATTATACCCTATGGGGACTGCCCCCATAGGGTATAATGGAGAAGGGATTCAAACTTTAAATGCTTGCTGGGTTCACTTGCCAAGTCGGCCAGTGAACTCAGAAGGCATTTAAAGAGACTGTGCCTTCTAGCCTTCTAGCCATGCCTGAATAAAAGCGGGATAGTATCAGCTTTTATTCGGGTGCAGCTGTTTTGGTAGCAGAATACAGATCTCTGATCTGTATTCGACTGAATAAATACCCGAAAAATACCAATAAGAACTTGGGGGATCGAGCCTGCTTACAGGGGAGGGCGGGGTATAAGTGTAATGAAATAAATAAAAATAAATTGAACCTGGGACCTTCTGCATGCAAATCAGATGCTCTACCACTGAGCCACAGCCCCTCTAATGGCCATTGATCTCTTCTGTAAAATGGGTCACTTGCTGTGCGGCTTTGTGTGTGGCTCTATGTAAATATGCATCACTGCCATGGTTAAGAGACGCATATGCACGAATCCTTTGATTATCCGGGTGTTCCGGATTTCCTCTATGGAAATGACTGGAAGTGCTCTGAGTCACGGGCTTCCAAGACCTCTGACCTCTGCGTTTCTTAAGGGCAAGAGAGAGAACAGAGCATTAAGGACGCTGAGAGAAATGAGAAGAAGAAGAAGAAGAGAAGAAGAAGAGATTGGATTTATACCCCGCCCTCCATTCCCCAAGGGAGTCTCAGAGCGGCTTACAAACTCCTTTTCCCTTCCCCTCCCCACAACAGACACCCTGTGAGGTAGGTGGGGCTGAGAGAGCTCTTTCCCAAGCTGTCCTTGAGGGAACAGCTGGTACAGAGCTATGGCTTGCCCAAGGTCATCCAGCCAGGTGCAAGTGGAGGAGTGGGGAATCAAACCCGGTTCTCCCAGATTAGAGTCCGCGCACTTAACCACCACACCAAACTGGCTCTCAGAACTTCCCTATAGAGTATTGTTTGGAAAGGTTTGCATGTGTGGAGTTTTCCCTCACACTAGGCACTTGGTGCTCTTTCGCCACAGCAGGCAGTGCTACAAATGCAGCCTTTCCTGTGATCGCGCTCTGAAATGACACAGTGCCACAGACTGAGCAGTTTTGTCTGTGCCATCAAACCAGTGCCCAACTCCTTGGCAGCAACAGGGAAGTCTGGACACGGGCTGCAGAAGCAGGCTGTTCCCATATCACTGTTAGATGTAACGCCTGCTGTGAAAATACCCCCTCAAATAATAAAAAGGTTAATACGCTAAGCCTCGCTTGTCAGATACCTGTCATGTGAATGTGTTACTGGTGACAGGCCGCCTCAAGGGTTTTGGCAAAAGACTCTTAAATGTTTGGGGACGATTTCCTGGTGGGAAACTGAGAGGATGGGGAAGTGGTCCCAATACAGGCAGAGAATCTCTTCAAGTCTAGGTAAAGGTAAAGGTTTCCCTTGCTCGAAAGCCAGTCGAACCCGACTCTAGGGATGTGATGCTCATCTCCGTTCCAAGCTGAAGAGCCAGCGCTGTCCAAAGACATTTCCGTGGTGAGGTGGCCGGCATGACTAGACGCCGAGGCGCACGGAACACTGTTACCTTCCCACCGAAGTGGTTCCTATTTATCTACTTGCAATTTCTTGCTTTTGAACTGCTAGGTTGGCAGGAGCTGGGGCCAGAGACGGGAGCTCACTCCATCGTGCAGCACTCGGGTTTCGAACTGCTGAACTGCCGACCTTCTGGTGTCTTAACCACTTGAGCCACTGCAAGTCTAATTAGATTCGAATCCAGTAGCACGTTAGAGACCAACCAGCATCTCGGTGTACAAGCTTTTGAAGGGGGCTTTGACTCTCAAAAGCTTATACCCTGAATCTCTTGTTGGCTTCTAAGGTGCTACAAGACTCGATTCTAACAGCCAACCCTCTGAAACTATCTTCAGATCTGGATTGGCAGAGAAAGCCGGAGTTAACTTTAAAGGGGTTACAGCGCTCTAACGCTGGAACTGTGGGTTTTCGGGTGCTAATTCGGAGGTGGGAGAGGGGAGGCAGCCATGTTTGCCTGTTGCAGCAAAAGAAAACCGGAGCCCAGTGGCCCCCGCAGGACTAACCAGATTTGATTCCAGCAGACATTTTTGTGGACTGCAGTCCTCTTTGTCGGATTCATTCTGGAAATCTGAAGTGGCATCTCTCGTTCTGTTGCCCAACTTAGGTCCCTACTTGCATTCTGTAGTCCCTGCTAGTAAATGGGGAGTACTCTCATGTGAAGGAGCCCCAAAACTTACCCCTCTGCTCGGGGCAGTGAAAAACATGTTGCAGAATTGCACAGAATGGTGGCTACAACAGAGGCGGTCTATAAACGGGGCCCACGGAGCTCCCTGGGACTTCAGCACAGGTGCTTTGTCTCTCCGCGGATCTAGACAGGACTTCCTTTCATTCTCCACTGCCCTCGTCAAACGGAGAAAAGAACATTATTTTCTGCAACCACAGCAGTTTCCTCGCCAAGTTGTTTTTCTGGGCGGCCACCGGTAAGGAAGGAGGTCAAGTTTAGCTGTGTATCTCCGTCTCCAAGAGAATGAATCCACTGCTTGGCAAAAAAATCTCCCTGCCCTCACTGGAACTGTTGCCTTGAAGATATTTCAGTGTCCCAGTTGAAAATCCAGACGCTGCCCTCTTTTTCTCCATCCCTCACCGCCCACGCAGGGGGTAAACTCCCCCTTCCCTCTGAATTGAACAGGAGACCCTTCTTTTTAGCAGCACCCAAAATCTGTCTCCTGAAGTGGTTGCCTGGCTCTGATTTGGGTAGAGCGGGGCGTGGAAAATCAGCCTCCTCTGGTATGTGAGCTGGAGCTATTTTTAGAGAGCTTTTATATGGGAGTGTGTGTTTTGTCCAGGGGAAGTGGGATCAAAGGCGCTGTGTGCCTCGGAAGTTAGTCCAGCTCAGCCAAAGGCCTGAAGCAGGCCTTTGTGGGACTGAAAAACTACAGCAAAGCAGCTGTTTCTCCAGGGGAACTGATCTCTGTAGTCTGGAGTTGAGTTGTGATTCTGGGAGATCTCCAGGCCCCACCTGGAGGTTGGCAGCCCTTGCTGCCGAGTAAATGTTGTGTTTGGTGGCTAGGGGTGCCAGCTTCCAGGTAGGGTCTGGGGATCCCTGTCAGACCCCTAAATCAGTTCCCAACAACGGTCATTCAGAAGAATAAAAGTTTATTGAGACAGCGATAGGATTCAGGTGCTTAACTTGTTCTGTGTTAGAATTGAGGAGAAAGGTGCAAAGCAAGCAGTTATACTCAAATCATGTAATACATGAATGGCCTAGGGCCAATCAAATGGCAGGTGAAAAGCCCGCCAGGATAACGGACCGTGGTTCTCAAGAGAAAAAGGATACCAGGCATAACAGGCCTTCAAGGTTACAGAGTCAGGCCAGAAGAGATAACATCAGGGCAAGGGCAGAAATGAAAGCATACGTTCCATCTCCTCCTCCCATCACCATGACAACCAAGCCTGCGAGAGGCACGGGTTGACAATCCCCCGGAATTACAGCTTTTCTCCAGACTACAGAGGTCAGTTTCCCTGGAGAAAATGGATGCTTTGGAGGGTGGGCTGTATAGCACCCCATTGATGCCCGTGTCCTTTCCAGGCTCCATCCCCAAATCTCCAGGAGTTTCCTAATTTGGATCTGGCAACCCCACCTCCTATCCCTCACCAGTGGTCGGGGGAACCTGGCAACCCTGGCCAGCCTGTCCATTCAGGCTGAACCCCTTACAGCTGAGGTCCTCAACTTTTTTGAGCCTGAGGGCATATTTGGAATTTTGAGCAGAGGTGGTAAGCACCACCCCGAAAATGACTTCTGCAAGAGGCGGAGGCAAGCTTAATACCTCTCTCCTTGTAGTACCTGGGAAGAAGGAAAGCCTGAAAGGGGGAATGGACCACATAATGACTAAGGAAAGCCCAGGTGCTTGCCAGTCCTTCTGATCCTCCAGTGGAAATACCTTTCACTTGAACGAGGGCAGCCAATAACAAGCCTGGCCTCACAGTGGCCCCACCCACTTTCTGAAAATCTCAGTGGGTGCCAAAGGAAGTGCCTCTGAGCATCACGTTGGGGACCCCTTCCTTAAAGACCTTCCCCCTCCTCGTGGGCCCTCCATGAAATTGCTGAGCAGTCGGGTTAGAACAGATAAAAGGAAGTCCTTCTTCACCCAAAGAGTGATTAACACATGGCATTCACTGCCACAGGAGGGGGTGGCGGCTACAAGCATGGACAGTTTCAAGAGGGAACTGGATAAACATACGGAGCAGAGGTCCACCAGTGGCTGTTAGCCACAAGGTATAGATAGGAACTCTGAGTCTGGGGCAAATGATGCTCTGTATTCTTGGTGCTTATGGTGGGGGGGAACAGTGGGAGGGCTTCTAGTGTCCTGGCCCCACTGGTGGACCTCCTGACGGGATCTGGTGCTTTTGGCCAGTGTGTGACAGAGTGTTGGTCTGGATGGGCCACTGGCCTGATCCAACATTGGCTTCTCTTACGTTCTTATGGGGTTTTCATTCACAGCTTTCATAGTAAACTCAGCCATCAAGAACTTGCAGGATATCTCTTTTAATTTTATTTTTTTTGCAGAACAATAAATCAAACCCATCCTCTGCTACTCCTTGACAGTGTTTACTTGGACTAATGACAGCCCGCGTGGGAAGGGAAGGGTGTGTCTGCGCATTAATGCTGGGGTTGGTGGTAGTTCCCATCACTCCGTGGCTCCTGACTGTCAGCCGGCAGAGCTGACTTTACAAAAGGGAGCAGTTTCTCCTTGATGTGGGCAGGAGCGTTGCCCCAGGGAGATGTTTCAGGCATGTGCTCATGGCTGCCAAATCGTCGTGACCTTCTTGGCTTTTGTGTTGTCTGGGGGATCAAGGCCTGTTCTTCCTCGCTTGATTCCGGCTGTCTCTACTAGAGGAGCAGATTGAAAGCTGCTGGCGATGGTGGCGGGGTGCTAGAAAAGGAGGGTAACTTTTGAAGCGGATCAGCCACAAATGTTAGATTGGCTAGGTGGTATTTTCAAAAAAATTTTTTTTGAAATAAATGGAGTTAGGAGGGTTTTTCTTTTTCTTTTTTTTTTTTTTAAAAAAAGGGTTTCAGCTGTTCCAAAACAAAATTAGAGCATGAACGCTGAATGCAAATAACAGTGAATGAAGGGTGTAGCTAGGCTACTATTGCTGAGCTGGAGCAGCGTGAATTCCTTGGAGGCAAAAACTGAGGAAAATGGGGTAGGGTTGCCAACCTCCAGACGGGACCTGGAGATCTCCTGAAACCGTACCTGATCTCCAAACTACAGAGGTCAGTTCTCTTGAAGTAAATGGCTGCTTTGAAGGGTGGTGGACTCCGTGGCATATGGTTCCCATTCCCCTGCCTCCAAAGCGTCTTGTTAGCACCAACGTTGTGTGTTTGTGTGTGTGTGGGGGGGGAACCATGCTCAATCGTTTAAGGAAAAACCATAGAGTTTTCCCTTCAGCGATAGAGCATCCCCGCAACATGCCCTGCATGATGATGGCACTTCTGGGTGACATTATCGTGGTGTGCGCCGAAGAGGTTCTGGAGAAGGACCAGGACACACACCCCCGCCTGCTAGCAGCCAGGTAAGACCTGGCAACCCTACTGTGGCATTATATCCCACTGAGGTCCTTGCCCTCCCCAGACTCTGCTCCCAAAATCTCCAGGTGTTTCTCATTCCAGAGTTGATGCCCCTAGAAGGGTTGCCTAGAATGGGTCACGCCTAGAGAACCAATGCTCCCTCTAAGCTGCGGAGTCTTGTGAGCAAAAATCCTACTTTGTGGGCTACTGGCATTAAAGTTGTGAGCGAGCGATTTGGCTACTGCCTGAGCGAAGACAAAAATGTGTGAGCTGGAGGCTAAAAAACTGTGAGCTAGCTCACACTAACTCAGTTTAGAGGGAACACTGCCCATAACTATGTAAGACAAGCTGCAGTTAGTTATTAGATGACTGCAGTTCCCATAGAGGCCCGCAGCCCTTGGATCTTTTCACTTGCTTCAGATTCCTTCGTTATCTGTAGTATGTCAAAATCTGGTCAGTGTTTAAAAGCATACATACTGTGTACCAAGGAATACACAGGTCATCTCTGGAAAAGCAGCAAAGTGGATTTCAGTCTGTACAGACATTCAGTTCTCATGAAGATTTTTAAAAAAATGAAAATTCAGAAGCTCTTAATCCTTCAGAAACTGATTCTGATTCGAAAGAGAAACTACAACAGCAGTGTATGTGATACCAGAAAAGTCAACATTATTTCAGGGTTTTCCTCAAAATCGCTCTTTGATACTGAGACCTGAGACCAGGTTGTTTTGCCGGTTAGGGACCTAGGAGCAGTTTGAAATAGGGATCGTTGCTCATGACGTGTCCGTCAGTGCCACAGTGGCCTCTGATAAACAGTGCATTGTCAAAAAGGTGACTTTTGTGTTATTTCTGGCAATACAGTATGGTGAGCAGGCTATTTTGAAGTCCAAATAATAACATTTTCCTCTCTTGGCTACAGCGTTTGTGGCATAAGAACATAAGAGAAGCCATGTTGGATCAGGCCAATGGCCCATCCAGTCCAATACTCTGTGTCACACAGTGGCCAAAATCTAGGAGCCATCAGGAGGTCCACTAATGAGGCCAGAACTCCAGAAGCCCCCTCATTGTTGCCCCCCAAGGACCAAGAATACAGAGCATTGTTGCCCCAGACAGGTTCCTTCTATACCTTGTGGCTAATAACCACTGATGGACCTCTGCTCCATATGTTTGTCCGATTCCCTCTTGAAGCTCTTTCTTGACACCTACTCTTCATTTTTCTTACTGTTTTCCTCACTGTCGCAAACTAAAATGTGCTTTGGTACCTCACAATTTAGTTCGCTGCTCCATCTCTATACCAGCCATGTTTGTTGCCACTATTTGCGTGACTCAGAAATTTCCAGCATTCACAGATATGCCAAACAATACAGTTCTTCTGGAAAGGTTACATCTCTATCCCTAACAGTCTTGGAATTACTTCAGGAAAGAATACAGTTGTTGTCGATTAAAAGGCTAACACAACCTTCCTTAACAAAATTACACCCTTCTAAGTCTATTAAATTCAACAGGCTTTGAAGAGTGTAACTTTGCTTCAGATAGCTGTGTTGGTCTTAGAACAGCTAGATTCGAGTCCAGTAACCCTTGGGAGATAAAGAAGATTTTCGGGGTAGGAGCTTTAGAAAATCAGGGTTCCCTCTGTCAGACACTGAATGGAAATGGTTCCGCCTGGAGAGGAGATGACTGAGCGGTGATATGAGAACCATCTTCAAGTACTTGAAGGGCTGTCTTCTAGAGGATGGTGTGGAGTTGTTTTCTGTTGCCCCAGAAGGTCGGACCAGAACCTGAAATTAAATCAGAAGACTTTTCGGCTAAACATTAGGTAGAACTTCCGGACAGAGCAGTTCCTCAGTGGAACAGGCTTCCTTGAGAGGTGGTGGGCCCTCCTCCTTTGGAGGTTTTCAAACAGAGGCTAGAAGGCCATCTGACAGCAACGCTGATTCCGTGAACTTAGGCAGATCATGAGAAGGAGGGCAGGAAGGGTTGCCTCAGTGCTTAGTTCTCACGGCCCTTTCTTACACGCCCAGGGAAATGCCGATCACCACTTTGGGGTCAGGAAGCAATTTTTCTCCAGGCCAGTTTGGCTGGGGATCCTGGAGGTTTTTTGTCATCTGGGCATGGAACAGTGATCACCGTGTGTGTGTGTGTGGGAGATATTAGTGGATTTCCCGCATTGTGCAGGGGGTTGAACTAGATGACCCTGGAGGTCTCTTCCAACTCTGATTTTATGATTCTAATGTCTGGGGAAGGGAGCTTTGACTCCTGAATGCTTATACCTCAAAAATCTTCTTGGTCTCTAAGCTGCTACTGGACTCAAATCCACCTGTTTTGCTCAGGATTATATTGTAAATCTTTCAGTGAGCCAATGTTTGAGGGAGAGAAATTGTAGTGTTTCAGCACAGTAGCATCTTTGGGGTCTGATCTGCCAGCCGGACTTTAAATTTTTTCCCAAATCGAGTGGCAACTTCACTTTTTTGTGTTTATGTATTCTTTCTGAGAGCCAGTTTGGTGTAGTGGTTAAGTGTGCAGACTGTAATCTGGGAGAACCAGGTTTGATTCCCCACGCCTCCACTTGCAGCTGCTGGATGACTTTGGGCAAGCCATAGTTCTGTTAGAGCTCTTCTCTCAAGGACAGTTGCGGAAAGAGCTCTCTCAGCCTTGGCTACCTCACAGGGTGTCTGTTGTGGAGAGGGGAAGGGACAGGAGTTTGTAAGCCACTCTGAGACCCCAAGATAAATATTGCTTGCAACCCATGTCCTATTTATCGCAGCTTGATACTCACAAGTTTAGAAAAGCCTTCACATGAGGCAGATGTGAGGCTTTTCCCTCCGCGATGCGTGAGGGCAGATTCAAAAGGATCCCTATTAAATATAGACTTTGTCAATGTGGCTCAGGAGGGATAGAAACTATTGAGCACATGATGCTCAGATGTAACTGGTATAACAAGATCCGTGACAAATATATTACTCCTCTCATAATAGATATGGTGGGGCAATCAGGGGCTGAGCAGTGTAACCGATTGTTAATTGATGGGAACCGAACAATGACTGAAACGGTGGCAAAATTTTGGGTAGCGTGCTACTGCCTCCGAAATACATGATCAAATATATAATAATAGTTGCCCAATAGCCTCCGTTCTACGTTCTTCCTTTATTTTACTATGCTCAACGGTATTTTTATAGAGTTTTATTTTATTCTCCTAAATTCAGTTATATGAATGTTATATTTAAGGCTGAGGACAGACTGGCAATCTAAAGCGGGGCAGGCACGCTTCGCAAACGGAGGAAAGGAGCATGTTCAGACATGCGCATCTGTCCGTCGGCTCCGTTGCGTACTTACCCGTCTCCCAGTCGCTTTCCTTCCGCTTTACCCGGACACCGGTTTTTCCCGGTGTTCAGGGGCCTTCCTCCGCATGCCTCCCGCTTCCAAACAGTGTGAACTGGAAGAAGCGGGAGGCATCCGGAGGAAGTGTGAACGCACCGGCAAAAAGTTTTGCGCATGTGCGCATGTGCGCATATGCGAAAAACATCAAAGGAAAACAAAAAAAAAGTGCAGCGGCACGCGTGAGCCGCGCGCGCTGGCTATGCGGCAGTCTGAACTCTCCGTGGCAGTCTGAATGCTCCGTATCGCCGCTGATCCGCATTGCTCTGGCCAGTGTGAACGGCCAGCTCCGTGGGTTTTTTCCCCCGCTCCAGTTCCCTCCGCTTTGCCTCCGCTTCATATTGCCAGTCTGTCCTCAGCCTAAGTATGTGCATTTGATGGCTTGTTGCTGTAATAAATGCCTGACTGACTGAAGGGTGGGGTATAAATCCAATCTCCTCCTCCTCCTCCTCTTCCTCCTCCTCCTCTACTTCTTCTTCACCATGCCTTTCTCCTTCTGTCTTTCCAGCATCCAACGTGCTGCTGTGGTTATTTTGGAAAATTACTACAGAGATTTTGCGGTCTACAACCCAATGTTGATCACAGCTTCCAAAGCCCGTGCCACAAAACACATGGCCGGTCTGAAGGTCTACAATGTTGACGGTAGGTCACAGGCGGGATAAAGAGGAGGGGGGGGCATGGGCTTGTGAATACAGGCAAGGTACTCCTTGGGAAGCGTCGAGGGCTTTCTGAATTGCCCTTCACTGCCTTCTCCTTTGAAATGGGTCCTCCCATTTCCGTGCTAAAAGTATCCTTCTGAGTTCCTTGCTGCTAGATGGTTGCTTGGGATACCAGAGGGTGGGAGGTGGGGTTGCCAGCTCTGGGTGGGAGCTACCTAAAGATTTGGGGGGGGGGGTGGAGCCTGGAGATCAACTGTAAGAACAGGAGATTGCCAGGTGCCACCTGGAGGCTGGCAAACCTTAGTGGGAGGGGGCACCAGCTGTACCAGAAGTGGGCAGCCTCACCGTGCCCCAGGCTCCAGTGCCCTCTGCTGAGGTTGCCAAGCCAGCTTGGGGTGGGGGGTTTCGGGGCACACTCAGGCCAGCTGCTGGCCTCTGGGCCATTCCTGGCCACTGTCCTGACATCGTGGCCCATGGGCAAGTCATGTGAGATGAGAGGAGGCCCTTCCTTGGAAATCTTCTTCAGGATGCACTGTCAGGCCTGCCCGTTTGCCAGGGCTTATGTGGGGATCTGAAGGGCAGGCATCTTTTAAGGTGGGGAGGCATTTGGGGCTTGTTTTCTAATCTTTGGCTTTAGCTGGGGATGTTTTGTGTGTTATCGTAAGCTGTCTTGAGACAGGAGGAAAGGCAGGATATAAATGTTTCAGTAAATAAAGAAATGTGCATATAACCAGGGGTCCATTGGGGCCGGAGCGAGGCGGAGCAAAGCTTTGCCAGCTCAGGAGTGGCCACTAGGGCAGCCACGGGCCGAATCAGATTCTCTAATCTGATTCAGCCCGCTGCCGAATTGCCGCCGAAATTCGGCAGCAATTTTAAAAGCCACTGGAGGGGAGGGGCTTTGAGGGAGAGGCTCCAAACTTGCAGGGTGGCTGCTGGGGCCTCTCCTAGAAATACCCACCAAGTTTCAAGAAGATTGGACCAGGAGGTCCAATTCTACAGGCCCCCAAACAGGTTGCCCCCATTCCCTCCATTGTTCTCTATGGTAGGAAAAAAGTTAACATTTTTTCCCACCATAGAGAACAATGGAGGGGATGGGACAACCTGTTTGGGGGGCCATAGAATTGGACCCCCTGGTCCAATCTTCTTGAAACTTGGTGGGTATTTTGCGGAGAGGCCCCAGCAGCTACCCTGCAAGTTTGGAGCCTCTCCCTCAAACCCCCTTTCCTCCAGCCCCTCATATACCCTGTGAATTTTTGCCATTGATTTCAATGGCCCATAGGGTATAATGGGGCTGAAACTGACCTTCCCTTTCTGACACACTTCGGGTGATGTCAGGGGACGTGGCATATGCTAATGAGTTATGCTAATGAGTTATGCTAATGAGCTCTTGCACCTCTTTTTCTACGAAAGGACCCCTGCATATAACTGTACTCTGGAAGGCAGTCAGAATATTGGGGGGCGGGGACAGAGAAGGAACCCCTTACAGACCCTTCCCTGGGAACAGATTGTGCACTTTCAGCAGGTTGGAATTCAAGGCATGGACCCAGCAGTTAAAAACAGAGGACTCTTCATGGTACTCCAGATTGGGGGGGGGGGGGAGGTACCCATGTGGAGCCTTGGGGGACCCTGATCAGGTGGGAAAGTGGCATAGAAATATTTGACATAAAATAAACATAAAATAATAAACATAAAATAAATAAGAGTTCATTCAAATCCCATTTAGGAAGCTTAGAAATACACTCGGTCACAACAATTGCCATACCGGTCTAATTTTGCTCTCTGCTCCCCCCCCGGCCTCCATGAAGTCCCCTTGATTGCAAAAGCAAACGTTGGAGATGCCCATGTTGTCTCCACATTGGGAGCTTTCTCCATCTTAACTTGGAGGCGGCTGGTGGGGGGCGGGGGGGGGGGAGATTTTGTTGCTGAGAGGAAGTAATCCTCTTTGATCTGCAGAGGGCCTTGGCCCCTCCCTCTTGTCCCGTGCCCAGACTCCTCTGTTGCCCCCCGCCCATTTCCCATGGGCCTCATCTCTTTAACCTCTGCTACTTGAGGCTCTGTCCAAAAAACTTCCTACCTGGTCCTTCCCTTGTGATCCAGGGGTCAGCCTGCAAATGTACAGGGAAGCTTGCTCATCTGCTGTTAAAAAAAATGAACCTAGGACAAGGCGCACTGCCAGTTTTATGCAGCTGTGTCTAATTTGCACAAGATTGCTCAGCCTCCACATCCAGAGGCAGTAAACATCTGAATCCCAGTAACAAGGGGCAGCGTCAGGGGAAGGTCTTGGCCCCCATGCCCTGTTGTTGGCCCTCTGTGTGAGACAGGATTATGGAATGCATGGACCACTGGTCTGATCCAGCAGGGCTCTTCTGATGTTCTTAGGAAGGCCTCGGCTTCTATGCCCTGCTGTTGGCCTTCCAGAGGAACTAGTTGGCCACTGTGTGAGACAGGGTGCTGGACTAGATGGACCACTGGTCTGATCCAGCAGGGCTCTTCTGATGTTCTTAGGAAGGCCTCAGCCTCTTTGCCCTGTTGCTGGCCCTCCAGAGGAACTGGCTGGCCACTGTGTGAGACAGGGTGCTGGACTAGATGGACCACTGGTCTGATCCAGCGGGGCCCTTCTGATGTTCTTAGGAAGGCCTCGGCTTCTATGCCCTGTTGCTGGCCCTCCAGAGGAACTGGTTGACCACTGTGTGGGACAGGGTGCTGGACTAGATGGACCACGGGTCTGATCCAGCAGGGCTCTTCTGAAGTTCTTAGGAAGGCCTCGGCTTCTATGCCCTGTTGCTGGCCCTCCAGAGGAACTGGTTGGCCACTGTGTGAGGCAGGATGCTGGACTAGATGGACCACGGGTCTGATCCAGCAGGGCTCTTCTGATGTTCTTAGGAAGGCCTCAGCCTCTTTGCCCTGTTGCTGGCCCTCCAGAGGAACTGGCTGGCCACTGTGTGAGACAGGGTGCTGGACTAGATGGACCACGGGTCTGATCCAGCGGGGCCCTTCTGATGTTCTTAGGAAGGCCTCGGCTTCTATGCCCTGTTGCTGGCCCTCCAGAGGAACTGGTTGACCACTGTGTGGGACAGGGTGCTGGACTAGATGGACCACTGGTCTGATCCAGCAGGGCTCTTCTGAAGTTCTTATGAAGGCCTCAGCTTCTATGCCCTGTTTTGTTTTTGTTTTTTTAATTTTATTGGTTTTTCTATATCTACTTCTACATCGCTACTTTCTAAGCTACATTTACCTTATACAGAGTGTGCTTTAGCATTTGCTTAATATTACCTTACCACTAATACATATGAAGCATTTTAAACCTTGGTTAATTTTCAATTAACATTGTTACTGATGATATAAGAAAAATAAAAAAGCTGTTTGACAGACATGCTGTTTTGGAGGAATGCTTAATTATACAAATTATATAAAATATATAAGTGCACTTTTCAATAAAAACAATTCAACCCTTATTTCTTCTTTCGTCCTCTTCTTGTCTTAACAGTCTCTTCTTGTACCTTTGGAGCTGCTGCTCCTTTTTCCGAGTCAGAAATCTCTTCTTCACTCTTTGAGCTATCAAATCCATACATACTTTCTTGCGATGCCAGCGAACCATCTGAGTGTCTCTCTTTTTTCTTTTCTTTGCTTTTTTCCAAGAAACTTTTTGCCTGTTGAACAGAGTCAATCTTGTATTTTTTATCTTTGATGCTGAAGCTCAGTCCTTCCGGAACGTTCCACCTGTAGATAATAGATTCAGACTGTAGCCAAGATGTCAGTTTTCCATAGGCTTTCCTTCTTTTCCTTATTTCAAATGGAATATCTTTCATCACTTTAACTTCTTTTCCTTTGATCTTCAGAACCGCTTTATTTGTGGTCCTAAGCACCACATCCCTTGTTGACTTTTTGGAGAACCTTATCTGAATCTCACCAGGCAGGCTTTTCTTTTTAGTATAATCTGGATAGGTTCTGTAAACCATATCCATATCGCTTTTTATTTCCGCTGCTTTTAAGCCTGTCACTGGTTCAAGCATTTCACTCAGCAGGTTTTTAAGGTCTTCTCCTTTATCCTCTGGCACATTCTGAAGTCTTAGGAAAAAATTCGATCTTTCCATCTGTAGTTTCAAAAGCTGATCAGAATGGAAGGCCTTTTCTTTCTCCGCTTTTTGTAGCCTTGAATCATGATTTTTTACTGAAGTCTTAACTTCCAGAAGTTCTCGCTGCAGCTTCTCTGTAGTTTTATTCGACTCCTTCAGTTCCAGCTGCATTTTGTCCATCTTGACGTTGAGAGCTGTCATTTGGTCCACTAGAGGTCGCAATAACGAGGAGAACACAGTGCTCATCTCTGTGGTATCAACCTTTGAACTCGGAGCTGTACTTCCTAGTTTAGGGGGAAGGTTTCGGTTTCCCCGCCATTGTTGAGGCTGCGCTTTTTGTTGATAGTTAGATAAGATGGACGAAAGAAGCAAATTCAACGATTGCGCTTATAACTTTTTAAAGTTCATATCCTCTAAAGCGTGATGCCGCCATCTAGCAAGCCGAACGTGCTTTTTTTCATGCAGTAACGCCATGTAAAGAGTCTCGTAAGTACGCCAGTCTCGAGGGGGGGGGGGTTCACTCCACCCGCCTTTCCCGCTGTGTTCTGTTTGTTTTTACTTCAGACTCACGTTTTCTCCGTGCGTAACTATAAGTTCAAGCTTCAAGGCTTCGCACTCTCTGCTGCTTCACGGTTTTGTGCTTTTAACCATACGGCTCCCACGGACGGGGGAACCTATGGGGGTGATGAAAAAGGACCTCGATCCCTCGGTCGCCACCGTAGGGAGAGATCCCCTTCGTGCCACCCCAGGCAGAGCCCCTTCACTAGGGTCTCTGGGGGCTCGGCACCAGTCCGAAGCCCCTTCTTCCCGCCGGGTACGGATCGCGCTCCCCGCAGATGCGGAGGAGCACGTCCGCCATGGTCGCAAGTCTTGCCGGAAGTCTCAGCTTCTATGCCCTGTTGTTGGCCCTCCAGAGGAACTGGTTGACCACTGTGTGGGACAGGGTGCTGGACTAGATGGTCCACTGGTCTGATCCAACAGGGCTCTTCTGATGTTCTTAGGAAGGCCTCGACCTCTATGCCCTGTTTTTGGCTCTCCAGAGGAACTGGTTGACCACTGTGTGGGACAGGGTGCTGGACTAGATGGACCACTGGTCTGATCAGTAGGGCTCTTCTGATGCTCTTCTGAAGCCCTCAACCTCTCTGCCCTGTTGTTGGCCCTCCAGAGGAACTGGTTGGACACTGTGTGAGACAGGATGCTGGACCACTGGTCTGATCCAGCTGGGCTGTTCTTATGCTCTTAGGAAGGTCTCAGCCTCTGTGCCCTGCTGTTGGCTGATCAGAGGAACTGGTTGGCCACTGTGTGAGACAGGATGCTGGTCTAGATGGACCATTGGTCTGATCCAGCAGGGCTCTCCTAATGTTCTTAAATGCCAGTCTCCAAATTTTGATATTCTGGCGCTTGGCTTCAGGGGCACTCCTCTTAATTATCGGCTTCAAACCTTTTTGGGGGTGTGGGAGGGAGAGACACCCTGACCTGGATGGCCCAGGCTAGCCCAATCTCATCAGATATCAGAAGCTGAGCAGGATCAACCATGATTGGTACTTGGATGGGAGACCACCAAGGAAGTACAGGGTTGCTACGCAGAGGCAGGCTATGGCAAACCACCTCTGAACATCTCTTGCCTTGAACACCCACAGGGTCCAAAAAAAGGGGGGGGTGTTATGAAATCTGTCAAATCATACATTTGTAATGTGGACAGATGCTCTGAATGACAGAGAGGGAACACACAGCGTATTTTGCAAATCAGTTGTGTCAGAGCTTGCTGTGATGGAGGAACTGTAGAACCTGGGACATTTCCCAGCGTCTTGGGCCTGGCCAGCCTCCAGGCCCCTGCTGAATATGGCCTACTGAAGGTCTCTTTTGGGCCCGTGAAACTGGCTGGCGTGGCTGAGTTTCAGGACTAGTGACAAACCCAGGGAGTTTGTTTTGCACCTGGGGGGGGGGGGGTCATGTACTGAGGCCAGCAAGAATGTCGGCTCTTGCTTGAGGAGCATTCCTGCACAGTCACTGTGGCTTTCTCATCCCAGTGTAATGTTTTCCAGAGCATTCCTTTTGGGAAGAAATACATAGCCTGAGAAATTACTGCGACTCTGGAATGAGCCCAAGACTTCCTGGGCTCAGGTCAGATTGCAAGACTCCGCATAAAGATTCAAGTCTGCTTTATTTATATCTTACTTCACTTCACTTATGCACGGCCTTTCTCCCCCTGTGGACACATGGAGTGGCTTACATCATCCTTCTGTCTTCCATTTCCCCCCCTCACAACAACAGCCCTGTGAGGTGGGTTAGGCTGCAAGGGTGTGTGACTGGCCCAAGGCCACCTGGCAGGCTTCCACAGCAGAGTGGGGATTTGAACTCAGGTCTCCCAGATCCTAGTTCAACACTCTAACCGCTGCGCCTCTCTGGCTCTCAAACCAAATGGATTTTTGTCTCCTCTTTCAGTACGGGTGTCTGCTTCAAAGGCCTTCCTGTGAACAGTTCAGACACGGTACTTTTTCTTCATGAAAGAATGACCAGAAGGGAAAGCCTGACGAAGAATCCATGTGGATTTTACACCCCACCGTACCAGTTTCCCCCCCATATATGTGTCAAAGTGGGAAAGAAGTATTATGCTGATTACAAGCCTGGGGACGGTGTTGGATTTAGCTCGGAGACCCAGGACATCTTCTGTGGAGGGACTGGAACTCGGTGCTGGAACATGGTGTACTTTGCGCAGAGAAGACGCCGTGTTCCATCCTGGGCAGTTTCAATTAAAAACGGAATTTGGGATTACGGGCCCGGGGATCGGCACCAGTTTGGGTCAAGAGGCCTGGTCTAGGGGAGCAATGGCCATGCTCCGCATAGGGCGCCCTTCCTGTGGTCCGCTTTTCTGGGAGAGGCGTTCAAACGGGCCTTAAAATTGTGTCTAAAAACCCACTTGCGAGCGGGAACTTCATGTTGTTGTTCGTGGCACAGCTTTGGTTTTGTTGTCGTCTCATGTCTCTTGATGTCATTTTCTGTCTTGTCTCTCCCGCCCCCCCACTCCCCCGCCCCTGTTTTCCCTGCCCCTTCCCTTCGCGCTGCTTCTTTTGTCTCGTTGCTGACTTGTCCCCGTCTCTCAGCCGCCCTTGTGGCCAAACTGAAAATGTATTTTGCAGAGGGTAAGTAACCTCTTCTGTCTGTGTGCTTCCCCCCCCCCACTTTTTATATGTGCTCGCCCAGTGTCTTTTTGTGGAGCTCTTCCCTATAGCCACGTTGAATTGCTATTTCTACTCTAATGAGTTACGGGGTTGTTGTTTTTTTATAAGCAGGCTTCCTGTCTTCCTCAGGTTCCCCTCTGTTTCCATCACCAGAAGGGTCCTTTTAAGCCTCTCAGCCACTCTGCAAAGAGACTCTTGTTTGGGATGGGTCCTCCTCCCTTTTTTCTGAGAGAAGGGGCATTTTGGACCGAGCGTTCATTGGCAAGTCGACTGGGCATTCACATTGAACACCGCTCCTTTCCTCATCCGTCTTTCTGTCCGACTTCTTCCCGAAGGGCCCGATAACAACGCTGCTGGTCAGTCCCGGGCCATGATTGCCGCCGCCGCTCACCACCGAGATTCCAGCCACAATGAGCTCTACTATGAAGAAGCCGACCACGAGCGCAGGGTCCGGAAACGCCGAGCGAGGTCAGAATTGGCTATGGGCCAAGCCAGGATAACCTGTCGTTTTATTTCTCAGTCTGAAGTTGCGGAGGGAGGGACAGGTGGATCACCTCTCCGTGCCCAGCTTGGTGGACCCTCTCTTTCTGCAACTTATTCTCTCCCATTTTTTTAAGCGGGGAGGGAGGCAGAGGAGACGCGGTAAGTAAAAAGTCACTGCAGGTTCAGAGATGCTCGAGGGCCTGGCTCGGTTCCGGGCATCCGTGCCCAGTTGTTCCCCCCCACACCCCCTCTCAGATGTGGGCCAAATGGAAAAGCTCAGTAAGAAGTTGCTCCTGAGTGTCTTCAGGATGAGTCCCTTGGGGTGCACGCGTGAATGGTGATTGCAGGAGTCATTTTGAGCAGGATTGCGCAGGAACACTGTTCCCGGAGTAACAAGCCCAGGAGCGGGCACGTATGGTGATGCGCTGTGGAAAAAAGCAAAAGCATACTAACTTGATCTGTATTTTCATGCTTATTGTAGGGTAGCTTCCCTGCAAGAGCAAAGGACACCTAAAGTGTCTTTAGTCAAAGTGTGAAGCTGGCTCGCCACCTCTGAGTTGGGAAATACCGGGAGATTTTCGGGGTGGAGCCTGAGCGGTGGGTGTGGCCTTCTGACATGCTTCCAGTGATGTCAGGGGTTGTGGCATATGCAAATAAGTCATGCTTATGAGTTATGCTAATGAGTTCCTGCACCTCTTTTTTTTTTTTTACAAAATGACCCCTGGGATGGGTAAAGACAGCGGACCAGCGGCTTCAAGAGCAGGGAATGTTTTCCACTGAAAACCCGCAGAACTTTAGTTTTGGCCCAGAAAGATCAGCACGAGAACTGTGGAAATTTTAGGACCCACCTTAACCCATCTCTCGCCCCCTCCTTCAGAGCTCACAGCAGGAGGAGGGGCAACCGGCAGTAGCCCAAGTCGGCTCAGGAGTGGAGAGAACAGCCCTCCATCAGTGCCGTCCCTCTGGAGTTTTGGCACCACTGCTCACCTGCCTCGGCACGACAGCACCCTCTTAGATCAACTATCACGTTCTATAGATTTTGTTTGCTAAGCATGCAGCCCTAGGCAAATGACTTTTGGCGCCCGAATGAGTTCACCACCCTATACCCGCTACCCTGCTGCTGTCCTCCTTCCCCCCTTCCTGCAGGGCAGGGAAGCCTCAGCCACCCATGCGGATCTCAGTGGGGCCAAGGTTGTGGCTTTCTGCTGTGCTACGCCTCCCAACAGGGACAGATCAGGAGACAAAAAGGGCCCCACCCAGGGTCCTGCCCTCCTGGCGAGGGGGGAGGGAAGGAGCAGTTTCACTGAAGATTCCGCAAAGGGCTGTAGCCAGGCTCATAGCCATGGGGGCACATTTGGGGGCAATGCCCCCCCCCCAGACAAAAATGCAAAGACAGTAAAATGTAGATTTTTAAAATATATATATATAAGATACATCTGAGGGTTCCAAAATGACTCCAGGCACAGTCAGGGAAGCTTCGGGGTCATTTTCTTTTCTTTCTTTTTCTGGGCCAAAAAATAAATACCGTATTTTTCGCTCCATAAGACGCACTTTTCCTCCCCAAAAAAGTGTGGGGGGGAAGTGTGTGCGTCTTATGGGGCGAATATGGAGCTTTTCTTACCTGTAACAGGGCTCTTTCTTCAGCAGGAACGCTGCAGGGGAACGCCATTCAGGCTGGCATCCCAGCCTTCCCCGCCCCTCCTTGCTGGGCCTGAGCTGTTAAGACTTAAAAGGGAAACGGCAGGAAAAACCCCACCAGGCTAAGTACTCTTCCCCTTTAAGTGCTTTTCCCCTTTAAGACAGCCAGCAGCAGAAAGCCCCGCCCACAGATTAAGCTCCGTGGCTACTTTGCACAGAAAGGCCTGGCTTTGCATGGCATGCCGACGTCTCTCTTCTTTCCTTTCTCTATCTTCCTTCCTTTCTTCCTTCCTTTCCTTTTTTCTGTCTGTCTGTCTGTCTCTCTCTCTGTCCCACCTTTCTTTCTTCCTTTCTCTTTCTCTCTCTCTCTCCTCCTCCTTCCTTCCTTTCTCTCTCTCTCTCACTCTTTCTTTCTTTTTCATTTTTTCCCTGTTTTCCTCCTCTAAAAACAAGGTGCGTCTTATGATCAGGTGCGTCTAATGGAGCGAAAAATACGGTAGGTTTTTTAAAATGCAAATTAAATAAAATTGCAATAAAATAAAATAAAATTGCAATAAAATAAAATAAAATTGCAAAACGCAAAATAAAGGCAGTCAGAGATCCCCCCCCCCGCCCCCCAGCTTACACAGGAAAGCAACCTGGAATCGAGTCTCTCCGATCGAAAGGACTAGAGGAGGATGAGAGGTTGTAGCGGAGCTGGAGCTGCTGCTTCTGCTTCTGCTGCAAGAGGGGCAGCAGGCATGGCCGGGGTGCCCCTCCCCAATTTCCCCATGCCTCGCCAACCAAAATATTCTGGCTACACCCCTGGCTGCGGCTTTCCACCGCATACCTTGACGCTGCAGGTGGAGCATTGACAGGGCTGGGTTTGGCATTCCACCCACCTCTGGCGCCCTAGGCAATCACCTAGCTGGGTCTAATGCATCCAGTCAGCAGGGATGAAAGAGAAAACTGAGTGGGGAAAGTGGGGTGGGGAGGCCCTCCGAAGTCCCTCTGCCTGTTCTCCATCTTAGTTAAGGTCCGGCCACTGAGGAGATCCATTAAATAGGGGGTCTGGTTCAGAGCAAACTGTTTGATTAGGGCTAGTGAGAATGAGTGGTCTTACTCACCAAGGAGTTAGCATCTCAGAGAAAAAAAGACTTGGTTCAGCCAGACAGTCGGGAATCTGGATATAGCAGTTTTAAAGGTTTCCTGAAGGCGGAACTGCAAAATGGTGGGTGGTGGGAAAGCATTAGAGAGGCTGGAAGTGTCCCCTCTAAGTTGAGTCAGTGTCAGAAGTGGCCCGGGTGGGGGGGGGGGGGACACGGTTCACACATGTGCTTGCGGGACTCGCTGGGGTGTGGGGCTGCTTGGCACGGAGAAACACTCCCCCCCGCCGATCGCCCCCTGAACTGTCGGGGCTCCAGGAAAGGGACCCCAAAGGGAGAGGACCAGTGTTCCCTCTAAGCTGAGTTAGTGTTTTTTAGCCTCTGGCTCTCGCATTTTTGTCTTAGCCTGGGAAGGACGGCTCCAGAGCAAACTAATTTATGCGGTAGCCAAATCGCTCGCTCACAACTTTAACGCCAGGAGCTCACAAAGTAGAATTTTTGCTCGCAGGACTCCACAGCTTAGAGGGAGCACCTGGAATTAAAAGAAAGCGCACTTAATGCGGTTCTGGAGTGTTTCAGGTTACTCTGTACTCAAGGGGACTTAGTAGCCACTCTTCAATATGAATTATTTGCTTAAGGCTAAACCTGCGTAGCTGCGTTGCATCTGTAGTATTTAAACAGCCTCCTGACAAATAAGCGGGTTAACCCTTTTTTAGGAGTAAATAAACTCATACCTGGTTTTTTTCTTTTTTTTAAATAATCCCATCGCTTGTGAGTCAGATTCTAGCACATTAAAATCCATATAAACTATAATACCCGACTGAGGAGAAACTGGGTCCGAGAGATTATGAAATAAAGCTGTGGTCCCTGACATTGACCAATCGGCGCTGAGGTAAAAATGAAAGGCTTTGCGCTCCCAACGCCAAAATGAGGGCGGTTTGCAAGTGAGTGTGCTTTGGGCACAAGGCAGGGCGAGAGGAGGTGGAGCGGGAAGGAAACAGGGTAAGTCCGGCTTCCTTCCCATGGCGAGCCTCAGCGGCTGCTGAGGGGATGGCCAAAACGTGACATCCATGTGTTGATTTCTACTGCCACCTCCCTGCCAGGGGATGTAGCTGTGTGTTTTGCTGCCAGCTGAAAACTGGACACGCCTGCTTTGTGCTAGACTCACAGGAATCCATTCATCCACCGCATAAACTCTGCGCCACGTGGACAGCCGCGGTGTCGGTGTCTGCCCTGACCATTACACCTCACCAACGATGCGTTTCTTAAGGACTCGAACCCGTCCAGAGAATGACTGTGCTGAGAAGCCCGATGGCTGAATCGCTGTCTGTCACAGAAAGATATATATTTTAAAAACTCTCTTTTTAAAAGTCCTTTATGTCCCAGTGTGCCAACTACGGTGTTAGGCAGCCATCTGTTGGCTGTCCTGCCACTTAGGGCACACAATAGTTCATTCTAGTTCATCTAGAATCACAGAGCTGGAAGGGACCTCCAGGGTCATCTAGTCCAACCCCCTGCACAATGCGGGAAATTCACAAATACCCCCCACACATACACACGTACCCAGTGACCCCTGTTCCATGCCCAGAAGATGACCAAAAAAAAACTCCAGGATCCCCAGACAAACTGACCTGGAGAAAAATTGCTTCCTGACCCCCAAGTGGTAATCGGCATTTCCCAGGGCGTGTAAGAAAGGGCCACGAGAACTAAGCACTGAGGCAACCCTTCCTGCCTTCCCTCTCATGAACTTCATGGAATCAGCACTGCTGCCAGATGGCCATCTGTTCGAAAACCTCCAAAGGAGGAGGGCCCACCACCTCCCCAGGAAGCCTGTTCCAGTGAGGAGCTGCTCTGACTGTCAGGAAGTTCTTCATGTTTAGCCCTTCTGATTTAATTTCAAGCTCTTCTGATTTAATTTCAACCCGCTGGTTCTGGTCCGACCTTCTGGGGCAACAGAAAACAACTCCACGCCATCCTCTATAGGACAGCCCTTCAAGTGCTTGAAGATGGTGATCCTATCGCCTCTCAGCCGTCTCCTCTCCAAGAGATTTGGCCAGAGTTGACTCCTGGGTCTATGGCATGGGCTCCCTGAAGAGGTGGGGGGGGGGGGTTGTCCCTCCTTGGAAATCTTCAAGAGGCTCTGCAAGGCCGCCCTGTCGGCCAGGGCTTTGGAGGGGGTTTGAGCGGCAGGCATCTTTTAAGGGAGAAGGAGGGGGAGATTTGGGGTTTGCGATTTCATCTTTGTTTTTACCCAGGGATGTTTTTCACTAGTGCCGTAAGCCACCTCAAACCAAGAGGAAAGGCGGGATATAAGTGTTTTAATAAATAGTTGCTTGTCTGTTAGCTGGGGAGTCCAGAGTGCGCTGATAGTGCAGACAGATCAGCTGACTGGCCAGCGCATTCGGAAGTAGTGGGTTGGTGGGTCTCGCTGCTGTAAGCCCGGGGCAGCTTCCCACAGGCCG
Source organism: Lepidodactylus listeri (assembly GCA_029233225.1). Classification (NCBI taxonomy): domain Eukaryota; kingdom Metazoa; phylum Chordata; class Lepidosauria; order Squamata; family Gekkonidae; genus Lepidodactylus; species Lepidodactylus listeri. Next base: position 148,020,927 of record JARCFY010000004.1, read on the forward strand.
CCATTTTAAGAAAGATGACATCACTGCTATGTGCTTTCTACTTGGAGTTTTTTTTTTTTTAATTAAGACCTCCCAGTTGTTTCCCCCCTGCGCTTGAGTTTCTATGTTCACCAAGAGGCAGCACCAGGGGAGCAGACGGAAGGCCTCCGGCGCAAGCGCCTGATTGCGTGAGAGGGCACGGTTGGCACCACCGGCTGTGTGCTGGACGGAGGGCAAGGCGGGGGCTCCGCTCTTCCCAGGCTGCCTCTGCTGGTTTTGGGGATGGGCTGCTGACACCCCACCTCCTGCCAGCTGGGCTCGAGGGATGAGGGCTCCTGGGCCGTTTCAGTTTCGCTGTGGCCTCTCTGATGCTTTTGTGCTTATGCCTGGGTTGCTTCCAGCCCATGCAGCATGGAAAGCCTTTTCTGTCACTGCTCTGATCTTCCTTTGTAAAACCAGATGTCCTTCCCCGCCGCCCCCCATCCCGCCTGTTGCCGGCTGCACCCTGGAATCTTAGCTTGCCTCTGCCTGGGAATGGTTTGTTTGCTCAGCTGGGCGAGAGCAGAGGTCCTTCACCAAGGGTTCTGCTTAGCAAACGAAGGAGAGGGGAATGCCACCCAGTTGAGCAAACCCACCTGTGGGGGGCGAGCCAACGGGGGCCTTCTGCAGGGCGGCTTCAAGTCCCCCCCCTCCAGAGGAGTTGTGTTCGGTTGCTTGCGAGGGTTGCCGGCTCCAGGTTGGGAAATTCCCGGAGATTTTGGAGGTGGGGCCTTTGGAGGGGCGGGGTTTGGGGAGGGGAGCAGCCCAGCAGGGTCCAGTGCCAGAGGGCGGGCCTCTCCTCCCCAAGCCCCGCCCTCCCCAAGGCTCCTCCCCGCCCCCCAAATTTCCAGGAATTCCCCAACCCAGAGTTGGCACCCCTAGCAGTGCTTCCCTGCCGGCTCTCTCAGCATCTCCGCCTTAGCAGTTGGAATCCTTTACATTCTTGCAAACCCAGCTGGTGTCCCCCCCCCCCCCCGCTTCAGGCTCAGTTCCCACATTTTTGGGTGACTCCCCTCTCCCCCTCCAGCCGCTGGCACCTAAGGGAACTCGCAAGGCTTTTTTTGCCCCTCCCGGAGGAATTCTTCTCTGTTTGCAGTCACACCTCGGTCCTCTGTGGAGTTAAGCCCACTTAAAGCCCATCGAAAGCCACCCGGCTTGGGTGTGCCACACTTTGCTTTCAGCCAGGCTTAAGGACAGGCGGCAGTAAAGGAGAGAGCTCACCCACCCCCTCCTGCTGCCCGGCCCCCCCCCCCCACACACACACCACACCCCCCACCTTCAGCTCGAGACTTGCAGGCTGCTCGCCTTGGAAGAAAGACTGAGCCAAAGTCATATGAACATAAGAGAAGCCCATGTTGGATCACGCCAATGGCCCATCCAGTCCAACACTCTGTCACACAGCGGCCAAAAATACCAGGTGCCCTCAGGAGGTCCACCAGTGGGGCCAGGACACTAGAAGCCCTCCCACTGCTCCCCCTAAGCACCAAGAATACAGAGCATCACTCACCCCAGACTGAGAGTTCCTATCTATACCTTGTGGCTAATAGCCACTGATGGACCTCTGCTCCGTATGTTTATCCGATTCCCTCTTGAAGCCGTCCATGCTTGTAGCCGCCACCCCCTCCTGTGGCAGTGAATTCCATGTGTTAATCACTCTTTGGGTGAAGAAGTACTTCTGTTTATCTGTTCTAACCCGAATGCTCAGCAATTTCATGGAGGGCCCACGAGTTCTTGCATTGTGAGAAAGGGAGAAAAGTACCTCTTTCTCTACCTGCTCTATCCCATGCATAATCTTGTAAACCTTGATCGTGTCACCCCTCAGCCATCGTTTCTCCAAGCTAAAGAGCCCCAAGCGCTTCGACCTTTCTTCACAAGGAAGGTGTTCCAACCCTTTTATCATTCTAGTTGCCCTTTCCTGCATTTTTTGCAATGCTATAATATCCTTTCTGAGGCTTGCTGACCAGAACTGCCCACAGTATCCAAATGAGGTCGCACCATCGATTTATACAGGTCCATTATGATACTGGCTGGTCTTTTTTCAGTTCCCTTCCTAATAATCCCCAGCATAGTGTTGGCTTTTTTAACAGCAGTCGCACACTGTCTCAACATTTTCATTGAGTTATCTACTACGACTCCAAGATCTCTCTCTTGGTCAGTCTCCACCAGTTTGGACCCCATCAACGTGTATTTATAGGTAGGATTTTTGGCTCCAGTGTGCATCACTTTGCACTTGGCCACACTGAACCCCATTTGCCACGCTGACGCCCACTCGCCCATCCTCAACAGATCCCTTTGGAGTGCCTCACAATCCTCCCTGGTTCTCACCACCCCGAACGACTTCGTGTCATCTGCAGATTTAGCCACTTCACTGCTTAATCCCATCAAGGAGCCGCTAGAAATTGTCCTGTATTTGCCTGTTTTCAAGCATAGAGAGGGTTTTGCATGCCTAGCTGGCAGCCAGAGATTTATTTTAGTAGGCACTTCAGCATCTTCTGGAATCCATTCCTTCCCTGTAAATATAGCACAGGGGAAACCTCGGTTGGGGAATTGTGTACCGTTCTCTGTCCCCACACTTTTTGGGCAGGCTTTGCGGTCAGTCTCAAAGTGTCGCTGGGCATGGGAATCCCATGTTGTGAAGCTATTGTGTGCCCTGCAAAGTTCACACGGAAGCTGCACAACACCCCTGACCAAGTGTTCAGTCCTGAGCACACAACCCGACTCACAGACATGAGGCGGAAGTTAGTTCCTGGTTCCTTATTCACATTTCCTAGTTCCTTGTTTGCAAATCCGACCACAAGTACTGAAGATTTAAAAGCTTTGCTCTCAAAATAAGGTCTGGATGACCACATATCATATATCTGTGCATTCAGGGGACCCTGCCATCCAAGTGGACCTATGCTGTTCCCTGGTCCAAAGCCCAGTTCTTCTGCTAACTGCTCCAAAGTGAGGTGCCCCCAGAACAAGTGCACATGCAGAAGCTAGGGGACACTGTACCCCAAAACAATCTGTGGGCCCCCGTGAATCACATATGTCCATGCTTGGGAGATGGTCCTCTACAAGAAGACATGCACTGGTGCCTGGTCCAAACACTGGTTCTGGCCCCAAGAGCTCTTATTTTGGTTTCCACCGAGGAACTTGTATGGGGAAGAAGATTTGAATAAGGAACAAGAATGCATATATGACCTCTGTGTCGGATTCTGTAACCCAATAAGTTAAGTGTACCTATATGAATATGTCGTGTGAGAGGTGCTTCTGTTTTTATAAGTAAAAATTTCTTTCTCTTGTTACCATTGGAGTCAGGTCATCTTTGCAATTTGTTTGAACAGCATTTTCTCCTTAACCGGGAAACGTGGAGGATCGGGGATATTGCATAAAGCTTCTGTGCTTCCAAGTCAAGCGATTCCCCCCCTACATTTAACCCAATACTCTGAACCCCAAAATGAGGTTTGAACCACTGCATATTGTGCATCCGGGGAACTCGCCTCAAACAGTGCTTATTTGCTTGACACTGAGAGAGCGGAGAGGGGGCTTCCAGTCCCCCCCACCCCACCCTGCTTTTGCCAGCAGATAGGGAGGTGGAGGGGAGGGTTTTTTACCCCTTTTCCGTGCCTGCCCACAGCCTTCCTAGGGACTGCGAGTCTGTGTGCATACTTGTGACCCGGCACACGTTGGGTGTACTGTGTAAGTTGCACTCTTAGTTGCGTTGCTGAGGATGACAGACCTTTTCTGCTTCCTTGCTGCGCAGGCTGGTGGTTGCCGTCGAAGAAGCATTCACCCACATTAAGCGTCTCCAGGCGGAGGAGCAGCAGAAGGCCCCGGGAGAGGTGATGGACCCTCGAGAGGCGGCGCAAGCCATCTTCCCGTCCATGGCAAGAGCCCTGCAGAAGTACCTCCGCACGACTCGGCAACAGCACTACCACACCATGGAGAGCATTCTTCAGCACCTGGCGTTCTGCGTCACCAACAACATGACCCCGAAGGTACCACGTCCACAGGGCAGTTTGCACGCGCCCTGCGCGGATGCCAAATGCAGCTTCCCGGAAAGCTTAGCATTCATTTACAACCTGGGTTTCCGGCCCTCAAAGCCTGGGCCCCCATCCTTTTTGAACCTCCATGCACCTTTGGGATTCTGACAAAGGGCACTGGATGCAACCACAAAATGGCTGCCACGAGAGGCAGAGCCAGCTACAAAATGGCTGCCACGGGAGGCGGAGTCAGTTACAAAATGGCTGCCACGGGAGGCAGAGCCAATTACAAAATGGCTGCCATGGGAGGCCGAGCCAGTTACAAAATGGCTGCCACGGGAAGCAGAGCCAGTTACAAAATGGCAGCTACGGGAGGCGGGGCTAACTGCAAATGATCAGTGAGCAAGGTAATATATAACTGTAATGGTAACTCTTCAGCATTTCAGGCAGATGCTCTGTTTAACAGGATGCCTTTCAATCTGCACAGCCAAACGGAAGCCCTGCTGGGCAAAAGCCCTGCCCAGTTCTCAAAGTACTTGGCAGGCTCCAGGAAGGGTGTTGGTGGGGGCCCGTGGGCACCATGTTAGGGGACCTCTGCCTTGAAGCTTGACAGTGCTTGGGCAATGCCTGTAGGAAGCTTGGGTGGCAGGTTTCAGGGAGCTGGCTATCCATGCCCCATGACTGACAAGACGAGACTGCAGCATGCGAAACAGGAGACGATGCAGCATGGACTCCCGGTGACCAGTGTTCCCTCTAAGCTGAGTTAGTGTGAGCTAGCTCACAGTTTTTAAGCCTCCGGCTCACAGATTTCTGTCTTAGCTCAAGAAGGAGGGCTCCAGAGCAAACTGATTTATGCAATAATTAAATTGCTCACTCACAACTTTAATGCCAGTAGCTCACAAAGTAGAATTTTTGCTCACAAGACTCCGCAGCTTAGAGGGAGCATTGCCAGTGACCTGCTGGTTTCATTTGCATAATCTATACAGGTTTCGGGATTCTACTTGTCTTGGTGCAAAATTTCATTTTCCTTTTGGGTCATAATTCCCAGAGGCCGGCATGATGTGCCTAGACCAGGGGTCTCCAATGTGAAGCCCATGGGTTACGTGGTGCCTGCAGACAGTTTTCCCGGTGCCCACCAAGTGTTTTCAGAAAGGGGATTGGGGTCGGGTGAGGCTTTTGTCCAGCAAAACTTCTGACTGTCTCCTGGAGATTTGATGGACTAGGTAGATTTTTTTCAAGAAGAGAAGAGGTTGGATTTATACCCTGCCCTTCACTCGGAGTCTCAGAGCAGCTTACAATCTCCTTCCCCGTCCCCTCCCCGCAACAGACACCATGTGAGGTAAGTGGGGCTGAGACAGCTCTCTCGAGAACTGCCCTTGAGAGAACAGCTCTGAGAGAACTTATGACTGACCCAAGGTCACACCAGCAGCTGCACGTGGGGAATCAAACCCAGTTCTCCCAGGTTCGAGTCTGCGCTCCTAACTATGACACCAAACTGGGCTCTCAAATGTTGCTCTGGCAGCAGGTGCCACCGCAGCACAAGGATCTTCACTGTGTGACTGAAGGAAAGCAGCTGTAGCCATTTTTTGACTGGCTCCGCCTCCAGCAGCAGCCATTTTATAGATGTGCCCTTCGCGCCGTGTCAGAATTCCAAAGGTGCCCTCAGGCTCCAAAAAGGCCCCTGGCCTAGACTGGCTGCCAGACAGACACTCAGGGGCAGGAGTGAAAGGTTACAGCAGTCTTCCAAATAACCAAACCCACAATAACTGTCATTAAGGCCAACCAAACGATACCAGCTTTCAAGTTCACCGGAACTCTTCTTCAGGCTGGAAGTTACAAAAACGTTTAAAAAGAGTTTCAGGATGGGACATGGTGCTGAGAGCCAACGTAGTGCGGTGGTTGGAGTGCCAAACTAGGTTCTCGGGTTCGAATCCCCACTCGTGCCATGGAGAGCCTGCTGGGTGGCCCTGGGCCAGTCGCGCACTCTCTGCTTAACCTACCTCACAGGGTTGTCATGAGAATAAAATGGAGGAGAGGAGGATGACGGTAGCCGCTTTGGTGTCCTTATGGGGGTACGTGGGGTATAACTGAAGGAAACGAAGCCATCCCAGATGCAGAGCAAATCCATGCTACTCCGGGACGGGGGGGGGGGGCTCTAAACAGATCCAGGATTTGCCTCCAAGCCCCTTCCCCTCCATATCCCCATTCTCACACATGAGCCTCCTTTCCCCTTTCTGGGGAGCAGGAGGGAAGAGGAAGAAAGGGGAAGAAGAGAGTGGATTTATACCCCGCCCTTCACTCGGGAGTCTCAGAGCGGCTTGCAAACTCCTTTCCCTCCCCACAACAAAACACCTTGTGAGCAATGCTCCCTCTAAGCTGTGGAGTCTTGGGAGCAAAAATTCTACTTTGTGAGCTACTGGCATTAAAGTTGTGAGCGAGCGATTTCGCTACTGCATAGACTAGTTTGCTCTGGAGCCCTCCTTCCTGAGCTAACAGGAAAATGTGTGAGCCGGAGGCTAAAAAACTGTGAGCTAGCTCACACTAACTCAGCTTAGAGGGAACACTGCTTGTGAGGTAGGCGGGGCTGAGAGAGCTCTCTCCAGAGCTTCCCTTCAGAGAACAGCTGTGCCAGAGCTATGGCTTGCCCAAGGTCATCCAGAAGCTGCAAGTGGAGGAGTGGGGAATCAAACCCGGTTCTCCCGGATTAGAGTCTGTGCACGTAACCACTACGCCAAACTGGGCGTGGCTAGGGCTTGCTCACCACCTTCTCAGCACTTCACTGTGTGGAGATGCGCCGTGGCGGTCGCAGGTGAGGCTCTATTCTTACTCTGTAGCCAGGCTGCAAGACCCTCATCGGCTGAAAGGGGTGGACTGCACAGTGGACAGCGGAGTCTCGGGGAGGGCAGCAGAGAGCCAGTCAAGGGCCAGAGGGGGCGCTCTGTGACCTTTCCTTCCTCCCCTCCTGCTGCTGTCTCTCTTGATGCCCAGAAATGCTGTCCTCAGGAGTTCCTTCCTTCCAGACGCTGCCCTTCTCTCTCTGTTTCTTCCTCCATCCACCACGAGGGCTGGACACGCTTTCTACAATCTCCCTCCATCCTAGCTGGTCCGTGTGGAAAGAGCCATCAAGTCTCCGCTGACTCATGGCAACCTTTCGCGGGGTTTTCAAGGCAAGCGACATTCAGAGGGGCTTTGCCGCTGCCTGCTTCCACGCCACAACCCCGGAATCCCTGGTGTGAGAGCCAGTTTGGTGTAGTGGTTAAGAGTGCCGGCTCCAGTCTGGGAGAGCTGGATTTGATTCCCCATGCCTCCACATGTAGCCAGCTGGGCGGCCTTGCATCAGTCACAAGTTCTCTCAGAGCTGTTCTTGAAAGAGCTCTCTCAGCCCCACGTACCTCACAGCATATCTGTGGTGGGGAGGGGAAGGGAAAGGAGATTGTAAACTGCTCTGGGACTCCTTCGGGTAGTGAAGGGCGGGGTATAAATCCAATCTCTCCTCCTTCCCCTCCTCCTCCTCCTCCTCCTCCTTCTTGGTTAATCCTGGAAGGTGCCAGATACTGGCTTGGATCAAGGAACAGGGTTGCTACAACCCCCCACTAGAACAGTGTGGTGTAGTGGTTAGGAGCACGGACTCTAATCTGGGAGAACTGGTTTTGATACCTCACTCCTCCTCAGTCAACTGCTGGTGTGACCTTGGGTCGGTCGTGTTCTCTCAGAGCTGTTCTCTCAAGAGCAGTCCTCGAAAGAGCTCTCTCAGCCCCACCAACCTCACAGGGTATCTGTTGTGGGGAGAGGAAGGGAAAGGAATTGTAACCCCCTCTGAGGGTGGGGTATACATCCAACCTCCTCCTCCTCCTCCTCCTCCTCCTCTTCTTCTTCTCCCAAACAAGTACAAACCAGGGATGACCCTGCGTAGCTTCTGAGACCTTCTCAGCCTGAGACCTTGGGAAAACACTGCCGGGCTGAGTAGACAAAACTAACCCTGATGGACCAGTGTACACGTGTGTGCGTGTGCGCGTGTGTGTGTTAAGCACTGTCAAGTCACTTCCAACTTAACTGCAACCCTCTGCATTAATGTCCCATCCAACGTCCTATCGTTGTCCGCCTTGTTCGGGTCTTGCAAACTGAGGGCCTTTGTGGCTTCCTTGACTGAGTCCGTTCATCTCACGCTGGGCCTTGTTCTTTTCCTGCTGCCTTCCGCTTTCCCCAGCATTCTTGTATTTTCCCGGCGAGTCTTGTCTTCTCATAATGTGGCCAAAGCACAATAGCCGCGGTCATTCCAGCTTCTAGAGGGAGTCCAGGCTTGATTTTTATCTGCATTTGTCTAGGGTGCCTTTATTTATAGCCCACTTTTCTCTCCAGTTGAGGCTCAAAGCAGATTTTAGAACATCATTCTCTCCTCCTCCGTTCTCTTATGACAACGACCCTGTGATGTAGGCCAGGCTGAGAGTCTGTGATGGCCCGGGCCCAAGGTTACTCTGCAAATTCCCATGGGAGAAGTGGGGATTCAAATCTGGGTCACCCAGGGTCCCAGTCCACCGTTCTATCCAATACACTGCCCGGATTCAGGATAAGTCAGCTTCATGTGTTCACAGTGTGATTGCTGTAGGTGTGAGATTCCAGCGCTTGCATTCTGGGAAGAACCAAATAATTGGGCAGTGGAGGGGGGGGGGGAATCATCTTCTTTGAATAAACAGAGTCCAGCAAAGGTTCAAATATTTCAAGCCTAGCTAAACCACTATTTTGTCACATTGCAGTCCCTATTTGGTTCCCTGATAGACACCCTCCCCACCTCCACCTCCACCTCCCTCTCCCCCCTCTTCCTCTTCCTCTTCCTCTCTCTCTCCCCCTTCCTTCTTTCCTTCCTTCCATCCTTCCTTCCCCTCCCCTCCTTCCTTCCCCTCCCCTCCCTCCCTCCCCCTCCTTCCTTCCTTCCCTCCCTCCTTCTTTCCTTCCCCTCCCCCTCCCCTCCCTCCCTCCCTCCCTCCTCCCCTCCTTCCTTCCCCTCCCCTCCCTCCTCCCTCCCTCCTTCTCCCTCCTCCCTCCCTCCTTCCTTCCCCTCCTTCCTCCCTCCCTCCTCCCTCCCTCCTTCCCCTCCCTCCTTCCCCTCCCCCTCCCCTCCCTCCCCCCTCCTCCCTCCCTCCCCTCCCTCCTCCCTCCTTCCTTCCCCTCCCCTCCCTCCTCCCTCCCTCCTTCCTTCCTTCCCCTCCCCTTCCCTCCTTCCTTCCTCCCTCCCTCCTTCCCCTCCCCTCTGCTCCTCCCTCCCTCCTTCCTCCTCCCTCCCTCCCTCCCTCCTTCCTTCCTTCCCCTCCCCTCCCCTCCCTCCTCCCTCCCTCCCTCCTTCCCCTCCCTCCCTCCCCCTCCCCTCCCTCCCCCCCTCCCTCCCTCCCCTCCCTCCTCCCTCCTTCCTTCCCCTCCCCTCCCTCCTTCCCTCCTCCCTCCCTCCTTCCCCTCCCCTCTGCTCCTCCCTCCCTCCTTCCCCTCCCCTCTGCTCCTCCCTCCCTCCTTCCTCCTCCCTCCCTCCCCTCCCTCCTCCCTTCCTCCCTCCCTCCCTCCCCCCTCCTCCCTCCCTCCCCTCCCTACTCCCTCCTTCCTTCCTTCCCCTCCCCTCCCTCCTCCCTCCCTCCTTCCTTCCCCTCCCCTCCTCCCTCCCTCCCTCTCTTCCTTTTTACATACATTGTTTATAGCCCATTTTTCTCACTGAGACAATTTCCCTTGTAGTGAAATTCCCCGCACTGAAGTTTTAAAAACTGTGCGTTATGTGAAGGTTTCTGCAGCAGATCTTCCCTCACCAGGTGCAAACCTGAAATTTTCTCCTTCTTACCCTGCGGTTTTGGAACTCACTAAAACTGGGGGTTCCGAAAATGCAGGGTAAGGAGGAGAAAACTTTGGGTTTGCGTCTGGGGAGGAAAAATCTCCTGCAGAGAATGCCACGTAAAGCGCAGCTTTAAAAACGTCAGTGCAGGGGATTTCACTACTGCGGAACTGGTCTGAGAGTCAAGGCATCTTACGCAGCACAGTCAATACGATCAAGGGAGCTTTCCAGTCCTGGAGCTTTTGAGAAAGTTCTGCCTCCACTGAGGGCAGGCTCATTCCCGTTTTGTGATTCTACAAAGAGATACACAGATAGGACCAAAAAGGACAAAGCGACCCCGTTTTCCAGTTGGCATGTGATTTTATTTCCTCCCGGTTCTCACATCCCCATTTCCCTTTTCTCCACACACGCAACGGAATAAGTGTTCTCCACCCCCTTTTCTTCAGTGGCTGCACCGAAACTGTCTGTCTGCTCAGTACCAGCCTTGATCCTCTTCCAAGCGCTTGAGCACACTCCCATCCTACGATTTATTAGGTCTCCGCTCCGCTCTGCATCCCAGCCAGGGTGTCAGACAAGCTTGGCATCAAAAGTTCCTGGCAGAATTTCCCCCATGCCCCACCCTAGGGTTCGCACTGAATAACTTGTAAAGTGGCGTATCAAGCAAGCGCCTTGAAGCAAAACTTGTTCTTCTGGGTGTGGGTTCCTCAAAGGATTGAGCTGCCAAAACACTGAGTGGGAAGTCAGCCGTGCTTTCAGTTGGTGGTGGGGTTCTGCCGGCTGAACGAAGGAGTGCCGGGCCTGGGGAGGCGAAGCTCAGGAGCCCTGCTGACAAGGAAGGGATTCGTCTGGCGTTCTGTTCACTGGGTCCCAAGGGCTGCCTTGAGTTCCTCCATCACTTGTTTAACACATAGTAGAAAGGCTTGGCAGGGGGAATAGAGAGGCGTTTTCCACACTGTAACAGGCCGATGTCATTCCCCTGTTTGGTTCTGGGGCTGCTAATACAGCACAGTGATTGACAGGCCTTCTGCACTCTGTGCGTGGGTGTGTTAAATGCTGACAAGTCACCCCTGACTTATGGCGACCCTATGAATTAATGACCTCCGAAACCTTAACAGCCTTGCTCATGTCTTGCCAACTGGGGGCCATGGCTTCCTTGGCTGAGTCAGTCCATCTCACGTTGGGTCCAATGCTCCCTCCAAGCTGTGGAGTCTTGTGAGCAAAAATTCCACTTTATGAGCTGCTGGCATTAAAGTTGTCAGCGAGCGATTTGGCTGCTGCATAAATGAGTTTGCTCTGGAGCCCTCCTTCCTGAGCGGAGACCAAAATGTGTGAGCCGGAGGCTAAAAAACTGTGAGCTAGCTCACACTAACTCAGCTTAGAGGGAACACCGGTTGGGTCTTCCGCTTTCCCTGCCGCCTTCAGTTTTTCCTAGCTTTATTGTCTTTTCTTGTGAACCAAGCACCAAATGTGACGGAAACAAAAGTTTAATCATTTTAGTTTCTAGGGAGTTTTTAAAATCAGTCATATAATAGTGTTATAGTCATATAGCGATATACCATTATATCAAAATTTGCATCAGGTGACCTGAATTCCCAGCTTTCATTTTTTAAAAAGTTAAGTCTCGAACCCTTTTCATTATGGAGATGTGCCTTTCCCCATATATCTCTGCAAGGAAAGAGGCTAGAAACTTACTGTGGGGTGGGGGGAATCCGAACTCTGAATTCAGGGAACCTGATGGGTATCTTGGTATGATAATATACTGATACAAAATAAAAAGGGAAACCCCCTGCAGTCGAGAGAGGAAATGGCTACCACAGGGGAAATGGCTGCTGTGTGGGCAGAACCAGGAAAACCTGATTTTTTCCTTCTGCACTGCAGCCAATGCTCCCTCTAAGCTGTGGAGTTTTATGAGCAAAAATTCTACTCTGTGAGCTGCTGGCATTAAAGTTGTGAGCAAGCAATTTGGCTACTGCATAAATTAATTTGCTCTGGAGCCATCTTTCCTGAGCTAAGACAAAAATCTGTGAGCCAGAGGCTAAAAAACTGTGAGCTAGCTCACACTAACTCAGCTTAGAGGGAACACTGACTGCAGCCGTCCAGGCTTCGTTGCGATCTTTCCCAAAACATCAGCAAAGCAGGTAGAAAAGCCAGGGAAACCTTGGGGGTATCCAAATGCACCACAGTGTTGTGGGCAGGGGTCCGTTGGAGCGGGAGCGCACAGGAGCGCAGCTCCGGGAGTGAGGAGCCCAGGGGGTGGGCACATGACCAAGCCCCGCCCCTTCCTCGGCTTCCCCGAGCAGTGCAGAGGTGCAGTGCCCCGGGGAAAGCCCTGCTAGGGTCTTTATTGTTTTTAATGTTTTGTTTTAATATTGATAATTTTATCATTGTTCCTTTTATGACTGGGTGCTGCTTTTCCAGAGACTTGCTCAAGGTGGCATATAAATTTTCTAAGTATACCATTTTTTATCTGGGCACATGGCACATAAGTACTGGAGAAATTTCACCAACCCTTCAGCAGCTTCCACCCCATCAGTTTGGTGTAGTGGTCAGGAGTTGGACTCTAATCTGGGAGAAACGGGTTTGATTCCCCACTCCTCCACATGCAGCTGCTGGTGTGACCTTGGGCCAGTCACAAGTTCTCTCAGAACTGTCCTCTCATGAGCAGTTCTCCAAAGACCTCTCTCAGCCCCACCTACCTCACAGGGTGTCTTGTTGTGGGGAGGGGAAGGGAAAGGGATGGGTGGTGCACATGTCCTGGGTATCTCAAGTCTCCTTGAAACCTGGTGGTTTCAAGGGAGCAGGAAGAGAATGAGGGTGTGTTCCTTACGCTTATTTTTATTGCACAAAGTATTGGATGGGGAAGGGAATGGAGGAAGAGCGGATCAGTTTCACTCACCTGTGGAGTGGAGCCTGAGGGGTGGGTGTTGCCTTCTGACACACTTCCGGTATGTTGGGGGGGTGGCATATGCAAATGAGTTATGCTAATGAGCTCCTGCACCTCTTTTTCTACGAAATGACCCCTGGTTGTGGGGAAGCAGGGGAAAAACAACCCACAACAGCATCAAACTTGGGGCAAATAACCTGTTTCAGAAACACCTGTAGCCTTCTTTCTCCCACCTGAATATTTTTGACAGTGGCAACATTGCAGTGGCCTGGTTGGTTCTTAAACCTCATTGTTTTCCCTTTCTCTTTAGGCCTTCCTGGAGCGTTACCTCAGCCCAGGTCCAACCTTGCAGTACAACAGGGACCGCTGGTTGTCCAAGCACTGGACGCTGGTTAGCGAGGAAGCCGTCACCAAAGGATTAAGGGACGGGGTGGTGTTTATCCTCAAATGCTTGGACTTCAGCCTCGTTGTTAACGTGAAGAAAATTCCCTTCATCAAACTCTCGGAGGAATTCGTCGACCCGAAATCTCACAAGTTTGCCCTTCGCTTACAGTCTGAAACTTCGGTGTAGGGAGGCGCGTGCCATGGGGGTAAGAAGAGGGCCTTTCCCATCTTCGTGCTTTTGGCTTTGGGGAGTTTTATCTTTCCGTGTTGTTCTGAGTGAAACTGACAAGAGACGGATCAGGAATATTTTGACCATCTGCACTTTATATGGAAAGAGGGAGGGGGCTGGGGAAAGACCTGAAGAAGATTGGGTTAGGTTAAGTCATCCGGAGCGAATTCTCGGCCTTGTGTTGAACACATCGCAGCTGATGGGGCGTTCCACTTTTCCTTGGCACCCTGCCTTAGAGAAGCGGGCGTATGAATTCTGCTGCCCCACCCTGCTGGGCTACAGCCTTCTATGGAAAGTCCTTGCTTTGCTTAGCTTCTGACACCATCAACCTTGTTTCAGTTCAGACACTGCACCACACCCTGGTTCGCGCTCACCATACTTTAGGGCCCCAAGCCCAGATTTGAGTTTCCAAAAACACCACCTGCAAACCATGACTCGGAACTGTTTGGTTCCGTTTCATTTTCCGGGCCCTGCTTCGTTAAAATGTGGGCGTGAAAAGACAGGCCAGCAAGGAACGGCGCTTTGTCCTTGGGGGCATTAAGGCGCAGCAAGCCACGGTGAGGTTTGCCAGACTGTGGCTCGACAAGATGTCTGGACTGGAGGGAGTTTGCAGTTAGGTTGCTGGGTGGTGCCGATTGGGGTGCAGGGCAGGTGGGAATGGAAGAACTGCTTCATTTGTGGACCTCGAGACAGAAACGCATCCACATATCTCCAAATTTCCACGGCTGGGGGGGGGCAGGGGGGGCAGCCTCTGGGGCGGTTCCCTTCAATTCTCTTATGTTGTGGGTGTTTGAATCATTTCTGGACAGTTAAGGGTTTGTAGATCACAGCTTTCTTCCTTTCGGCTTCCTCTGCCCTTTCAAGCTTAAGCATCCTTTTCCTTGGCGGAAGGCGGCTGTTTGTTTTTCTAATCCTTGCAAGGTTTGTCTGCTATCCCGCCCCACCACACCATATATACAGTATTTACCCCAATGCAAGATTTAGGGATGCCAGCCTCCAGGTGGGGCCTGGGGATCCCCCAGAATTACTGCTCCTCTCCAGACTACAAAGATCAGTTCCCCTGGAGAAAATGGATGCTGTGGAGGGTGGGCTCTGTGGCATTGCACACCACTGAGATCTCTGCCCTCCCCAGGCTACATCTCCTGATCTCCAGAAGTTTCTCAACCTGGATCTGGCAACCGTAACCCCTCATCCCCCGCTGGTGGCCGGGGGAGAGGGGGAACTGGCAATCCTTGTAAGATTAGGGGTTTTTTCCCCTCCAGGTATGCTCAAGTGAGGTGGCTCAAGTGGTTAAGACACTGAACTGCAGACCGGAAGGTCGGTAGTTCAGCAGTTCGAGACCCGTGTGCCGCATGACGGAGTGAGCTCCCGTCTCTGGCCCCAGCTCCTGCCAACCTAGTAGTTCGAAAGCAAGACATTGCAAGTAGAGAAATAGGTACCGCTTCGGTGGGAAGGTGACAGCGTCCTGTGCGCCTCAGCGTTTAGTCATGCCGGCCACATGACCATGGAGACGTCTTTGGACAGTGCTGGCTCTTTGGCCTTGGAAACGGAGATGAGCGCCGCATCCCTAGAGTTGAATTCGACTTGCTTCCGAGCAAGGGAAATCTTTACCTTTACTATGTCATCAGAAAGACTTAAATACAAGTTACAGTTATGTCCAGTAAATTTTTTGGGAGGTTTATAACATGGGGGGGGGGGTGTCCCATCTTATTTTAAATGTTCCTTTCCTTTTGAGTGAATACAGTATTCAGAAAGCTCCAGGGTGGCTGAGGAGAGAGGGATGTTTACACAAGTCTGACCCATGCGATTGTGACAAACGAGAGCATAATTCCGCAGGGGTGGTCCCCTGCATTTAAAAGTTTCCATTTTCTCCGAGAGAAGAAGAGATCGGTGGTTTCTGACTTCCTGCTCAGGTCCGAAAGGAGAATCTTGTATGTGAAGCAGCAGATTGCCCACCATTGCTGATAAAAATTGAGACCAAACTCTGTTGATGGTGGTTGTTTCCCTTGGTCCCCAAATTTTGGCTGGTCCTGGTCACCAGTCACTTGTAAGTTGCTACTGTCCCTCCCCTGTATCCTTTAGTGCGCACGCAGTTCTGCTGATCTTCAGACTGCACAGAGTTTGGAGGTTCTCTGACAAAGTGAGGGTATCTTTCACAGCTTCGGGAATGTCCTCTCCAGGCAGAAATGGAGACTGACCTCCTTCCCTCTTCCAAGTTGTCTGGATGTGCCCAAGAACTTCAGAGAGGGGCATGGACTGTCTGTTCAGATCCCTGTCAGACCTCTGAGGTTGTCTTGGGCTGGAGAGTTGTGTGGAAAACCGGAGATGAGGGGTGACCTGCTTTATGACACAGTATGTGGCCAACCTGCGTTTGTGGGTTCCTTTCTGGCGTCTTCCGTGTGGATTTGTTTGCTCTTCACCCTGGTCCCAAGATTTTTTCGGGTGCTGCTCTTGCAAGGAGGTTGATTAAATTTTTTAAAAAAGACATTCAAAATGCGTAGTCAGTAGGCCACAATTTAACACAAATGTTAGTAGCAAGAGGTGTCCAACAAGCATCTGATGTTACACACTTACCCGAAATAACGTTAATCATAGACCAAATTAACAAAGAATGCAAATGTGTTCAGTGTGTCCCTTCATCCCTTGAAATGCCCGCAAGGTGTTAGCATGTCCATAAGACCATCTGCCGCACATCTCTCAGCCGTTCATCCCACCATAAAGCAAGCTGAGGGATCCCTCTTTTGCCAAGAGTTCTTTGGCTGTCAACTGTCACATTGTGTTGCCTTCTCACAGGACCTTTTAGGTAACTACGGAGTCTGGGGGATTTCATAATCTTCTCATTTCTCTAATAATTTGTTAAGCATTTTCCAACTCACCTACAATTTACCTGTGAGGGGGAAAAGTTGGCATTCGTAGATTTCACTCTCTGGGGATGGTACAGTTGGCACACTTCTTTGTTTGTTAATTTGGCCACTGCACAGAACCAGTGGTCCAAATGCTGTAGATTTTTTTTCCCAGCGACATGTTCAGTATCATAAGAAGAGCCATGCTGGATCAGACCAGTGGTCCATCTAGTCCAGCATCCTGTCTCACACAGCGGCCAGCCAGTTCCTCGGGAGAGCCAACAACAGGGCAGAGAGGCTGAGACCTTCATAAGAACACCAGAAGAGCCCTGCTGGATCAGACCAGTGGTCCATCTAGTCCAGCATCCTGTCTCACAGAGCAGCCAACCAGTTCCTCTGGAGGGCCAACAACAGGGCATATAGGCTGAAGCCTTCCTAAGAACACCAGAAGAGCCCTGCTGGGTCAGACCAGTGGTCCATCTATTCCAGCATCCTGACTCACACAGTGGCGAGCCAGTCCCTCTGGAGGGCCAACGACAGGGTAGAGAAGCTGAGGCCTTCATAAGAACACCAGAAGAGCCCTGCTGGATGAGACCAGTAGTCCATCTAGTCCAGCATCCTATCTCACACAGTGGCCAACTAGTTCCTCTGGAGGGCCAAGAACAGGGCATATAGGCTGAGGCCTTCATAAGAACACCAGAAGAGCCCTGCTGAATCAGACCAGTGGTCCATCTAGTCCAGCCTCCTGTCTCACAGAGCAGCCAACCAGTTCCTCTGGAGGGCCAGCAACAGGGCATAGAGGCTGAGGCCTTCCTAAGAACATAAGACAAGCCCTGCTGGAGCAGACCAGTGGTCCATCTAGTCCAGCATCCTGTCTCACACAGTGGCCAACCAGTTCTTCTGGATGGCGTAGAGGCTGAGGCCTTCCCCAGATGTTGCCCCTGGCATGGGCATTCAGATGTTTATTGCCTCTAAAAATGAAGGTTCCCATTAGTCACCATGGCTTGCAGCTAGCCTCTGAGAGACCCATCCTCCAGGTATCCTCCAGATATACCTGCAGGAACTTTTTAATAGTGAGGCTTCTTTCTTTCAGGGGGGCTTCTCTCAGGATTCCTTTTTACCTTCAAGGAAATCTTTAAAGGCTTGTTTTCCTCAAATTGTTCTCCTGGGTCTCAATCTGAACACATTATGTTCTGCTCCACTTAAGTGAGAGGGATTCAAACCCGGAGCTAAATTTCCAGGCTGAAGTCTCTCTTAGTAACTGGCTGGCTGCTGGGCTGACCTCCTAAGGAGGGATGATGTGGGATGTGAGGGCGATCTGGCTGCGACATCTGTCACCCCACTGATCGCCAGGGTTGATTCGGCTGATCTGGCTGGCTAGGCAGGTGTCCCCTTCCTCCCTCACTGCTCCATGCGCGTCCCTCCCGAAGCTGCGCACTTGGTCAAAGAGAACGACCATCCCAGATAGAAGGAGTGTACCGTTCTTGGTCAAGGGTATACGATAGCTGCACTCCCCTGCTAGAACCTCCAAACAAGCTCAAGGAGAGATTGTGAGAAAGGCTTCACCTGAAGCCAATGCTCCCACTAAGCAGTAGAGTCTCGTGAGCAAAAATTCTACTTTGTGAGCTGCTGGCATTAAAGTTGTGAGCAAGCGATTTGGCTGTGGCATAAATTAGTTTGCTCTGGAGCCCTACTTCCTGAGCTAAGACAAAAATGTGTGAGCCGGAGGCTAAAAAACTGTGAGCTAGCTCACACTAAGTCAGCATAGAGGGAACATTACCTGAGGCCCTAGAAAGCCTTGGCCAGTCGGAGTAGACAATATATATATATATTATTTATTTAACAAAATTTATGCCTCATTTTTCTGCCCTCTAAAGAGACAACAAGGCAGGTAACAAAGCAAAACATACATAACAAAATAACATTTTAAAAACAGCAGTTACAACATAAATGAAATTGAAAGGAAAATAAAACAGGAAGGAAAGATCATCGAGGGAAGGCTGGATTAAACGTAAAAGCCTTGAGCTGCAGAGCGTTCCAAAACCTGGTGCCTCCACCAAGAAGGCCATTTCTCCAGGTTGCCTTTCACCTGATCTCAGAAGGCGGGGCCACCCGAAGAAGGCCAGAGTAGGTGTAGGCGGCCCTTGATGGGTCAAGGGGCTGACTCGGTAGAAGGCAGCTTCATGTGTTCAAGGACAGATGAACTAAGCGACAGGGCAGTGCATCCTGGACACAGAATGTCAGTAGAAAAAAAGACTCACGCCCCGGGCCAACAAAGTCCCGTCTCACACTATTTAAGGAAGTGCGTAGAACCTAAATTTGGAATCTCAGGTGTGTGCGAACTAGTAAGGTGGACTTGGATCCCAAGGTCCATCCTCCATAAAACTAAAGAGTGTCATGCTGTGATCATGCTGGAGGACCCCCCCCCCCCCCATTTCTGCACTGGCATTAGATCAAGAAGCCATCTTGGGTAAAGAATAACACAGGAAGGTGGTTTGGGATAGAAATTCTTGATGTTCCCCCTGCCTGCCATGCCCTTGCTAACTGGTTTCGTGTTTTATTTAACATGTAGCGGTGTCCCTTCCCTTTCTTTTCATTTAACTAGAACGATGGGGGGGGGGGTGTTTAGACAATTTGTAATGGTACAAAATGCAGCCTTTTGCAAGTGCCTTCATTGTGACAGGCCTGCTGTGGGGAAACCCTTGCAGAAGGGTGGCTGCACTAAAAACGTCCTTTGTCTGAAACCATTGAAACCCGAGGGAGGGTGCTGGGGGGAAACCCCAGCGCCATCCGTCCACCTGGCCTGAGTCACGTGCCCGTCCAGAGCCAAAGAGATCCTAGCAGATGAGTTTCTTTCAAGCACCAGCAAGCTTTTCCTCCTAATTTTTTCCCTCTTCCCTTCTTCTCCAGAGTCCAAATGTTCTTTGCTCAGGAAACATCTTCTTCTTCTTCATCATCTTTCTTCTTTAACTTCGTCTTAAATGCCTGGGGGCATCTCAGCGTTCACAAGAACCATATAACATCATGGTGGGTTTCTCTGGAGGTGCTCCGGGGGCGGGGATTGAGCCCCAGTCTACATCCTCTGGAAATGGACCCCCCCCCCCTCCAATCAGTATGTGTTCACTTGAGCACCTGATTCCTCTTCTGTGGAGAGAGTCCAAGATGGGTAGCCGTGTTAGTCCGTCTGCAGCAGTAGAAAAGAGCAAGAATCCAGTAGTACCTTAAAGACTAACAACATTTGTGGAAGGGGAGAAGCTTTTGCAGGCCCATAGCCAGGATTTTGTGGCTTGTGGGGCAATTTTTTTTCTGGTGGGGCTGAAGTCCTCAGTGCAGACGTAAAAACCATTTAGCCAGTAGAGAACTGTTACCAGGATAGATCTCCAAATTGCAAGCTGTCAACCACTTTAGACAACAGTTCTCAGCGGCTGCAAGTTAATCCCTTCTGCCAGCCTAAGCAACAGTTCTGAGAACAAGCCTGCAGGTGGGGGTGATGACTTCTATCGTCAAGAAAGCGAACACTTAGGCAGAAAAACTCTCTTCAAGGAGACCAGTTTCTTGACATAGAGTTAGAAGGGATCTTAGAGGTCACCTACTCCAACCCCCTTGCTCAGTGCAGGAATTAGCCAACTACAGCACCCCACTCTGCTTAAAGGAGCGCACACCTTTAAAAAAATGTTTAAAAATGATTGAAAAAAAGCATTTACAAGAGAAGTTCTTGTGGGGCTGTGCCTTTAAGAAAGGGAGGAAAGCCCCAAAAGCCCCACCATAGCTACGGACCTGAGTTTTTGTGAGTTAAGGTGCTACTGGGCTCTTGCTCTTTTCTACTGATCCCTCTTCTGATATCTTAATTGTTTCAACCTCTGCCCTTTCCGCTCAACTGAGTTGCACATCCTCCTTAGATTGCAAAGGGCTTGGTTGTCGCTGGAGTTCCCACACTGTCTCCTTATCTGTTGCAGATTTATTGCGGTGGTTGTTGGTGCGACTGTAGACGAGTCATACCTGTCCTTCTCTTGGTGCCTCTGTTTTTCCTTTGCGAACACCAAAGGCCCAGCAGTTCTGCCTACCTCACATGGCAGACCACGTGTCTGGAATGGGCCATAAAGTGTGCCGCACAAGAAATCACTCTGCCGCGGGAACGTTGCAGCCGCCACGGGGAAGGAGGAAACTCCTCTTGCTGCTTTCGGTATTCCCTCTCAGACCCCGGTGGAGATGAGTTTGTATGTCTGCATTCCGGAGACCTGAAACAAATGCAGAGTTTGTAACTGATTCTAAAACCCTGACTGATAAGGGGGACAGAAGCTGGGAACGTTGAGCAGTTGATACGAAACAGAACTGGCAGGGCTGACTCTCGCTGGTGTGAGTCCTTGGGGAGATTTTGCGAGCTTGGGTCCCACAGAGAGCTAGTGGCCTGTGGCCAGGAACCAGAGGGGCAGGTTTATTCCCAAGCCCGGACTTCCAAAGGGCACAGGATGCCTTCCTCCCATATCACACACCCGTCCTATTGTTTCCGGAGACAGTCGTGACCCGGGCGGCACGGGAGCCCTGGCCCTGAGAAAACCACCCCCACCCTGGAAGTAAAAAAAATCTCTTCTTTGCAGCATGGAGATTTGGATCCCTTCTTAACCCAAGAATGTCCGGGACGGTTTCTCGGTTCCTTTATTATTAGCCAGGCTTCCAAGCAGCTGGCTCTGTTCTTCATCGGTCGCTATCACAGTATCATTGAGCATCTTTGCCTGAGTCCAAAGCCCCAGAAGGGAAGGAGTTCAGGTGACAGTCGATATTCTCAGACTAAGGGCTGTACTTCCAAGAGTCTTTTCCCTCTCTGGCTACCTGCATTCTCAATACAAACGAACTCACAGCTGATCAGCAGTTTTGTTTTGTTTTGTTTGTTTGAGTGGAGCTGGGATGTTATGGAGTTTGTGTACATCTGCATGGAGGAGCATGGCTCCAGCGTGCCTACAGAACTGTGTGCCTCTCTTTGTGTAGTCACGTAGTTGAGCCAGTTAACGTGATAAAAGATGCTCCTTGCGCACTGGTCCTTGTCTGAACGTAACCACCCCGTTTTGGAAGCCATAATAAGAGTCCTGCTGGATCAGACCAATAGTCCATCTAGTCCAGCATCTTGTCTCACATGGTGGGCAACCAGTTCCTCTGGAGGGCCAACAACAGGGCAGAGAGGCTGAGGCCTTCCTAAGAGCATAAGAAGAGCCCTGCTGGACCAGACCAGTGAGGGTCCATCTGGTCCAGCATCCTGTCTCACACAGTGGCCAACCAGTTCCTCTGGAAGGCCAACAGCAGGGCATAGAAGCCGAGGCTGTCCTCTGATAAGAACATAAGAAGAGCCCTGCGGGATCAGACCAGTGCGGGTCCATCTAGTCCAGCACCCTGTCTCACACAGTGGCCAACCAGTTCCTCTGGAAGGCCAACAGCAGGGCATAGAAGCCAAGGCTGTCCTCTGATAAGAACATAAGAAGAGCCCTGCGGGATCAGACCAGTGAGGGTCCATCTAGTCCAGCATCCTGTCTCACACAGTGGCCAACCAGTTCCTCTGGAAGGCCAACAGCAGGGCATAGAAGCCGAGGCTGTCCTCTGATAAGAACATAAGAAGAGCCCTGTGGGATCAGACCAGTGAGGGTCCATCTAGTCCAGCATCCTGTCTCACACAGTGGCCAACCAGTTCCTCTGGAAGGCCAACAGCAGGGCATAGAAGCCGAGGCTGTCCTCTGATAAGAACATAAGAAGAGCCCTGCTGGATCAGTCCATCTAGTCCAGCATCCTGTCCCACACAATGGCCAACCAGTTCCTCTGGAAGGCCAACAACAGGGCAGAGAGGCCGAGGCCTTCCCCTGATAAGAACATCAGAAGAGCCCTGCTGGATCAGACCAAGAGTCCATCTAGTCCAGCATCCTGCCTTACACAGTGGCCAACCAGTTCCTCTGGAAGGCCAACAACAGGGCATAGAGGCCGAGGCCTTTCTCTGATAAGAACATCAGAAGGACCCTGCTGGATCAGATCAAGAGTCCATCTAGTCCAGCATCCTGCCTCACACAGTGGCCAACCAGTTCCTCTGGACAGCCAGCAACAGGGCATAGAGGCCGAGGCCTTCCCCTGATGTTGCCACCTGGCTCTGGGACTCATAATGATTAGAGCCTCTGAATGTGGAGGTTCCCCTCAGTCACCATGGCTGGTAGCCACTGATAGATTTATCCTTTGTGACCTCATCCTGTCTCTGGCAAACCAAGTACAACTGATATTTTTGCAGATGTGTGTTTGGAAGGTGGAAGGCAGTGTGGTTCTCAGTTCCAGCGCTGTGTTCAGGAATGTGCGTGTTTTGAACTCCCCTGCTGCTGGCATTTGTTTCTTCCTAAGGCTGCTTCGTATACACACAGCCAGGAGGCATTTTGTTAAAAAAGCGGTGCAGGAGCTCATTGGCAAAACTCATTACCATAACTTATTTGCATACGCCACACCCCCTGACATCACCGGAGGTGTGTCAGAAGGCAACACCCACCGCTCAGGCTCCACCCCCAAAATCTCCAGGTATTTCCCAACTCAGAGGTGGCGAGCCAGCTTTACACTTTGACTAAAGACACTTTAGGTGTCCTTTGCTCTTGCAGGGAAGCTCCCCTGCAACAAGCATGAAAATGCAGATCAAGTTAGTCTGCTTTTGCTTTTTTCCACAGCGTATCACGTGTGCCCGCTCCTGGGCTCGTTACTCTCAGAACGGCACTCCTGCTCGAAAGGACCCCTGCACACAGCCATTTCTTACCTGGGTTCGTCGTTCCATGTAGCAGCACCTCATGTCCGAGGACATCCATGTCTGCCTTGCCACACACGCAGGGATATGTCAGCCAGTAATGCCATCTCAAGATAATCCTAGGTGAACTAGCCTTAAGAATCCTTGATGACGCTCAAAATCTGGCCCAGGTCACACCCTTCTCCGGGCTTCACATGGTTGTCTTGGGAAGCCGTCTTGTGGTCGGGCGCCATCTCTGTAAACCGGCACCTCCCTACCCCCTACTGTGATGGTAAACAGTACTTTATGGAGGTGTCTCTACCAGGGAAATGGCTTCAGCCGGGGGAGGAACACTTATTTTTAGGTGCCGGCATCTTTCTTGTGAAGACATAACACGCACCCAACTCCCCCTCCCCTTTGGAGTGACCAAATTGCCATGAACTGTGTGGAATAGCAGCTTTGTGTTTAAGGAGTTATTAACTGGTGTTCTGCTGATTCCACCTGAACCCGGTAGCTGGTGCTAGCACATTTAAACATGATACACAAAGAAGAAGAAGAAGAAGAGATTGGATTTATACCCCGCCCTTCACTCAGAGTCTCAGAGCGGTTTACAATCTCCTTTCCCTTCCCCTCCCCACAACAGACACCCTGTGAGGTAGGTGGGGCTGAGGGAGCTCTTTTGAGAACCGCCCTTGAGAGAACAGCTCTGAGAGAGCCATGACTGACCCACGGTCACCCAGCAGCTGCATGTGGAGGAGTGGGGAATCAAACCCGGTTGTCCCAGATTAGAGTCCGCGTTCCTAACCACTACACCAAACTGGTTCTCGCCAGTTGCTAGCAAGTGCACCTTACTGGGCGCATAGTCTGGTTCATGCTGAGTTCGTGTACTAGCTAACATCAGTTGTAGTCCCTGTTTAGAATGGACCCAAATTCCAAACATAATAGCTGCTGCGGTGTGCTGGAGCAGCCTGCTCTGCCAGTGTCGTCTTCCTCTTGAGCGCTTTTTCGATCACTGTGCGCTGTTCAACCGGACAGCTCTTTATGCACCAGCTGTCTTAAGTTATGATAGTCTCTCTTAAAAAAAGAAAAGAAAAAAGGAACAGCTTCTATGCACATGCAACTTTAATGCTGATGATGATACACGGTGTGAAATAATTTTGTTTCCAGTCTAATTGTGTACTAAAGTAATCCAGGTGGATTCCTGTTTCTCCGTGCCATTGAACTCACTGGGGTGTCAAGTGTAGCCAAGTGTTTGGAATGAATCTGGGTTCTCGTGTCTTTCTGCTGGTCTTTCTGGAAGGGAAGCCCTGCAGACCATTTTACACCATTTTACACTTCGCATATTTTGTACAGTTAACTTGAAATAAACGAAATCAGAAATTTTGTGGAATTTGTTTTGTGGAATGTTTTTTTTCCCCTTGTGCCTAATCGGGCTGTTCTCTGAGATTTCCTTAGGGTAAATATAGCGTTGCGTTTGATTTAATAAGAACTGAGCAAAATGAAAATGGCTTCCTGCCATTGCTTATTAGAAGTCTCGCCCTATTGATCGCGTGGATTTCTACTTACTGAGAAAGGCAGACTAGAAATAACGTGAATAAAATAAAAGATTTTTCTTTTCATGAGAATTGCTAGAAAAGCTGGAATGCTGTCTGGTCTTGGTAATTCTAGGCTTCAAGTGTTAGTCTTTCTGTTTCAGACCCTGCTAAACCAGGTGGTGTCAAACAAATGGCCCATGGGCCGGATCTGGCACTTGCAAGGCTGCTATCCGGCCAGCAAGCAACTGGCTCTCTGCTGTTTCCTGTTCCTGCTTCCTGTTCCCTGCATTGCAGCTCCTTTTGCCCAGTCTCTCCTATTTCCTGCTTCACAGAGGAGAGAGAGAATGCCAAGCCTCCCTTCCCTCAGTTGGCACTTGGAGAAATCCCCCTTTCCAGCTCTAACAGATGTGGGGAGGAAGAAATCTAGCATCACAGCTTGCATTCTTTATTACTGGAAGGGAACAAGAGTCCAGTGGCACCATAACGACTAACAAAATTTGTGGCAGGGCATGAGCTTTCATGAAGAAGAAGAGTTGTTTTTTTATATCCTGCCTTTCGCTACCAGAAGGAGTCTCAAAGTGAGTCACTGCTCACTTCTTTGGATACAGCTAGAATGTGAGTCCATCTGTCCTTATATCTTGGAGAGTGAAGTGATTTCAGACGCCAAATGGCAATAGCAGGCATTTGGTAGTGAGAGAAGAAATCTAACTCTCCATTCAGTCCAGGAGGATGCATTGTCTTGAGCTTCATTATCAGTTGCGATTCAGCAGTCTCTCTTTTTAATATCCCTTTGAAATTCCTTTGTAAGAGAACTGCTACTCTTAGGTCAGCAATTAACGTCCTAGAAGGTTAAAATGTTCCCCCACTGGTTTTTGAATGTTGTGGTTTCTAATAGTAGCAGAAAGAGTCCAGTAGCACCTTTAAAGACTAACAAAATTGTGGTAGGGTATGTGCTTTGGTGAATCACTGCTCACTTCTTCAGCCTTATTTCCATTTATTCTTTGCATCCTCCTGGACTGAATCCTCCTGCACCAAATTGAGACTTAGGTTTCCTGTCTCATTACCAGTGCTGATATCTCCACGCCTACTACCCCTGCAGGTCACATCCCTGCATTATCACACCCAATCACGCCTGCTTTTGCCATTCGGCATCTGAAATCATCTTTATAAAGCTTATATCTCCAGTACCTTTTACATGCTACGTTTTATGGCATTACATGGCCCGGCCTGTCAAAGCAACATTTATGGCAGATCCAGCCCTCGTAACAAATGAGTTCGACACCTTGGCGCTAAACATTTCTCCCAGCCTGGGGAACTTCTCCTGTGCCTGAGAGCCTCTGTTCCCATAATGACACCGGTGAGCGCAAATGGGCTGAAAGATCCCCCGCCGCCATCCTTTTCCTTTGACGTTTTTACTCAAATCTGTAGGGTAAACATCCAGGAGTTCTTTGCATTTCTATATTTGTGTCAGCTAATGCTGCCATCTCCTGCTTGGGAGTCGGGTTGAATGCACCCTCAACATCAGTACTGTGGAATGTTATGTTATACTCCTCTTGCCATGCTTATCGCTACGCTGAAGCCAACTCCGACCTTGGAAGTCTGGTAGTGCTTGTGAATGTCTTAATCTGTTGTCTCCCGCTGCATCCTTCCCACTTTCGTTTCCTGGGAGCTGAGACCCATTGTTTTAAGCGCCTTTTCCTTGGGAACACATGGCCAGTATTTTTGGCACCTTCCTTTCACTATCGTGATTGGTCCCACTGTATTAGCAGACCCCATTTTGAATTCTGTATAATTAACCTGCTTATGGGTGTATCAGCCATTACTAACACGAGAAGTGCAGATGACCGTAACAGACCTCTCTCAATAAAGACTTTCTGATTAAGAACACTTATTGCTGACTGACTCTGTCGGACTCTCACAATTTGTGCCTTAATCCCAAAGCTCCTGACGAAGGGAGCTTTGAGTCTTAAAAGCTCATACCCTGAACATCTTGTTGGTCTCTAAGATGCTCCTGGATTCAAATCTTGTTCTTCTACTGCAGGCCAACATGGCTACCTGCCTGAAACAGTCCCTCTCCAGCCAGGGTCAGCCTTCAGAGGGGAAAAGTGAGAGGGCTGGTTCTCAGACTTCCAAAAAAAGAAAAGACACAAACCATCAAATAGGACCCCATTGTTTTTGTTGTTGCTGTTGTTGTTCAGTTGCACAATCGAGTCTGAGTCTTTGTGACCCCATGGACCACATCACACCAGGCCCTCTTGTCTTCCGTTGTGCTCCGGAGTTTGCTTAATTTCATGTTTGTTGCATCGGTAACACTGTCTAACCATCTCATCCTTTGCCGTCCCCTTCTTCTTGGACTTTCAGTCTTTCCCAGCATCAGGGTCTTCTCCAGGGAGTGCTCCCTTCTCATCTGGTGGCCAAAGTATCTGAGCTTCAGCTTCAGTATCTGGCCTTCCAGGGAACTGTCAGGGTTGGTTTCTGATTTGATCTCCTTGCAGTCCAAGGGACTCTCAAGTCTTCTCCAGCACCATAATTTGAAAGCATCTATTCTTCAGTTCTCGGCCTTCCTCATGGTCCAACCCTCGCAGCCATACATCACTACTGGGAATACCATGGCTTTGACCATACGGACTTTGGTTGGCAGGGGGATGTCTCTACTTTTTGTTATGCTGTCTAGGTTTGCCATCGCTTTCCTCCCAAGGAGCAGGCGTCTTCTAATTCCATGGCTGCAGTCACCATCTGCAGCCATCTTAGATCCCAGGAATGTGAAGTCTGTCACTGCTTCCATGACTTTCCCCTTGGCTTAAATTGTTTTCTTTTTTGGGGTGTGTGTGTGTGTGTGTGTGTGTGTATGTGATCCCAACGATGAGCTTGAACAAAGTTCTGCTAGCCAGTCAAGAGGCCCCATTTGCACATTCAAGTCCTTGTGTTTGTTGGACGAGACCTATGTCACGAGGTCTCATTACCATCCCTCTCTCGCTCTCTGCCAGAAAAGGCGGCTTCCTTTCAGGGCAGGGCAAACTCTGGCTGACTTTCCACACCCTCACGGTCACTCCCCTGCCCGGCTACCATAAGCTCCTCCTTCCTGCCTCCCATTCCCACGAAAGCAGCCGAGTCCTCATTTCTTCACAGTGCTGGCAATGCTTTGATTTTGTCCTGTCGGAATAGGCAGGCTCCTTCAGGGAGAGATTGTGTTCTACAAAAGTTTCTACAGCCGATGGCCAATGAATTATCGCTGGTGTGTGTGTGTGTGTATGCCAGGGACGAGTCCTTGCAGGACGATTCTTTGAGCCGCTCCATACCATTCAAAGGGGGGGGGGGCTTGTGCTTCATCCTGGGGGTCTCACCCGTGTTGAGACCTGTGAGCTCCAGGACCTCTTTTCTCTTGTTCCACCTGACCATGCATAAGGGCAGGCAGGGACACAGTCACCTTTCCTTTTTCACTGCTTGACAGAGATACTGTCCAGCAGGAAAAGTAGCTATGACCTCTACAGTTCCCCATTATTTCCAGCAAGGGGGAAAGGAGGTGCGTGAGAAAGGAGGTCCGGCTGAAGTTCATCCAGGAGTCAGCTAACTTTTTTTTCTGTTTAATCAGCACGTGAAGTGGGGCGAACTGGACAAGACACTGGGAGAGGCATGGCCAGCTTTAAAAAAAACAAACAGCCACTAAAATACAGCTTCGGGAGCACTGAATTTGACCAGAGCAGGCCCGGATATAAATTCTCACTTGTATCTGACAAAGTGAGCTTTGACTCAGGAAAGCTTATACCCCGCTCCATTCCATTCATCTTTAAGCTGCTCCTGGTTTTGAATTTTGGCCCGCTACTCAGGGCTGTAGCCAGCGGTGGGGCTTAAGGGGCTGTGCCCCCTATTGGTTAAGGGGAGCCCCAGCACCGACCGGCCGGCCGGCCAGCCAGCAAGTCGGCTCACGGAAAAGAAAAAGCAGCTAGACTCTTATTTCGATCAGAAAGGGCAGGACGAAATAGGGTTCGGCATCATTTCAGGTAGGTAGCCGTGTTAGTCTATACTAGTAGCAGCCCCGTAGCCAGGAAATTTTCCAGTGGTGGCTTTGGGAGTGGGGGGGCCATCATGCCCTCCCCGATGTGGTAATGAGTGACCCTCCTCCAAGGAGAAGAAGAAGAAGAGATTGGATTTATATCCCACCCTTCACTCACTTAAGAGTCTCAGAGCGGCTTACAAACTCCTTTCCCTTCCCCTCCCCACAACAGACACCCTGTGAGGTAGGTGGGGCTGAGAGAGCTCTTTCCCAAACTGTCCTTGAGGGAACAGCTGGTACAGAGCTATGGCTAGCCCAAGGTCATCCAGCCAGGTGCAAGTGGAGGAGTGGGGAATCAAACCCGGTTCTCCCAGATTAGAGTCCGCGCACTTAACCACTACACCAGACTGGCTCTCAGGAGAGCCGAAGAGGAAGCAGCCAGTGTGTTGGCTCTCCAAGAGCTCTCGAAAGAGGTCTCAGAGATTAAACTTGCTGGCTGGCACACAAGTGCAGATGCAGCCAAGCACCAGGGTGGGCCATGAGAGAACACCCTGCCCTGGCATCTCACTGGGTCTGTCCCTGCTTGGAGAGGCAAGGAGGCAGTCAAGCAGCAGGGCGGCAAGCGCTTCCACCTGGCTGCCTCCTTTTCGGCTCTCCTTGGAGGAGAGTCACTCGTGGGGACGTCACTAGTGAGGTGATCACATTGGGGAGGGCATGACCCCTCCCAAATCCCAAAGCCGGCCACCAGAAAATTTCCTGGCTACAGGGCTGCCGCAAGTACTACAGACTGACACGGCTACCCACCTAAAATGATGCCGAACCCTATTTCGTCCTGCCCTTTTTACCTGAAATAAGAGTCTACCTGCTTTTTCTTTGCCCTACACTGAGAAGAAAGGAGCTGCCCTCACCTTTGCAAAAACAGTAACATTTAGGTTGGCCCTAATTACCCCCACTGAAGTGCGGGGTGGAGTTGCAGGAGATCTTGCTCTCTGACATGTGGGGTGCGAGCACACGGCCCTTTAATGCAGGAGGAAGGGCTGTTTCCTCCCGCAATTAAAGGGGCCAACTACACCGGCCGCAGCAAGTCCTGCGCCAAAGCGGGCTCAAATGCGGGTTCCTCCCGCATTTTCCGACCCCGGGAAAATTGACAGTTTTCCCGGGAGCCGCGGGAAGAACCCACATTTGAGCCATCTGGCCAGCCCTCTCTCGCAATCATTGCGAGAGCAGGGCTGTCCAGATGGTCCCGTCGGCCATTTCCCCCCCCCCCCTTTTACACTTGGGTGCTTTTACACTCAAGCGCCCAAGTGTAAAAGGGGGGAGGGAACCCTGATTTTACCAGGCGGCTAGCGGGGCTCGGGGAAGGGTGCCTCCCCCGGCCGCTGCCGCTGCCACCTTCGCAAACAGCCGCCACCGCCGAACTCCTTGGAATGCTGCCGCCGCCTCTTCCACCGCCAAACTACAGGGAACGCCACCTCTTCTTCTGCCTCGTCCGTCGCCTCCTCTGTCACCTGCTGCCTCCTCCTCCTCCAACCGTCACTGACTGCCGCCGCAGGGGATGGGATGTGGAAACATCCCAACCCGAGGTAAAAAAATGCGGCCCTTTAATCTGGGAGGGCTCCCGGATATAAAGGGGCCGTGTGACTACAGCTCTGAAATCTGATTTGAGGCTCATGATACTTAAGGCAATTTGGTGTGGCTGGCAGGAGCAGGTGATTAGAAACTGCAGGAAGTGCCCCAAAATTCCCGAAAGTGTGCACACCTGTACAGTGGTTACCTGCCTTGGTCTGCAAAGGGGTTGTTTCTGTCAGCAAAGCAGGTGTTTTGCTCTGATTTGATATTGCCCCCCCCCCCCCCGAGATCTGTAGAAGGTGCTCCCGCCACCTTGCAAAGCCTCGTTCGGCCCAGGTGTGCTTCTGTGAAAGAACCAATCTCTTTCTCTCGTCCTTGTCAGTAAGGAGACCCAGAGGGAAAGCGTTTCAGAAAAGCGCAGCAGTCACCATTTTTTATTCATCCCAGTATACCTTATGCTTGGTGAACACTTCATGGCAGCCAGAAGAAGGAGAATTTGGGGGAAAGAAGGAAAAGCAACTGGGGCAATGAGTCCGTAGTGACCCATAGGAACAGCCTTCAGAAGTCCTGATGGACAACGGATGCCTTCCTTCCCTTCAGGGGAAGCAATGCTTCAGGTGTACTGTCCAAAGACAAAGGGCGGAGAACTCTTCCTAGTCGTCGTCGTCGTCATCGTCGTCGTCGTCATCTTCGTCTTCATCAACGTCATCGTCTTCGGTATTTATCTTCCCAGCGAGGACATCTTCAATCCAGTCCTCCAGCTCCTCGGGCGTGGGAAGGTCGTCGTCGTCTGTGATGTCCATCCAAATACTGTCAGCCTAAAAGACAAGGTCACTCAGAAAGGCGGGTGGAGAATGTCCTCCGCATTCAGCAGTGCAGGGATGGCGTCAGCATACATTGAGGTGGGGCAGCTGCTGGGGACCAAGGTTTCTGGTGGGGCCTACTGCTGTCTGCGCCCCTGTGCCCGCTGTCTTCTAGCACACCACCACCCATGTTTCCTGCCTGGTGCTACTGGGGAAAGGCTTTCAGGCAGCTGTGAGCAGGGGCTGTGGGAGTGTTGGGGAGCAGACAGGGAAGGATATAAAAGCAGGGGGAGGTACGCAGGTGGGTGAGAGGGCGTGAGTGCCTGGTGGGAGGCAGAAAAGAGGAGGGGAGGGGGTCCCCCCAAAACCTGGAGCCGGCCCCGCAACAATGGGACTGGGTGGGACAAGGAGAACATAATAGCTGCAGACACATTTTTTGGTCTGCCCCAATCACAGAGTTCTGTTTTTTTCTTAAGCACAAGGGGCGCAAGGCTCCGACTGCCTTTTAAATCCCCCGTCTGTCTTGTCTTCCGTCCATCCTTCTGTAGTTAAGAAAACCCAGCTCTTTTAAAACAGTTCGATTCGAATCCCGTAGCACTTTAGAGAGATTTTCAGGAAACAGGCTTTCGGCGAGTCAAAGCTCCCTTCGTCAGACACAAGTCAGAATGGAGATCTGTGACATTCCAACTCATATCCGACGGAGGGAGCTTTGACTCTTGAAAGCTGGCATCCCGAAAAGCTTGTTGGTCTCTAAGGGCCTACTGGACTCCAGTCTAGCTGTTCTATCGCAGGCCAACATGGCTACCTACCTGAAACTACTTTTGAGAGCAACGGTCTCCTTATTTTATGGGAAGGTATGGTACCAATCTGCAATCTGTGTATACAAAGGCTCGGGTCCCAGAATTGGGGGTGTGTGCGTGTGTGAATGGCCACATACATGTGCTCCCCCAGGGTCTCAGGGTAACACTCCTCCAGCCCTGCCCATAGACTCCCCCCCTTTCTCAGGGTAACACTCCTCTGGCCCTGCCCACAGCTTGCCTTCTTCAAGCTGGTCCCCTTCTGGTACTTTTTTTCACAGCTTCTTTCTATACTAGAAGAAAAGTACTTGGCTGGTGTGAGGTGGGGGAGCCAACAAGTGGCAGATGCATCCCCACTCCAGAGCTTTTTTACGTGCCCTTGCAGTCCCCCTCCCTGACTAAGGAAACACGCATCCCACCCTTATACTTGAGGCCTGGGATGTGTTTGCAGGCAGAAACTCTGGAGGGCGGAGAGCGAATCAGAATGTCTCGGAGGCGCCTGTGGAACAGGTAGAGCAAAGCTGATGGGGCCTTTCGCTCCAGGTAGTCGGAGGCTTTTGTGCCTTCCGCCCAGGACATCTCAGAAGTCTGCTTAAAGTGGGGACGACTGCGGTACTGCTCAGACCCAGATGGCCCAGGCTAGCCCGATTTCGCCAGATCTGGGTAGCTGAGCAGGGTCAGCCCTCGTTCGTACTGGGATGGGAGGCCACAGAGGAAGCCCGGGGTCACGACACAGAGACAGCCAATGGCCAACCACCCCTAAATGTCTCTTGCCTTGAAAACCCTACAGGGTCTCCATAAGTTGGCTGCAACTTGATGGCACTTCATCCACACAACAAAGCGTGGCCCAGGCTAGCCTGATCTCGTCAGACCTCAGAAGCTAAGCAGGGTCGGCCCTGATCAGTATTTGGATGGGAGACCACCAAGAAACACCAGGGCTGTGATACGGAGACAGACAATGGCAAACCACCTCTGAATGTCTCTTGCCTTGAAAACCCCAAGAGGGGTCACCATTGGCCAGCTGTACATTGACGGCAAAAAAATAAAGGCGTCTGCAGTTCCATCTCTGAAGCTAAGTAGGACTGAGCTTGGACAGCACTCGTGGGGTCATAGGGCAGCCCGCTTCTGAGACAAGGGGTTCCCCTAGAATTACAACTGATCTCCAGGCAACAGAGATCAGTTCCATTAAAGGAAATGGCAGCTTTCGGGGGGATGGACCCTATGGCATCGTCTCCCTGCTGAATTTTGCCCTTCCCTGGATTCCATCCCCGAATCTCTAGGTGTTTCCCAAACTAGAGTCAGCAGTTCTCAATGGGGAGCTATGTGGGATGCTTGGGAAAAGATAGGGATCGGGGAGATGCAAGTGAGCCCCATTTAGGGGGCTACTGTGGCTCAGTAGCAGAGCATCTGCTTGGTGTGCAGAAGGTCCCATGTTCAGTCCCCAGCATCTCCAGTTAAAAGGATCAGGGAGCAGGTGACGGGAAAGATCTCAGACTGAGACCCTGGAGAGCCACTGCTGGTCTGAGTAGACCATACAGACCTTGGTCGACCCAGGGTCTGATTTGGTATAAGGCAGCCTCACGTGTTCCAGACTGTGGACTAGCCGAAATTCAATCCGATTCTCAGCCATGATGCTGAACTTGTTGAGCCTTAGGTACCCAAGGAAAGGGTTACGTGCCCAGACGTTTTTATGGACTGTCCTAAGCTGTGTTTGAGGGTTGCTGGTTTCTTCCCCCCTTAACTGACCGTAAACGTGTTTGGTTTGGCTGCCACTGTGAACTGCCGTTATCCTAACAGAATCATCCTAACAGCCTGCTGTTTTTAATTCGGTTGATTGTTTATTGTTCTAATGATCTCAAAGACTACGGGCTCCATGAGCTGATACTCACGTCCGTGACATTGACCACGCCGATCTGCGGCTTGAATAGATCGAGCTTGAAGGTCTTTTCCCAGTACGTGATCAGCTATAAGAGCAGAAGAACACAAAGATGGTAAACTGCTTCACACTTGTACGACGGAGGCCAGGCTGCTTCAGAAGGTAGATGCTGCAGCATTAGACCCCACTCAGGTCCCTCAGCACCCCCGATCCTGCCCACTCTCGATTCTAACCCCCCCTCCCAATTGCAAGGAATTTTCCAAGCCAGAGTTGGCAACCGTAGATGGGAGGGTGAGAGGTTACCCATGCCAAGCCACGCTGTAAAGCCTTAAAAAGCACCTAAAGACCTCAGCCTCCGGACTGGGTTGCTGGAAAGCAGAGGGCAAGGTGCTCCCTTCTGTCTCTGTTTATTTACTTATCGTATTTATAGTCCGCCTTTTGCCCTGGGACTCAAGGGAAGAAGAAGAGAGAGAAGAAGAGATTGGATTTATATCCCGCCCTTCACTCATTCGTAGTCTCAAAGCGGCTTACAGACTCCTTTCCCTTCCCCTCCCCGCAACAGACACCCTGCGAGGTAGGTGGGGCTGAGAGCACTCTTTCCCAAGCTGTCCTTGAGAGAACAGCTGGTACAGAGCTATGGCTTGCCCAAGGTCATCCAGCAGGTGCAAGTGGAGGAGTGGGGAATCAAACCCGGTTCTCCCAGATTAGAGTCCACGCACTTAACCACGACACCAAACTGGCTCTCAGGGAGAGAATACAGAGTGAGTCAAGGCAATCAGCAGGGTGGGACAAGCTGTAAACAATGAAATAAGGTTTGGGTTTTAGAACCAACCCAAAGTCTAAAAAACAGAACTGAAGGATGGCATAAGTGTGAACATGATACATTAAATCAGGGGTGGGCAATTGTTTTGACTTGGGGGCCACTTTGTAGGAGTGGAGGTTAGCGGAGGGCCGCACCTTTTAAAATGATTGCATTCATTAGTTAGCTTTGCATTTTAAAAAAGTTATAAATTGTATCATAAAAATCAATAAATATAAATTAAATAAAATAGTGGTAGTTTTATTCAATTTATTTATTGTGCTAATTTCATATCATCTATAGCTGCAAGCACATTTAATTTTAGAATCAGTTTAATGAGACAAATGTACCCTATCACACTTTTCTACAACTTTTTTGAAATCAGGAGTGAGATTGCTTGTTGAGATTCTCATCACAGCCTGCAAGTTAATATCTGTCAAAGAGCATCTATATTTACTCTTGTTGATCTTCATGAAAGAAAAACTTTGCTCACAAATATATGTAGACCCAAATATAGAGAACATTTTCCCAGCAAATTTCTTCATACATGGAAATTTTTTCTGCAGACAAAGATTTGTAAAAGTCAACTAATGTCACAGCATTAAACATTTCTTTTCCAGTGTGATCTGACTGCATAAATTCAAGCTGCGGCTCCTCAGGTGTTGTATCAATATCAGCAGTGGTGGGATAAGAGCAAATTGAATTTAGGCTCGATTTTCTTGAAGTCCTGAAATCTCCTTGGCGGGCCGCAAAAAACTCTGTGGCGGGCTGCATGTGGCCCCCGGGCCGCCATTTGCCCACCCCTGCATTAAATGATGTGAAAATTACATACTCTTTCAGTTCTCACTTATACCCAGAACTGAACTTTGTTGGTCTTGGAGGTGCCACTGGACTCAGACTTGGTTTTCACATCTGTTTGTTAACTCTTGTATTTGTATGCTAATTTGCTGCTATGCACGGATCTTATCGACCGCCTTAATCCAATCTCAGCTATAACCGCCCAGTTACTTACACATCTTGACTCTTCCTGACACCTAACCCTCCCCATCTCATCTATATGTAATGGTTGAGGAAGTTTTGTTTCGCTGTACCTGAGGAAGTGTGCGTGCACACGAAAGCTCATAGCTTGAATAAAACTTTGCTGGTCTTAAAGGTGCCGCTGGACTTTGTTCTTATAGCAGGATCCTAGTTTCAGCAAGCTGTACAGAGTAGGGTAGACCACAATCCCTAATCATTTATCCAAGCAACCTTGGGAAGCATTTTGTACAGTGCTACCCTACTGCCTGTGTAGAAAACCAACATATCCGGGCAGGACCTCTGGGCAGGCTGAAACCACCTGTTAGGCAGATTTCTGGGCTTCTAGCTCACTGACCTCAAGCAAGCAGGATCTCACCCCCGTCCCCCAGTCTTCAACTGTTTATGTCAGGAGGGGGCAGGGTTCAGGGGTCGACAATCTGCTCTGCTTGCCAGATATCCCATGCAGAGTCCCCGGCATCCATGTGCCTGTGCTGGTCTTCGTAGGGCTTGGCCATTTTTTTCTTGGGGCTCCCCCCCCCGCTCTCTCTCCCCCCCCCCCCCCCAGGCCAGGAAGGAAGGAGGCCGCCTGCTCTCCCCTCCTCTGCGTGCCTTCCCTCCCCCGAGGCGCTCGATTATTGAGCCGACAAGCCCTCCCATCTGCCTGGGGCTTGCCTCCCAGGTTTGCCCTTTAATTATATTAACTATTAGCCAGTGCCTCCTGAAAAAATTGAATCCCCCCCCCCCGATTTAAAAATTCCTCGCTATGGCCCTGGGTAAAAAAATATAGGGGCCCTTTTCTCCTAAGGTGGCTCAGAGGTCAAGACGCTGAGCTGCAGACTGGAAGGTTGATAGCTCGGCAGTTCGAGACCCGAGTGCTGCGTGACGGAGTGAGCTTCCGCCTCTGGCCCCAGCTCCTGCCAACCGAGCAATTCAAAAGCAAGAATTTGCAAGTAGATACAGGGGTCATTTCGAGCAGGAACGTGCAGGAGCGCCGTTCCGGGAGTAACAAGCCCAGGAGCGGGCAAATATGGTGATGTGCTGTAGAAAAAAGCAAAAGCATGCAAACTTGATCTGTAGTTTCATGCTTGTTGTAGGGGAGCTTCCCTGCAAGAACAAAGGAAACCTGAAGTGTCTTTAGTCAAGGTGTAAAGCTGGCTCACCAGCCCTGAGTTGGGAAATACCTGGAGATTTTGGGGGTGGAGCCTGAGTGGTGGGTGTTGCCTTCTGACACACTTCCGGTGATGACAGGGAGTGTGGCATATGTAAATAAGTTTTGCTAATGAGTTTTGCTAATGAGCTCCTGCACCTCTTTTTTTAATGAAATTACCCCTGAGTAGATAAATAGGTACCACTTTGGTGAGAAGGGAACCGCGTTCCATGCACCTCGGCGTCTAGTCATGCCGGCCACACGACCACGGAAAAAGTCTTTGGACAGTGCTGGCTCTTCGGCTTGGAAACGGAGATGAGCACCGCCCCCTAGATTCGGATTTGACCGGCTTTTCAGCCTTTTTACTTTTCTCCTCCAGCCCCATGTGAGTGAAAAGGCGATTCAGGAAGACTGATGCTTAGCCAGGGAAGGACAAGCTAAGAAAAGCTGGAGCATCTTCTCCCTTTGGCTTAAAAAAATAAAGAATCTGAAGAGTACTGGACTCGGGAGGCCGGTGAAGTGATTTTCAGCATGTCAGGTTTATTGGAGGTCAGGGACAAGCATACCCGATGCGGCCTGAGGGGTCGGCTTTTATTTACAAAGGAAGCCTCGCCCAGTCCGCACCCAAACAATATGATAGGGCCCAATTCCCGCCTGAGAATCGGGTTGGTGTATTTGAATAGGGCCTCTGATAGGTCGATGTTTAGGATCCTTAGGCCCTATTGTTTGTGGACCTCAACCCTTACCTGACCGTGCACTCAGACCGCATGACAGTCGCCATTACCTGAGCGCCTGGCTGCCATTTCGTGTGCGCTGAAATAAGGCAACCTCAGAGAATCATATGTAGTTAACCTTAGAGCAGTGGTTCTCAACCTGTGGGTCGCGACCCCTTTTGGGGTCAAACAACCATTTCACAGGAGTCGCCAGCTGGTGTCCGAGCCCACCCCGCCCCTCCCCGCTGGCAGGAAAGGGCCCCGTACTCAATCGAGTGCAAGGTCTGGCCTCCCAGCTCTTTGCCCTCAAAGGGAGCGTTCCCTTTAAGGGCAAAGAGCAGGAGTTGGTTGGGGCTGGAGCCCCGCCCCCTGCTTCCAGCAGCCTTTCCAGCAGGGGCCACGAGGAGGAAGAAGCCAGCAGGTAAGTCAATGGCCGCTTCCCCCTCCCTGCCGCCGCCTTTAGGGCGCTCCGCCGTCTCCTTCCCTGGGCTCCATGCCAAAGTGCAGAGCCCAGGAAAGGCGGCAAAAGCCACCCCCCATCTACCTACCTACCTTCCTTCCCCCCTCTCTCCCCCCCTTTCTCTCTCTCTCTTGCTCTATCTCTTTCTTCCCCCTTTCTCTCCCCCTCTCTCCCCCCTTTCTCTCTCTCCCCCCTGTCTCTTCCCCTTTCTCTCTCTTTCTCTCTCTTCCCCCTTTCTCTCTCTTTCTCTCTCTTCCCCCTCTCTTCCCCCTTTCTCTCTCTCTCCCTCCCCCTACCTTTCTCTCTCTTTCTCTCTCCCCCCCCATCTGCAACAGCCTCTTCCCCCCACCTACCTTCGTTTTCTCATGGCATCTTCTGTTGAAGAAAAGTAAGTCTGAAGCCTGAGTGTTTGTTGTGTCTTGTTGGGAATGGCTTGCAAATATATGTGTGTCTAAAATCTGTATTAAAGTGGTTTGGTGCTAACTGCCGTGCAAGAGAAAACATCTGAAAAAGTAGCTTCATTGTTGTGTGTGTTGGCAGAATTTTATGGTTGGGGGTCACCACAACACGAGGAACTGTATTAAAGGGTCGCAGCATTAGAAAGGTTGAGCACCACTGCCTTAGAGAATCGTATACATAACATTACAGAATCCCCGAAATCTGCCTAAAAGGAATCCTGGAAACCTGCCTAGCAGGTGGCTTCAGCCTTGGGGTTGTTCAGGAAGGTCAGAGAGAGAAGGCTGGCATCTGCTTTCCTTGTATATCGTTTTATCTCGCACACAGAAATGAGCCGTCAAACGCCTCAGCTACTCACCAGCGGGAAATCATCTGGGTCGATCCATACGATGCTCAAGTCTGGATTGTTAGTGTTGTCTTTGGCCACCTGCTTCACAGTCTCCAAGAATTCGAAGCCGTCTGCAAGGGTGAACACATAAGTGTACTACATCACTCCTGTGCACACCGGCCGTGAGACAAACGCTCTGTGTTTCCCGCAGTCATCGGGCAGGGTGAGAAGGGCGGCCTCCAAGAAGGGGAGGAGGATATCCCCACACACCTTCTGAGAAGCTGGCAAGCCTGTGTTTTTCTGCCACACAACTAAGTGCACCCCTTTCCATAGTCTGACGAACAGGGCCCTTCCGCAGAGTCCAAGGGGGTTGCCAGTGCAAAGATTGTTCAGCCCGTGTATGTTTTCCCTTTGTGTCTGATGTTCTTCACCTCTACAGTCAAACAAGACAGTTGCCAGCTGCTGGTACTTTATAAAGGAAATGTGCAAAACGTTTCTTTCCCATCTTCTGGGTATGGAGCAGGGGTCACTGCGGGGGGAGTATTTGTGGATTTCCTGCATTGTGCATAGGGTTGGACTAGATGACCCTGGAGGTCCCTTCCAACTCTATGATTCTAAGGCACTCCCCCCCCCCTCACCAGGGCATGCACAGAGGGACAGTGCCCTCCTCTGTTCACTATTGGGGGGCAGGTCTGCCTGATCATCAGCTGTTTGTCTGACCAGCTTTCTCTCTTTCCCTCCCCACCCCTGTGCCTTGCACAAAGCCTGCAACACTCCCAGCATTCCAAGAGACAAATCTACGCCACTCCTGGGATTTCAGGAGTCTTTGGGGAGGGCTTCTAGTGTCCTGGCCCCACTGGTGGACCTCCTGATGGCACCTGGTATTTTTGGCCACTGTGTGACAAAGTGTTGGACTGGATGGGCCCCTGGCCTGATCCGACATTGGCTTCTCTTATGGTCTTATGTTTCAGGCGTCCCCGAGCTGACCCAAAACAGCTAGTCTGGGGACAGATCAAGATGGGCAGCCGTGTTAGTTAATCTGTAGCAGGAGAAAAGAGCCAGAGTCCAGGAGCCCCTGAAAGGCGAGCAAAACTGGTGGCAGAGGAGGAGCTTTTGTGAATCACGGCTCACTTCTTCAGATACATTCTAGCTGTATCTGAAGTAAGCAAAGTGACTCATGAAAGCTCCTCCCCTGCCACCAGTTTTTTAAGTCTTTCAGGTGCCCCTGGACTCTGGCTCTTACCCAGGGGTCATTTCATAGAAAAAGAGGTGCAGGAGCTCATTACCATAACTCATTTGCATATGCCACACCCCCTAACATGCCAGAAGTGTGTCCGAAGGCAACAGCCACCCCTCAGGCTCCACTCCACAGGTGAGTGAAACTGACCTGCTCTTCCTCCATTCCCTTCCCCATCCAGTACTTTGTGCAATAAAAATAAGTGTAAAGAACACACCCTCATTCTCTTCCGGCTCCCTTGAAACCACCAGGTTTCAAGTAGACTTGAGATACGCAGGACATGCGCACCACCCATCCCTTCCCCTTCCCCTCCCCACAACAAGACACCCTGTGAGGTAGGTGGGGCTGAGAGAGGTCTTTTGAGAACTGCTCATGAGAGAACAGCTCTGAGAGAACTTGTGACTGGCCCAAGGTCACACCAACAGCTGCATGTGGAGGAGTGGGGAATCAAACCCGGTTCTCCCAGATTAGAGTCCAACTCCTGACCACTACACCAAACTGATGGGGTGGAAGCTGCTGAAGGGTTGGTGAAATTTCTCCAGTACTTATGTGCCATGTGCCCAGAAAGAAATGGTATACTTAGAAAATTTATATGCCACCTTGAGCAAGTCTCTGGAAAAGCAGCACACAGTCATAAAAGGAACAATGATAAAATTATCAATATTAAAACAAAACATTAAAAACAATAAAGACCCTAGCAGGGCTTTCCCCGGGGCGCTGCGCCTCTGCACTGCTCGGGGAAGCCAAGGGGGGGGCGGGGCTTGGTCATGTGCCCACCCCCTGGGCTCCTCCCTCCCGGAGCTGCGCTCCTGTGCGCTCCCACTCCAACGGACCCCTGCTCTTACCCCTCCGCATAGGGAAGGTGTTCCATCCCCATAATCGCTTTAGTTGCCCCTTTCTGCACCTTTTCCAATGCTATAATATATATTTCTGAGTTGCTGAGGAATTTGTCCTTCTTCCTCCTCCAACAGGCTCCCCTCAAGTCTGAGGACCAAACCACACGTTCCGTCTGCCACGTGGTGGCCTCTGGGACTTTCAGTCATGTGACATTGGAGAGGGTCTTCTGGGAACTCCATTTAGAAATGCTGCAGGGGGCCGATTCTGGCCAGGACTGTGGTGGAGAGGGAGGAGGGACTCCTACCTCCCCCTTGCACTATTTCTCCTGGCCTGAAATAGCCCCAGAGGGCACTATCTGCCCCATTGGAGGGGGCTGCACCAAAACTGAATGCTTGCATGTGCAGCTCCCTGACAAGGCAAAGAACGCCTCCAGCACTGTTTCAGGTCAAGAAAATGGCTTAGGGAGGAAGACAGGAGCCACTCCTCCCTCCATGCCGTGGTCACAGCCAGAATCGGGCCCCACTGCACTTTTCAATTGAATTCCCACAAGGAACTCACCGCTGGTCTCCTGCTGAAAGTCCCTGTGGGAGTCCTACAAGGGACCACCTGTCTGCGTGCCTCTCCCTGCCCATTTGCTTGCAACCACTCTGCCACCCATGCTCCCAGCTTCCCAGCATGGAGGAGGGAGCACATACAGGTGGGGCACAGAGATGGCACTCCTGAGAGCTGCAGCAGCTGCGCAGCCAGTGTACTGTCAGGGAAAGGGCAGTGCTGGCTATGGGGAACTATAGCGGAATGCAAGTTTTGCATGGGGAATGGCTTGTTTTAGGAATACTTTGGATTGCTCTTTCTCCTAGCCCTGTGGAAGTGAAGGTGGGCAAAGATATGAGAGTAACAGAAGCCATGTTGGATCAGGCCAATGGTTCATCCAGTCCAACACTCTATGTCACACAGTGCCTAAAACCTAGGCACCATCAGGAGGTCTACCAGCAGGGCCAGTACTCCAGAAGCCCTCCCACTGTTGCCCCCCAAGCACCAAAGATACAGAACATCACTGCCCCAGACAGAGTGTTCCATCTATATCTTGCGGCTAATAGCCACTGATGGACCTCTGCTCCATATAAAAACTTAAGAGAAGCCATGTTGGATCAGGCCAGTGGCCCATCCAGTCCAACACTCTGTGTCACAGTGGCCAAAACCCAGGGGCCATCAGGAGGTCCACCAGCAGGGCCAGAACTCCAGAGGACCTCCCACGCCCCCCAAGTACCAAGAAGACAGAGCATCACTGCCTCAGACATAGTGTTCCCTCTATGCCTTGTGGCTAATAGCCACTCACGGAGCTCTGCTCTTGAGAACATAAGAGAAGCCATGTTAGATCAGGCCAATGGTGGACCTCTTGTACCTGGGTCGTCTTCTTCAGCAAATGCCACGATGTGAATTCCATCCATGTCATCCTCCTGTGAACAAACAAACAAAATGTTCCCAATGAGTGCAAAGCGATGGAGAAGAGGATTCTGGGAGTGAGGGAGAGGTGTAGGTGAAGCAGGTAAGACGACTGAGAAGAGGCGTTCTTTGAAAAACAAGGAAGGTTTCAGATGAAAAGTGTGTGGAAAGAACGGAAAATGTTCAGGGTCTCTGTTGGTCAGTGGGAAGACAAGCGTCCCTGGGATTATCTCCTAGGGAACCGGAGGAAGCTGGTAGAGATGTGAGAATGTCTGTTTACTTATTCTTATAGAGGTAGGGTTGCCAACCTCCAGGTGGGGACCAGAGTCCTGGAATTACAGCTGATCTCCAGAGTGCAGCGACCAGTTCTCCTGGAGAAAATGGAAGCTTTGGAGGGGGGGGGGGGCTCTCTGGCATCACACCCCCGCTAAGCTCTTTCCCTGCCCCACACTCCACCACTATCCCCCGGCACTGCCCCTAGATCTCCAGAAATTTCCCAGGCCAGAGCTGGCAATCTGATTTATAGGCTGCATTTCTCAAAGAATACAAAAAATCTCACAGAATACAAAAAATTGAAAACCAGCAACAAATAAAAGAACAACAAAAAAACCCCACATTTGTTGGTATTGTTAAATGTAGCACGATCTTTGTAAATTTGTTTTGTCAATTTTCTTTTTATTTCTTACGTTACTATTGCAACCGTCAACAAATAAGCCTAGCTAACGAACAACGAAAACCACAGCGGTATCCTAATCCTAACATCCCCACCCCACCCCGCAAATTTCCATCTTGCACTTTCTGCAGAATGGCAGTGTGGGTGGGGGGAGAGCCTTCCTCACAAAATGGCAGGGGCCTACCTTAGGAGGTGGTAGGGCTGTCCACACTGGCTTGGGAAATTCCTGGAGATTTGGGGGGGTGGAGCCTGGGGAGGGCAGGGTTTGAAGACGAACCTCTGCAGGGATGCCAGCCTCCAGGTGGGACCTGGGGATCCCCCAGAAATACAGCTCAACTCCGGACTACGGAGATCGATTCCCCTGGAGAAAATGGCCGCTTTGGAGGGTGGACTCTTCGGCATTGTACCCCCCTGAGGTCCCCGTCCTCCCCAGGGTCCACCCTCAAATCTCCAGGAATTTCCCAACCTGAATTTGGCACCTCTGCCCCCATCCATCGCTGGTGGCTTGTGGAACTTGGCAACCCAAGACCACAGTGGGGTTTAATGCCGTGGAGTCCACCCTCCAAAGCAGCCATTTCCTCTAGGGGAACTGATCTCTGTAGTCAGGAGATCAGTTGTGATTCTGGGAGGTCTCCAGGCCCCACCTGGAGGTTGCCAGCCCTAGGAGATGGTCTAAATTTCACTGCCTATTTAACTCAAGGATCTCATTTTGCCCTTCTTAGGCTCTATCCTGAGCCCACTCCAGTCCACACCGTTAGCCTCGAAGTACCTTCTTAACTTTTGTACAGTTCCTCGGCACATTGGTAACCACTGGACCTTTTCATGTTACGTGGGCTTTTCTGTTCAGCGGAGGACGGAGGCTTATCACGTGACCCGTGGGCCTCTTCTCTGCAGCTGCAGAGGAATGAGGGGCCTCTGAACACACCACTAAGCCATTGCTCTGGGTAGGCATGAAAAATCAATTCTTTGGCCAGCAAAGCAGCCAGGGAAATTGTGAGACGCTGTGTCGAATGAAGTGATGGATTGTAACCATCTTGGTGGCCCCCACTTTACCACTTTTTTAAAAAACCCAAAACGTCCAGCATCTTAGTACTCTGTTTTCAACAATGCATAGATGAAGAAGAAGAAGAGGAGATTGGATTTATATCCCGCCCTCCACTCACTTGGAGTCTCAGAGCGGCTTACAAACTCCTTTCCCTTCACCTACCCACAACAAACAACCTGTGAGTTAGGTGGGGCTGAGAGAACTCTTTCCCAAGCTGTCCTTGAGAGAACAGCTGTGACACAGCTATGGCTTGCCCAAGGTCATCCAGCCAGGTGCAAGTGGAGGAGTGGGGAATCAAACCCGGTTCTCCCAGATTAGAGTCCGCACACTTAACTACTACACCAAACTGGCTCCCAGATTCCTTGTGCTAAGGTTAAACCAAGATGGGTAGCCGTGCGTGTGTCTGAAGTCTGTTTGTGTGGCATGGACAATCAATTCTTTGGCCAGCAGTGGCTCACGAAAGCTCCTCCCCTGCCACAGATTTTGTTAGTCTTTAACAGGTGTGGCCAAACTTGCTTAACCTAAGAGCCACACAGAATAAACGTCAGATGTTTGAGAGCCACAAGACATGAACAAATATTGCACACATGTCTTAATTGGAAAATATGCAAAATTGATTTTTATTAACATTAAATGAGACTGCCAGAACTAAAAACAAAAGGGGGGGGGGAACAGATATTGATAATGATATGTATTTGTCCGATGATTTTTATTTGTGTGCTAATGA
Organism: Lepidodactylus listeri; assembly: GCA_029233225.1. Classification (NCBI taxonomy): domain Eukaryota; kingdom Metazoa; phylum Chordata; class Lepidosauria; order Squamata; family Gekkonidae; genus Lepidodactylus; species Lepidodactylus listeri. Next base: position 148,065,254 of record JARCFY010000004.1, read on the forward strand.
TATTTATGTGTCTAAGAGAGGTGGAAAGAAAAAGAGAGAGAGAAAGAGAAACAAAGCAAATAGATGGGGGAGGGAGGGGGAGGGATGAAGGAAGAGTCAGAAAGAAAGAGAGAGAGCAAATAGATGGGGAATCTCCCAGTAGCCACACAGTATGTGTGAAAGAGCCGCATATGGCTCCCGAGCCACAGTTTGGCCACCCCTGGTCTTTAAGGTGCTACTGGACTCTTGCTCATTTCTAGTGCTAAGGTTACAACTAGACATGATACACAGTCACATCTATTCCCCCCACACACACACTTTTTTTCCAGCCAAAGGTAGTAAATATAAAAGAAAGAGTATTTGTGAGTTATTTAACCCTTTCCTCTCTGGCTGATTTTACCTTTGAAATCGCCTCCAAGCTGCCTTTTCTCTTTTAGAAGAAAACTTACAAGCTTCAGGATCTCTGTTCTTGTACCGTGTAGAGAAATACCCTAGCGTTGACCTCAATATTTCAGGTTCAAGTTAGCCTTTTCCTGGCATAAAACCTCAATATTTCAGTAATTGGGGCTGTATACTAGATGTTCCCCAAAAACTTTAGTGCTTGTAAGAGACTGGGCAAGTGAAAACTAAAGAAGATAAGTCATCCTTCTCCCAGGCACAGGACTGTCAGTGCTTAATTATACAAATAGACCTGGCTGAACAAAAGGTCTAACATTTCATACCTTTGCTAGAATGTCACACCCACGGGGTGGGGTCAGAGTTTGGGGGTAGCCAAATGTTAGATTGTATCTCTTCCTCTCAAGGAAAAGAAACGTGAACCCAAAGTGGGGTCAGCAGAGGGAGATTATAAATTTGCTGGACACAAGGAAGCAGCAGCAAATTGGTTAGTTGTTGTCATCTTGCTTTCATCCATGAAGGACTAAGACATCTGTGTCTACAGCAGCAGTTCATCTTGATTGTGTGTTAAGATGCAATGTGGAGAAACCCTTAAACCAGAGGTTTAGAGTCTTATATCTGACAAAGGAAGCTTTGACTCTCAAAAGCTCACCCCCCCCCAATCTTGTTGGTCTCTAAGGTGCTACTAGACTCTAATCTAGCAGTTTAAATTTGTTGTACCCTCAAAAATTATTAGCCTATCCTCGTAACAACATTGTTGGGGTATGTACATGGGGCTAAAAAACTGCATGTTTTCACTTTTTCTTTATAAGCTTGCTCAGTACAATGCTTGCGCAGATCATGTGCATGATTTTTATTTGTTAAACTCCTTATACTTCAAATACTTGAACCCCATGTCCATTTCATGCTTGATTCAGTCAGGCTTTCCAAAGAGTGGAAAGGGGAAGAGGACATAGTTGGTCAGGCTATCCCCACAGTACAAAGCTGCAAAAATGAGGTAGATCCTCCCCTCTAGTACGAGCAAAACAGAGGACATGGTAAACAGGCAGCAACACATTAAAGAAATACTAATCTTTTTAGCAAGAAACACTCTTGCTTATTTGTTAATGGCAGCAGACAATAACCAGAGACAACTTGGTAAAAATTCCTCGTAGAGTAAGAGAAGAAGGGAAGGCTATGCATTGCCAGATGGTGACCTGGGATGGCTGTGGAGCTGTCTGAGCTCCCCCCTCTGGGAACGGGCTTGTAAGTCTGATTCCCTACAAACAAGGTTCTCCAAAAGATCATCTTACAGCTCTCTCCAGCTCTTTGGCCTAACACTCTTTCAGCCATTTCTCTGACACTCCCCTACATTCCACACTACTGAGGGCCCTAAACACCTCTTTATTACATTCCTGTCAGGCCACTTGTCAAAGCAGCTATACTCCAGACAGGAACAGGGGACTCTTTACAGGTTTGGGGTCTTTATTTACATCTCGTCTTTCTTCTGTCAAGGAATTCAAGGTCAGCCTTCAACTGGAGGTATCCGGCAGTGACACTGACTGAAGGGGGCCAGGAAAGGATGAGGCAATACAAATGGATAGGCGGAAAGAGAGAGGGGTCGCATTGAAAAGCGGAGGTTGTTCTCTTTCCAGGAGCCACAGGGGTGGCAGCGAGGCCTTGGGGAGCTGGGTGCAGTGAAAATTGTCTTGGCGAAGGCCATCCTAAATGGCAGGCAGGCTGTTTATTGTGCACCTATGATGAATGTCATTTTGGAATTATACCATGAAAAAGTCCTCATGTTCCTTGTCTTCTACCAATCCTGGTGCTCTGTTTCAATTGCTATTAATGCGAGAGAGAGAGAAAACCCATCTAAATGCTAATTTCCTTCCCCTCTGAGCCCGTGAGTGACAGAACCCCTATAAAATGAAGAGCTAAAAGATTAAGTGGAAAACATCATTTAGGGAGGGAAAGATTGCCAGCACGAGGCTTTTGCTGCCTTCCGCAGGGGAATCCGATTCTCACAGGGACGTCAGGAGCAGATTTACTACTGAAGTCGGAGCAAAACAGTCTACTGTACGTGTGTGGCCAGCTTGCGTTTGTTTTATTTTTTTTCCCCTCCTCCAGACAATTTACAACTATCTTCATGCATACACAACACCAAAGTCGATAACTCATTAAACAAGCGGCAAAAGCTCTCCTCTCTGAGTGGAGGATTCGGAGAGCTTCATTTTCCATGGATCTTCTAGAGGACTATTACCAGAGCACTGGAAAACACATGCTGCTGTTCACCTTGGGGACGAACAGCAGGTGTCTTCCCCTTGCAGTCTCACAGCCGTCCGTCGTGTTTTTACCCTGCCCTTCCTCCTGAGGACTCTATGGCAGAGATCCCCAATGTGGTGCCCGGGGCGTGTGTGTGCCACGATACCTGCCGACACCTTTCCTGGAGCCTGACAAGTGTTTTTAGAAATCTGCTGTGCAGATTGTTATCATTTTTTAAAACGTTGCTTTGGCAGCATCTGCCGCCACAACACACGGATCTCCACTGTGTGAGCTGAACGTAAGCTGCAGAAGCCATTTTGCGGTTGGCTCCGTCCCCTGCGGCAGCCATTTTGGGGCTGTGCCCACCGCGCTGTGTCAGAATTCCAAAGGTGCCCGCAGGGTCAAAAAGACCGGGGACCCGTGTTTCCTCTGAGCTGAGTCAGTGTGAGCTAGCTCACAATTTTTTAGCCTCTGGCTCACAAATTTTTGCCTCCGCTCAAGAAGGAGGGCTCCAGAGCAAACTGATCTCTGCAGCAGCCAAATCGCTCACTCATGCCTTTATTGCCAGCAGCTCACAAAGTAGAATTTTTGCTCGCGAGACCCCACAGCTTAAAGGGAGCATAGGTTTCTGTGGGGACCTGTTTTCTGTGCTTTTGCCCTCCTCTGTTTCATCTTCACAACACACCTGTTGCCGGGCAATCTAGTCTAGTAAAGCGAGGCAAAAGCCTCGGCTCTGTCCCTGTGCAAGCAGCACAAGAAGCAACGGCAGCCAGCAGTCTTATTCCTCACGAGGATCGGGCCAAGCCCAAATTTAAACCCCCCCTCCCCAGGAGAGGCAGCAGCAGTGGATGAAGATGGATTAGTGCTGTTCCGGAAACAGTCCCCTCCCCCCTTCAGTGCAAAAATATCTCTTTGTCTCCCAGGTCTAAAAAAGCCAGTTCCTGCCAGTTTCTGTTGTGTGGTTCAGCTGGAACTGGGGTCCAACTGGCAACAGGGCATTGACTGGCTAGCGGCCTGGAGGTAAACCAGCAAACGTCCCTGCAGCTGTTCCCAGAGCGGCGATGGAAATGTTTTGTCCCGGGTTCAAACAACGTGGGAGCCTCCGTCAGTAGACAACCCCTGTGCTGCTTCGATCTCAAGTCTCCTGAAAAGGCAGGCAGGCATGAGGGGAGAGGCAAGGCAGATGGCCAGCCCAGCTTTGGGTTTGTCAGTCTGCGTGTCCCTCAAGTACCGTCTGCCCCCTTCATTTGTCCGTTGGGCAGATCAAGGATCCGTGACAGGAACTGCCAATATAGGCTCTGAATCTGGGCAGTGATTCAGTCTGCTGCAAAGGCGGGCTCCTTTTACCTATTTCTCCTCAGCCTTTTTGCCAAACAGGTTATTAACCTCTGCAAGAAACCAGCTCTGGCATTTATGTGATGCCATAAAGTGAGCTCTGAGGGGAAAGAGGGGAAGTGTCTCAGGCTGCGTTAGGGATGCCGAGTACGGGCTGGGAAATTCCTGGAGATTTGGGGGTGAAGCCTGGGGAGGACAGAGACCTCAGCAGAGTATAACACTATTGAGTCCAAGCCTGCAAAATAGCCATTTTCTTCAAGGGAGCTGATGTTCGTCATAAGAACATAAGAGAAGCCGTGTTGGATCAGGCCAATGGCCCATCCAGTCCAACACTCTGTGTCATATAACAGCCAAAACCCAGGTGCCCTCAGGAGGTCCAGCAGTGGGGCCAGGACACTAGAAACCCTCCCACTGTTGCCCCCCCATTGCACCAAGAATACAGAGCATAATTTGCCCCAGGCAGAGTGTTCCATCTAGACCTTGTGGCTAATAGCCACTGATGGACCTCTGCTCCATATGTTTATCCAATCCCCTCTTGAAGCTGTCTGTGCTTGTAGCTGCCACCACCTCCTGTGGCAGTGAATTCCACATGTTAATCACTCTTTGGGTGAAGAAGTACTTCCTTTTATCCGTTCTAACCCGACTGCTCAGCAATTTCATGGAGTGCCCACGAGTTCTTGTCTGGTGAGAAAGGGAGAAAAGCACTTCTTTCTCTACCTGCTCTGTCCCATGCATAATCTTATAAACCTCAATCATGTCACCTCTCAGTCGTCGTTTCTCCAAGCTAAAGAGCCCTAACCTCTTTTACTTTTATTCATAGGGGAAGTATTCCACCCCCTTAATCATTTTAGTTGCCCTTTTCTGCACCTTCCCCAAGGCTAGAGGTGCGGTGACCAGAACTACACACAGTACTCCAAATGAGGTCGCACCATCGATTTATACAAGGGCCTTATGATACTGGCTGATCTGTTTTCAGTTCCCTTCCTGATAATCCCCAGCGGAGCGCTGGCCTTTTTTTATTGCAGTCGCACACTGAATTGTCAGACTGGTTGTAATTCCAGGCCATGTATGTATAATGCCACCCACACCTCTGTCAGTAGCCAGCTGAGATACTTCTCGTGTTAGGACATTTCCTAAAGGGTCGAACTCCCCCACCTTGCTGCTCTGATGTATGCATGTACTACAACCCCAGCAAAGGGCTTTCAAGACCTGCCATTGCCTTCCACTGCAGAGGCGTCCTGGGAGGTCTCCCTTCCAAGTCCTGACATTGCTTAGGTTCTGAGATCAGACGAGGCCATACCATGCTGTGCTGTGCTGTACTGTACCGTACCATACCACATCCCAATTTACTGCACTTACCCAGGTTTCAAACATGTCTTCCGGGCGCAACTTGCGTAGTGTGGCTCTGAAAATGTAAAAACACAGAGCACAGTTTTATCCCACTGGTTATGACTGTCAGCAGTTACCACGGGGCCCACGGGACACCACTGTCAGGCGAACCCGCAGTTCCCACGAACTCGAAGAGCAACAGTGGGTGAATGGGTTCCTTTCAGGACCAGGCACTAGACATAGGATGCAGCTTTCGCCACCTAGCCGCTGCCTGCACATGTGGAAAATGCTGATCTGCATGGAGACAGGCCCGAGGCTCCAGGAAGCTTTACACAATCCTAGTCTGAAAATCAGGGCCATGTAAATCAGCTGAAAACGGAGCACGGACTCCGCCTGCAGATGGGCAGGTTGCTCCTGAATGCTCCCTCTAAGCTGTGGAGTCCTGTGAGCAAAAAATTAAACTTTGTGGGCTACTGGCATTAAAGCTGTGAGTGAGCCATTTGGCTTCTGTATAAATTAGTTTGCTCGGGAGCAATGCTCCCTCTAAGCTGGGAGTCCTATGAGCAAAAATTCTACTTTGTGAGCAACTGGCATTACAGTTGTGAGCGAGTGATTTGGCTGCTGCATGGATCAGTTTGCTCTGGAACCCTCCTTCCTGAGCAAAGACAAAAACGTGTGAGCCGGAGGCTAACAAACTGTGAGCTAGCTCACACTAACTCAGCTTAGAGGGAACACTGTTCTGGAGCCATCCTTCCCGAGCGAAGGCAAAAATGTGTGAGCTGGAGAATAGAAAAAGTGGGCTATCTCACACTAACTCAGTTTAGAGGGAACCCTGGTCCCATGTACCAGTTAGCAGACAACTACCTAGCTGTCTTCACAAAATGTAAAGAAAGGGCTTGTTCCCAACAAAGCCCCAGAATGATGCCAAGACACCGAGTCTTTGACCATGGCCAGGGCTGGCATCAGCATACCCAGAGGTGGGACAGCTTTCAGGGCCTAGGGCTTCTGGCGGGGCCCGCCCACTGCTGTCGACTCCACCCATCCCCTGATCTGCTCGATCTCCAAAGTGCTTCCAGCGACCCTTCCTGTCCAGTGCCACGGAGAAAAGGGCTGTAGGCAGTGGTGAGCAGGGGTAGTAAGACGGTTCATGAGGGGGGCAGGGGAAGGGCCAGTAGGCAGGTGGGAGGCATATGGGTGGGAGGGAAGGAGGGCAGATTTGGAGGTTGAAGAGGGGAGAGGGCCCTTGGAGTTTGCACGTTCTCTCCTTGGAGTCATGGAAGAATTTACATGCTTGTTTATGCATGCTGATATCCTGGCAATTTAGCTAGAGACCCAGTGGCAGATGACACACGTATTTGCCACCAGAAGGTAAAGGTAAAGGTTACCCTTGCTTGAAAGCCAGTTGAATCCGACTCTAGGGGGCAGTGCCCATCTCCGTTTCCAAGACAAAGAGCCAGCGCTGTCCAAAGACTTTTTCCGTGGTCAGACTAGATGCCAAGGTGCACAGAACGCTGTTACCTTCCCACCGAAGCGGGACCTGTTCATCTACTGGCAGTTTCTTTCTTTCAAACTGCTGAACTGGCAGGAGCTGGGCCCAGAGACGGGAGCTCACTCCGTCACGCGGCACTCGGCTCTCGAACTGCCGAGCTACCGACCTTCCGGTCTGCTGCTCAGCGTCTTAACCTCTGAGCCACCATGGCCACCAGAGCAAGGCATTAAAATGCATAATTCGTTAGGTTTGGGATTCTCCAACTGGGTAATCAATAGATCAGAAGATGTCCCAGGTGTGGAGGCTTAGAAAGTTTATTGCTCTTTGTTCTATCTCTCTCCTGGGGCAAGCCCATGTGGTTTAGACTTTAGAGACTCAAGATGTAGGTTAGTGAACTCAGAGAAGATGTTAATCCTTCATTTTCTTTCTAGCATTTCCCAGTTTAACCCTCCCTCCTCAGTAATGTTTCTTGTTTAAAAGCTAACACAAGTGTTCTGCTGCGTTTATGAACTCTGCATTTTTACACTAAACTCCCTAACAAGGGCCCCCGGGGAATTCTCTTCCCTGGGCCTCTCAAAACCTGCTATCTGCCCTGACCATTATTTGGAGGAAGAGGCTAGGAATCCAACATGTTTGCTCCCCAGAACACAGGGCGATTCCACCTCTGGCATTCGTTCCACATTTTCTCAACTGGGAGGGGAAAGTGCAGCTCAAAACCACATCTAAATACCTTGGGGCAGGTTGTACTGACTGCAAAGGCACCCCCGAATGGCCATAAATCTATGCAGAAGGTACCATAAAACCCGATGATCAAAGGAAGTGAAAGCGGCATGCAATGCAGAGGGGAATTTCTGTTCCCGCATTCCTGCGTGGGTTCCGTGAAACAACAGAGGGAAAAGCCAATGCAGAATCGCCCACAGAGGGAATTGCCTGGACTACTCAGAGGGGTTGCTTCAGACAGCGGTTCTTTGTACCTTTTATGCTCGTTCACGAACTCAATGAGCTCCTCCTCAGTATACGGCTTTTCGGGGACCCGAACAGGGTCATCCATAAATGGCTCATAGAAATCCACCTCATTCAACTTCAGGCCCAGTTTCTTTGCAACCTACAGGAAATCAAAGATGTCAGAGCTGTGAATGAGGGACACGCCTTGGGCCGGGAAGCGAGGTTCATGAGGACTCCCCTGTCTCAACCTGAACAGGTTCTCGTCATCATAAAAACATTCGAAACGTAATTCTGGGGAACGTTTCAGAGGGCAGCTGTGCTGGCCCGCTATAGAAGAACTGGATTCGAGTTCCGTGGCCTTGGCCACTAAGGGGCTGCCGGACTCAAATTGAGCTCAATAAAATCCAAGACACAGAAATATGGTATTGCTTTCATTTATAATAACAGAACGTTACTTCTGTCTGATTTGCTGGTTTCCCCGCTCTTTGATGCGCTGAAGACTTAACAAAGTCAAATTGAATTGGGAAGGGTTCAGTGGCAGAGTTTTAGACAGGGGTCCTTTCATAGAAAAAGAGGTGCAGGCGCTCATTAGCATAACTCATTAGCATAACTCATTAGCATATGCCACGTCCCCTGACATCACCGGAAGTGTGTCAGAAAGGGAATGTCAATTTCAGCCCCATTATACCCTATGGGCCATTGAAATCAATGGCAAAAACTCATAGGGTACATGAGGGGCTGGAGGAGAGGGGGTTTGAGGGAGAGGCTCCAAACTTGCAGGGTAGCTGCTGGGGCCTCTCCTCGAAATACCCACCAAGTCTCAAGAAGATTGGACCAGGGGGTCCAATTCTATGGACCCCCAAACAGGTTGTCCCATCCCCTCCATTGTTCTCTATGGAGGGGGAAAATGTTAACTTTTTTCCTACCATGGAGAACAATGGAGGGAATGGGGACAACCTATTTGGGGGTCCGTAGAATTGGACCCCCTGGTCCAATCTTCTTGAAACTTGGTGGGTATTTTGAGGAGAGGCCCCAGCAGCTACCCTGCAAGTTTGGAGCCTCTCCCTCAAACCCCCACCCCTCCAGTCGCTTTTAAAGTTTTGAAATTTGGCGGCAATTCGGCAGCGGGCCGAATCAGATCAGAGAATCTGTGGCCACTCCTGAGCTGGCGGAGCTTTGTTCTGCCTCGCTCCGGCCCCAAAGGAGCCCTGGTTTTAGAATCACAGACTCACAGAGTTGGAACCTGGAGCATCCCTGACAAGGGTTTGTCCAGCCGCTGCTTCAAGACTGCCGGGGAGGGGGAACTCACCACCTCCCTAGGCAGCTGATTCCACTGTGGCGCGACTTTTCCTGCCAAAAAGTTTCCCCTCAGATCCAGCCGGGACCTTCCCACCCTTCATTTCAACCCATGATTGCGAGTCCTCTCCTCTGCTGCCAACAGGAACAGCTCCCTGCCCTCCTCCAAGAGACGGCCCTTCAAAGACTTCCAGAGAGCCACCACGTCCCCCCCTCAGCCTTCTCTTCTCCACACTGAACATTCCCAAGTCCCTCAGCCTTTCCTCACAGGAAAGTCATAGTCTCTAGGCCCCCCCGGTCATCCTCTTCGCTCTCCTCTGCACCTGCTCCATTTATTTTTACAATTCCCAGGGGAGGGGTTGTGGTTCAGTGTCTGCTTGCCATGCCGAAGGTCCCTCCCTGGTTCAATCCCCTGCAATCTCCAGTTAAAGGATCTGGCCGCAGGTGGTGTGAAAGACCTCTGCACGATACCCTCCAGAGCCACGGCCAGTCTGAGCAGGCAACGTTGACTTTTGGAAAGACCGATGGGCTGATTCCATGGACGGCACCGCTTCACGTGTTTGAGTCGGCAGAAGAAGGGTGGCCCACGCGAGCAAAGAAATACCGAGCAACTCAGACCAAGTACTTACACTGTTCTACGTGAAACAAACAGGAAGATGTATATTCAAATCATGAAAGAAAACTGAAGAGTACTGGACTCGGGAGACCAGGAATGGTGAAATCATGAAGCCTTTATTGAGTGATTCAGCATGCCCAGTAGATGGTCAGATCAAGCATGCTTCCAGGGCTCCAGGGCCCTCATTATAGGCTGGCCGGAGCCTCACCTCCGGCCGCACCCAAAAGACCTGATAGGGGCTTAACATATGCGCATGTTTGTCATAGGTTCCCTGGAGGAGCCTTTGATTGCATTGGCTCCTCAGGGAGAACCTAGGTCCCACATTGATGGAGGCTTTCAATCCGGATGTCTACTGTTCCATCAGATTCAAGCTCCCCTCTCTGCCTGACCATGTGCTCTGGCCATGCGGTGGGCGCCATTACCTGGGAGCACATGGCAGGCTGGTTGCTACACAGAGCATACTACATTACAAAAACAAATTAAGACTCAAACGCCTCTTGGTGGTCCAGGTGCTTACCCCTTTGTCAAAGGTGGCGAAGAACTTGACATAGGGCTGGAAGTGTTCAGCTGCCTCCTCAAAGGCTTTGTAATCTGAGGAGAAAGGAAAGAAAAGGGACAAAATCCTCATTTGCTCTGCTGAAGCATAGATCAACACAGGCCCAGCCAGCATCAGTGGGTAGCACAACCGAAAGAACCTTCCCACTCTGAAACAGAAGACACTTTGGAAACAAAGGCCACACGGCTATGCAGACTGCTCTCTATGTCGGCTGGTGCTGCCATCTCCATGTGCCTCTAGCCACAGAGATGATGTGAAAATGAAAATGCCAAAACTTTGGAGAAGCGGAGCTATATTTGCTCTCAGGGTGCCTTTTCAGGCAAGCGAAAACCTCGACTTGAGTTTTTTCGCAACAGGAAACTAGATATAGGGTGCGTTCATACGGCTCTTTTGAGCCGCGCCAGGCATGAGTGCCTGGTGGATTTAAAGTGCATGTCCAGATCACAACATTTGGGAATCGTGTCGCTTCCGTGAGTAGCCCGTTGATCCCCGTTGGGGATCTGTACTTAAAAGATAATGGTGAAAGTCTGGTCTAAAGCTGGCTGACAGGCTGACTTTCCACCATCAGGTTGTACCTCCAGCATGCAATCAGTCCGTAAAATGGCCGCCATTTTTAAAAAGCGATGCGCACGTAACTGCTTAAACATGCGACATCCCCAGAGCTTCACTCAAGCGATCCGAACAATTTAATGTTTCTTATGGTCCCCTGAACTTTATTAACTTTATAATCTGAAAGGGTACCTAGAGGAAGGTACCGTTGGTTTTACCATTTTAGTCAGTGCATGCACGGATAAACAAGTAGATGGTGAGGCGCATATGTGCATGCGCAGACATGTGCATGCGCAGACATGTGCATGCGCAGACAGCACGGCTCCTTATGGTGGATGCCATCTAGACAATCCACTGCGGGAGTCACGCGCGGTAAAGTGCTTCACGAGCGATCTGTCTGGTCATGCAACGCTGGATAAAAAAGATCTAGCTCAAATTATAACCGGGCCAATTAGCTGCCCATCTGAGCACACCCTAAAAGTCTTGTGTTGGTTATCTCCAGACCATTAAGTGCGACCCTTTCCAAATGACATTTCTCTGTCAGTAATATGCTTAATTGCAAACCACATACCCCCCCCAGCACCCCAGGGAATAATCTTGGTGGATGTGCAGGATCCCCATTTTGTGTGAATAAAGTGCCATCAAGTTGTAGCCAATTCATGGCAGCCCTGTAGGGTTTTCAAGGGAAAAGACAAACAGAAGTGGTTTGCCGTTGCCTGCCTCTGCGTAGCAACCTTGGACCCCCTAAACAGTCTCCCATCCAAATACTAACAAGGGCCAAGATTGGACTAGCCCTGATTATCCAGGTCAGGGAGGAAGATCCCAATTGAGGGTTATCATCAGGGGTCTGTTGGAGCGAGAGCGCACAGGAGCGCAGCTCCGGGAGTGAGGAGCCCAGGGGGCGGGCACATGACCAAGCCCCGCCCCCTCCTCGGCTTCCCCGAGCAGTGCAGAGGCGCAGCACCCCGGGGAAAGCCCTGCTAGGGTCTTTATTGTATTTAACGTTTTGTTTTAATATTGATAATTTTATCATTGTTCCTTTTATGACCGTGTGCTGCTTTTCCAGAGACTTGCTCAAGGTGCATATAAATTTTCTAAGTTTTCCATTTTTTATCTGGGCACATGGCACATAAGTACTGGAGAAATTTCACCAACCCTTCAGCAGCTTCCAACCCATCAGTTTGGTGTAGTGGTCAGGAGTTGGACTCTAATCTGGGAGAACTGGGTTTGATTCCCCACTCCTCCACATGCAGCTGCTGCTGTGACCTTGGGCCAGTCACACGTTCTCTCAGAGCTGTTCTCTCATGAGCAGTTCTCAAAAGACCTCTCTCAGCCCCACCTACCTCACAGGGTGTCTTGTTGTGGGGAGGGGAAGGGAAAGGGATGGGTGGTGCACGTGTCTTAGGTATCTCAAGTCTACTTGAAACCTGGTGGTTTCAAGGGAGCAGGAAGAGAATGAGGGTGTGTTCTTTACGCTTATTTTTACTGCACAAAGTATTGGATGGGGAAGGGAATGGAGGAAGAGCAGGTCAGTTTCACTCACCTGTGGAGTGGAGCCTGAGGGGTGGGTGTTGCCTTCTGACACACTTCCGGTATGTTAGGGGGTGTGGCATATGCAAATGAGTTATGCTAATAAGCTCCTGCACCTCTTTTTCTACGAAATGACCCCTGGTTATCATAATCATATTAATGTGGCTATTGTCATGTTCCAATGGCAAATATTTAAGTTTTGAACTGTCACAAACTGTATTTACTTGTATTATTAGCTGACTGTTGTGACCTGCCCTGAGCCTGCTTGCGGGGAGGGCAGGATATAAATCCAATGATAAATAAACATATAAAAAGTATCTGCATCCAGGCAAAGCTTCATGGAGATGGCCACTGTGCTTCTCACATGGGTATCTGACTAACATTTGAACTCTGATGGACTGTAGTTTTTCAGACTGTGGTGTGAAATTTTTACAAAAGTTTCTAGAAAGATCGATTCCCCACAAGCAGCTGTGCCGCCCTCACGCTTCCATTTCCCCTGGTTGTATTGGTCAGTTTCACACCCTTCGCAGCCCGGCTGCACTTTGACCCGCATCTCCCTTCAATTTCCCCTGCATCTTCTCGATCTCAAAAAACAAGGACCGAAAAGACTTGGGGAAAATCGGGGGAAGCTGTGGGTCAAAATGCGGCCGCACAGCGAAGAGTGTGAAGTTGACCAATACAACTGGGGGAAACAGAAGAGCAAGGGTGGCACAGCTGCTTGTGGGGAATCGGTCTCAGCGTTGCTTAGACGCTCTGTCCTCAGGAGCAACGGTGGAAGGCTCAGCACTAGAGGGTGGGATGTATGGCCCTCACCTACACTCGGGGCTCAGATGGCTTCTCCGTCTTGACTATCTGGTCTAGCTATGAATTCTTATGTAAGGTGGGGAAGAAATGGAATAAAGGAATCGTAGTCAACCTGTCCTTGGGATATATGTTGCCTGGGGTCACCGTGGCACCTGCCAATACCTTTCTTGCTGCCTGCCAGGTGTTTTTAGAAAGTAGGTAGGCCCAGGTGGAGCTTTCGCCCATCGGGTTGCAGCAGGGGGATTTGGGAGGCATTCTGGGGGTAGGCAGGACCAGGGCTATTTTTGGGCAGGAATGCACAGGAACGGAGTTCTGGCTGCCTTCCGAGTTGGCTACACCTATAGCCTCCCCCCTGCCCTTACAAGCTGCAGGGTGCCTGGGGATGCTAAACTGATCCAGGGAGGGAAGGTAGTTTAAACTGCCTCGCCTCCTCAGGTTCCCCAGGCACCCCGCGGCTGTGGGGCGCCTGCGGAAGCCGTTCCAGAAACTGCCTTTCTTTCCTCAGGTTCCCCAAGCGCCCCGCAAGCTGCGGGGCCCCTGGGGAAGCCAATCCTGGGAGGGAGCTGCGTTGTCAAGGATGTGGCCTAATATGCTAATGAGTTTTTGCGGTTGGGTGTGGCCTGTTATGCTAATGAGTTCCTGCTGGGCTTTTTCTACAAAATAAAGCCCTGGGCAGGACATCATGCATAATATCTCCGACCCAATGACATCACCTGGAAATGACATCATTGCGACGGCGATGTCACACACGGTGCTCTGGTTTTGGGGCAAAACTGTGTGGTTTTTTTGCCTTCAAAACCATAGAGTTTGTCCCAAAACCAGAGTGTTGCCACACGATGTCCCCGTTCTTGGGTTGGGGGTGAGGTTTCTCCCGCCGGCCAGCTGGCTGGTGGCAGATCAAAGCCCCCCAAAGCAAGGGAACCCCCGCTGGGACCTGGGGGCCGACGACCCTATTTGCCCAGCAAGGCTTCTGACTGGCCACTGGAGATCTGATTGGGTGTGCAGGTTGTTGAAAATGAAAGGGGAAGACAACGGATTTGATCCCACCGAAGGTGGAAGCCGGTGTGTGTGTGGAGGAGGATGATTAACCCTTTACCTTTGGGACGTTTCTGTGATCAAAATCCCACTCCCCCCAGCTGCTATTCCACCCATGAGGAGAATGATACAAGGACCCCATGGGTGGAGAACAACTTAAAGGATCTCTGCCCGCCCAGCTACAGAGTTTGGTTTTGGACCGTCCCAGTCCCCTTCCAATTCCACCTGGACCTCAGAATCCATTAACACACGCTCTGAGTCTTCTTTGAAGTAGCCAATGAGTTTCATCTCCTCTTCCATGTGGTCGAAGCCCTGCAGCTCCAGCTTGTTGTTGACGATCTCCACTGGATCCTCCATTAACTGCCACAGAAAGCGAGAGTGATCTGCTCAAGATCAGCTTATTTACAACAGAAATCATATGGCTGTTACTTGATGATCAGATAGAAGATGTCCCCCCAAAACTAAGCTGTATGCCTACATTCCAGTCAGGTCCTGAAAATTATCTCCCCACCCCCACCCCCATTTATTTCTGTCTTGCATTTTGACTGGAGTCTCAACATGTCTCTTAGCATCTATAAAACGCAACAGCTTCCACTTTAAATGAGTAGAAAACAACAAACCATAAGCAAAATAGACCCACGAGAAGAGAAGTGGATGGGAGCAGAGAAGAGGATGAAAAACTGGATTTTTAAAATATTTATTTTTTTCTCACAAAATTTATATCCTGTCTCCCGTCCTCACTCGGGCCACCAAGGTGGCTGACAAATCAAAACATACATAATGGCTGCAATCATATGTACAATTAGCACCAACATAGGCACGAATGCCGGGCGGATTTAAAGTGTGCGATCAAACACGAACATCTGGGAAGCGTTCTGCAGCTGGCAGCAACCTGTGTTGCTCTGCTGCAGAAGCGGAGTAAACAGGCACTGGGGAAAGTCCGATAGCAAACGGGTGTGAGACTTCTGCTCAAAGTAGTCAAGGATCAGATCTTTGTTGATGAAACACAGTTCTTTATTTCCAATCTCTACATTGGTACAGCTTCTCGGATTATTGTCAGAGATAACACATATGACAGAAGCAGGTCTATTATACCTTTCTAGGCAGTTTGAATTACCCATAGGTAGCCAATCACTACAGGGGAAAAACGGCGGGCAAAAAGGGCTCTGGCCGTTTGCTTCCCACAGGAAAGAAAGTAAGGTGTCAAGTTGTAAATTTCCCTTCCCAAACCAGACCCCTCAGATGTTACCACTTCACATAACAATCAATGGCCTCGAGGCTTTCGCATGTTGATAAGAGATGAGACTCGTCCTCCCTTAGAGTCCCAGCCGGGACGAAAGGAATGCGGAGGCAGGAGTGTGAGAGGCCCAGTGTTCTCATACTTTGAAGTTGTCATCCACCCGCTCTGACAGTTACACAAACCAGGCCTGGTCAGGGTCATAAAACCTGGGGTCACATAGTCTACATACATACTGGCCAAAGTGGGGCTTCACCTAAGGGAGGGGCAATTACATGGCAGGTGTTATGGAGGCATCTACAATACATACATGGCCATAGAATATAGTATGGCATACAGACATGGCAGGGGTAAAACAGAAGACAGAGCTGTAAGCAATAGAAATACATTGTCTGAATCAGCAGATTCTGACAACGGGTTGCTATGGGCCACAGGTGGACTTTCCCCATGTCTGATCACTCCAGCGCGCTCTCATGACATCTGGATGGTCTGATCAGGCCATCCTAACTCCATGCCATTGTTTTTCCCCCTTCTCAGTATGCGCATCATTGCACACTCCATAGGGAGCCCTCAGGGCGGAGGTGTGAATAAATGACCCCTCGTTGAAGTGCTTCGAAAACAAACAGCAAAAAAACCAACCTGACTCACCCGCGGTTGCATCTGATCACACAGTGGCAGGCTGTGCCCGCAGCTTCAAAAGACGGTGTGATTGTGCAACTGCGGGTCAGCTTCTGCCGGAGAAAATAGCCTCTCTTCCCCCTCCACTTTATCTCACGTGTGACCGCAACCAATAAAAAAAATCACATTTTAAAACCATTTAAAACCAACCCCACTGCACAAAACACACATCATTAAAAAAAAAAAAACAGTTAAAACACAAAGACATAAAAACAATTAAATTAAAAAATTACTCCAAAATAGAAAGGGGAAAACACCTCCAAAACCAAAAATCTAAATTCAAAACCATTCCCCCCCCCCCATGTGGAAATTTTTTTATCATTTCCCTCAATACGAGGGATGGTAAGAAGCAGACGGGGAAACTCTGAGCTGATGCCCTTCTCAACAGGACTGGAGATCTCCAAGGAATTCCAGACTCCCTACACAGAGTCAGGCAATGGCGAACCACCTTTCTGAAAGGGGCAGTTGAGACAAGCAAAGAAAATATGGGATAAAGGTTCAGTACCAAGAGTTGTGGTTGCATTATCTGGAAGGAAATAGGACTTCCCACCATGGCAGGTCTTAAACAAGCAACATCAAGTAACTCAAGGTGACCCCCTCCCAAATACCATTAAAGACCATGATTAATAATTGCTTCTCAATAAGGACATTGTACACCATTTCATTCCTAAAACGTATGACATGCCAGAAGACAAACAATGTAGTTTTTCTATTGGAAAAGTCAATCAATATAAAGCCAGCTCCGGCTTGGAATGCACTCACGTCCAGGAGGAATTCCACCAAGACATCAGCGGCCATCTGCCCATCAAACTCAATGATGTGGTCCTCCTTAAAGATGTAAAGGCTTCCTTCTTCATCTAAACCTGGAAAGAGGACGACAAGACACACCAGATTTTTTTAAATTTGAAATTCTCACACCCTACAAACTGACAGCCTCGACTTTACTGCCTGAAGTCCAAGGAAACGCAATAGTTGAAAGCTCACCCCAGTCTGAACGGGATATTTTGGATCAGCTTTCAGAGATGACGAATTCACGCCTTTCATCAAGCCTGACATGTCATCCAGCCTTATCTCTGCTTTCTTTGAAGATTCACGTTCCCCTGAGCACACATTTTTCATAGCATCATTAGTGCCTCTAATTAAGTCATTAAATCCCCCTTAGTGGGAGTTGCAGGGTAAAAACAACAAACCGAGGAGGCAGCAAACTCAGACGGCATGTGCTGCGATCCAGTCCCCTGAGAAATCTAACCCTGTCGCTAAACCGCAGCTGGATCAGGCCCATTGGCTAATACTTCGGCCTTGCGCTCTGGCTGGTCATTGGAGCAGCCACTAAGTGCATGGGTGTGTAGCCCTTCCTGTCTCACCCTGGTGCATGAATGGAACATTCAAGACCCCAGCAACTGTTTCCCATTTGTCTTCTGCCGGTTTTTAGACCACACTGCTGCCATTTCGTGGCATCTCGTGGCTTTATCCTGGCCTAGATGGCCCAGGCTAGCCTGATTTCATCCGATGCTGGAAGCTAGACAGGGCTAGATCAGATGCTGGAAGCTAGACAGGGCTGGCTCTGGATGGGGGACGACCAAGGCAGCCCAGGGTTGCGTTCAGGGCCCGTCATTCCTAAGTGGTGTGTGTGGGTGCTGTGGAAAGGTGGCCTGTTGGGGGGGGGGGGGAAGAGCAGCCTTGAAACTGCTGAGGTAACCTGGCCAGAAGAAGGGGGATCAAATCTCTCCTCAGGGGCTATTTCCTCTGTTTGAGAACCAGCTTTACTTTATATATCTAAGTTATCCACACATTATTTTTACTTTATTAAATACTTTGTTTTCTGTTACGTAGACCTTTGCTGCTCATCTCCACCTGTGTCTTGTTTGTCAAGTCAAAAATCTAAGAAGCAGGCGTCTCTAGGGTTGCCAAGTCTGGGTTGGAAAATACCTGGAGACTTTGGGGGGCGGATCCAGGAGAGGGCAGGGTTTGGGGAGGGGAGAAGGCCTCAGCATGGTACAGTGCCATAGAGTCCACCCTTCAAAGCAGCCATTTTCTCCAGGGGAGCTGATCTCTCTCAGCTGGAGATCAGTTGTAAAAGCGGGGGATCCCCAGGCCCCACCTGGAGGCTGGCAACCCTAGGCGTCTGATCACCTCACGTATAAGTACAGCAGAAAAAAGTTTGCGTCCAGGGGCACCTTTAAGAAAGTTTTATCCTGGGTATAAGATTTCATGAGCATGCACAATTCAAACTTTGTTCTGCTGCTTCAGACCAACATGGTTACCCCCACCTGAACCTATATTTTCTTTATTTATATATTTACTTTTCAAATTTGGATCCCACCCATCCCATGAGCGAGCTCAGGGCGGGTCACATCATCTTCCAACAATTACAATAAAGTTTAAAAGCACAATATAAACATTTAAAAGCAGTAGTTATAGCTGCTGGTAAAAGTTCCGACCCATTAACACAGGCGGATATGGTTGGTTGCTGATGGATGGATGGCCGGCAGGTGGGAGACAGCATTCTTGGGGAGGCCGTATGTGGACGCCCGCTGCCTCAACCAAAAGCCTGGTGGAAGAGCTCCATCTTTCAGGCCCTGTGGAACTGAGTAAGATCCCGCAGGGCCCTGATCTTGATGGGGAGCATGTTCCACCAGGTGGGGGCCAGGACAGAGAAGGCCCTGGCCCTGGTCAAGGTTAGACGGGTGTCCTTCAGGCCAGGGGCCACCAGGAGATGTTGATTGCTAGAGCGTAAAGCTCGAGGCATATATGGGAAGAGGAGGTCCCTTCGGTATGTTGGTCCCAGGCCGTATAAGGCTGTATATAAGTAAAGTCTTGGTCTAGCAGGCTCATACATAAGAGACCTTTAGGGAGCACATAGCTTACATGCTACTGTTCATTATTTTAAAGCTTGTTGTGAGACTTCCTGGATGAACTCACCCCACGCAAAGGATCTTAAACAAGACTTTCTTTATTGGGGGAATTGCTTCAGGGTACACTTATAGAGTTAGTAATGGATTGGAACAACAGTGTTAGGATAGATATAGTGATTTCAAACGTGTATTGTCACACGGGTTCCCCAGTCCCCGCCCCGGGATGAATCCCACCTAAAAGCTTTCCCAGGCTAAAGAGTGGGAAGGCATGAATAGACGACACCTGCAAACGAAGCTAAAAACACTAAACATGTCTGTGTGAAGTTACCAGTAGCCTTGAATCAAGATAACAACCCTGTGAAGCCAGCAAGAGCAGGGAAGGGAGTACATTCCAGTGGGAGGAGAGGGGAGGAGTGGAGTTGTCTCATCTATCCCTCCCAGTAAATCCCACCTCCCGTCCCGGAGAGTGGCAGGACTACCTGACTCTTGTGTCCCGGTTTATACTTTGATTGTGGGCAGTTGGGGTTTGAAGAATCTATAGGAGGGGCCAGAGTCTTCAGTCCAGAAGGCAAACGGTCTCAGAGCCTCCCTCCCCTCACCCCATAGCCACCATAGCTGCTACACAGAGGCCGGCAAGGCAAGTCACCTGTGACTTGACTGCACTTTAGACCCACACTAGACTTGATTCATAGTATTTTAATTGCTCCTGTATTTAAGCAAACAGCACTTACCCAGTATTTAAGCAAACGGCACTTACCCAGCTTTTTGGCAAGCTTAGCGTCTTTCTTGGAATCCAGCAGTCCTAAGCCAATGCCTTTTTCCTCCAGGACCTGAGCTGTGAGCTGAAGGGAAAGGAGAAAGGGAAATAAGCCAGGACCCACCTAGCAAATCAGTGTCCTCCGACTATAGAAAGTGCCGGATACAGCCAACAACCCAGGCCAAAGGTGGGCAAAGGCATCTTGCTATTTGCCTTCCAGTTTGGCTGTTCCGGACATTGAGTCGGGGGAAATTCTTGAAAATTTGGAAGATGGGCCTAGAGAGGGTGGAACTTGGGGAGCAGAGGCAACTTAGCCAGATGTGATAGCATTCTAGGACTTCTGTTCCTCCTAGACTCTATGGTATACCGTAGAGTCCATCCCACTGATGTTACTGTATCTTCCAGGATTGGCTGCCCCGATGTCTAAAACCACTGCTTTGGCGGCAGCCGCCACTACATTACAATAGGGTTGCCAGGTCTTACCTGCATCCCAACAGGGGGCTCCATCCCAGCTCCCAAGATCTTCAGGTGTGCGCACTGCAGTGACATCACCCAGAAGGGAAGTCATCGTGCTGGTCACATCATTTGGGGGCTCTCTAGCATTTGGGTAAAAAAACCTCTATGGTCAACACAGAGTTTTTACCCAAATGCTAGAGCGTCCCCTGCATGATGTCCCCTGCATGATGATGTCATCTCTGGGTGAAGTCATCGCACCGGGCATGTCAGGTGCGACGAGGCTCTTTGAGGGCAGGGCTCCCTCTGCCGGCCAGCTGGCTGGCAGTGGATTGGGTCCCCCCGAAAGTGGGGAAAACCCCACCCCCATCAGGGGGGATGGTATCCCTACAATACACAGATCTTCACTGTGTGACTGAAGGTAAGCCGTGGCAGCCATTTTGTGGCTAGCTACAGCTCCTGTGGCAGCCATTTTCTGGCTGCTCCCACCAAGCTGTGTCAGAATTCCAGAGGTGCCCACAGGCTCAAAAAGGGTGGGGACTCCTGCTGTAACAGGCTGAGAGGGCTGGTTTTGGCAGTGATCAGATGCACAGCAGGAACGCTGGATGCTTATCTTCCCTACTACAGCAGCTCTCTGTATACTTCTTAAATTCTCCATAGATTTCCTGCTCAAAGGGATTGTCAGCACAAAACCCCAGTCCCCTTCTTCCAGCTGTGGACTTCTGTGCGAACGCGGAAACATAGAGCCGGAAGGGACCTCAAGGGTCATCTAGTCCAACCTCCTACCCAACAAAGGAATTTCACAACTGCCCCCCCCCTCAGCAATGCCGGCCCAAGAAGGCTCTTCCTCTCGTGGTGCAGAAGGGAGAATTTTGCTCACTGCACCTTTTCCGGTCACTGCAGCACAGTGACTGTAGGGTTGCCAACTCCGGTTTGGGGAATGCCTGGATATTTGGGGGTACAGCCTTGGAAGGGAGGGTTTTGGGGAGGGGAGGGACCTTAGCTGGGCTTAAGGCCATACAGCTTCACAGCAGCCACGTTCTCCCAGGGGACTGATCGCTATAGTCTGGAGACAAATTGAAATTCCAGGCTGGCCCATAGCTTTGGGTGGGGCTACTGGGGCTCCAACCGCTTCCTTAATGGGCCAGCCCCTTCCTTAAAGGGCTCCCACTTCTTCCCAAACACATTTAAAGGGATCCTTTAAATACTTTTGAGAAGAAGCGGGGGGGGGGGCGGCACACACCCCTCTCCCTCCCTCCTGCAAGATTTACAGGGCCCTCTAGCTGATTGGTAGGCCACGTACTCCTCGCTGATCAACTGAAGGGCCCTTTAAATCTTGCAGGAGGGGAGGGAGAGGGGCGCGCACCACCCCCTCCATTACGGCAAATAAAGGCAGCCCCACCAGAAATTTTTTTGCCCCAAATCCTGTCTGTGGGCCTGATTCCAGGAGATCTCCAGGTCCTACCAGCAGGCTGGCAACTCTAGGAGACAAGCCACACCTGCCCATCCCATGCCACCCTGAAAGGCAGAGGGGCACACTTGGGGTGTGAATGCGGCAACACAAATGCAGTGATGCAGAAGATCTCTGCACTTTTGCAAAGCCTCCTTGGAGCCTCCAGTGCCCTGTTAAGAGGGCGTGGCTTCCCCCGCAGGAGTCAGTGGCTCCAGCTGATTTAACAGCAGGCCAGGACACATCCCCAGCAGCTCCCAGAAAGGGTCTTGGCAGGTGGCTTCCTTTCGGTTCCTCACTGGTTGACACACCTCTTCTCGGAATGAAAGGCCTCCGAGTCAGGGCAAGCGGGGAGGGGGGAGAGGCCAGGAAAGGGCTCCTCCGCCTGTCCTCTCGCCGCTCCCTTCTTCAGCGCGGCCCCGGGGTTCCAGATTGCAAGCATTTACTTATTTAAAATATTTGCATCCCGCATCTCCGGGCAAAGGATCTGCAGGGCGGGCAAGCATCACCATACAGAGGTGTAACGAAGTGACAGAGCAGTCAAATTCCAACCACAATTTAAAAGAAACTAGCAGTCTGTTCTCCCAGATGTTGTGTGGGACAGTGGTTAGACTGTCTTAAGGTTGCCAGGTGAGGCTGACAAGGTGACAGGGAACTTTCCCAGACCCTCCTGGAGGGGGGAGGGAAGAAGCACTCCAAAGGGAGTTCTGGCCATCACATTTAAAGGGACCACGTTCCTTTTAAATGCCTTCCCTCCATTGGAAATAGTGGAGGATGGGGGCACCTTCTTTGGGGGCTCGTAGATTTGGACCCCCTGGTCCAATCTTTTTGAAACTTGGTTTTTTTTTTAAGGAGAGGCACAAAAGGCTATGCTGAAAATTTGGTGCCTCTACCCAGGGGTCATTTCGTAGAAAAAGAGGTGCAGGAGCTCATTAGCATAACTCATTTGAATAACTCATTTGCATATGCCACACCCCCTAACATACCGGAAGTGTGTCAGAAGGCAACACCCACCCCTCAGGCTCCACTCCACAAGTGAATGAAACTGACCTGCTCTTCCTCCATTCCCTTCCCCATCCAATACTTTGTGCAATAAAAATAAGCGTCAAGAACACACCCTCATTCTCTTCCGGCTCCCTTGAAACCACCAGGTTTCAGGTAGACTTGAGATACCCAGGACATGTGCACCACCCATCCCTTCCCCTTCCCCTCCCCACAACAAGACACCCTGTGAGGTAGGGGGGCTGAGAGAGGTCTTTTGAGAACTGCTCATGAGACAACAGCTCTGAGAGAACTTGTGACTGGCCCAAGGTCACACCAGCAGCTGCATGTGGAGGAGTGGGGAATCAAACCCGGTTCTCCCAGATTAGAGTCCAACTCCTGACCACTACACCAAACTGATGGGGTGGAAGCTGCTGAAGGGTTGGTGAAATTTCTCCAGTACTTATGTGCCATGTGCCCAGATAAAAAATGCTATACTGAGAAAATTTATATGCCACCTTGAGCAAGTCTCTGGAAAAGCAGCACACAGTCATAAAAGGAACAATGATAAAATTATCAATATTAAAACAAAACATTAAAAACAATAAAGACCCCAGCAGGGCTTTCCCCGGGGCGCTGCGCCTCTGCACTGCTCGGGGAAGCTGAAGAGGGGGCGGGGCTTGGTCATGTGCCCGCCCCCTGGGCTCCTCACTCCCGGAGCTGCGCTCCTGTGCGCTCCCGCTCCAATGGACCCCTGCCTCTACCTAAAAACACAGCTTCCCTAGAGCCCCAGATACACACAGATTGATTTTCCATGATACCTGCGGACCAATCTCCATAAGGCATAATGGAGTGCCCACCGAACATCCCCCCCCCCCCCCACTTTCTGATAACCCTGAAGTGGGGGGGAGGGCCTCCAAACCAGGGAAACCTGCCCCCAACTGGGGATTGGCAACCCTTGACTGTCTGAAAAGATGCTAGGAGGGAAATTCTGGGCCAGCCACAAGCCTCACGAGGGCCTCCTACCTCTGCTAGGGTTACCAACCTCCAGGTGGGACCAAAATGTCTCCAGACTGCAGCGATCAGCTCCCCCATATGAGAAGCCAGCTTTGGAGAGCAGTCTCTATGGCATCACGTTATCTCCTCAGGGTTGCCAGGTGCCTGATGAGAGTGAGGGACCTCCCTGTCCTCTGTCGCCTGTCCTCGCTCTGGTGAGTAGTGGGGGAGAGGGATGGAGGGGCTAGAACAGCATCGTACAGCACCACAGCGTCTCAACTGGCTGTGTACCCGGAAGAGAAGTCACTGTGCTGCAGGACGCTCTAGCATTCCCTGAAAACAGTGTTCCCTCTAAGCTGAGTTCGTGTGAGCTAGCTCACAGTTTTTGAGCCTCCGGCTCACACGTTTTTGTCTTAGCCCAGGAAGGAGGGCTCCAGAATAAACTAACTTATGCAGCAGCCAAATCGCTCGCTCACAGCATTAGTGACCGTACAACCCTAGCTTGTCGTTCTGTGGCCATGCCAGTTTTGGATACGAACACCCGTCCCTGCCAAGAGCCCCCCACCGCCCGGGACAAAAATCCCCTTGCCTCTCTTTATAAGGAGCTTGAATAGAACTGGGATGCTGCTAATATCCCCAGCAACACCTCCAAGGGCGAGCCATTTTCCTCGGAATTAAGTGCCTCCAGTAGGGCCGCCACCTACGGGTTGGGAAATACCTGGAGATTGGGGGGGGAAGGGGTGGAGCCTGAAGAGGGCGGGGTTTGTGGAGGGGAGGGACTTCAATGGGGTCCACTGCCAGCAAATCCACCTCCCAAAGCGGCCACTTTCTCCAGGGGATCTGTGTTGCCTGGAGATCAGTCGTACAACAGCGGGAGATGTCCAGTCACCACCTGGAAGTGGGAAACCCCGACCTCAGCGTGGTCCTGCCCTCCGTTCTCACATTCAGACGGCACAGCCCAGTCAATTAGTATTAGTATTCATTCCCCGGCCACAAAAGGACTAGATGCCCTCAGGAATCCGATTTGCTTGAGAGCCAGTTTGGTGTAGTGGTGAAGTGCGCGGACTCTAATCTGGGAGAACCGGGTTTGATTCCCCACTCCTCCGCTTGCACCTGGCTGGATGACCTTGGGCAAGCCATAGCTCTGTACCAGCTGTTCTCTCAAGGACAGCTTGGGAAAGAGCTCTCTCAGCCCCACCTACCTCACAGGGTGTCTGTTGTGGGGAGGGGAGGGGAAAGGAGTTTGTAAGCCGCTCTGAGACTCCCTTGGGGAGTGGAGGGCGGGGTATAAATCCAATCTCTTCTTCTTCTTCTTCTTCTGCTTGAGACAACAGACTGCTCTGCAGGGACGTGGCCCCCAGTTTGAGGAATTCTGTCATTTTGAAAATCGCCCATCCTAAGGTTACCATTCCCCCCCCCCCCGGCCACCAGTGGGATATTGGGGGGGTGGGCAGGGTTGCCAGAGCCAGGTTGGGAAACTCCTGGAGATTTGGAAATGGAGCCTGGGGAGGACAGGGATTTCAGAGTGGTACAATTAGGGTTGCCAGCCCCCCGGCCCCAGTGGGGTTTTCCCCGATTTGGGGGGCTCCTTCCTGCCGCCAGCCTGCTGGCCAACAGGGGGAAGCCCCACCCCAAAGAGCGACCACCCGGCCACCCCTACTGCAAGATTTAAAGGGCTCTCCAGCTGGCCCTTTAAATCTTGCGGGAGGGAGGGAGAAAGAGGGCTGGCCGCACCTGCCTGCACCCTGATCCGCGAATTTGTGGCTTGGAGTGCAGGTGTGCGTGCCCCCTCCACCTCTTCCCAGCAGCATTTAAAAGGACCCTTTAAAGGCGGTTGGGAAGAGGTGGGGGGCATGCGCCTGTATTCCAAGCTGTGAATTTGGGGATCAGGGTGCAGGCATGCGTGCGCGGGGGGGGGGGGCTGCCTCTGGCCAAAAGCATTTCAAGGGACCCTTGAAATGCTTTTGGCAAGAAGCGGGTGGCGCCAGCCCCCTCCAGTAATGCCACCCAAAGTCCCCCGCCGGAGGGAGTCCATCCTCCAAAGCATCCACTCTCCCCAGGGGAGCCTGAAGTAGGGCTGCCAAGTCCTACTTACCGATTGGCGGGGGGGGGGGAGTCCCTCGCCGCCCGGAAGCTGTCTGGGAGCCTCCATGCCGCGCGCTTCCGGTGACATCACCCGGAAGTGACGTCACCACGTTGGAGACGTTGCCAGAGCGTCGCCCTGGCAACGTCTCCGACGTGGTGACGTCACTTCCGGGTGACGTCACTACGCTGGGGAAGTTGTCCAGGCAGGACGACTTCGGGGGTGGGGTTCCCCCCGCTGGCCAAATGCCGGCCGGCGGATCGGGAACCCCTATAGCGGGGGATCCCCCGCCCCCCGGGGTGACTTGGCAGCCCTAGCCTGAAGAGGGGAACTGACCTCTGTAGTTTCCCAGGGGAACTGACCTCTGTAGTCTGGAGATCTGTAATTCCAGGGGATCCCCAGATCCCACCTGGAGGCTGGCATCCCTACAATCCCCTCCCAGGCCTGTTCTCTGCCACTGCCAGCCAGGACCCAGTCGAGTCCCGAGATGTTGCCGGCAGTGACGTAGGCCCAGCCAGATTCCTTCAGTGCTGCCGACGGCGGGAAGCAAGCCGAGTCCTTGCGTCACCTCACCAGCTCTCCACACACCCCCCCCCCCTGCAAGGAGTCGCTTGGCTGCAAAACCAGCCCTGGCAGGGACTTTATTGAGAATGCCCCAGCTGGTGATGAGGGCACTCCGTGTGGCTTGACGGGGATGGATGCTCCTGTCCCTCTTGGCAAGTCTGCAAAACATTAGCAGATGACCTTCGGGTCTTCCACAGCCAGACATTTCTTGGCAGTCGCAGGATTATGGCAGTGGCAGTAGCAGGGGGTGGGGTGATGTCGGGGGCGGGGGGGCGGAAATCAGCATAAAATGTGTCAACTCGGGTTGCAAAGTGCTCCTGGGAAACGCGGTCATTGCCCACCAGTGTCTTAAACACTGACTGAAGGAAAATGGGGGGAAACGGGGTGCATGGCTGCATTGCACCCGCACACTGACGTCACTTCTGGCGAAGCTGGAAATGACAACATGGTGTTCGGGGGGTGCTCTAGGATTTGCCAGAAACTCTAAGGTTTAACCATAAAGTTTTGTGAATCCTAGAGTGGCTCCCACATCATGTCCTCACTTCTGGCGATGTCAGTGCACGGACATGTTGCCTGTGCTTTCCCCCAATGCTCCTGGGGCTTGCTGGCTCCAGCCTGGCAATGCTAATGTGAACAGCAAAATGGAAAAACAGGCAATGATCTGTTATATAATTATTTGACACACTGGGTGCATTCAGACGCACCATTTAATTAGGTTTTGTGACTGATCAACAACGGATTTTATGTGCACGTTCACACGTGGGGCTGCCCTTGTCTCAGCTCTGGAGGCTGCAGCTAGTGCAGAATGCCGCGGCCAGGCTTTTGATCGGTCTCTCAGTGCGAGACCACATCCAACCTGTGCTGAGGTCACTGCACTGGCTGCCTATAGCGTACCGGATCTGGTTCAAGGTGCTGGTTTTAACCTTTAAAGCCCTGTATGGTCAGGGGCCTGCCTACCTACAGGACCGCCTTTCCCCATACATACCCCAGAGAGCACTACGGTCAGGCACCCAACATCACCTGACCCTTCCTGGCCCGAGAGAGGCCAGGTTAGTGATCACCAGGAATAGGGCCTTCTCAGTGGCGGCTCCCTACTGGTGGAATGAGCTCCCGGAAGACATCAGGGCCCTGCGGGACCTTTTGCAGTTCCGCAGGGCCTGCAAGACAGAGCTCTTCCGCCAGGCTTTTGGGGCCGCCACTGGGGGAAATGGCAACGGGTAAGTGGCCAGTTGAAGTACTGGCCTGGTACATCTGCAGGTGGTAGCCCCCTGGCCGTGGGGCTGTAGTTGCTGCCCTGGTGTTGGATTTTGTATTTGCCGCCATTTTTAGTGGGTTCTGTGGTTTTATTGTCATTAGTTATTATCTGGATTTTTTGTATGTTACTGATTTTAATGCTGTGAGCTGCCTAGAGCCGCTTTGTGCTGGCTAGGCGGGGTATAAGTCTAAATAAATAAATAAACAAACAAACATCTGCCTCCCATCCCAATCCGTTGGTTTCCTGCTCAAAACCCCCCTTTAGCTGGAGTATTTTGTTTCTGGATCCCAACTGGTGCTTTCTCAGCTCTCCTGTTTAAAGCCACAGTTTTCCCTGTGTGATCGCTCCTCCGGTGTCGAGCCACTTCCGACGGTTTAAACCCTCTTCCACTTTTTGCCCACTTTTTTTGGGTGTGCGTTGGAGGTACGCACGTAAACGGAGCTCTGCTCCCATGTTTATAAAACCGATGTTTACACAGGCACTGGTTTTGAGTTCAGGATCCCAAAGAGGCTAGTTCTGGGCGAAAAGTTTAAAGGGGAGTCTTCTGTCACAGCGGTGAAATCACGGTGCTCTGCAGGACAGTCAAACAAAAGCCGTGATTCGCCCTGGTGCTTTTGCGCATGTGCCGGGATAACGTTTCTCAGCTCTACGGATGAGCAGTTATGCACACGTGCAACCTTAGAAAAAAACCAAAAAAACCCTCGACACATGCTCTTGTGTGACTGCGATTGTCCAGAGTAAAAATAATCACAACAGAGCTGGGCCATTTAAACCTGAGGAAATGGTTTAAACCTGAGAAAACGGCCATTTAAACCTGAGCCATTTAAACCTGGGCCATTTAAACCTGAGAAAACGGCCATTTAAACCTGAGAAACCTGAGAAATCTGAACGCACCCCTTCAGTACTTTAATGCAGAGAAGTCATGGTCATAAAATTAAGGAGCATCAAATCCTTGTCAGTCATCTCCATATCTCTGTGTTACTGGCCAGAACTAGGGTTGCCAACCTCCAGGTGGGGGGTGGGGGTCTCCCAGAATTGCAACGGATCTCCAGATGACAAGAGATCAGTTCCCCTGGGGAAATGATGGCTTTGGAGGGTGGACTCTGTGGCCTTATTTCCTGCTGAGCTCCCTCCCCGTCTCCATCCTCCCCTGGCTCTACCCCCAAATCTCCAGGAGTTTCCCAAACTGGAGTTGGCAACTTTAGGCCAAAGCCCCCCTCCAGCAATCTTTGTGGCCCAGTGAGGTGGAAGTGAACTAGAAACTGCCCACCTCCTGCCACCCAGAGTCACCAGCTCTGGGCTGGGAAGTTCCTGGAGACTTCGGGAGTGGAGCTTGGGGGGCGGGTGGGGAGGGACCTCAGCGGAGCATAAGGCCATTGAGTTCACAACACCTTTATTAAATATGAAATTGCAAAACTTTAAACTTTACACAAGGTGGTATTTGACGCCTCAAAAAATAGCCTCTCTTTTTAATCAGCCAACATTTAATTGTTGGAAATCCTGTGGCAATCCAGGCATGTCTATTCATTGCTGGTGGGGATGCCCTATGATTCAGATTTTTTGGCACAAAATTAAAAAACTGGTGGAAAATATATTGCCAGTCGAGGTTCCTTTTAGCCCAGAATCCATTCTTTTGAATTATTGGCCGAATTTCAATTTAACACAAGAAAGTAGAGAACTTTTATCATTATTTTTTCTTGCAGCAAAAATATTAATAGCACAGGTTTGGAAAACTCCAAAGATCCCAACGATTCGACAACAGTTTCAAAAGATATGGGACATTGCAGTAATGGATAAGCTTGCAATACAACTTATAGTAATGGGAAATCCGCAAAAATCAAACAATTTTTTGGAAAAATGGTTTCGTTTTTTGGAATATACGGGTAAAACGAAAAAACAAACAAAGCTCAATGCCAGATAGATATAGTAAATTTTTATATTATTGAACAGTTTGTGCTAAACCGTGCAAGAGGATGGAAGAAATTTGTAATGAATGTTATGCTAGCCACATGTTAAATATTTGTGGTTATTGATAGTTTGTTTATTGTTAACGGTTATTGTTGAAAATTAATAAAAATTAAGTTATAAAATAAGGCCATTGAGTTAGGGTTGCTAGACTCTTGGTCAGGGTGGGGGTTCCCTTGATTTCGGGGGTTCCAGTCTGCCACTGAACGGCTGGCGGGCAGGGGAAGCCCCTCCCCTGAACAGCCCCCACTTGCATCGATGTCATCAGCATGATAACGGCACGCAGAAATGATGTCATCACGCGGGGCATGTCACATGGCAACGCTCTAGCATTTGGGCCCAAACTCTAGTTTTGACCAAAATGCTAGAGCATCGCTGTGCGACATGCCCAGCTTGATGACATCCCTTCCACACCACATCGTCATGCCAACATCACACATAGCAATGTCGCCCCGCCCTCCCCACTCCTGGGGGCTCCCTCCCACCCACCCCCGCCAGCTGGGTAAGTAGATCTGGCAACCCTACATTGAGTCCACCGTCTGAAGCCGCCATTTTCTCCAGGGGACAGAACAAACAAAGAGAGAGAATCATGGAAACACGTGTTCCAAACGAGAATAAACCGTGATAACCCATCTAATTAACCATTCTTACAAATTCATTTTAGATTTAACTTGTCCTTCCAATTCAGATATAATTTTTCATACGTTATAGGTAATGCACTGTTCATTTAAATATTTGTAAGAATGGTTAATAAGTTTATTCTCTTTTGGTGCATTTTCTCCGGAGGAACCGGTCTCCGTTGCTGGGAAATCAGTTGTAATTCTGGAAGATCTCCAGCCACCATCTAGACCAGAACAACAAGGGGGAAAGACTAGTGTCACAAAGGGCCCAAATATACAAATTCCACTAGTAGAATTCCACCACCAAAGGTTGTAGACCCGCCCCCCCAATGTATTAACCAATTATTAAGTTGGTGGTGTCACAACAACATAAATGTATACTGTAACTGTAATAAGGCATAAGATACAATATTTCCTCCTTTGAAGATAAGACGTAAAGTCCATGTAGGGTTGCCGAGTCCTTGTGACTTACTAGCAGGGGGGAGTCCTCCTGGGTCCGGGAGCTTCCCCGGCGCGCGTGCAAAGCACACACGTTGCAATGATGTCACCTGGAAGTGACATCATCACGTTGGGGGCATTGCCAGGGTGATGCTCTGGCAATCGCCCAAAAACTCTATGGTACCATAGAGTTTTGGGGCGATTGCTAGAGCGTTGTCCTGGCAACGACCCCAACTTGATGATGTCACTTCCGGGTGACGTCATTACGCTGGGGAAATCATCCTGACTGGACGACTTAGGGGGTGGGGTTCCCGCCGCCGGCCGAATGCTGGCCGGCGGGTTGGGAACCCCTGTAGCAGGGGATCCCCCGCTCCCCAGGCTGACTTGGCAGCCCGAAGTCCATGCAATCAGTGTAACTTGATAGGAGGAGTCCACATCAGGGCTCATTTCGTAGCGGGAGCTCCTTTGCATATTAGGCCACATCCCCTTAATGTAGCCAATCCTCCAAGAACTTACAGAGCTCTTCTTACAGGGGCTACTGTAAGCTCTTGGAGGATTGGCGACATCAGGGGTGTGTGGCCTAATATGCAAAGGAGCTCCTGCTACGAAATGAGCCCTGCAGTGTCATAACATTTTCCAAACAGCCTTTGCAAAGACGCCCGTTCTTGATACATAGAAGATGCGTTTCCTTCCCCTTCTTCAGTTTGCTGGCTGTGTAAGTGGAACTGTAAAGAGATTTACACAAATGCTTAACCACAAAAACACCTATGAAAAACAGAATTCTTGTGAAGAAACATGCCTGAACAATAGACTCACCCTGATTTCAGCAATTTCAACAGACCACAAGGCTCATAGTGTAAGAAACGAATCATAGGTTCTCAAAGATACAGGCGAAAATGAATGTCAATGTAAAGTTCAACAGGGAGAGAAACAGGTGTATCCAGTTTAAATTAGTCCCATTTAAAGGGCTCTTCTTATCCAAAACGAACAGTTAATTGTATTCTTTTTGTTTACAAAAAGGCTGAAAACTCAGTTTCCCTGTTCAAGCCAAAAGGTTCATATGTTTTCAAATCAAAGATAAGTTGTGCCTCCCTCTGTAACAGAAGATGCTGCACATCCTGCCTACTTGATAATTGTTTAATACTCTGGTTTGGCAATCTTTGATGGTGTTTTCTACTAGGGGTATTTGTATATTTGGGACCATCTAGATCAGGGCCGCTCAGCCTTTTTGAGCCTCCGGACGCCTTTGGGATTCCAACACAAAATGGCCACTGCAGGAAGCCGACTGGATCACAAAATGGCTGCTGCAAGAGGCGGAGCCAACCACAAAATGTCAGGGCGGGAGGTTGTAGATAACTCTAATTGTAACTCTTCACCATTCCAGGCAGAAGCTCCACTTAGCGGGATGCCTTTTAATATGCACAGCCAATTATATGCCCCACTGGGCAAAAGTCCACCTAGCCCCTCCCACTTTTTACAGGCACTTGATGGGCGCCAGGAAAGGGGTCAGCGGGCACGGTGCCCATGGGCACCGCATTGGGAACCCCTGATCTAGACAGTGGCAGTCCTACTTCCATGTCTGTGCCTGCCTGGCTCTGTATTCTGAAGCAACATGGCTTCAGGCAGCTGTCTGTCCTGTCGTGGCAGGGAAGGCTCTGTCTGGTCCCAAGCCCAGCTAGAAAAGCAGATCGATCGATCGATCGATCGATCGATCGATCGATCGATCGATAGATAGATAGATAGATGGGCAAAGATATGGAGATCTATAAAATATCTAAAAGTAGCAAATTACAAGGAAAATATATATAAAATGTTTTACCGCTGGCACTGGACTCCGGAGAAGTTGCATAGGTGCTATAAGAATGTTCCTAATAAATGTTGGACTTGCGGTGTTGGTAGGGGAACGTATCTGCACATGTGGTGGTCGTGTAAAAAAGTTAAAGCATACTGGATAATGGTTAAAAATATGTTGAATGAGATTATGGAAGTAGATATTCCCTTGGACCCAGAGATATTTTTGTTGAATTTAATACCGGACGGACTAAACAAGGAAATCCAGAGACTATTAGCGTATATAGTAACGGCAGCACGGATTTTACGGGCAAAAACTTGGAAGTCATCGACTTTACCAAATCAAGAAGATTTAATTAATGCACTGTTGAATTGGGCGGAGTTGGATAAGTTAAGTTATCTTTTGAACCCACAAGCAAAACTGGATACAGTAGAGGTCTGGGCTAGATTGTATGATTGGTTAGAATAATTATATGGCTCTATTTTGATAAGAAGCGCTTTAATGTATCACTATTAATATGTAAAAGTTAATAAAATATCTTTAAAAAAAAGAAAAGAAAAGAAAAGCAGATCGACTGGGACCTCCAGCAACACCTGAGCCCTCTTCCCTGGGTTCCAGAAACAGTAGGGCTCTACAAAAAGCAACCCTCCAAGTGCCCCCCCCCCCCCCCGGCTCCTGGCCTCCCGAAGCCCGGATCCTAACAGAAGCGAAGGAGAATCAAGACCAGGTCCCCTCCTGTGGTTCTGTCCCTGAATCTGGCGGGTCCCTCGGCCCAAGTTCCTCAAAATGTCACGATCTGCAGCAGTGCCACATGAGTCGCTTTAAATAGCCAGAAACCCAAGCCCGTTTGGGAAAGAACCGGGGCAGGTGGGTGTATGTGTGTGTGTGACAAATACCAGCCACAGATGTCCGATCCCTTGTTAGGCTGGCCGGCTGTTGAGTGCGAAGGCGGCTCCCACCCTCTCCATGGGGCATGCAGGATGGGTGATGGAGGCAGCAGAGGTGAAGTGGGGACAAGGGGAGGGGGCTTCAGTGGCGAGTTCAGACAGGGAGCTAATTAGGGTTGCTGGCTCTGGGTTAGGGAATCCCTGGGGATTTGGGGGCAGAGCCTGGGGAGAGCAGGATGGGAGGGCCTCAGTGGGGTAGAAGAAGAGGAGGAGGAGGAGGTTGGATTTATACCCCGCCCTTCAATACCTGATGGAGTCTTAGGCTGATTTTACATCTGACTTTCCCACTGGAATCATTCTAGTTCCAAAAAAACCTGCCCACACCTCTGTGCGGTGTGAAACCGTGGTGCTACTGAAATGTCCATATCTACTCATTGCCCTCCTGTGGTCAAGCTAGTATAATACCATTTTATTCTGCTTTAAACAATTGTGGTTTCTTAATGCACTTAGACCCCCTGGAGTGAAATTTCACACCACTGTGAAATCAGCACAGGAAAAGACAGCAGTCCAACTACTTTAGGGGGGAGGCGTAAAATCAGCCTTAGAGCGGCTTTCAATCTCCTTTCAATCTCCAGGAATCACCAAGAACTCCATGGTCAGAGTTCTCTGTAAGTGGACAAGGCTTTATTTTTTCTTTTCTATTTTCCCCCCCTGGGATGCTGCCTCCCCTCCTGCCAGTTGCCAGGCACCACCTGATGACCATAGGCTGCGGCCCAGCATGCGTGGGCGGTTTGGGGGTGGCACAAGGGGCAGAAATGGTGAGCTGGCACATAGCTCAGTGTCATTTCCGCCCCATGCTGCCGCTTCTCCTGCCTGCCCAAGAGGCAAGAGCAGGTGGGAGGGCTATTTGGCTGGAGATAGTCTGCCAGAAGCAGACATTTGGCATCCCTCACTGGTCTCCAGATTCCGGAGCTCAATTTCCCTGGAGGAAATACCTGCCTTGGAGACTGGGCTGTATGACATTTTAATCCGCTGAGGTCCCCGTCCCTCCCCAAACCCTGCCCTCCCCAGGCTCCACCCTCCAAATCTCCAGGAGTTTCCCAACCCAGAGCTGGCAACCTTATTCCACATCATCCTTAATGGGGTTCTAAGGTGGCCTACCCTCAAAACGGACTTTTGATCCGTTTGACCACCCTTGGGATGCCAGTGAGAGAAAACCATACAAAATCAAAGAAAAACTGAAATTAAGTTTTCTATGCCTATAATTTTTAATACTCCCCACAGCCTCTCATAGTGTTAAAAAGCACCTTGTGGAGACTACCAAGGAGAGAAAGGTCAAGCAGGCTAGCGTTGGTGGCAGGAGCTGGTTTCTGGAAACATCCTTTAGTCTTGGTGGAGAACAGATCAAAGGAAGAACTTCTTCACCCAAAGAGTGATTAACACAAGGAATTCACTGCCACAGGAAGGGGTGGCGGCTACAAGCATGGATGGCTTCAAGAGGGAACTGGATAAATATATGGAGCAGAGGTCCATCAGTGGCTATTAGCCTCTGGCTCACACATCTTGGTCTAGCTCAGGAAGGATGGCTCCAGAGCAGGGGTGGGCAAATTGCGGCCTGTGGGCCACATGCGGCCCGCCACATAATTTTTTGTGGCCCGCCAAGACATGAAGATCAACAAGAGTAAATATAGATGCTCTCTGACAGACATTAACTTGCAGGCTGTAATGAGAATCTCAACAAGCAATCTCACTCCTGATTTCAAAAAAATTGTAGAAAAGTGTGATAGGGTACATCTGTCTCATTAAACTGATTCTAAAATTAAATGTGCTTGCAGCTATAGATGATGTGAAATTAGCACAATAAATAAATTGAATAAAACTACCACTATTTTATTTAATTTATATTTATTGATTTTTATTATACAATTTATACCTTTTCTAAAATGCAAAGTTAACTAATGAATGCAATCATTTTAAAAGGTGCGGCCCTCCACTAACCTCCGCTCCCACAAAGTAGCCCCCGAGCCAAAACAATTGCCCACCCCTGCTCCAGAGCAAACTAATTGATGCAGTAGCCGAATTGCTCGCTCACAACTTTAATGCTAGCAGCTCACAAAGTAGATTTTTTGCTCCCAAGACTCCACAGTTTAGAGGGAACATTGTTTGGAAGGTAGACTTTATGGCATTATACCCCGCTGAGGTATACCCTCCCTCAGGGGTCTGTTGGGGCCGGAGCTAGGCGGAGCGAAGTTCCGCCAGCTCAGGAGTGGCCACTAGGGCAGTCATGGGCTGAATCAGATTCTCTGATCTGCTTCAGCCTGCTGCCGAATTGCCACTGAAATTCAGTGGCAACTTTAAAAGCGACTGGAGGGGAGGGGGTTTGAGGGAGAGGCTCCAAACTTGCAGGATAGCTGCTGGGACCTCTCCCCCAAATACCCACCAAGTTTCAAGAAGATTGGAACAGGGGGTCCAATTCTACAGGCCCCCAAACAGGTTGCCCCCATTCCCACCATTGTTCTCTGTGGTAGAAAAAAGGTAACATTTTTTCCCACCATAGAGAACAATGGAGGGGATGGGACAACCTGTTTGGGGGCCGTAGAATTGGACCCCGAGGTCCAATCTTCTTGAAACTTGGTGGGTATTTCGAGGAGAGGCCCCAGCAGCTACCCTGCAAGTTTGGAGCCTCTCCCTCAAACCCCCTCTCCTCCAGCCCCTCATATACCCTATGAGTTTTTGCCATTGATTTCAATGGCCCATAGGGTATAATGGGGCTGAAACTGACCTTCCCTCTCTGACACACTTCCGGTGATGTCAGGGGACGTGGCATATGCTAATGAGTTATGCTAATGAGTTATGCTAATATGCTCCTGCAGCTCTTTTTCTACGAAAGGACCCCTGCCCCCCCTCTTGCTGGGCTCCCCACCCTCCAGACCAGAGTCGGCAGCTGACTCTGTTGTCACCCTGACCCTGATTTTCAGCATCTCTCTCTGAGGCCGTGGTCACACAGCACCCGACTTGATTTGTTTTCTTCCGGGTTGGGATGTTCATACATACGGGGGGGGGGGGGGGAACCAGGGAGGGATGATCTGAACAGCCCTCTCTCGCAATCATTGCGCGGGAGGGCTGTTCAGATTGGCTCAATCGTGGATTCCTCGTGCTAAGACCCAGGAAATACTCGTTTTTCCAGGGGTCCCTAAACGCGGGAGAAAAGTGGAAGGGTTGCGTGAGTGACCGAGCTTCGGAGCAGGAGCCGTATGAACAGGAGATTAAAAAGCGAGAGGAAACAGCACTCATTCCCGCAGTAAAGTCCCGGGTGACTGCACCCTGAAGCCGTTCCCTCCGTTGGTCTGACTCCGGCGAGTCTTGCCCTTGAGCTCTGCTTTTGTTAAAAATAGGCACGCACACACACTACCCGCCCTGGTTTACATAAGAGCTGGCGGAGATGGCTTGAAGTACACGTAGAGGGCCCCCCCCCCCCCCCGGCTTGGAACAATGCGTTTTGCCTGAAGTGTGCGAAGGATGGGGGCTGGAGCTTGAAATCCCGCGGCAGCTGCACATCCCAGGGCCGCCTCCTGATCTCGGTGGCTCTTAACAGATGCCTCGGTGGGTGGGTGGGTGTCGGCCTGTGGCCTGCAGGAGGGATCCGGAGCCAAGCAGGCCCCCTCTGTCCCTTCCGAGAGTGGAAAAAGCCCTTTGGCTTAAGGTCAGTAAAATTAGGAGCGGCTCCATCCGCAGAGGAATATGAGCCTGCCCGGCTATGCGGAACCTTTTGGGAGGCATCTGCAGAGAGCAGCACGCCCGCCATTGTGCACCCCAGCAGATGCCCTGTGTGAGCTGGATGCCTGGGACACGGGTTGAGAACAGAGTTGCCAACCTCCGGGTGGGGCCTGGAGATCTCCTGGCGCTGCGGTCGGGAGGCGCCATTCTGCGGCAATTCCGGTCCTCCCTGGAGGGGAGGTTTCAGAAGGGGGCGCGTGTGTGTGTGTGTGGGCTGCTCCTCAGGGCTTTGGCCTCTGGGGTTCTGCAAGGCCCCATGTGGTCCCCTATGTACCAGGTCATCTGGAGGTTCAGGCTGGGTTGTGTCACCAATATGTGGATGACGCTCACCGGGGCCTTGCACTTCTGGCTGATCCCAGGGAGGCGGCAGGAACAACCTGTGCTTGGAGGCAGTTTTGAAGCTTAATGCCAGCAAGACAAGGCAGAAGTGCTACCGGTGAGCGGTGTTCCCTCTAAGCTGAGTTAGTGTGAGCTAGCTCACAGTTTTTTTAGCCTCTGGCTCACACATTTTTGTCTTCGCTCAGGAAGGAGGGCTCCAGAGCAAAAAATTTCTGCAGTAACTCAATTGCTCACTTACAACTTTAAGGCCAGGAGCTCACAAAGTAGGATTTTTGCTCACAAGGCCCCGCAGCTTAGAAGGAGCATTGTGGGTGAGCAAAAAGTCTGAGCAGGGTCCAGGCATTTAAAGGGTCACTGGCTCTGAACATAAGAACATAAGAGAAGCCCATGTTGGATCAGGCCAATGGCCCGTCCAGTCCAACACTCTGACACACAGTGGCCAAAAACACCAGGTGCCCTCAGAAGATCCAGCAGTGGGGCCAGGACACTAGAAGCCCTCCCACCGTTGCCCCCCCCCAAGCACCAAGAATACCGAGCATCACTTGCCCCAGACTGAGAGTTCCTATCTATACCTTGGGGCTAATAGCCACTGATGTTTATCCAATTCCCTCTTCAAGCCGTCCCTGCTTGTAGCCGCCACCACCTCCTGTGGCAGTGAATTCCATGTGTTAATCACTCTTTGGGTGAAGAAGTACTTCCTTTTATCCATTCTAACCCGACTGCGCGGCCATTTCGTTGAGTACCCACGAGTTCTCGTCTTGTGAGAGAGGAAGAAAAGTCCTTCTTTCTCTACCTGCTCTATCCCTTGCATAATCTTGTAAATCTCGGTCATGTCACCCCTCAGTCATCGTTTCTCCAAGCTAAAGAGCCCCAAGCGCTTCAACCCTTCTTCACAGGGAAAGTGTTCCAACCCTTTTATCATTCTAGTTGCCCTTTTCCTGCACTTTTTCCAATGCTGTAATATCCTTTTTGAGGTGTAGTGACCAGAACTGTACACAGTACTCCAAATGAGGTCGCACCATCGATTTCTACAGGGGCATTAGGATACTGGCTGATTTGTTTTCAATTCCCTTCCTAATAACCCCCAGCATAGCGTTGGCCTTTTTCATTGCAGTCGCACACTGTCTTGACATTTTCATTGAGTTATCTACTATGACTCCAAGATCTCTCACTTGGTCAGTCTCCGCCAGTTTGGACCCTCTGGATCGAGTTGCATTCTGTGTTCCCCCTAAGGTGTGCGCGTGAGTGGCCACACATTTGCACAGGAAGCCCCGCTCAGCAGCAATCTGGAGCCACACGGGGGTCTTGCACTGCCCACTGGCCATCTGGAGATTACAGCTGTCATTTTCTGCTCAGGATGTGAACTGCTCTGCTCTGAAGGGGGTGGGAATTAGAGAACAAGTCCGTAAGGCAAAAAGGCCTATGCCCACGAGGGAACAACTTTCCGTTGTTGTTTAAACGAAAGCTGGGAATTCAGAGAACCCCGTTAAGCCTCTTGTTACAATGGTATATCGGTATATTGATACTTTAATGGCCTTTAAAAAACCCCAAACCAAACCACTTGTCTTCACGGTAGGGGGGCGGAGAGGGAGCGCCCTGATGATGACTGAGCCTCAAAAAGTGGGCGGGACAAAGGAAACCCACAGAAATGTGACACACGAGGGGGGAAAGGTGACTCAAAATTGGCTCCCCCCCCCCCAAAAAAAAAGATTGAGGTAAAAGTGGGCTCAAAAGAACCAGAAAAGGGAGTGGAGGCATGAAAACTAACGGCACAAAAACATGTGAAGAAATTAGGGGATAAACCGAAGTCGTATGAGGCCAGTACCAATGGAAAAGAACCCTGCAGGAAAGGCCAAAATCAACGTATGTCAGAAATCTGTCTCTCTCCAGTGTGTCTTCACTTACCTTTAGGAAAGAAGAAGAAGGGAAGAGATTGGATTTATACCCTGCCCTTCACTACCCAAAGGAGACTCAGAGCGGCTTACAAGCTCCTTTCCCTCCCTACAACAGACACCCTGGGAGGCAGGTGGGGCTGAGAGAGCTCTCTCGAGGACTGCTCTTGAGAGAACAGCTCTGAGAGAATTTGTGACTGACCCAAGGTCCCACCAGCAGCTGCAGGTGGAAGGGTGGGGAATCAAACCCCGTTCTCCCAGAGTAGAGTCCACGCTCCTAACCACGACATCAAACTGGCTCTATAGCTACCCGGTTCCTCAGAAGGTGATATATTACTTCTGCAGGTTGTTCTAGCTTTTGGTCACCACAAGCAAGCTATCTCTCCCCCCTCCTGGACCCATACTGCTGCTGGTTGGGTTTAACCAGGGCGCTTTTTTTTTGAGAAAAAGCCCAGCAGGAACTCATTAACATAATAGGCCACACCCAACAGCAGAAACTCATTGGTATATTAGGCCACACCCCTGACAGCGCAGCTCCCTTCCAGGATTGTGGGGGAACTCAAGGGGGGGGGAGGCTGTAGGCGTGGCCAACTCGGAAGCCAGCTGGAACTCTGTTCCTGTGTGTTCCGGCCCAAAAATAGCCCTGGGTGTAACCAAAGCCCCTGTGGCATTGCCCCCAGAGGTGTCCTGGCTTGGACCCAGCCAGGGGTGGCACAATCCCTGGAGAAGATGGCAGGCACCTCCTGGGCCAGTGGTGAGTGCGAGCAAGCTGACAGAGTCCCTCCAGAACACCAGTGCTGTGTCCCAAGCAGTTGATTGGGTGTCTCAGCATGAGAAGCAGCCGTGATTCCTGCTCAGGGCCAGCCCAAGATCTGGGATGCCAGAGAACAGGGAGCTAGGGTTGCCAACTTTGGGTTGGGAAATACCTGGAGCTTTAGGGGGTGGAGCCTAGGGAGGGTGGGATTGGGGAAGGAGAAGGACCTCATTGGTATGTAATGCCACAGAGTCCACCTTCCAAACCAGCCATGTTCTCAAGGGAGCTGATCTCTGTTGCCTGGAGAGCAGTTGTAATTCCAGGAGATCTCCAGGCCACACCTGGAGGCTGGCAACCGTAAGGGAGCTTTGCTCTCCCACACTGGGGTAAGGGAAGAAGATGGTGCCTGCCCTTCTAGCCAGGCCGGTCAGGGACCCTCCAGCTCTGGAGCCCTGGGCAATTGCCTCATGCTTCCTAATGGACACACCATCCCGTCTCCCGGTCGGATTTTCTCCCTAAGGGGCCAACAGCCACCAGGCTACCTTTGATCTCGGTCTGCTTCTGACAGTGTTTCTTTTGCTAGCTTTGCCCCCCATTCATCACTGGATTATTAGGCCCTTTCTTGGCTAGGAAATAACTGCGCTTTTTTTTAAAAAAAAGCCAGGCCGCAACAGCAAGTTGCCGAGAGACCTTTAAGCAGGCAACAAAGTGCTGGAGTCTCCCTTTGGCGCAGAAGGTGGGTTTTGAAGCAAAAGAAGGGAACATCTCGTCAGCCGGGTTCTATAAAGGCCACTCCGCTCCGCATTCCTGGTGGGGCAGAAGAGCCTTTCCGTGTGCAGGATGTGGACGGGGAGAAACCCTCCGAGTGCCAGAAGCGAGCCAGCTGGAATCGTTTCCATGACATCTCACACTTGCGGCTGAGGTGCTGTCAGTCCGGCGATAAAGACCAGAGGCTGGACCGCCGCCAGAACTTTTGAGAAAGGGATCGCTGTGGACATTCCAAGCTGGGAAGCCCTCCGTTACTACGGGCAAATCGACCTCCGCCGGGGACTTTAAGGTGACCCTGGACTCTTGTTCTCTTCATGGCTGCCCCTCTGGAATTACAACCCCCCCCCCCCACCCCTCCCGGTTCGTTCTCGCAGGCCCTTGCCCAGGCCAAAAGAACTTCCTTCAGACTTGATAGTCAGCTGCCTTGCAGGACTGAAGGCAGGGCATACATTTTTCAAAAGGAGTCTGTACAATGAGGGCTGCCAACTTCCAGCTTGGGCCTGGAGGTCTCCTGGAATTACCCCTGACCTCCGGAGTGTGAGATCGGCTCCCCTGCAGGGAACTCTACTTCAGGGAGCCGACTCTGTGGTATACCATAGATTCCAGATGCAATCCTTCCCCAAATCCCTCCCCCCCTCCACAGCACCACCCTCAAATCTCTGGGGATTTCCCAGGCCAGAGTTGGCACCCTGACCCCCCCCCCCCCCCCGGAGATAAAAAGGACACCAGTTCTGAGGGATGCCCAGGCTGGGCTGCTGCGCTTACCTCCAGTACCATCTCGGTCATCTGGAAACGCCTGTGCGAGGCCTTGTCGGAAGCCACCGGCTGGTGGAGAAAGATACCCAGCATCTCGTACTTCTTCAAGGCCTGCTTGTAGTTCTTCTCGCTCAGGTCGAGCACCCGGTCTTTCCCATCGTAGGTTGGGAACTCCAGGCCTTCCTCCGCACCACAGCGGGTGAGCAGATAAACGCCGGCCAACCACCAGAAAGCGCTCTGCACGACCGAGGCCATGATGGAGGCAGGCACGTGGCTTGTGGGTCTGAGGGAAGGAGGAAGGATATGCCGGCCAAAACTGCCCAAGACGCCGCTCTCTGGGTGCCAGTCCGATGCCCCCGGCCTCCTCACGAGCCCATCGAGAGGGAGAGACGGAGGGGAGCGGGAAGCCGCCGGAACAAACAGGCGATCCTTCTGGGAAGACAAAGCCAGAAAGACAGACAGGAGAAGCTGTCTGATCCGAGCCCTGGATACCTTACATAGCTGGGCCCGGCTCTTGTGTCACGAAGAACTCCATTTTTAGGAAGCAGTTGTTTCGGGATATAAATAGACGGTGCAATGAAGAAAAAGGACAGATATGACACTGTTGAGGGACTTTGCTGGCGCTCGGCATCATCCGAGTGAGAACGAAAAAGGAGCAGTGGCGGGGGCCGGAGGAATGCAGAGAGACTCTACAGTAAAAGAAGGCCTCTGTAGTCAACGCCACCGCCCGGGGGTGGGTGGGTGCCTTTCCTCCTTTGGTGTAGTGGTTAGGAGTGCGGACTCTAATCTGGGAGGACCGGGTTTGATTCCCCACTCCTCCACATGCAGCTGCTGGTGTGAACCTTGGGTCAGTCCCAAGTTCTCTCAGAGCTGTTCTCTCAAGGGCAGTCCTCGAGAGAGCTCTCTCAGCCCCACCCTACCTCACAGGGTGTCTGTTGTGGGGAGGGGGCGGGAAAGGAGATGGTAAGCCACTCTGAGGCTGTGGTCACACACGCTAAATAATCCATTGTCAGTTGCACCTGCTAACTGGCTTTTTACTGTGTGAACTGGCAAAATCCAGTCGGAACGGGCACTGAAAGTGGATTGAAAGTGGATTGTGAAGTGTTTGTGACTGCCACCTGAGCATGAAGGGTGGGGTATAAATCCAGTTTTTCCCTCTTCTTCAAATAACTGTGTCCATGGGTTCTACCGCATGCCGGGGTTCACCAACATTTGAGTGGGGCTTAAAATATACCTTGTATAATCCACATTTTCCTTCACCCTATGAAGGAGAAGTTAGGTTTCCCAGCCTCCAGGTGGGGCCTGGAGATCTCCCAGCATTACAACTGATCTGTAGAGATCAGTTCCCCTGAAGCAAATAGCTGGCTTTGGAGGGGGGGGTTCTGCGGCATCACACCCCACCGAGGTCCCTCGCCTCCCCAAGCCCCACCCCCACAACCCCCCAGGAATTTCCCCAACCTGGAGTCGGCAACCCTTAGTTGAAACCAAATTCTCAGCTAGAAGTAGGGTTGCCAACCTCCAGGTGGGGCCTGGGGATCCCCTGCTTTTACAACTGATCCCCAGCTGACAGAGATCAGCTCCCCTGGAGAAAATGGCTGCTTTGAAGGGTGGTCTCTATGGCATTGTACCATGCTGAGGCCCCTCCCCTCCCCAAACCCCGCCCTCTCCCGGCTCCACCCCCAAAGTCCCCAGGTATTTTCCAACCCGGACTTGGCAACCCTAGCTAGAAGTCATCTCATTGGCCCCCAGAGAACAGATTTTATTCCTAAAACATATCAGTTCCGTGGCATGCCATAGTTTTAAAAATGTGCTATAAATATATTGAGGGGGGCTATATACAGCAGGCAGTGGGGGTAGGTACACCGCCCTGCCCGGATCATTGGCTTGCTTCCACCCCCCACCCCCCAGGAATTATTTGAAAAACTGGCTTTTTAATCTATGATGTCAAGTGGCTAACTTAGCGGGGGGGGGGGGGGCGGAGTTGAAGAAAAGTCAAAATTTAAAATCATTAATGACCAGAAATTACAGCTGGCCAGTTCAGTCCCTGTCTGGTGCCAGTTTGGTGTGACAGTTAGGAGCGCGGCCTCTAATCTGGGAGGACCAGGTTTGATCCCCCCCCGCCACATGCAGCTGCTAGTGTGACCTTGGGTCAGTCACGAGTTCTTTCAGAGCATTTAAGTTACATTATGGTAATCTTCCACATCTCTTAGTAATATCAGATAGGAGTTGTTATATCAGTGTTTTACTGTCTGTATTGATGTATAACTCTGAAAATTGTTAACTGTGTATTCTCTCTCAAACTCAATTAAAACATTTTTTAAAAAGTTCTCGCAGAGCTGTTCTCTCAAGGGCAGTCCTCGAGAGAGCTCTCTCAGCCCCACCTACCTCACAGGGTGTCTGTTGTAGGAAGGGGAGGGGAAAGGAGTTTGTAAGCCGCTCGGAGACTCTGAGTGATGGGCGGGGTATAAATCCAATCTCTTCCTCTTCTTCTGTGGCCATGTGCCAGCCTAAACATCTCTGTGTTGCAGGGCTGGCAAAATGTGAGGCCCTTTTTAAAATCCCTCTCATCCTTTATTTCTCCAGAAGGCCAACGATTACTGGCTCCCTGGGCGTCATCCTTTGCCTTGAAGCAGGGAGCCCTGCGGTTTCTCACTGGTGGAAGGGGTCTGTT
The DNA here is from genome assembly GCA_029233225.1 of Lepidodactylus listeri. NCBI lineage: Eukaryota > Metazoa > Chordata > Lepidosauria > Squamata > Gekkonidae > Lepidodactylus > Lepidodactylus listeri. The sequence continues at coordinate 148,109,322 of JARCFY010000004.1, forward strand.
TGCCGCGAGCCAAGAAGGCCGGCAGCTGGTGTGAGCTGGGAGGGCGATGACGGCACTGGCCTGAGTCCCCCCCCCCCCGGTCAGCGGCAAAAGTCTGCCTGATTTGTGGAAGGCATTTGCACCAGGAAAAGTGAGCTGTCCTCTGTTAATCCCCCTGAAATGTGGCCCGGGGCAGCCACTGGCATTGAGTTACAATTCACCTTCTTCTCAAGGGACTTGGATATACACAAATATTGCAGAGTTGTTGGAAGAGATCCAGGTATCCTTTTGTTTGTTCATTTGCTTTTGGAGGCGGCCACAGGAGTATAGATGGCTTTCAAAGGGCCAGTGGCTCAGTGGCATGTCAAATAGCTTTGGACATTCCTCTCGTACCTGTCCTCTCCTCCTCCCTTGTGCTGTCCGACCTGGAGGTCCTGTCTTCCAGCACAACATATTTTTTTTCATTTTGGACTGTCTTGGGGAAGAGGGGTTGACTCTCTTCCCTACTTAGGGTTGCTAGGCCGGCCGCTGGAGTGCTGGTGGGCAAGGCCTGCTGTGGGTGGCCTGGTCAGCTGAAGGAAGCTTCAAGGTAATGGGAATTCTGTACAGATATGTAACTTCCTAAGCTAAGAAGCCTGTCCTATATTTTAACATCTGATAGGGCATGTATAGAGGGAGGGACAGAGGAATTGTGTTCTACTAATTTCTTTTGAATCCCTTTCTCAGTCTGACACTTTCTCAGTCTGACAGTATGCGTGTGAGCATTTTCTCTTTAATAAATAGTTCATACCTTTTGATGCTGGGAGTGGTTCTCTGTACCACATAGACCTTCATCATCATGAACATACTATTTTAAAAGGAGCGCCCGGGGGAAGGCAGTCAGTTGGCAAGTGGCTATTTCTCCAGGGCCACACAAAGTAGCAAGCTACCCCCGTGGTGACCAGGTCCTGGGCAGTGGGAGACACAGAGGCAAGGCCTCGGGACTTGGAAGGGAAGCTGACCCTCTCAGTGGGCAGTTCCTACCAGAGTTCAGGTGGTGGTGGTGGTGGGTTACCAGAGAGAGAGAAAAGCCTCTCCAGGTGCTGGGAAAATCCAGAAGGGCAGGGTAGAACAGGGCCTTGAGGCTGGAACAGGCTCATTCCGCCACACTGGCATTCCATGAAACGAAGATCAGCTAATGAGAAGAGGCACAGAAATTCAGTTTCACTGTGTGCAAAGCTGGCATTGCATGTCGGTTAGAACGAGACGTAAATTCAAGCATGGGCAGTTTTTTTAAAAAAACACAATCAGGTTGCCATCAGTTCAAAACTTCTTCAGGCTTCTTATAAGATCTCTGTAGCATTAATGACACAGCAGCACTGTGAGCTTCCAGGCCAGCAGAAAACTGTGCGGGGCTAGTCGGCTTGCCAATTTCCAGGTGGAGACTGGAGATCTCCTCGAATGACAATGTCCCAGAATGACAATGGAGAACATGGCATCTTTAGAGGGTGGACTCTATGGCATCACACCCTGGTGAGGTCTGTCCCCTCCCCAAACCCAGCCCTCCCCAGGCTCCACCTCCAAATCTCCAGGAATTTCCCAATCCAGAGTTGGCAACCCTAGGGGCTAACCAGTGTGGTACAGCAGTTAAAATGTCATGCTAGGACCTGGGAGATCTAGGTTCAAATCCCCATTCAGCTCAGCCATGCAGCTCACGCTCCCCCGCCCCTACCTCTTAGGATTGTTGTGCGGGCAAAATGGTTGAAGAGGAGAAAGCTTTTTTATCAGGAAGGGGGCCATAAAAATGCAAATGACTGCTTGTTTATCAACTGATTGGTTGACACTTTAGGGGGGAAAGGTGACTTAAGATGGAACATGATAGAAGTTTCTAAAGCGATGCATAGCTTCAAGAAAGTAGACAGAGAGAAACTTGTGTTTGTTTAGAGCTCGGAGTCCCCCCCCCCCCCCCCCCGGTGAGAATGCTAGGAAAAGCGCGCAGGACCAGGCTAAAATAAGTTCTTCTTCACATCACGTTTATTTACTAGATGCAGTCCTGTGCCACAAGACACACCCCTGGTTTAAATAGCTTTAGAAGAGAGCTGGAGGGATGCATGGATGGAGAGGCCCAACAGTGACCCTGTTCATTCTAGAGGGCTAGCCCTGTTAGTCGGTTGTAGCAAAACAGAACCAAAATCCAGCTGCACCTTAAAGACAAACAATATCTATTCCAGTACGATCTTTTGTGAGATTTCTCACTTCCTCGGATGCAATGGGAAGAAAGAAAATCACCTGCCTCATTCTTACACAGAAAATTACAGAGGGGAGGGGAGAGGGAGGAGTTGAGCAAAGGGAGGCCAAGGGCCGTCTCCACAAGACTCAGTCTTGCCCCTGTCAGAGTCCCACAGCAGTCAGTCCCAACAACAGTCCTTAACCAGGATTCAGTTTATTGAGATCAGGAAAGGCAGGACATCGGTACACACTTCGTGTCAGGAATAACTCTCCAGGCGGGCGTTGGGAAGTTATACAGAATTCAAAAGACACCCCAGGATGGAATAAAGCCAATCACGAATAAGCAAGCAAGCCCGCCTAAAGTAACGACTATAGGTTCCCAGGGGAATAGGAGCATCCAGGCCCCAAGGTCAGACACAGGCAGGCATAGAGATAAGACAAGAGAGCAAGGATCAAAAGTTAAAATACCAGGAGACATCTGTCTTCAATACGGGCTTCACCCAACCTCCATCACCCAACCCCCACTTGCCATGGCAGCATATCTGACAGCCCCCCCCCCCCATTCAATCTCTGTGTAAAAGCCCTTAGGAGAAATCATTCACGAGTTTGGAGTGGACTATCAATCTTCTGATGGCCTTCTGTGCTATATTTCTTTACCCAGATCACCTGACGACAGGGGTGGTGCCAGGGTTTGGGGGTTTCCTGTGCAGACTGTGTCCAGGGCCTCCCCATCTGCCCACTGCCAGGGCTCCCTCATGCCCTCCTTTCCACGCACCCCCACACCTGGCAGTGCAACCTTCTTCTCTTAGCAAGCCCTCCATGCTCAGTTGCTTGTACCACCTGCCATAATGCCACCAGGAGTGCCACCATTGTCCCCCACCCTCATGCCCACAGGTGGCACAAGAGGCATGGGGGGGGGGTCAGTGGCAGTGGGCCCCACTAGAACTCCTGGCAGGTGCCTCACCTCCCGGCTATGCTGATGCCAGGCCAGGCCTGCCTGATAATGCCACGGAGATCCTGAACCAGTGCCTTACTGCTGTGGTCCAATGGCTGTGAGAGCCCACAGAGCCAGTCAATAACAAGTGTCCTTAAACAGGAAAGCTTTATTGCAAAAGGTCTGTAATAGTCATCTGCACTTCTTGTGTTAGTAATGGCAGGCACCTGTATTATCCAGGATAATTATACAGAAATCAAAAGAGGCCCAATGCTATAACAGCACCAATCAGAAAAAGGAGGAAAGGGCTCTTAAAATACTGGCTTTTGGTTCCCAGAGTATAGGCGGGAAGGTAGGGAGCCAGACAGCAAAAGATACAACAGGCAGTACCAAGATTCCCCCCAAGGTTGAAGTAGCAGGCAAAGCGAGAAGCAGGCCACGAGAACAGAGAACAAGACATTCCACAGTACTGACGTTCCAGGAAAGGCAATCCCACCTCCCAGGCGGGGGAATGGCAGCATTAACTGACATCGGCTAAGGATGAACAAGTTGAAAGGGACAGTCCTGGACTTCCGGGGTTAACATTCCATTGACATGAAGGCTGAACTCAATAGCATCGTGGTCACAGTCCTTTATCAGCAGCCTCCAACCTAAAACATTTTTAAAACTGACGACAATCAGGGGTCCGTTGGGGCCGGAGTGAGGCGGAGCAAAGCTCCGCCAGCTCAGGACTGGCCAGTAGGGCAGCCACAGGCTGAATCAGATTCTCTAATCTGATTCAGCTCGCCGCCGAATTGCCACCAAAATTCGGTGGCAACTTTAAAAGCCACTGGAGGGGAGAGGGTTTGAGGGAGAGACTCCAAACTTGCAGGGTAGCTGCTGGGGCCTCTCCTCGAAATGCCCACCAAGTTTCAAGAAGATTGGACCAGGGGGTCCAATTCTACAGGCCCCCAAACAGGTTGCCCCCATTCCCTCCATTGTTCTCCATGGTAGGAAAAAAGTTAACATTTTCCCCCTCCATAGAGAACAATGGAGGGGATGGGACAATCTGTTTGGGGGCCCATAGAATTGGACCCCGTGGTCCAATCTTCTTGAAATATAGTGGGTATTTCGAGGAGAGGCCCCAGCAGCTACCCTGCAAGTTTGGAGCCTCTCCCTCAAACCCCCTTTCCTCCAGCCCCTCATATACTCTATGAGTTTTTGCCATTGATTTCAATGGCCCATAGGATATAATGGGGCTGAAACTGACATTCCCTTTCTGACACACTTCTGGTGATGTCAGGGGGTGTGGCATATGCTAATGAGTTATGCTAATGAGTTATGCTAATGAGCTCCTGCACCTCTTTTTCTACGAAAGGACCCCTGACGACAACAGACGACCTAGTAGCTGTAACAGGCCACAAGCCCAGGGAGCGAACTCTGCAACAAACTCAGAGAACAGCATAAAAGAAGCCATGTTGGATCAGGCCAGTGACCATCCGGTCCAGTGCTCTGGGTCACACAGTGGCCAAAACCCAGGGGCCATCAGCAGGTCCACCAGCTGGGCTGGAGCTCCAGAAGCCCTGCCATTGTGGCTCCCCAAGCACCAAGAAGACAGAGCATCACTGCCCCAGACAGAGTGTTCCCTCTAGACCTTGTGGCTAAGAGCCACTGATAGACCTCTGCTCCAGATGTTCATCCAATCCCCTATTGAAGCTGTCTATGCTTGTAGCCGCCGCCACTTCCTGCGGCAGTGAATTCCACGTCTTAATTACTCTTTGGGTGAAGAAGTACCTCCTTTGATCTAAGCCTACTGCTCATTCATTTCATCGCGTGCCCAATAAATTAACTTAATTGAGATGCCAACCCTGTGTCCATAGACGGGAGATAAATTAAGTTAATAATAAATAAGCCTGTCCTCAGAATGGAAATGTGCAGCAACCAGCAGGATGATGTTTCAGTCTCCTGGAACCCTCGGGTGCTGATCTGAAAGGCACTGTTCTCGCGGCGAAGAATTCAGGGTGAAACTGCTAAACTAGAATCCATCAGCTAGTCTCCTGAAGGCTTCACAGTGACTTGGGATTGCTCTCCCGGTCCCATTTAGCAAAACTATCAAAATGACCGATTGCTGCTATTGGGAATGGCCTCCATACTTCAGGGTCATGTAATTAGGGGGTTATTTGAATTTCCTGTCCTCCCGTCTCATCCCGTATTTCCTGCATCACATGGCTCTTTGACTCCGCTGTTCCCAAATTTTTCTTCCTTAATGATCATCACCTAGAGTTATTATGTAAACTGCAGGGAGCTCTAATTTTACTGACTGTTTAGATATATTTTAAAGTGCACACTGAGGTTTGCTGCCTGAATAACTATGCCTTTTTAGGATTGATTCATCTACTAAAAATTTTTAACTGTACATAATCGCTCTGTAATACCTAGCTGGCTCAATGTTTGTTTTTTACACTGATTGTGTGCCTGGCTGTTTGGTTTTTGTAATTCCTAATCATTACTAAAAAAGTGATGGCCTTTGGCTAATAATCAATCAATCAATCAATCAATCAATCAACCTTTATTGGTATAACATACAGAACATATAGTTCAATTTGCAACGAAGACTGAATGCCTTCTTGAAGCTTCATACAGAAATTTAGCAACAGTCTCAATTATTACATGATCCTGGGTTGTCAGCAAGAAGTAAATCTTACATTTATCCAGTTTCCCTGAATACATTCTCAACCATGGCTCAGTGAATGTAAGGCGCAAGTCTGAGTAGAAAATACATGAAAGAAACACATGTTCAAGAGTTTCTATCTCCCGCTTAGTGCAGGAGCACAGTCTGCTGTCGAATGGGGTTTTTTGGGGGAATCTCCCATATAATCCTGCGGATGGCAACACATTAAACCTGGCTAACGTATCTGCTCTGTGTTGCTCCGGGATTGTTAAACAAGTTAGAGACTCAGCCCTGTGCCCAAAAGGTAAAAGCCCCAAATTGAGGGTTGAGCATCTACTTTTCGCCCGGCTCTCAAGAACCTGCCTCTCAATGTCAACCAGTCTTTGCCTGATCAGCCTAAGAGCTGACTATTCTGTGCACAGAGTTAGATCTCCAATGTTGAGCCCAATTGAACTGATTTTTTCCCCTCTCTGTGACAAAGCCATGAAGAAGACTGGGACTTCATTAACATATGAGCAATAAGACCACTGTCGTCTCTTTTAAAAAGCAGGTGTAACCAAAATTTAATGGCAATAATCCACACTCTAGTTTCAAGGAGTCTTTGGTTTGTTTCAATACACATGGCCGTATATGGCACGCACGAGGGCAGGCCCAAAATCTTACGAAGAAAGTTAGACTGGAATCTTTCCACGTCCTTATTAAGGGCCGTTATTCAAATGGGAGCTCCACAGAACATTCCTGCACTAAGTTGATGATTAAATACTTTAATTGCAGCGATAATGTATTGATTGCCTTCTTTGGCTAATAATAAACATTTACACAGGGGTCCGTGGAGCAGGAGCGCACAGGAGCACAGCTCTGGGAGTGAGGAGCCCAGGGGGCGGGCACATGACCAAGCCCCGCCCCCTCCTCGGCTTCCCCAGGCAGTGCAGAGGCGCAGCGCCCCGGGGAAAGCCCTGCTAGGGTCTTTATTGATTTTAATGTTTTGTTTTAATATTGATAATTTTATCATTGTTCCTTTTATGACTGTGTGCTGCTTTTCCAGAGACTTGCTCAAGGTGGCATATAAATTTTCTGAGTATACCATTTTTTATCTGGGCACATGGCACATAAGTACTGGAGAAATTTCACCAACCCTTCAGCAGCTTCCACCCCATCAGTTTGGTGTAGTGGTCAGGAGTTGGACTCTAATCTGGGAGAACCGGGTTTGATTCCCCACTCCTCCACATGCAGCTGCTGGTGTGACCTTGGGCCAGTCACAAGTTCTCTCAAAGCTGTTCTCTCATGAGCAGTTCTCAAAAGACCTCTCTCAGCCCCACCTACCTCACAGGGTGTCTTGTTGTGGGGAGGGGAAGGGGAAGGGATGGATGGTGCACATGTCCTGGGTATCTCAAGTCTGCTTGAAACCTAGTGGTTTCAAGGGAGCAGGAAGAGAATGAGGGTGTGTTCTTTACGCTTATTTTTCTTGCACAAAGTATTGGATGGGGAAGGGAATGGAGGAAGAGCAGGTCAGTTTCACTCACCTGTGGAGCCTGAGGGGTGGGTGTTGCCTTCTGACACACTTCCGGTATGTTAGGAAGTGTGGCATATGCAAATGAGTTATGCTAATGAGTTATGCTAATGAGCTCCTGCACCTCTTTTTCTATGAAATGACCCCTGATTGCAGCGATAACGTACTGATTGCCTTCTTTGGCTAATAATAAACATTTACATATATTACAGTTCTGGGTTCAGAAATACCTGGAGATTTGGGGAGTGGTGGCTGGGAGAGTTCGTTTTGGGGAGGGACCTCAGTAGGGTATAACCCCACGCAGTCCACCTTCCAAAGCAGCCATTTCCTCCAGGAGAAGTGGGATAATTGTTTCAAATTAATAACAGACCGATCAAAGTTTGAATCCAGTGGCACCGTTAAGACCAACAAAATTTACTTCTGGGTACGAGCTTTCGTGTGCACACGCACTTCTTCAGATGCACACGAAAGCTTACACTGTGAATAAAACCGTTGGTCTTAAAGGTGCCACTGGACCAGTGTTCCCTCTAAGCTGAGTTAGTGTGAGCTAGCTCACAGTTTTTTAGCCTCCGGCTCACCCCTTTTTTGGTCTCTGCTCAGGAAGGATGGGGCTCCAGAGCAAACTAATTTATGCAGCAGCCCAATTGCTCACTCACAACTTTAACGCCAGCAGCTCCCAAAGCAGAATTTCTGCTCACAAGATTCCACAGCTTAGAGGGAGCATTGCACTGGACTCAGACTTTGTTCGGTTGCTTCAGACCAACACGGCCACCCACCTGAATCTAATAAATGTGATTTATGTAAACTGGAGATCAGCTGTAACCTCAGGAGATTCCCCAGCCCCCACCTGGAGGTTGGCTACCCTAATGATAACCTCATATATGTCTAGAATGGACCCACTGCTTTGCCTCTGGAAAAGTGGTTTCTAGTCCTTGAAAGCTTTGGTTGGAATAAAATGTTTTTAAGTCCCTAAAATGCCACTGGGCTCCTGTTTGTTTTAGTTGCAGCTGACTAACACAGCTATCCCTCTGGAATGAAGAAGTGTAAATTCCTTCCTTTCACCAAGGGCCTCTCTCATGGCAACGGAGTGGGTATATTTGTTTTCACACCCATTTCCTGCTTCACCAGCTCGGTTCGGGGTGATTCATGGGGGGGAGGAATGCCAAGAAGTTGTAATTGCATCTGTCTGACACTAGATGGAGATGTTGCACAAAGCATCTGCCAGCTATTGCTGGGGAGGGCCTCTTCTATCCAGCAGATTTGCATGATGGGAAAGAAGATGTGGCTCCTGTGAAGGGCTGCCAACTACAGGTCAGGAAATTCCTGGAGATTTGGGGGTGAAGCCTGGGGAGGCCAAGGTTTGGGAAGGGGAAGGAACTCAGTAGGGTATGATGCCATAGACCCCCCAAAGCCTTCTCCTGGGAAACTGATCGCCGTAGTCTGGAGATCAGTTGTAATTCCAGGAGATCTCCAGGCACCAGCTGGAGGTTGGCAATGCCTCATGTGTTGCTGTGGTGCCAGGATCGAAGCATCTTTCTGAACCTTTCTGTTGTTTGTTTATTTATTTATTTTCATGGGATTTCTATCCTGCCCTCCCTCCCAAGCTGGCTCAGAACGGGTAAAAGGTAAAAGGTAAAGGTTTCCCTTGCTTGAAAGCCAGTCAAATCCGACTTTAGGGGGCAGTTCTCATCTCCATTTCCAAGCCAAAGAGCCAGCGCTGTCCGAAGACTTTTTCTGTGGTCATGTGGCCGGCATGACTGAACGCCAAGGTGCACGGAACACTGTTACCTTCCCACTGAAGTGGTACCTATTTATCTACTTGCAATTTCTTGCTTGCGAACTGCTAAGTTGGCGGGAGCTGGGGCCAGAGATGGGAGCTCACTCTGTCATGCGGCACTTGGGTCTTGAACTGTTGAACAACCGACCTTCCGGTCTGCAGCGCAGCATCTTAACCTCTGAGCCACCGCGGGTTACAATGTACCAATAGAACAATAACACAGTTACACATAAATTCATCCGTTTATTCCCAGGAGAAGAAGCGGGAAGAAAAAGCGGATTGCACCTGTAGGAAAATTCCCAATTAGCAACATAGTCTGTGAGAAGACTTGGCCAAGGCCACAGATAAGAAAGAGACAGAGGCGGAGGCGTAAGCAAGGGAAAGGAACACATTCCACAGGAGGGGGGGGAGATAGTACATAATCACATAGCTCAGGGGTGGGCAAATTGCGGCCTGCGGGCCACATGCGGCCCGCCACAGTTTTTTTGCAGCCCGCCAAGTAGATTTCAGGACTTCAAGAGAATTGAGCCTAAATTCAATTTGCTCTCTTATCCCATCACTGTTGATATTGATGCAGCACCTGAGGAGCTGCGGCTTGAATTTATAGACATGCAGTCAGATCACACTGTGAAAGAAATGTTTAATGCTGTGACATTAGTTGACTTTTACAAATCTTTGTCTGCTGAAAAAATTTCCATGTATGAAGAAATTTGCTGGGAAAATGTTCTTTATATTTGGGTCTACATATATTTGTGAGCAAAGTTTTTCTTGCATGAAGATCAACAAGAGTAAATATAGATGCTCTTTGACTGACATTAACTTGCAGGCTATGATGAGAATCTCAACAAGCAATCTCACTCCTGATTTCAAAAAAATTGTAGAAAAGTGTGATAGGGTACATTTGTCTCATTAAACTGATTCTAAAATTAAATGTGCTTGCAGCTATAGATCATATGAAATTAGCACAATAAATAAATTGAATAAAACTACCACAATTTTATTTAATTTATATTTATTGATTTTTATGATACAATTTATACCTTTTCTGAAATGCAAAGTTAACTAATGAATGCAATCATTTTAAAAGGTGCGGCCCTCCGCTAACCTCCACTCCCACAAAGTGGCCCCCGAGTCAAAACAATTGCCCACCCCTGACATAGCTGCATCCCATCTCCCGAGCGGGAAATGTCAGATCCTGACATCCTGCTCTCCCCAAAATCCCCTCAACCCCCAGGTTTTACAGGGTACATTTTATGGAAGGCATGAATTTTTGCAGGAGCGTTTACATGCTCATTATGCTCAAAATCACGCCATCTAATCAGGTAGAACAAATGACCCCTTTTTAACTTAGAGTTGAGAATTTGGTCCACATCGTAGTCAGGTTCACCCCCCTTCATCAGAGGAGGAGGAGGAGGTTGGAGTCTCCACCCTGTCAGCCCAGGATCTTTTTTCAGGAGGCTGAAATGGAAAACCAGATGAACATTTTTCAGAGATTTAGGCAATTCAAGTTCAAACGTTACATCATTGATTTTTTTCAACACTTTAGGGCCTTAAAGGTTAATCACCTTTAACCTGATCCAGTGCTCAACCGGTAAGCAACGCAGCTGACAAAGCACTTGCTGAATGTGTGCCTGCCTGGGCGTCCCAGACAGCAGGCGTGCTGCCACATTTTGCACCAGCTGAAGTTTTCAGATCAAGTTCAAGGGCAGCCCCGTGTAGAGGGAGTTACAGTAGTCCAGCCTGGAAGTGACCATTGCATGGATTGCCATGGCGAAGTTGTAGGAGGAGAGATAGGGAACTAGTTGCCTGACCAGCCGGCGATGGTAGAAAGCTGATCTGGGCTGTACTATAAAGGAATGGCTAAGACAGAGATGCCAGCCTCCAGGTGGGACCTGGAGATCCCCCAGAATTACAGCTCATCTCCCTATGACAGAGATCTGTTTCCCCGGAGAAAATGGATGCTTTGGACGGTGGACTCTAGGGCATTGTGCCCCACTGAGGCCTCTGTCCTCCCCAGCCTCCACCCCCAAATCTCCAGGAATTTCCCAGCCTGGATCTGGCAACCAATGCTCCCTTAATCTGTGGAGTCTTGTGAGCAAAAATCCTACTTTGTGAGTTACTGGCATTAAAGTTGGGAGCGAGCGATTTGGTTGCTGCAGAAATGAGTTTGCTCTGGAGCCATCCTTCCTGAGCTGAGCCAAAGATCTGTGAGCTGGAGGCTACAAAATTGTGAGCTAGCTCGCACTGACTCAGCTGAGAGGGAACACTGCTGGCAACCCTAGTCCCCCATTCCCCACTGGCAGCCGGGGGGAACCTGGCAACCCTATTTGGTGAAGGTATTGAGGCAATATTGCTTCAGCTTTGGTGCTTGATGTGAAATCATGTCGATGGCACTGAATCCTTTGGATATGTGAAGATATTGTTCCTGTACTCTCTTCTGAGGAAGCGTTCTGTGAAACGATTGCTTTTCAAGTCAACAGCATCGTTAAGATAAGAAAGAATAACAAGGAACACCCACATCCGTTATCTGCAAGAAGGACACACACACCAGCACTTTCTTTTCAGAAGTCATCTTTATTCATGCCGTTCCGTGTTATGGATCATTTTGAATTGGACTTGGACGTTCCTACGCAATATTCATTTTGAATGTTGGAATTGTGACCTTATTGTTCTTTATTGGACTTTGCACGATTGGAACGTTCTAATATAATTTGTGAATTGTTTTCATTATTGTCCACGGTGTTTCTGTTTTGGTCTTTTTCTGCGGTTCGCTGGTTATATACCACCTGGAGGTTGGCAACCATATATGTAGTCCATGTGATTCCTGTATTGTCCAACATGTCATATTAATCTGTTTCCAGTTTTCATACCCTTCCGATGTCATGCACAGCCCTTCATGGCCTTGGTCCATCCTGTCTCCTCCTCCGCTCTGCCATGATAACTTGGTTCATTGGAGCAGGGCCTTCTGCAGGGGCCACTCCGCCAACGGGCAAAATTATCAGCTGCTTGTACCAGTGCCTTCTCTGTTGTGGCCCCCCACCTTGTGGAATGGCTCTCCTGGCCCTCTGCAAACTACTCAACACTGAATCATTCAGGGTTTTTCCCTGCAGGTAATTGGGCTGTACTGTAACACAATGGTTCAGAAAGATGTTCTTCTAAAGGGATAGGGACCATGAGCTACGCTGCTGTGTGTCGTGTGTGCTGTCTGTTGCTGTAAGTCAGAGCCAGCCAATTAATTTCTTCATTGTTTAGTGTGTCGTGTCAATGCTTACGCATTGTTTCAGCTCTGCTTTCAGATTTTCCGCTTGGTTTACGATTCCTGGGGTCCTAGCCTTATTACATTGCTTATTGGATGTCCCATCCTGTTGATTGTATTTGATCCATATTTAGGGTTGCCAGACTGCCCCCCCCCCCAGTGAAGGTGGGGGTCCTCCGCTACCATGCTCCACTTCCATGCTGCCGATCAGCTGGCTGGTGGTGGTGAACATACCCCCCCCCCAAAAAAAGAGGGAGAACCCTCCAACGTGCAGTGACGTTCCTACGTCGCTGCGAGGAAATCAGCGTAACTCCTTATCATGAAAGGGGTTGGCCCACATGACTCGGAAGTGACATCATCACATCTGGGACATCAGGCCGATGCTCTGGTATTTGGGCAAAAGCTCTATGGTAGAAGCCAAATCTACCATAGAGTTTTGGCCCAAATACCAGAGCATCGCCCTGATGTCCCAGATGTGATGATGTCACTTCTGGGTGACGTGGGCAGTGACGTAGTCATGTCACTGTACATCAGATGGGCCTCCCTGTTGCTCCCAGAGAGCCAGTTTAGTATAGTGCTGAGGAGCGCGGACTCTAATCTGGGAGAACCAGGTTTGGTTCCCCACTCCTCCACATGCAGCTGCTGGTGTGACCTTGGATCAGTCACAAGTTCTCTCAGAGCTGTTCTCTCAAGAGCAGTCCTAGAGAGAGCTCGCTGAGTTCCACCTACCTCACAGGGTGTTTGTTGTGGGGAGAGGAAGGGAAAGGAGATTGTAAGCTGCTCTGAGACGCCTTCCGGTAGTGAAGGGTGAGGTATAAATCCAATCTCCATCTCCTCCTCTCCTCCTCCTCCTCGTAAGTTCCCCCATCCCCCTTGCATAACCCCCCTTGAGTCTCAGTGGGAAAGGAGGACTACAAACCACGTCAGTGGTACTTGTTTTGTTACAAGATTTTTAATGATGGTTTTCTCTCTAAAGCAACAAAAATCTGGCTTGACCTGATTGTAACAGAATTTGTAACACTTAAATAATATGATCTAGTAAAATGAATTATAGTTTTTATCAGCGACTTCTGTTTTAACATTTTAGATGTTTTAGATTCGATTATTTTCTTTGTAAATTTTGATTGCATATTTTATGCCCAAGGGCTGATGCTGTGTGCCCATGTTTGATGGTTGACTTGTTTTGGCTGAGCTTAAGACCTTGGGTCCTAGGAGCTAATAAACGTAAAAGTAAAAATATAACCACTGAATCTCTGGATTACTGTTTTCTCTCCGGCTTTCGCCATGTGCAACATACACCGGATGATCGTAAGTTTAGGATTCTGATATTCAGCTATGTTAACGATGTATACAAATGGAAATATAAAGAAAACTTGAGCAGAACAGGTGTTCCAGTTGCCTGTTCTTGTTTGCGTCTTCATGATTCAGGCTCTGATACGCAGTCCAAGCGCTTGCTAGAACAATCAAACTGACACCTTCTGAAATTAACAAGGCTGTACAAACACTAGAATGCTTAAATCCTTGGAAACTGAAGGCTGGAGTATTAGCGTTGTCGACCTCCAGGTGGGGCCTGGAGACCTCCTGGAACCTCAGCTGATCTTCAGAGGACAGAAGTAAGTCCCCATGGAGAAATAGCAGCTTTGGAGGGCACGGACTATGGCTCTATACCATGCTGAGGTCCTTCCCCAAGAGCCACCCCTAAAATCTCCAGGAAATCCCCAACCTTAAGGTGGCAACCCTACAGAGTACACAGAGAATTGGACATCACGAATCAGAATACAGCCCCATTCGCCCTGACCTGGATAGCCCAGGCAAGCCCGATCTTATCAGATCTCGGAAGCTAAGCAGGGCCGACCATGGCAAGTACTTGGATAGGAGACCTCCAAAAAATACCAGGGCTGAGAGGCAGAGGCAGGCTGTATCAAGCCCCTTCTCTGAAACACCCAAGTCCCACTAGTCACCAGAAGTCAGCCATTACTTCTAGGCTTACACAAACACACACACAAATACTGAAAAAGAAGAAGAAGAATATAGCGTGATTCCACCCCACCTCGAAAGAGTTTTTGTTGCTCAGTCGCACAGTTGAGTTCGACTCTTCGCGACCCCATGGACCACATCATGCCAGGACTTCCTGTCTCCCTCCTGGATCACCGCCTTGACGTGGCAAGGGGGCTTGCATGGTTCGATGAAGCTGTGGGCTATGCCATGGAGGGCCACCCAGGACGGACAGGCCACAGCAGAGAACTCAGACAAAGTGTGATCCACTGGAGAAGGAAATGGCAACCCACTCCAGTATCTTTGCCAAGAAAACCGCATGGACAGTAACTCAAAAGGGTAAATCACTGGAATTAAATTTCCTCCGCCTTTCGGATTCAAAGCAACTTGACCAGAGGCGGCCATTTTTCTCATCATGCCCCAGTGCCTGTGGCTGGGAAGTGGAAAATGAACTGCACCCACCGGAGGAAATAGGGGAGGGGAAGGCATGCGTGCCAGCACGGTGCCGTCAGGTTGACATCACGTCCGGTAAAAACGGAAAGTGTCTGAGGGGACGCTCTAGCATTTTGTAAGAACTCTATGGTAAAACCATACAAAGTGACAGGCGCGGACTGGTGTGTGATGCGGGCGTGCCTGGCACTGCCCCATGGTTTCTGTCTGGCAACCCAAAAGTCAACTTCCGTTTTCCTAGGACAGAGAGCAACAGGGAAGGGGGGGGGGGGGCAGGGGGGGGAGGGGCACTCAGGTGTCGAGTGCCTCAGAGAGCCCAGCTGCCCAAGCGGGACTCCGCCTCGATCCTGATTGGCACTGAGGGGAGGGATCCCTGCTGTCTGGCATCTCGGTGCCCAGCATCTCCCGCAACCCCCCTTCCTGGTTCACTGGCTCAGGGGAGGGGGGGGGCTCATGTTTTGTGATCAGGGGTCTTTGCCTGTGCGGGAGCAGCGGCAGCATGTGAGGAGTTTGATTACCTATAATCAGGGGTCCTTTCGTAGAAAAAGAGGGGCCGGAGCTCATTAGCATAACTCATTAGCATAACTCATTTGCATATGCCACACCCCCTAACACACCAGAAGTGTGTCAGAAGGCGACACCCACCCCTCAGGCTCCACTCCACAGGTGAGTGAAACTGACCTGCTCTTCCTCCCTTCCCTTCCCCATCCAATACTTTGTGCAATAAAAATAAGCGTCAAGAACACACCCGCATTCTCTTCCGGCTCCCTTGAAACCACCAGGTTTCAAGTAGACTTGAGATACCCAGGACATGCGCACCACCCATCCCATCCCCTTCCCCTCCCCACAACAAGACACCCTGTGAGGTAGGTGGGGCTGAGAGAGGTCTTTTGAGAACTGCTCATGAGAGAACAGCTCTGAGAGAACGTGTGACTGGCCCAAGGTCACGCCAGCAGCTGCCTGTGGAGGAGGGGGGAATCAAACCCGGTTCTCCCAGATTAGAGTCCAACTCCTGACCACTACACCAAACTGATGAGGTGGAAACTGCTGAAGGGTTGGTGAAATTTCTCCAGTACTTATGTGCCATATGCCCAGATAAAAAATGGTATACTTAGAAAAATTATATGCCACCTTGAGCAAGTCTCTGGAAAAGCAGCACACAGTCATAAAAGGAACAATGATAAAATTATCCATATTAAAACAAAACATTAAAATCAATAAAGACCCTAGCAGGGCTTTCCCCGGAGCGCTGCGCCTCTGCACTGCTCGGGGAAGCTGAGGAGGGGGTGGGGCTTGGTCCTGTGCCCGCCCCCTGGGCTCCTCACTCCCGGAGCTGCGCTCCTGTGCACTCCCGCTCCAACGGACCCCTGTCTATAATATAAATCCTAACGGGTCGCCATAAGTCAGATGTGACTTGACTTAACAGCAATATATCTCTAGCTATATATATCTGTCTCTCTATTTATCTATTTATCTGTCTATCATCTATCTATCTATCATCAGTAAATACTGACATAGCATGTCTTTAGGCAGTTCAAAGTTTTGCATCCAGTGGCACCTTTAAGACCAACAAAGTTTAATTCTGGGTATAAGCCTTCATGTGCAAACACACTTCTTCAGATCTGGGCATAAGCTTTCTTCAGATGTGAAGACATGTGCATGCACATGAAAGCTGATACCCGGAATTAAACTTTGTTGGTCTTAAAGGTGCCACTGGATGCAAAACTTTGTTTTGCTGCTTCAGGCCATCACGGCTGCCCACTTGAATGTATCAGAAGAAGTGTGCGTGCACATGAAAGCTGATACCCAGAATTAAACTTTGTTGATCTTAAAGGTGCCCCTGGACTCCGACTTTGTTCTATTGCAGACCAACACAGCTACCCATCGGGATGTCTGATTGAACGTCTCTGTGTCAAATAACACCAGATGAAATGAGAAGCCCGTCCCCAACATGGTAAGTGTCCCATCTGACCGCAGCCTGAATCTATCTTTAGTCAGTTCAGTTCAGTTCAGTTCAGTTCATGTGTTTATTCCATTTGAACTCTAGGGAAAACTGTACTATGTCTTTTCTACTGTGAGGTCTAGAGTTGGTTTTTGCAAAGGGGAGTGTTGCAGTAAACTTTATGGAAAGGAGATCTCCCAGAAGGTCTCCAGCTGAACTCCTGATTGCTGGAGGAATCATAGGGTCGGATGGGACCTCCAGGGCCATCTAGAAGAAGAAGAAGAAGAAGAGATTGGATTTATACATCACCCTCCACTCCCCAAGGGAGTCTCAGAGCGGCTTACAAACTCCTTTTCCCTTCCCCTCCCCACAGCAGACACCCTGTGAGGTAGGTGAGGCTGAGAGAGCTCTTTCCCAAGCTGTCCTTGAGGGAACAGCTGGTACAGAGCTATGGCTTGCCCAAGGTCATCCAGCCAGGTGCAAGTGGAGGAGTGGGGAATCAAACCCGGTTCTCCCAGATTAGAGTCCACGCACTTAACCACTACATCAAACTGGCTCTAGTCCAACCCCTTGCACAAGGCAGGAAATTCACAACTACCTCCCCCTCCACACTCGCAGTGACCACTGTTCCATGCCCAGAAGATGACCCAAAGCCTCCAGGATCCCCGGCCAAACTGGCCTGGAGAAAAATTGCTTCCTGACCCCAAACTGGCGATCGGCATTTCCCTGGGCGTGTAAGAAAAGGCCACAAGAACTAAGCACTGAGGCAACTCTTCCTGCCCTCCCTCTCATGATCTGCCTGAGTTCACGGAATCCGCATTGCTGTCAGATGGCCATCTAGCCTCTGCTTAAAAACCTCCAAAGAAGGAGAGCCCACCACCTCCCGAGGAAGCCTGTTCCACCGATGAACCACTCTTAACTGTCAGGAAGTTCTTCCTAATGTTTAGCTGGAAACTCTTCTGATTTAATTTCAACCCGCTGGTTCTAGTCCGACCTTCTGGGCAACAGAAAACAACTACGTACCATCCTCTGTAGGACAGCCCTTCAAGTACTTGAAGATGGTCATCATATCACCTCTCAGTCGTCTCCTCTTCCAGGCTAAACATACCCTGCTCCTTCAGCCTTTCCTCATAGGACTTGGTCTCCAGACTTCTCACCATCTTCGTTGTCCTCCTCTGGACACGTTCCAGCTTGTCTATATCCTTCTTAAATTGTGGTGCCCAAAACTGAACACAATACTCTAGGTGAGGTCTAACCAGAGCACAGTAAAGCGATGCCATGTCTTTTGGACACCGTACTTCTGTTGATACAGCCCAATTAGAGGATGCCTCAGATGCAGCTTATGGCAGAAGTGAACTCTGGGTAAGGGGCTGAGGTTTGCCAGCTCTCTTGAGGGAAAACCTGGAGATGTGGGGGGGGGGGGGGAGGTAGAGACTGGGGAGGGCAGTATTTGGGGGATGGAGGGACCTCAGTGAGTAGAGTTGTCAATCTCCAGGTTGTGGCTGGAGATTAGGGTTGCCAGGTCTGGGTTGGGAAATAGCTGGAGACTTTGGGGGTGGATCCAGGAGAGGGCAGGGCTTGGAGAGGGGAGGGGCCTCAGCATGGTACAGTGCCATATAGAGCCCGCCCTTCAAAGCAGCCATTTTCTCCAGGGGAGCTGATCTCTGTCAGTTGGAGATCAGTGGGAAAAGCGGGAGGTCTCCTGGCCCCACCTGGAGGTTGGCAAACCTACTGGAGATCTCCTGAGATTACAACTGATCTCTGAACAGAAGAGTTCCTTGGAGAAAATGGCTGTTTTGGAGGGTGGACTCTGTGGCATCGTACCCCGAAGAGGTCCCTCCTCTCCCCAAACCCCGCCCTCCCCAAGCTCCACCCCCTATTCTCCAGGTTTTGCAGAAGCTGGCAACCCTGTGAGTTATGCCATAGAATCCATCCTTTAAAGCAGCCATTTTGTCTATGGGAACTAGGGATGCCAGGTCCCTTACCTCTGCTGGCGGGGAGCGTTGGGGGAGTGTTCCAGGAGGTGGGGGGACATTGGGGGACACCTCCCAGACTGCAGATCTGAGAGCAATTTTCACCTCAACCCAGCCCAGGGCAGACTTTTTCATTTATGCCCTGGACCAGTGTTCCCTCTAAGCGGAGATAGTGTGAGCTAGCTCACAGTATTTTTGGCCTCTGGCTCACACATTTTTGTCTTAGCTCAGGAAGGGATGGCTCCAGGGCAAACTAATTTATGCAGTAGCCAAATCGCTTGCTCACAACTTTAATGCCAGGAGCTCACAAAGTAGAATTTTTGCTCACAGGACTCCACGGCTTAGAGGGAGCATTGCCCCAGACTACTCACAGGTAAAGTAGGTGTGGATGTTTCCCTACAAAAATGTAACATTTGTTTAAAGAAAAGTAAAGCCCCAGGTTTTGATTTTTGTATTGTTATAGTTTTTGCATAGTTACCATTTTCCGAAACCTCAAAGAGGTTCACATCAAACTTATTTCTAATATAGGCTAATAACTCACGGAGAACCAGTTTGGCATAATGGTTAAGAATGTGGACTCTAATCTGGGAGAACCAGGTTTGATTTCCCCACTCCTCCACATGCAGCTGCTCGGTGACCTTGGATCAGCCACAAGTTCTCTCAGAGCTGTTCTCTCCAGAGCAGTCCTCAAAAGAGCTCTCTCAGCCCCACCTACCTCACAGGGTGTCTGTTGTGGGGAGAGGAAGGGAAGGAGATTGTAAACTGCTCTGAAACTTCAAGTGAAGGGTGGGGTATAAATCCAATTCCTCTTCTTCTTCATCATCGTCTTCGTTGTCTTTTTCGTTGTTTTCATCATTGTCTTCTTCTTCAAATCGGATACCCATAAAAACAACTGAGGGTCAAAGGCAAACAAGCAAACAAAAACATACTCAGCTCAAAGACCTCCTAAGAATGACTTGCACTTCTTTCTGAACATGGACAGAGGTGGTATTAGAGGCGGTATAATCCTCACCTCAAGGGGGCCGCAGTGGCGCAGTGGTTAAAATGCTGAACTACAGACCGAAAGGCCAGTAGCTCGGCAGTTCAAGACCCGAGTGCCATGTGACAGAGTGAGCTCCTATCTCTGGTCCCAGCACTTGCCAACCTAGCAGGTTGAAAGCAGATAAACAGGTACCGCTTTGGTGGGAAGGTAACAGCGTTCCATGCGCCTCGGTGTCCAGTCATGCCGGCCACATGACCATGGGAAAAGTCTTCGGACAGTGCTGGCTCTTCGGTTTGGAAACGGAGATGAGCACCGCCCCCTTGAGTTGGATTTGACTGGCTTTCAAGCAAGGGAAACCTTTACCTTTACCTAATCCTCACCTCATAGTGCAGTCAACTTGTTATTTGTATAGCTTGGTCCTGTGAGCTCACGGTGCTGGGATCCTTGGAGGTATTACAGATCTGCAGGTACATATATCTTTGTAAGACTGTTGTTCTTTAAAGCTGCCACTGGACTAAAACATTGTTCTTTTGTGGGTACATAAAGCCCATGTTCATCCGTTTAAAAAATATATTTTATTTATCAAAAAAATTGAAATTACAGTGTTAGTTTGTAATTCAAGGCATGAACACTTTTGGAAACAGTAGAACCTATCATATCTAAAAAATCAGCTTAAACCTTATACAACAAGAAACTCAGGAAGGAATTCAGAAGTACAACAAGTTCTGAGAATATCTGCTATTAGGTATGAAGTGGTCTCATGACAGGTAATTGACCACCGGGTACCAAGTAGCTTGGAATGTACGCAGGTTGCTGTACATGTGGAGGGCGGCGTTTTGTGTGACAAGTCTCCCTAGCAGGAAGTTCCCACAGTTCGTTTAAGTCCACCTTCATACCTGATGCGGTGGTGGGAAGTGTTGTCATCAAGTTGCAGCTGACTTCTGGTGACCCTGTAAGGTTTTCAAGGCAAGAGAAGAAGAAGAAGGAGATTGGATTTATATCCTGTCCTTCACTCACTTGGAGTCTCAGATAGGGTTGCCAAGTCTGGGTTGGAAAATACCTGGGGACTTTGGGGGTGGAGCCAGGAGAGTGTGGAGTTTGGGAAGGGGAAGAGCCTCAGCTTAGTATAATGCTATAGCGTCCACCCTTCAAAGCAGCCATTTTCTCCAGGGGAGCTGATCTCTGTCAGCTGGAGATCAGTTATAAAAGCATGAGATCCCCAGGCTCCACCTGGGGGCTGGCAATCCTAGTCTCAGTGCGGCTTACAAACTCCTTTCCCCTTCCCCTCCCCACAACAGACACCCTGTGAGCTGGGTGGGGCTGAGAGAGCTCTGAGGCAACTGTCCTTGAGAGAACGGCTGGTACAGAGCTATGGCTTGCCCAAGGTCATCCAGCAGGTGCAAGTGGAGGAGTGGGGAATCAAACCCGGTTCTCCCAGATTAGAGTCTGCGCACTTAACCACTACACCAAACTGGCTCATCATCATAAAATTGTGGGTGTGTAGGCAAAAGGGGGGACCAGCATTTTTTTCTTCCAGTAAATCCAATGGGCGTCTTTTGACTGTCATCCCCTGTGTTGTTGGTGGATGCTGCACAAGTGGCAGAGGTGAGATCCTGGGTGATGTTTGCGTGTGTGTGCGTGCATGTGTGTAGGATCCTAAAAGACGTTTTCTGGGAGAAGTGGGATTTGGGGAGGGGGGACATCAGTAGGGTATAATGCCGTAGAGTCCACCTTCCAAAGTCGCCATTTTCTCAAGGGGAGCTGATATCTGTTGCCTGGAAATCAGTTGTAATTTGGGGAGGTCTCCAACCACTACCTGGAGGTTCAAAAAAACCAGGGGAAAAAACTAGTGTCACAGAGGTCTCAAAAAGACAAATTCCACTAGTAGAAAACACCATCAAAGATTGCCAAAACAATATATTAAACAATTATAAAGTTGGTGGTGTCACAGCAACAACATTAATGCATACTGTAACCATAATAAGGCATAAGCTACAATACTTTCTCCTTTAAAGATAAGACACAAAGTCCATGCAGTCAGTGTAATTTGATAGGAGGAGTCATAATGTTTTCCAAGCAGCCTTCGCAAAGACGCCCATTCTAGATACTTAGAAGATGCGTTTCCTTCCACTTCTTCAGTTGGCTGGCTGGGTAAGCGGAACTGTAAAGAGATTTACACAAATGCCTAACCACAAAAAACACCTATGAAAAACTGTTTTAAAGAAACATGGCTGAAAAATACACTCACCCTGATTTCAACAGACCACAAGGTTCATAGTGTAAGAAGTGAATCATAGGTTCTCAAGGATACAGGTGAAAAGCGCAACAGGGAGAGAAACAGGTGTATCCAATTTAGGCCCAATTTACACCTCCCTTCTGAAGTAGTTTGACTGCTGTCTTTTCCCAAGCTCATTTCACGCTGGTTTCAAATTTCACTCCAGGGGGTCTGAAGAGTACTAAGCAACAGCATTTGTTTAAAGCAGTATAATGCCAGCTTGACCACAGGAGGGCAATTAATGAATGTAAACAGTAATTTATAAACTAGAACAAGTATGGTTTGAAACTAGAAACAGGTATAGACAGGGGTTTTTTTTAAACTAGAATGATTCTAGCGGGAAAGTCAGATGTAAATTTTACCTTAGATTAGTCCCATTTAAACCACTCTATTTTTCTAAAATGAACATTAACAATATAGGGTTGCCAGCCTCCAGCTGGCACCTGGAGATTCCCTGCTTTTACAACTGATCTCCAGCTGACAGAGATTAGCTCCCCTGGAGAAAATGGCTGCTTTGAAGGGTGGACTCTATGCCTCTATTGTACCATGCTGAGGCCCCTCCCCTTTCCCAAACCCCGCCCTCTCCTGGATCCACCCTCAAAGTCTCTAGGTATTTCCTAACCCAGACCTGGCCACCCTACCTAAGTAGGATTCTGAGTGCACGTGAGACTGTCCCAATAGATATAGTCCACCACAGGTGCATCTGCCTCGGCCCAGCAAGTCCCCCTCTCCCCCCAGTATGCCCCAGACACCAGCAAATTCTGCCCTTGCTGCGGTTGTCCTAATGCCAGTGTTGGACTGCCACTGCATTTATGCTGGTGTTCACTTTGTCTGCTGGTGCTGAGGTGATGTTAAGCGGGCCCCAGGAATTTCTTTGACATCCTGTAACCCTGCCAAAAGAGAGAAGTCAACATACAGCTGGTATTTATGTCAGCACTGCCAACAAGTTGCAAACACACACACACACACACACACAATCTGGGGCCCGTTATGGATATCACCACTTGAGGCTTTAAAGACAAGAAGGTTAAAAGTAAAAGCGAGAGAGAAAAGATGGATTTTTGAACAACTTCATAAATTATGAAGACGAAGCCAGTCACTGTCAGGTTAATGGTGGGAGAATGTTGCGGGCATACAGAGCTCTGGGGTAGCAACAAAGCTGACCGTGTAAAAAGAACATTAGGATTTTAAGAGCTGAGAAATGGACAAGGAGAACTCAAAGATGAAAGAAAGGGACTCAGACTGTAATAATTCCACAGTGCCCAATAACAAAACAGTTCACAACTTTATTGGGACAGAGGCAAAGCAAGTGGGGGGGGGGATCACCCAATGGCCACACCTCTCTAGGAATTGGCTGGAACTCTATAGTAAAATCTGGAAGTGACATCAGTCTTAAAGGTTGCTAGGTCTCTGACTATGGTGTCACAGCTGCCTGCTAAGTGCCTCCAGTGACTGTCGCTACTCCAAGCAACGGGGGGAGAAAAATATTTTAAAAACCCAGCAGCATCCTCAGCATCAGTATGTCACTTCTGGGTACAACTTGGAAGTGACAATGGGTAGCTCTAGGAATTGCTGGGAACTCTATGGTTTTTTTACCCTAAAGGCAAGGCCTGGTCTGGGCCCTGCTACTAGAACGTAACCAGCCACAGCCACCAACCAACGTAACGACTGAAAAGTGAAACTAAAGCAAAGGCTTTTTACCTGCATGTTAAAATAACTGTACCATACATAGGGTTCCCAAGTCCCCCCACTTGAGCGGCCCACTCCCCACCGGCCTGGATTGGGCTGCCGGGGGGAACCCTGCCCACAAATTGCTGGGCTGCGGGACGTGCCCGGCGCGATGACGTCTCCTGGAGGTGATGTCATCGCGTTGGGCACGTTTTTTGAGGGGACACTTTGTAATTTGAGGGAAAACTCTATGGTTTTCCCTCGAATTAGAGAGGTCCCGCCCCAACGTGCCCGATGCAATGACGTCATTTCCGGATGACATCATCACAGCGTGTGTGCTTCGTGCACGTGCCAGAAGACTCCCTGACTGGAAAGGACTCCCCCCTGCCAGAGGTCTCCCGGCCATGAAAGGACCCCGCCCCCCACTGCAGAAAAATAAGGACTTGGCAACTGAAGAGTACTGTGCTCAGGAGACCAGGAACGGTGAAATCATGAAGCCTTTATTGAGTGATTCAGCATGCCCAGTAGATGGTCAGATCAAGCCTGCTTCCAGGGCTCCAGGGCCCTCATTATATGCTGGCCGGAGCCACACCTCCGGCCGCACCCAAAAGACCTGATAGGGGCTTAACATATGCGCATGTTTGTCATAGGTTCCCTGGAGGAGCCTTTGATTGCATTGGCTCCCCAGGGAGAACCTAGGTCCCGCATTGGTGGAGGCTTTCAATCCGGATGTCTATTGTTCCTCCAGATTCAAGCTCCCCTCTCTGCCTGACCATGTGCTCTGGCCATGCGGTGGGCGCCATTACCTGGGAGCACATGGCAGGCCGGTTGCTACGCAGAGCATACTACATTACAGCAACCCTAACCATACAATAAGGGAATGCCAACATTCACAGCTCCTCACTCTGTAACAAACACAGTCAAGATACTTCAAATAAATACAAGAACTCAGGTTTAATCTGATAGGAGAAAGGGAGACAATACAGAAAAGCAGGCAGAGGAAAAAGAGAGAGGAAAAAGTGAGCCAGCCGAAGAACACAGGAGCAACACACTGTGCTGAAGAGACAGAACAGGAAGACCATGCAAAGAAATATTACAGTAATCCCAGGGTTGCCATTTCTGGGTGGAGAAATTCCTGGAGGTTTGGGGATGGAGCCTGGGCAGGCTTTGGGAAGGGAAGGGTCTTCAGCTGGAATGAGCCCCTCCCCTCCCCACAAAGCCGGCTCTTCAAAGCAGCTATTACAAAGAACTCTAAAATATGTCGTAGAGGATGAATAACCAGGGGTCATTTTGTAGAAAAAGAGGTGCAGGGGCTCATTAGCATAACTCATTAGCATAACATTTGCATATGCCACACCCCCTGACATCACCAGAAGTATGTCAGAAGGCAAGAAAGAGAGAGAGAGAAGAAAGAAAGAGAGAGAGAGAAGAAAAAGAGACAGAGAAGAAAGAAAGAGAGAGAGAAGGAAGAAAGAAAGAGAGAGAGGGAGAAGAGAGAGAGAGAGAAGAAAGAAAGAGAGAGAGAGAGAGGGAGAAGAGAGAGAGAGAGAAGAAAGAAAGAGAGAGAGAGGGAGAAGAGAGAGAGAGAGAAGAAAGAAAGAAAGAAGGAAAGAAGGAAAGAAGGAAAGAAGGAAAGAAGGAAAGAAAGAAAGAAAGAAAGAAAGAAAGAAAGAAAGAAAGAAAGAAAGAAAGAAAGAAAGAGAAAGAGCTGGCAGAGAGGGGACAGCTACTAATCCAAGCCTCAGAAATACCACTATTCTGGGAGGATAGCTTCAGTGGTGGCTGAAGCCTTCAGAAGGCTGGTCGGAGGAACAAGGACCTTTCCAGGGAACTCGGTCATTTTGCTGCAGCCGTGACACAAGCAGGCATTCCCCCATGGGGGGGTGGGGGCTGGCACCAACTCCTGGAGCTGCGCTCCCCCGAGCTCCTGCTCGAAAGGACCCCTGTGAATAACAGAATCACCAAACATAGTAAAATAGAAGAAGACAAAGGTGTTTTGAGCGGAAAATGATCTCTTCCATTTCTGTCCCTCGATTTCCAGTGTTTCTCTAGATATGAACATATGAAGCTGCCTTATATTGAATCAGTCCATGAAGGGCAGTGTTGCCTACTCAGACTGGCAGCGGCTCTCCAGGGTTTCAGGCAGAGGTTTTTCCCATCACCTGCTGCCTGTTCTTCTTTAACTGGAGGCACTAGGGATTGATCCTGCAAGCCTAGCAGTTCGAAAGCAAGAAATTGCAGGTAGATAATTAGGTACCACTTCGGTGGGAAGGTAACAGCATTCCATACACCTCGACGTCTAGTCATGCTGGCCACATGACCACAAAACCAAAATAGGACCCACGGAGGAGGAGAAAGAATGAATACTTACTGGACTTAAAGGAGTCCTCCTCCAAAAAACCTTTTGTATTATTTAGGAGGACTGATACTTATATAGGGGTTGCGCAATATCTTTAGTTATAGAATTGGATGATACTTAGTATTTTGGGATTTATAACTCTTTCTATGTGTTTGTGATAATATGATAGTGAATTATTTATTTAAAAATGAAATTATATATATATATATATAATATTTAATTTTTTTTAAAAAAATTGTGGAGATACTTTGTAAATTGTTTACAATTTGGCCAGCAAGGCTACAGTTTGCTTTGGCCAGCAAGGCTACAGCACGGTATTTTCTGATTTTTGGCCACATGACCACGGAAACATCTTTGGACAGTGCTGGCTCTTTGGCTTGGAAACAGAGATGCGCACCACATCCCTAGAGTCGTATTTGACTGGCTTTCTGTTAGGACTTTTGTCCAATAATCAAGAAAAATTCAGAGTAATGAATCTTGCTTTTCTGGAAAGAAGAGATTGCTTCTTTTGGTTTAAAAGAAGTTTATTACTAAAGGGAAAAGGTAAACGGGATTAGCTACAAATAAACAAAACATGCTTTCTAAGGAGCTGCATTGTGCTCCATCTTCACACTAAGACATACTTTTTTTTTTTTTTTTGAAATAATTTATTGAGTTTTACATAATTATTGTTATTACATCAGATTACAACTTATCTATTTAGAGCCATTGCATTATTTTAACCATTCATACAAATTCGCCCAGATTGACGCTGTGTCCACTTTTGCCTGTGGGTTCAAGAGATAACCAAGCTTGTCCATCTCTGCCCAGTTCAACAAAAGCTTGATTAAATCTTCTCGGTTTGGCATATTTGTTGATTTCCATGCCTTTGCCCGTAAGATGCGCGCTGCAGTAATTATATAAGACGTTAGTCTCTGGTTTTCCTTAGATAGTCCGTCTGGAATCAAGTTCAACAAATATATTTCTGGATTTAGCGGAACATCTGTTTCCAAAATCTCAGTCACCATATTTTTGACCATTACCCAATATATCTTAACTTTTTTACACTGCCACCACATGTGCATATACGATCCCCTACCATTCCCGCAAGCCCAACATTTATTGGAAATTGACTTATAACATTTGTGTAACTTTTCCGGGGTCCAGTGCCAGCGGTAAAACATTTTAAATATATTTTCCTTGTAGTTTATGACCTTTAAATACTTAACTGACTTCCAGATCTTTGACCATCTGTCTATATCAATATTTCTACCAAAATCTCTCATCCACTCTATCATTGTTGGTTTAATAACCTCTTCCTGCATTTCTTCATTTAACAGATATTTATAAAGCTTATTTATTAATTTATCATTGGTTTTTAGCCAGATCTCGTCTAACTTATTGGGTTTGGTACTAAAGCCGCTTTTTATGTCTTTTTGGTATCTAGATTGGAGTTGTACGGTTTCCCACCAAGTCAACCGTAATCCCAACTCTTCCTTTAATTGTGTGTCTTTTTTAATTATTCCCTTTTTATCTAATATGTTATTATAGCTTATTAAATTATTGGTGTTGACAAGCGTAGGTTTTACAAAGGCTTCTAACGGGGAGACCCAACCAGGGATTTTTACATAGAACTTATCTTTCAGTTCTAGCCAAATATTCAATAAAGCTGCTCTTAATTTATGTACCCTAAAGTTAGAATGGATCTTATGTTTCCCGTACCACACATACGCATGCCAACCCATATATAAATCATGTCCTTCCAAAACTAGTGTTCTGCGATTTTCTAATACCAGCCAATCTAAAATTCAGATCCTTCCATCTATTTAAATCATCATTAATCTTCTTCAGCAGCACATTATAATTATCTTCTATTAAGGAACTTGTTTTATTAGAGCAAACGACCCCTAAATATTTAATCTTTTTTACTATCTCTATCCCAGATATCTGTTTTATTTTAGATTTCGTCTGTTCTGTACAATTTTTAACTATTATTTTAGTCTTTTGTATATTAATTTTTAGGCCAGCTACCTTTCCATAATCATTGATTACTTCCAACAGCTTTTCCACTGACTCTGCAGGTTCTTCCATTATAAACATCAAGTCATCCGCATAAGCACAGAGTTTATACTCCTGTTCTTTACATTTCAAGCCTTGGATTGCTTTATTCTCTCTAACCTGATCACACAAGAATTCTAGCGCGAAAATAAAAAGCAGCGGAGATAGCGGGCAGCCTTGTCTCGTACCTTTTTCGATATGGAATTCTTGGGAAATGTCACCATTAATCCTTACCCTTGCTAGTTGTTTTTTATATATTGCTTCTATCATTGATCTAAAATAATTCCCTGGGTCGCATTTTTCCAACATTGTTAACATAAATTTCCAGGATAAATTATCGAAGGCTTTCTCTGCGTCCATAAACATTAGGGCTACCGCCTTATCTGGATGAGCTTCATAATACTCTAATGTATTAATTAGAGTCCTGATGTTTTCCTTAAGTTGTCTTTTTGGAAGAAATCCTACTTGATCAGTCTTAATTGTTTGAGTAAGCACCTTTTTGAACCTATCCGCCAATATACTCGCAAAAATTTTATAGTCCGCGTTCAAAAGTGAAATCGGCCTATAATTGTCAATTAAATCTAGTTTCTCCTTATTCTTTGGAATTAAGGTTATTAAAGCAGAGTTCCATAATTCTGGAACTCTACCTGTCTGATTTATCGATTTTAATAGCTCTTTATATATTATTGAGATTTGTCCTTCAAACTTCTGGTAAAATTCACCCGGCAAACCGTCTGGTCCAGGTGTTTTATTTATTTTTTGTTTTTTAATAGCTTCCACTACTTCAAAGATTGCAATAGGATCACTCAACCTTTTCTTTTGCTCCTCCGTGAATTTCTCAAATTTTAATTTGTTTTTTATATATATTTCCAGCCGTTCTTCATCTTCTTCGTTTTGTTTATATATTGCGCTGAAATATTTTTCAGCTATATCTTTCAGCTCTGCTTGTAAAAATTTATTCTCTCCTTTACTATTCTTTAATGAAATTATTGTTCTTTTAGCCTCTTCTTTTTTCAATCTGTACGCTAACCATCTTGAAGGTTTATTCGCGTTTTCAAAAAAGAATAGCTTATTAAGCTGGACCCTTTTCCCTACTTCTTTACTTAGCAATAAGTTTAATTTATGCTGCTTAAAAAGCAGATTTTGTTTATTCCTATCCCCTTGTGTTTTATGTCTATTTTCCTCCTCTATTTTAATCTGCTTTACCAGATTATTATACTCCCTACTATCTTGTTTATTCTTCCATGCGGTATAACTAATTAACTTACCTCTTACAAAAGCTTTAAACGTATCCCAAACTATACTAACAGAAATATGAGGTGTTAAATTAATTTTAAAAAATTCTTTAATTTCTTCCCTCAATTTATCGACAAAGATGGTATCTTTCAGTAAGTATTTGTTCATTGTCCATCTGGTGTTTTTCTTTGTCTCCCTAAGAGACAACAGTACAGGGTTATGATCAGCAAAGGTCATCGGTAAGATCTCAATGTCATTCATTTCCAGGATCAGAGACCTGGATATCCATGCCATGTCTATCCGTGACCAAGATTTATATCTTGCCGAATAGTATGTATATACGTTTTTATCCAAATATTTGGTTCTCCACGCATCTAAGATGTCATGTTCCTCCGCAAGATGATAGAAATTACTTGGCAAAGTTTGACCCTTTTTCTTTGTGTTATTAGTATTTTTTCTGTCTTTCCTTCTGTCCACCACTGCATTGAAGTCTCCTAAGAGGCAGATATTATTATATTTTGTCTCCCTCAGTCTTTCTGCTAGCTCTTTAAAGAATGGTTGTTGATTTGCATTAGGTGCATAGATGTTTATGATTAAGTATGCTTTTCCCTGTCTTACTATTGATACCACTACAGTTCTCCCATCATTAGATGCATATACTAACTCTGGATGTAAATGTTCCTTTATATAAGTCACCACTCCCCTCTTTTTTTCGTTTAAATCAGCTGCTACAAATGCAAGACCTAATCTCTTATAGTTTATATGTTTCACATGGTCTTTTTTTATATGTGTCTCTTGTAGACACACCACGTCAGCTTTTAGTTTACTTAGTTGGTGGAATATTCGAGATCTTTTTTGTGGGGCATTTAGACCGTTAACATTTAACGATACTAACCTGAAGTCATTAGTCTTCTGCTCCATCTTTCAAATTTTGTCCTTGCTCCTTGGTCTTTGTCTGTTTCCTCGTCTGAATCTGTAGCGGTAAAACGGTGTCAGCCTTTTTCTTCCCTTTCTTTTTCTCTTCTTTCCTTTCCTTTTCTTTTCCCTCTTTCTTCTCCTCACTTTCTCCATCACTTTCCGATTTTGACTCCCTGCCTTCCTCTGTTAAACCAAATTCCGCTCCGTAGTTGTCCAGGAAGTTATCTAATTTAAAGACCGAATCTAACTTGTGCCTTCTCCCCTTGTATTCGAAGGTCAGACCTTCTGGGATGTTCCACCTATAAAGAATGTTGTTTTCCCGCAATAAGTTTGCCAACTGCTGGTATGTCTTCCTTTTCTCTCGAACTCTCCAGGGAATGTCTCTCAGAAATTTGATGTCCTCCCCTTGTAGGCATACTTTATTTTCAAATGCTGCCTTCAAGATTTTATCGCGAATGTTCCTTTTATTAAACCTAATCTGCACTTCTCTTGGGACCTTAAATTTCTTTGCATATGCCGTGTTTCTTCTAAACATAAGATCTATTTCTGACATAATTTCTTGTTCCGATCCCACTTTAAGTTGTTCTGCAATTACTGTGATTAGTTCTTCCTTCCAATCCGTACTTAAATTTTCTGGCACATTCTGGCATCTTATTGTCAGAGCTGCTTTATCCATTTCCAATCCGATTAGTGCCTCCTCCAGACTTTCATTTTTAGCTTTCATCTCTTGCATGTCAAGATCCAGCTCTCTTACTCTTGAGTAGGTCTGTCTTCCTCCGTTTGCTAGCTTTTGAATGTCTGCTTTATTGGAAGCGACCTGCGTTTTAACTTCGTCAATTTCTGTTTTAAATTGTGATGCGAGGTCGTCTATTTTCTTATGAATTGGCTCAAGTTCCTTATGAAGTTCTTTTTGAATGATGGTTGGAAGTCTCTCTTCTACTTTATCCAGTACCGCCGGGAGAGTATTCTCTAGAACCGCCTTGACTGCCGCTGTGACAGAGTCATCGATCATGCTTTTAATGTCTTTGTTTGTGAATGTGGGATTGCTTGAAGCAGGCTTCATTTGGCTCAGATGACTCAAGTTGGATGGGGATGGTAAGGAGCTTTTTCTTATACTGCCAGGGTTGCCAGACGCCATAAACCTTATCTGATCTAAATATAGTATATGCAGTATTGAATCTAATTAGTTTTTACTTTAGCCCAAATCTTTAGGTTTTTTATGGTCTATTCCCTTTATGTAAAACCCCTAAATTAATCTGGCAAATTTCTTGTAGTTTAATATCAAATTTAGTCTGAATTAATATATATTATCTATGTCTTAGAATTAATTCCCTTAATAGAACTCCACCCAATTAATCTACTAGAATTATTATGCTTTAATGTAAGTTAGTACTAATTATGATCTAAATTAATGTATCTAAAATATCTACTTGTTTCCCCAACTTTATATGTATTTTAATATAAGATTTTGCTAGGATCAAGGTTATCAAATGTACTTATAATCTACTTAACCACTTTTAAAGAATTTTGCTAAATTATTTCTAATGAGTACCTCTTATCACCAATAAATAACCCCTGTCCAGTATCTTATCTCTTAATTAATTAACCAGCAATTAACCCCTATTCAATCTCATATTTCTTAATTAATTAGCTCCCTAGAAGTCACAATATACAATATATATATATATACAATATACTGGCCCAAGGTCACCCAATTGGCAACAATATAGCCCACCAGATCCCACCAGCTTCACCCCCAAACCACAATCAGCCTTATAAATACAAAATTCCCCCCAGCTTCAGTATCTCCCTTTTAAAGCCCCCCCAATTCTTGTAAATTTCAAACAGTTGACCCAGTTCGTGATGATCTTAGCTCATACAGACAAGCGTCCTCTTTGCCTCCACACTCCTTCTGCGCTTCTATGCCTCCCTTCCTGTCGCGCTGCCCTTCGATCCGCTCCTCTTCAGGCACTCTGCCTCTTTAGCAGGGTTCCCTCTTTCTTGCCGCTTCCAGCGTAGACCTGCGCACTCTCCGCACTCTCCTACAGACTCTCCGTTGCGCCTCGTATCCTCGCGTGGACTCCGTACTCCGTACTCTCGCGCCTGCGCCGCTCTCCACAACGCCCAGTTTTGCCTCCTCCCGAGTCGACTCTCGTCCGCAGATCTCTCTCCTCACTAGAAGCTCCACAGGATGAATATCACCGTCGCAGCCAGAATACAAAGGCAGCGAAAGAAAAGAAAAGCTGGTTAGTGCAGCATCTCGCGTCTTTTATCTCCCCCCTCCCCGGTTCTACTTTTTGCTAGTGTTCTACCCCTGGCCGCTTCTGACCGGGGGACTTGCTAATTCCCAAAGCGCCAATTAATGGGCAAATATGCTTCTATATCTCCGAATAAATTAAAGTTAACCCAAACTCAACTTCTGTCTGGGTCTGTCCGGATCCTCCGGTCCTCGCTGGCTCCTTTGTGGTTCCCCTCCCTCCTCTTCAGCTCGCAGCCGCAGAAACTCCACGGCGACGGCACTCCTCAAAGGCTCCGCTTAGAGCTAGGAAAAAAGAGAAAAAACTGCCCCGGGAAGGCAGCCGGCCTCCCAAGGCAGCCCCCAAGCTCTCTGCTTCTTTTCACCCTACAAGTGGAAAGAAAGGCAGAACTATTGCCTGGAAGTTTTTGAGGTATAACTCAGCAAACTCCGGAGCTCACACTCCTTGCGTCTGCTGGGCGGAAGGGCGGAACCGGAACTCTTCACACTAAGACATACTGATAGAGAGTGAGAGATTGTAATGGAGGATCTCTCCTTCTTCTTGACCCCTGAAAGGAAACACCTGATATCATTGACCAATTAGCAAGACAGTACACCTTCAGTTTTCCCGGGTTTACAGATAATTGGCCAGCTGCCAGGTATCACTTCCAGGCTAACATAGGTAAACAAACAAGTTGCATAGTTAACCCTATAATGACTGAATTTCTCAGGCCTTGCATTACATGCTCATTTCTCCAACACCCCTTCTCAAGACCTGAAATGCAAGTCATTATACATGCATACACAAACATTATTGAACATTAGCATCAAGCATATTCAACATTTCACGAAGTCTTTCAAACTTGTCTTTGGTCAGTGGCTTAGTCAGAATATCAGCCACCATCTCTTCTGTACGACAATGCTTAATCTCTATCAACCTTTTCTGGTACAAATCTTTAACTAATGCACATTTAATACCAATAGATCTACTTCTAGCAGTCGTGCTCTCTTCCTTACATATAGTTATACAAGCTTGATTATCCTCTAACATAAGTATAGGTACAGGTTCAATTATTCCAAAATCTTTCAACATCTCAAAGATCCATTCAAGTCTGCTGCAGGCACTTGCTGCTGAAATGCACTCAGCTTCTGCTGTGGATTGCGCTACAACAGTCTGCTTTCTACTAGTCCAGTCTATCAGTCCATCTCCATAAAAGAATAGGTATCCACTGGTAGACTTGTAGTTGTTCATCTCTTCTCCCCAACTGGCATCCATGTAGCCAACTAGTCTTGGTTGTTCAGTTGGTGCAATTTTCAGTTTTAAGTCCATTGTTCCTCTTAGGTAACGTGCCATCTTCTTTACTGCGCTCCAATCATGATGATTTGGCGAACTTACTTTTCTGCTTAGAAATCCAACTGCCGCTGTAATATCTGGACGCGTTGATTTGCTCAGGTACAAGAGCTTTCCGACAGCCTCTCTGTATCCTCCTATGTCCTTTAGTGGTGTGCCGTCCTTCTCCTTCAGATATCCAGGTTCAAGTGGGATTGTTGAAGCTTTGCAGTTCTTCATGCCAACAGATTCTATAAAGTCCATAATCTTTCTTTTCTGGCATAAAAGAAAAGTTCCATCCTCAAGTCTCTCAATTTGCATTCCGAGGTATTGTTGAACATCTCCTAGCTGTTTGACTTCCACTTCCTTATTCAGTCCATCAGCTATTGCTTTGATGTCTCCTCTGTTTTGACAAGCCACGATCAAGTCGTCAACGTAAACAAGAACATACTGGTATTGTCCATTTCTGATTCTAGTGTACAGACAAGGTTCAGCTTTCCCTTGCTTGAAGCCTTGCTTCTTTAAAAGTTCAGTAAGTTTGTCATACCAGGCCTTTGCTCCTTGCTTTAGGCCATAGAGTCCTTTATTAAGTTTGTAGACTAAGTTTTCTTGACCTTTGACCTTGAAACCTTCAGGTTGTTCCATGTAGATTTTCTCAGATAGTTCTCCGTTGAGAAAAGCAGTCTTTACATCAAGATGCTCTACTATCATGTTCCTAGATGCTGCAACACTTAGAAGTGTTCTGAATGTTGCTTGGTCAGTAACTGGAGCAAAAGTTTCAAAATAGTCAGTCCCATATTGCTGTGAGTAGCCTTTAGCTACTAGGCGTGCTTTGTATAGCTCCACAGTTCCATCTTCCTTGTGCTTTATTTTGAAGACCCATTTACATCCAACAGGGTTTCTGCCTTGAGGTAGTTGAGTGAGAGTCCAGGCCTCTTTTTCGCTAATGGATAGCAGCTCCTGTTCCATTGCTTCAAGCCATCTGCCTCTTTCACTCGCAGGTAAGTTGCAAACTTCCTTCCAGTTCTTGGGTTCCTTTGCAGGTTGCACAAGTTCACAAAATCCATACTTCATTGGAGGTTGTCCCTTAGTGCTCCTTTCTGATCGCCTCACACCGGGTGTGGGTTCTGCTGTGGGTTCTGCCGTGGGTTGAGCCGCTTCCTCTGGTGTGGCCCCTGCTTCCCCTTCTGTTTCAATAGTTTCCTCAGAAGGTGGACCTGCTGCTTCACTTGCCAGTTCCCCAGCCAGTTCACCAGCAGTCACTACAGGTAGCCAAGCAACGAACTCATCAGGTGCAGTCCCAGGCATCTTTGGATCAGCTGCAGTGGAAACACTAGGCAATACAGTCTCATCAATAAAAACAACATTGCGTTCTTCTACTGTGTGGGTTTGGGGATTGTATATCCTGTACCCTTTCCCACCAACAGGATAGCCTACAATAAGTCCAGTTTCAGTTCTGGAATCAAGCTTTCCCCTCTTTTCCTTTGGTATGTGTGCATACCCTTTTGCGCCAAAAGCTTTGATATGTCTTAGACCAGGCTGTCTTCCAAACCAAGCCTGAAAAGGGGAGGTTCCAATAATCTTTGAGGGCAATCTGTTGTGTAAGTACACTGCTGTGTTCAGGGCTTCTGCCCATAAACCATTTGGCAGTCCAGAATGCATTAGCATAGCTCTGCACATCCCCTGCAGTGTTCTATTTAATCTCTCAGAAGCTCCATTTTGCTGGGGTGAATAGGCAATGGATACTTTATGTTGAATTCCTTGCTCTTGTAGAAATTGTTTGAATTCAGCATTACAATATTCACCACCTCCATCTGTGAGTAAGCTTTGAGGTGCTTTGCCAAATTTATTTTTAACAATAGCCACATAATTTTTAAATCTACGCAGTGTTTCATCCTTACTTCTCAGCATATACACATAAGTGTATTTTGTTTTATTCTCTGTGAAAGTCACAAAATATTTGTTCCCACCTAGGGATGCAGGTAAAGGCCCAACAAGATCACTGTATACAGTTTCCAAAAATTCTTGATTTTGCGCTGGAGTTTTCCCAGAATAACTTGGGGCATCTCCCTTTGCTCTGAGGCATGTCTCACATCTAGTTTCACTCTTTTCACAATGCACAACAGGTATTCCACATTGCTTTAACAACTGCTCAACAGATTTCAAATTTCTATGTCCCATTTTAATATGCCACGAAAATAAACATTTTTCATGTTTACAAGCATCCTTAGTCTGGCAAATCTGTTCCTTATCATCAACAGTCTCTATTTCCTCATCAGGATCAACATCAAAAGTTTCTGTCTCCTCATCATCACAAGCTACAAAGTAATGAAAGCCATTTTTCTCTTCCACTTTAAATTCAAGCTCTCCATCCTTGGTAGAGACCTTGCTTCCTTGCTCTGGTTTGAGCACTACAATATGTCCAGTATTCATGAGGCTTTTTGTTGAAATTAAGTTCTCAACAGCTTCAGGCACATAAGCTGTATTTTGCAATTCAACTTCAATTATTTGATTATCTGTAGTAGACAATTGTAATTTTACAGTCCCAACGCCTTCCACATTCAATAATTCCCTGTTAGCTTGGTAAATTCTTGGTTTGTTCTCAACATCTATGTTACTAAACCAGGCTTTTTCTCTACACACATGTGTGCAAGCGCCAGAATCGATTAAAAATATTTTCTTATCATCTGTGTTAAAATCATCAGTGATCCTAAAAGCATTGCCTTTGCTCTGTGTCTGTGCTGCAAACTTCTTTCCTCTGTGCTGTGCATGTGAAACGTGACCTCTGCTCCTCCCATAATGGCTTCCCCTTCCACTGGCTGGTTCTTTGTTACTGGAACCATGTGCTCCTGTGGCTCTTTGTTCTTGGGGCTCAACATTAGGTGCATTCTTAGAAGAGCAGTACTTTGCAAGATGATTTTCCCCACATATAAAACACTCTATTTTCCTTTTAAATCTCTGTCCATGTTTTAGACTCAAAACAGACATCTCATCAGACAAACTTTCTTTCAAATTTCTAGAATCATATTCCTCAGTTAGTGCAGACAAAAGACCTTCTAAAGTCAGATCATCTTTCAGTCTAATCATACTGGTTACAGACTTATAGGAGCCAGGTAGACCCTTAAGAATTGAAGAAATCATGTCTGTATCAGAGGGTGCTTCATTCAGGTCTTTAAGCTGTGTGTAAATGCCCATTAATTTGTCCATCTCTTTGGGAAGGCAGTCTCCCTCCTTCATCCTGAAATCAAAAATCTTTCCCTTGAGGGAATAGATTTTACTCTTGCTGTGTTTATCAAATTTGTCCTTTAGCTTGTGAAGCATCAATCTGGACGTGGCTAGCCCTCTTAATCCTGGTACCTCTGTGTAGGGGATACTCCCTAAAATCAGGGCTTTAGCAAAACCATCCATCATAAGGAATTGTGTCTTATCAGGGTCAGATTCTGGAGGATTTTCAGTTGTTAATACTTGAAGGGCATTGTGAGTCTGCAGGCGACTCTTCAAATACTCCTCCCACCACTGATAGTTAGCCCTTGTAAGTCTGAGGTTTGGCATTTCTTGGGATGGGGCATTAAAAGCCATTTTGTTACTTACGTCCCTTTGGATTTGAGGTAGAAGCACAGGTTCTGGCTCACTCATCTACTTCTCCAGGAGCTGGCAGGGTTAATCTTTCCTTTCTCTGCAGCAGAAGCAGCAGCGCGAAGTTCAAAAGCTTCTTTGCCTCGCCTTCCTTTGTTCTCCAGGCAGCGTCCTCTCCAGTGCTCCAAGGCTCAGCTCCACATACAGCAGGCAAAAATTAATCCAGTCAAAAAAGATCCTTTGCTCCTGGCAAACTACAATCCAGCATAGGTTTTCCCCTGATCAGCAAGGAAACAGGGTTGGGCCTTTCTGGCTGCAAGATTGCTCTGAGAGCAGGAAGGAAAAAAAGTGGTCGTTTTAAAAATCCAAGCTTCTAGCTCTTATTCCCTATTTCTCTTTCTCAATCAATCCAGAAAGCTTTTTAGAAGAAGAACCATCTTTTAAGAACCATGCTCTCTTGCTACCATTTGTTAGGACTTTTGTCCAATAATCAAGAAAAATTCAGAGTAATGAATCTTGCTTTTCTGGAAAGAAGAGATTGCTTCTTTTGGTTTAAAAGAAGTTTATTACTAAAGGGAAAAGGTAAACGGGATTAGCTACAAATAAACAAAACATGCTTTCTAAGGAGCTGCATTGTGCTCCATCTTCACACTAAGACATACTGATAGAGAGTGAGAGATTGTAATGGAGGATCTCTCCTTCTTGACCTCTGAAAGGAAACACCTGATATCATTGACCAATTAGCAAGACAGTACACCTTCAGTTTTCCCGGGTTTACAGATAATTGGCCAGCTGCCAGGTATCACTTCCAGGCTAACATAGGTAAACAAACAAGTTGCATAGTTAACCCTATAATGACTGAATTTCTCAGGCCTTGCATTACATGCTCATTTCTCCAACACTTTCGAGCAAGGGAAACCTTTAACTTTTACTAGGGATTGAACTTGGGACCTTCCGAAAGCCAAGCAGATGTTCTACCTCTGAGCCACAGCTCCTCCCCTAGATCCATGAGAAAACAGACAGAAACAAACAACAGAACAGACTATGCATGAAAGTAATGCTATAATGAAACAAAGAAAGAATAGAACCAAGAGAAAGAATATATATAGAACCAAGAAAAGGAGAAAGAACAGAACCTGAGGAACAGTAGAAGCAGGAGGGAAAGCAAACATCTGTTTTCTTGTCAGTTTGTTTTAAGTTTTTCTCTCTCTCCAGAATCCTGATTGAGGTGTCAGAAACTCTAATGACTAAAATAAGACGAAAGCCAAAAAAAAGAACAAAAGCAGTAAAACCTAAAGCAGAGGTCCCCAATGTGATGCCCTGTGGGTGCTGTGGCACCCAGTGATACATTTTCTCATACCTGCCACGTGCTTTTAGACAGTGGGTGGGGCTTTTGGCCAGCAAGGCTTCTGATTGGTCATTGGACATTTGATTGAATGTGCAGATTTTTAAAAATGTTGTTTTGTCAGCAGCTGCTACCACACCACAAGGATCTCCAGGGTGTGACTGAAGGTACATGGTAGGAGCCATAGAGTGGCCTGTGTCAGCTGGCAGGCCCCACTCTGCCCACCCCTCCTTTGCTTGATCTGGCACCTGAAGGGGCAGTTCTTCTCTACTGCTCCGGGTATGGCTGCCACCACTGTCCCTCTTTCTGGGGCTCTAGTTAGGCGGGACAGACTCCTAGCCTGCCTCTCCACAGTCACCAGGAACCCACCCTGGGGCTTCCTGGGAATCTTTGGGGCTCCCCTGGAGAGGTGGCCACTAGCCATTTTGCCCCTTCTCAGGGATTCCCCGACCCACTCTTGGCATGTCCAAGCGGCTGGGGAACTAGGTGGTACAGAGGGATCCCACTCCTTTGTCATTGGAAGGATTTATTTTTTAAAAAACACTCAACTATTTACAGGCATGCAGTGAACTGAAGAATCAAAAATAAATGTAACAAAAACTGCTCCAGCTTTCCCTTTCCTATATTCATACCCTATCTAGATGGTAAGCAGGGCAGGCACACCACTCGGTTTCAGGGGAGAAGGTCAGATCCGCATCGCTCCCAACATGGCCTCTCTGCCTGCTGCAGATAGGGCTGCCAAGTCCAACTTGGGAAATATCTGGGGACTTTGGCGGTGGAGCCAGGAGAAAGGAAGTGACATCATTTTGTGATGTCACATCCTGTGATGTTGCTTCCACATGCTTCCACATGAACTCATGAAGTTTCCTGATACTGAATCAGGCCATTGGTCCATCAAGGTCAGTATTGACTACTCAGACTGGTAGTGGCTCTCCAGGGTCTCAGGCTGAGATCTTTAATGTCACCTATTACCTGATCCTTTTTTAGCTGAAGAGGCTGATACCTCCTGCATGTCAAGCAGATGCTCTAGCACTGAGCAACGGCCCTACTGAATCCTTCCTCATCTTGGCAGAATATGAAGCCCTAAGTGCTACACAAGTGCTAAATATGATTTTCATATCATAAGAACA
Organism: Lepidodactylus listeri; assembly: GCA_029233225.1. Lineage (NCBI taxonomy): Eukaryota > Metazoa > Chordata > Lepidosauria > Squamata > Gekkonidae > Lepidodactylus > Lepidodactylus listeri. The sequence continues at coordinate 148,149,088 of JARCFY010000004.1, forward strand.
GGAGAGAAGCCACAGTGGATCGGCCCATCCAGTACAGCCCATCCAGTACAACACTCTGTGTCACAACAGTGGCCAAAAATACCAGGTGCCCTCAGGAGGTCCAGCAGCGGGGCCAGAACTCCAGAAGCCCTCCCACTGTTGCCCCCCAAGCACCAAGAATGCAGAGCCTCACTGCCCCAGACAAAGGGTTCCATTTAGACCTTGTGGCTATAATAGCCACTGATAGACCTCTGCTGGATGGGGACAGAGAGAGAGAGAGAGAGAGAGAGACACAGACAGCTTTTTCACTTACTCTTGCCCAATTCCCAGGCTTTATTTCTGGCCCTTGTTTCACCCAGCTGTTGTCCATGTAAGTCCCATAACTTCTCCCCCCCCCCCCCCAGCATAGGCTTTTTGGTGGCTAAAGAGGACCTTTGTCCTCCCCTTTTCGCCAGCAGAAAAGCTAGTTGGATCCATCCCTAATTTAAAATACCGGTTACTTGATGTACAAATGCTTTTAAAAATGCAGATTTTTACTGCCGGAGGGGGGGACACGGTTGAAAGAAACAGAAAATTGGCATAAAAATGAGGAATCCCAACTTTTATTTGCAGAAGGGAAATGAGGATTGGGGGGACCCAAACAGCCACGACAAGACATTTTAAACAATCCCACTCCCAGACCTTCTACAGGCAACCTCTCCTTGTGATGTTTACCTCTTTGGAAGTGACAGTTTATTCCTTTGATAAAACCACAGTGGACGGACAGACAGAAAAAAGCAAGAGGGGGAGGGGGAGAGACAGAGAAGGAAAAGAGCTGGCAGACCCCAGCTTACCCAAGCAGTTTACTCAGCAGCAACCTTGCACGCAGTAGAAAGAGCTTAGTCCCGCCTTAATCTCTGGGCGGGGCTCTCTTGCTGGCTCAGCTCTTAAAGGGGAAATTTCCCTTTTAAGAAGTTCAAGAGGCTGGCCAGGGCAGGCTCCGAGGTTCCCCTGCTGGCAGCCATTTTGTCCCCCCGGTGGCCAATTTTGGAAAAGCGGGGGAAAGCTTTAAAAATCGGTGTTTCCCCTGCTCTACTGGGGGACTTGGCAGCCCTAGCTGCAGACTCCAACCAAACAGTGTGATGGGCTTCAGACTTTTCCCCAGTGGAAAGTATTGGAGTCGGGAGGCTGGTGAAATCAGCATTGTGGTTTATTGAGGGTCAAGATGGAGCATGGGGACAAAGCGATGAGTAACCCACTTATATGTACAGGCAGGGCTATTTTTGGGCAGGAACGCACAGGAACAGAGTTCCGGCTGGCTCCTGAGCTGACCACATCCAGCAGGAACTCATTAGCATAATAGGCCACACCCAACCGCAGAAACTCATTAGGATTGGCTACCTTAGGGGTATGTGGCCTAACGTGCAAAGTAATTCCTGCTACAAAAAAAAGCCCTGGGTTTTGACAACAAACAAGCTAAACAGAATAAGAAGCAAAAGGTAGGTGTGGCTGGATGACCACTCTTCTGGTGACATGGGGGGGGGTGTCCTAATATGCTAATAAGCTGTGCTGTCAGTGGTGTGGCCTAATATGCTAATGAGTTTCTGCTGTTGGGTGTGGCCTATTATGCTAACGAGTTCCTGCTGGGCTTTTTCTACAAAAAAAGCCCTGTGTACAGGTAAACCACACCTTGACCATGTCCTAGGTTTGCCAAGTCCCTCGAGCTTGCTGGCGGGGGGGAGTCCTCTGCTGGCTGGGAGTGACATCAGCACATTGGGGGCATTGCCAGGGCGACGCTCTGGCAATCACCCCAAAGCTCTATGGTATCATAGAGTTTTGGGGCTATTGCCAGAGGGTCGCCCTGGCAATGCCCCCAACGTACTGATGTCACTTCCGGGTGACGTCATTATGTGAGGGAAGTCGTCCAGGCTGGACGACTTTGGGGGCGGGGTTTCCCCCGCCAGCCGAATGCTGGCCGGCGGATCGGGAACCCCTGTAGCAGGGGATCCCCCGCCCCCCGGGCTGACTTGGCAGCCCTACCATGTCCCCCCTTAAGGGGATTGGTCCAACAGGGAGTAGTCTCCCACCAGGGGCTGTCATAGGTCCATTCAAATATCCTCAGCCCCTGATAGGGGGACCGGCAGGATCCCAAGGTCCATTGTTCTCTGGGGACGGAAGCTCTGTTGTTCTCACATCCCATTACAGGCAAACATGCCCAGACATGTTCCCTGTCTGTGGACAAACAGTCAGGTACCGGACATAACACCCAGACTGATTCCCCTTCTCACAGACTTGCTTCCTGCCCAGGGACTGGCTCTTCCTCCTGCAGCATTCTGGGGCAGATCTCCTCATAGCCTTGACTGACTTCCTGTCCTCTCTAGAGAGCTGCCCTCAGATTGCTGGTTGGAGACAGGAGGAAGGGGGGGGGGGGAGAGGAGACTAGGCCAAGGCCTGCCTAAAGTTTGATGGCCCCCTCCTATCCAGCCCACACCATCCACAAAATGGCGTTTCTCCACACAGCCATTTTGTGGCCATGCTCCCCATGCTGGGTCAGAACTCCAGAAGTGCCCACAAAAGTGTTCCACGACCCACAGTGTCAAATGCACAGGGTTGCCGGCTCTGGCTTGGGAAATACCTGGAGGTTTTGGGGGTGGAGCCTGAGGAAGGCGGGGTTTGGGAGGGGAGTGTGCTGGGTTCAGCTGGTCACCACGGATCCCCTGCACTGAAAGCTGGATACGCAGTCCAAAAACGAGCTGGGCAACAGAGCTAAAGGTCAGAAAGCCAGGAAATCAGTCAGAGGTTTCAGGAGCTAGGACTGAGGAATGGAGACTGACGGCTGGGATCAGGTCCGAGGATGCATGGTTGATTCCGCACCAAGGCAGGTGAGTGGGGGGGGGGGTGTCAGGAGTGCCTCTGAGGACCGGCCTCCTGCGGACCTAAGTGCGGTGGAGGATCAGTCCCCAGCTCCAGAGGAGCCTCCACCTGAAGCTGACGAGGCTCAAGCAAGCACCTCTCAGGGCATTACCCCAGCAGCAGCAACTAAGCCACAGCCAAACTCAAGCCCACCTGATTCACTTCCTTGGATGGAACGGCTAAGGTCAGGATCCAGGCAAGACTTGGCTGCTAGGAGAAAAGAGGCACGCATGCGTGGTCGCAGATCACTCAGCCCTGAGTTTTAGGAGGAGCTGGGACCTCGCTGCCAGCTGCTAACGAACACAGGAAGTGGCTGGGTATTTAGGCACAGCACAGAGACCAACAACTGGTGCTAGCAACAAGTCATTCTGGCTAAGCTCTGCACCCGCTCGGCTCGCATCAGCTAAACCTGATTCTGGACCTTCTGGCTCGTGACTCCGGCTCTGTCTGGCTTCGGCTTGATTCTGGACCCTCTGGCTCGTGACTTCGGCTCTGTCTGACTTCGGCTTTTGGTTGACTCCTTGGACTGGTTTGCTCGTGAGTTTCCCTCTCTGACCTCGGCTTGGACTGACTCTGCTTTCGGCTTGTGTTTTGGACTTGGTAATTCGTTCCTGATTTGGCTTGACTTTGGACTGTCTCGGACTTCGACTTGGCTCCTGACCTACTGGCACCCAGCCCGTGACATGGTGTTTACAGAGGCGTAGAGTTTGTAACTCACGGGGGGGGGGGCTCTTGTGCGTGCGCCCTGGGACGATGTCCCCGCTGCCGTTGCTGCTGCAAGAGCCCCCCCTGGCCCAGCTGGCTGGCTCCCCTAAACCCACTGGCTCCCTCCACCAGCCTGCCCACCCGTGCAAAGCCCACCCCCAGCCCCTGCAGCTGCCACTCCTCTGCCTCCCCACAGCTCGCTGCAGCCCCACCGTGTAGATCGGCCTGCCCAGCTCCCACACCACCAGCTGCCCTGCCAGCCCTGAGCCCGACGCTGCCTCCACCTGCTGCCACCCCAGCGACGCTGCCCATGGGGCCCAGCCCAGCCACACCAGCCCCACCGCTGCCTGCCCCACTGGCATTAGGGCCCGCCACGCCACCACAGCTCCTCCCTCCCAAGGCCCCAGCGTGACAATGTCACCCAGAAGTGACATCATCATGCTGGGGCCCCGGCAGGGAGGGAGGGAGCCAGTGTGTTCTGGGGAGGGGAGCCGGCCAGGTGAGCAGCAGCAGCGGCGGCGGGTGGGCCTGCGGAGGCGGGGAGGTGTGGCTGCCAGCGAGTGGGCTCCCCATTTTGCTGGCGGGCTCAGTCCCCCCCAGGAAACTTCAGGGGTGGCCTGAGCCCCCGAGCCCCCCCCTGTAGTTCATGCCTATGGGTTTTTGTGATCAGGTCCTCCCTTCCCTGGGAGTCACTCTGCAAAGACTCACAGCCACTCACATCACCTTTGCAACAGCTGCAGTCTGGCACTCTTCCTTCTTTCTTGCACATTCAGCCGCTGGCGTGCCCTGTGTCTGGGACACTCAGGTGAGCTAGGTGGGGACTCTGGGTGTCTCCAACTGGGGGTGCTGGGCCAGGCCTCTGGACCAGTCTCTCCCTCTGACCAGCACCAGTCTCTTTGCCTTGCTGCCCCTCCTGTGCAGCTGCTGGGGCCTCTTCTCCCTCAGGTGCTGGAAGAGCTTCCTCTTCTGGGCTGACTCCAGAGGAGGCTGGGTTGCTCCATACCTCTTCCTCATCTGAGGAATAGTCATCCTCAGCAAAGCCAGGGCCTATGACAGGGCGGGACTTCAATGCAGTATGATGCCACTGAGTCCACCTTTCAAAGTGGCCATTTTCTCCAGGTGATAGGGTTCCTGCCAGGTCCCTCAAAGTCCCCAGCGGGGATGTTGTGTTACTGGAGAAAGTGGGGATGTCCCCAGCATAATGACATCACACATAAGTGACATCATCACATTGGGAAGCGGCAGCCCCCGCCTCTCCCCAGCAGAGTTTGAAGGGGCTCTTTAAATGCTGTTGGGAAGAGGTGGGGGGAGGCCAGGTTGTTGCCCTTGTGGGTGGGGTTTCACTGCCCACCAGCCAGCTGGCTGGTGGCAGGAAGGAGCCCCCCCAAATCGGGAACCCCCTCATGGAATTGGGGGGGAGGGGTCTGGCAACCCTACCAGGTGAACTGGTCTCTGTCACCTGGAGATCAGTTGTAACCAATGCTCCCTCTAAGCTGTGGCATCTTGTGAGCAAAAATTCTACTTTGTGAGCTACCTGGAATTAAAGTTGTGAGCGAGCGATTTGGCTCCTGCGTAAACTAGTCTGCTCTGGAGCCATCCTCCCTGCACTAAGGCAAAACTGTGTGAGCTGGAGGCTAAAAAACTGTGAGCTAGCTGACACTAACTCAGCTTAGAGGGAACACTGGTTGTAATCCCAGATCTCCAGCTGCCCCCTGGAGGTTGGCCACCCTACAAAATGCGTGCAGATGCAGGAGAATGGGATGGGGGGGGGAGATCTTTAATTTTGTGTAAAATAAATCATGGATAATCTTGCGAAGTACGGCTTCTGAAGAATGGAGCAGACGGAAAGGAATCGTGAAGAAAGTTATAAGAAAGGTCAGATACCGGAAAAGAAACAACCTTCCTCTGAAAAAGAAGAGGCCTGCTGCAATAATCGGAATAAGCGCACGATCCGTGAGAGGAAACGAACACGATTAGGAAGGGGAAAGAAGGAGAGCGTTCCCCTGTTGAATGGTTAGCAGGCTGTGCCGCGGTGGCTGGAGAAAACACGTTCCTTATTGATTAAAGCCTAAGTGCCTCATCCCGGACGAGAGACCAGGAGGTTCTCATTAAGGTTGCTCCCAAGAGAGGTTGGAAAACTTTGTCTTTCGTTATATGCCAACACAATACAGAATTAGCAATTGAGGAAGAACATTTAAGAAACAAAGGAGTGATACCGGGACCTGGTCTCGCTGTTTCGCTGCTATCATCGATCATGAACATTTATCTTCCCATTGTGGGTGTTACTGTTCTTCTATATCAAGATTGTGATGTCCAAATGTAATATTTTGTGTGATAGAACTTGGGATTTTCTTATATGTGTATGTGATACTGTATATTACTGACTACTGTGTTATCTGGGTCGAAATACAGTTTCTGTTATTTCACTTGATGTACATTACTAGATGAATTGGGAGTCTTTAGCAGCCCATTTTTGGAGTTATATATTTGCGGTTATAGCAGTTCTTACTCTGTTTCCCTTTGTTGTTGTATAGTCTGAAAAAGAAGAGGGACGCTGCAACAATCTGAATAAGCACACGATCCGTGAGAGGGAAACGAACACGATTAGGAATGGGAAAGAAGCTAGAAGCAGGAATTACAGGATCCACATATGTCTAGAGAGAGAGAGAGAGCTGAGAATACAGGACAGCACAATAATCCGCGGTGCTTTTCTCTGGTTTTGTGATCCAGTTCGCTTGCACTGCGCATGTATAAAGTACTAGGTCCGGAGATGTATTGCAGTGAAATTAGCTCATAATTTTATTAGGAGGTCAGACTTAGACTGCTTAGCCGGACTCGCAGGCCCGCTTAAATCCCTGTTCTCGACCACACCCAACACCCGTGATTCGCTATTTACAGTGGTCCTGCATCCTATAGGTCTGTTTAAGGATGCAGGTTTCCCCATTGGTCCCAACTGGGATCCTCTGGGTCTATGGTCCCTGGAAGTGAAGCTCGACAGCTTTTTCTGACCATGTGTTTGACCAACCGTGTGCATGGTTCTTCGACTGGGACATAACAGCATGGTATGTATTGCACTGTTTTATTGCCTTGTTTCTTTGCTGCATCATCTGCTTGGAGTCTCAGCCGGAAAGCCAGACTGTAAATGAAGTAAGCAAGCAAGGAAATAGGCAAAAAGAAAGAAATCGATGGGCAGAATGTAAATATTGGCTTCCCCCAAGAATAAAGGAGGAGAGAGAAAGAAAAGTAGGCCGAGAGGTAAAATAAGAATGAGGTGTGAGAGAGAGGGAGCCGGCGGTGGCGCTGAAATGGTGCAAACTATACGAATTTCAAAATTTGGAAACAAGTAAGAGGTCAGGACTTGAATCTGATAAGGATAAAGAAACTTTTTGCCACAGTTCTGAAGGGCCAGAACGTGCTGTACAGCAGTGATCCCCCAAACTTTTTGAGCCTGCTGGCACCTCTGGAATTCTGACACAGCATGTGAGCTCAGCCACAAAATGGCTGCCGCAGAGGTAGAGCCAGCCACAAAATGGCTGCTACCTCTTACCTTCAATGACACAGTGAAAATCCTTGTGCTGTGGTGCTGGCTCCCACCAGCACAATATTTTTTAAAAACCAATACAAGCAATCAAGTATCCAGTGGCCATAGGGCTGCCAAGTCAGCCCGGGGGGCGGGGGATCCCCCGCTACAGGGGTTCCCGATCTGCCAGCCAGCATTCGGCCGGCGGGGGGAACCCCACCCCCGAAGTCATCCAGCCTGGACAACTTCCCTCATGTAATGACATCACCTGGAAGTGACGTCATCACGTTGGGGGCGTTGCCAGGGCGACGCTCTGGCAATTGCCCCCAAACTCTATGATACCATAGACTTTTGGGGTGATTGCCAGAGCGTCGCCCTGGCAATGCCCCCAATGTGATGATGTCACTTCTGGTGACGTCGCCCGGCGTGCACGTGAAACGCGCGCACCGGGGAAGCTCCCGGCCAGCGAAGGACTCCCCCCCGCCGGTAAGTTTAACACACTTGGCAACCCTAAGTGGCCAATCAGAAGCCTTGCTGGGCAAAAAGACACTTGGTGGGCTCCAGGAAAGGGGTTGGCAGGCACCACAGTGCTCACAGGTGCTATAGACTATGCAGGGCAGAATTAGAGTTGCCATTCCCCAGTTGGGGGTGGGGGGTTGCCCAGTTTTTGTGGCTTCTGCTTGCTGCCTGCCATTTGGCTGTTGGGAGGAAATCCTTCCCCCCCCCAAGCAATGTCACCAGAAATAGACGTGATGTGCCTATGTCACCTGGAAGTGACATAGGCACATCAGTGACATCAGGGGGGCATACTCTGGTTTGGGGGCAAAACTCTGTGGTTTGAAGCTGATTTTACCATAGAGTTTTGCCTGAAACAAAATGGTTAATTGAGCTGACAGCGTGAGTCCAGAAAATTGTACTCTTAGATATTGGATATGGATCCATGAAATATTGCAAAAAATAGTGCATACAACTATACAATTTATACCAGAATTGTTTTTATTGAATATTATTCCAGAGTCATGTAAAAAAAAACAGATTCATATATGATTGTACATGTTGTAACCATGGCGAGGATTTTACACGCAAAGTCCTTGAAAAAAGAGGTCCCATCAAAAGAAGAAATAATTTACAAACTACTTGAAACAGCAGAAACAGATAAACTAACTTCACAGTGACAAGATAAAAAGAAGAAGAAACCTTTCTTAAAAATTAGTCAAGATTATATAAATGGTTGGAGGACTATCTTAAGAAATTTTAAGCACTGAAACACGAGCTCGTAGGGCTAGAAACTTTAACGGATACAGGTGTAACCAGTACAGATTCCATATAGATAGACTTAAACAATTACCTAAATATAGAGTGTATTGTTTTATGTGGTGTGTTTTCTTTTTCTTTGTGTATCTGTGTTGTCTGTTTTCCTTACTTGAAAATAATAAAATCTTTATTAAAAACAGAGAAAGAACTGTAGTGTTTCTCTGGAAAAATAACATAGTGAGTTGAAGCAACTGTAACCGTGTGAATAGTAGCTGAATTATAAGTTTGCCTTATAATAACACAAAGTAGCTAAGTTTGGAGATAAGAGGGAGGGTGTGTGTGTGAAAGAACTCGGGTGACCGGTAATAGCCTTGACTTACTTAGACTCTAATCAACCATGCATGCTTAATTAATCCATTCATAACTGTCGCGCCTTGTTTACTTAACAAGCTATTTTAAATGCACATACGATCCATGATGAGGGAGGGGACGTCATATCATATCAAGGAGTTGTATGTTATATTGTGTGCGTGTGTGTGTGTGTGTGTGTGTTGTAGGCGGACCTGAAAGAGTTGTGAGCTCTGGATCCGGTAAAGGAGAAGGGGCGGGGCTTACCGGCCGGGCCGAGGTGATAAACTGAGATTATTTGGAATGTGAATTTGAGTTCGTTTATACTCCCTTTTCTGTGCGGTAAAAAAAATCAAAAGATATTCCTGACTGACTGTTCTCTTATGGGTGATATGTGATCTTCCTTGGAGGGGCCAGGGAACCAGGCTCGCGAAACCAGTTTGGTGTGGTGGTTAAGTGCGCGGACTCTAATCTGGGAGAACCGGGTTTGATTCCCCACTCCTCCACTTGCACCTGGCTGGATGACCTTGGGCAAGCCATAGCTCTGTACCAGCTGTTCTCTCAAGGGCAGTTCTCCAGAGAGCTCTCTCAGCCTCACCTATCTCACAACATGGTGTCTGTTGTGGGGAGGGGAAGGGAAAGGAGTTTGTAAGATGCTCTGAGACTCCCTTGGGGAGTGAAGGGCGGGTTATAAATCCAGTCTCCTCCTCCTCTTTTGTGTTTCTAACACCCCTGACGTCACCGATGTGACTACATCACTTCCGGCTGACGTAGGCACATCGAATGACATCACTTCCTGTTCCCAGAATGTGCCCCCCCCCCAATTCCCCCAATGGCATTTCAGACGGATCTGGCAACCTTACAGAACTTCAGGGACCCCTGGTATAGAGTGTGCAGGGCAATATTTGCGTGCCTGATTCCCTGTTTTCCCATGTGGGCTGACATTTCAGTGCCCTGCCACTGACTAGTCCTTGGGATCCTTTCAGATGGTGCCATCTTTGGGAGGGGGGTGCATTTAGGCCAGGCTGTTCTCTGTGGTTCTAATATCCACAGGGGAGGAAGCAGGCTCCGGTCACCGCCAGGGAGTGGATCTAGGGCCCGGATGGACATCTGACCCCTTCCATCATTTCACATTCATATGGACACAACCTCTTAATACAGCTCTGAATATTTATAAGACCCCACAAGAACTCCTTGGAGCCCACCCTTCCCCGGGTGGAGGCTGACGCACAGCTGCTGTTCTCTAGCCAAGGCAAAATCAACTCCGTGCTTTAATGCACAGGCCTTGTTTTGTTTCGGGGGGGGCCTGAATAAAACAATGCGAAAAATAATTATCGGTTATTATTCCATATCAAAACAGAGCAGCCCTCTTAGGTAAATGCTGACGTTTTTGTACATCTTGTGTCTTTCTTTTGTGCATGACTACATACGGCCTCAATTGGTGTGGCGTGAAAGCAGGCCTCGTTCCCTGAGTCCCCAGTGCTCCGGTCTGTGTTTGTGTACTGGGAGAGTTAATGAGAAGAGACTGCTATTCTTTCCCTGTGTTCCCCAATCCCATCTGTTCAAACAAAAGGCTGAAAGGGAGAGAGAGCTGAGACCCTGCTGGTCAAGAGGGGAAGGATAATAACAGATATCCTTGGGCTACATTTCAACACATGCAGCCCCTTTCACGCTGGGCGGCAGCTTTTATTCCGGCAAGAGAAAGAACAGTCTCGATATGGAGGATATTCGGGAAATAAAAATAATAAAAAAAGATGCATCAGACTTGGATGTACATTGTTCCTTCCCTTCCTCACAATATGCATGAAACTGGAGCAAAACGAGAGAGAGCGCATTTGTACAGACTGTAAAAGATATCTACCCATGGTAACGTGTATAAAATACATAGATAACCTGAACCATAAACAGGGTATGAGTAAATCCTATTGAAGTTAATAGAGCTAAAGCAAGTTAAATTGAGATTCACTAGCCCATCTAGTTTATGGATTTTTGCTGGATTTTTTAAAACTGATATTAAAGGTAAAGGTTTCCCTTGCTCGAAAGCCAGTTGAATCCAACTAGGGATGCGGTGCTCATCTCTGTTTCCAAGCTGAGGAGCCAGCGCTGTCCGAAGATGTTTTCGTGGTCATGTGGCCGGCATAACTAGATGCCGAGGCGCACGGAACGCTGTTACCTTCCCACCGAAGTGGTACCTATTAATCTACTTGCAATTTCTTGCTTTTGAACTGCTAGGTTGGCAGGAGCTGGGGCCAGAGACAGGAGCTCACTCCATCACGCGGAACGCGAGTCTCGAACTGCCAAGCTACCAACCTTCCGGTCTGTAGCTCAGCATCTTAGCAGTCATTAATAAAATAAGTAAAAATAGTCCAGGCTAGACTGATCTGGTCAGATCTCAGAAGTTAAGCAGGATCGGACCTGGTTAGTACTGCATTAATTAATTAATTAATTAATTAATTAATTAATTCTATATCCTGCCATACCCTGCAAGTGGACACAGGGCGGCTCACAACATATTAATATAACAATTCCGGCGGGGGTGGGCGGGCTCCTGTCTTCCTCCTGGAAGTGATGTCATCATGCAGTGCACGTTGCAGGAAGGGGGGACACTAGCATTTGAGAAAAAAACTCTATGGTTACCATAGTTTTTTCTCAAATGCTAGAGTGCCCCCCCCCCACAACATGCCCAGTGCGATGACATGTTGGCACAGACGGGGCTGCTCGAGCGTGGGGCTGCCCCCACTGGCCAGCTGAGGGGTGGTGGGTTGGGGCCCCCGAAAGTGGGGAAACCCTGCCCCCATTAGGGGGATGTCAGCCCTAGCAGGCAATGGGAAACCACCTCTGTCCATCTCTTACTGTGAAAACCCTACAGGATCATCCCAAGTCAGTCGCAATTTGATGGCAAAAAAATAATAATCAGAGTCAGGGGTCTGTTGGGGCCGGAGCGAGGCGGAGCAAAGCTCCGCCAGCTCAGAAGTGGCCACTAGGGCAGCCATGGGCCGAATCAGATTCTCTGATCTGATTCAGCCTGCTGCTGAATTGCCGCCGAAATTCGGCAGCAACTTTAAAAGTGACTGGAGGGGAGGGGATTTGAGGAAGAGGCTCCAAACTTCCAGGGTAGCTGCTGGGACCTCTCCCCCAAATACCCACCAAGTTTCAAGAATATTGGACCAGGGGGTCCAATTCTACGGACCCCCAAACAGGTTGCCCCCATTCCCTTCATTGTTCTCTATGGTAGAAAAAAAGGTGACATTTTTTCCCACCATAGAGAACAATGGATGAGATGGGACAACCTGTTTGGGGGCCCATAGAATTGGACCCCCTGGTCCAATCTTCTTGAAACTTGGTGGGTATTTCGAGGAGAGGCCCCAGCAGCTACCCTGCAAGTTTGGAGCCTCTCCCTCAAACTCCCTTTCCTCCAGCCCCTCATATACCCTATGAGTTTTTGCCATTGACTTCAATGGCCCATAGGGTATAATGGGGCTGAAACTGACATTCCCTTTCTGACACACTTCCGGTGATGTCAGGGGACATGGCATATGCTAATGAGTTATGCTAATGAGTTATGCTAATGAGCTCCTGCAGCTTTTTTTCTACGAAAGGACCCCTGATCAGAGTGATATAGGCTTGTAATGCTGGTACAAGGCCAGCCCAAGAGATTCCCGTCTAGATTTCAGCCTTGAGGAAGGTGGCAAAGAGAGGAGGGAGGAGACTCCAGCGTGGTTTCGGCTGCAGTGGGGACTGAGGTTCAGTCAAAGCTTCAGAGAAAAGGTGAGTTTGGGGAAGAGGGATCTGAAAGAGGAGGGAGAGGCAGTATTCCGGGAGGGACTTCCGGGCACAAAGAGTGGTAGGGGAGCAAAGGAAGCCATAAGAACTTAAGGGAGCAGGGGCTTGACAGGAACAAAGGTCACACTGAGGGGTCTGTTTGGATAGGAGAGCAAGGAGACCAGTAAGCTAAAAGCTGGTTGGTCAAGCGCTTGGACTGCTTCGAAGTAAAGGCAAAAGACTTGAGAGGGGAGTGAAAGCTAGAGTACGGATTTGAAGGGGGCATTTCAGGTGGGGTTGAGCAGGAGATGGGGTGATGCATGTACTCACCATGAGGGGGGGGCAGTGATCATCATGGCTGCCCGATGACGTCACGTCCGGTGTGATCCAGAAGCGCTGGCGTCCCAACAGGGCGACACTCTGTGAGGCTTCTGTACTAACAGCAATAGATCAGACCTTTGGGTTTAATCAAAGCTTTTTATTTCTAATACTGGAACAGGTTCTCGAATGTTTGTTAGAGATACATGATAGAAAGCTGTCATGGTTAATATACCCTCAAGTCACAATTGAACCCAGACATGTAACCAATCAGAGTCAGTGTATTAACGCGGGAAAAAGGAAGGCGACCGTTGAGGTTCCCACAGCAAGGTGAGAAAGTTATAAAAATTCCCTTCTTGATCCTGGTAACCCGCATGTGTGAAAGTTAGGCTAAACATTCCGGATTGCAACAATACACTAGCTTCAAGGTTGTCACAACAAGATAACATTCTCGGAGCCTCAAAGGGAGGAGGAGGAGAGGATGGCTGGAAAAGGCCATCTGTTTAAATGACGTGTAGGAATGTGAGTCGCCATCCTCCTGCCTAAAGAACAGTAACATTAAACAGAGCAGGCAATATACTTCAAAGGGAGATATATAGCTGTAGCCAGAGAGAGGGGGGGGGGGTTCTGATAACGGAGTCAAGGCAAGCAATTCATGGTAACACGGAAAACGAAAGTAACTTACAGGACTGCTATTGTCAGATTCTGACACCCTCTAGCACTCAAGTTTGGGGGCAAGTGATAGTCACCTGGGTGCAACGCCAGCACTTTTGGGTCACACAGGAAGTGACATCATGCGTCAGCAGTGATTATTGCTGCCCCCCCCAGTTTGGTCCATCTGCTTCCGCCCACCGACCTATTGTGTGTCGGTGGTCAGGAATCAAAATTGCCGGGAGTTTGCCCGCCATTAGTGGACACCTGGCAAACCTAATCTCAGGCCTCTGGGATCGTACAGAGTGCTTTCCGACTCTTCTAGTCTGGCTCTCCCTGACTCTGCTTAGGGTCTAAAAACCATGAACTGCAGCAGTTTCAGCTTTTAGGGGGCTATAGAATACTCTATGCAGAGTGGCAAAAACAGGGGGAAAGATCCCACCGATGCTGCTTCCATGCAGGAGACTAGCTTGGGGGGGGGGGAGGCAGGAACTCTTCCTCCCTCCATAATCGCATTCTGAGCCCATTTGGGCTCTCCTTCATTTTTAAAAAAGCCGTTCCCCCACAGCTGTTGTGTGGCTGTGGAGAACCTGAGACTATCTGGACCAGTGTTCCCCCTGAGCTGTGTTAGTGTGAGCCAGCTCACATGTTTTTTAGCCTCTGGCTCCCACATTTTTGTCTTAGCTCAGGAAGGAGGGCTCCAGAGCAAACTAATTTAGGCAGCAGCCAATTCACTCACTCACGATTTTGAAGCCAGTAGCTCACAAAGTAGAATTTTTGCTCACAAGACTTTACTGCTTAGAGGGAGCATTGATCTGGACCCAATTCAATAAAAACCTGAATATATGGTTCAGCCCTGAGGGCCTCTCCTACTTCTCCACTGTTGAAGGCTGCTGGAGACACTGGTTCTGTCCTCTTAGTGCCCCGATATGAATGGGGACCCTTCTAGTGCAGACTGATTTTCAAAAGGTGAACCCTGTTGATTAGAAAAGGAAAACTAGACAATTTTAAAAAGGCAGAATATGGAACACTTTGGAAAGTTTGCTTCTATGGAGATGTTTTTACTCCAGTTTGGCATTCAAACTGGGGGGTGGGGTTGTTTGGGGGGGGGAGGGTTGAGCATCCACTTAACGTTACCACTAGGGCTGCCGAGTCCCCCTGGGGGGTGGGGATTCCCCTGCTAAACGGGTCCCCAATCCGCCGGTCCGGATCCGGCGACGCCCTAGCAATCACCCTGAAAACTCCATAGTACCATAGAGTTTTAGGGCGATTACCAGAGCGTCGCCCCGGCAATGTGCCCAGCGTGATGATGTCACTTCCGGGTGCAGGGGAGTCCCAAGGTGGGAATAGGACTCCCCCACTTTCTTCAAGTTAAGACTTGGCAACCCTAGTTACCACCTAATCGTCCACTATCCATGTCCCCCCCCCCCTCGCTTCACTCTGATCTTAATAAATTGAGAAGAGCCCTGCTGGATCAGACCAGTGGTCCATCTAGTCCGGCCTCCTGTCTCACACAGTGGCCAACCAGCTCCTCTGGACTGCCCAACAACAGGGCACAGAGGCTGAGACCTTCCCCTGATGTTGCCCCTGGGCTCTGGGATTTAGCGGGTTTAGTGCCTGGTTTGAGACAATCTATTGGGAAAGATTACAGTGACTGAGGAAATACAAAATGATTACAGAAGCATCATGTGAGCATTTTTACGCCATGAGTCAGTTGCTGAGTAAACACAGGTTTCCCTATATCTCCCAGTAGAAAAATGGTAATATTTGACATGGCCAAACTTGCCTTAGTTTATAAGGTGTTGGAGCTACGAAGAAGCTCTTTTCATTCTTGCTCATAAAGGATCTTGCATGCTGATGTTGATAAGCCATCATCCTAAGCAGTAGTGAAAGCAGGACAAGGCACCACGCCAGCAAGGGAAAAAATATAGCCAGCTCAAATGCATAGGCCCAACAAATGGAGGAATATCTGAGGCCAGGCCCAACAACAGGAGGCCCAACATAGGCCCAACAACAGGAGGCATATCTGAGGCCAGGCCTGTAGCTACGGTGGGGCCTCTTGGGGCCATGCCCCCTCACTTTACAGCCGCGCCCCACGAGTTACTATGCCAGAAAATAGGTTTTTAAATATTTCCTTGTTAATTACTTCAGTTAATTCACGCCACACGGTGCCCTGCCCTGATTAGCTGGTCCTTCTCCTGACTTGCCGGTCCTGGCTCTCCGTGACCTTGTGAGCTCCACCCACCCGACTTGTTCCTATTCCCACCGTGTGAATGAACTGCTAAATAAATCCTCCGTTCACTTGGCTTGGCAGTGGCAGGCTGCAGTTCGTGACCTTACCATGAGGGCAACAAGAGCTTTATCATCTCACACAGGAAGGTAAAGGCGGGCTGGGGCAGAGGGCTGGTTTGACACGCTTCTCCGCCATTGCTCTTGCGACCATCCGGCGCTGGCTGCCAATGGCTGTCTCTCTCTCGCCCCCAGCAGCTTCTTTTTCTGCTTTTTCCTACCCCACCATTGACCAGGTGGGGAGATATCCTGGTAGCACCAATTGGGTGGTTTGAGCCAGGGGTCATTTCGTAGAAAAAGAGGTGCAGGAGCTCATTAGCATAACTCATTAGCATAACTCATTTGCATATGCCACACCCCCTAACATACCGGAAGTGTGTCAGAAGGCAACACCCACCCTTCAGGCTCCACTCCACAGGTGAGTGAAACTGACCTGCTCTTCCTCCATTCCCTTCCCCATCCAATACTTTGTGCAATAAAAATAAGCGTCAAGAACACACCCTCATACCCAGGACATGTGCACCACCCATCCCTTCCCCTTCCCCTCCCCACCACAAGACACCCTGTGAGGTAGGTGGGGCTGAGAGAGGTCTTTTGAGAACTGCTCATGAGAGAACAGCTCTGAGAGAACTTGTGACTCGCCCAATATCACACCAGCAGCTGCATGTGGAGGAGTGGGGAATCAAACCCGGTTCTCCCAGATTAGAGTCCAACTCCTGACCACTACACCAAACTGATGGGGCGGAAGCTGCTGAAGCGTTGGTGAAATTTCTCCAGTACTTATGTGCCATGTGCCCTGATAAAAAATGGTATACTGAGAAAATTTATATGCCACCTTGAGCATGTCTCTGGAAAAGCAGCACAGTCATAAAAGGAACAATGATAAAATTATCAATATTAAAACAAAACATTAAAAACAATAAAGACCCTAGCAGGGCTTTCCCCGGGGCGCTGCGCCTCTGCACTGCTCGGGGAAGCCGAGGAGGGGGCGGGGCTTGGTCATGTGCCCACCCCCTGGGCTCCTCACTCCCAGAGCTGCGCTCCTGTGCGCTCCTGCTCCAACGGACCCCTGGTTTGAGCCAATGCGGGGTGTGTGTGTGTGTGAAAGGGTGAGGAGGAAACTCTTTCTTGCCTCCCTCGCTTTTTCTTGCGTACTGCAGCCAGAGAACTTGAAATTCACCGCTGCCTTCTCTTCCCTCTCAGGAGACTGGTTAGAAGTTGGGGGAGGGGGGAGAGAAGAGGAAACTGGCGGAGCATCTTTGCGTTCATCCCTCGGGCTAAGAGGAGAACATGGTGGCCAGGTTTTCCCTCTCCCCTTTCTAGGCTGCCTAACCTTCAGACTTCCGGTTTTGGAAAAAATATTCAGCAGGTGGATCGAGTGATAAACAAATCGTCATCATCACCACCACCACCATTATCATTATTTATTTATTTATTTAGATTTATATCCCACCTGACTAGGGTTGCCAAGTCTTCAAAACTCACCGGCGGGGGGGAGTCCTCCTCTGGCGGGGAGTTTCTCCTGGTGCACACGCTTTGCGCGCACGCCCAGCAACGTCACCAGAAGTGATGTCAGCACGTTGGGGGCGTTGCCAGAGCGTCGCTCTGGCAACGCCCCCAACGTTCTGACGTCACTTCTGGTGACGTCATTACGTCGTCCTCGCTGGACGACGTCGGGGGTGGGGTTCCCCCTGCCGGCCAAATGCTGGCCGGCGGATCGGGAACCCCTTTAGCGGGAACCCCTTTAGCCCTACGCCTGACCAACACAATTATTATTTCTATTATTAGTTATAAGTATAAGCATGACAGTTTTGTACAGTTGTGTACAGACAGACCCATAATGGCTACCCCACAGACCCATAATGGCTACCCCACAAAAAAAAATGCCCCACAAGCCAAAAAATCCTGATTTACGGGACTGTCTGAGGCAGTTACTGGTCCGAAAAGTTCAAAGATTCCAGTGCCTATCCTATGAGGGAAGGCGGAAGAGTCTGGGACTTTTCAGCTCAGAAAAGAAAGAACACAGTTTGCATTTATATGGAAAACAGAAGTTTGTCCAACAGAAAAAAGCTTGGAGTGACAAATTAGCGGAATCTGCCCGAATGGCAAAGCTAACAAATCAGGAAATAAAAGACCAATTAAAGAATTTCAGCAGAAATGGAAGGCACATTATTCATATACTATGGGTAAAGATTGATAAGGGATGATAAGTTTATACTTCCTAAAACAATTGCAGAGTTAGGAAAATATAAGAAGTTATAGTTATTAATTAATATGTTATACTCCTATTAAAAACTTCTAAAATAATGATAAGTAATTAATATGCAAAATGTCTCTCTGGAGAAAGTAATGTGAATTGTAGGCAAAAACTATTATATTAAATTGCTACAAAAAATAGTATGCTATAAATATATGTAGAAGAGGAGGAGGAGATTGGATTTATACCCCACCCTTCACTCGGATTCTCAGAGCAGCTTACAAACTCCTTTCCCTTCCCCTCCCCACAATAGACACCCTGTGAGGTAGGTGGGGCTGAGAGAGGTCTTGAGAGAACTGCTCTTTCAAGAACAGCTCTGATAGAACTATGACTTGCCCAAGGTCATCCAGCAGCTGCATGCGGAGGAGAGGGGAATCAAACCCGGTTCTCCCTGATTAGAGTCCAGGCACTTAACCACTACACCAAACTGGCTCTCAGATACTATGGTAAATTTATACAACGGAGCTGAGAAAAGAAATATCTTGATTATTTTACACTTGATCTATGCATTATATATTATAAATGTGTCCTCAACAAATGTTAAAGCCTCTGATGAACAATTATTTTTACACCCATTCCCCTTTATTTTTGCTGTACCTTCTTTTAATTATATAATAAAAACATTATATCAAAAAATAAAAAGAGACAACTCAGGGGGGACATGATAGAGATTTATAAAGTTATGCATTGGGTAGAGGGAGTTGACAAGGAGAATTTTCTCTCTCTCCCCACAAAAACTCAAGGGTATCCAGCGAAGCTGATAGGCAGTAGATTCAGGACAGACAAAAATAAATACTTCTTTACACAGAGCGTGATCAAAATGTGGAATTCGCTGCCAGAGGATGTGTTGATGGCCACAGGAATAAACATCTTTAAAAGGGGATTAAATAGACTCACGGAGGATAGGTCTACCAGTGGCTACTAGCCATGGTGACTGAGGGGAACCTCCACATTCAGAGGCACTAAACCTGTGAATCCCAGAGGCAGGAGGCAACATCAGGGGAAGGCCTTGGCCTCTTTGTTGGCCCACCAGAGGAACTGGCTGGCCATTGTGTGAGACAAGATGCTGGACCTCTGGTCAGATGCAGCAGGGCTCTTCTTACATTTCGAACATATTTGGAGGCAGAAGGAATGCATTCAGCGCTCAGCCCCTGTAGCATAAACACCCCCTTTCCTTTCCCCCCTGATGGAGAGACCTTGTGAGGTTTAGGATGATTCTGTTTCGTAACCTCTGCAGGAGTGAAGGATACGTTCTAATGGCCTGTCCTTGCAGGATTATAGCTCCCAGATGGAGTCCTGATGGTCCTCAGGGAATTTCCTGCTGGCATGGCTTGCATTCTTGTTGACGCCCTGGTAGGTCTCTGGAATCATGACATGGGCTGGACAGTTGGCATACCTGCTCCTGAGTGCTGCCTTTGGTCCTATGGAGCCTTTCCTACCAGGAATCCGGGGGCAGTGAAATAGATCAGAAGACAGCTGAAGGGTAGGCAGAAGGAAACGTGCCCCAAGACAAACCAAACATGATACTGGCGGCAAAGACCGCAAAGCTGTCTTACTCATTGGCCATCACTGAATCAGCAGAAAGCCATCCATCTTGGATGCCCCGCAATGTGAGGGGACCTCTAAATCCTAAGTCCTCTGATGGGATTAATCTGTAACATGTTTGCTAGGCATTTTGTAAATAAAGGCTGCCATTCTAATGACACTTTCCTGCGTGTAAGCCCCACTGAATAACATGGGACTGGCTTTGGAGTACCTCTCCTGAGGATTGCTCCCAAGGTCACTTACATCAGCCATGGCTTAGTCCAGGGATCCCCAACTTGGTTACCGTGGGCACCGTGGCACCCGCCGGCACCTTCTAGAAAGTAGTTGGGGCCAGTGGGGCTTTTGCCCAACAAGGCTTCTGAATGGCCGCTGGAGATTTGATTGGCTGTGGAGATTTTTCTTTAAAAATGTTGTTTTGTCGGAAGCCGCCACCACAGCTCAAGGATCTTCACTGTGTGACTGAAGATAAAGCTGTGGCAGCCATTTTGTAGCTGCACCCAACACACTTGTGTCAGCATTCCAAAGATGCCAGCAGGCTCATGAAGCTTGGGGGATCCCTGAATTATAGCAACGTTTTAACAGTTCAGTCTCAGAAGGTTATCGGATCACCACCTAACTGCAGTTGCCTGGAAGTTTTTCCATTGAATTAGCCTGAGAATATGAACAGACATCTTGGAGAGTCCAGTTGACATCCTCAGTGCTCGACCCTCGCCCTTCATGGCTTATTAAAATAAGCTGTGAGGGATAAACTATTTGGATCCAGGAGTTAAGACATGTATCTTTAAGGAAGGGGGGAGGGGTTGCCATTTACCTTGAAGAAAGCATTTGTGAGTCTTCTCCTGGGGGGGAAAAAATCCTTGAATCTAGAGAAGGTGACCGAGAGAAGGTGAGTATTCATTTTTGAGGTTAGGTGGTCAAATGAGTGGATATTTCCAGATGTTTTTTGGATGAGACTGATTTTCAGTGCACTCCGGTCCTCCATGCTCTTCAACATTCATCCATTCATTCATTCATTTCAATTTCTATCCCACCCTTCCCGCAAGCGGGCTCAGGGCGGGTTACAACAATAAATTACAATCGATAGACAACTAAAAGTGAATCTCAAACAATATAAACAGTTAAAAACAGTTTAAAAGATAGGCATAGCAACAGTTACATATTCAGCAGCCCTAAAGCTGGGAACAATTGGGCTGCGGCCGAACAACAAAGATTTTACCGACATTGATAGCAGAACTGCAGCTGCTGCATCAGGGAGGCCAGTTAATGGATACCCAACGCCTTACCCAAAGGCCTGGCGGAACAGCTCTGTTTTGCAGGCCCTGCGAAATAGTCATAGTTCTCATAGGGCCCTGATCTCGATCAGGAATATGTTCCACCGGGCCAGGGCCAAAAAAGTCCTGGCCCTGGTTGAGGCTAAGTGAATGTCCCTTGGGCTGAGGACCACCAGCAGATGATGGTCCATGGAGCGCTAGGCTCTCTGGGGCATACATGGGGAGATAGGGCTGTCAGGTCCCTGGGGGGGGCAGGGGTTTCCCTCCCGAAATGGCCCTCAATCCGCCAGTCCAGATCAGGCCGGTGGGGGGAACCCCGCCCCCAAAGTGCTTGTTTGAGCCGACATGCCTGGTGCAATGATGTCACCTGGAGGTGATGTCATTGTGCTGGGCACGTCGCTGGCTGATGCTCTAGCAACCAGCCTGGAAACTCTGTGGTACCAGATTGCGTTGGTCAGCAACATGCCGGGTGACGTCGTCGCACCACACGTACTTTGCAGGACCAAACGGGAACGGGACCAACTCTCCGCTGCCGTGCCAGATAAGTCACTTGGCAACCCTATGGGGAGAGATGGTCCTACGAAACAGGTGGGAAAGGTCATCCAGAAATGGGAAACAAGGTGTCACTGACATCCTGACAACACCCAGATTTTATGGCCTGAAATGGCTTTGGGACCAGGATGTCTTAAGGACTGTCTTCTTCCATATACTGCTGATGACCCACGAGGTCCTCCTCTGAGGCTCTGCTCAGCTTGCCTTCTCTTCCAGGGGTGAGGCGAGTCACAACGAGGAGCAGGGCCTCTTCAGTCGTGGCACTCCGACTTTGAAATACCATGCTCTTGGATAATTGCCTTGTGCTGGATTTGTTATCCTTATAGTATCAAATAAAAATGCTCCCTGGGTTTTGTTTTTGTGCTTCTGCCCTTCTTATAATGCTTGATTTAAATCCCCACTTTTGATTAACCTTGACGTTTTTTTATTTGCGACACTGTTATGTTCCTGCTGAGACTTACATTGGCCTCCTTTCTTTTAGTGATTCCCGCTCTGCTTTTCTTTTTACTCCCTGCTTTTTTACCGTGTTGAGCATGGACATTTTATTATTTAAACCAGGAGTCCCCATTGTGGTGCCTGTGGGCACCATGGTGCCTGCCAACACCTTTCCTGGTGCTCGCTAAGCGTCTTTAGAAAGGGGGTGGGACCAGGTGAGACCTTTGCCCAACAAGGCTTGTGATTGGCCACTGGAGACCTAATTGCCTATACAATTTCTTTTTAAGCATTGCTTTGATAGCAGCTGCCCTCCCAGCACAAGGATCTTCACTGTGTGATCGAAGGTAAGCTGCGGCAGCCATTTTGTGGCTGGATCCACCTACGATAGCAACCATTTTGTGGTGGCCATTTTATGGCTGTGTCCATCACCCTGTGTCAGAATTCTAAAGGTGCTCATAGGCTCAAAAAGGCCGCTGATTTAAACCATGTTTTTGTATTATTTTAACACATTCTGAGCCATCCTCGAAACTGGGGCTTGGCTTCCATGAGCACGTTCTAAATGGTTTTTGATGAGCCTCATGCAGGACAGAAGCACGGAGCATGAAGAAGCACACGCCTTGGCAGAGGTTATTTTTATTTTATTTACGAAACTGGTCTCTGGCCTTTCTGCCCTTACAAGGGCCACCCGGGCAGCCACCAATTTAAGGAATACATGATAAATTCACATTTTACAGTCATTAAAACCAGCCCATCCCACAAACACAGATCATTAAGATAATTTTTTAAAAGCTGAGTTAGAATACATACTGTGCCTAAAAACAACATGAATTAAAAATAATTTTAATGCATAAAGTGTAATTCATAAAAACAACAATGCGTTAAAACATTGGTTAAGAGTGCCCTGACCTGGCTAGCCCAGGCAAGCTCGATCTTGTCAGATCTCGGAAGCTGAGCAGGGCCAACCCTGGCAAGTGTTTGGATGGGAGACCTCCAAAGGAATACCAGAGGTGAGAGGCGGGGGCAGACTTTTATTCAGCCACCTCTCTGAATATCTTCCAAACCCCCAGTAGGGGTCAGTCATCAGGGGTCGCCATGACTTCCAGGCGCACTCACACGCATGGACACACATGCATATATGAAAAATACAAAAAAACACACATTGGTTAAGAAGGAGGAATCACTGAGGGAACGTCAAATGAAACTAAAATGTCTTCAGCGGCTGGTGGAAGATGGCAGCAGAACAGGACAGATGAATCTTGCTAGGGAGAGATTTCCGGAATTTTGGTGCCACAACTGAGAAGACTCTCCCAGTTTACCGTGATCGTTGTCAGGCACCCCCTAGCCACCAGCAGGGGGTGGGGGGTGGAGTAGCCAGATCGAGATTGGGAGCCTCCTGAAGATTTGGGGGTGGAGCCTGCAGAGGACAGGGACTGCAGTGGTATACAGTGCCATAGAAACCACCCTCCAAAGCCTCCGTTTTCTCCAGAGGGAACTGATCTCTGCAGTCTGAAGTGGAGCTGGAATTCTGGGGGATCCCCAGGTCCCACCTGGAGACTGGCATCTCTAGTTACCACCCACTTAACCTCAGGTAGCGCCCAAAGTAGGCCTTTTGGAAATGACTGTAATGGTCGGTCAGTAGGGATGAAGTTGGAAAATATCTAGAGATTTGAGGGGTGGAGCCTGGGGAAGTGTGGGGTTTGGGGAGGGGAGGGACCTCGGAGGATATAATGCCACAGAGTCCACCCTCCAAAGCAGCCATTTTCTCCAGGGGAGCTGATATCCATAGTCTGGAGATCAGCTGTAACAGTGGGAGATCTCCAGGTGGCCGACAGGTTCATACGAGTCTAGGCTGAACAGCCCAAATTATTTGACGAGAGGGGTATAAATATCGAATAAAGAATCAGAAAGGGTGTGAAGACAGGCCTGTTCATCCACCTTGAGGATCCAAGGTTTTTCGCTCTTCATTGTTTCTCTCCTGCCCCATCACTTTCACACTGTTACTGCCGCAGTCCTGTCAAAACGGCTAACTCAGACATCCAACCCGTTCCTCTCAGAGGGCGTTAAGGTTGTAGTGGAGGCAGGGGGCAGCCCCACCAATTCACAGCAGGGTTCCCAAGGAAGGATCTTCTTTGCCATTACAGTTCAGAATGTAATGGTCTGGGAAAGAAGTGGTCTCCACGCCATTAACTTAATGTGTTCTAATGGTGTCACGTTGGCTTTAAATGCAATTGCAGATCTCCTGGGATGGCAATAATTAAAATACAAAGGGATTTTTTTAAAGGCATTTCCAGAAATACAGTGTGAAAAATGACACAACAGTCAGTTTTCTCGAGCAGTTTCTGCGGTTCCATTTGCTCCCTCTAAGCTGTGGAGTCCGGTGAGCCCAAATTCTACTTTGTGAGCGACTTGCATCAAAGTTGTGAGTGAGTGATTTGGCTACCGCATGAATCAGTTTGCGCCAGAGCCATCCTTTCCGAGCTAAGACAAAAATATGTGCGCCAGAGGCTAAACAACTGTCAGTTAGCTCACACTAACTCAGCTTAGAGGGAACACTGCCTATTCAGTTTGGAAGGGGAGAAGCAACCTAAAGAAGGAAGTGGGCATATAAACCTGTTTGCTTATACCCCTTACAAATGTTTGGATTGCCTGAATCGTATGGCTTGACTATTAAGAAGTGATCATGGATTAGGAATTGGAATTTGAGCAGCTCTGTACCTCGTTAGATCACCCACATGAAGCTGCCTTATACCGAACCAGACCTTTTGTTCCATCGAGGTCAGTATCGTCCGCTCAGACTGGCAGCCGCTCTCCAGGGTCTCAGGCTGAGGCCTTTCACACCACCTGCTGCCTGGTCCTTTTAACCGGAGATAGCTGGGGATTGAGCCTGTGACCTTCTGCATGCCAAGCCAATGTTCTACCACTAAGCCACAGCCCTTCCCCTTAAGACTTCTACAAATGATGAGTCAAGCTCTCCAAGAGCTAGGACCCAGCAAGGCTTGCTTTGGTGCAAGGCACTGTTGCCGTGAGACTTCGGCCTCTGTCTCGTTGGCACGTCTCTACGCCTTGGCCTGCAACGAGCCCACCTGTTCTGCCAACACGGGAATGTTCTGGCCAGCCTGGGAATTGTTCCATAAGTCATTCCAGAGTTGTTCCAGAAGGTCTTTGTTCCAAGACAAAGGAGGAGAATAAGGGAGGAGCGTCAGAGGAAGTGGTGTGTGGGGAAGAGAAGGAGCGGCTGGGCCCTCCCAAAACCTGTATCAGAGAGAGAAAGCCCATTGGTCAGTGAGGGGGACAGCGGCGGGCTAGTCCCTAGACTCCAGGAAGGGAGGGAGGGTTGCCAAGTCCAGGGAGGGAGGGAGGGTTGCCAAGTCCTTCTGACTTACTGGCGGGGGGGGGAGTCCTCCTGGGGCCGGGAGCTTCCCTGGTGTGCGCGCTTGCACACGTGCCGCAATGATGTCACCCAGAAGTGACATCATCACGTCGGGGGCGTTGCCAGGGCGACGCTCTGGCAATCACCCCAAAACTCTATGGTACCATAGAGTTTTGGGGTGATTGCTAGAGTGTCGTCCCGGCAACATCCCCAACGTGATGACGTCACTTCTGGGTGATGTCATTACGCTGGGGAAGTCGTCCTGACTGGATGACTTCGGGGGTGGGGTTCCCCCCGCCGGCCAAATGCTGGCCGGCGGATCAGGAACCCCTGTAGCGGGGGATCCCCCGCCCCCCGGGCTGACTTGGCAGCCCTAGAGGGAGGGGAAGAGAAGGAGCGCCCCCCTCAAACCTCCTGTATCAGAGCGGTGGCGCCCGGCCCCCTTCCCCGTCTCCCAAACCTCCTGTATGTGTGTGTGATCACAGCCTAGGACGTGTTCTACAGTTATGATGGTGGTTTTATTTCATTTCAGCGTAAGAGCATATGAATTCTTAAGGACCCACGTAGATCGAACTTTTACTCCCCCCCTTCCCTCTTTTCCAAAATGAGCACGGTCTCGTAAGGGTTAAAGAGAGTCCAAGAGAGGCATATAGTGATGGGGGAGAGCCATTTCCTCCTCCTTCCCCTCGCAAGAAAGCCGCTCTGATTCTCCGGGCTTCTGCTTGAACGGCTGGCAGAAAATCTGGTGAGCCCAAAGAGGCACTGGAGAGGGGGGGAATATGGGGCGCCATGAAACAGCAAGGAGGGGAAATGTAGCAGGGGGTGAAGGTCCCCGTCCTCCTGCCCCATGGAGAGCCGCTCGTCCCCTTTGTGCAGAGCCACGTGGTTCCTGCAGCCGACTTGAGCGGTTCAATTGGTTTCCAGGGGTACATTTAGGAAGGACCGGGGGGGGGGGCTGAAAGTGAGATTTGGGGTTGGGGAGAAGGAGGGAGCAGATCAAGGAGGGTGTTATGTATTGACCATGCAGTCGCCATGTGCTCCCGTAATGGCGACCGCCATGTGGCCAGAGCACATGGCTAGGGTTGCCAAGTCTGGGTTGGAAAATACCTGGGGACTTTGGGGGTGGAGCCAGGAGAAGGTGGGGTTTGGGGAGGGGAGGGGCCTCAGCATGGTACAATGCCACAGAGTCCACACTCCAAAGCAGCCGTTTTCTCCAGGGGAGCTGATCTCTGTCAGCTGGAGATCAGTTGTAAAAGCGGGGGATCCCCAGGCCCCGCCTGGAGGCTGGCAGCCCTACACATGGCCAAGAAACTACCTGAGCTTCAGCCAGGTAGAACAAAGGCCAGGTGGATTCGAACCGGCCACCAATCCTGTACCTAGGTTCCTCCCAGGGAACCTATGAGATGTAAATAGACTTCTAATAGCCTATCAGGCCAGTTGGGCGAGGTCAGGGGATTGTCCCTGACCAGCATAAAAGGAGGGCTTCGAGCCCTGGGTTGTATGCTTCATCCGGACCAGCAATAAAGATCTAGCTGTTTCACTACTCCATGGATCCCCGACTCCAATACTTATCAGAGGGGGAAGGAGTGGGGGGGGGGGGCAAAGAAGAGTCTCAAGAGTGCAAAGGGGGATTTTCAGATGAAATCTTCCTTCTCTGCATCAAGTGACACAAGAAGGCTGCCATTTCAGTCTCCCCTGCCGCATGGGCAGCTGTTTTTCCGGGTATGGGGTGTGTGAGTCCGTTTATTTTTCTAATATCCCAATTGACTGGTGTAATGGCATATTCACAGGTCTATTAGGCTATACCACTGTATTAATATAGAATTGATGGTTTTTAAAACACTGGAACAGTCCACTGTTGGGAGGGGTCGTTTGGGGCAGGCAAAGTTTGGGGCAGACAAAAAGCAGGGAAACCTGTCCCCCTTGGGGAAGAGACATGAGCCAATGGAGCGGACAGGACTGATTTGTGCTCTTTTCTCCTGCTTTGTCCATTCATGGATTCAAGGCAGCTTCGCTTGAGACTGCAGGTGGAGGAACACGTTGGGGGGGGGGGGGCTTCCTTCTGCTTAAAGCTCCCTGCTCCAGAAAAGCATAATAGCCATCTCAGGCAGAGAGTGCAAAAACTTTTTCCCTGCAGGGCTAGTTTTCTGTGTGCAGGGAGAAATTAATTCTGAGCTGGAGTCTCTCACCTGCCACCTCCAGTCAGGCACTCCATCCCCGCAGGGCTCTCCCACCTCATTCCCAGCACATTCTCCTAAAAGTTGGGGAGGGGGGACAGGAGGATCTTGGCTTCTCTCCCAGGAGAGGAGGGAGGGGTGCAGCTTTTTGTTTTTTGCATTTATTCATTTCGTTTTTGCATTTATGTTTGAAAATTGGGGGGCGCCAGGGGGGTGGGGGGCGCCAGAAGATATCCTTGCCTAGTGTGGAAAAAAAACCTGGGGCTGGCCCTGTCTACCTGGTTGCAAATTAGTTCTGAAGGAACCACGGTGAAGGCGGACTCAGTGGAAAGTGACCCAACCACACATGGCAGATGCCACAACTCCGAAGCATTTTGATGCTTTGGGGCACAATACCCTCTTGTCTTAGTCGTACTGAACAGAAGGACCCCGCGTGGTGCCAGCTTGAAACTTCATGAACGTCACTCTTGAGGCTGACTCGTCTCACGTCTCTAAACCGCCTCCTTCCGATTCCCCTAACTATGGAAAGCTTTCTGCCATGAAAGCACCTCCTGTGGTTATACCTCTTCCTTGTCCCAAATCTTCCCTATTTGTTAGTGTGGTGGAATTTGAGGTTTAGCAATGCCTCTTGCCTTCCCTCCCACTGAGAGCTGCCAAGGCCTGCCTTGGGAAATTCCTGGAGATTTGGAGGTGCGACTTGCAGAGATTAGGGCCTGCCAAACACCTTTTCCAGTACTCACCAGGTGCTGTTTGCAAAGTGGGCAGGGCCAGATAGGGCTTCCCCCCCCCCCCCCCGGCAAGGCTTCTGGTGGGTCATAGGAGATTTAATTTGCTATGCATATTTTTGAAAATGTTCATTTGGCAGCAGCTACCACCACAGCACAAGAGCCAGTTCAGTGTAATGGTTAGGGGCACGAACTCTAATCTGGGAGGACCAGGTTTGATTCCCCCACTCCTCCACATGCAGCTGCTGGTGTGACCTTGGGTCAGTCACAAGTTCTTTCAGAGCTGTTCTCTCAGAGCTCTCTCAGCCCCACCTACCTCACAGGGTGTCTGTTGTGGGGAGGGGAAGGGAAAGGAGATTGTAAACTGCTCTGAGTTAAGGGTGGGGTATAAATCCAACCTCCTCTTCTTCATCATCTTTACTGGGTGACTGAAGGTAAGTTGGGGCAGCCATTCCACCTCTGTAGTCTGGAGATCAGTTGTCATTCCAGGAGAACTCCTGTCTCCACCTGGAAGCTGGCAACCCTGCCCCCAACCAATCCAAAGCCTGGCCTGTTAACTTCATTAGAACTTGCTCTTCATAGCTTGGGAAATCCAAATATCATCTGGACAATTTTTTTTTTAAAAAGTGAGGCTCCCTTAGTATTTGTTGGTGAGAATCTCATGGGTTTAAGTGCTCAGATAGCTGCCTTTTTTGCTGTAATTCTACCTCTGTTTTCTCCCCCCCCCCCCCAAGTTATTTGCAAGTTATTTCTCAGAGAATTTTATATAAACGTGAGAATGCCCTTAAAACAATATGGTAAAGTTTTTTCTAACTTGGGCTGCGATCACGCACACTAAATAATCCACTCTCAATGCACTTTCAAATTGGATTTTGCCAGTCTGAAAGTGCATTGAAAGTGGATGGAGAGTGGATTATTTAGTGGGTGTGATTGCGGCCTTGGTTACCTAAAAGTTTTCCCATGCTGTTTTGAATGGCAAGGTCTGGCCATAAATGGTGAACCCAAGAACGTTCCACTTGAATCTCACCAGAATATCCAAGGGGAGGGGTGTTGGGGACACTGCTTCTGATGTATCAAGGCAAGCTTTCCCGGGTCTTGATGGATCCCTTTTCCCAACCTGGAATGAAGACTTTCTGGAATAGAAAATTCAGGGCTTTTTTAAAGAGAAAAAGCCCAGCAGGAACTCATTAGAATAATAGGCCACACCCAACCGCAGAAACTCATTAGCATATTAGGCCACACCCCTGACAACTCAGCTCCCTCCCAGGATCGGCTTCCCCAGGGGCCCTGCGGCTTCCGGGGCTCATGGGGAACCCGAGGGAAGGAAGGCAGTTTCTGGATCGGCTTCCCCAGAGGAGAGAACCCGAGGAGGGGAGGCAGTTTAAACTGCCTTCCCTCCCTGGATCAGCTTGGCTTCCCTAGGTGCCCCTAGGTGGATGCTTGTGAGGTGCCTGGGAAACCCGGGGCAGGAGGGAGGCAATTTATTGCCTTCCCTCCCTGCATCGGCTTGGCTTCTCCAGGCGCCCCATGGCTTGCGAGGCGCCTGGGAAACCCGAGGGGAGGGGCTGTAGACTTGGCCAACTTGGAAGCCAACTGGAACTCCATTCCTGTGCATTCCTGCCTAAAAATAGTCCTGAGCAGGGGTCCGTTGGAGTGGGAGCGCACAGGAGCGCAGCTCCGGGAGTGAGGAGCCCAGGGGGCGGGCACATGACCAAGCCCCGCCCCCTCCTCGGCTTCCCCGGGCAGTGCAGAGGCGCAGCGCCCCTGGAGGGGAAAGCCCTGCTAGGGTCTTTACTGTTTTTAATGTTTTGTTTTAATATTGATAATTTTATCATTGTTCCTTTTATGACTGTATGCTGCTTTTCCAGAGACTTGCTCAAGGTGGCATATAAATATACCATTTTTTATCTGGGCACATGGCACATAAGTACTGGAGAAATCTCACCAACCTTTCAGCAGCTTCCACCCCATCAGTTTGGTGTAGTGGTCAGGAGTTGGACTCTAATCTGGGAGAACCGGGTTTGATTCCCCACTCCTCCACATGCAGCTGCTGGTGTGACCTTGGGCCAGTCACAAGTTCTCTCAGAGCTGTTCTCTCATGAGCAGTTCTCAAAAGACCTCTCTCAGCCCCACCTACCTCACAGGGTGTCTTGTGGTGGGGAGGGGAAGGGATGGGCGGTGCACATGTCCTGGGTATCTCAAGTCTACTTGACACCTGGTGGTTTCAAGGGAGCAGGAAGAGTATGAGGGTGTGTTCTTTACGCTTATTTTTATTGTACAAAGTTTTGGATGAGGAAGGGAATGGAGGAAGAGCAGGTCAGTTTCACTCACCTGTGGAGTGGAGCCTGAGGGGTGGGTGTTGCCTTCTGTGACATATACAAATGAGATGCTAATGAGCTCCTGCACCTCTTTTTCTACGAAATGACCCCTGGTCCTGAGAAAACTCAAAGCAAGTGAAAAGTCTGGGCGTGAAATAAATTGGTACCCATAATAATGAGTCACTCACGACTGACTCACTGCAACCCCTCATGGGGCTTTCAAAGCAAGAGATGAGCAGAGGTCATCTGCCACTGCCTTCCTCTGCATAGCAACCTTGGACTTCCTCGGTGGTCTCCCATCCCAGTACTAACCATGGCTGACCCTGCTTCGCTTCTAAGCTCAGACAAGCTCTGGATTATTCAGGCCTAAACAACAACAAAAAAGGATTCTCTGCCGCGGTCTATTTTGTTGTTTTTTGTACACGATTTCTTCAGTCAGCCCTGAACAAATTTGTTGTCAGTAGATCCCTGTATTTGGCCTGGTCGATTCGATATATTGAGCTGTATTCCTTATCTGCATGGCTTCAGGACAGAACTAAGTCAAGAGGGTTCAGGCTGCCTCACTACCTCCAAAGAGATTCTCGTTTTTAAGCGGAATTTCAAGTGAACTGATCGGTACCACTTTGCCATTCGGAGAGCAAATTACTGGACACGGCAGCCGGAAGGATCTGAAAATAGAATAGAAATGTGGCAGACGCCACCATTTTTATCGTATCAGTTCTAGTTGATTAGGATAAATTGAGGTTTGACCAGTCTCTGTAATTAGCATTGGAGATTAGGTTTCCGTAATTTGCTCAGACGAGCCTTTGTAAATTAGGTGTTATATCTACTCCCAAATGCCTTTGAGTGTCTGAAATCCATTTAAATTGAAAGTGGGGATTGTATGAATCTTTTTTTGTTTCCTCTGGGAGACTTTGGGATTATTTCCAATTTAGAATAATTTATACAAAAGCCAGAGACGGTGCTGTATTGATCTATCCGTTGCCTAAGGAGTGGCACGCCTGAAGTGTGCTGGGGTAAAGATATCAAAAGTGTGCTGGGGATAAAGATATCAACAGACATGCTGGTTATATATTATTATGCATTGTTATTCCTTTGATAAGCTTATTGACGGCTTCTGCAAGGAATGCTGTAAAAGTTTGCATACAGAGTTTCGCTGAGAAAAGACTCCACTTTCTCCCCATCTTGGCGGTATCAGAGGTGGAAGTATCTAGGGCTGCCAAGTCAGCCTGGGGGGCGGGGGATCCCCCGCTACAGGGGTTCCCGATCCGCTGGCCAGCATTCGGCCGGCGGGGTAAACCCCGCCCCCGAAGTCGTCCAGCCTGGACGACTTCCCTCACGTAATGACGTCACCCGGAAGTGACGCCATCACGTTGGGGGCGTTGCCAGGGCGACGCTCTGGCAATCGCCCTAAAACTCTATGATACCATGATGAAGCTCCCGGCCGGCAGAGGACTCCCCCCCGCCGGTAAGCTCGAGGGACTTGGCAACCCTAGAAGTATCAGAGGATCAAAATGTAAGAGCCCTGCCAGATCAAACTGGTGGTCCGTCTAGTCCAGCATCCTGTTTCATACAGTGGCCAACCAGTGGCCGTGGAGGGCCAACAACAGGGCATATAGGCCGAGGCCCTCCCCTGATAAGAACTTAAGAAGAGCCCTGCTGGATCAGACCAGTGGTCCATCTAGTCCAGCCTCGTGTCTCACACAGTGGCCAGCCAGTTCCTGGGGAGAGCCAACAACAGGGCAGAGAGGCCGAGGTCTTCATAAGAGCGTGAGAAGAGCCCTGCTGGATCAGACCAGTGGTCCATCTAGTCCAGCCTCCTGTCTTACTAGGGTTGCCAAGTGTGTAATACTCACCGGCGGGGGGGAGTCCCCCATCCGCTGGGAGCTTCCTTGATGCGCGCGCAAAGCGCGCGCGCCCGGCGACATCACTAGAAGTGACATCAGCACGTTGGGGGGGTTGCCAGGGCGACGCTCTGGCAACGCCCCCAACGTGATGACGTCACTTCCAGGTGACATCATAACGTTGGAGAAGTCGTCCTGGCTGGACGACTTTGGGGGCGGGGTTCCCCCTGCCGGCCGA
The DNA here is from genome assembly GCA_029233225.1 of Lepidodactylus listeri. NCBI lineage: Eukaryota > Metazoa > Chordata > Lepidosauria > Squamata > Gekkonidae > Lepidodactylus > Lepidodactylus listeri. Next base: position 148,181,538 of record JARCFY010000004.1, read on the forward strand.
ATGCTGGCCGGCGGATCGGGAACCCCTGTAGCGGGGGATCCCCCGCCCCCCCCGGGCTGACTTGGCAGCCCTGTGTCTCACACAGTGGCCAACCAGTTCCTCTGGAGGGCCAACAACAGGGTACAGAGGTCGAGGCCTTCCCCTGATGCTAATCGTAACAGTGCTGGTTCTTCTTGGCTGTTGTCTGTGCCAGGTTTTCTGCCCACCAGTCTGTGAGCAGAGACAGGGGTACAGAGGTGCCTCAGTATTTTCTCCACCCTGTGGAACAGTGGGAATGTTGGGGTGAGGGGGTAAGAGGGAGGATGTTATTTGTTTTGTATTCACATTCATGGTGGTTTTGGATTCCTGATGGTTAGATTTGACCAGTGGATCTTATGTAAATTCTGCTACCGGTTAGAGATCTCAATTGTGCACGTGGAAAAGTCGAGAGGGAGAGCTATACTTTGTTCTAAAGACGCTCCTTTTCAGGTGTCAGCTTCAGAAAAAGATGGCAGAGGTAATTAAACTGGTTAAAGGAAAATATGTATTTATGAAAAGATGAACAGGCAGCGCAAAGGTGACATTATATTCATTTAATGCTCCCGGTATTCCACCAGACACAGCTAGCTTGATGTTATAGTACAATAAACCGGTTAGAGAAACTCAAAGATAGAAATATTCCATGTAGAGGAGAAGCCAGACATCAGGTGGAAAGTGGTATTCAGCTTGGTTTCCCTTGCTCGAAAGCTAGTTGAATCTGACTCTAGGGGACGGTGCTCATCTCCATTTCCAAGCTGAAGAGCCAGCGCTGTCCAAAGACGTTTCTGTGGTCATGTGGCCGGCATGACTAGATGCTGAGGTGCATAGAATGCTCTTCCCTTCCCACTGAAGCAGTACCTATTTATCTACTTGCAATTTCTTGCTTTCAAACTGCTAGGCTGGCAGGAGCTGGGGCCACGGACAGGAGCTCACTCCGTCACGTGGCACACGGGTCTTGAACTGCCAAACTACTGACCTTCCAGTCTGCAGTTCAGTGTCTTAACCACTGAGCCACCACAGCTACATAATGATTAAATAGGGTCAGTGGGCTAATATATCTCTGTTCTGAGTTCCAAGGGTGTAGACTTTCCAATTTCCTGGGCGGGGGGGGGGGGGGGGGGGGGCTGGGCCAAAGACATTACAGGCCATTGTCTCCGAGGGAGGCTCAGCATGTCCTGGAAAAGTTTGTGGGGGGGGGGGCTCCAGTTCCCCAGCCCCCCGAAGGTGATGCCTGTGCTGAGTTCCAAACACCCGACTTACAAATGAACTCCTGGAACACAATCGGTTCATAAATGGGGGACTTAGCGGCATAAGACATTGTGGGGTTTGACCTTAGCAAGCATCCTGGGTGGGCTGGATTAGTCCCAGATCCATGACCCCAGAAAAGCTTTCTTTGAGTAAGCCCCAGGTGCCATTTCCTCAGTCAAAGTCACCCCTTTCTCCTGGCTGCCTTTTTAAAAAGTGGGCAGGACTGGGTGGGGTTTTTATCTAGCAAAGCTTCTGATTGGCTGTACAGATTATTTAATGCATGGCTTTGTCAGCAGCCGCCACCACAGCCCAAAGGTCTTAACCGTGCGACTGAAAGTAAGCAGCGGCCACCATTTTGTGTTTGGTTCCACCTCCTGCATCAGCCATTTTGCGGCAGCCATTTTGTGTCAGAATTCCAAAGGCGCTCACAGGCTCAAAACGGTTGGGGACCTCTGGGCTACAGGATATCGCCACTGGATCTACATGGCAGAGGACAGTCGTTTCCCAGGGTGTGGAGACAGAGAGCCCCTCCCTGTGAAACGTGTTGACATATGAACCACAAGATTCACCAGGGCTCAAAATGGATTACAAATGTGGTAAAAACAATCCCATCAATCTGCAGGTAAAGCATGATAAAAAAGAATGGAATCTAACAGGGTATTGCTGGGGAGATTACAGGTATGAGAAAGAAAGAAAGACCATTCAGTCAAACAGCAAGTAGAGTACAAAATTTGATAAAACCCTATAGTTTTAACAGCAAAGATCCTTAATTAAACAAAACGATGCCGTGAGGCTGGGACTGACAAACTGGAAAAAGACCCAAGCGGGGGGGGGAAACAGTCGATGGCACCGAAACGATCAATGCAGGTAGCGATTCTCCCTTGTGCAAAGCAATTCAATCTGACGGCAAGTTTCTTCGTCAAACAAAATAAATACAATGGGACCAGGAGCTGAAGAGCTGCAGTCTAAGGCAAGCGAACGATCAATGTAGGAAAAGTTTATTCCACCGACACTTATCAGAATTGTACACAGCCGCCCGAGGTGAATTTTCTAGACGGGGAGGCGGGGCAGTTCGTAGCGGCAAAAGGTTCATATTTACAAAAAGTCGGCAGCTGTTGAAGGCCACCCAGCTGAACTCCGATGCCAGGCTTCCTGGGATTTAAGTAGTGCCCATGAGAACAAGACCACATCCTTTTAATACCTGAGATAGATGGGGCGGCCGAGAGCCACCGTGGGCCCCCAGCTAGAGAGTCCACACGGGCTCCCCCCATATGACCCTGATCCAAACCAAAGGTCATAACAAAGCCAATCACTTTGCTTGCAGCGACCATGAATCTACAGTAATGAAAGAGCTGGCCTGTCTGTCCATCTGTCCATTGATGGCAGGCATAACTCATCAGAGAATAAAGCTAGAGGATTCAAAATTGGCCACCAGCTTCAAGGTGATTGTGGATGTTCCTGGGCCAGAACTGGCAGGCAGGGGAATATCCTGGCCCAGGTGAGACACCTCCCCCTTCCCCGCTATTTGCAATTTGGGTTGCCAATCCCCCAATGGGGGCGGGATTTTCCCCAATTTTGGGGAGCCCAGTCCTCCACCAGCCCGGAGGTGATGTCATCGCACCAGGCATGTTGTGTGGGGGACACTCTAGCATTTGGCTAAAAACTCTATGGTCCCCATAGGATTTTTAGCCAAATGCTAGAGTGTCCCCTGTACAACGTGCCCAGTGTGATGACATCACTTCCAGCAGATGGGTAAGACCCGGCTATCCTATTTGCAATGGAAGCTAAGGGTCTCCGTTTGTGACAGGGTCAGAAAATAATGCTACACGTCTGAAAACTTCCCACCAACCCCAGAATGATGATGGAAGTTGTAGTGCCCAAAATAAAAGGAATTACTAAGGGGAATTAGAGTACCCTGGACCAGATTACCTTCGTGATAGGCAGATGTCATAAGAGAGCTTTTAAGCAACCCGTCTCTAATACTCAGATCCCCAGTCCACCGTAGAAGACTGCTGGGCGAGGTGTTCTTAGCCGAACCTGCCTCACAGGGATGAAGATGAAAAAGAGTAGGTTTTTGTACCCTGCCTTTGCCTCTCTCTACCCAAAGGCATCTCAGGGCAGCTCACGCACTCCTTCCCTTCCTCTCCCCACAACAGGCACCTTGTGAGGCAGGTGGGGCTGAGAGAGTTTGGAGAGAGCCCTGTGCGGCCCAAGGGCACCCAGCAGGATAAAATAGAGGACCGGAAAACAATGCCGTTTTGGGTCCCCATTGGGAAGAAAGACTGGGTATGGCATTTGTTATAAATCTAACTGTAATGACATTAAAAGATTACATTGTTTGTCATATAGAGGAGGAGGAGGAGGAGGAGGAGGAGACCAGATTAGAGTCTGCCGCTCTTAACTGCTACACAAAATGGCCTTTACAAAGGGCTAGTAGATCTTCTACCAACACAGTAATAATAATGATAGCAACCCAGTGCCTGAACTAGGAGTTCTAGCTTCCCCCCCACAGGCATAACCACTAAAACAGATTAATATTCCATTACCATGCATGTATTAGAGGGGGGGGGGGAGCAACCTTTTACCACTTTGTTAGAACTAGGGTTGCCAGCCTCCAGGTGGGGCCTGGGGATCCCCGCTTTTACAACTGATCTCCAGCTGAGAGAGATCAGCTCCCCTGGAGAAAATGGCCGCTTTGGAGGGTGGACTCTGTGGCACTGTACCATGCTGAGGCCCCCCTCCCCAAACCCCGCCCTCTCCTGGCTCCACCCCCAAAGTCCCCAGGTATTTTCCAACGTGGACTTGGCAACCCTAGTTAGAACATGGGGAAATATCACCTTTCTCCTTCTGTTCATACTACTAACACAGGTGTGTTACTATACTCCTCTTAAATACGTTCTACTGCCAAGCCAGATAGGGATGAGAAGACAAGATGTGGAAATATTGGGGGGTGGGGGGGGACGGAAAAATGAGGTCGAGGGAGAAAGTACGGAATGTGAAGAGTGGAAAAGAGGGCAAGAAATGAAGGGAAGGAGAGGGAAAGGTGGCTCGGCCTTGCTGCCACCCTCTACTACTTTGCTTCAGTCTTGCAGAAGGGCCCGTCTGGCCGACGGGGCGCCATCTTACTCTGCGGAGATCTCCCTGTGCCCCTAGTGCCTGCAGCCAGAACTGCATCAAAAGGAAAATAACCGAAAAGGTGTTTGGCTGGATGCAGCAGGATGCTGGCTTCAGGGGACCCTAGATTTTGTCCCCGCCCCATCGGCGGCCCTGGAGATAGGTATCAGTGCGCCCTCTAAGCCGTGGAGTCTCGTGAGCCAAAATTCTACTTTGTGAGCTACTGGCATTAAAGTTGTGAGCGAGGGATTTGGCTACCACATAAATTAGTTTGCTCTGGAGCCATCCTTCCTGAGCTAAGACAAAAATGTGTGAGCTGGAGGCTACAAAACTGTGAGGTAGCTCACACTAACTCAGCTTAGAGGGAACACTGGTACTGTTTGCAAGGAAATTGTCCAGGGTTTGTTTTTTTTTAAACATGTCTAGCCTGGAACCTTCCTTCCTCCCCCCCACTTCTGTATTCTGAAGGATCCTGGAAATGCACCGAAAGCTACATGAACAGGGCAGATACTAGCAAACCCTGTGAAAGACTCCCCAGAAAGGCTTGTGCTTTGACGTCCAAAGTGCACTTCCGGAGGCTCTGTTCGGGGCCCAGGTGGAGATCTCCCTCACAGGTCTGATTTAGTGCGTAGCCTTCCCACAGATATAGATGGAGGAGGCAGGAAAGAAGTGGTTGGGCCTCCTGACCCTTTCCCTCGCGGTCTCCTTCTGTCTCTCACCAGAGATGTTTCTATTTCAGGGGACGATCCCGGCTTTGTGATGGGGCTGCAGTGAGTCATGTTTTCATCCTCCCATCGACACAGGGATGCTCCGCTCTGCGGTTTCTCATCTGCGACGTGGCCTCCTCCCTCTCTCCCTCCTCCCTCCCTCCACTCCTTCATTTCCCAGAGGAGGCGACAGACGGTCCTGTAATTTGGTTGCATGCGCTCGACTGAAGCAACACCTGCCTCCATCCCAGGGGGACCTAGAAGGGCTCATCTCAAACCAACCAAGAGCCAGAAACGGAGCTGAAGCGCTGGGGGGGGGGAGGGGGGAGAGAGAGAGGGGGGAAAGAAAGAAAGAAGGTAGGTAGGAAGGAAGGAAGGAAAGAAAGAAAGAACGGCAGGAAAGGAAAGGAAGAGAGAGAGAAGAAAGAAAGGGAAGAAAGGAAGGACAGAAGGAAGGAAGGAAAGAAAGAAGGAAAGAAAGGAAGGAAGGAAGGAAGGAAGGAAGGAAGGAAGGAAGGAAGGAAAGAGGATGGCAGGAAAGGAAAGGAAGAGAGAGAGAAGAAAGAAAGGGAAGAAAGGAAGGACAGAAGGAAGGAATGAAAGAAAGAAGGAAAGAAAGAAAGAAAGAGGACAGCTGGAAAGAAAAGGAAGAGAGAGAGAAGAAAGGGAAGAAAGGAAGGACAGAAGGAAGGAAGGAAGGAAGGAAGGAAGGAAGGAAAGAAGGAAAGAAAGAAAGAAAGAAAGAAAGAAAGAAAAAGAAAGAAAGAAAGAAAGAAAGAAAGAGAAATGGCGGGAGGGAGGGAGGAAAGAAAGGAAGAAAGAGAAAGAGAGAAAGAAGGAAAGAACGAGAAAGGGAGGAAGGAAGGACAGAAAGAAAGAAAGAAGGGGAGAGAGAGAGGAAGGAAGGAAGGAAGGAAGGAAGGAAGGAAAGGACTTTTTGTTGACAGATACTGAAAGAGCAGAGGGCTGAAAAGGTGTCTTCATTTCCCATAGCTTGTACAATGTATGGTATTATTCTGTCTGGTCTTAGTCAAAGGTATTCAGTGGCTTTTGTTTTTCATGTTTCATTGTGAACTGGCACCATGACTTACTTCCCCCCACCCCCTTTGCATCCAGGATGTCAGTCTGAGCATGTAAAGGGGCCTGCGATTTGGGTCTCGGATTTTATAGACGGGGAGGACAGAGGAAGAAAAGATGGGTGCGTCTGAGAATGAAGGAAGAGCGGGCGAGGAGAGCTCAGTTGAGAAGGAGAGATAATCCCAAAGAGTTATTCCTATCGGCATCCCACAAAAGCCACTCTCCAGGGTGGCTCCCAAAGGCCCTGCAAAAGAGGCCGCTCCCTACCTCACCAGCGAGGAAGAGGCTGAGGCCTCACTTGGGAGCCTGCTGAAAGGTGGCGCAGGGTCTCGCCAACTGGTCCAAGGTGCCTTGTTGAATTATTCATCTGTACAACCCAATAGAGCCAGACTTCAGGGAGGGAGCGGCAGAAGATATTGATGCGCAAAGAACCACCCTGATCGAGGCAAGCAGGCGTCGTGGAGGGGCTCAATCCTCGTGCAGGCGTGGGGGGAAGATGGATGATGGAGGAGGTGTAACACGACTCACATCTACTCGTCGGTTAAGATACAGTCGAGTCTAGCAGAGACCAATACGATTTTGGGGGGTATGAGTTGTCAACAGGTTTCATACCCCGAAAATCTCGTTGGACTCGAAGGTGCTGCTGAACTTTGAATCGAGCCCTTCTACAGCAGAGCGACACGGCTGCCCTCGGAAGCGAATTTTCACTGGTTAAGTGTACATGCGTCTTGCCCGGTGGATTAATTTCTTAAAATCTGCAGTACGGTATCTCGGCAATGCTGAGGGCAGTTTGGTAGGTTTCTCTCGATTGGTGTGATGCAGTGAGAAAAGCAGACACGGGCCTTTGGGTTTGGGTTTGGACCTTTGGGTTGAGTAATAATCGATGACTGTCGTACTCTTAGAAGGATACTTTTACACATCTGTCTCCTATTTTGACTTATTTATTACTTGACTGTTCCCGCCTGTCCCCAATTAAATTCAAACAAATGGGGACCTTGCTTATTGCTATTTAGTCTTTACACAGGTCAAAACATCTTCATTCAGTTGTATGCTAATTTGCAGTTCGCCTGTGCAGAGGCAGCTGCCTATATATATGAACCCTTAACTTCCTTTTCAATGTATCTGAGGAAGTATGCTTTGCACAAGGAAGCTCATATCTTGAATAAACTTTTGTTGGTCTTAAAGGTGCTACCAGACTTTGTTCTACTGCTTCGTAGTAAAACTGTGAACTTTCTGGTGATTCTTAGAGGAACGTGACATCACTTCAGGGGGTTACATAGAAGTGACGTTACCAGATGCCCGCAAAAAGCTTGCCACGGCAGGGCCGCTCGCTTGTGACTGGGGCAGGATGCTGGATGAAGTGGCTGTTCCAGTGCCTATCCAGTGGGAGGAGATTGTCAGGGAGAGATCTCCACGGAAACATCTTCGGACACTGCTGGCTCTTCGGCTTGGAAACGGAGATGAGCACCGCATCCCTAGAGTCGTATTCGACTGGCTTTAACAGCAAGGCAAACCTTTACCTTTTACTGATTCATGGTCACCAAGAGCCACTATGGCTGGGTAATGGAAACCTCAAAGTATCCGATAAGGCCTGTGAACCTTATATTGGGTGCTTGTACATTAAGGTCCCGAACCATACTTGCAGGTGCAAAATGTTATCATGTATTTCTCAGAGCTTTCTCGGTGCTCTCTCAGCCCCACCTACCTCACAGGGTGACTGTTGTGGGGAGGGGAAGGGAAAGAGCCAGTTTGGCATAGTGGTTAAGAGCGTGGACTGTAACCTGGGAGAACCAGGTTTGATTCCCCACTCCTCCACATGCAGCTGCTGGTATGACTTTGGGTCCATCACAGTTGTCTCAGAGCTGTTCTCTCAAGAGAAGTTCTCAAAAGAGCTCTCTCGGCCCCACCTACCTCACAGGGTGTCTGTTGTGGGGAGAGGAAGGGAAGGAGATTGTAAGCTGCTCTGAGACTTCGAGTGAAGAAGAAGAGATTGGATGTATACCCCATCCTTCACTACCCGAAGGGGTCTCAGAGTAGCTTACAATCTCCCTTCCCTTCCCCTCCCCACAACAGACACCCTGTGAGCAATGCTCCCTCTAAGCTGTGGAGTCTTGTGAGCAAAATTTCTACTTCGTGAGCTACTCATTAAAGTTGTGAGCAAGGGATTTGGCTACCGCATAAATTAGTTTGCTCTGGAGCCATCCTTCCTTAGCTAAAACAAAAATGTGTGAGCTGGAGGCTAAAAAACTGTGAGCTAGCTCACACTAACTCAGCTTAGAAGGAACACTGTCTGTGAGGTAATTGGGGCTGAGAGAGCTCTTTCGAGAACTGCTCATGAGAGAACAACTCTGAAACAACTTGTAACTGACCCAAGGTCACCCACCTGGCTTCATGTGGAAGAGTGAGGAATATATACAGCGTAGAATCTCCTCCTCTTCTTCTTTGTAGGCAAAAAAAAAATGGAGTGAAGCTGAAATAGCTGGCTATAGAGCCCACTAGGTGGCCTATGAGGTAGGGGTGACAGTAACTAAGATAGCATACTTCTCCAAGAAGCATATTTTCCCCTTGGGGATGGGCTGTGGCTCAGTGGAAGAGCTTTTGCTTGGCAGCAGCTGCCAGCCTCGGAAGGGCCCCGGGAGGCGCGGCAGCAGGCGCTACGTTTTCCCAGGGGGGGGCTCAGTCCCCCCCGGGAAATTTCGAGGGAGGCTCGAGCCCCCCCATAGTCTACGCCTATGACTGCCAGTCAGAGTAGATAATACTGATTTGGATGGACCGGTGGTCTGATTTGGTACACGTGTGTTCCTCTAACACGGTATCAGCGAGAGGACATGAAGGATACTGAGCTTCCCCAGATTTCACAGGGTCCAGCTAACCTTTGCTGTCTCAACAGTATAATACAGGACCCAGCATTATTGCTGGAGAAGGAAGTTAAGTCAACTGCAAAAAACCCGACCCCACTTTCATCCATCTTCTCTTAGTTCAGAGGGTGGTTCCCTACTTTGACCTGACAGATCAGCCCATGTGGATCTATGACAAGGGAGTCTCAAAGCTAGACTGTTGTAATGCTCTGTACATGGGTCTGCCCTTGAAGACAGTTTATAAACTCCAGCTGGTCCAGCTTCTTTACTGTGAGGAGCTAGGCAGAGTAGTTACTGATTAGTCTCCAGGTTCCACTCAGGGTACTGGCGATGACTTACAAAGCCCTTCATGGCCTAGTATCGATGTGCGCGAGGGGCTGCCTCTCCAAACATTCTTCACTGTGGCCATTCCATTCACTTGAGCACAGTCTGCCGGGTGGATATGATCAGCTGCTGCCCTTTCCCCGAGCATGCCCTGTTGTGGCTCCCAGAGTGGGTCAAACAGAATTGTGGAGCAAGGCCTATTGGGTTAAATGTAAAAAAATAAATAAATCATTTGCCTTGGAAGCACAGAAATATCCCCGGTTAAGTGGGAAATGCTGTTCCAACAAATTACAATGATGGTCTGATTCCAATGGTAACAAGAGAAAGAAATTTTATTTGCAAAAATTAGAAGTACATCTTACAGGACCTATTCATGTAAATACATTTAACTCATTGTGAACAGATTAACTTCAAAAAGGTTAACTTGCTATAGCTCCAAACCCAGGTAAGAGTGAGAAAAAGATGGGTCCTGTATAAGATGAAACAGAGGGCAAGCAACAGCCAAAGAGGCTCAACATCTAAGAGACTGGGGGGGGGACGGGACGAGACTGCCAAGTGTACCCGAGTAAGAGAACACCCCTCTCTTACCTGATCTACAATGAGTTAAATGTAAGAACATGAATATGTCATGTAAGCAGTGTTCCCTCTAAGCTGAGTTAGTGTGAGTTAGCTAATAGTTTTTTAGCCTCTGGCTCTCACATTTTTGTCTTAGCTCAGGAAGGATGGCTCCAGAGCAAACTAATTTATGCAGCAGCCAAATCGCTTGCTCACAACTTTAACGCTAGTAGCTCACAAAGTAGAATTCTTGCTCACAAGACTCCACAGGGGGAGCATTCTATTTTTGTAAGTAAAATTTCTTTCTCTTGTTACCATTGGAATCAGGTCATCTTTGTAATTAGTTGGAACAGCCTCTTCCCCTTAACTAGGAAATGTAGAGGATCAGGGATACTGCGTAAAGCTTTTGTGCTTCCAAGAAAAAATGACTTATTTATTATTAGGCCCTTCCTATACAGGTGATGAGGTTGTCATTTTCATTGCCCTCTTCCTCCCCCTTCATGCTGCATTGTTTTTTGGATGTATCGCACCCTCTTGATCTTGTCTGGTGTAGTGGTTAAGTAGCCAGTCTGGTGTAGTGGTTAAGTGCACGGACTCTAATCTGGGAGAACTGGGTTTGATTCCCCACTCCTCCGCTTGCACCTGCTGGATGACCTTGGGCAAGCCATAGCTCTGTCAGAGCTGTTCTTGAAAAACAGCAGTTTCTATCCAAGCTCTCTCAGCCCCACTTACCTTACAGGGTGTCTGTTGTGGGGAGGGGAAGGGAGAGGAGTTTGTAAGCCGCTCTGAGACTCTGAGTGAAGGGCGGGGTATAAATCCAATCTCTTCTCCTCCTCCTCTAATTTCAAAATTCAGTTTACTGGAAGCACTTTAGTGTTTTTATGCCATTGTTCTTTAATTTTGGAGTCCCCTTCTGTGGCATTGATTACACCATACTAGTATTCTTTGCATTGCTTTAGAATTCTGTAATTCTCCTTGAATTTGGGTGAGGATGGCAGATGATCAACAAACTGAGTCAGTCAGTCAGTCCAATCAGTCAATCGATCAGGCGCAGACTAAGGTCGTTCTGGAACCTTCCAGCATGCTTCCTGGAAGAACCCCTCTGCCTCTCAATAGGCAAATATTATTATTCGTTATTGACTACATTTATACCCTACTTTTCTCCCCCACAAGGTCCCGAAGCAGCTTACATCATTCTCCTCTCCTCCATTTTGCTGTAGTGGTTTGGAATGCGGACTCTTATCTCTAGTGGGTTTGATTCCCCCACTCCCCCACTCGCAGCTGCTGGGTGACCTTGGGTCAGTCATAAGTTCTCTCAGAGCTGTTCTCTCAAAGGGCAGTTCTCTCAGAGCTCTCTCAGCCCTACCTACCTCACAGAGAGGGGAAGGGGAGAGGAGATTGTAAGCTGCTCCGAGACTCCAAGTGAAGGGTGGGGTATAAATCCAATCTCTTCTTCTATCCTCACAACAACTCTGTGAGGTAGTCTTAGGTTGAGAGTGTGTGTGACTGACCCCAGGTCACCCAGCAAGCTTCCATGGCAGAGTAGGGATTCGAACCTGGGTCTCCCAGATCCTAGTTCAACAGTCTAACCGCTGTGCCACTCTGGCTCTCAATATGAACATGAGGAAGAGATTGGATTTATGCCATGCCCTTCACTACCTGAAGGAGTCTCAGAGCGGTTTATAATCTCCTTTCCCCTCCCCACAACAGATCCCCCACCCGTAAAGCCAACAGATCCCCCACCCGTGAGGCAAGTGGGGCTGAGAGAGCTCTTTTCAAGGACTGCTCTTGAGAGAACTTATGACTGACCCAAGGTCACCCAGATGGCTTCATGTGGAGGAGTGGGGAATCGAACCCGGTCCTCCAAGATTAGAGTCCGCACTCTTAACCACTATGCTGATGTGCCCCCCCCCCAAAAAAACCTCCCCCACATCCATACTCCTGACCCATATAGAGCACATCAAACCAGGCGGTGTCTGGTTAGGGGAGCTTGAGGCTTTGAGAAGAGGCCGGCCAGCTCAGCAACAGGACTTGGCCCTGCTGTGGGGGAGAGGCAGGGATACTACTCCCCCCCCCCCCGCACACTCACTTTTTCCTTAGCTCTAACAGGAGGTGAAGCGAAGCACCAGCGATCCTCGGATGAGCCATTTATAAGGAGCCAAACACTCAGCCAGGCCAGGGACTGGGGAAGATTGGCTCGTGCCCACAATTGCGTATGGATCGTGACTGGCTGGGGAGATACCTCCACTAGGAACCGATCGGTTTTAAACTCAGTTTAAACTGCAAGTCTGTCAAACAAGGGATTCCTTTTGCTCATGCTTGAATTCAGCAGGTGCAGACCTGTTGTCGTCGCCCCCCCCCACCCCGTCGCCCGCTCTTGCTGCCGCCATACGACCCACCCACCCACCCCGCCCTACCACCTTCTGTGTTCCTTCGCTTTGAACATTTCCTCCCCACTCTCCATCCTTTTGGAGGGTATATCTCCGGCTTCCACTGACCTGAATGGCCCAGGATCTCAGAAGCTAAGCTGGGCAGGCCCTGGTCCATATTTGGATGAGAGACCACTGAGGAATACCAGGTTCATGACGCAGAAGCAGGCAACTGGCAAATCACCTCCGTATGCCTCTTAGCTTGAAAACCCCTTGAAGGGTCACCATCTCAGGCTGCAAGCCTAATATCACCCTTTCCTGGGACTAAGCAGGACTGACTTCCGAGTAGGCCTGCCTGGGATTTCGCCTTCACTTGATTACGCTGGAATGTTGTCCTTTTAAAAGTTCTTTCTGGTCTTAATCGGTGATTTCATTAAACCTTGTCAACTGGACTGTTTTATTGTCTTCGTTGGGGTTTTTTTGTTGAACATTTGCTTGTGTTGTTTTCCCAGCTTTTCAGGCCTAGCCTCAGAACACAATTTTGTTTACTGAAGATCTTTGCTGTTGGATTGCATTGCCTTTATCATAATTTGTAATCTGCCTTGGCCTCAGAAAGATCGGTGGGCGCTACAAATAACGTTATCATTAATCTATTATCATCATCTATCATCTGTCATCAACCACAACAATAGTCTCCCCACCTTCTGTTCTCGCAGGGCCACCCATGTGGCTAACAAATTAAAACATACACATTAAAATCTCATCTTAAGAGCCATTAAATCCAACACACAAATGCACCATGGGTAAACCAAGTTAAAACCAGAGATGGTGTTGATAATTCAGGCCTGCATCTGACTGACTGAGTTTTTATTTGTTGGCAGTCATAATTGGGAGGTTTTAAATTGCGGTCCTTTTTCGGGTCATTGCTGCTTTATTTACATTGTAAGCGGCCTTGAGTGCCACAAGGTAGAAAGGCGGCTAATAAATAGATAAGTACGTACGCAAATAAATAAAGGAGAGACTATGCATGCCTGTGGCATCACGGAAAACTCCGTATCACCCCTGTGATTCGCCTGTTGGAATCCTATTTGTACTTACATACCATTCTTATAGATAGCCCTTTAAGAAAGGGGGGGGGGGCAGAATCGGAGCATGTAGTGGCTAATCTCCTCATGAGTTTGTGGTACCCAACAGGAGGTCAGTTTCTGCACGGGGATAGACTTGTGTGGTTCCCCTCCCCCCCTTGGTGCTGCGGCTGTTGATAAAGCACAGGGACCAAAGGGGGGGGGGGGGTTCCACGTGGCAAGTTTCCCTGCAGTTTCTTTGCCCCAGACCCACAGCAGCAGGCCCGCCCCCCCTCCCTTGGGCCATTTGCAATTTTAAGAACAGCATTAGAATATTGTCAGATCAAGGTATCCTACTGTAACAATAGGCGTCTCGAGTTTTGTGAATTCCCAGCGTCGGTTTTTTTTTTTTAAAAAAGCAAGTCTCTATCCTCTGAGAAAGCAAGTCTCGAGTGAAGAGCTCTGTTGCCTGTTTCCTTATATTTTATCTGTCTGTCTATTTAAAATGTTTACTAGCATCCTTTCTACCTTGCAGAGCTCAAGGCGCCTCACCATGTCAATAAAAACGACAACAACAAAAACACATTAAAAATGTGCAATTTAAAATCGCAATCGGGACTGCCAGTCAGTAAAAACTAAATTAGTCAAATGCAGGCCTACAGGAAACGGTCTTCAGCTGCCTCCTAAGACTTGAGAGCGAGGGGCTCAGGCGCCTGCCGGGGAAGTCATTCCAAAACGACAGCCTGATCTCATCAGATCGCGGAGGCTAAGCCGGGCCGACCCTGCTTAGCACTTGGACGGGAGACCGCCAAGGAATACCGGAGTCACGACAGAGGCCTCTGACCTCTGAACGTCTCTTGCCCTGAAAACAGCATGAGGGGTCGCCCTGAGTTGGCTGCGACTTGACCCCGCTTTCTACCACCGAGGTACTCCCGGACTCAAATCTAAAGACCAGCACGGCTACCCGCCAAAACGAAATTAATACAGGTAACAGCAACCTAATTTCAGAAAGGCCACAGAGGCGTACTATTTAGAAATGGAGGCGTGGGAGTGTAAGGGGAAAGGCTATGGAGCCTTTCATAGGGCTCTGCAGAGATGACAAATGGCGTCAGGTAGAAACTACCGGAAATGCTGATTGTCTGCATGCTCCATTCATTTCCATCGGGGCTGAATCCAATGGATGTTCCCAAAAAAATGTTTGAGTGTGTATCGACTCTTTTTTTTCCCAGTTCCACCTTAAGGGAAGACTGAAAGAGGGGAACACAGGGGAGAAAAACCAGCTTTATTTGATCCTTTTATTTATATGCAAAACAGCGCACCATTCATGAGAGATATGAAAACTGCTTCCGATAGAAACCAGATTTTTTTTTCTATTTTTCACTACAAAATATTGCCTTATACAAAGCAACACACGCACACCAAAAAACCCTGAAAAAGACTAAAATCTTTGGATAACAGATGTATTCTCTCTCTCTCTCTTTTTTTAAACCTTTCTCTAAAACACACTTCTATCTCTTTTTTTTTTTTGTTCTGTTTTGAGAGATTCACAGGAAAAAAAGAGAATGAAATATTTTCTGGTTGTACATTTTTTGGTTGTCAAAAAGGAAAGTAGTCCTGTTTTGTTTCATTACTCTTAAAACAAAAAAAATCTGTAAAAACCACGCACTTACGCGCACACACACACACACAGACAGACAGACAAAACTACTTCCCTTACCGTCTGCAAAATACTTTTTAAAAGACAGAATTACAGATCATAACGAGTTACGATGACACGGATTATTTCTTCTCAAAAAGGAACCAAACCAAATCGAAAGGTCCCAGTGAAGTGCTAATATTTCGAACCCACGCCCAAAATAAAAAAAAAGGGAGGGGGGAATATTCTCAAGGACCAAGTGGGAATCTATAAAACACACGCTTGGAAACCAAGAAGTGCAAGAGACCAGTGCCGAAGGGGAACCCGCCAGGGCTGGTTCCCCCAGACAAACACTTCCGAAGTAAAAAAAATTAAAATAAAATCCCAGTAGTCCACCAAAGAGAATGTAAACACAGCGACTATCCAAAAAACCGGCATTGGCACACACAAAAAAGAAGTCCTCAAGGCGACATGGTTACCACTCTCCAAAACGAGGGGAAAGAATAAATAAATTAAACGAAATAAATACTCGACTCCTTCTATTTTAACTTAGAGAATAAATAGGTTATTCTGAGCTGCACTCCCAGGTCACACGTTTAAGGTCACAAGGAAATTGAGCATTTCTTGTCTTGTCTTTTGTCTCTTTTTGGATCTCAAGAAAGGGGCACTTGACAGCAGTCTGATTCCGGACCAGGAGAAAGAGGAGAAGCCCGCCTTCCTAGCCGGGGAGGTTCTCCCCGTGCATCCTCCCCCCTCCCCCCCCCCCGACGGTCCGGCAGGGCGGAGGGGAACCAGGCGGGTCGCCGTCCCTCCGCCTCGGTTGCTTCTTTTCCAGCTTCTCTTGGGAGGGCCCGACTGGGGAAAGCCCTTTAAGGCACCGGCTTAAAGCCAAGGGATCTCCGCCAGGCTTCCGTGGAGGCGGGGGGTGGGAAGAGAGAGGGAGGCAGGAGGGAGGCAGCCGTCGGGGCGCCGGAGCTGGCTGTGCACCCCCTCCCTTCCCCAAGGCGCGCCCGCCCGCCGGCCCCGAGGGGGAGAGGAGAGGAGAAGGGAGGGGGCCCGCCGCCCGGTCGGGGCCTACACGTCGAGGACGTGGTTGAGATAGGAGATGTAGCAGATGGCCAGGCGGAGGATCTCGATCTTGGAGAGCTTCTTGTCGGGCGGCAGGGTGGGCAGGAGCTTGCGGAGCTCGGCGAAGGCCAGGTTGAAGGCCTCGACGCGGATGCGCTCGCGGGTGGCGTGGGCCGAGCGGTACTTGGCCGTGGCCCGCCGGCGGCGCCGCTTCTCCTCGCGGCTCAGCGGCTGCGGCGGGTGGGGCGGCGGACGGCCCTCGCCGTCGGGCGCCTCCAGGTCCGAGGCGCAGCAGCTGCGCAGGCCCCGGGCCTCCAGCGACTCCGGGTCCGACGGCGCCGACGACGGGTGGTCCGAGTCCGCCGCCTGGTCCGGGCTCAGCATCATCTGCAGCGGGGGGGGGGGGGGGGGGGGGGGTCGAGAAGAAGGCCCGTCAGCACCGCCCGAGCCCGGCGCTTGGGTCCTTCGCGGCCCCGGAGGCACGGGTTGGCCTCGGCCAGATCGCGCCCGGCCGGCCCCCGGAAGCCGGAGCCGTCCAGCCTCTCCCGCGGCTCTCCCCCAGCCCCGGGGTACAAGCCGCCCCCCACCCAAGGGGCGAGAAGCCTCCTGGCCGGGGACCCGCCCCCCCCCCCTCTGGCACTGATTAATGGCGTTGTTATGGCTACCGTCAATAACAACAACGATAGTAATAAATTAGTAATAACAATGCCGGTCACAACAATAAGTGTCAGGGGGGGGGGGGAGAGTTCCAGGCCAGGAGAGTTCCTCGCCCCTTTAGGCCGGGGCAGGAAGGACACAAAGTCATTCTTAAGGCCAGACCGGATGATGAAGAAGAAGAGGAGTTTTTAACGATGACTGTGCTCGCCCGCTTGCAAGGCGAGAGGGTCGCCATCACCCCCGTCTTCCCCACCTCGGTGCCGGCGATGCTCCTGTTCCGTCCCCCGTCCCCCCCTCCTGCCCAGCCATGGTCGCCCTCCGCCGCCGCCGGCCCGGCTGCCTCCCCACGCCGGAGGGTCTCCGGCTTTCTCCCGCCGCCTTCCCTTCCCTTCCCTTCGTCGCTCTCCCGCTGCCCAGCAGGGATCGGGGCCCGCCGAGGAAACCCCCCCCCAGGGTGGGGGTGGGAGTGGCCCGAGCCTCCCGGGCCCGGCTGGCACCCCGAGGAGGGACCCGGCGTCGCTGGGCCCGCCGGCCGCCTTTCGTTGACTCCCGCTCGGCAGCAGCGCGGCCCCGGCGCCTCCCCGGCCAGCCGCCCTCTCCCTCGCCCCCCCCCGCCCCTCCGGGGGTCGGAACCGGCCCCGGCGCAGCCGGAAAGAACCGCGGGGGGGGGGGGGGGAGGGAGTCGGGTCTCAGGAAGCAGGGACACCCGGGGACACCGATCTGGCCCAGGGGGCGGGCAGGGATCGCCCCCCCCACCGCCTTCTCCCTCTCCTTCCATCCCTCCGTCACTCTCTCTGGGCTCAGGACGGCGCGGCGTCCGCCTCCAGACAATGGCCTGACCCCCCCCCCCCGCTCGCCCGGCGCCTCCCTCCCCCCGGACTCTCCCTCCCTCCCTCCCGGCGGGAGCCCCCTTCCCCCGGCCTTACCTTGCGCGCCTCAGAGGGCGGCCCCGCGGGGGACCATCTGGCCGGCGGCGGCGGAAGGGCCCCGGCTTGGGGGAGGGTGGGGGGGGGCGGGCGGCTTTCGGCTTCCCGGCGCGGCTCCGGCTAGACGGCGCTCGGGGGTCTCTCCTGCGCCGGGCCGGGCGAGCCGCGTGGGCTGCGGGCGGCGTCGGCGGCGTCGGGAGCCATGGGGGGTGGGCCGCCCTCCGGGGCGCCTGGCGGGGCTGTCCGCGCAAAGGGACGCGGGAGCGCGGGGGAGGCCGGCGCTGCCCGCTCCGGAGTCACTCCGCTTCGCCGGTCTTTTGTCTCGACGCTCCTGCTCCCGGGGCCGCCCCGCGCCTCGCCTCGCCTCGACGCCCGCCCGGCTCCTCTGGGTCTCCGCCGGCGAGGCGGCCGGCAGATATAAAGGGGGCGGCAGGCAGGCAGACAGGCAGGCTTGCCCCCCCCTCCCAACAAACGCACTCCCCCCCACCCCCGAAGTGGCGGCCGCCGGGGCGCTCCCATTGGACGGCCCGCCAGACGCCCGGCGCTTAATTGGACCTGACATCTGGCACCGGGGGCGGAGGGAGGCGGCCCGGGAGGCCGCGGGGGGGGGGGGGGGAAGAGCAGCAACGATGGTTCACACGTGCGCTCGCGTGGACAACTCCCCCCCTTCCCCCCGATCGCCCCCTGAACTGACGGGGCTCTAGGAAAGGGGACCCGGAGGGGAGAGGACCAGTGTCCCCTCTAAGCTGAGTTAGTGTTTTTTAGCCTCTGGCTCTCTCATTTCTGTCTCAGCTCAGGAAGGGTGGGCTCCACAGCAAACTAAATTATGCAGCAGCCAAATCGCTCGCTCGCAGCTTTAAGGCCAGTCGCTCACAAAGTGGAATTTTTGCTCACAAGATCCCACAGCTTAGAGGGAGCATTGGAGAGGGCCCCAGACGCTCCCAAGGGCGGCGCGGGGGGGGGGAGGGATGGCACTGTGGGGTCCCTCCCCATCTAGGAGAAGAATGAGGAGTCTCTCCCCCCCCCCCAGCTTTCCTGGGAGAGTGGCTGTGAGCCCGACCTTATCAAGGGAAGCAGGGACTAGGCAGGCTTCCCGGAGAGTAAGCCCCCTGTGGGTCTGTAGCTGAAGAGCAGGGTTCGAATCCAGGACCACCTGAGAGACCAAAGAAGAGTTGGACGGAGATGGCCAGAGTCAAAGCTCCCTTCCTCAGGTACAAGTTGGAATGGAAATCTCGGAGTCCTTATATGGACGAACATATGGAGCAGGGGTCCATCGGTGGCTATTAGCCACAAGGTCTAGAGGGGACACTCTCTGTCTGGGGCAGTGATGCTCTGTATCCTTGGTGCCGGGGAAGGCAATGTGGGAGGGGGCTTCTGGAGTTCTGGCCCCGCTGGTGGACCTCCTGATGGCGCCTGGTGTTTTTGGCCACTGTGTGACACAGTGTCGGACTGGATGGGTCACTGGCCTGATCCGACAGGGCTTCTCTGGTGTTCTTATATCCCAGTCTGCAGTCTCCCTGTGAGATTGCTGAATTAGAGATTGCTGCATTTGAATTCATTCATCAGCCCAAGGCAATGGACTCCCCCGGGGTTCAAGAGGGACGCAGGACTTCTCTCGCTGCGGATGCGAATGTCTTGCATGGTACCTGTGCAATCCCGACTCTTTCCTCTGCAACGCCTCTCCTCCTGCCTTCTGGCCAGGACAGAAGGACTTCAGGGATCCCCATTCCGACTTGTCTCTCATGGAGAGCGCTTTGACTCTAAAAAACGCAAACTCCGGAACTCTCGTAGATCTCTAAAGTGTTACTGGACCAGCATCGAAGGACACAAAAGGCTCCTGCACCGCAGCTGAGGCCAGCGTTCATTTTCTCTAGCCACGTTGGGGTGGGGGGTGCGATGCCTGTGCATCTCAGGGGTTCAGCTGGCCAGCCTCCAACTCCCTGCCAGGAGTGAGTCCTCCTCTTTCCCCTCTACCCAAAGAATCCCTTCCCCCTTCCGCCCACCCCTTGTGTTGTGGTGAGGATAAATGGAGTGGGGGGCTCGGGGGGGGGGGGGTTTTGAACTGATTTAAGCTCAGTTGGATCGCAGTGGGCCCTTTTCACGCTGGCAAGATGCAGTTCTGCATCTCTCTGGGTTAAGGACCCCGCCGACATCTTGTGACTGCAAGGAACTCTGCGCGTGCTCTGAGGAACCGGCTGCAGCCTAGGTAACCTGTACTTGGTCGAGTTACTCCAGCTTTCTTGCTTTTTATTGGAAGGTCTCTGTGCCGTGTGTTGTGTGCCTTCCCTGTATTTTGTGCTGTCCTTTCCTCACCGCTTTTTCCTCCTCTCCCCACCTTTTGTAATATTTTTTAAAAATAGAGACTGGTTTTTGGCTCCGCTTAGCATGATTTATTTACTTCTCTGAACGATGTGTGCTAGTGTGCTCTGTACAGGGGCTATGTCGTCAGTTATAAGGTCTTCTCTAGGGTTTCTGCATGGTCGCTTTGTTATTGCCCTAGTGCTGCATTTAATGTTTCCTTCCGCCTTTCAGGCACAGCCATCTGTGGGGTTTTCAAGGCCAGAGACGCTCAGGGGTGCTTTTCCCACTGCCTGCCTCTGCATAGCCTGGACTCCCTTGGTGGCCTCCTGTCCTGACCAGGGCTGACCCCCTGGTCATGAAGAGATGAGGCTAGCTTGGGTGGGACAGTCTAGATGCTCTCAGGAGGTGCTGAGTGGTGGCGGCTGATTTGTTTTCCAGCCAGCAAAGGCACCATTCCCACCTTCCTTCTGTAGCAATTGGTGCTGGATTGGATAGCTTGAACCTTAAAGCAGGTTCCCATCAATGGAGGGCCATGGCTCAGTGGCAGAGCATCAGCTTGGCATGCAGAAGGTCCCAGGTTCAATCCCCGGCATCCCCAGTTAAACGGACCAGGTAGGAGCTGATGCGAAAGACCTCTGAGAGCCAGCTTGGTATAGTGGTTAAGAGTTAGTAGCTAAGACTCTAATCTGGAGAACCGGCTTCGATTCCCCACTCCTCCTCCACAGGCAGCCAGCTGGGTGACCTCGGGTCAGTCACAGTTCTCTCAGAGCTCTCTCAGCCCCACCTACCTCACAGGGTGTCTGTTGTAGGGAGAGGAAGGGGAGGAGATTGTAAGCCGCTCTGAGGCTCCGAGTGGAGGGCAGGGTATAAATCCAATTCTTCCCTCCCCCCCCCTGGGAGAGCGGCTTCCGGTCTGAGCAGACAATACTGTCCTTGATGGACCCAGGGTCCGATTCAGTGGAAGGCAGCTTCATGTGTGTTCAGTTGTGAGTGGCTTCTCAGATGAAGTGGCGCTCGCCGCTGGACTTGGACGTCTTCCTCAATACGGCCAAGTGAACTAGAACACCGAGCAGCCCTGTCCTGTTCGTGTTGACTTGGAGACAAGTCCCACTGGGTTCAATGCAAAGTACTCCCAAGTACATGTGTGTGTTTACAGAGACTTCGTTTATACCCCTCCTTTCTTCCCAGCGGGGTCCCAAAGCAGGTGACATTCTTCTCTTCTCCTTTTTCTCCTCACAACAATCCTGGGAGGTGGGGTAGGATGACCGTGTGTGTGTGACCGGCCCAAGGTTGTCTGTGGCAAGATTCTGTGTGGCAAAGTAGGGACTTGAACCCGGGTCTGCCCAGATCCTATTCTGACACTAACCATGGCACCAAACTGGCTCTCAGGTCTTATAGAATGCATATATAAAATATATAATAGAGGTTCCTAGTCATTGCTTTATATCTATCCATTTCTTTTTGTATGTGTGCGTGCCTGGAAGTCATGGTTGCCTTCTGGTGACCCCTAGTGGGGCTAGGACGTTTCAGAAAGGTGGCTTGCTGTTGCCTGCCTCTGCGTCCCAGCCCTGGTACTCCTTGGAGGTCTCCCATCCAAGAATTTGCCAGGGTCAGCCCTGCTTCGCTTCGGAGATTTGATGAGATTGGGCTTGCCTGGGCTGTCCCGGTCAGGGCATCTATCCATTGCTTTTATGTGGATTTCAACGTTTGTTTTAATTGCTAGTTTTGTATGTGTGTTAGTAGAAAAGAGTAAGAGTCCAGGAGCACCTTAAAGACTAACAAAATATGTGGCAGGGGAGGAGTTTTTGTGACTCAAGTCACTGCTTGCTTCTTCAGGTATCTGAAGAGGTGAGCCGTGACTCACGAAAGCTTACCCCCTGGCACATATTTTTTGTTTGTCTTTCAGGTGCTCCTGGATTCTTGCTCTTTTCTACTGCTACAGACAGACGAACACGACAACCCATCTTGATCTATGTACATATACATGCTGTTTTTCAAAGACAGCATTGCCCTTCTTCAAATGGTTTCACGCCCCTTTCCGTAGATCCCTCCGTAGTCCCGAAAGGGATGTCTCAGCGGCAGCGTGCCTCGCTTGCTGGATCTCAGACTGCCAGTGGCTTGTCTGCTCCTTCAGTCATTCCTAGAATCACTGAGGAATTAGGGGGCGGCCCTGAGTTTTGCTTTGCAGAATAATTTCTCCACCCCCCCCCCCCCATACATGCCCTTTTGCAAGAGGAGATGGCCACGAGTCGGCTCGTTTCCTGCTCCCCCCCCCCCCCCGGCTGCCTTTGAAAATTTTGTTTTTATCACAGCATCTGTCACAAGTGATCTGTAATGTGATTTTAAGAAATGGCCAGGCACTCAGCTTTTGTGGGTAAACATGGGCAGTTCTAATTATGCCCGTTGTTAATCAACAGACAGTAAAGTCCGAAGCCTGCCAAGTCCCTGAAAAATCTGAAATGGGACATTCATCTCTCATGTGGAACAGGGGACAGTACTGAGTACCCTAAAAGGGCACAGGCGCTGTGGTGTAAGGGACAAATATCACTCAACGTGTACACCATATTCAAACGATAGCTGGCACCTCAGCAAAGAAGACAGTCTCCCATCATGAGGTTTTCTGCGGTCCCACTTGAATCAGCCTTGGTGGATTTGGGAGCAACAGGGATTATTTATATCATTATCATTTGGTTATTTACAGTTCGCCTTTCCCAAGGAGACTCAAGGCAGATTACATAAGGTGAGTCAGGGGTCCCTAACATGGTGCCCGTGGGTGTCACGATGCTCATAGACCCCTTCCCTGGCGCCCACCAAGTGCTTTTAAAAAGTGGGAGGGGCTAGGTGGACTTTTGCTCAGCAGGGCATCTGATTGGCTGTGCAGATTAAAAGGCATCCCGTTAAGCCGAGCTTCTACCTGAAATGTTGAAGAGTTACTACTACAGTTATATATAACCTTGCTCCCCGAAATTTTGTGGCTGGCTCCCATACCTGGGGCAGCTGTTTTTTTATTAGCTCCGCCTCCTGCGGCAGCCATTTTGTGGTTGTGCACACCACACTATGTCAGAATTCCAAAGGTTAAGAGCAGAGAATCATACAGCTGTGACAACACACTCTCCTATTAAAGCATATGCATCAAAAATTTCAAAAACATACAAAAATATTGCAAAATATAATTAATTTAATATAATAGGTGATGGGGGTCCAAAGTCATCAACAACGAAACATCCGGTAGATACATTCGTTTCCAAAAGTCTTCATCAGGTGTGGACCAACAATTAGCTATTAAAAGACAATATACAATATGCAAGATTACAAGACCAATACAGATTACAGTTTACAAAAATATATAATATTCATAAAGCTTAAAGAGGACTTACAATATCTTCAAACGTAATAAAAGTACTTCTACTATATCTGGCTGATTCAACAATGGCATTTTTTCTGCAGACAAACAATATTTAAACATTCAAAAGCATGGATCAAACAACTTTGATAGTATATTAATACTAGACAAACAGTACAATTCACCAACTCATAACATGTCTGGAATACTCCTAAGTTAATGCATGTCACTCAAAGACTTTACAGTGTAATGCATCCTGCATCTAACAACCATTTAAAGGCAATCTCAGGGTATACACCCATCAACTCAAAGATGTAGCATCTAATTACATGGAAAGGGACTTAAACAAAACTAGAAAGTTCCAAAAGCATATTTGACCCAAATTAATGTTGTATTTTTAATCTATGTATACATTTCTCTCAATACAAGTTTCTTCCTGGTCTCTACTCTGTTGAATCTGGGCACATGTAAAGTTGCCAAAACCAAAAATGGCTTCAGCATGGTGGAACAACCTCGCCTGCTGCTGTCAAGCAGCATGGGAGTGTCAGCCTGGTGCTGTACTGCTGTCTCTCCAATCCACCCATTTGGGTTTTCCTCTGCAACCCCCTCGCAGCCCATGGGGCCTTGCAGTGAGGATACGCCACCTCGGAGCGTACCGGCTGCTGTCCTTTATACAGTTTCTATCTCCAGTACCTGGTTTTATGGCACACATGGCCCAGCCAGACGAAGTGGCATTTGGGTCAGATCCGGCCCTCGTAACAAATGAGTTTGACACCTATGTTCTAATGAGTGTGATCATCCCTGCCAGGTTTGTGATACGTCCTTCAAAAGAATGGAACTGATCAAAACGGAACATCTTTGGCAGTGAAAGAAACCCGTTGGGAGTCTCAAATGTGCACCCTGAAATTGCAGGGGAAACCTCTTCCAGCCCGTTTCGCTTGGGAGGCTGGCCGCAGTACCAGGCGAGAGTGGAAGGCTGTGAACTGGGAGGCCATTCATAAAAATGCCAACTCAAAGAGTGTCGTAAAATAGAACCAGCTCATTAACAAAGGCGGAGAGGCGGGGGAGGCGCTCAGTGAGCCTGCTGTCCTTGTAGCCGGAATACCGATTTGCCCTGTCAGTCGTACAACTGTCATTTGCCACCAGATCCTGAGAGGAACAAGATGCCTTTCTGGCAGGCTCCGGGAGAGGAGGATCCGTCATCAGACACCCAGCGGTTCCTGAACCAGAGGAAATGGGTTTATGCAAAACCAATTTCCATATGATTAGACGCTCAGCCATGTGATTCTTCTCCTCAGAAGCATCTTCAAGAGAATCACAGGCCAAGAGATACAGCCTCTAATTGGATGATTGCATAGAAGTCCTGTGTCTGTTTGCTGTCCGTCATCATCTGTCTGTTCATCAGTCTGTCTGTCCGTCCGTCTGGTCTGTCTCTGTAGCTGTCTGTCTGTCATCTATCTATTTATCATTATTATCACTATCTATCTGTCTGTCTGTCTACCTCTCAGCTGTCTATCTGTCATCTATCTGTCTGTCTGTCTGTCTGTCTGTCTGTCTGTCTATCTATCTATCTATCTATCTATCATCTCCTCCTGATCATATTGTGGTATCCAGGGGTCATTTCGTAGAAAAAGAGGTGCAGGAGCTCATTAGCATAACTCATTTGCATATGCCACACCCCCTAACATACCAGAAGTGTGTCAGAAGGCAACACCCACCCCTCAGGCTCCACTCCATCCCTCCACTGATGGGGTGGAAGCTGCTGAAGGGTTGGTGAAATTTCCCCAGTACTTATGTGCCATGTGCCCAGATAAAAAATGGTATACTGAGAAAATTTATATGCCCCCTTGAGCAAGTCTCTGGAAAAGCAGCACACAGTCATAAAAGGAACAATGATAACATTATCAATATTAAAACAAGACATGAAAAACAATAAAGACCCTAGCAGGGCTTTCCCCGGGGCGCTGCGCCTCTGCACTGCTCGGGGAAGCCGAGGAGGGGGCGGGGCTTGGTCATGTGCCCGCCCCCTGGGCTCCTCACTCCTGGAGCTGCGCTCCTGTGCGCTCCCGCTCCAACGGACCCCTGGTGGTATCATCATGGACTTACCTGTCTTTCCTCTTACTCCAGAGCCTGTCTGCACAGAATTAAGATTCTTGAGGGGCCAGCGCCAAGAATAACATTCAGGATTGTGTTAGTGTAAACGCCGCAAGGATACCCTCCATTTTTAATAAATGTGCAATTAAGTAAAAAGGGTGACATTACCAACTGAAGCGTCAAACTTGAGGTTACAACAATATATATTTGTGTGTAGACGGTCTATCCCCTCCCAGCCAAGGCACTCAAGGTAGTGAAGGCACCGTACAGCGATTGTATTTCAGGGCAGTCTTCACAACAGCCCTGTGAGGTGGGATAGGGGGAGCGAGAGGCTGGCCCAAGGTTATTCGACGAACAGAGGAAGGATTTCGAGCCTCGGTCTCCCAGCACTCCAGTCAGTAATTGGAACTGAGATTTCCAAAGCGCTGCAGGAGGGAGAAGAGTTGGCTTTTATACCCTGCTTTTCTCTACTTTGAGGAGTCTCAAAGTGGCTTGCAATTGCCTTTCCTTCCTCTCCCCACAACAGGCACCTTGTGAGGTAGGGGCTGAGAGAGTTCTGAGAGAACTGGGACTGGCCCAAGGTCACCCAGCAGGCTTCAGAGGAGGAGGAGGAGTGTTAACCACCCCACCCCACTGACCTGGGCCATCCTATGCAGAGGAAGTGTCTTGATTTCAAAGGACTTCAGCTGAAAGTCCCTCTGCACAGAATAGCATTATCACTTTGGTAAAGGGAGGCTGCCTGTGGTAATTTTTCTTAGGTCACTTGCATGAGTCTGTTTCTCATTCTTCACTGAAGCTCAGATTGCCTTCTCTGTCTTTCTCCTCACGCTGTTCCTTCGGTCTCCCTGTTTCTCTCTGCTTCTTTTTATTTCTTTTCCCACCTCATGGAAACAGCCGCCCGATGTGAAGAGACTCAACGGGCCAAATTGAGAAAACACAGAAGACGGCTTATGGGTTAGCACTGGCCTTTACTGTTTCACTGGCCAGTGAGGGAAATTGATTATACCTGGCCCCAGAGAAGCTAGGCTCGCTACCACGAGGGGGAGGGCTTTTTCAGTGGCGGCCCCAACCTGGTGGAACGAGCTTCCGGAGGAGATCAGGGCCCTGCAGGACTTGGTGCAGTTCCGCAGGGCCTGCAAGACGGAGCTCTTCCGCCAGGCATATGAGTAAGGGCCACCTCTCCTGCCTTCCCCCCCCCCCGACCTCCGCTGTATATCTATTAATACCTGACCGCCGACTGTGTCAGCTGCCACTAGGAAAAGGGCAGCAAAATAATAGACCCAAACGGGTCTGCACAATCCTAGCCTTCCCAAGGTGCCTGTTCACAGTCTAACTCGCCCCTTTTGGGATGAGGGATCCCTCTGTCTGCAGCAGCTTCCACCAGCCCTGCGCCCCGAGTAGGGTTGCCAGGTCTGGGTTGAAAAATACCTGGAGACTTTGGGGGTGGATCCAGGACAGGGTGGGCTTTGGGGAGGGATGGGTCCTCAGCATGGTGCAATGCCATAGAGTCCACCCTCCAAAGCAGCCATTTTCTCCAGGGGAGCTGATCTCTGTCAGCTGGAGATCAGCTGTAAAAGCGGGAGATCTCCAGGCACCACCTGGAGGCTGGCAACCCTATTCCTGAGAAAGAACCCCCACCCCACCCCGGCAAGGCCTTTTATCTCCTCTTCCCAGGCACCGCCCCCTGTTCCCCTACTGGTGCAGTTATTTCTCCAAAATCTCCTGTTACCCAATCACAGGGTCCAAAGGGAACCTGGGAAATGTAGACCCTGATAGCTACTCCAATACAGGCTTCCCTGGAGCCACTAGGCCTCCCCAGAGCCTGTAGGCCGCACCACTAGGCCCATGACACACCTGCTGCCAAATTTTTTAACTGGAAATGTCGGGGATTGAGCCTGGGACTTTCTGCATGCCAAGCAGAGGCTCAGCCACTGAGCCACAGCCCCACAGCCATAGTTTGTGGGAAACCGCGGGAGCCGCAGTGGGAAAAGCTGGTTGGTTGAGGACAGTAGCGGTTTTTACCTCGGCCGGCACCCTCTTCAGTTTTTCACGCTCATTTCGACACCCCCCCCCCCCCCCCCGCAAAACAGCCGTCAGTCTGTAATATGGGGATAATTGGTTACAGGGATTACTATCTGCTGTCTGTCTTTTAATGTAATTTAATATGGTCTATTGTTTTATCTGGTTATTGTTTTAATAAAATGTACATCGCTCAGAGCCCTACGATAGGAGGGCTGGAGCGATTCATAAATTTAATTAATAATAATAATTGATGATGATGATGATAGGCAGTTGTTGGTTTTGCATATTTGCAGGTTGGCACTCTCAGAAGCCACTGCTGACGTGAGCGAAACTGTGGTGGTGGAGCATAGGAGGAGAGGCAGTTCCACAGTTGGGAGGGACTGAGGCCATGAAGCAGGGTTTTGTAGGTGACAGCCAATCCCTTAAACCAGTTTGGTGTAGTGGTTAAGTGTGTGGACTCTAATCTGGGAGAACTGGGTTTGATTCCCCACTCCTCCACTTGCAGCTGCTGGATGACCTTGGGCAAGCCATAGTTCTGGCATAGCTGCTCAAGAGCCCTCTCAGCCCCACAGCTGCTCAAGAGCTCTCTCAGCCCCACCTACCTCACCGGGTGTCTGCTGTGGGGAGGGGAAGGGAAAGGAGTTTGTAAGCCGCTCTGCAACTCCTTCAGGTAGTGAAGGGCGGGGTATAAATCCAGTCTCCTCCTCCTCCTCCTCCTCCTCTTCTTCTTCTTCTTCGAGCCTGGTAACACATGGGCAGCCAACAGAGCGTCTGCGGAATGAAAGTAATATGTATGTCCCATCTAGTTGCTGTTAATAGCCCAGCTGCGGCATTTTTGCTCCACCTGGAGTTTCTGAATTGATTCCAAGGGGAGACCCATGTGCAGTGCATTACAGTAGTCTAGCCTCGATGTTTCTGTGGCGTGCAGGGGTCATTTGGGGCCGGAGCTAGGCAGCTCCACCAGCCCAGGAGTGGGGACTCGGGCAGCCACCGGCCGAATCAGATTCCCTGATCTGATTCAGCCCGCCGCCGAATTGCCGCCAAAATTCGGCGGCGGCTTAAAAAGTGGCTGGAGGGGAGGGGGTTTGAGGGAGAGGCTCCAAACTTGCAGGGCAGCTGCTGGAGCCTCTCTCCAAAATACCCCCCAAGTTTCAAGAAGTTTGGAGCAGGGGGTCCAATTCTACAGGCCTCCAAACAGGTTGCCCCCATTCCCTCCATTGTTCTCTATGGTGGGAAAAAAGTAACGTTTTTCTGCTATATTCCAACCAGTGTTCTCTCTAAGCTGAGTTAGTGTGAGCTAGCTCACAGTTTTTTTAGCCTCTGGCTCACACATTTTTGTCTTCGCTCAGGAAGGCTGGCTCCAGAGCAAACGAATTTATGCAGTAGCCAAATCGCTTCCAGATAGGTTCCCACTGTTATGGACTGTCTCATGAGGTACTGGATGGAGCTGCCAATTTATTCTGAATGTGAGTACACAAGAATGCTCCATTTATAATTCAAAAAGCAGGAGAAAAAGAGAGTTACTCACCCAAAAGCTCAACAGTTTTCAAAGCAGACCATAAAGTCTAAGTCTGTCCTAACTGAGACTTTAAATTGTGGTCTTTTTATGTATCATTTATCATTGTTGTTTATATACATTTGGAGCCACCTTGAGTTCTGCAGGGCAGAAAGGTGGCTAATAAATGTTTTAAATGTTGGCAGAGTAATTAACACAGCAACAGTGCACGACCTGATTAAAGGGTAGACAAAGGTTTATTTAGGAACTAACACACGTGATGGTAAAGACGAGAGACAGAGACTTGTCTTGGGTCAGTCACAAGTTCTTTCAGAGCTGTTCTCTCAAGGGAAGGAAGGGAAGGCAATTGAAAGCCACTTTGAGAGTCCTGAGGGTAAAGACAAGTGAGGTACAAAAACCAACTCTTCTTTCCAGGGGTCATTTTGTAGAAAAAGAGGTGCAGGAGCTCATTAGCATAACTCATTTGCATATGCCACAACCCCTAACATACCGGAAGTGTGTCAGAAGGCAACACCCACCCCTCAGGCTCCACTCCACAGGTGAGTGAAACTGACCTGCTCTTCCTCCATTCCCTTCCCCATCCAATACTTTGTGCAATAAAAATAAGCATCAAGAACACACCCTCATTCTCTTCTTGCTCCCTTGAAACCACCAGGTTTCAAGTAGACTTGAGATACCCAGGACATGTGCACCACCCATCCCTTCCCCTTCCCCTCCCCACAACAAGACACCCTGTGAGGTAGGTGGGGCTGAGAGAGGTCTTTTGAGAACTGCTCATGAGAGAACAGCTCTGAGAGAACTTGTGACTGGCCCAAGGTCACACCAGCAGCTGCATGTGGAGGAGTGGGGAATCAAACCCGGTTCTCCCAGATTAGAGTCGAACTCCTGACCACTACGCCAAACTGATGGGGTGGAAGCTGCTGAAGGGTTGGTGAAATTTCTCCAGTATTTATGTGCCATGTGCCCAGATAAAAAATGGTATACTTAGAAAATGTATATGCTACCTTGAGCAAGGCTCTGGAAAAGCAGCACACAGTCATAAAAGGAACAATGATAAAATTATCAATATTAAAACAAAACATTAAAAACAATAAAGACCCTAGCAGGGCTTTCCCCGGGGCGCTGCGCCTCTGCACTGCTCAGGGAAGCCGAGGAGGGGGCGGGGCTTGGTCATGTGCCCGCCCCCTGGGCTCCTCACTCCCGGAGCTGCGCTCCTGTGCGCTCCCGCTCCAACGGACCCCTGCTTCTTTCTAAGATGTGAGGCCCCCCTGGGCCTCATGCCAGGGATGGAGGAAAACGCAGCTCTTTGGGTGATGGGAATTGTGACTGTGCCTTGGGCTACCTGCAGCTGCTGGACAGCTCCCTGGTTTTGCTCCCTTGCCTCTGAGAGCCTGTTTGAGCCTTTCGGTTAGCTTGGGAATGCTGACACAGCACGGTGGGCGCAGCCACAAAATGACTTCCCCACAAGGCGGGGCCAGCTGTACAATGGCTGCCTCCGAATAACCGTCAGTCACACAGCGAAGAGCCTCATGCAGTGGTGGCAAAACAATGTTTGGAAAAAAACAGCAACTGCACAGCCGATCGGATCTCCAGTGGCCAGTCAGAAGCCTTACTGGGCAAAAGCCCCACCGGGCCCCGCCCACTTTCTAAAAACACTTGGTGGGCCTCTCCTTTCCTCCGTGTGTTTTCACAAAGCTGCCTCGTGTAGGGATGCCAGCCTCCAGGTGGGACCTGGGGATCCCCCGGAATTACAGCTCATCTCCAGACAACAGAGATCAGTTCCCCCTGGAGAAAGCGGAGGCTTTGGAGGGTGGGCTCTACAGCATTGTACCCCACTGAAATCCCTGGCCTCCCCAGGCTCCACCTAGAAATCTCCAGGAGTTTCTCAACTGGGAGCTGGCAACCCTATGCCCCCCCCATCCCCCACTGGTGGCCAGGGCAACTGTGGCCCTTGAGTGAGTCTCTGGAGAAGGCCACATGTGCCTTTCCTAAACAACAAAGGAAGTGACATGAATCCTAAAGGAGGGGGATATTATTTCCATTCCTACAACCACACAGTTTACCTAGCAGATCCAGATAAGGAGTAAAAAAAGAAAAAGAAATTGGATTTATACCCCACCCTTCACTACCCGAAGGAGTCTCAGAGTGGCTTACAATCTCCTTTCCCTTCCCCTCTCCACAACAGACACCCTGACAGGTAGGTGGGGCTGAGAGAGCTCTCTCCAGAACTGCCCTTGAGAGAACAGCTCTGCGAGAACTTGTGACTGACCCAAGGTCACACCAGCAGCTGCGTGTGGAGGAGTGAGGAATCAAACCCGGTTCTCCCAGATCAGGATCCGCCGCTCCGAACCCCTACACCAAACTGGCTCAGATGATGTCTGTCTGGTTTGGTCTGTTCACATAATCTGGCGTCCACCCCATAGTAGTTTTTCTGAAGACGCTTCAGCCAGGATGCCTGTAATTGCATCTGACGTGAACACTTCCCTTCTAGTTTTGTGACTGAGTCCCCCTCTATCATTTAAACATATTAAACACCGCTGAGGTAGAGCGGAGACGTTGTTTCCACATCACGTCTTATCAGGAGGAGTACCTTTGTCCCCGAAGGCCTTCTCCGTGCATTTGGCGCCTGTTTCCTCTGTTTCCTCATTAAATTGGCCAGCCTTTGCCGACACTTCCTTTTGCTCAACTGTGTCATGGAACAAGATATCAAGGTGCTGAAATTAGCTTTGTTTCCAAGGACAGCAGAGTCCCTCTGGAAATGAAGGGTTTGTCGTGCTGGGAAGCCGGTGAAGTTAGTATGACAAGAAGAAGAGGTGATAACTCAGTATTCTGGAGGTGGGGCGGGGGGGAAACAAATGATATTGCCATGTGCCATGCTTACCTGTTGCCCAAAGCCTTCTCTGGCCACTAAAGAGGGGTGCTGATTTATGGCTGACCTCTACAGCAGATTACCTCAGGTGTTTGGCAAACCGTGCATCAGAACGCGCAAAGGTCCAATACGAACAGTCATTGTTCCAATTGTTTTCTTTGTGGCAATGAGGTTAGCAGACCACGACTCATAGAATCCCAGAGCTGGAAGGGGGCCATGCAGACCATCTAGTCCAACCCGCTGTTCAATGCAGGACCAGCCTAGAGCATCCCTGACAGGTGTTTGTCCAGCCGCTGCTTCAAGACTGCCAGTGAGAGGGGGAGCTCACACCACCTCCCCAGGCAGCTGATTCCACTGTGGCACAACTCTTACTGTCAAAAAGTTTTCCCTCAGATCCAGCCGGGACCTTCCTGCCCTTCATTTCAACCCATCCTTGCAAGTCCTCTCCTCTGCTGCCTACGGGAACCGCTCCCTGTGCCCCCCTCCAAGTGACAGCCCTTCAAAGACTTCCAGAGGGCAATCCTGTCCCCTCTCAACCCCCTCTTCTCCAGATTGAACATTCCCAAGTCGCTCAGCCTTTCCTCACAGGGCTTGGTCTCCAGCCCCCCCCCCCCCGGATCATCCTCATTGCTCTCCTCTGACCCTGCTCCTAAACCCTGCTCCTAAACTCTGACCCTCTCCTAAACCCCTGTGTGAAGCGATAGATAACAAGGTCTGCCAAGAATGTGTTTCCTTATTTACAAATATTATGCCCCCTGCTTTTCTCCCTGATGGGTCCCGTAGCAGCTTGAAACATCTTCTCCCCTGCTCTGTCTTCTCCTCACACCAGCCACCCTTTGAGGCGAATTAAGCTGAGAGTGCGTGGCTGGACCAAGTCCACCCAGCCAGCTTCCGCCAAAGGGTGGGGATCTGAACCCGAGACTCCCGGATCCTAGTACAACGGTCTAACCCCTGCATTAGACCAATAATAAATAGGAGGTATTGTACTCCAGCCAGTGACCATGATGGATTTGTAGCTGGATGAAAAGAAGATGCTTAGGCCTCCTGGGACAGAGGAGGAAGCGAAGGCAGTGAGCTCTATGGTATAATTGGGGTCTAGATCCTTCGGGTTCTCTACTGTATGCCTCTGTGGGTGGAGCTCTTCCCAGGCCTCTTGGCTGGATTACCATGCCCAAGCCAGTTTGGTGTAGTGGATAGGAGCACAGACTCTAATCTGGAAAACTGGGTTTGATTCCCCATTCCTCCACATGAAGCCAGCTGGGTGACCTTGGATCAGTCACAGTTCTCTCAGAGCTGTTCTCTCAAGAGCAGTTCTCTCCGAGCTCTCTCAGCCCCACCTACCTCACAGTGTGTCTGTTGTGGGGAGGAGAAGGGAAAGACGATTGTAAGCCACTCTGAGACTCCTTTGGGTAGTGAAGGGCAGGGTATAATAGCAACTCTTCTTCTTCTTCCTCCTCCTCCTCCTCCTCTAGGGCTTGAACAAAAAATGGCACATGGGCTACTCCTGAGCTGTTGTTCCACAAGTCTCTTGTTTCAAGCCCCTAGTCCTCAAGCTAGATGTGGCTAGGTGTGGCTTACAAGGTTTGAGACCCACTCTGGGTTTTATCGTGTTCTAATGTTTAATGTTTCAAGCTGAAATTGTATTTATTTTAATTATGTTACCCGCCCTGATCCCATGCGTGGGGTGTGCGGGGTATCAATACAAATAATAAATAAATGAAAAGTTATGCCACATGGTGACTGGTGGGTGTAGGCAGTGTTGTCATGGAGTCTGGGGGTGTTGCTACCCTCTCTGTCATTCGAAGGCATGTCATTTCCCCCCTTTTCAACTTTGCCACTGGGAAGGCACAGGATAGTAACTGCACTCCACTGACTTTCCAGTGGGACTGCCACTTCAGCAGGGCCACATGACTTCTGGGGAAGGATGGGAGGAAGGCGTGTTCGCCAGACACGGAAAACACATTTTTATAAAATGGGACATGTCAAGGCAAATCTGCGAGATGCTGTTTCACTCCTCATCATGCAATAAGAAGAAGAGAAGAGATTGGATTTATACCTTGCCCTTCACTTCCTGAAGGAGTCTCAGAGTAGCTTACAACCTCATTTCTCTTCCCCTCCTGACAACAGACACCCTGGGAGGTAGGTGGAGGCTGAGAGAGCTCTTTCAAGGACTGCTTGTGAGAGAACAGCTCTGAGAGAACTTGTGACTGACCCAAGGTCACACCAGCAGCTGCGTGTGGAGGAGTGAGGAATCAAACCTGGTTCTCCCAGATTAGAGTCCGCCACTCTTAACCACTACACTGAAAGAGACCGCCAGCACACACAGTCCTGGACTATTTGTCCCAGGGGAGTGAAAAGCCAGTCCAGGGAGCCATTTCTGCTTCGGAAAATGGTACAAAGGGAAAGGTGAACTCCACCTCCCCTCTGGTCCCAGTCTGATTCAGAGTCCTTGATACTAGTTATTATTTTTTTAGGGGTTGGAATTCCAGATGTGGGATCCGCAGCATGAAATATATTGTGGCTCTCCGTGGCTGACTTTTAGTTAGTACCTGATCCTATGGCATAAGAACATAAGAAGAGCCTTGCTGGATTAAACCAGTGGTCCATCCATCTAGACCAGCATCCTGCCTCATAGAGTGGCCAACTGGTTCTTCTGGACATCCAGCAACGGGGCGCCGAGGCTTAGGCCTTTCTCTGATATTGCCATCTGGCACTGGAATTCAGAAGTTTTCTGCCTCTAAATGTGGAGATCCCCTTTAGTCAGCAGGGCTAGTAGCCACTGATAGACCTATTCTCTATGAATCTATCTAATCTCTTTTTAAAGCCATGTATGCCTGTGGCCATCACTACACGCTCTTTCCTACACTACACTACACTTTCCATTACTCATTGTGTACTTTGCTGTTGTCCATCCTGAATCTATTGCTCATCAGCTTCATCGGATGCCTTGAGTTCGACTGTTTTCAGAGAAGAAGCAACATTTCTCTTTATCAGCTTTCTCCTCTTTCGTGTCCCCCCTTGTGCATTTTTCCAGACTGTAGCCACGTTCTGGGCTTTCTTTGGTGGTGTGGTGGTTCCGATAACCGTGCTATCCAGAGGTCGTTTCGAGCAGGAGCTCGGGGGAGCTCAGCTCCGGTAGTTGGTGCCAGCCCCCCCACCCCGTGGGGGAATGCCTGCTTGTGTCATGGCTGCAGTAAAATGACCCCACCCCCTGGAAAGGTCCTTGTTCCTCCGACCAGCCTTCTGAAGGCCTCAGCCACCACTGAAGCTATCCTCCCAGAAGAGTGGTATTTCTGAGGCTTGGATTAGTAGCGGTCCCCTCTCTGCCATCTCTTCCTCCCTCCCTCCCTTCTTCCCCCCCTCTTCTTTCTTGCCTTCTGACATACTTCCGGTGATGTCAGGTGGTGTAGCATATGCAAATAAGTTATGCTAATGAGTTATGCTAATGAGCTCCTGCACCTCTTTTTCTATGAAATGACCCCTGGTGCTATTGGTATGATCGGTGCACACATGTCTTCATTCCCACCCACCCCCATCAGTGGTCTATCTGTTCACATTCACATTGTGAATTGGTTTTCCACCCCACCCCCCATTTTCTTTTTTGCGCATACGCTGAAATGTTGCAGCACTTCAGCAGCCACAAGGGGCCAAGAAATCCCCGAATGAGTGCATTCCCTGCCCTCCACACCATTTTCAAAAATATTACAGCCCTTTTTCATATTTTTTCACAGAATCAGAGCACTTTGTATACTATTAAAATAGCTGTCCATTCTATTACTAAAGATTACTAAAAACTCGAATGTAACGTGTATCAAAATTATATTTCTGATCACTGACAGTCATGTTGAAATCATAATACATGCCTTCTTGTTATGTTCTTTAACTTCCCAACCGTTCGATAGTAAAATGAAAGTCATAATCAGTTATTTGTTTAATTTCTTTAATTTCTGTCCAAAATAGTTTAATCTGTGGGCAGCTCCACCACCACACCACACCACACCACACCACACCAGAGAGTGGTACCGGGTGTATGTGCCTCACCAGTGCTCCCTCTAAGCTGTGGAGTCTTGTGAGTAGAAATTCTACTGTGTGAGCTACTGGGCATTAAAGTTGTGAGCGAGCGATTTGGCTACTGCAGAAATTAGTTGGCTCTGGAGCCATCCTTCCTGAGCAAAGAGAAAAAATGTGTGAGCTGTGTTAGCTGATGCTGCCATGGTTCCCGGGCGGGAGTCACCATCTCTCCCCTGCCTGTGTCGCTCAGGTGGAATGTTGAGTTTTGTTTCTAGTGCGGCTGCCTTATTGCTTGCTGCCTAGCTCTGACCTTGGTGTCTGATGCTGGTTCTTCCCTTGGGAACATAGAACCGTTATTTTAGACGCTTTGCTAGCATTTTGTGATTGGGGCTCTTGGCGGGTTTTTGCCTTGAATTCTGTATAACTGCCCATCTCTAAGAGGCCCTTTCCATTACTGACACAGAGCATGTGCAGATGACCTACTACTATCTCAATAAACTACTTCTGGTTAAGTAATGTTGTTGGGATTGATTCTGTGGGACTCTGACAAGCTGGAGGCTTTAAAAAAGTGAGCTAGCTCACACTAACTCAGCTTAGAGGGAACCCTGTGCCTCACCCCTTTTTAGTCGCCTCTTTTCCTACGTTTGACCATTCTCCCTCATTGGCTTCCCCCAAAAATTTTGGATTCCTTTCCCTGACTTGCATCAGTACCCAGCTCATAACAGCTTGTTTCTTCAGTGTTTTCAGAGTAGCTGCACGCACCGCAAAATGTATTTGAAACTGGCGCCCAGCGATGCGCTAGAAACTGCTCTTGTGTGTGAATGAAGGAGTCGTAAGGAAGGCAAGGACTGGCTGTTGGTGTCGGGCCTCCCGACGGGACTGAAATTTTGTTTCAGTGCAAGCGCCCTCCAAATCTGAAACACTGAAACGCTGGCATTTCTAGGCGAGTTTGGGCAGCAATACACAAGACAGAAAAAACTGTTCACATTTGGAGCAGGAGGCTATCTTGCAAATTCATTCCACAATGGGGAAAAAAGTATGGGGAAAACCGGTCTAGGAAAGAATGGGGGGAAAACAAGGTAAAACCAGGACAGCACGGGGATGTTAACGAAGTTGTCCGGGGAAAAGGAAAAAAACCCACTAACACAGGAAAATGGAAAGGGAACATTAGGGCAATCCGGAAAATGCCTTAGTCACCTCTTCTCTCTGCAGCTCCAACCATTCCTGATCACAACTGCCCGAGCAATTGAGTTGCCTTTGGAAATCTTGGCTTCTTTGATCTGAGATAAAATAATTACTTTTGCTTGCAGTTCTTAAAAATCTGTTAGAGGAAAAACGAACAGCTGTTTGCAGACAGTCTGTGCCACGACACCATCTGCATTCCAGCTGCTTCTGCTGAGAAACAGCATTCAAAAAACAGGGTTAGCGTTCACAGAGAGTTTAGAACATCCCTCGTCCCATTTGCTGGGGCTCCTCCTTTCTCGCCCTCCTTGCTTTCTGCACTGCGGTTTACAACTGTGGGTCTGTCTACTATACTTGTCCTAGCACCTAACATTGTAACTAGCAACCAGGAAAGCTGCACGCAATTCTTTCCCACTGGGAAACATACCCTAGCATTATCCCAGATCTGCCTGTAATCTCTTTCTCCTGCAGAAAGGGCGCCTGGAAGACGCTTGCAGTCTTTCTGTGGGATCCAGCTCAGGAACAGCCAGTTCTGCTAGTTTGCAGTAGAAACCAGCTGTGCCAACCACTGATTGTCTTATTTCTGTGACCTCATGAATCCATCTTCCAAAACAGTTTTTTTAACTTAAAAAAACACAGATTGGATTTATTTAAAAAAGAAATAAGACATCAAATAAGAAGGGTAAGGACTTCAGCGGTGGTAAGTGCTTGTGGGAGAAATACGTAAGTAAGATGGTGTTGGGGATGGGTGGGAGATATGATGTGAGTTTATCTTGTAAATCCACCCCACCTCCTCAGCAAGGCTCTGAGTCACAAAAGCTTCTGCTGGAATTATTTTGTTAGTCTTTCAGGTGCCACTGGACTCCTATTTCATATGGAAAATGTACATGTGTAGACTTTCAGGAATCAGTTTTATGTGCACATCAGTTTGGTGTAGCGGTTAGGAGCGGGGACTCTAATCTGGGAGAACCGGGTTTGATTCCCCACTCATCCACATGCAGCTGTTGGTGTGACCTTGGGCCAGTCACAAGTTCTCTCAGGAGTGGTCCTTGAGAGAACTCTCTCAGCCCCACCTACCTCACAGGGTGCCTGTTGTGAGGAGGGAAAGGGAAAGGAGGTTGTAAGCCACTCTGACACTACAAGTGAAGGGCGGGGTATAAATCCAATCTCTTCTCCTCTTCTTCTTAATATATCCTCTTGTGTTTCCCGCATGCAGCTAGTGTGCACATGTGACCTCAGCTTGTGGGTTCTGTGGGGGCAGAACTTGGAATGAATCTTGCAGTCATTCAGAGAGAATGAAACATTTTTTTTAAAGTTTTCAATTAACACCATGTAACAAAAACATAGAACTTAGTAACACAACAGAACAGGGAACTTTTAGAGTTCAAATCATTAACTTTTCCCTCCCTCACAGCCTGCCACCCCCAAAGTCCATCCTTTTCCTCTTGTTGGTGGGCCAAGAAGTCTCCAGCCGAACACTCAGTGTACCAGCTTCCAAAATGAGGGCCCCAGTTGAATTCCCCACTAGATGACAGCCCTGAAAAATTATTCTAAAACTTACAATATCGAACAAAAGTCTCTCTCCCTTACCAGTGTCCATCCATAAATCATAGTTACCTTAAACAAGGTGTTAAAAGCCTGCAGTTAAGTTTCTAGCTCCCCAGTGGGGCAGTCTGGCTTCCCTCCTTTGTTTTCCACACCTGTCTGCCTCTAGAGGCCCCGCCCCTTCCGGGCTCATTCTGTTCCTAGCTAGGGGTTTACACACAGAGCACATAAGTCTTTGCATGTATGTTTCCTCCAGAAGATCTGATCATTGGGTGAAGGTTGGAGCTGGGACCAGAAGAAGTGATCCTCTCCGCTTCCTCTACAGTTTGATTCTGATGTGAGTTTTGACAAACTTTGGGGTTAAATTCCAGACAGGGAGCTGTGTGAGCCTTCTGAAGCCAAACCAAGAAAGAGACTCGTTTGTGTTGAAATATTTGAAATAAACTTTATTAACAGCTTACAAGCTATCCAGCAGCACAGGCCTTTTACACTTAGGGTTTCCAAGTCCTTGTGACTTACCGGTGGGGGGGAGTCCTCCTAGGTCCAGGAGCTTCCCCGGCGCATGCGCCGCGATGACGTCACCCGGAAGTGACATCATCACGTTGGGGGCGTTGCCAGGGCGACGCTCTAGCAATCACCAAAAAACACCATGGTACCATAGAGTTTTGGGGTGATTGCTAGAGCGTCGTCCCGGCAATGTCCCCAATGTGATGACGTCACTTCCGGGTGACGTCATTACGCTGGGGAAGTCATCCTGACTGGATGACTTCGGGGGTGGGGTTCCCCCCGCTGGCCAAATGCTGGCCGGCGGATCAGGAACCCCTGTAGCGGGGGATCCCGCGCCTCCCGGGCTGACTTGACAGCCCTATTTACACTCCATCAGAATTTCCAGAGGCTTCCCCCAGAGAGAGCAAGACAAGACCTTAGCTGAGCAGTAAGGAAACGGGACAGCAAGTATTATTGGCGGGAGGTACGGTTACCAGGTCCCTTGGATCTGCCGGTGGGGGATGGGGTGCACTTACTGGGAGGGGGGAGGAACGCCGGAAATTAACGCGATGTCCCTATGTGACCCAGAAGTGATGTAGGCATCTCAGGGACATTAACTTCTACCATACAGTTTTGCCCCCAAACCAAAGTGTTGCCCCCCCATGTCCCCAATATTCCTGGGTTTTGGTACTGACCTCTAAGGCCACGAGTGGTCAGGGACCCACATATCTTTGGGGCTGCCTCCTTTGGTATGTCCCCTGAAGAATGTTACACTCTGCTGAGACTAATCTGCTGGTGATCCTTGGCCCCAAAGATATCTGCCTGTCCTCGACCAGAGCCGGGGCTTTTTAAGCCCTGGCCCCGACCTGGTGGGACTCTCTGCCAAATAACATCAGGGCCCTGTGGGATTTAATGTTATGGGCTGGGGTACCAGTCAAAGGGAGTCCAGAACAATCCGAGGTCAGGAGCCAAGAAGTCAGTGCAGCATCCAAAGCCAAGCCGAGGTTAGGAGCCAGAAACACAGGGCCAAGTCCAAAACCACTAGCCAGAAGCGTATCCAAAGCCAAGCCGGGGTCAAGAGCCAGGAACGCAGAGCCAAGTCCAAAATCAGGGGGTCCAAAGGTCTAGGTGGAAGAGCCGAGGTGGATGCAAGCAGCATGAAGCTGACTTATTGCTTCCACAAAGAGTACTGCCCAGAGTGTGGAGTTAAATGCTGCTGCCAATTAGCCAGCTGCAGGATCGCCCAGGCTCCTGTTAGAACTCTGGGCTGGCTGAGCATTTTCCCTGTAGCCACTTTTGCCGGAGTCGCTCCCTGAAACGAGTCACGCATGGGGGTGAGTCAGGAGGACTTTCAGCTTGCAGTTCTTCCTTCTTATCTGAGCCAGGTGTGAAGACTGCTGTTACAGGCACTTGCCAGCTATCCTTCTCTGCTGCTTCAGAGTGGCCAGCTGTGGTTCCTGCAGGCTCAGTCAGCTCATCCTCATCCATGCCCATGACATTTAATGCAGATCCGCAGGGCCTGCAAGGCCGAGATGTTCTGCCGGGCTTTCGGTTGAGGACAGCGATAGGATCTATCATGGCTGGCACCCCCCCTCCCCTTTACTCCATCTTTCTTCGGCCTCCTCTCTACCTTGCCAGCAAGGTGGCAAGACAGTCGGGATCTGGCTTAAAATGTGATCTATGGACACCATCTGGGAACTGTTTTTAAGATTGTACTGAATGGCTTATTATTATTATTTCTTTAAAGTGTTTTTATTCAGGCCGAAGACAGATTGGCCGTCTCGGCCGCTCTGCCTCCGCTTCAGAAGCGGAGGCAGAGCGGCCGTTCAGACGGCCGCATCTGCCCCCAGGAGGCGGACCAGACGCGTCGCGTCCGGCGCCGCGCTCCTTGCGCACCAGCCGAGCACCACTTTAAAGTGGAGCTCGGCTGGTGCGGTGTGCCCCGCCCGTGCGTTCCACCCGGCGGAGCGAGTGTGAACGCGCGCGGGCAGGGGTGGCTGCGCGGCATCCGCCCGCCGCTGCAGGAAGCCGCCCGCAGTCTAAACGCTGCGGGCGGCTTCCTTCCGGCGGCGTAGGAACGCCGCGGGGCGGGGGAAATTCCCCCGCCCCATTCTGCTGCGCCGCGGAGGCGCGGCAGACAACGAGTTTGTCTTCGGCCTCTGTTTTATAAACAGCAAACAAACATACACATAAAAGGGAGATTTTAACAATTTCATTTTCCCCTTTGTCTTTGATACCTTGTTATAATCTAAAAAAAAATTGTTACTTATTTCCACCATATAATTATGTTTCATTAATAGTTGCATCTTTAATTCTCAGTTCCTTAGTTCTTTTTGTTTCATTTAATGGGTAGAGGTCCAGGAATTTTAGCTTTTATTTTCTTCTATCTGTTCATAAAATCTTGACCATGTGTTTTCAAAATCTTCTTTATTATTTCCTTTCAGTATCACAGTCAATTTGTCCATCTCAGCAGTTTCCAATATTTTGGCTATAACTTCCTCTTTGGAACGTACTTCTATTCTTCTCCAGTATTTCGCATATAACATCCTTGCTGCTGTTAATATATATATAGTAAGGTAAAAGTTCTGTACTTTGTAATTTTCTGGAATTATATTCAACAAAAACAGTTCTGGTATATAAGGTACAGCAATTTTTTAAAAAAAAATTGTAACAATTCATATATTCAGGAATTGTACTTTTTACTTTTATCACAAGTCCACCACATATGAAAAAACGAACCAACATTATTATGACATTTCCAACAATCATTTGATAATTCAGGATAAATCTTAGCTAACTTGTCTGGAGACATATGCCATCTATAAAACATTTTATATATGGCCGCGATCACACGCAGAATTAGCCGCGCGATAGGCACGAATGCCATGCAAATTTTAAGGGCGGGATCACACCAGAACGTCTGGCAAGCGTCCCATACCCATCGGCAACCCGTTTCTCTCTGCCGAAGAAGCGGAGTTAAAAGATACTAGGGAAAGTCCGGTATCAAACAGGTTTGCTACGGGCCACAGATGGACTTTCCCCATGTAATTGCTCCAGTGCGCACTCATGGCGTTGGGGATAGTCTGATCAGGCTATCCCGGTGCCATGCCATTTTCCCCCCCTTCTCAGTATGCGCATCATCGCATACTGCCATAGGAAGCCCTCAGGGTGGAGATGTGATTCATCGACCCCCCCGTTTAAGTGCATCAGAAAAAACAGCAACCCCCCCCCCCAACTCACCCACGATAGCATCTGATCATGCAGTGGTGGGCTGTGCCCGCAGCTTCACCGAACTGTGTCATCGAGCAACTGCGGATCAAATTACTCCGGACAGGGGTCATTTCGTAGAAAAAGAGGTGCAGGAGCTCATTAGCATAACTCATTTGCATATGCCACACCCCCTAACATACCGGAAGTGTGTCAGAAGGCAACACCCACCCCTCAGGCTCCACTCCACAGGTGAGTGAAACTGACCTGCTCTTCCTCCATTCCCTTCCCCATCCAATACTTTGTGCAATAAAAATAAGCGTCAAGAACACACCCTCATTCTCTTCCTGCTCCCTTGAAACCACCAGGTTTCAAGTCGACTTGAGATACCCAGGACATGTGCACCACCCATCCCTTCCCCTTCCCTTCCCCACAACAAGACACCCTGTAAGGTATGTGGGGCTGAGAGAGGTCTTTTGAGAACTGCTCATGAGAGAACAGCTCTGAGAGAACTTGTGACTGGCCCAAGGTCACACCAGCAGCTGCATGTGGAGGAGTGGGGAATCAAACCCGGTTCTCCCAGATTAGAGTCCAACTCCTGACCACTACACCAA
The DNA here is from genome assembly GCA_029233225.1 of Lepidodactylus listeri. Taxonomy (NCBI): domain Eukaryota; kingdom Metazoa; phylum Chordata; class Lepidosauria; order Squamata; family Gekkonidae; genus Lepidodactylus; species Lepidodactylus listeri. The sequence continues at coordinate 148,224,349 of JARCFY010000004.1, forward strand.
ACTGATGGGGTGGAAGCTGATGAAGGGTTGGTGAAATTTCTCCAGTACTTATGTGCCATGTGCCCAGATAAAAAATGGTATACTTAGAAAATGTATATGCCACCTTGAGCAAGTCTCTGGAAAAGCAGCACACAGTCATAAAAGGAACAATGATGAAATTATCAATATTAAAACAAAACATTAAAAACAATAAAGACCCTAGCAGGGCTTTCCCCGGGGCGCTGCGCCTCTGCACTGCTCGGGGAAGCCGAGGAGGGGGCGGGGCTTGGTCATGTGCCCGCCCCCTGGGCTCCTCACTCCTGGAGCTGTGCTCCTGTGTGCTCCCGCTCCAACGGACCCCTGTTGATAAGAGCTAATATTCCCCAAATATTAATAACATAAAAGAGCAGTGAGGCTAACATGTGTTGAGATACAAGCTCCTACTACACACTTTGTCGTCTTCTGAATGTTTCTCGCTTGAGGACTCATCAGGGCGGGCTGCCTTCCCCGTCACTTTCTACAAAACAGAGATGAAAGCGATTAACTAAACTGCGTCTAATGAACATCTAAAATTAAGACAGTCCACTAAAAAAACTATGGGACCTATTTGTAATGGCCAAAATAACAAATCACTTAGAAGATACATTTTCTCAAGAAACATCATCCCATTTTATGTCAACATGGTATCTCATATCAGAACACTTAACGCAACAAGAAGGGATCCCAAACATAATAAATTATTTACATCTTTGCTAATTTAACAAACGTTACAAAGAAAATTGTAAACGGAGTTTTTTTTTTACATTATACCATACTTATGGCTTTAATTCTACTGCATTAGCTTGGCAATTGTTACGTTGTATATATACCTTTTTTTTGGTTAAATGTTTATTGTAAAGTTTATGGTAATAAAATTGTTTGTTAAAACATTCCCCTGTTTTAATGCTACCAGTCAAGAAATGTAAAGTTCAGCCATGCATCCCTGCTGATGCTCATCACATACTCTGATCCCTGCCGATCTTCAGCCCACGTGATGTGCCATTAAACTGCCCGGTCTTTTCTAGAAAATCCTCCCTCTTTCTTGCTGCAAGTCCCTTCTCAAAATCCCAGGATTCCTGTGTTTGCACATCCCCCTCCCCCTTTTACTCTCCTCTGTTTCCCCTCTCTGTAGTGCTGTCTCTACTATAGAAAAGAACACTGTAAGCTCCTTCAGGGAATGATCCGCTTTTGGACTGCAGTTACTCAAAATTCAAACTAAATATGGCCGGTTTGTTAACCTTGGAAGGGTAGCTAATCTGAATGAAATTGCGCTCTGTGTTCGGGAAGGAACTGAAGAAGCCATACCCAAATATTAGTTTTGGCACTGCAACCAGGGGTCCGTTGGAGCGGGAGCGCACAGGAGCGCAGCTCCGGGAGTGATAAGCCCAGGGGGTGGGCACATGACCACATGACTGCTTCCCCGAGCAGTGCAGAGGCGCAGCGCCCCGGGGAAAGCCCTGCTAGGGTCTTTATTGTTTTTAATGTTTTGTTTTAATATTGATAATTTTACCATTGTTCCTTTTATGACTGTGTGCTGCTTTCCCAGAGACTTGCTCAAGGGGGCATATACATTTTCTAAGTATACCATTTTTTATCTGGGCACATGGCACATAAGTACTGGAGAAATTTCACCAACCCTTCAGCAGCTTCCACCTTATCAGTTTGGTGTAGTGGTCAGGAGTTGGGCTCTAATCTGGGAGAGCCGGGTTTGATTCCCCACTCCTCCACGTGCAGCTGCTGGTGTGACCTTGGGCCAGTCACAAGTTCTCTCAGAGCTGTTCTCTCATGAGCAGTTCTCAAAAGACCTCTCTCAGCCCCACCTACCTCACAGGGTGTCTTGTTGTGGGGAGGGGAAGGGGAAGGGATGGGTGGTGCACATGTCCTGGGTATCTCAAGTCTGCTTGAAACCTGGTGATTTCAAGGGAGCAGGAAGAGAATGAGGGTGTGTTCTTGACGCTTATTTTTATTGCACAAAGTATTGGATGGGGAAGGGAACGGAGGAAGAGCAGGTCAGTTTCACTCACCTGTGGAGTGGAGCCTGAGGGGTGGGTGTTGCCTTCTGACACGCTTTCGGCATGTTAGGGGGTGTGGCATATGCAAATGAGTTATGTTAATGAGTTATGCTAATGAGCTCCTGCACCTCTTTTTCTATGAACTGACCCCTGACTGCAACTATAGTGCCTGTAGCTGTACTTTGGTTCGGTTCCCATTTTCTCACACTGTCTTTTTGGGTTCTGTTTCCCCAGGTCAGCAAAGTGTTCTGCCGATATGCATCTGCCGGGACCTCACCCGAACAGTTAACCCATGTGCACTCCAAACGGGTTCACCCCAGTGAGCAGTTCTGCAGATAGCAAGCATTTCCTCCAATCACTGCATTGATTCAAGGGCTAGGGGAGGGTTTTCTGAACTGTATAGATGCACGGGGAAGGTTTTCCAGGGGGCCAGTCCACACATGGACGCCACAAGGACTTTGTGACAGGCATGTGACAGGAGTTCTGTCCCTCCCAGATGCAGGTGGGTTTGGTTCTGATTGCAGCCATGTTGTGCATGAGGAAGGGGCTTCAGCCTTCCCCCCCCCCACTGCTGTTTTCTGCATTCTAAAACTGCCCCCATTTCTATTTCCTCCATGGTAAAAACTACATAGTTTTCAAGGCTACAGGGAATTTTCACAATGAAGTAAACAGCAGCTCCCCAGGGCAGTTTAAACCTGGTATAAGATCTTAAAAATATTAATCAGACAACCTGACTCAGGACAGCAGCTCTATTTACTCTGATTTATCAAGCTTACTAGAAGTTGTGCAAATGGTATTTAAAAATAAAAGACACCTGCTCACAGGTGTCTAAAGCAAGTGCACATCTAAAACAAGTGCACAGAAATATTGATTTTGCAGGTGTCTAAAGCAAGTGCACATCTAAAACAAGTGCACAGAAATATTGATTTTGCAAAATGGTTTCTGCTTCAGAGTGCACGCGGGAGGTGTCTCACCAGAATCCTGTAAAGCTGTCAAGTTCCGTCAAGACACTGGGGGGAGAAACAGACGTCAGCTGGAGACCCGTGTGGAGATCTGTGGCTTAGAGAAGCAGAAGTCCTGCCCTCCTGAAACACGGCAGCTATTTCTGGAGTGGGGAGTAGGGTTGCTGGGTGTCCAGTTTTGAACTGGACCGTCCGGTATTTTCCCATTCTGTCCAGTAAATAAACTGAGAAAATACTGGACATATAAATGTCCAGTATTTTCTAATTAAATTACGCTGCAGCAACCGTGGCCAAGCTCCTCACAGCCACCCTTTCTTTCCCCTGCAGCTTGATAAAGCGGTGGCACCCCTGCGATCGGCTTCTTCTCTGTCACAGGCAGCAAAGTTTGAAAAGACCCCAATCCACCCCTCAGCAGTCAGGCAGGGCTCAACTGCAGCCAACCAACTGGCTTCCCAGATGACTGTGTGGATAGATGGTGGCAGGATTGAACCTACTAAAGAAAAGTGAAAAAGAGACCTTGGGGATGGGTGGTGGTGGTCATGGATGGTAGATTGTTGTTAGGGTTCCCAGCTGCCTGGAGAAAAATCTCTTGTCCATTTAATAGAGGTTTACCCTCCGTGCCAACAAAAGACTCTGCAAGGGAAAGCCATGGCCAACTTCTCACTCTCCTTGAAAGTCCCTTGCCGGAGGAGACTTTGACGCCACTCTACGTGCACTCAGACCCTTGGAGATACGTGCATGAAAACCTTGTAAATAAATAATCTCTGTTTATTATTCATTTATGCATTTCGAGCAGGAGCTCGGGGGAGCGCAGCTCCGGGAGTTGGTGCCAGCCCCCCCCCCCAGGGGAATGCCTGCTTGTGTCATGGCTGCAGCAAAATGACCCCGTCCCCTGGAAAGGTCCTTGTTCCTCCGACCAGCCTTCTGAAGGCTTCAGCCACCACTGAAGCTATCCTCCCAGAACAGTGGTATTTCTGAGGCTTGGATTAGTAGCTGTCCCCTCTCTGCCATCCCTTCCTTCCTTCCTTCCTTCCTTCCTTCCTTCCTTCCTTCCTCCCTCCCTCCCTCCCTCCCTCCCTCCCTTCTTTCTTTCTTTCTTTCTTTCTTTCTTTCTTTCTTTCTTTCTTTCTTTCTTTCTTTCTTTCTTTCTTTCTTTCTTTCTTTCTTTCCTTCCTTCCTTCTTTCTTTCTTTCCTTCTGACATACTTCCAGTGATGTCAGGTGGTGTAGCATATGCAAATAAGTTATGCTAATGAGTTATGCTAATGAGCTCCTTCACTTCTTTTTCTATGAAATGACCCCTGCATTTATGTCTCACATTTCTACTCAACCGTGACCCAAAGAAGCTTCCATCATTCCAGATTGGTATAGTGGTTAAGTGCGCGGACTCTAATCCGGGAGAACCGGGTTTGATTCCCCACTCCTCTACATGCAGCTGCTGCTGGTGTGACCTTCCTTGGAAACGAAGCCAATTTCAGCACCTTGATATCTTGTTCCATGACACAGTTGAGCAAAAGGAAGTGTCGGCAAAGGCTGGCCAATTTAATGAGGAAACAGAGGAAACAGGCGCCAAATGCACGGAGAAGGCCTTCGGGGACAAAGGTACTCCTCCTGATAAGACGTGATGTGGAAACAACGTCTCCGCTCTACCTCAGCGGTGTTTAATATGTTTAAATGATAGAGGGGGACTCAGTCACAAAACTAGAAGGGACGTGTTCACGTCAGATGCAATTACAGGTATCCTGGCTGAAGCGCCTTCAGAAAAACTACTATGGGGTGGACGCCAGATTATGTAAGCAGACCAAACCAGACAGACATCATCTGAGCCAGTTTGGTGTAGGGGTTAGGAGCGGCGGACCCTGATCTGGGAGAACTGGGTTTGAATCCCCACTCCTCTACATGCAGCTGCTGCTGGTGTGACCTTGGGTCAGTCACAAGTTCTCGCAGAGCTGTTCTCTCAAGGGCAGTTCTGGAGAGAGCTCTCTCAGCCCCACCTACCTGACAGGGTGTCTGTTGTGGGGAGGGGAAGGGAAAAGGAGTTTGTAAGCCACTCTGAGACTCCTTCGGGTAGTGAAGGGTGGGGTATAAATCCAGTCTCCTCCTCCTCCTCCTCCTCCTCCTCCTCCTCCTCTTCGTCTTCTTCTTCCTTCCATGTTATCCTCCCAAACACTCTGTGAGTAAGGTGTATCTCAGAGGGTTTGACTGGCACCTGGTCATCCTGAAAAGCTTCTGTGGCAGAATGGGGATTCGAACCTGGGCCTCCCAGAACCTTGTGGGGCAGATAGCCAGCCATAAAAACATGGTGGGAATGGCTTGCCTACATATTCCTTGCCCGCAAAAAAGAGATGCCCCCGAATGCAGAGAATGCATGTTCAGCCCATTGCCACCACACTTTAGCTTTTCACTCCAAAGCCACACAAATCAGAATGAGAAATGTCCAGGTTCAGACAAACCGCGCAAAGACTATTCTCGCAGAAAAGAGCAAGAGTGCAGTAGCACCTTATAGACTAACAAAATTCACGGCAGTCTATGAGATTTTGTGAGTCGCGGCTCACTCATGAAAGCTTCTCCCCTGCCACCAATGTTGTTAATCTTTAAGAAGAAGAAGAAGAGGAAGAGATTGGATTTATACCCCGCCCTCCACTCCCCAAGGGAGTCTCAGAGCGGCTTACAAACTCCTTTCCCCTCCCCTCCCCACAACAGACACCCTGTGAGGTAGGTGGGGCTGAGAGAACTCTTTCCAGAGCTGTCCTTGAGAGAACAGCTGGTACAGAGCTATGGCTTGCCCAAGGTCATCCAGCCAGGTGCAAGTGGAGGAGTGGGGAATCAAACCCGGTTCTCCCAGATTAGAGTCCGCGCACTTAACCACTACACCAAACTGGCTACACCACTTAACCACTACACCAAACTGGCTAATGCACTACAGGGCTCCTGCTCTTTGTGAGCTGTGACTCACGAAAGCTCCTCCCCTGCCACAACTATTGTTAGTCAGGTGCTGCTGGACTACAGACAGGCTACCCATCTTGATCTGTTCTTGTGGCTGCCGTTTTGACAGTTGACTGCAGGCCTCTCTACTCCCTTTTCCACCCCAGCCTTCCTCTTTCTTATTTCCTCCTGTCCTAATCTTCCTCCACGGCCTTTCCTTTTATCCCTTCTCTTTGTCGACTTCTCCTCCGGTCTTCCTTCCTCCTCCTTCCCCGGTCTCATGAGCTTCTGCTGCTTTCCCTCGCTGGGTCTCTGGAGACGGGCCTAGAGGCCTGGTTGCCATCTGCTGTCTGTTTTGTGTGCGGAGGGCTGGGTTGTCTTTTTTTTTATGAGGTTGAGATCAGATGGCATCTAATCGATCGTCATGGTCACCATGGCGACGAGGGTGACAGAGTCGTCGGGAGAGAGACACATGCGCCCACCCTGGGGCTGACAGGCGGTTCCTGGAAGGCATAAAGAGAAATCAAATCTCTGTGTCACATTTGACACATTTGCATCTCTGTCTGATCACGGAAAACACAGACACGGAGACAGGTCAGCGGGTGGCTAAGGGCATAAAACATCCAGCCGTTCACCCATCATCAGTGTTCTCGTGGTGTCCAGAGATGGAGGCTGGCTTCTTCACAAAATGGAGGCCGAGCTGGAACCGAGCATTAGGAGTGGGCTGAGGGAGAGCCCTGATCCCATTCACTGAACCTCCAGGGGAGTTTCTTGGTCGGTTGTAACCTTTCCCAGGCCTCCAGACAAGAGACGATTGAATCCTGGAATGACTAATGATCAACATGGTCAGGAGGGGGTGCGCAGAATAACTATAGCTGTTCTCATATGCTCTCCTTCCAGCTACCCTCCCTGGTCTCAGTCTCCTCCTGATTTCTTGGTTGCTGTCTTCCTTCAGGTTCACGACAGAGCCAAGGAACAGGAGATCTTGAACCATTTCAGTCTCTTCATTCTCAGCCTTAAAGTTGTCTAAGGTTGTGTTCAGATGGCTCTTTTGAGTGCCTGGTGGATTTAAAGGGCATGTCCAGACAACAACATCTGGGAATCGTGCCGCTTCCGTGATCAGCCCGTCAATCCCTGTCGGGGATCTGTACTTAAAAGATAGTGGTGAAAGTCTGGTCCTAAGCTGGCCGACGGGCCAATGGTGGACTTTCCCTCGTCTGGTTGTTCCACCAGCACGCAATCAGGACATAGGGATGGTCTCCAGACCATCCTGAACAGCCGCCATTTTTAAAAAGTCTTAGCGATGCGCACATAACCGCTTAAACATGCGACGTCCGCAGAACTCTGCTCAAACGATCCAAACAATTTAATGTTTCTGAAGGTCCCATGATATTTATGCACTTTGTTAACGGAAATGGTACCTAGAGGAAGGTACCGCTGGCGGTGCTTTTACCATTTTAGTCTGCGCATGCGCGGAAAAACAAGTAGATGGTGAGGCACATATGTGCATGCGCTAACAGGATTTTTTTTTTAAAAAACAGCCGATTGCATGGCTCCTTATGGTGGATGCCATCTAGACAATCCACCGCGGAGTCACGCGCAGTAAAGCGGTTTGCGGGGGAGCTGCCTGGTCGTGCAACGCTGGATCAAAAAGATCTAGATCAAATTACAGCCAGGCCAATGGCGGGATTAGCTGCCCGTCTGAATGCACCCTAATTCCCCAGTAGTCATCCCACCATGCAGATGAAGGGTTCTGTTTTCATGTGTGCAGGCTGCTGCAGCACTACTGGGGAAGATCACACACATATGAACACCAAAACCCAATTTCAAGCTTGCCCTGGCAATCGTCTCTGTTAGATCTCAACGTTCAACCTGCAGTTTTAAAATTTCAGCCTTCTTCTCAAAGTCTCCCGGGGGGGGGGGGACTAGGCAAGGGGGAGAGGAATTTTCTGACCCCTTCTCAACCCACTCTGAAGTTTAACCCACCCCCTTTCCCCAGCTTGCTCAGGCAGGCTCAATTTCTTGCTCTCTCTTTTCCCCTCAGAGAACAGTAATGGCTGCTTTGGAAGGTGGCCTCTATGCAGAGTGCTTTTTCTTTCTTTTTTTTGGAAAAAGAGGTACCGGAACTCTCAAGGGGGAAATGAAGTTTTCAATCTGTATACTGAAAACTCATGAACTTTTAAACATTTTAAAAGAATTTTGTCAAAGAGGTTCCAGAACTCCATTCCGGCGTGTTCCCCCAGAAAGAAAGCCCTGGCTCTATGGTATTACCCCCACCAAGGTAACCTCCTCTCCCCAAACCCTGCCCTCCCTGGGCTCCACCCCCAAATCTCCAGCTATTACAACTGGTTTCCAGGTGACAGAGATCAGTTCCCCTGGAGAAAGTGGCCACGTTGGAAGGTGGCCTTTATAGCATTATACCCCATTGAAGTCCCTCCCCTCCCCAAACCCCGCCCCCTCAGGCTCCACCCCCAAAATCTCCTGGTGTTTCCCCAGCCGGAGCTGGCAACCCTACCTCTCCCAGAAGTTGAAAGCAACAGACCACTGCATGCTCCTTTAAGCCCTGGAGATGGCACGCGACTCTCTCAAACAGGGGAGCAGTGAAGTGTGGCTTTTCTGTGCTATTCGCACTCAGGAGGAGGATGGGAGAGCTATGCTCCGTCCACTCCTTCATACACATCTTGCAGCAGGAAAGAAGAGATCGCCTCCAGGTGTCAGGTATGCCTGTACTCTCCCGGGCGGGAGATGGGATTCCCAGATGGGGATGAGAAGAGCCCACTCCTCCCCTTGCCTCCCACTGGAATGTACTCCCTCCCTCTTGCTTGCTGGCTTCACGGGAACTATTATCTGCTGGTTAGCTTCACAGGGTTGTTATCTCTATCCAAGGTTACTGGTAGCTTCACACAGCCATGTTTTATGTTTTTACCTCCTGTTGCAGGTGCCAACTGCCGGCTCCCCGCGCGTTCTCCTGGGAACGGTTTTATGCGGAGTTTTCCCCTGGGTGGGGATTGCGGGGTCCGTAGGCCAGTAGGCGTTTTGACAACACTATATCTATTCTAACACTTTTATTCACCTCCATTACTAACTCAACACGTGTACCTTGAAGAAAATCCCCCAATAAAAGAAAGTCTCATTCAAGGGCCTTTCTGTGGGGTGAATTCATCCAGGAAGTCTCACACTGGGGGCCCTGCAATGTCATCACAGCCTCTGGGGTGATCTTCCATGTCTTGTTGGGCGTGTTGGAGAAGCAACGGCTGGCTAAGAATCTCTAGTTACTGCAAATCCTGTAAGCCCTGACCTGGATAGTCCAGGCAAGCCAGATCTCATCAGATCTTGGAAGCGAAGCAGGGTCGACCCTGGAAAGAACTTGGATGGGAGACCTCCAAGGAATACAAGAGGCAGGGGGCAGGCTTTATTCAGCCACCTCTCTGAATATCCTCCAGGCCCCCAGTAGGGGTCAGTCACCAGAGGTTGCCATGACTTCCAGGTGCATGCACACTCTCTCTCTCTCACACACACACAAAAAGAAGTAAATACTGCAGAAAGAGTAGGTTAGTGCACTTGTACCCTAGGGGGAACTGTGGTGTATTCTGTAGTGTATAGAGTTTAGTTTAGCCTACTGCTTGTGGTCTCTCTGCAGTGTATTAATACGTGTTAGCTGGGTTGCCCTATTCTGCAGACCAAAAAAAGAGGACACATTCCCCAACTGACTACTTCAAACAAGTGATCGTGACAGATCTCATTTTAAACACCCTTGCTGTTTAAGCTGTGATAATTGCTACTAACTGGGAATATTCCTAAGATTTCAACCCAAAAAGAGGACATTTATCAGGTTTTAAAAAAAGAGCCCACAAGAGGATGGACACCAAAAAAAGAGGACATGACTTCTGAAAAGAGGACATCTGGTAACCAATGCTCCCTCTAAGCTGTGGTGTCTTCTGAGCAAAAATTCTACTTTGTGAGCTACTGGCATTGAAGTTGTGAGGAAGGGATTTGGCTACTGCATAAATTAGTTTGCTCCGGAGCCCTCCTTCCTGCGCTAAGACCAAAAAATGTGTGAGCCGGAGGCTAAGAAACTGTGAGCTAGCTCACACTAACTCAGCTTAGAGGGAACAGTGCCTATATAGCAGTTTTGCCCTGCCATAGAATCATGATCCTGAGTGAAGTAAATAAATCTCGCAAGAAGGATGTTGCAAAAAAGGTAAACTTACATTTATTCAAGTAGATCCAGTTCACGTTCAGGTTGCAGTCAAAAGGAGGGAGAGAACCTAACCCTAATCTAAAGAGGACTTTCCCTAACACAAGTGGCCAGCTTGTCCGGCATTATGTGTGTATGAGGGCATTGTTTCTTCAGGAGTGACCTGCAGAGACATGTGTTTCCATGGAAGGCCATGTACAGCGAGTGAGAGGACAAAGGGAGAGAGAGAGAGGAGGGGTCAGAGGGCAGCTCCCAGGTTAAGACAAAGAGAGGCATCTCATTCAAGGAGATAAGTGAAGGTAAAGGTAAAGGTTTCCCTTGCTAGAAAGCCAGTCGAATCCGACTGTAGGGGGTGGTGCTCATCTCCGTTTCCAAGCTGAAGAGCCAGTGCTGTCCGAAGGCTTTTTCCATGGTCATGTGGCCGGCATGCTAAAGATGTAAAATTTCCAAAAATTTTGAAGCTCAGAAAAAACGCCAATTTTTTTGCGGGAAAAATTGAAAAAAATGCTACATTAACACTTTTGTTTTCTTTTCCAGCTTGATCGTCATTCTGTTACTTTAGGAACATAAAATATGACTAAGGACAATTTTACTTGGTATGAAATTATCACAGCTAGTATATTAAAAATATTAAAAATATAATGTATCCAAATAATTACTATAAACAGAATTTACTTTTTAAATAATATTTATTTGTAATTGTAACAAATGGAGCAACAATCGCCTGAACTGTTTAGTAGTTAATGTGGAATAGACAAAAAACCCTCCACAAAACAATTTTTAAAAATCCAGAAGTAACAATTATTCATATTTCCTCTCCACAGTATTAAATAAAAATAAAAATACCCATTCTCATAAAAAGAATTGACGAGGGGGGAAGTGTATAGAGGGGAGTGTGGGACTTTGAGGCTTAGTGAAGCCTGAGTGCCAGTATACCCACCCACATGAAAAAACAAAACTGAAACCTTTTTCTTTTGTTGTGACAATAGCACCTCCTAAAGGAAGAAATACATCATGTTCTTGCATTGGAGAGTTCAGTTTGTAACTTAGTTCTTGCTTGTCCTCAGTGCACAGAAATTAGATTAATCTGATGCCATACATATGTTTTAGAAATGATTTGGAAAATATTTGAACACTTTGTCTTAAAATATTTCATTCATCATGTTAAAATAAAATGTTTCATAATCAATTTTTTTCTTTTCTTTTTTCAATTTTTCCAGTTTTTTGGGAAAAATAAAAAAGGCTTCAGGGAAAAAAACAGGAAAAAATGGGGGGAAATGGGTTTTTCCCTGATTTTCCCCAGTTTTTTCCCTGGGCCTTCACATCTCTAGGCATGACTAATTGCCACGGCACACTGAACGCTGTTACCTTCCCACCGAAGCGGTACCTATTTATCTACTTGCAATTTCTTGCTTTCCAACTGCTAGGTTGGCAGGAGCTGGGGCCGGAGACGGGAGCTCACTCCGTCACGCGGCACTCAGGTCTCGAACTGCCAAGCTACTGACCTTCCAGTCTACAGCTCAGTGTCTTAACCTCTGAACCACCGCAACTCCATCTCAAGGAGATAACACCTATATGCACTTAGAGTGATGTAGCGCCCCCCCCCCCCCCCGCATCCAGGCATGCTGAATCGCTCACTCAACTGTTAGTGCATGTGCTCTGAAGGCCTCTCTGTTGCAATAGTGGCCTGCAGTCAGTTATTGTCTTTTTGCAAAAATCCTGTTGAAGTAAATTAATTGAAAGCAAACTCCAAAACATGAACTGGATTATTTCCTGAACTCTGCCAACAGGAAGCAAATAAGTCAGTAGTGGGCCTTCTGCCAGCCTGTGGACCCTGACCGCTGTCCAACCAAGCCAACCTTTGGTTTTAGCCATAGCAAATAGCTACTGATTGAAACAAAAGGAAGAAGAAGAAGAAGAAGAGATTGGATTTATATCCCGCCCTTCATTCACTTGGAGTCTCAGAGCAGCTTACAAACTCCTTTTCCCTTCCCCTCCCCACAACAGATACCCTGTGAGGTGGGTGGGGCTGAGAGAGCTCTGAGACAACTGTCCTTGAGAGAACAGCCCTGACAGAACTATGGCTTGCCCAAGGTCATCCAGCCAGGTGCAAGTGGAGGAGTGGGGAATCAAACCCGGTTCTCCCAGATTAGAGTCCGCGCACTTAACCATTACACCAAACTGGCTAAAAGGGTATTTAAAGGGTAGGGTTGCCAGCCTCCAGAATCTCCTGGAATTACAACTCGTCTCCAGACTACAGGGATCAGTTCCCGCAGAGAAAATGGCTGCTTTGGAGGGTGGACTCTATGGCATTATACCCCCCTTCCCAAATTCTGCCCTCCCCAGGCTCTCCCTGAAATCTCCAGGAATTTCCCAAGCTGGAGTTGGCAAGTCTGTTAAGGGGATGTATAACCTGGCACGGTATGGGTATATGGACCCGAACTACTAAGCATGAAAGAATCAAGTTAGTAAACATATGTAGGCTGTGAAGCTGACCTTCTGTACACAAATAAAGCATAATACATCAATCACTCTACTTCCCAAGTGCCTTACGCCTGGCAGCATGGCAGGAAAGCTCTCCAAACCTCAGGCTGTATAACCTCTGCAATAGGGGTGGCCTAGATTCAGTGTTATGTGGACAGGTTTTTTTGGGGGGGTGGGAATCGATGGAATCCCAGTGGTCTAGCATGGTGTTTTAAATTTACACAATAAGCCCATATCCTCACAATCCTTAATATTTCTTAAATCCAAACATAAAAGCCATGTAAAACTTTTCATTAAAACCAACAAAAATGACACAAAATGATGTACAGGCTTATAGGTTCTGCAGAACTCTTCATCACACTGAATGTTTAACAGAAAGGGGTGGTTTAATCCAATTTATTCTTGATTCGGGATGGGCACAACCCAGAAAAAGGCAGTTCGGTTCATGGTGTGCCTGATTCGTGAACCACAGACCGTCACAAATTTTTAGCCACCTCATGAACTGGTTTGTGAGGGGGTAGAAGAGCCCCAGAGCATGCTAGAGACACCATACTCACTGGAGATCTCCAGCTGACCCTCCTCTACCTGGCCTCCAAGTTTGGTGAGGATTGGATTAATGGAGTCTGAGTTGTGTTCCCCCAAAGAAGGTGCCCCCAGGAAAGTGCTTTCTGGGGAAATGACCACCTGTCGTTTTGACAGGCACAGGTTCAGGAGTGTATAGAACGGGTCCTGTGCAAGCTAGAGACACCAAACTTGGAGGGCGTGTAGAGGAGCATCTGGGGAGGTCTGCTGTGGGTTTAGTGTCTCTAGCTTGCACAAGCTCCATTCTATATACTCCTGAATCTGCTGAACCTGCACCCGTCAAAATGTCCAAGGTTCAGGAGTGTATAGAATGGATCCTGCTCAAGCTGGAGACATCAAAGTTGCAGGGGACCTCCCCCGGATGCTCCTCTATGTGCCCTCCAAGTTGTTGCTTTGATCTATGTAAATGTTTTGATTGAGCCTGTCTGGAAATGTTTCCATTTGTGAACTGGTGCGAACTTCCACGAACAGCTTGAAAGTTCATGGAAAGTTCATGCTGGGTGACCTGTCATGAACTAGACTTTGCAAAGCATGACTCACCCAAAATTCGTCATGAACTTCTGTTTGTGAGCTGGTTCATGCCCATCTGTATTCTTGTTGCCCCCCCTCTTTTTTTTACATTCTAAGTGCAATTGCTAAGGGGTTCCACTGTCAAAGCAAATAGTCAAGGAGCGGGGTCATAGCTCAGTGATAGAACATCTGCTTGACATACAGAATTCCCAGCATTTCAATCCCCAGTATTTCCAGTTAAGGGATCTAGCAGTAGGTGATCTGAAAGACCTCCACCTGAAACCCTGGAGAGATGCTGCCAGTTTGAATAAACAATACTGACCTTGATGGACTGATGGGATGGTCTGATTCAATGTGAGGCAGGTTTATGTGTTCATGTGAAAAGAGGTACCCTTTTAGTGCCTCTCTGGGTGCTGAATTTTTGGAATTGTTGTTTAGTTGTGATGACTGATGCTTCTGTTTAAGTTAACTGACACTAACTATTGAAAGAAATTTAGCCCAAATCCCAGCTTTAGTAGTACAGGTTTTAACATAATACCACTCCACATGATCAAAAGCTTTCTTTGCATCTACTAACATTATTACCAACAGATATTGGGAGGCCTTTGCCACATGGGTATTTAGAGAGCTCGGGATTATTTATGAAATGGCAGCATGGTATGAACTCAGTTTGATGCCAGTGAATATAGTTCTTAAAATAGTGTTTATTCTCTGAGCTAATATAGCAGTAAAATATCTATTTAGAGCCAGTGTGGTGCAGTGGTTAAGAGGGTTCAATTAGTATCTGGAAGACCCATGTTCAAACCCCCATTTGTGCTGTGGAAGCTTGCTGGGTGACCTTGGGCCAGTCATATTCTCCCAGCTTAACTGACCTCACAGGGTTGTTGTGAGGATAAAATGGGGGAGATGAGAATTCTGTGAGCCAGTTTGGATCTCCACTGAGGAGAAAGGTGGGGTACAAATGAATTAAATAAATAAAAATGTTTTAATACTGATTAATTAAAGATATAGGTCTATGGGATGATTGAAGCATGGGATCACTATTCTGGATTCTATCTATGATGGAGGGTACTGTTTGTCATCATTGTTCTGTTGTCAGTCTAGGGGAGGACATCCATGATATTCATATATGAAGCTGTCCATAACAGAATTTTTAAAACCAGCTTTACATTTGTTGATTATGGATTTCACATCTTCTTTTGCTACTGGTCCATCTAGACAAGTTTTATGCTCCCTGAAAAGTTTAGGCCTTCACCAGCAATTTATATAGTCCCTTGTATTATATTTAAATATATATACATATTAGCCCACACTTCAGCTAAAATGGGACCCCAAGTGGTGCGCAAAAACATAAAAATCAAACCACATAGCCACCTGTTCCAAATCTGTGATTTTAATTTTATTTTTCTGCACTACAAACTACTGTAGGTCCAACTCAGGAGAAAGGTGGGTTGATTTTTTTTTTTTAGAAAATAAAAGCTTCATTATCATCTTAAGAAAGCCAAAGGCATATTTCATCATAAGGTTGTGATATTAATCTGCAACATTAATTGCTCTAGAATGCAGAGTTTACTGAAAGCATTGGGGCACTCCGGTTGTGTGTCTAGTACAACTGTGGATAATGTGCTAGAAAAGTTTGAGTTTTAACTTCAGGTTCGAAGGAAAATCCACCCTGGCCTAATTTATCTTGCAAGTTTGTAGTTTTCTCAACTGCCACAGTCGGTAGGTTACTGAATTTACTAGACTTCAGAGCTTTGCCGATTTCCAACTATTCATGCCGTTGTCTCCTCCTTCTGAGTTTCTTAGAGATTCATGTAGAGTGTTTTTAGTGCTTTCCCTCAAGCAGGTATATTTCATTCAGCAGTTCTAGTTGCTCTTTTTTTCTCTGGGTAACTGGTTTAAAGGCTTCCCACACTGTAAGATAATTCATTTCAAGGGTATAATTTTTATTTAAACAGTAAGCAATATCCTTGTTCATTTGAGAGATCAGCTTTGGGCATGGGAGCAGAATACTATTTAGTCTTCAGGATTTTATATTCCATTTCCAGCTTTGCGGCTGTGGTGACAGGTAAATAAGGCAAAATGCTGTCACAATGACCCTCACAAGTGTGTTTTGTGTAAGGGGGGAGTGTCTTGGTTAGTTTGGAAGGAATACTGCCTGAACAGAGTGAAAATCTGAAGGTTTATTAAGGGAAATACTACAAATATCTGGAGAGGGAATAGTCAAATAATATCAAGTTTCCAATATGATATAAGAAGAGAAGAAGAAGAGATTGGATTTATACCCTGCCCTTCACTCGGAGTCTCAGAGCAGCTTACAATCTCCTTTCCTTTCCCTTCCCCTCCCCACAACAGACACCCGGTGAGGTAGGTGGGGCTGAGAGAACTCTTCCCAGAACTACTTGTGAGAGAACTATGGCTTGCCCAAGGTCATCCAGCAGCTGCAGGTGCAGGAGTGGGGAATCAAACCTGGTTCTCCCAGATTAGAGCCCGTGTTCCTAACCACTACACCAAACTGGCTATAACCACTAAAGAGCTAGTTAACTCAACCTCTCAGATTCTAAGCAAGTTACCCAACTCAAGACAGGGAAGCAAGAGGCTAGAGAGAAAGGAGAAAGCAAAAAAAAAGATTTATTGTTATTGGTCCTAAACATCTCAGCGCGGGGCCAATACAGATCTGTCAGTCCAAATGTCCAGCCAATAATACAAGAGGGGAAGGAACAGTCACTCACGTTAGATGCCAACAGAAACGCTGGCTGGCTCCATGCTCAAACCAGTGTGGGTTGGAGCTAGCCAGAATCACACTGTGGGGGATTTTGTCCCCAGTTATAGGGCAGGCAGCAGAGACCCAAAAGAACACATTCCTTAATGTCCAAGCTTGGAAAGATGGGAAGGGACACCGGGGGGGGGGGAGGTATGTGTTTTTGACTAAGAAAGAATGAGAAGGAGTGATCCTGGGAATAATTTATACATAAGGTAAAAGAGAGGAAGGTTCCAGGCAGGGATGGGTGGTATTCTGAGGCAGAGTGGATGTTCAACACTATAAAAACTGGAACTGCTGAACAACTGGTCCAAGGGAAGGATCAGTCCCCGGCAGGAGTCATTTTGAGCAGGAACGCACAGGAACGCTGTTCTGAGGGTAACAAGCCCAAGAGCGGGCACATATGGTGATGTGCTGTGGAAAAAAGCAAAAGCAGACCAACTTGATCTGTATTTTCATGCTTGTTGTAGGGTAGCTTCCCTGCAACAGCAAAGGAAACCTCAAGTGTCTTTAGTCAAAATGTAAAGCTGGCTCGCCAGCTCTAGAGATGGGAAATACCTGGAGATTTTTGGGGCGGAGCCTGAGCGATGGGTGTCGCCTTCCAACACGCTTCCGGTGACGTCAGGGGGTGTGGCATATGCAAATGACTTATGCTAATGAGTTATGCTAATGAGCTCCTGCACCTCTTTTTCTACAAAATGACCCCTGGTCCCTGGCATCTCCAGTTTAAAAGTTTCAGGTAGACAGTGATGTGAAAGACCTCTGCCTGAGACCCTGGAGAACTGCTGCCAGTCTGAGTAGACAATATTGACGCTGATGAACCAAGGGTTAGATTCTGCATAAGGCATCATCATGTGGGTTCACATCAGACACTTCTTGGACACACAAGTGTAGAAGAAGAAGAAGAAGAAGAAGAAGAAGAAGAAGAGATTGGATTTATACCCTGCCCTCCACTCCCCAAGGGAGTCTCAGAGCGGCTTACAATCTCCTTTCCCTTCCCCTCCCCTCAACAGACACCCTGTGAGGTAGGTGGGGCTGAGAGGGCTCTTTCCCAAGCTGTCCTTGAGAGAACAGCTGGCACAGAGCTATGGCTTGCCCAAGGTCATCCAGCCAGGTGCAACTGGAGGAGTGGGGAATCAAACCCCGTTCTCCCAGATTAGAGTCCATGCACTTAACCACTACACCAAACTGGCTCCCTGTAGGTGTGTCTGACAGAAGGGCTGGCTTTTTGGAATATATGATGCTCTTTCTTTATACATAAAATGGACTTTCCCCACCTCAGGATAGGTGCAGGGGGAGGGTAACGACCGAAATGACTCTGGGGAGACCAAAACAACAAAAAAGGGAATCTCGGGGTAACTTCCCATGACTAATCGATCTATTTGGGCACTGGCTGTTGTGGACTAGATCACAATTTGTCAGAAGTTCCAGCACACAAAACTGGCTCAATGAACCCATAAGTTCACCTGGACTCCTTTCAGTTTTGGCTGTAAGAGCAGGGGTCATTTCGTAGAAAAAGAGGTGCAGGAGCTCATTAGCATACCTATTAGCATAACTCATTAGCATGTGCCACACCCCCTGACATCACCAAAAGTGTGTCAGAAAGGGAAGCAAAAGGGGGGGGGCATCTTCAAAAGCCTCCCCTTCCCTCCCCCAGCTGGCCTGCCAAGGCAGGCCGGAGGTAGGGGAATGAAGCGAGAAGGGCCCCATAGAATACAATGGGAAAATTGTGCCACCGCTGCTGCATGGCTCTAAACAGAAGTGGTTTAAACTTTAAACCCATTCTTGCTTCGCTTCCTCCACAGGCCTGCTGGGAGTTGGGGGAGGGGCTTGCCACCACTGCCATTTGTGCCCACTAGAGGTGTGCAAATAAAATTTTGGGGCCCAATTCAGATCGGACCATATCAGGCCACATCTGTTCTGGCTGCCGAATGACCCCCATTATACCCTATGGGCCATTGAAGTCAATGGCAAAAACTCATAGGGTATATGAGGGGCTGGAGGAGAGGGGGTTTGAGGGAGAGGCTCCAAACTTGCAGGGTAGCTGCTGGGGCCTCTCCCTGAAATACCCACCAAGTTTCAAGAAGATTGGACCACAGGGTCCAATTCTAGCGGCCCCCAAACAGGCTGCCCCATCCCTTCCATTGTTCTCTATGGTGGGAAAAAACATTACTTTTTCCCCACCATAGAGAACAATGGAGGGAGTGGGGGCAACCTGTTTGGGGGCTCGTAGACTTGGACCCCCGGGTCCAATCTTCTTGAAACTTGGTGGGTATTTGGGGGAGAGGCTCCAGCAGCTACCCTGTAAGTTTGGAGCCTCTTTCTCAAACCTCTTCCCCTCCAGCCGCTTTTAAAGCCACCGCCGAATTTCAGCAGCAATTTGGTGGCGGGCCGAATCAGATCAGAGAATCTGATTCGGCCCGTGGCTGCCCTAGTGCCCACTCCTGGGCTGGCGGAGTGCTGCTCTGCCTCGCTCTGGCCCCAAATGACCCCTGTGTAGAGTCTAGCACAACGACCGCTAAGAAATATGTTGATGCCAGTGGCTGGAGGAAAAGGGTCAGAGGAGAAAAATTATCTTTGATGTTACCCCGTTCACTGGATACCAGCCTGTCCCCCCCTTTCCTGACAGTTTAACGGAATGAGTTAACTGAATCAGAGTAAAAAGGAATAACAAGGGATTCATTTTTGTAAGATTGTTTGCCCAGATGCAGTGCTGCACTGCTCTCAGGTAAATCCGACCCTCCTGGTCTTCCTTCCACCACTGTGCAGGTGCATTTGCCTAAGAGAGGTGAACAGAGGAGGCCATTTGTCCATGTCACCGCCCAAGAGAAGCGCCGGACCTGCTCCTTCCGCCTCTCGCAAATTGAATTTGTCAGCCCTCAGCCACAAGGCAGGTGAAATGCAGCTCCTTCACCTCTCCTGGGAGAAGCCCGCTAGTGTAAGCCACCTCATAATGGGATCAAGAAACAAAGGAGCAGGAACGAAGAGCTAACTGCATTCATAAAGACGTTAACAAAGGAATCGGAGGCGCTTCTGGCCTTCTTCCCTCTCGATTCATATCAATAAGCAAAAAGTTATTAAGAATCTCTGAAGGTTAAGTGCCTCGCTCCCAGCCCGGGAAGACAAAGGGATCTCTCTTCCTTCTGCCTTAGAAATCTCCTCCCTTCTATTATTCACTCGTAAGAACAGCAGAGACAGGGGGGGGGGGGGGGCGGATGTGTTTTATGCTTTACAGACCTCCAGGAATCTCTCTCTGTGTATTGTGGGAGGGACGCTGCTCTCCGACCGGAGATTCAAAATGGTTCACCTCAGAGAGGAAGTGGAAATTTGGTAGAAACGTGACCTGAGGGACCCCAATTACTAGAAAGATCTGAAAAGATGACCTTAAAAAAAAACGACAGCAGCATTTCAGGCAACAACAGTGCAATCCTAAACAGAATCACACTCCCTACGCCCATTGAAGTTTATGGGCTTAGAAGGGTGTAACTCTGCTTAGAATAGCGCCGTCAATCTACTACTTATTAAAGCAAAACACACATCATAATACGGCTAATTTCTACCTTCAAGCTCAACCTCCTCCATTTCCCCACCTCCCCTTTCTCCCTGTCAGGAGGACGACAGAGGTGATTTCTTGAAGAAACAGGCCCTTCTGTCATGGAATGGATCCTGACAGGGCTTGGCTTCTAATGGAATCAAATGTGTATCCTCGGTGTAGCCAGCTCGGAGGGAGAAGCCCCTGTCAGGAGGGACGGACAGCAGGTGCTGCTAAAGCATTTCCATTTTCCAGCTCTGCAACCTTAGGAACCTCTTTAATTCAGACCGTGTGCCAAGCCCGGCTTGCTGGAACGACAACACGGACTCACCGTTTGGATCCGTTTTCGCAGTTTGAACAAAAATGCATTTCAGTGTCTTCACTTGCATAAGAAAGAGGGTTTTGTGTGTGTGTTTTTTTTAAATCTCCAATTTCAATGTGTTTATAAATCTTTTGTTGTTGCTAATATGGCAGATGCACATTGCCAAGAATTTAGATTCAGAAGAGAATATAATAAAATATTAACAGGAGATTTTAAGTAGTGAAAACATGGCAGGGCATTTTATTTTGTTACTGCAAACAGATGCCCTCGTTTTAGAATTCCCACTGAAAGTGCAGCCTTGGTGCAGGGCTTCACACGTGAGATGGTATATTCACTGTCTGAACAGGGATGCAAAGTTCTCAGCTGCTGCATGGTAGCATACGCTCGGTCTCCAAGAGATGATGCAGAAGGTTCACTGATCCGGAAAGGAGAGGAGACAAAAGCACATTACTAAGTATCAGCATATTTAACCGCAATGTGGATACTTAAATCTGGAGAGGGGAGCCACAAACAAACAAGACAGATCTTTCTATAAGCCTGAAAAAAAAGTCTCAAGTTTGCAGAAAAGTCTAAATTAATTATTTTTTTTAATCGGTGGGTGGGTGGGTGGGTGGGTTAAAAACTCCAAAATGATAAAAGCAGCACCTACAACTTTAAGAAATGAATGCTTTCAGCGGTCGTTGGTAGGCAACCACAATTGCATTGCTAGGGTTCAAGCCTTGGTTTCTGTCAGTGAAAGGCAGGGGGAGGGCAAGGCCCTTTTCAGGACTAGCTTCATTGGGGCCAGGCTCACAAGCAACCTGACCTATATGACTAGGGTTGCCAGGTCCCCTTGTCTTGCTGGTGGGGGGATCTGGGGGTGGGCAGGGATGTCACATGATCTCACGGTTGCCAGCTCTAGGTTGGGAAATATCTGGAGATTTGGGGAGGGGGAGTGGAGCCAGGAGTGGGCAGGATTTGGGGCAGGGAGGGACATCAGCAGGGTATAATACCATAGAGCCCACCCTCTAAAACAGCCATTTTCTCCAGGGGAACTGATCTTGACTGTCTGGAGACCAGGTATAATAGTGGGAGATCCTGGGTGCCACCTGGAGGTTGGCAACCCTACATGATGTCCCTGATGCAATGACATTACACAGAAGTGACATCATCACATTGGGGAAGTCATGTGGTGACATTCTGCATTTTGGGCAGAACTCTATGAGTTTTTTTGACCTAAAACCATAGAGTTTGCCCAAGTTTGTTACTTGTTAGAGTTCGTTACTGCACGAAGTCCCAACGTGATGACATCACTTCCATGTGACATCATCATGTCGGGGACGGGGCTTTCATCCAGGCCTAGGGCTGCCAGCCCCCAAGTGGGGCCTGGGGATCTCCCGCTTTTACAACTGATCTCCAACAGACAGAGATCAGCTCCCCTGGAGAAAATGGCTGCTTTGGAGGGTGGACTCCATGGCATTGTACCCTGCTGAGGCCCCTCCCCTCCCCAAACCCTCCCCTCTCCTGGCTCCACCCACAAATTCTCCAAGTATTTTCCAACCCAGACTTGGCAACCCTATCCAGGCCTGACTGCTTGCTACTGTCAAAGATAAGACATTCAACAGAAGCCAGTGTGGTATAGTGGTTAGGGTGTCAGACTAAGATCTGGAAGACCCAGATTTAATAAATCCCCACTCAGCGGACTGGGTATCTTGGGCCAGTCACATATTCTAGCCTAATCTACATCACAGGGTTGTTTACGAGGATAAAATGGAGGAGAGGAGAATGATGTAAACTGCTTTGAGTCCCCACTGTAGAGAAAAGGTATAAATGAAGTAAATAAATATCAAGGTAACCAAATACAGGGTCAGATAAAAGTGGGTTGGTGGGAAGGCAGGAAGGAAGCAGGAAATGAGGAGAGAATATGGGGGGTGACAGGATGAGTGAAAGAGGAAATAAAGTTGCCTGCAGTGCAACTGGGCCTGGGCTGGCAACCAGCACTGTGCAACTGGCCCTTGGTTTTCCTTGGTAAAGACTGCCAGGGAGAAGGAAAGAAGGAAGAGTGAAGGTAGGGAGTAGATTAAGTTGGTGAGTAGGTTGGGAAGGAGAGAAGGAAACAGGAAATGTGGAGAGGCTATAGGGGCTTCCAGGGAAGGGAAAGAGGAAATAGTGGTGGAGAGAAAAATTAGATGTCCCCTCGCAAGTTCTCGTGGGTCCCCTGTTTGTTCAGTTTATAATAATTTTTAATTGGCTTCATTCATTTGTTTATTCATTTATTTTGCTGCTGGAGTAAGGGGAGAAGCAAGTATATTCTGCATATATTCTGGGTAACCTCCAACGGATGAATGGGTGAATTGATTTAGATAGCAGAATTTGACGTAGATGGTTCAGCGACTGTCCTGTATTTCACTTTTATGGAAGACTACAGCAGTTTCCTAAACCTCTGATAGATTATATACCCTTTTTCTGAATGAAAATTGGAGGCACATGTCATCTGTACACTTCTTTGCGCGTAGGAATGTTTCCCAGCGTGAAAAAATGGGAACCCCATGACTTAAGAAGAAGAGATTGGATTTATACCCCACCCTCCACTCCCCAAGGGAGTCTCAGAGTGGCTTACAAACTCCTTTCCCTTCCCCTCCCCACAACAGAAACCCTGTGAGGTAGGTGGGGCTGAGAGAGCTCTTTCCCAAGCTGTCCTTGAGGGAACTGCTGGTACAGAGCTATGGCTTGCCCAAGGTCATCCAGCCAGGTGCAAGTGGAGGAGTGGGGAATCAAACCCGGTTCTCCCAGATTAGAGTCCGCGCACTTCACCACTACACCAAACTGGCTCTTAAGTGGGAATGTCCATCTAATGCTGTGTTCATTCTGAGCACAACTCACGGTTCTCACAGGGTTTTTCCCTTCAAATGTCATCACACATAAGAACATAAGAGAAGCCAGTGTTGGATCAGGCCACAGAGAGAACAGAAGTCCCTACTGTGGTACTGCCACCCAAATGTCCAAGGGTTTCCCAAGACATAGTTGGCAACTCTAGTCTGTAGTCAGATGACCCATGTGGATGGTCTACCCTCAGCCACTACGGGGCCAGGGACCCTTTAAAGGGCTTCTTCCTCAGTCTTTTCTGCTTGGCATGCTGAAGGTCCCAGTTCAATACCCCGGCATCTCCAGTTAAAAGGACCAGGCAGTAGAAGATGTGAAAGACCCCGGCCTGCCTGAGACCCTGGAGAGCTGCTGCCAGTCTGAGTAGGGGCGGTGGCTCAGTGGAAGAGTATCTGCTTGGCAGGGCCCAGGTTCAATCCCTGGCATCTCCAGTTAAAAGGACCAGGCAGGAGGTGATGGGAAAGACCCTGGAGAGCTGCTGCCAGTCTGAGTCGAAAATGCTGATCTTGATGGACCGATGGTCAATTTCAGGATAAGGCAGGTTCATGTTTAATCTGGGACTGAATTGGAGACCTCTGGCATCCCAATAATGTGTTCTACTACTCCTGGGAGAACCGAGTTTGATTCCCCACTTCTCCACATGCAGCTGCTGGTGTGGCCTTGGGTCAGTCACAGTTCTCTCAGAGCTGTTATCTCAAGAGCAGTTCTTGGGAGCGCTCTCTCAGCCCCACCGACCTCGCATGTGTCTGTTGCGGGGAGGGGAAGGGAAAGGAGATTGTAAAGCCGCTTCGAGACTCTGAGACTCCGCCTTCTTTTTGACATATGGTGGAAAATATACATGTATGATGGAGACCCAAAGGGATTTATGTTGTCCTGAGGATACAGTTAAAGACTGAGATTTCTTTTCATTACCATAGTTTCAGGGATGATCTCCCACTCTCTTACAATTACTCTGTCCTCAACTAGTCAAAAGAGGCAATTATTGAGGAACCTCTAGAAAGTAGGCGCCCTGAGGTTACAGCGAAACTTGCCAAATTTGGCTGGTTAGCTGTAAGGACTAGAAAGCTGCCAGTGATACGATTTAACATGGTTTATTTGCATGCACTATTTGATATTTTCATTTTATGCGTTTCGTTTATGCTTGTGGCTTCATGAATTCTGACAAATTTAGTTCGACTATTGTATTAGAGGGCTGACTTTTTGCTGTGAATAAATCTGAATTTGAACATCGTTTCAGAGGGCAGCCGTGTCGGTCTGCAGTCGAACAGCTAGATTCGAATCCAGCAGCACCTGAGAGACCAATGAGATTTCCAGATACCTGACGAAGGGAGGTTGGACTATCAGAAGCTCATACCCTGAAAACCTGGTTGGTCCCTAAGGTCTCCTTGGGCTTGTGCCTAGCTTTTCCTTAGCAGTAACAGATGTTTATGAACTAGCTTTTCAGAACTGGGCCTCCTGCTCTCACTTCCTCCTCAAGCTTCACCAACTGCTACCGTCAGCTAAGCTATCTGCCACCTGGCCTGGTCTTCGTGGTGGCATCTGAGCACGCCAAGAGGCCGGTCAGGACAGAGGTGCTGCTTTCTCCCATTCCATGAGCCTCCGTAGCCAGACTCCTTACGATATTTTGTACTGGTAAGTAGACGGCATCAGGTAGGCGGGCGGAGGGAGGGAATGGGAGCGAGTGCATCCAAATGGTCTTTGCGAAGTGTCACGACACCTGAAATATCAACACACCCCTCCAAGTACACTCAGGACTCTTGTTCGAGCAGCTTTCCGTTGTCTGTCTTGCTGAATCACTTTTAATTATGGCTTGGAAGAGGCTCACTCTATTGGGATGCGCACCTCTTGCCAACAACCAAATTGGTTGGAGTCCGTTCTGGTGTCTGATGGAAAGAGCGCCCTTTCCTTTACCGTCACGTCCACCCACTGCTTCTGCTCCCGTATGAAGAAGCAAGTATTCTCCAGCAGGCCTCGAGCTGAGTTTTAACCTCTGCTAAAGCCTGATTCTCGAACTTGTGAGAAACTCTTTGTGAGGTTTGTCCCAAAAGATTCAGTCAGCAACCGGGATCCTTAAACAGAAATCTCTTCATTGCTTAACAGGTCCTGTTGGTCACTTGCACTTGCCGTGTTAGTAATACCCAGGGGTCCATTGGAGCGGGAGCGCACAGGAGCACAGCTCCGGGAGTGAGGAGCCCAGGGGGCGGGCACATGACCAAGCCCCGCCCCCTCCTCGGCTTCCCCGAGCAGTGCAGAGGCGCAGCGCCCCGGGGAAAGCTCTGCTAGGGTCTTTATTGATTTAATGTTTTGTTTTAATATTGATAATTTTATCATTGTTCCTTTTATGACTGTGTGCTGCTTTTCCAGAGACTTGCTCAAGGTGGCATATAAATTTTCTAAGTATACCATTTTTTATCTGGGCACATGGCACATA
The DNA here is from genome assembly GCA_029233225.1 of Lepidodactylus listeri. Taxonomy (NCBI): domain Eukaryota; kingdom Metazoa; phylum Chordata; class Lepidosauria; order Squamata; family Gekkonidae; genus Lepidodactylus; species Lepidodactylus listeri. The sequence continues at coordinate 148,249,947 of JARCFY010000004.1, forward strand.
AGTACTGGAGAAATTTCACCAACCCTTCAGCAGCTTCCACCTTATCAGTTTGGTGTAGTGGTCAGGAGTTGGACTCTAATCTGGGAGAACCGGGTTTGATTCCCCACTCCTCCACATGCAGCTGCTGGTGTGACCTTGGGCCAGTCACAAGTTCTCTCAGAGCTGTTCTCTCATGAGCAGTTCTCAAAAGACCTCTCTCAGCCCCACCTACCTCACAGGGTGTCTTGTTGTAGGGAGGGGAAGGGGAAGGGATGGGTGGTGCACATGTTCTGGGTATCTCGAGGCTACTTGAAACCTGGTGGTTTCAAGGGAGCAGGAAGAGAATGAGGGTGTGTTCTTTACACTTATTTTTATTGCACAGAGTATTGGATGGGGAAGGGAATGGAGGAAGAGCAGGTCAGTTTCACTTACCTGTGGAGTGGAGCCTGAAGGGTGCGTGTTGCCTTCTGACACACTTCCGGTATGTTAGGGGGTGTGGCATATGCAAATGAGTTATGCTAATGAGCTCCTGCACCTCTTTTTCTACGAAATGACCCCTGGTAATACCGGAGGTTCATACATGCAGAACAGCTATAGAGTATTCAAAATGGCAACCCTGATGAGCCCATCAATCATCAAGGATAAAACAGGCACCTAAATTATACTGGACATACATTCCCAGACTAAAAGCGCGAAAACTTGCAATTTGCACCTGAGCTGAGAAAGCGGCTGGGAGCTGAAGGGTTCAAGGCCGAGGAGGCGGGGGAAGCGATAAGCTAGCAAGCAGCGAACTTGAGAACAGTCAGCGCCTTCCGGAGGGAGGGGCGAGTCTGAGGTAGTTAACTCCCGCCCGGGGGATGGCAGCATTAGCTGACACTCTTTTAAGTTAAGCAGATGATTAATTGGGATATGCGCCTCATTTACATATAAATCAGTCCCTGAACCTGGCTAATTAGCACTAGCGCTGCGTTTCTGCAGATTTCTGGGATTCTAGCATATAGCTGTCGTGCTGCTACAAACCAAGTGGTATTTTATACCCTGCAAACCTATTTTGAGTTAGGTAAACGGCCATTTGAAGGCTGACTAGACCACACACGATTCTTTGACCGGCAATCCATCTTTTGTTCCGCTTGGAGCCTCTGGCTATGAATAGTCGTTTCGTGCTGAATTGTGTGGCTCCGCTTTGCGGTCAAGTTTGTAAACTGGGAAAGGGGGAGCTAAATGAGACATTTAAAATACGTAAATAAAACGGGGTGTCTGAGATCTGAGGCCCATTATTGCATGGACAGTTTTCAGTGTAATTTCGTACTGAACGGAAGTTGTGAGATGATAGTCAGCAGGGACCCACAAGCTCCACTCCTCCAACGTGAATCCACACTGTATGCACAGGGGAGGAGGCAGGGGTTGCCAGCTCTGGGCTGGGAAATTCCTGGAGATTTCCGGAGTGGACCCTGGGGAGGGCAGGGTTTTAGGATGGGAGAAGAAGAAGTAGAAGTAAAAGTAGAAGAAGAAAAAGAAAAAGAAGAAGTCTACGTCTCCACACTCCTCCACACAAAAGCCAGCTGGGTGACCTTGGGCCAGTCTTGAGTTCTCTCAGAGCTCTCTCAGCCCCACCTACTTCACAGGGTGTCTGTTGTGGGGAGGGGAACGGAAAGGAGTTTGTAAGCCGCTCTGAGACTCCTTTGGGGAGTGGAGGGTGGGGTATAAATCCAACCTCCTCCTCTCCTTCTTGTCAGAATCTGACATTTCCCCAACGGGAGGTGGTTTCCCTGACTCAGTCTACGTCACCCGCTCCGCCGGAGAGCTCATGACTGCTGTTGAAACTGTTATCTGCTTTGCTTTTATATGGTCTTGGCTTGTCTTAACGGCTACTCTGCCTTCCAGGTGCCTTTCTAACTGCGGCCTGGGAATCACTGGGGAGGTTTTGGTGGGGTGCGGGAAGGAATGTGGGATGAGCAATCGCACATTTGAGCGCGTTTTTTGAGTGCACATTTGAGCGTGTTTTCCCTGGGAAGCTAAACGGACATGTAATGTAGCGCCATTTCTGACTAACCTGATTGATGCCCCTCCTCCCTCTTCGCCTTTGAATAATGTACGACTTACCTACAGCCCTTTGCTCTGTATCACTAACACAAAATGTGTTGACTACTATGGACCATTAAGAATAAAAAAGGACTTTTAATTCCAGAAGGCCTGGCTTATTGGCTCTGCGGGGGTTCTCACAGAGCATTAGTGATCTTTCACTAACAGGAGGAGAGCACCCCATACCCGACCATGTCGGACGATGGCACCCTCATTCCGACCACCACTCCGGAGGAAGTACCAGCTTCCACAGCTACTGTGGTAATGACCACAGAAACTAACTTGGTGACAACCCCTTCGACATGGGGTATCACCTTCGAGAGACCAATCAGGTTAGTCAGAACTGGCGCTACATGACATGTCCGTTTAGCCTCCCAGGAAAATTGCGCTCAAATGTGCGATTGCTCATCCCACATTCCTTCCCGCACCCCACCGAAACCTCCCCAGCGATTCCCAGGCTGCAGTTAGAGAGGCACCTGAAGGCAGAGTAGCCGTTAAGACAACAAGCCAAGGCCATATAAAAGCAAAGCAGATAACAGTTTCAACAGCAGTAAGGAGCTCTCTGGCGGAGCGGGTGACGTAGACTGAGCCGGGGAAACCACCTCCCGCTTGGGAAATGTCAGATTCTGACAAGAAGGGGAGGAGGAGGAGGAGGAGGTTGGATTTATACCCCGCCCTCCACTCCCCAAAGGAGACTCAGAGTGGCTTCCAATCTCCTTTCCATTCCCCTCCCCACAACAGACCCCCTGTGAGGTAGGTGGGGCTGAGAGAGCTCTGAGAGAACTTGAGACTGGCCCAAGGTCACCCAGCTGGCTTTTATGTGGAGGCGTGTGGAATCAAACCCAGTTCTCCCAGATTAGAGTCCGCCACTCTTAATCACTACACCAAACTGGCTCTCAACCTGCATTCGGGCAGTACCAAACCCTGAAATCTAGCAGGTCAGGGAGATGGTGGAGTGAAAACCTTTTCCTCTGACTTCTGATTTTCTACAAAGAAGGAATTTTGTGTCTGAAGGGCCAGGCCACTGTGGGAGTGCGTGGCCGGAGTCTGAACAGTCCAGACAGGTGGCGGTAGTCACCTGTTAGTCAACCTGGTCAGGTGTTTACCCATGTGGGTTAGGATTGCCAACCTCCAGGTGGGGTCTGGAGATCTCCAGGACTTATAGCTGTTTTCCAGATGACAAATAGACAATTCCCCTGAAGAAAATGACTGCTCTGGTGGGTGGCTTCCATGGCTTTAGGCCCTGCTGCCCTCCCCTCCTGAAACCCCACCCTCCCCAGAGTCTACCCCCAAATCTCCAGGAATTTCCCAACCCGGAGCTGGCAACCCAGTGAGAAGGGTCAGACTTTTTCATTGTAAAAAATCACCAGGGAGCTTCAAAACAGTTTAAAGAGCTGAGCTTAGGGATAGGGACGAAAGCTCGTGCCCTGCCATGACTTTTGTTAGTCTTTAAGGTCCTTTAAGGCTGCGGTGGCCCAGAGGTGAAGCCTCTGAGCTGCAGACTGGAAGGTCGGTAGCTCGGCAGTTCGAGACCCGAGTGCCGCATGACGGAGTGAGCTCCCGTCTCTGGCCCCAGCTCCTGCCAACCTTGCAGCTCAAAAGCAAGAAACTGCAAGTAGATAAATAGGTACCGTTTCAGTGGGAAGGTAACAGCGTTCTGTGCGCCTCGGCATCTAGTCATGCCGGCCACGTGACCGTGGAAACGTCTTTGGACAACGCTGGCTCTTCGGCTTGGGAATGAAGATGAGCACTGCATCCGTAGAGTCAGATTCGACTGGCTTTCAAGCAAGGGAAACCTTTACCTTTACCTAAGGTCCTACTGGGGACTTGGACTGTTCCCCTCCATGCTGTTTCCCCCTCTCAGGACTGTAATCCTGGTTCTGTTTCCTCAGCGGCTCCTGCTGGTTAGACACCTCTCCCCTGGTTAAGAGCTCAGATGGTTTGGGGGCTCCGGCGGTGGCAGCGCCCTGCCCGTCTCCACCACAACGAACACCTGCTTGGCATAAGGTGCCGTTCTCCACTTAGCCCGCCAGCTGGTCTCTCCAGGACAGCAGACTTGAGTGCTTCTCTGCTCTCGCGCCGCACAGTTCAGCGGCTGCCACACTTCTGGGTGCCCCTTTTGCCGGCTAAGTTCCCATCAGTCCTGGCTGGACGTGACCGTAATTCCAAGTCGCATCTTGCTTCAGGGTGTTCTGGATTCAGCTCCCCTCTTCTCAGTCCCCTGTTGCCTCTCTCTTCCCCACCCAGTGCCAGCTTGTAAGTGTTCTGAAAAGGAGGAGGAGGAGAAGGAGGAGGAGGAGAGAATGGATTTATACCCTGCCCTTCCCTCCCCAGAACACTGTGAGGTATGTGGGGGTGAGAGAGCTCTTTCGATGACTGCTCCTGAGATAACAACTCGAAAAGAACTTGTAACTGACCCAAGGTCACACCAGCAGCTGCATGTGGAGGAGTGGGGAATCAAACCCGGTCCTTCCAGATTTAGGGTTGCCAGGTCCCCCCGGGGGGCAGGGAAACCCCTGCTCGATGGGCCCATTCTCCGCCAGCCAGGATCGGGCCACCGGGGGAACCCTACCCCCAAAATGCCAGGGTCGCGGAAACACGCCCGGCATGATGACATTGTCCGGAGGTGACGTCGTCGTGCCCGGCACATTGTGGGGGGGATGCTCTATCATTTGAAGGAAAACTCTATGGTTTCCCCTTGAATGGTAGTGGTCCCATGCACCAAAGATCTCCAGGATGGGCCCCGGGACTCCCCCACTAAAACTTAGGTAAGACTTGGCAACCCTGCCCAGATTAGAGTCCGCACTCCTAACCACTACACTAAACTGGCGACATTACATCGGACTGAGAAAACGGCTGCTTTGTAAGGCGGACTCTTATGTAATTATACCCCACTGAGGTCCAGGAATTTTCCAGCCTGCAGCTGACAACCCTACAACCATGAGAGCAGTGCAAAAGTGAATGTGTGTGTCAGCCCCAGGGGTCCGCTGGAGCGGGAGCGCACAGGAGCGCAGCTCCGGGAGTGAGGAGCCCAGGGGGCGGGCACATGACCAAGCCCCGCCCCCTCCTCGGCTTCCCCGAGCAGTGCAGAGGCGCAGCGCCCCGGGGAAAGCCCTGCTAGGGTCTTTATTGTTTTTAATGTTTTGTTTTAATATTGATAATTTTATCATTGTTCCTTTTATGACTGTGTGCTGCTTTTCCAGAGACTTGCTCAAGGTGGCATATAAATTTTCTAAGTATACCATTTTTTATCTGGGCACATGGCACATAAGTACTGGAGAAATTTCACCAACCCTTCAGCAGCTTCCACCCCATCAGTTTGGTGTAGTGGTCAGGAGTTGGACTCTAGTCTGTGAGAACCGGGTTTGATTCCCCACTCCTCCACATGCAGCTGCTGGTGTGACCTTGGGTCAGTCACAAGTTCTCTCAGAGCTGTTCTCTCATGAGCAGTTCTCAAAAGACCTCTCTCAGCCCCACCTACCTCACAGGGTGTCTTGTTGTGGGAAAGGGATGGGTGGTGCACATGTCCTGGGTATCTCAAGTCTACTTGAAACCTGGTGGTTTCAAGGGAGCAGGAAGAGAATGAGGGTGCATTCTTTACGCTTATTTTTATTGCACAAAGTATTGGACGGGGAAGGGAATGGAGGAAGAGCAGGTCAGTTTCACTCACCTGTGGAGTGGAGCCTGAGGGGTGGGTGTTGCCTTCTGACACACTTCCGGTATGTTAGGGGGTGTAGCATATGCAAATGAGTTATGCAAATGAGTTATGCTAATGAGCTCCGGCACCTCTTTTTCTACGAAATGACCCCTGGTCAGCCCCTATGACTGGCTGGCATTATGGACCCTCTGGATTGGTCAGGCCTGGTATAAATACCAGAAGCCTAGACCTCTGCATTTGCCTTGTCGATGGGCAGTGTCTTCTGATCGCCGGCTTCACTGCCTCACCCCCCCTCGGATTAGGAATGGCATGCCTCCTGAAACCAGGAAGGAACATTCAGGCCACCTTCTGAATGCTCCATTTTATTCTTGACATCTCAGGTAGCTAGCTCTGAACAACATTTCTTCAGAAGGCTGTCAAAGGCAAGCAGATGACGGGACAGCCTCCCCAAGGAGGTGTGGTAGTTGGCCCCTCAATGTCGATTTTCAGTTTCTATTTCTTGGCAGTCCTCATTGGACCTTTTTTAAACTGTGACTTTTGTGTGTTTTTATCATGGTCACCAGGTCTCTTCTTACCTGCAGTGGGGGGTAACCATAGAGTCCCCCCCCCCGAATGCTACAGCATTGCTGGGTGACGGCCCCAGGGTGATGATGTCACTACCCGTGACATTATTGCATCAGCCAGGAGTCATTTCGTAGAAAAAGAGGTGCCGGAGCTCATTAGCATAACTCATTTGCATAACTCATTTGCATATGCCACACCCCCTAACATACCGGAAGTGTGTCAGAAGGCAACACCCACCCCTCAGGCTCCACTCCACAGGTGAGTGAAACTGACCTGCTCTTCCTCCATTCCCTTCCCCATCCAATACTTTGGGCAATAAAAATAAGCGTCAAGAACACACCCTCATTCTCTTCCTGCTCCCTTGAAACCACCAGGTTTCAAGTCGACTTGAGATACCCAGGACATGTGCACCACCCATCCCTTCCCCTTCCCTTCCCCACAACAAGACACCCTGTAAGATATGTGGGGCTGAGAGAGGTCTTTTGAGAACTGCTCATGAGAGAACAGCTCTGAGAGAACTTGTGACTGGCCCAAGGTCACACCAGCAGCTGCCTGTGGAGGAATGGGGAATCAAACCTGGTTCTCCCAGATTAGAGTCCAACTCCTGACCACTAGACCAAACTGATGGGGTGGAAGCTGCTGAAGGGTTGGTGAAATTTCTCCAGTACTTATGTGCCATGTGCCCAGATAAAAAATGGTATACTGAGAAAATTTATATGCCACCTTGAGCAAGTCTCTGGAAAAGCAGCACACAGTCATAAAAGGAACAATGATACAATTATCAATATTAAAACAAAACATTAAAAACAATAAAGACCCTAGCAGGGCTTTCCCCGGGGCGCTGCGCCTCTGCACTGCTCGGGGAAGTCGAGGAGGGGGCGGGGCTTGGCCATGTGCCCACCCCCTGGGCTCCTCACTCCTGGAGCTGCGCTCCTGTGCGCTCCCGCTCCAACGGACCCCTGGCATCAGCGGTGTCCCTGTGGGATTCTGCTGTTCGGGGGTGGGGCTTCCCCCACCAGCCAGCTGGCCAGTGGCGGATTGAGCCCCCCGAAATCGACAAGCACGGACGGCTTCAAGAGGGAATTGGATAAACATATGGAGCAGAGGTCCATCAGTGACTATTAGCCACAAGGTATGGATAGGAGCTCTCGGTCTGGGGCCAGTGATGCTCTGTATTCTTGGTGCTTGGGGGAGGGGGTGACAGTGGGAGGGCTTCTGGAGTTCTGGCCCCACTGATGGACCTCCAGATGGCACCTGGTATATTTGATACTGAGTGTTGGCCTGATCCAACATTGGCTTCTCTTATGTTCTTAATTGGGGGGGTCCCCTAGCCCCATGGGGGGGGACAGCAACCCTATTTTGATCATTGTTGTTTTATTATTTTTAAATTATGTTTCTTATAATGATTTTCTTTATATTGCAAGCTGCATCGAGTTCCCCAAGGGAGAAAGGCAGCTAATAAATGTTTTAAATAAATAAATTGGGTTGCCAGCTCCAGATTCGGAAATTCTTGGAGATTTGGGGGTAGAGCTGGAAGGCAGGGTTTGGGGAGGGGGGGGGATTCTCAGCAGGGTAGAATGCCATAAAGTCCACCCTCCAAAGCAGCCATTTCCTCCAAGGGAACTGATCTCTGTTGTCCGGAGAGGAGTTATAATTCCAGGCGATCTCCACGCCCCACCCGGGGTTTGGCAAACCTACAATCAAATGATGAATATGAAAGCTGGAACTTGCAGGCCAACTGGAGGCACTTTGTTGGTGCAAGGAGCTGGTGTGAGCCCGAGGGATGTGCAAGTCCATAAGGATCGGCACGTGGTTGTGAACTATTTCAAAGGCCCACTCTGCACGTGCTATGTAAAGCTGTTCCGTGCTGCTGTGGTGCTGGCTTCCCATTTGGCTCAGTATAAAGCTCTCCTCTGAAGTTGTTTAGGGAGAGCGTATGGGGGGGGGGGGAACGGCCTCAGGAAATAACAAATTGTTCAGGGGTGGGCATGCTTCCAAACCCCCCCCCCTCCAATATGATAGCAGAAAAATGTTCCCTGGCTGCTTTTAAACACAGATGACTGGATTTTCAGCTAGCTTGTTTCCTCTGTAACAATTTGTGTATCTCCTTAGGAAAAAAATTTTTTTGGGGGCGGGGGGAGAATCTGGCTCCAGTTGTCTGTTTTTTGCTCACAGCGGCTCAAGGGTGGGGAGGAGCAATTGTACCACCTTAAAACGAACTCCGTATAAGGCGATGAGACACCATAGTGACCTCGGAGTCACCACTAAATGGCAATAAAATGATGCAGACAGCCAGTGCTGAGATGAAACAATAGGAGAGTGGATGTGGCATGAGATGCAGACAGACATTTGTGAGACGATGTGAGATCGTTGTGTTAGCCGAATTGCTTTAATTTACGTTCAGCAATCAGCAAAATACATGGGTTCTTGCCAACTATACCAGGGTCCCACCCCTCCCGGGAGATCTCAAGGAAAGAGGCACGTGAGGCAGATTCTAAGTTCAAGGTTGTTTACTGGATCATGTAGTCAAGCATACAAAAATCGTAATCACACACACAATCTTACAGGCCTAATAAAGTAAAGAGAGAAAATAGCACTTTTGCATGAGCAGGTCTCATTGGTGGGGAAAGCACGTTACCTTAGATGCATTGTCCGATGTCAAGATGAATTGGATGGGGGAAGAAAGGTATAAAAGCTATGGGGCCACGAGGCTTGAACCGGCAAGACCACGTGGTTCTCCTGGATCGCGAGTCCAGAGAGAGAAAAAGGGGTTCAAAGATGGAGGCAAGGATTGGGGACAGAGAGCTGGACTGAAGGGTCAATAGGTAAGATAGAGGGCGACGGCTCAAGAGACCGAGTGACTCTCGGTTTGGGCTTTTATTGGGGGTCTTGGGGCGGGCTTTGCAGACCACAACCCACTAACACTCCTACTAGGCGGTCCGTCCCTGTTGGACCTTGCTATAGGTTAAAGGTGAACAAAGGGAGGAGGTCCAGGGGCTTGGTCAGTGTTGCAAGAGTATGACCTCACCAGGAAACAGACACTGAGTCTGGGGTCCGATGACTCACCTGGCCATACCTATTGTTAGTTGATGGTTTTAGCCAAGTATCTGATGGCTGGCACATTAGTTGCTAGGCAGTCTAGTTAGCATAACTATCCAGATGTGTGGTGGGGGAGTGGGGGTCAGCCAGCGGATGTCTGACAGAAGGAAGCCTCATGGCAAGAGGAATCCCTTATCTTTGTCTTGGGTGAACTGCTTAGGGTGTCAGCCTCCTGGCTTGGGCTGGAGCTGGCTCCTATTTCAAGAAGAAAGCGCAAGACCCTACCACTGTTGGTGACACAGAGTTCAAACTTATGGATATGAAAATCCATAAGAGCACAGAAAAGTGCCTTGCTGGCTAACAGTTGGCACAATGGTGCGAAATACCAATGCAGATTGGACCAAAGTGTTGTTTTCATTTATATTGTTGGAAGTTCCGGGTGCGATGTCCCTGCCTCAGCCTCCAGACTTCCGTGGCGAGAGAGACTAGATAGCTAGATAGGCACACTGACATTTCTTCCTGCGTTTACTCTTCTACCACTGTCCCCTTTGAAATGTAGACTGTGTTCTCAGGGACATTTCCCCCTTCCTTCTGTTCATTCTCTCAGATGAAGCTCCCCCTTCTCCCTGCACGCACCAAGAGGGACGACAAGCTGTCCTCTCTTGGCAGCATGAGGCAGACGGCCCTCTCTCCACCTGCTTCCATCCCCTAGCTAGTAAGTCAGTACTCTGTCCGGTCCCTGCTCTTTCCTATCCAAAGTGTACTTCTCAAATAAAGAGAGGAGCATTTCTCTGTTAAACTTGCAACATGACTCTGTGTAGCTCTGTAAACTGAGTAACCCGGTAAAATTACTCTGCTGCACTCTGCTAACTAGCGAGATCTGGACTAATGACACAAGTTAACCCCGACATGTATACCCCCGCCCCTTTTGGGGGCAAGAATTCTTCTCTGCTGGAGCATGCGAATGGAGATGTGTTCACCAAGCCATTTCAACTAAATCGGGTGTGAATGTGATGGGGAAGAGACTTGCAGGAAGATTGAAGGCAAGTCAGTGAGAGCATCTGGATTACACCGCCAGGAAGAGGGCCTCATCTACAATGCTGATCTCAATTAGACTTCCAGCTCCCCAGTTCAAGAGTTTCCTGACCAAGCATGCAGACTAAGTGGCAGCTATTAACAAGTGGAAAACAAAATTATTTGTATGCTCGCTTTAGGGGGAAGAAACCAAATTGAGGCATTGAGCTCCCAGAATGCATAATCCAAAATCCTTTGCACAAGAGCATCCGTTATCTCCTCAAAATAGCAACGCAACCCCAGGCCAGTGCAATTCAGAGATATGCTAGCATATACAGAGCTGGGCCAGCATAGGATGTGAGGATGCCAGCCTCCAGGTGGGACTGGGGGATCCCCTGGAATTACAGCTCATCTCCAGACTACAGAGCTCAATTCCCCTGGAGAAAATGGATACTATGGAGCAATGTTCCCTCTAAGATGAGTTGGTGTGAGCTAGCTCACAGTTTTTTAGCCTCTAGCTCACACATTTTTGTCTCAGCTCAGGAAGGATGGCTCCAGAGTACACTAACTTATGCAGCAGCCAAATCGGTCGCTCACAACTTTAATGCTAGTAGCTCACAAAGTAGAATTTTTGCTCACAAGACTCCACAGCTTAGAGGGAACTTTGCTATGGAGGTTAAACTCTATGGCTTTGTCCCCCGTGGAAGTTCCTGTCCTTTCCAGGCTCCACCCCCAACTCTCCAGGAGTTTGCAAACCTGGATCTGGCCAACCCCTCCCTGTACCGGTGTAGATTTATGCTGGCACAGAGGCAGGAACAGCAGGGCATGTTTGGTCTCCAAAACCCATCTCTTGCCCCAGTCAATGATGTGCCATTATGCTGGTGAAAACGCTGGCACCCGTATGAACAACAGGAGCGAGAGCGCCTTCCCCTCTCACTTCGTCCCTCTGGCCTTATATTGGGTCCATGTGGAGCACATGCATGTAGCCTACAGGTCATGCGCAAATTACAGAGATCAGTTCCCCTTGGAGAAAATGACTGATTTGGAGGGTGGGCTCTGTGGCGTTGTACCCCACTGAGGTCCCCCGCCCACTCCCCAAACCCCACCCTCTCCTGGATCCTCCCCCAAAGTCTCCAGGAGTTTCCCAACCCTAAATTGGCTACCCTAGGTGCTCAGCACATGTTGCTCTTCCAGTATTCTTCTTTGCAAAGGGGCCTTTCTCAAGAATTCCCAGCACCCAAATCCCCCACTGGGAATTCTCCAGAAACAGCCCTTTGCACAGCCCAGGAGAAGAAGAAGAAGTAGAAAAAGAAGAAGAAGAGATTGGATTTCTACCCCACCCTTCACTTGGAGTCTCAGAGGGGCTCACAATCTCCTTTCCCCTCCTCTCTTCACAACAGACACCCTGTGAGGGAGGTGGGGCTGAGGGAGCTCTGAGAGAACTGCTCGTCAGAGAACAGCTCAGAGAGAACTGTGGCTTGCCCAAGGTCACCCACCTGGCTGCATGTGGAGGAGTGGGGAAACAAACCCGGTTGTCCCAGATTAGAGTCCGTCACTCTTAACCACTACACCGAACTGGCTCTAGAGGAGCACTAGAAGAGCACCTGAGCCTACAGAGGGACCTGCAGGCTCCTCGGGTGGACGACCCTGCTCTGGGTGAATGGGGTCCCTCCGGGCCTCTCTAACTCTGTGGCAGGGCTGCCTGCAAAGAGCCAGAAGAAACATCAGGATGCTAGTGACAGGCCACAGGCCCAACAAATGGTATCCTAAGCGGTGCCATGGTTGTGTGGGCATGGTGGGAGGCAGCAAAGGGGGAGGTTCCTTCCTCTTGGGACGGTTTGTATTTATTTTGTTTTCTCTACGTAGCCTGCCTTGCACTGACATGGGTGACCCAGGCTAGCCTGAACTCCTCAGATCTCAGGAAGCTAAGCAGGGTCAACCCTGGTTGATACTTGGATGGGAGACCACCAAGGAGGTCCAGAGTTGCCGTGCAGAGGAAGGTGACGGCACAAACCGCCTCTGAACGTCTCTTGCCTTGGAAACCAACTCCCCGTGAGGAATTGCCATGACTTGGCTGTAACCTGACGGCGCTTTCCATTACCACGCGGGCCGGCTTTCTCGTTGAGACTCAAGGGAGGTGAGTGGTGGAAAGTGCCATCGAGTCACAGTCGACTTACGGTGACCCCGGGAGGTTGTCGGGACACAAGACGTGTCGAGGTAGTTTGCCGGTGCTGGCCTCTGCATAGCGACTTCCTTAGGGGTTTCCCTTCCAAGTAGTAGCCAGGGCCGCCCCTGAGATGAGATCTGGTGGGAGCAAGCCAGCTTGGGCCATCCAGGTCAGGGCTAAGGTGGGTTACACAGCATCAAACAACACAATCAAATAGGAGGCAATGCCTAATAAGCAATGTAGTAGGGCTAGGATTACAGCAATCGGAAACGAAGAAGAGGAGATTGGATTTATACCCCACCCTTCACTCGGAGTCTCAGAGCGGCTTACAATCTCCTTCCCTTCCTCTCCTAACAACAGACACCCTGTGAGGTTGGTGGGTGTTATGTATTAGGTCTGGAACATTCCAGGACTAGCTACCAGAGACTGGCTGAGCTTGGAGCTCTGGAACAATAGCCCACCAGGACTCTGGAAGTGACCAATGAGAAACAAATGTTATGTAAATAGCCTATCGTTGGGAGTTAGGTGTGTTTGGGTGTGGTTTTTGCATGCTATTTAAACAGGGCTCTTGCCCTGGTGTTTTAGTCTTGTTCCTGAAATCACTTCATAAAGTCGAGCTGTTCACTGCAATGCATCTTGAACCCAGAATTGAACAGTGGGGCTGGGAGAGCTCTTTTAAGAGCTGCTCCTGAGAGAACAGCTCTGAGAGAACTTGTGACTGACCCAAGGTCATGCCAGCAGTTGCATGTGAAGGCGTAGGGAATCAAACCCGGTTCTCCCGGATTAGAGTCCGCACTCCTAACCAGGACACCAAACTGGCTTTCATACAAAGTATACAATATTCCACATGATGTATTAAGCAGTGCAGAAAAGGGGGTTACTTATAAAAAATGATGCCATGAGAGCAGGATAATCAGGGCTCATTTCCAGCTGAAACTAGCAGGAACGCTGTTCCAGCAGTAACAAGCCCAGGAGCGGCAAGCCCCATCCCCAGCTCCCAGCAGCCCTCAGTTGGGCCAGGGGGAGCAAGAAACAGCACATGCTGCGCCCACTGCCACCAGCCAGAAGGCAGGGTAAGTTTGTGGGGGTCAGGATGGTGGTGCGGGCTTGATTGGGTGAGGTGGGCGGGAGAGCCAAGGTGCTCAGACCATAGGCGGCCTGGCTGGTGCGGGGGTGGCAGCGGGGGTTTGATCGGGTGGGGTGGGTGGGAGACCCAAGGGTGCTCAGGCCACGGGCAACCTGGCTGGTGCGGGGGGTGGCGGCAGGGGCTTGATTGGGTGCGGTGGGTGCAGAGAGGCTGTCAGTCTGGTGGGGACTGCTTTTGGGGTGGGGAGGGAGCTTTGGAGAGCACCCAAGCTGGCTGTGAATGTGCCAGCCCCTCTGTCAGGCAGAAGCACCTGAGATCCCCCCCCTTCCTTTGCCCCACTTGGAAGCGAAGGGAAGGGAGAGAGGCAAAGGAATGGATCCCAGTTACTTCGGCCTGTCAGAGGGGCTGGCACGCTGGCCCCTCTGTCAGGCAGAAGCCCTGGATTCCCTTTCTCTCCCCACCCTTCCTTCCCACATGGAGGCGAGGCAAAGGGAAGGGAGAAAGGGAAAAGAATGGATCTCAGGTGCTCACTGGCAAATAACTGTGATTTTTTTCTTTGTTTACATCAGGGGTGGGCAAATTGCGGCCTGCGGGCCACATGCAGCCCGCCACAGAGTTTTTTGCGGCCCGCAAAGACAGTCGGCCACGTGGTTTCAGTCAGGCCTCCGTTGGGCCCGGAGCGCAGAGAAGCAGCGCTCCGGGAGTGAAGTGACCAGGGGGTGGGCACATTACCAAGCCTCACCCCCTGCTCCCAGCAGCCCTCTCTCCCCCTATGTTCCCTGTGTGTGTCTCTCTGTCTCTGTCTGTCTCTCCGCTTGCAGCTATAGATGATATGAAATTAGCACAATAAATAAATTGAATAAAACTACCACTATTTTATTTAATTTGTATTTATTGATTTTTATGATACAATTTTTACCTTTTCTGAAATGCAAAGTTAACTAATGAATGCGATCATTATAAAAGGTGTGGCCCTCTGTTAACCTCCGCTCCCACAAAGTGGCCCCCGAGCCAAAACAATTGCCCACCCCTGGTTTACATAATGTGGTGTACATAATGTGGTGTACAGCAGAAGTGGATGAACGTCCAAAATAACACACATTGTCTCCCATCCAAATACTGACCAGGACTGACCCTGCTTAGCTGGGCTAGTCTGGGCTATCCAGGTACCAGGGCAGTGAATTCAAAGGCATACCGAGTATTTTGTTTCCATGTGGTTGGTCCTAACAAAAGACATGACATGGATTTCATTCTCGTTTGGGGATTTTGCATGGACCGAGATAACTGTTTGCCACTTTTTAGACCTCCAGACATACCGGCATGTCTGTGAGTTAGTTCATTTGGGGCTCAATAGCTATCCTATGCAGTTTACAGACTGGATTCAGGATTATGCCCTACATATAGACTTCATTATGGTTGTGTAACATTCAGATGTGGGTACCTGTCCCAGAGCAGACACCAGCCAATCCAATCACCTCACAGATATCCTTTCGGGTTTTGTATCTGGTCATTTGCATAAGCCAACCATGACATGTCCCACAGTGGACTCCATACACATGGGCCATTGAGCTTTGGAGATATGCCTCTCTCTCCTCCCTGAGTGCCTTAAAAGAAACACCAAAGAGGATGACTTTGGTACTATCGAGTTGCAGCTGTCTTAGGGTTGCCAAGTCTGGGTTGGAAAATACCTGCAGAATTTGGGGGCGGAGCCAGGAGAGGGTGGGGTTTGGGGAGGGGAGGGGCCTCGGCATGGTACAATGCCATAGAGTCCACTCTTCGAAGCAGCCATTTTCTCCAGAGGAGCTGATCTCTGTCAGCTGGAGATCAGTTGGGAAAGCGGGAGATCCCCAGACCCCAACCCAACACTGACTCCATAGGGTTTTCGAGACAAGAGACGTTCAGAATTAGCTTCCCATCACCTGCCTCTGTGTAGTAACCCTGGACTTCCTTGGTGATCTCCCACCCTAGTACTAACCAGGGCCAACCCAGGAGGATGATGGGTAGTCTGGGCCATCCAGGTCAGGGTGTACATTATCTTGCCAGACTTAAAAGCAGTTTCCTTTAACGAGCCTCCTCTCCCCTTCTCAGGTTTCCTCTCCCCGGAGATGGCCAGGTAGCTTGTCACTCAGCTTCTCTTCCAGATAATTGGAAATGAAACATAAGCTCGACATTTTCGGCAACTGGAAGCAGAAGCTGTGAACGACTGTTTATTTCAAGCGGATTTGCTGTTCAGACGATAATGACGCATGAACGGGGCAGATGCCTCCTCGATCAGGGGCGGCCAAAAAGAAGAGGAAGACGGTCCCAGCTCCAGTTCGTAGGTCCCAGTTTCTGCAAACAATCAAGCGTAGGGATGGCGCCTTTTGTTTGTTTCAGAGAACGCTTCCTCTGATATCGTTTGACATGGCTGCAGATCAGCTTCTTAACAGGACTATTTGGATGCCAGAGTGTCATCCGCTCGCGGGGGTGGACGTTATGTCTCCTTGGGAGCTGATCCGAGTGGCTTTCTTCTCCTGACATCCCTTCCAGATTTTTTTGGGGTGGGGGAGTGGCTAAGGCCAGCTGCAGAAAGGGAGAGGGGTGGGCAGCTACATGAGAAATTGATACCCAGGGGGAACCAACAATATCCCGGTGCCATTTAATGGAAATGAGCATCTAGCGCTGAACTGATCTTGAAACGCAAAGTCTTGCCCCAAATGTAACTGGATTTGCAACTCATGCGGCTTATTCTTTCCCATTTTATTGCTTAAAATGACTTCTGCTCCTTCTACTTATTACAGACCGTTCCGATTCTGCCGCTGCCACAGTGGTCTGCGTGTGCCTCACAGTCCTTGGCTAGAAAAACAAAGATTTCTGTTTACATCCTGAAAAGTACTGGAGTCGGGAGGCCAGTGACAGTGAAAACAGCATTGTAGTTTATTGCAGGTCAAGATGGAACATAGCAAACCCTAGGCTCAGAGCCCTCTTTTATGCTGATTGGAGATAAACCTCTGACCTCGCCCAAATGTCCTGATAGGACCTTAAGATAGTGGTTACAGTTCATAGGTCCCCGGGGGGTGGGAAACCTAGGTTCATGATTGGTGGTCGTTTAGGATTCGACTGGCTATTGTTCTACCTGGCTGAAGCTCAGGTGCAAATGTCCACGTGGCGATCGCCATTACGCAAGCACATGGCGACTGCGATCTTGATACACAACGCATCCCTTAGCAAAAGGGTGTCTGTCCAACCTGGAGGCCACGTAGCCCAGCTCTTTCAGCTCTGTCCAGTCCTGTCAGTGTTGCCCCCTCCAGGCTGGGAAATTCCTGGAGATTTGAGAGTGAAGCCTAGCAATGCTCCCTCTAAGCTGTGGAGTCTTGGGAGCAGAAATTCTACCCTGGGAGCAACTGGCGTTAAAGTTATGACCGAATGATTTGGCTGCTGCATAAATCAGTTTGCTCTGGAGCCTGTGAGGAACTGATAGATCCAATAAGCCAGGCCTCAGTGTCAAACAAAGTCCTTTTATTCTTAATGGTCTTGCAGTCTGCAGCTTCAGTGTTAGAGATACTTGTGCTTATGGTTACAGGTAATTATACACCCTTCAAACAGCAGGAGAAATATTAGCACCAATCAGGGCACCTACAATAAAGCGGGAAAAATACTAGCCATTGCGTTCTCACCAAAAATGCGCACAGTTCATCCTGATTAGGCTTGGCGGCCGAGCTCTCCCTCCCACAAGTCCAACTTCAGATTCCCACACATACAGCCATCTGGAGCTCTGCTACGACATAAATGATCCAAGGTTACCCTTCACCGGGTCAGGTTAAGAGAAGCACAGGAGGGGGGGGGGGGCGATAGAGAGCACTATGACGTAGAGGGCACTGGGTCGCCATTCCCCAGCCGGGAGAAAGCAAAACAAATCAGAAAGCATATAAACGACAGGGAACCTGACAGAGCCATCCTTCCTGAGCGGAGACAAAAATGTGTGAGCCAGAGGCAAAAAAAACTGAGCTAGCTCACACTAACTCAGCTTGGAGGGAACACTGGAGCTTGGGGAGGGTGGGGTTTGGGGAATGGAGAAGAAGAAGAGATTGGATATATACCCTGCCCTTCGCTCACTTGGAGTCTCAGAGCGGCTTACAAACTCCTTCCCCTTCCCCTCCCCACAACAGAGACCCTGTGAGGTAGGTGGGGCTGAGAGAGCTCTGAGACAACTCTCCTTGAGAGAACAGCTGGTACAGAGCTATGGCTTGCCCAAGGTCATCCAGCAGGTGCAGGGGAATCAAACCCAGTTCTCCCAGATTAGAGTCCGCGCATTTAACCACTATACCAAACTGGCTCTCCTCAATGAGGTATAATGCCATAAAGTCCACCCTTCAAAGCAGCAATTTTCTCCAGGGGGACTGATCTCTTGTTTCCTGGAGATCAGTCATAATTCTGGGGAGTGGGGTCTCCAGGCCCCACCTGGAGATTGGCAGCTCTGCGCTGTGTACCCTCACTCAGATCCTGGCAATTTGGCCTCAAGTGCCCCTGTCAAAAGTGCAGGCCAGGATTCTCAGACGAGTGTTCCTTTCTGAGCTGGTGTGTGGAGAGGGGAAGAGACAAGGGAGAGTCAGTCACTGAACCCCCCACGGCTACAGAAACGGCCTTCTCTCGTGGCCTTCTCTCGGAAAAGCACCGCTCCGCAAATGGCTCGCTCCACCGCAGTCGCCACGGGGATTACTCTCTCCCCTCCGTGCCGCCACTGCACACGGCTCTGTTTCAGACTGGCAGACCGCTGGCTTTTATCGTGACTCTTTTGCCACTCTGAAAATTCATTTGCGCTGTCTCGTCCCTTCGCGATCACCCAAGGCCCGAGCTGGGCGAGTTGGTTAACAGGCTCTGGGGATCTCAGCTGCCTCTCTTCACACTTCGGCTTCCCTTGTCTCTCCTCGAGCATCTTTTGCCTCATCAACACAATTCAGTCTAATAAATGCAATCGTTAAAGGCGCTGGAGATAGACTCTCCGAAACTCCTGAGTTTGCGGAGCCTCAGGTGCTGGGCCCAATGAACCAGTTAGAAATGCCAAATCCTTTTAGAATGTCAGGCGCTGAATTTATATCCTACAGCAAATTTATGACACAGTCAGGAGAGGGGCATGTTAATATTATTGAAGCATGCAGGTTCAATCTCCTCACGAGACTCGACGGGCGGCAGCTTGGTGCACGTCCGACATTAAGGCCGGGGGCGGTCCTGAACGCGTCTCTGGCAGCCAGTATTAAAAACATTGCTTGTTCACAGAAAACACTCTCCGTCTGAGTGTCCGCTCAGTGAATTCGGAAAGCAAAAATTAAAGAGGTGCCATGCGCCTAGTCCCTCTGGATGGGAGGCATATTAGCACAACAGGAGGAAGATGGAGAGAAACCGGAGACACTTGACAGAATCGAGCATTTTTCAGCTGGATGGGGTTTCAAAGAACACCCTCCGGTTTCGGTTCCTAATCATCCCTAGTGGTAGGATACTGATGGAAAGGAAATGCTAGAGTCGTTACTTTAATGCTAATTCTCAACATACTCTCTCACCCTCCAAACCCTCCTCAGGAACATTATAAATAGACCAGAGGTTGGCACAGAAGCCATGCACAAAAATTGCACTGGTGCTCCCCCCACATAATCTGTATTTTCTGGGTTCCATAGACTACTCAGGGGGGAAACGTGAATTTATCATGTGGACTGATTTCAAGATGGCAGCCCTAATTCGAAGTGGCAGCTGAACACATTCCCCTCTCACTTCTGAGGCCAATAGCCTGGAGCCTTGAAATTAGAAACTGAACGAAATTGGAGGTCTATGAGAGTATTGTAAAGGTACGGAAGTGGAATGCTTAGCATTACATGGAGACATATAAAGTTGAAAAAAAAAAGCCTGTAAAATTATTTCCTGTTCAATCAAGAACAGGCCACTGCCACAAATTTAGACAAACTTGCTTTGCTGACAGTGACATGTCATCTTATTATGTTCTTATAGTTATTAAATGGTGGAATTTGCTGCCAGAGGATGTAGTGATGGCCACAGGAATAAACACTTTAAAAGGGAATTAGATACATTCATGGAGAAGTCTGTCAATGGCTACTAGCCATGGTGGCTGAGGGGAACCTCCTCATTCAGAGGCACTAAATCCCAGAGAGAATCCTCAGCCTCTATGCCCTGCTGCTGGCCGACCAGAGGAACTGGTTGGCCACTGTGTGAGATAGGATGCGGGACAAGATGGACCACTGGTCTGATCCAGCAGGGCTCTTCTTATGTGCATATCTGGAGGCCGTGTCTCTTATCTGCTCATACTGGTATACCAGTTGCAGCCCTTCCTTTAGAAGTCTGACTTAGCCACAGTTCCATGTCGACACACGATGATCCCGGCGTGATGACCTCACTTCCATGTGATGTCATCATGCTGCTGACCTCACATGCAGCGACAACCCCCCCGTCCCCAGACTCCCGGATGGTTCCCTCTCACCCCCCACCAGGACAATCGGACCCAGCAACCCTCCTTCCACTGCCTTGGTAAGCTCTAGAACAGGGGCTCCCAGCACAGTGCCACCAACTCTTTTTCTGGTACCCACACAGTGTTTTTAGAAAGTGGGTGGGGCTGCATGGGCTTTCCCCCAGCAAGGCTTCTGACTGGCTGTACATATATTTAAAAATATTGTTTTTGGCAGCAGCTAACTCCACAGTACAAGGATCTTCACTATGTGACTGAGGGCAAGCAGCTGCAGGCGTTTTATGGCTGGCTCTGCCTCCTGCAGCAGCCATTTTGTGGCAGCCATTTTGTAGCTGTGCCCATTATGTTGTGTCAGAATTCCAAAGGTGCTCACAGACTCAAAAGAGTTGGGGATCCCTGCCCTAGACTACTCTAATGCATACTGGCTGGGGATCCTTTAAAAAGCCCCTGGACACTTCCATTCATTTCAAAATTTGTTTGGGATTAACTACTATATCAGGTAGGGTTAGGGTTGCCAGCCCCCAGGTGGGAGTGGGGGGATCTCCTAATTTGGCGGGTTCCTGCCAGCTGGCTGGTAGAGGGAGGCCCCATCCCCAACAGCCACCACGCGGTGCAACATCCCTGGCTTGATGACATCACACGGAAGTGACATCATCACCCTGGAGATCCCGAGCAGCGACACTCTGGTATTTTGGGCAAAACTCTATGGTAAGCACAGAGTTTTGACCAAAATACCAGAGCATCGCCACGCAACATCCCTGGCGTGATAACATCACTTCCGCATGATGTCATCCGCCAGAGATGTCGCGTGTGGTGATGTCGCCCTGCCCCTGCACTCCCAGAGAGCTCCCTCCCACCCCCCACTGGTGAGGGAAGAGGAGCTGGCAACCTGAGGTAGGGTTGAAACTTGCCACGTCCTTCTGGGATGCTGGAGGGGGATGGGGGTGGGCTTATCAGGAGTTTATCCCATGTTTCAGTGGTGTGCCCCCATGACCATAGGGTTGCTGTCCCCCGCCCAGGGCCAGGGGATCCCCCGATTAAGAACATAAGAGAAGCCCATGTTGGATCAGGCCAGTGGCCCATCCAGTCCAACACTGTCACACAGTAGCCAAAAACACCAGGTGCCCTCAGGAGGTCCAGCAGTGGAGCCAGGACACTAGAAGCCCTCCTGCTGTTGCCCCCCCCCCCCCCAGCACCAAGAATACAGAGCATCACTCGCTCCAGAGTGAGAGATCCTATTTATAACTTGTGGCTAACAGCCACTGATGGACCTCTGCTCCAGATGTTTATCTGATTCCCTCTTGAAGCCGTCCATGCTTGTAGCTGCCACCACCTCCTGTGGCCGTGAATTCCATGTGTTAATCACTCTTTGGGTGAAGAAGTACTTCCTTTGATCCGTTCTAACCCGACTGCTCAGCGATTTCATGGAGTGCCCACGAGTTCTTGTATTGTGAGAAAGGGAGAAAAGTACCTCTTTCTCTGCCTGCTCTATCCCATGCATAAACTTGTAAACCTCGATCATGTCACCCCTCAGTCGTCATTTCTCCAGGCTAAAGAGCCCCAAGCGCTTCAACCTTTCCTCATAGGGAAAGTGTTCCAACCCTTTTATCATCCTAGTTGCCCTTTTCTGCACTTTCCCCAATGCTATAATACCCTTTCTGAGGTGTGGTGACCAGAACTGTACACAGTACTCCAAACGAGGTCGCACCATCGATTTATCCTACTCCTAATGTATTTGAAGAAAGTTTTATTGTTGGTCTTTATGTTTTTTGCGATATGCTCCTCATATATTCCCTTTTCGCCTGCCTGATCACAGACTTGCATTTTATTTGCCACAGCCTGTGTTCCCTTTTATCAGCCTCACTGAGACTAGCTTTCCGCCACTTAAAGGAATCCTTCTTACCTTTCACAGCTTCCATTACTTTGTTTGTTAACCGTGCAGGCCTTTTTATATTGTACCCTGCCTTTTGGCTTCCTCTACAAGTATGTGGCTGCCGCCTGTGGTTTGTGTTGTTGTCTCCTCCTCCTCTGGAAGCTGCGCCTCCCCTACCCCACCCTGTACCAGAGTTCCAAAATTACCCACAGGCTCAAAGAGGTCTGGAACCCCTGATCTAATGGCACTGTCTACCAATTTCTTCCTGATCATTCAAAGCACTGTTTTTGAGGTCCTCAGTGACTTAGGGGCCAGCAGGGGTCCTTTTGTAGAAAAAGAGGTGCAGGAGCTCATTAGCATAACTCATTTGCATTTGCCACACCCCTAACATACCGGAAGTGTGTCAGAAGGCAACACCCACCCCTCAGGCTCCACTCCACAGGTGAGTGAAACTGACCTGCTCTTCCTCCATTCCCTTCCCCATCCAATACTTTGTGCAATAAAAATAAGCGTAAAGAACACACCCTCATTCTCTTCCTGCTCCCTTGAAACCACCAGGTTTCAAGTAGACTTGAGATACCCAGGACACGTGCACCACCACCCATCCCTTCCCCTTCCCCTCCCCACCACAAGACACCCTGTGAGGTAGGTGGGGCTGAGAGAGGTCTTTTGAGAACTGCTCATGAGAAGACAGCTCTGAGAGAACTTGTGACTGGCCCAAGGTCACACCAGCAGCTGCATGTGGAGGAGGAATGGGGAATCAAACCCGCTTCTCCCAGATTAGAGTCCAACTCCTGACCACTACACCAAACTGATGGGGTGGAAGCTGCTGAAGGGCTGGTGAAATTTCTCCAGTACTTATGTGTCATGTGCCCAGATAAAAAATGGTATACTTAGAAAATTTATATGCTACCTTGAGCAAGTCTCTGGAAAAGCAGCACACAGTCATAAAAGGAACAATGATAAAACTATCAATATTAAAACAAAACATTTAAAACAATAAAGACCCTAGCAGGGCTTTCCCCGGGGGGCTGCGCCTCTGCACTGCTTGGGGAAGCTGAGGAGGGGGCGGGGCTTGGTCATGTGCCCGCCCCCTGGGCTCCTCACTCCCGGAGCTGCGCTCCTCTGCGCTCCCGCTCCAACGGAACCCTGGATATAAACATAAGATGTCACACATGGTATAAAGTCAAACTGAGGCAGAAGTGTGTAGTTTTGCCTCATGTCACACTTTCATAGAAAGTCTCTTCCTAGTCCCATGATTCTCCAGGTGTCGAGAATTTTAACTGACAGAATTCAGGGATCATAAATCTATAAAGGAATTGTTCAAAGCCATATTGGTCCCAAAGTACAACAAAAACAAAGAACACAACCCACATAATGCCTTTTATTAGGACCAACTGCTTCATCCCATCCTACCAGGACAAATCCAGCTAGCCAAACTCAGATCCTTAATGGGCAATGTTTCGTGCTAAGGTTGCCAACCTCCAGTTGGGGCCTGGAGTTCCCCCGGGATTACAACTCATTTTCAGACAACAGCGGTCAGTCCCCTTAGAAGGGACAGCTGCGTTGGAGGGTGGGCACTACAGCATCCCATCCCTGTTGAGTTCCCCCCCCCCAATGCCCAAACTCTGCCTTCCCCAGGCACCAGCTCCGAATCTCCAGGAATTTTCCAAGCCAGAGTTGGCACGCCTAGCACATGTTGATTAGATCCTTTATCAAGTTTCATCTCTGATTTGGTGTAGTGGTTAAGTGCGCGGACTCTAATCTGGGAGAACCGGGTTTGATTCCCCACTCCTCCACTTGCACCTGCTGGATGACCTTGGGCAAGCCATAGCTCTGTACCAGCTGTTCTTGAAAAAGAGCAGTTTCTGTCAGAGCCCTCTCAGCCCCATCTACCTCACAGGGTGTCTGTTGTGGGGAGGGGAAGGAGGTTGTAAGCTGCTCTGAGACTCCTTCCGGTAGTGAAGGGCGGGGTATAAATCCAATCTCTTCTTCTGAATGCAGCTCAAACTGCATAACTAGGCTCTTGAAAACAGCTCTGCCCCAGGTTAATCCGGTGGTTTACAAATAGTCACAATCAATGGCCACTCAGCTCCACTCTCCAAAGCAGCCATGTTCCCCAGAAGGGACTGGTCTATGTAGTCTGAAGATCAGTTGTAATTTGATGGAGAACTTCAGGCTACACCTGGAGGTTGGCAACCTTATGTCAATCAGAGCCTGACTGGTTTTTTTCTTTTCTCCCACCACCCCCCTTCTTCGAAACATCCAGCTGACAGAGTGCTGGAGGACCCGAGAGTCTGCACACTGTTGCATCACAGCTGGTGGCTTTTCCGGGCACGCTCTCCTTCTAAAAACCAGTAAAACGCCCAGTTAGCACCTTTAAGACTGCAATCACACACACTAAATAATCCACAGTCAATGCACTTTTGAATTGGATTTTGCCAGTTCACACAGTAAAATCCAGTGGGAAAGTGGATCAGAAGTGGATTATTTAGTGAGTTTGACCGCTAAGACTAACAAACTTTATTGTAGCATTAGCTTCCGAAAAACACAGCTCTCTTTGGCAGATGCATCTGATGAAGAGAGCTGTGTTTCTCGAAAGCTTATGCTACAATAAAGTTTGTTAGTCTTAAAGGCGCTACTGGGCTTTTTTACTATTTTGCAGCAACAGACTAACACGGCTAACTCCTCCGGCTCTCATTAGCGACCCTCCCCCCCAGCATTGTCTCTTTGTTGTTGGAAGAGATCCAGTTCTGGTACCTTACCACCAATGCTCCCTCTAAGCTGTGGATTCTTGTGAGCAAAAATTCTACTTTGCGAGCTGCTGGCATTAAAGTTGTGAGCAAGCGATTCGGCCCCTGCATAAATCAGTTTGCCCTGGAGGCACCCTTCCTGAGCTAAGACCAAAACGTGTGAGCCAGAGGCTAAAAAATCTCTGAGCTAGGTCACACAAACTTAGCTTAGAGGGAACACCGGTTACCAAATGTCCTCTTTTTGGGGTGTCCCTCGTATTTTGGGCTCCCTTTTAAAAAACAACAACAAACGGATGCAAGTGTCCTCTTTTAGGGTCGGGACTCGGGAAGGTAGGAATCTTCCTAGCTAGTAGCAACGACCACCGCTTCAGTAGGAGGGGGGTAGATTTAAAATGAGGCTTGTCACGGTGATCATGCGTTCGAAGGAGTCAGCCGGGAAATGAGCCCTCTTTTTCTGGTCTGCAAACAGGGTTGCCAAGTCTGGGTTGGAAAATACCTGGAGACTTTGGGGGTGGAGCCGGGAGAGGGCGGGGTTTGGGGAGGGGAGGGGCCTCAGCATGGTATAATGCCATAGCATCCGCCCTCCAAAGCAGCCATTTTTCTCCAGGGGAGCTGATCTGTGTCAGCTGGGGATCAGTTATAAAAGCGGGAGATCCCCAGGCCCCACCTGGAGGCTGGCAACCCTAGCTGCAAAACAGAGCAACCCTCAGCCCCGCTGCTGAATCGCGCCGACGTCCCCGCACGCGGTCCTCCGCTCCCCCTCACTGCGCACGCGCAACCCGTCCCTTTTTTCTCCCCCCATTTCCCTCGCGCTCGCGACTGGCCTCCGGGTTCGCCGGCCCTCCACGCGCACGCGCCGCCTTCCCTCCGTCTCGGGCATGCGCGGTGGGGCTGTCCTGTGAGCGGCGACGTAGCCCGGGCTGCTGTCAGGTGCCGTTGCCGGGAGAGCGGGATGCGCCGGGAGCCGCCGCCGGCCCCGCCATGGAGGTGGAAGAGGCGTTCCCCTTGGTGGGCCAGATGGGGCCTTTCCAGGTCTGGCTCTGCGTCCTGTTGGCCGCGCTGCTGCAGGTGAGGCGGTGGGGAGGGACCGGGAGGGAGGGTGGGCGCGGCCAGAGCTGGAGATGCTCAAGCCCAGCCTCCTTAAGAGAAGCGCTCTTCAACACCCCACCTTTCCCTGCACCCCTTTCATTCGTTCCTGCTTTTGCTCTTATTAGGAGTTTGGAATCAGTCCTGCCTCTGATCAAAAGAGAAATCCAGAGCTCGGTTCCAGAATCTCACTCTGCACATGCTCAGAGGCAGGCGGGGCCTTCCCAAACTTTCTTGCTAGGAGGCGCTCTTTCTGTGGCTCAGGGGCAGAGCATCTGCTTGGCAGGTGGGAGTTCCCTGGTGCAACCCCAGGCATCTCCAGTTTTTGAAAGGATCAGGCAGGGGGCGATGGGGAAAGATCTCTCTGCCTGAGACCCTGGAGAGCGGCTGCCAGTCTGAGTAGGCAAGGCTGACCTTGATGGACCCCCAGTGGTCTGACTCTGCTGAAGGTGTGTTCTTGCGTAGCAAGGGCGGAATCGGCCAAGAGTGCCTGTGTGGTGTGAAGGATCTGCGGAGAGAAAATTCCGTTTTCGGAAAAGAACGAGAGGTTTGTGGGGTCTGGATGTGGCTCCCTGGGAGAGCCTCGGCTTTGCATGCAGCAGGTCCCGAGTTCAATCCTTGCCATCGCCACTTTAAAACAACTAGGCAGTAGGTGATGCGAAAGTCCTCGGCCTGAGACCCTGGAGAGGTGTCGCCAATCTGAGTGGACAGTACTGACCCTGATGGACTGATGGTTTGATTTCAGCGTAAGGCAGCTTCGTGTGTGCCCGTGTGTCAATGGCTAAAAATTGTGATTTTTCCCAGAAAGAAATTCCGCAACGCTAGTCTGAACTGGGCCAGTCCTGGAGAGACTCTTTCTCTTGGCAGCAGCCCTGTCAGGTGAGCAGGTGTCTTAACTGGACCAGGATAGGTCCCATGGCACCTTCTGAAAGACTAAATACCATCTCCCGGCAGAAACTTGACTTGAGTCGGAGCTCAGAGTAGAAATCCACCGTGAGGGTTTAAATATACACAACAGAAACAGGGTAAAAGGGCTTTCCCAGCTCACAACTCCTTGTGTTTCTGCAGCTCTGACTTGCTGCAGGGAACCATTATTTCTTTGCCTCTTTTGTAGTTTGCTTTTCTTGCTGAGATTCTGGGCAGACTACCGTGTTGCTGTTGTTTTTTAATTCTATATTGTGCTAGTGCAGCTTGGTTTAGTGGTCAGGAGCGCGGACTCTAATCTGGGAGAACCGGGTTTGAGTCCCCACTCCTCCACATGCAGCTGCTGGTGTGACCATGGGTCAGTCACAAGTTGCTTCAGAGCTGTTCTGGAGAGAGCAGTTCTCTCAGAGCTCTCTCAGCCCCAGCTACCTCACAGGCAGTGTTCCCTCTAAGCTGAGTTAGTGTGAGCTAGCTCACAGTTTTTTAGCCTCCGGCGCACACATTTTTGCCTCAGCTCGGGAAGGATGGCTCCAGAGCAAACTAATTTATGCAGGCGCCAATCGCTCACTCACAACTTTAATGCCAGTAGCACACAGAGTAGAATTTCTGCTCACAAGACTCCACAGCTTAGAGGGAGTGTCTGTTGTGGGGAGGGGAAGGGAAAGGAGATTGGAAGCTGCTCTGAGACTCCGAGTGAAGGGCGGGGTATAAATCTTCTCTTCTCTTCTTTCTTGTGATTTTGTTGGGATAGCTAGCCCAGTCTCATCAGATATTGGGAACTAAGCAGGGTCGGCCCTGGCTAGCATTTGGATGGGAGACCACCAAGGTAGTCCAGGGTCGTGATGCAGAGGCAGGCAGTAGCAATCCACCTCTGAATGTCTCTTGCCTTGGAAACCCCATGTACACGTTTTCTTTTTTGTGCTGTTTTGCTTGCAGTCTGCCTTTCTTGCTGAGACTCAAGGCAGACCACTAAAAACACCTATACAGTAAGATTGTGGTGTGTTTTGCATGGTTCCTAATTTTATAATCCTGCACCTGTTGCATTGCTGATTAGATGTCTTGTGCTGTTTGATTGCATTGTTTTATACTGAGGAGTGTGCCTTAAGTCTCGGTGGAGAAAGGCGAGTTATAAATAAAGTAAATAAATAATATATAATGCCCACAGAATGAGAGAACGGCACGGAAAACGCAGTGTAATGCAGACAATAAAGACAGTGTGACACACACCCCCCCCCGCCCATGACCTTGAGTCTCACGGAATTGATCTGATCCCATTGGGGGTGTGGAGAAAGATTGGGACTCAAAACCGGCACGCCAGCAGTATCCTCCTGTGTGGATTTATCCTGTTCTAAGCCCATTGAGGTGAATAGGCTTAGACCGGCATGGCTCTGCATAGAATTGCACTGTAAGTTTACTGGGCTGCATCTCAGACTTTAAAAATGTGTCTTGTGGCAGTGCAGCATGCTTTCTGGAGGGCAACGTCTACATGGTTTGGCCTCAGGGGATTTTATGCTTTGCGATCGATCATTGCGCCAAATAAAACAGTCATGGCATTTGCTAATGCCGGGTGAACTCAGTGTCTTGTACGGCTGCACTGGGAAATAATGGAGGCCCGCCTTGTGTTTTACAGAAGTCTGGTAATTCCTTAAGCAAAGAACAGAGAGTGATTAAAATGTGGAATTGGCTGCCAGAAGATGTAGTGATGGCCACAGAAATAAACAGCTTTAAAAGGGGATTAAATAGATTCATGGAGAATAAGCCTATCAATAGCTACTAGCTGTGGTGACTGAGGGGAACCTCCACATTCAGAGGCACTAGTCCTCCGAAGCCTCGAGCAAGTAGGCAACATGGGGGGAAGGTCTTGGCCTCTATGCCCTGGTTGGCCACTGTGTGAGATAGGATGCTGGACTAGATGGACCACTGGTCTGATCCAGCAGGGCTCTTCTGATGTTCTTAGGAAGGCCTCGGCCTCTCTGCCCTGTTGTTGGCCCTCCAGAGGAACTGGTTGGCCACCGTGTGAGACAGAATGCTGGACTAGATGGACCACTGGTCTGATCCAGCAGGGCTCTTCTGATGTTCTTATCAGGGGAAGGCCTCGGCCTCTGTGCCCTGCTGTTGGCTGATCAGAGGAACTGGCTGGCCACCGTGTGAGACCGGATGCTGGACTAGATGGGCCATTGGCCTGATCCAGCAGGGCCCTTCTTCTGTTCTTAACGTCCTCCTTCAAATAATTCTATTTTCTCAGTATGTTAATTTCCCTGTTGCAGCCTGATCCTGCGAATGGGCCTGGTTCCATGGAGTTCAACGAGAGTTACTTCCCGGGTATCAGCTACGCTGTCATCTCCCGCCCGGGGGCTGGGACTCGACCAGTAACCCCCCCCCCCGTTGGAATGTGCTCATGGGCTGTTTAGTTGTCTGGCTTCCTTATCATGCCCCGCTTTAGCCTGCTTCGCTCCCAGCTTGCTCAAGGTCTGAGACGGATCCTCCCCTACCATGTTACTCTTTTTGCAGCTGCTCTCAAAAACATTTGTAGAAGTTCCTTGGGAACTAAAAGCACAATAACCCGTTTGCCGCCATTTCTGCGTGAAACTTATTCAGGGGCTGGAACAACCTTTTATGTTTTATGATTGGTGTAGTTGCAGGGAGGGCGGTTTCCAGTTGCTTAGTATAATACTAACGGTTTGCAATAAAGCCATTACTAACAGAAAAAGTGCAACTGTACCTTTAAGAACCTCTTTGCAAATAAAGGACTTTTTAATTAAGGAGACCTGTTGCAGACTGCATCTTTTGGGACAATCTCACACTGGGGAGCGTTCCAGGATTACGTCCCTTGTCACTTCAGTTTAGGATATTAACAGTGAGATTCTGGACTACATAAGAACATAAGAGAAGCCCATGTTGTATCAGGCCAGTGGCCCATCCAGTCCAACATTCTGTCACACAGTGGCCAAAAACACCAGGTGCCCTCAGGAGGTCCAGCAGTGGGTCCAGGACACTAGAAGCCCTCCCACTGTTGCCCCCCCCCTCCAGCACCAAGAATACAGAGCATCATTTGCCCCAGACTGAGAGTTCCTATCTATACTTGGTGGCTAATAGCCACTGATGGACCTCTGCTCTATATGTTTATCTAATTCCCTCTTGAAGCCGTCCATGCTTGTAGCCGCCACCACCTCCTGTGGCAGTGAATTCCACGTGTTAATCACTCTTTGGGTGAAGAAGTACTTCCTTGTATCTGTTCTAACCCGACTGCTCAGCCATTTCATGGAGTGCCCACGAGTCCTTGTCTTGTGAGAAAGGGAGAAAAGGACTTCTTTCTCTACCTGCTCTGTCCCATGCATAATCTTATAAACCTCGATCGTGTCACCCCCTCAGCCGTAGTTTCTCCAAGCTAAAGAGCCCCAAGCGCTTCAACCTTTCTTCATAGGGAAAGTGTTCCAGCCCGTTTATCATTCTAGTTCCCCTTTTCTGCACTTTTTCCAATGCTATAATATCTTTTTTGAGGTGTGACGACCTAGGGCATTAAGCAGCTGGAAACTGGCCTTATAAATGGACCCTTCTCTGAGTTAATAGCCAGGGTCTCTTCAAGTAGGTTAAAATTATCCAGGTCTTTTGCGTGTGGTGGGGGGAGTCACTAGTTCTTCATTTCCTTTCCCTGCCAAATAGCTGATCAGTGGGATTTTAACCTTTTTTGAGCAGGTTCTATTCTATCTAGTCATATGCATTTATTTTAAAATATTTCCCGCGCACAGGAAGCTCTTAAAGTGGCCCACAGCATACTAAAAACACCCGGTGATGAAAAGTGCCATTAAGTCACAGCTGACTTATGGCAGCCCCTTATGGGGTCTTCAAGGCAAAAGATGGGCAGAGGTGGTTTGGCATTGCCTGCCTCTGCGTAGCGACCCTCAGCTTCTTTGGTCTCCCATAGAAGTACTCACCAGGGTTGACCCCAAAATCTTACCAGACCGGGCTAGCCTGGTTCATCCAGATCAAGGCAAGAGACGTTCAGGCGCGGTTTAACATTGCCTGCCTCTGCGGAGCAACCCCGGACTTCCTTGGTGGTCTCCCATCCAAATACTAATGAGGATGGACCCTGCTTAGCTTCTGAGACTGATGAGATCAGCCTAGCCCGGGTCAGGGCTAATAAAAGCACATATAGGACCATGAAACAAACAAAATGAATAAGATGGATAAAATTCAGTGACAAGCAATGTTCCCTCTAAGCTGTGGAGTCTTGTGAGTAAAACATTCTATTTTGTGAGCTACTGGCATTAAAGTGGTGAGCGAGCAATTTGGTGGCTGCATGAATTAGTTTGCTCTGGAGCCATCCTCCCTGAGCAAAGACAAAAATGTGAGCCGGAGGCTAAAAAACTGTGAACTAGCTCACACTAACTCAGCTTAGAGGGAACACTGGTAACAAGTATTGGTCCCTCTTCCTCTCATTGGGAAGAGAGACGGGGGGAGGGGGAAGAAAGAAGAGGAGGAGGAGGGAAAAGAAGAGGAGGGAAGGGGCCGGCACAGCTTCCAACAAGGCGGCTGTTTGGAGTCTTGGCAACCTCTGATGAAAGCAGAACACTTGGGAGTCTCAGAGCGGCTTCCAATCTCCTTCCCCTTCCCCATCCAAAACGGACACCCGGTGAGGTAGGGTGGGGCTGAGGGAGCTCTCTTGAGAACTGCCCTCGAGAGAACAGCTCTGAGAGAACTTGTGACTGACCCAAGGTCACACCAGCAGCTGCATGTGGAGGAGTGGGGAATCAAACCCGGTTCTCCCAGATTGGAGTCCGTGCTCTTAACCGATATTCCAAACTGGCCCTGAGGGTCAGAGGCTGAGGATCACGCCACAGGGGCAGGCAGTGGTGAACCACTTCTGGACCCTTCTTGTCTTTAAAACCCTACAGGGTCACCATAATCGATGGCACTTCCCGTCACCATGACGAGACTCCTACGTACCCGTCACAGTACCGTTTCTACAGCTGTTCCTCCCTTTCCCACTTGCACTGAGATTTACACTTGAAGGGCTCATGATTCAATTCACACACCAATCCTTGTCTCCCCCCGCCTTCCCCATTAAAAAGTACAACGGACTTTTTGAAATCTTTCACAAGAGCGGTGTCTATGGTTCCGTAGGATATAATGGGGAATCGATTGGGAGGGCTGTTTTTTGAGATAGAGGCATCAAATTTGCAGCATAGCTTCTGGTGTCTCTCCTTAACTCCCCCCCCCCCCCCCAATGTTTCAAAAAGATCGGACCAGGTGGTGGACTTGTGATAAAGCTAAAGTCTTTTGGTGTATGATTCATGCCGAAATGGGAAAAATTTTGAAATGTACCTTTAAAAAGCTGCCTGAAATGTTATTGCTTGGTCTTAAGTTAGAGGATGTAAATGTAAATAAAAGGACACTAATATGGTATATGGTGACTACAGCAAGAATGGTCTACGCTCAGAACTGGAAATGTGAGAAAACTCCAGACATATGGGAATGGTTGAGAAAATTGCTATTTATGGCAGAAATGGACAAATGGACAAGAAAATTGAATAATCAAGACTCAGAAATGTTTCTAGAAGAATGGAAAGACTTGAAAGAATATCTAGAACAACATTGAGATATGAAAAATAATATTTTTACATTGTCTAATTATTGATTTTAGATGTTTAAAAGAAGAAACAATTCTTTATAAGGGAAATATACTGAATGTTTGAAATGATAAG
Organism: Lepidodactylus listeri; assembly: GCA_029233225.1. NCBI lineage: Eukaryota > Metazoa > Chordata > Lepidosauria > Squamata > Gekkonidae > Lepidodactylus > Lepidodactylus listeri. The sequence continues at coordinate 148,282,329 of JARCFY010000004.1, forward strand.
AAGGGAAACCAGATTACATATAACAGATATTTAGATAATACTTTTAAATATTTAAAAAAAAAAATTTATAACCAAATATGTTACCTGTAAGAGTTAATACTTCTAAATCTTTATAATTGTTGTTATAATGGTATAGGTGAGGCAGGAAGTCCTAAAAGTTTTGAAATGTAACTGGAATACATAGTTATATAGAAAATAAGATAGTGATGATAATATTCTGAAAGTAACTATGTAAAATTTTGAACAAGTAGAAAAATAATAAAATTTGTTTAAAAAAAAAAAAAGATCGGAACAGAGGGTCCAGTTCTATAGAACTTCAAGGTGTCCCCATTCTCCATTATTTTCAATGGAGGGGGGAAAGGCCATTTAAAGGGATCACTATCCCTTTAAACACCTGCAAGGTGAACATTCACTCTGATGTTTAAAGGGCTCGCAGTCGTCTTCTCCAAGCTGTGAGTTCACTCAGAAGGTGTTTAAAGGGACTGCAATCCCTGTAAACGCCATTTAACTTCAGCTATCTGGCAGTCCCCAAAAACCCTGGGGCTCGGCTATTTCTGATAAGGCACAAAGATACTCAAATATATATTTGGCTGAAAGAATATTTTTTTGGCTATTTTTTTGGTGCAGATATTGTCAAATGTACAGCTGTAGTGCCTTTTACTGAACCAGACAAAACCAGACAGATTGCACCCGAACCCCATGTCCCAACGCATGCCTCTACTCCTGAACCCAAAGTTGCTGAGCCTGGAGTATCCACGAAATAATATTGAATACGTAAGGGATATAGGAGAAGGGTCGGTATTGTCTACTGAGACTGGCAGCAGATTTCCTAAAGGTAGGTCCCGTCCCCTGCCACCTGATCCTTTTAGCTGGAGGTGACGAAGATTGAATATGGGACCTTCTGTGTTCCAAGCAGATGCTCTACCACTGAGTCGCAGGTTCCCCCCTCCCCATTTTCTGTTTGGAAGGGGGGGAGTCTGAGGGCTCTTCCACATTTTCATTTTTGTCACTCATTTTCCCCTATTGCTTTGGGTCCCCCCTCCCTCCTTTCCCACGTGTGTTTTGCCACATGGGGTGGTGGTGGTCCTGAAACAATAGGAACACGCAAGTGATGGAAATCAGAATGCGGAATAATAATGCATCAGACAGCTTCTTCTGAGGTAATCCTTCTGCATCATCCAGTCGCAACCAGAGCAGCAGAACTGCCCGAGATCAGGCTATCTGCAAGGCAGCAAAGGCGTGGTTCTTGAAGAAACAGAGCACGCTTGCCGGTATATGGGTAGGTGTTTTGGGTTCAAAAGAATATTTGTCATTTGCCGCACCGTTTTAAAATATATTGTATTGGAATATGAGGAACAGCACCAGCAAACGTCAAGCGGTTGGCCAAAAGAGTGGGGGGGGGGGGGGGGCGGGAGAGGAGAAGGCAGGATTGTTTTGCAATAACTTCTTTTCTGAGATGGGGAAAAAAAAAGAATTACTGAGATATAAAATGGTTTGGGGCAAGGGAGACAAGAACAAAACACTCCTCTTGTAAGTGCCGGTTGTGTGTCTGGTTCCCGCTTTCTTATCCTAACGTGAATTGACAAGAGGGGGGAATAACGTTTCTGAAGCTGAGGTACCAGAAGAGCCTGTCAACATTTCATCTTATCGAGTCTAATCTGGAAGGCAAAAGCGCCTTTGGGCGGTCGTGTCGCCGGAGCAAGGAAATTGGTTCTTCGAACGCAGGGCAGTAGCTGCTTGTCCCAATGTCGATCTTGACGCTTGCTCTGTGTTGTTTCAGCTCTACGTCGCCAGCGAAGCCATCCTCATTGCGCTGGTGGGGGCGACACCTCCTTACCACTGGGACCTCGAAAGGATCTCAGCTAATTGGAGCCATGGCAACCAGTCGGTGAGCGAAGAAGAACGAGCGTTTGGGAAGTGGCTGCTGACCGCCAATGGCAGCGAAGTCCACAAACACGTCCACTTCAGCAGCAGCTTTACGTCAATCGCCTCTGAGGTAACGAAACAATAGGGTTGCGGCGGCCAGCCTGCGGGTGCCGAACTTCATAACTGCTGGTGTGACTCATGAATGGGGATGGCCAGGTTGACCATCTGAGAAGGGTCTTCTGTGTGGATGTTAGTTCACAGGAGCCACCATCCTCCTTCAAAAAAGGAACAGAAGATAGTTGGATTTAGTAGCACAATCTCTGTTCTCCCCAAAGCTGTCATGTTATCTGGTATAAGACTGGTAATCTAAAACTGGTTGATGGCCCCTGGTTGGGGGCTGGAGATGTCCCAAAATGACAACAGGTCTCCAGGCCACAGAGATTGGTTCCCCTGGAGAAAATGGCTGCTTTATACCCCACTGAGGTCCCGCTCCACCCACGAATCTCGAAGAATTTCCAAATCTGGAGCGGGCAGCATTATAGCCGTGTACGAGCCTCCAGATGTTCATCTTCTAGAAATTCTTTTGCCCCCTGCCCAGGAATTGTGATTTTTGCTGTTTGTTCACCCCATACAAAGTCAATGATCATTCCGGCTCTTTATTTGTTTTGGAACGCCACTCTTGGCACCCGTCTCATTAAGCGCCCCCCTTTGGCAGCATCTCTCTTACTAGTTTTGGTTTTCTTTGCATACTACTAGGAGTATGTGTCAGCTGGCCATTATTAGGAAGTCTCGCCACCCACCATTCTCACTCCTTGGTGACTTCCTAGCTTCACTCTCCCAGCAGTACCTTCTGACCGATTGCCTTTCCACAGCCTCTCCTTGCCCGCCCCTGTTTTTGTAGTGGGTTGGTGACACTGGCTGCGATCAGATGTGCCTTTAGATCTGATATAGCTGCTGATGCCAGATGTTCTAAAGCGCACAGTCAGACAGCAGTGTTTAGGAAAGGTTCCACAGTTGTCGGCACCCCATTCTGCCCTGCCACTGAAATGGAGTAAAAAGATACCGGGGGAAGTCCAGTCCTGACACTTGCCAACGAGCCACAGACGAATTTTCCTAGTCTGATCACTCAAGCATGCTCTTAGGCCGTCAGGATGGTCTGCTCATTCCATCCTGACTGGGCGCCATATTTTTTGCTCACTTGGCGATATGCGTATAAGTGCATAATCATCCCCATCTCTAGGCCAGCTTTGAAAATGAGCAGGAAAGGGAGTGATCTTTGTCAGGCATCCACGGCCCACTGCGAACCAAAGGGATCACGGTGGTCCGTGGAAGGATGGGCGAGCGCTCAAAGTTGGACAGTGCATGTGCAAAAAACTGCACCATCGTTTATGTGCATGCGCAAAAGCAGGCAACCCCCACCTCTCACCCATCCGTGCCATCTGATTGCACAGTTAAGACCAGAGAATCATACAGCTGTAACAACACACTCTCCTATTAAGGCATATACATCAAAAATTTCCAAAAAACATACAAAAATTATTGCAAAATATAATTAATTTAATATAATAAGTGATGGCGGGGTCCAAAGTCATCAACGAATAGCCTGCGTTCCTGCAGGCTATTCGTTGATGACTTCGGACCCCCCCCATCACTTATTATATTAAATTAATTATATTTTGCAATAATTTTTGTATGTTTTTTGGAAATTTTTGATGTTTATGCCTTAATAGGAAAATATCAGCAGGAACGCAGGCTATTCGTTGGTGGCTTTGGACCCCCCCAATCACTTATTATATTAAATTAATTATATTTTGCAATAATTTTTGTATGTTTTTTGGACCTTTTTTTGATGTATATGCCTTAATAGGAGAGTGTGTTGTTACAGCTGTATGATTCTCTGGTCTTAACTTATTCCAGAACCGTTGTTCGCATAGATATCTGATTGCACAGTGACAGGCTGAGCCCCCAGCAAAACAAGATGTGTGTTTCGTATACCAGCAGATGAAATAGGAGCGCTTCCCTTCTAGAAGCTTTCACCTTGTTTTTTAAAATCTTAATTACTTTTGCATTGGCAGCTCTTATCAGCAAACACAAGGAATAACTCCGCCCCCCCCTCCCCCGCTGCTATTTGTACCCCAGGTAGTGGTTGAATGCCTCCTGTAAGAACCGCAGGCAAGAGGTTGTGCGTGAGCACAAATGTAGTTCTCTTGTACGGCTGTATTTACTGGACGATGTGCCCCGCTTGCATGGTGGCCCACGTCAAGCTCTCTTAGCAGTTCAGCAGACCACCCTTTATGACACCCTTCAAATTCTGTTAAAAAGCCTGACCGCTGACTGTGTGACCTGTAGAGACAACTGCCTTCCTGACAGAAGTAATATAAATAAATAGAACTGTTGCAAACAAGGCGTCAGTGCAATAGTGTCAGTATAATCTCAGCACCGCAACTTGGTAATGACTTTACAACAAGTGTGATATACTACAAAGTCCCGGCAATGAAGCTCTCAAGTCACAATATCCAGGATCCAGTTCCAACGAACAATCTAGATACAGCCTTCGTTTCGTGTATCACCTTTTCCCAGGAACTGCAACTATCCAGGTTTTTCTTACTATCAGTACGCTAAGGGGGCTTGTGGTTTTTAGCCACTCCTGTCTAAATTCTGTTCCTAAAGGTGGAATTAATTAATTACTAAAACACTCACACGCACCTTTCCTTTGGGCTCAAGGTGGTTTGTTTGTGTGTGGGCCTGAGAAATGCCTGTTAATCCACAGGAAAAAAATAGACCGGCGTGAAAATTCTAACCCCGTTTGCCGGGCTTTGAAAACCGCTTGTTTTTGCAGCGCGACGTCTGTCTGTCCTGTGCTCGTTAGCCTATTCTTGGAGGAGCAGCAGGGAGATGGCTTTTTAATAAGATTTACTTTTCCATTCCCTTGAGGTGTTTCCCTGCGTGTGTTTTGTTTCATTTTTTTTTTTAAAAAAGAAGTCCTTACTCTCCCGTTCGGTCGGACTCTGTCTAACGTCCCTTCTTCGCCTCCTAGTGGTTTTTAATCGGCAGCACATCGTACAAGATCAGCGCCGCCAGCTCGTTTTTCTTCAGCGGTGTTTTTGTGGGGGTGATCACCTTCGGCCAACTCTCCGATCGTTTTGGACGGAAGAAAGTCTATCTTATAGGTAAGGAATGAACGGGGGGGGGGGGGAGATTTGTAGGCATGTGGGTAGACCTCTCTTGTTCTCAGCGTCATCCTCAGAGCGTACAAGGGCCGAGGAAAAGGCGGAAGAAACCCCTAGCCCCGCCGGGTGTGATAGCACCACCTTCCATTCTCGTGCGTTAAAGAAAGCCCTGTATTACTGGAGTGTTTTGCAATCGGTGTTTCTAACACTCAAGAAGCAGTAGATCTGGGCATCTCATCCCTGTGTGGTTTTGGAGGTCCTCGCCACCTTCCTTTGGAGCCGGGGCGGGGGGGGGGGCTGCCTCAGCTAGAGAGGAAGTGGAGAGTGGAGTGGAGTCGTCCAGTAACATTTCTCTTGAAAACTCTCCATGGATGGGTTTTTCTTTGGGGTGTGTCAAATTGCTGAGTGTGGGGTTAACGCAAGGTTGCCAGCCTCCAGGTGGCACCTGGAGATCTCCTGCTGTTACAGCCGATCTCCAGACAACCAAGATCAGTCTCCCCTGGAGAAAACGGCTACTTTGGAAGGCGGATTTTGTGACACCATCCCCTACTGAGGTACCTCTCCACTCCAAAACCCCTCACCCCCAGGCTCCCCCCCAAAATCACCAGGTATTTCCCAACCCAGAGCTGGTAACCCTATGTTAGTGGGGTTCCCCCTGGAAATGCCGTTCTGTCAGCCCCTGTAGTTTTCTTCCCGGTAACTTTTGCTCTGTATATTTTTTGGGCGGGGGGCATGTTATCTGTTACTTCTCTGGGTTTGTTTACCCCTTTTTCTGCCCCGCCTCCCCTAGAAGCTGAAGGCAATACAAGCGTAAATGAGATGGGGCATTAAAGCCCCCAGTATGAATCAAATTCAGAAAGCCTGGTCACCAGACGGTTTGCCTGCAGCTTCCAAGGGAAAGCCCTTTGAAAACAACATGGCTTCACAGGCCTCCCGGAAAGCCGGGTACCGAAGGTGCTCTCTGCACAGCCCCTGGGAGAGCGTTCGGGAGGGCGGGGGCCACGACAGAAGAGTCACCCAAGTGGGCTGCTGAAGCATGTCTGCAAGGCCGAGACGGTCCGTCCGATGTGCGGTTCTGGGCAACGAAGGACGTAAAGAACCTGTACCGCAAACAGAGCCCGGAACCCTATAAGGTAGCCAGTTCTGGCGTTCTAAAACTGGTGCAGTACGCACAACACGGCCGGTCCCAGTCCAAAGACAGGCAGCCCCGTTCGGCAGTCGGTGACGCTGTTGAACTGCCTCCAAGGGCCGCCTCATGTGGCGTGTGCAGCGGCAGTCTAGTCTGAAAGTTTTGTCGGGGTGGGTCAATGCTGCCAGGTTGACCGAATCCAGGAGGAAAGGCAGGTTGCAAAAAAGGTTTTTGGGGACCGTCCCAGCCTCTTTCTCCATTAGCCAGGTTGGGTCCAGGTGAGCTTCTAAGCTCTTAATGCGATTGGATAACGACCGGCCTGTCCCGTCCACAAACGGTAAGTTATTGCTCCCAGCCAGCATGGCCTCCCCTCTTATCTGGATTAAACTGAACCCGGTTTGCTTTCGTCTGCTGGATGGCAGACAGAATCAAAGCACCGGTTCAGGGCCACGAGAGCTGCTTCTGGAAATATGAATATGTGCAGCTAGAAGTTGTCAGCGTATCGGTGAAGCCCTACTCCAGGCCTCCAGGTGATCTGGTCTAGTGGCTTGAGGTAGATGCTAAAGAGCAGTGCTGAGAGGAGAGAGCCCAGCGAGGCGTTGTATTTCCTTGGCTCAAAACCCGGTGCCCAGCGTGGAAGAAAAAAGATCAAAACGAATGGCAGGAGCTCCGTGTCCCTCCCCGCCCCCACCCCATTTTCCAGGCACACCAATAAAGTTTGATTTACAGTATCAAAAGCTGCGGGTCTAAAAGGATTAGCGAAAAGGCATTTATCAACAGAGCTAATCCACCAGGGCAATTAAAGCTGTTTTGGTCCCAGAAGCAATCCGGAAGCCAGGTGAGTCAAGGGCAGGCGGGTCAGCCAGGTATGCCGGGAGTTTCTCTGCCACCACCTGCTGAGTTGCCTTTCTTTTTTTGACGCTAAGGCACAGCTGACTTATGGTGATCCCACAGGGTTTTCAGGGCAAGAGACGTTCAGAGGCGGTTTGCCATTGCCTGCCTGTGCGGAGCAACCCTGGATGTCTTTGGTGGTCTCCTATCCAAGTATCAACCAGGACTGAGCCTGCCTGGCTTCTGAGATATGACAAGATCGAGATGGCCTGGGCTATGCAGATCAGGGTCCTGACTTACCCACCCCCCCCATCTGCCACCCAGTGGAGAGCTTGAGGCAGACTTGCCGTTGGCTAAATCTTCCATAGCCAAAGCAGGAGTTTCTTTAACAAATAGTAACTTCAGAGCAATCCCCTTCAGTGCTCTGGAGGAATTCTCTTCTAGCAAAGATGAATTCAATGTTCTGGCACTGATTCCTGGGAGGCCACCAAGCTTTAGATGGCACAAAAATTCTTTGAAATATTTTTTAAATAAACATACAGTCGCTTAATAATCACACGCCGTATTACTATTCTCCTCAATGTGGATTTGTACAATAAATGAATCAAATTAACTTTGCTCCCTAATTCAGCCCCTGATACCAACAATTTCCCTTTCCTCCTTTCCCAGTACCGAAAATATCTTGCCACTACCTTGGTCCCAAACCCAAATGATTACTTCCGCCCTGACTTTTGAGACGCATGATGAATCCAGACTTCTTCAGTTATGGAGAGCTAGTTTGGTGTAGTGGTTAAGTGCGCGGACTCTAATCTGGGTGAACCGGGTTTGATTCCCCACGCCTCCACTTGCACGTGCTGTGGGACCTTGGGCAAGCCACAGTTCTGGCACAGCTGTTCTTGAAAAAGAGCCGTTTCTGTCAGAGCTCTCTCAGCCCCACCTACCTCAGGGTGTCTGTTTTGGGGAGGGGAAGGGGAAGGGATTTGTAAGCCACTCTGAGACTCCTTTGGGTAATGAAGGGCGGGGTATAAATCCAATCTCTTCTTTTTCTTCTTCTTATTGCTGCATTTAAAATCCCATTCTTTTATGTCAGGCCACATCTGATCCCCCCCCCTCGCCCCCAGTATCTTGCAATTCGCATCCTCACTGCCCCTCAGTACATTAAATATCAGCTCAGTCTCTCTTTTGGTCCCAAAATTGTGCAGATATCCTAATATAAATCCATTGTAGATGTCTTCTGTTAAAACCACTCCCTCTAATGGCCATGCACCCATCCTCCCAAGTGGATAATTAAAGCCACATAGTGGGGCCAGACAGACAGGTGGGAAATTCTTACAAACCTGAAGGCGACCCCAGCGATACAGAAAATACGACTTTCTCAAAATAGGGTTTGGGAAAAAGAGCCGGTATCCACAGCCACAGGGAGCAGGTGGCGTGAGAGGAAGCCCTCCAGCTGGGGCTCCTCTTAGTTGGCTCGCCTCCTTGGCCTGGCTCGGCATGCTCTGCCCCACACTCCTCACCTACCACAGATCTGTGGCATGGATGTGTGATCTGAGCAGGTGCCTGTCCTGCCCTGTGGGATTGCGAGCAGAGCTGCCTCTCAGCTGTGGAGCCTTGTGAGCAAAAATTCTACTTCGTGAGCCACTGGCATTAAAGTTGTGAGCAGGCGATTCGGCTACTGCATAAACTAGTTTGCTCCGGAGCCCTCCTTCCTGAGCAGAGACAAAAAATGTGTGAGCCGGAGGCTAAAGAAACTGAGCTGGCTCACACTAACTCAGCTCAGAGGGACCACTGATTGCAAGAGCGGCTTGCCCTTCAGCTTGGCTGCCCCAGACGGGTTTTGGCCAGAGGCAAAGGCAGCTCCTCCTCGTGTCCTGCAGACTGAGCTGCACTCTGGGAGGGGAAAGGAAGCACGGCTGGGAGGCAGCTGGGCTGTTTCCCACTCCGGGCTTGTTTTTATTTATTTGCCTGTAAGCATCCAGAGCTTTTGCAGAGATCGAAAAGGAAGGGAACTCCAGAGCAAGTCACTCCGTCCCAGTTTCACACGTATGGCGGACTTCAGCTACGTAGAATCCCCTCTGCAAGGCCCCGCGGGTAGCCCAAAGAGAAGTAGCCATTGTGTGTGGCTCGGGGGTGTTCGGCTTGTGTGGCCTTCTTTCACCAAGTGAGCCTGACAGGGGTGTTCTGTATCGTGGTCCCTTTTCTCCAGAGGCTGGGTCATGTGCTTTCTTTTGGGGTGAGAGCTGAAGACTTTCCAAAGCTGTGTAAAACGGTATTAGAAGATTCTGTTATGTCAACAAGTGGCCTATTTTGGAAAAAAAAATGGAGAGAGAGAGACATCTCGGCAGCGTTCTGAAGAAGAGCCTTCTGTTTGCCTTCCAGGTTTTGCCCTCGACATCCTGTTTGCTCTCGCAAACGGCTTCTCCCCTTCCTACGTGTTCTTCGCCGTCTCTCGCTTCTTGGTGGGAGTCATGAACGGCGGGATGTCACTGGTGGCTTTCGTCCTCCTGAACGAGTGCGTGGGCACCGCTTACTGGGCGCTGGCAGGTAGAGCTTCAACCTCACGTGTCTTTGTTATGAGTTTCTTTACGCCTCTGGCAAATCCAGATTCAGTGAGAGCTCAAGGGCTGCCCCCTGCGCCAGGAAACCAGTGATAATTTCCATGCAGTGTTCCCTCTAATTTCCCCCCCTCTACCAAGTGGAGCAGTTCACATCCTGAGCAGGACATAACTGCCGTAATCTTAAAATGGGCAACGGGCAGTGCAAGGCCCTGCGTGGCTCCAGACTGCTGCTGAGCGGGGCTTCCTGTGTGAATGAGCGGCCGCTCACACGCACAGCTTAGAGGGAACACTGCTCCCATGTATACTGTGTGCGTCCACAGTGTTAACTTTTTAGCATTTCAGAGCAAGCCTGTCTTGTTTAGCAATACCCAGAGATGCTACCGGTAGTTGTGATTACCTCTGGCTTCCCGTGCGTCGTATGTCAAGGTGTGCATGTGGAGTCGCCACTAGCTTTGCTGTATGAAAATAGTCCTCATATTCCTTGAACGCACATGGACAATCCTTCAGTCACTGCGGGATCTTTTGCCAGCGAATGCGTCCTCTGACTCTCATAGATCTAGCAAATCAGCCGAACCTTCCACAAAGATAGTCTCAGAGGGTCGCCGTGTTGAACTGCAGCAGAATATCCAGATTCGAACTCAGGAGCACCTTAGAGTCCGACAAAATTTTAGGAGTGACGAGAGTTCAAGAGTCAAAGCTCCCTTCGTCAGATACCACTGAGGAAGGGAGCTTCAACTCTCTAAAGCTTCCGCCCCGAAAATCTTGTTGGCCTCTGGATTTGAATCTGGCACATCCTCCTGTTTTTTCAGGATGTGGACAGTGTGTTTGACTTCTTCTGCTGATGCCAAGTAAAATTTGCATTTAATGTGGTTTGCTCCGATAAAAAACAGCAATTCTGCTCATGGAAGACACGCCAGTGCCAGTCGTTTGGGACAATAAGGGTTTTTTTTTTCTTTCACCAAAGTAAACCCGAACAGCAGAGAAGCACGGAAGGGAGTAAATAATACAAAAGAAACAAACCGTGCAGAAATAACGAAGAACATTCATCAGTCAACACTTATAACAATCTGAACCGATATAAATAGTGTAGTTTTATCAAAAATATAATGTAATGGTTAAAAACTCAGAAATGTACAGTCAAAATACACAATCAGAATACACAAACAACCTTCAGAGAGCCCACATCAAATTCCTCAAGTGAAAAGTCCAAACATCAAAGTTTATAATTATACTTCACAAAGCTGTTCTCGCCGCTTGTGTATCCACGTGACAGCCCCGCTAGCTATTGCAGCATCGCATTGCTTCCTCAAAAGTGGAACACCAAAATCACCGAACTTCAATATTGTTATAGGCTACATAGCATTTTTAACATTCTCAGTGTCAAGCCAAATACTGTGATATATCTGAGTTTTTGACAATTACATTATATTTTTGATAAACTACACTATTTATATAGGTTTAGGTTGTTATAAGTGTTGACTGAAGAATGTTCTTCGTTATTTCTGCAGGGTTTGCTCCTCTAAAGTAAAGGCAGTAAGAGGTGGGAAGCTGCGATCTAGAGCAAACTGATCCTAAATGGAGATAGATATAGGTGGGGTGGCCATGTTGGTCTGAAGCAGCAGAACAAAGTTTGAGCCGAGTGGCACCTTTCAGACCAACAAAGTTTAATTCTACGTGTAAGCTTTCTTGGGCACTCCCCCTTCTTCAGATCGGCTGCTTTCAGCGTTTTTTAACTTTCTGTTGCCTTCATGTCTTTGTTCAAGTAGCCTTTTTTTGGTGGGGGAGGTGTCTGTCTTTTCTATTAAAGTCGCCCGCTTGTGGGGAGGGCGGGGTATAAATTTGAAATAATAAATAAATAATAAAGTCCCAGTGCATGGTCGGTGACACTCTTGACACACGCATACACCAGGGGCGTCAGGTTTTGAAATCCGGGGGGGGGGGGGGGGCTTGTGCGCGTGCTCCAAAATGATGCTGCCGCCGCCTCTCTCCCCCCCACCTCTCTTCCCTCCTTTCCTTTCCCTCCCTGGGCTCTGGGCGAATGCCCAACGTGATAGCCGGGTGACGCTATCACATTGGGCATTTGCCCGGAGCCCCGGGAGGGAGAGGGAAGGAGGGAGGGAGGGAGGAGTGGGTACAGGGGAGCTGGGGGGGGGATGAAAGAGGCTCTGGTGGTGGTAGTCAGCCGGCGGGCCTAGGAAAGGCCCGGAGAGGCGGGGGGGGAGAGGTGGCGGCAGGTGCTCTGTTTCACCGGGGGGGGGGGCTCAGTCTCCCATGGGAAATTTCGGGAGTGGCCTGAGCCCTCGAGCCCCCCCGTAGTTTACGCCTATGGCATACACCCCCCCCCCTCTGCTGTGGCCTATTCTTTGCTGTGGGAGTTGCTCAGATCTGAAGAAGTGTGCTTGCACGCGCAAGCTTATACCTTGAATAAAACTCTGTTGGTCTTGAAGGTGCCCCTCGACTCGAACTTTGTTTTCCCAATCCTAAATGGTTACTCAGGGCTATCAAGGGTGGGGCTGGTCTCCGAGGCAAAGCATTTACTTTGCGTGCAGAAGGTTCAGCTCCAATCCCTGGCCTCACAAGTTAAAATGCTCCAGTAGCAGGTGATGCAAAAGGCCTCTACCTTAGACCCTCAAGAGCTGCTGCCACTCAGACCTGACAAAATTGAAGCTAAAGCTGCCGGGGCTGAATTTATAGAGCACTTTCACACATGTGAAATAATGCAGTATCAATCCAGCAACCATTTGCAAGTCGATTTTGCCATTTCACACAGTAAAATGCAGTTTCAACGTGCATTAAAATGGATTGAAAGTGCGTTATTTAGTGTGTGTGAAAATGCCCTAGTCTTGTTCTAGAACGGGGGTGGGCAATTGTTTTGGCTCAGGGGCCACTTTGTGGGAGCGGAGGTTAGCAGAGGGCCACACCTTTTAAAATGATCGCATTCATTAGTTAACTTTGCATTTCAGAAAAGGTATAAATTGTCTCATAAAAATCAATAAATATAAATTAAATAAAATAGTGGTAGTTTTATTCAATTTATTTATTGTGCTAATTTCATATCATCTATAGCTGCAAGCAGAGAGACATACAGAGACAGAGAGAGACACACGGGGAACATAGGGGGAGAGAGAGAGAGGAAGACACACACACAGAGGGACAGAGAGAGAGACAGACAAACAGAGACAGACTCAGAGGGACAGAGAGAGAAACACAGAGGAACATAGGGACAGAGAGAGAGAAGGTGAGGGTGGGGGCGGGCAGGGCTTCCCCGGAGCGCTGCGCTTTGGCGTGGCCTGGGGAAGGCGAGGGTGGGGGCAGGCAGAGCATCCCCAGAGCGCTGCGGCCCTAGGAAGAGGAGGATGGGGGAGGGAAAGTAACTTACCTTCCTTCTTCTGCCTCCTCATCACCCAACAGGGCTGCTGGGAGCAGGGGGTGGGGCTTGGTAATGTGCCCGCCCCCTGGACACTTCACTCCCGGAGCGCTGCTTCTATGCGCTCCGGGCCCAATGGAGGCCTGACTGAAACCACGTGGCCGACTGTGTTTGCGGGCCGCAAAAAACTCTGTGGCGGGCTGCATGTGGCCCCCGGGCCGCAATTTGCCCACCCTTGTTCTAGAACAAAGTTTGAGTCCGGTGGCACCTGTAAGACCAACAAAGTGTTATTCAAGGTATAAGCTTTAAGGTGCATACTCGCTTCTTCAGATACAGATATTCTTCAGCTATCTGAAGCAGCGTGTACGCACACGAAAGCTTTTACCTGGCCCCTGGACTCAAACTTTGTTCTGCTGCTTCAGACCAACACGGCTACCCGCCTGAATATGTCTGGTTATAGAATGTGATGAATTTGATCTCGGAGCAAAAATATAGTTGTCCACTTGGGAGATCAACCTCTGTTCAGGGTTTAACACCTAAGTCGTACAACAGTATCTTATAGGACAATACAAAACATCAGAGGTAGGTAATGTTTGTTTAATTAGTAGATGGTGTCAGAAGCGATCTGCGGTAGTTTTTCACGGCAAGTCCCAGCAGAAAGGAGGGCCACACCACAAAATGAAAAGAGGTGGAAGAATGCATTTTGGAGCCCCTGGTTTTTAAAAATAATGTATTTCATAATAAATTGTAGATATGGCTTTCGCATGTCTGCCCACCTCCCCCACCCAGCAAAACTTGTTGGTTTAAAACATGCTTTGAATCGATTTGCATCTAGTGGCTTCCACTGTATGCAGCATTTTGGGACAAAAATCACCGGCTCTTAAATGTAAGCTGATGTCCCTCATTTATGATATAACTTGCCTTCACTGTGGTCCAGGGCTGGCTAAAACGCGGTACCAGAAAACCAGTTAGGATTAATTAGCAGGGAAAGACAAAATGGGGAATCTGCCGCTTTCAGCAGTTTTAACAGTCTGTTGCCTTTATGTCTTTGCTCAAGTCTGTCTTTTCTATTGAAGTCCCAATGCATGGTCAATAACACGCTCCCTCCCCCTCCCCTGTCTGCTGTACATTAGGATCAATTGGTGGCCTGTTCTTTGCGGTGGGAATTGCTCAGTATGCTTTGTTAGGATACCTCATTCGCTCCTGGAGGATGCTGGCAGTTGTGGTTAACCTGGAGGGGACGGTGGTCTTCCTGCTTTCTCTGTAAGTGACCCATCTTAAAAACTCTTCTGGTGGTATCCATGGCAAAAGCGTGGGTATTGTTTGTCACTGGGTTGAGATAGCTGATTGTTCCTCTCTTGCACCAGGTAGATTTCCCCCTCTCCCAATTTTCTCATCTTTTTTTTCTTATTCATATTTCTATCCCTTCTCCAATAAGTTCCCTTCTATAGTTTTCATCTTCTGGAGCCCTCTGAATCCTTTGCAGAGTCCACTCTTGAAGGGTAGTCTTCTTGGAAAATCTTCAAGTGTCCATGAAACGGAAGACTACTGATCGGGTGACGGTGTTTATCAGGGCTTCTTTTTTCTTTTGGGAAAAAGAGATGCCGGAACTCTCAGGAGAGAAATGAAGTTTTCAATCTGTACACTGAAAACTCAGGAACTTTTAAACATTTGAAAAAGAATTTTGTCGAGGAGGTTCCGGAACTCTGTTCCGGCATGTTCCCCCAGAAAAAAAACCCTGCTGCTGATAAATATGAGCTATCCGGATCACAACAAGCCAGGGCTTCTTTTTTCTTTTGGGAAAAAGAGGTGCCGGAACTCTCAGGAGAGAAATGAAGTTTTCAGTCTGTACACTGAAAACTCAGGAACTTTTAAACATTTGAAAAAGACTTTTGTCGCAGAGGTTCCGGAACTCTGTTCTGGCATGTTCCCCCAGAAGAAAACCCCTGCTGCTGATAAATATTGGCTATCCGGATCACAACAAGCCAGCATCTGTCGGGCGAGAGCGCCCACGTCAAGTAACCCTTAAGTCATGTTCTGATGCTAGGAGGGGGCAGGGTTGGGAAGTGCACAGATCATGCATGGCTGGCCTCTTCCTTGCAAGAGGGGAGGGACCGTGGCTCAAGGCTAGACTGATCTTCAGACAGCGCAGCTGATCTTCAGACAGTGATCTTCAGACAATACAGCTGATCTTCAGACAATGGCGAACTGTTCCCCACCGGAGAAAAGGGCTGCTTTGGAGGTTGGATTCGATGGCATTGTATCGTGTTGAGGTCCCTGCCCTCCTCAGGCTCTCCCCCCCCCCCCCCAATCTCCCAAACTGCCTGGAGTTAACAATCCTCGGTAGAACATCTGCTTGGCATGTAGAAGGTTCCAGGTTCAGTCCCTGGCAGCTCCGGTTAAGAGGATCAAGGAGTAGTAGGTGGCGTGAAAGACCTCCTTCTGAGATCTTGGACATCGGCTGCCAGTCTGAGTAGACACTATGGACCCCGACAGACCAAAGGTCTGATAAAAGTCAGCCTCATGTGTGCATCTGTGTTTAAGTCCCAGATTCCGCATGCTGGGTTTGCTTGATTTTACGTGGAAGTGCTAGCTATTTGGCTGAACCTAATAAATGTTGCCCATATATCGAACCAGTGAACTGAAGGCTTTATGTTGATAACACTGCTGAGGCTAAGGCACCTAGCCCCACCCCCACCCCCTCCCAAACCAGTGGCCACCTGGATGTACGTTGTTGATAACCCTCAAGCTCCCAAGACACTTCTGTGCATTCCTGAGTCTCCTTGTCATGTTGAGTTATGACTTCATTTAAAAAAAAAAAACTTTTTACTAATGTGACGGCAGAGTAATTTGGAAAACAAATACGGAACAAATATCACCCAATGACTTAACATATTACGTGCTTAACTCCGTGGTTTGTAAACCCACAAATGCGTCTTGGGTGGAGGGGGCTGGTGAAGAACTTCTGACGTTCGGATGTCTGGAAACCTGAAGAGTTTATCTTTATTTGAAACCTGTACCAAAGGCAGAGTTTCTCAGTTTTAGAACACAATCTCGATTTACAAATGCCTTAAGCTAAATTGTAACATTCGACAAAAGTCGGGAGGAAAATCAGAGTGGGGGGGAAAGAGCCAGATTTTTAGCATCTGACACCAGCCATTTCTGAATGGGAGAAGAACAACACGTTCACCAGCCAGTTTGCCATCTACTCTCCGGGTTGCATTATAGGCATGTATAAAGCGTGCGGGATGATTTTATTGAGTCTGTGTTTGCACAGTCACAGTAACCCCCTCCCCCCAAAGCAGAGTTACAGTCTTATTAAAATCAATGGACGTAGAAGGGTATAACTGTGTTTTCGATGGCACTGTCAGACTCCGTTACATTTAATACGTGAGGGCCTCAGGGACTTGCAGCTCTACGCTAGCTGTGACTTCTCCATGGGAACTCAATTCTAGAGTGCTGCAGGGGCCCGATTTGGGCCGGGACCGCAGTGCAGGGGAAGGAGGAGCTCCCGCCTTTCTCCCTTTGCCATTTTCTGAACCCGAAACAGCCCCAAAGAGAGATTATTTGCCCCCATGAGGAGGCTGCATGCAAACGGAATGCTTGGGCGTGCATTTCTTCCGGGGCAAATAATGCTGCTTCAGAGCCGTTCTGAGGTAGGGCCGTGGTGGGATGGGGCAGGCTGGGAACCCTGTGCCACAGTTCCAATGCAGATGGGGCCCCGGTGGCGCTTTAGAATTGGGTTCCCACGGGGAACTCGCAGTTGGCTTCCTGCTGCTGGTCCCGGTGGCAGTTCCGTGTTAACCATAATGTCTAGTTTAGGCATTATGAATCTCAGAATCTGCTACACTCAGTGCCCAGTTGGGTCCTGGGCATTTCCACAACTTTCCTCCCTTGTCTCTGCTGTACAAAACAGCCCAAGTTTTTCCTGGACTACAAAACACGTTTGCCGTACGAGGTAGCCGATAAGTGAGAAGTCAGAACGGTTCCCGCCGCTGCCCGTGAACTATTCTTGCCTTCCAGATTCGTTCCCGAATCCCCTCGCTGGCTGTACTCGCAGGGCCGGCTGAGTGAAGCCGAGGATGCCCTCTTCCTCATCGCCAAGCGGAACCGCAAGCCCAAGTGCACTTTTTTCCTGGCGCTGCCATCGGAGAGGACCCACAAGGAAGCGGGCAGCATCCTGGACCTGTTCCGATACAAGATCCTTCTGGGACGGACTCTGGTGATGATGTTCATCTGGTACTGGCACTGCATTTGGGTCTGGTTTTGAAAGGCTCCTACTGTGATGTCGTTGGGATACTGCCAGATAGGCATGTTGCGCATTGAGAGAGATTTCGTTCTTTATTATTAGACACCTCTTTATAAAAAGATTTCCCCCCCCCCACCCTTAAATTGCTTAGCTTCTGTTGTTTCTTATCAGCCCGAAACCCCTTAATTAAAAGGTCTTGGTAATTCTGATTCTTCTGACAGAGGAGTCTTGATTAGGGCGGTGTTACAGGTACAGTGGGAAACATCAAAACTATACCTGTGTTCGCCGGAGTAAACACATACGTTGAATTAATTGTACGTATTGTTTAACCATTTATATCCCACTTTTCCTTGTGGTTCAAGGCAACTTGCAGTAAGGCCCGTAGCTACGGTGGGGCTTTTGGTGGCTCCAGCCCCTTTCTTAAAGGCACAGCCCCACAAGAATTTCTGCTGTAAATGCTTTTTTTCCAGTCATTTTAAAACATTTTTTTTAAAGGTGTGCGCTACTTTAAGCAGAGTGGGGTGCTGTAGCTGACTAATTCCGACAGTGTGCAAGGGGGTTGGAGTAGGTGACCTCTAGGATTCCTTCTAACTCTGTCAAGAAACTGGTCTCCTTGAAGAGAGTTTTTTTTTGCCTAAGTGTTAGCTTTCTTGACTACAGAAGTCATCACCCCCCCCCCCCCCCACCTGCTGGCTTGTTCTCAGAACTGTTGCTTCGGCTGACAGATGCGATTAACTTGCAGCAGCTGAGAACTGTTATCTAAAGTGGTGACAGCTTGCAATTTAGAGATCTCTCCTGGTAACAGCTTTCCTTTGGCTAAATGGTTTTCCTGTCCGCCCTGAGAACTTCAGCCCCACCAGAAAAAAATCTGCCCCACAAGCCACAAAATCCTGGCTATGGGTCTGCTTGCAATAATAGTTTAAAACATTTTCAGTTAAAACCACAGGTGTTTTTAAAAAAAATGGAAATATGCATGTGGGGAGACCTGAATGCCTTGCCGCAAGTTATGATGGCTGTTACATTTCTAGGACATACAGTCCTGCCGTTGGCAGTGGCTGGAGACATTTTGCTTCCTTCCTTCAGAGACGCCTGGCCTTTCTCCCCAGTAGGAAGCCGAAGCAGCTTGCGTTGCTCTCCTCTCCTCCATTTTATCCTCACAAGCGCCCTGTGAGGTAGGCGAGTCTGAGGGCACCTGGCCAGCCCAAGGTCCCCCAGCGAGCTTCCAGAGGGGATTTGAACCTGGGTCTCCCAGATCCGAGTCGGACACGCCAGCCGCCACACCACACTGAACTCCTTGCAAGTAGAAAGCGTGGCGGGGAGAGAGGTGGGAAACCACGATGCTGCCGTTCAGCTGGAAGGAACTTCTAGCATGGGGGAAACATTTATTTTTAACATCCGGCTTAATGAAGAGTTTTGTAGACCTGGAAACCTCACACGCTCTTTTTGTGTCCCGAGTCTGACTTGCAAGCCCTTCTCCTCACCCCAGATATGCAAGGGGTGGCCAGCTGGTGGCTAGAGACAGCGCGGCACGCTCAGATTAGAATCCCATAGCACCTTAATGACCTACCTGCTGGGAACTCTCTCCATGCTCAGCGACTCCTCTGGTAAAAATCTGGTTTGTGGTGGTAACATGCAACTATTAATATGAAACACAGAGGGAGGGCTGTGGTGGCTCAGCGTAAGAGCCTCTGCTCGGCATGCGGTAGGCCCCAGGTTCAATCCCCGCCATCACCAGTTAAAAGCGTCTGGCTGTCAGTGCTGTGAAAGACCTCAGCCTGAGACCTTGGAGAGCCACTGCCAGTCTGAGTGGACAAGGCGGACCTCGGTGGACCAGTGTTCTGGTTCTGTGTCAGAAAGGAAAGACTCCCAGCGTATAATGAGCAAAAAGGGAGAGTAAAACACGGAGATAAACGGTCACAAACTATAAGAAAATACCTATATCTATAGTCTGTTAGTGTCACCTCTTACATCTATAAACATACGTAAACGTAACGTCTCTCCGTCTTTCCATCATGAGGGAATAGGCAGCTATGGCTCCATGCATTAGACAGGATGTTGTGATTCCAACAGTAAACCAGATGTGAAGACGTTTTTGGAACATGAGGCTTACCCGGGACATGCGTCGCGTTGGTGATGTTCGTACTGAGGTCCATTGACTCGAATGTTATCGACACGCAACGGCGCCTTATCAGGTTTTTGGGAAGCCCGTTTTAGCATTATATTATAGCGGACCCTCAGTCTATAATTAATTGCTCATTGTACTAATTATTTAGTGCCTGCATTATTTAGCGCCTGCATTGAGAGCTAGTTTTGTGTCGTGGTTAAGTGCGCGGGCTCTAATCTGGGAGAAGTGTGTTTGATTCCCCACTTCTCCGATTGCAGCTGCTGGATGACCTTGGGCAAGCCGTAGTTCTGTCAGAGCTGTTCTCTCAAGGACAGTTCTGGAAAGAGCTCTCTCAGCCCCACCTACCTCACAGGGTGTCTGTTGTAGGGAGGGGAAGGGAAAGGAGTTTGTAAGCCGCTCTGGGACTCTGAGTGAAGGGCGGGGTATAAATCCAATCTCGTCTTCTTCTTCTTCACAAGAAAAATAGCACCTGTATAAATTACCGTGTGCCTGTGAGCACAGGAAAATCAGCACCTTGTTGCTTTAAATTTGGTTGAGTGCCTGCACTGTTTTGTTTATCTGAGCTGTTGCCGCCAGCATTTGGATGTTACATTTATGTATGTTCATAGACGTAATAGTTGACACTAATAGATTATAAATATATCTATTTTATTATAGTTTGTGACTTTATCTCAGTGTTTTACTCCCCCTTTTTGTTGGTTCTGTATAAGGCAGCTTCTTTTGTTTTGGGAAGTGCCATGGATCACTGGTTGAGCATCTGCTCGGCATGCAGAAGGTCCCAGGTTTGATCCCCGGTGTCTGGATTTAAAGGGCCAGGTCGCAGATAATGCAGAAGACCTCTGCCTGAGACCCTGGAAAGCCGCCGCCAGTCTGAGGCGACAAGTCTGACTGTGATGCACCCAAACGGTCTGACTCAGTGTAAGGCAGCTTCGTGCACATGTTCACGTGCATTCAAACATGTATTACTGCGTGTGAATGGCTGGGTTGGTGGAACATGGCATAGAGTAGCCATGTGCAATGCTCCCTCTAAGCTGTGGAGTCTTGTGAGCAAAAATTCCACTTTGTGAGCCACTGGCATTAAAGCTGTGAGCGAGCGATTTGGCTACCACATAAATTAGTTTGCTCTGGAGCCATCCTCCCTGAGGTAAGTCAAAACTGTGTGAGCTGGAGGCTAAGAAACTGTGAGCTAGCTCACTCTGACTTAGCTTAGAGGGAACACTGGTCATGTGATTCTTTTGATGGATTGTGAATGGAGCTCCTTGCAAGCCGCAGGATGACCACCACTGCGCTCAACCTTGGTCTATTCCACTGTCTCAGCTACTGCATTGATTTGGGCACAGTCTGCCGCACTTCCACTTCTGTGCCGTCTTTCGCTGTCCAGGATCTTCGTTGGATTTGAGATTTTCTGCATTTTTAAAAAAGTTTGGACAGACGTAAACATGCATTTTGCGAAAAGAAGCTAAAGAAGAAGAAGAGAGTTGTTTATAACCTGAATCTAAAAATGGACCCGCGATTTATACAAATTATCCTGGCCACTCTGCAGAGGAGGCGGGCAACATAACAGCAAAAGCAACCACTGTGAAATGGTTTATTGCTATTGCAGTAAAGGCAAGAGTAAAAAGTGATTGTATATACTCAAAGTGTTGTTAGAATGTATTAACTATTTCTGATATTCTACCGTATTTTTCGTTCCTTAAGACGCACTTTTCCTCCCCCAAAAAGTGGGGGGGAAAGTGTGTGCGTCTTATGGAGCGAATATGGAGCTTTTCTTACCTGTAACAGGGCTCTTTCTTCAGCAGGAACGCAGGGGAACGCCATTCAGGCTGGCATCCCAGCCTTCCCCGCCCCTCCCTGCTGGGCCTGAGCTGTTAAGACTTAAAAGGGAAACGGCAGGAAAAACCCCACCAGGCTAAGTACTCTTTCCCTTTAAGTGCTTTTCCCCTTTAAGGCAGCCAGCAGCAGAAAGCCCCGCCCACAGATTAAGCTCCGTGGCTACTTTGCCCAGAAAGGCCTGGCTTTGCATGGCATGCCGACGTCTCTCTTCTTTCCTTTCTCTATCTTCCTTCCTTCCTTCCTTCCTTCCTTCCTTCCTTCCTTCCTTCCTTCCTTCCTTTCCTTTTTTCTGTCTGTCTTTCTGTCTGTCTCTCTGTCCCCACCTTTCTTTCTTCCTTTCTCTTTCTCTCTCTCTCTCCTCCTCCTTCCTTCCTTCCTTTATCTCTCTCTCTCTCTCTCTCTCTCTTTCTTTCTGTTTCATTTTTCCCTGTTTTCCTCCTCTAAAAACAAGGTGCGTCTTATGATCAGGTGCGTCTTATGGAGCGAAAAATACGGTAGTTATTCCCATCAAGTATCAAAGTGGCTTACAGAAAACCCCTCACGAGGGAAAAGTCCAAGGAAAATCTATAAGTAGAATTAATCAGAATCTGTTCAAGGGTCCAGAGCACAAATGAGACAGGGCTCCCGGATAGCTCCCACGTTTCAGCAATCTAGTCCCTTCTTCGGTAAAGAGAGGTTATGAGCACATGTCGACGTAGAGAATTATACGTGTGCTCTGCCAGTTTCCTTTACTGAAGAAGGGACTGGATATAAATTTTCCTTGGACATTTCCCTCGTGGGGGTTTTCTGTTTGCCACTTTGGTACTGGGTGGGAATAACTATATTTTTGCATTGAACGTCATATATGGAAGACTGGAAATAATCAATACATTCTAATAACACTTGGAGTATATACAATCACTTTTTGCTCTTGCCTTTATTGTAACAGCGCTGCATTTCACAGCGGTTGTGTCTGCTGCAGAGCAGGAAGCAGTGTCAGATGCGGGTAACCGGCTGAACATTCTTGTTTTCCTGATTTTTGCCTGCAAACAAAATGAGGCATGGCTTATCGGTCATGGAATGCACCATAATTTTGTATGCCTTCGGGTCATGATTTAGCTTGCTGCGAGGCCTGACAACAACCGTGTCCCGTGAATTAAATTTCTAGAACATGGAACTCACGGCCCCTAGTGTTCTATAAAGCGGGCTGCAGAATTCACCGATACTTTCAAAGGTTACAGAAGAAAAGGCAGGCTGAGAGTGAAGACCCAGGCCTGGCCAATCAATGGTGACAACCGTGCACACAGAGAAATGTTTTCTCCAAATGGCAGAACGATAATCACTGTCCGGGCACACGTTCCACTTCACTTGATAGGCGGAAACATCTTACAGGCATCAGCTTAGATAATATTTAACTCAGTAGGGAAAAAAAACCTGAGGGTAAAACTCAGCCGTGGTGTACAGATTGACAGGAACGGATGCTCCCCTGTCTTATTGCCAAAGCAGAGCAAGTCCTCATTTATTTGGTGGAGGCTCAAAGGTTCAGAGATCTGCCCTGGGCCCGGGAGCCGCTTCTTCCAAGGGAGGCAAGATGCTGGGATGCTACAGGTAAGCAGGTGTCGGTGAACCTGAGGGCATTGTTTGGTGTCCACTTCCCTGGGCTGCCTCTGCTGCTTGTGCTGGTCTGAGACCACCAGAGAGCCACAGTTCCTGGGTGGCTGACGTGATCCATCAGTGAAGGGGCTTGGCAGAAGAAAGGCGTGAGGACACAGCTGGACTCTACTCTTCAGTGTCCCTAACAACTGAAAGTGAAGCTCGGGTTCTAGGTGTGAAATAGGGTTGCCAGTTCCCAGGTCTGGGCGGGGGTCCCCCTGCTTCTGGGGGCTTCAATCCGCCCCTGGCCAGCAGGGGAAGCCCCACCCCCAAGAGTGACCACCTAGCTGGCCACCCCTCTCTCTCCCCTCCTGCCCAATTTAAAGGGCTTCAGCTGATCAGCCGGGATCACATGGCCCACCGACCAGCTGAAGGGTCCTTTGAATCTAGCAGGAGGGGAAGGGGTGGCCAGGTGGGAAGGCGCTCTTGGGGGTGGGGCTTGGGGCATCCCTGCCCACCCCTGGAACACCCCCCCAATCCCCCCACTGGTGTGATAAGGGTACCTAGCAACTGTGGCGTGAAACAAAAAGAACCAATCAGATTTGGTGTCCAGTAGCCTCTTAGGGACCAGCAAGAGTTTCACGCTATTATCTTTCAAGAGTCAAAGCTCCCTTTGTTAGACACGAGTAGAAATGGAGATCTCCGAGTCCCTTTATTCTCGTCAGAAGAGGGGAGGGGCGTTGTCAAGAATGCTGGTAAAGGATGCAAAGAAGTACGATGCCTGTTGCCATCAGCTTGATTAGGGCTGCGGGGAAATGCTCAAGGCCAGAAGATTGGCATCTGTAGCATTTTAGCATTTTCTCTCGAAAGCTCCTACCCTGAAACTCGTGTTGGTCTCTAAGGTGCTACTGGATTCGAATCTGTTGACTGCAGACCAGCATGGCTGTCCTTTTGTTGCTGTCCACAGGATTTTCTTGGCAAAGATACTGGAGTGGGTTGCCGTTTCCTTTTCCAGTAGATCGCATTTCGTCTGAGTTCTCCGCTGTGGCCCGTCCGTCCTGGATGGCCCTCCACGGCATAGCCCTCAGCCTCATCAAGCCATGCAAGCCCCCTTGTCACCATCAAGGCAGCGATCCATGAGAGAGGGTGTTGGCTTGAAACTCAGCGTCAAAAAAACTAAGGTCATGGCATCCGGCCCCATCACTCCTTGGCAAATAAAAGGGGGGAGTTGTGGAAGCCGTGACAGATTTCATGTTCCTGGGATCCAAGATCACTGCAGACGGTGACTGCAGCCATGAAATTAAAAGACGCCTGCTCCTTGGGTGGAAAGTGATGGCAAACCTAGACAGCATAGTAAAAAGTAGAGACATGACCCTGCCAACACAAACCCGTATGGTCAAAACAATGGTATTCCCAGTAGTAATGTATGGCTGCAAGAGTTGGACCATAAGGAAGGCCGAGCGCCAAAGAATGGATGCTTTTGAATCATGGTGCTGGGGAAGACTTGAGAGTTCCTTGGACTGCAAGGAGATCAAATCAGTCCATCCTAAAAGAAACCAATCCTGACTGTTCCCCTGGAAGGCCAGAAACTGAAGCTGAAGCTCAAATACTTTGGCCACCCAATGAGAAGGGAGCACTCCCTGGAGAAGACCCTGATGCTGGGAAAGACTGAAGGTCAAAGAAGAAGGGGATGGCAGAGGATGAGATGGTTAGACAGTGTCATCGATGCAACGAGCATAGACTTGAGCAAACGACGGAGGCTGGCAGAAGACAGGAGGGCCTAGCGTGATGTGGTCCGTGGGGTCGCAAAGAGTCGGACTCGACTGTGCGACTGAACAACAGCATGGCTACCTTTTGAAATGATCTTTATGAAAAGGACCAACTTTGATTCCAGAGGGGGAGCCGTGATAGTCTGTTGCAGCCAGAATTTGATATCTAAAAGGCAAATGTATTTATTGGGGCAAAAGTTTTCATGAAAGAGAGCCTTTGTTCAGACGTGCAAAGAGGAACGGGTTGTGGCTCGCGACTCAACAATGGTGTTCGTCTTTAAGATGCCCCCAGGTTTCTTCCTTGTTTCGATGTTGACTGCTGTGTGTTCTCTCTCTCTAATCCCCTCCAGGTTTGTATGCAGCTTAGTTTATTATGGTCTGACGCTCAACGCGGGTGACCTGGGAGGCAGCATCTATGCCAACCTGGCCCTTTCCGGACTGATAGAGATTCCTGCGTACCCGCTCTGTATCTACTTGATCAATCAAAAATGGTGAGTGTTGAACTGCGGGGAGCTTCAAACCGTGCCAAGTCTTCGTTAACGGCAGTTAGTCCCCGTCCCGTTCTTTTGAGACGGCCGACGTAATAGATAAACGTTACGGTTTTTCTTCATTGTTGCTTTTCTTTAATTGGTATTGATCTTTACGGAAAGGGGAATTAAGATGATGGGCTCTTAGACCCCATCCAGAGTCCACATTTGCAGCTTGCTTGTTATCCACAATTTGTACAAATCGTGGCTTCTTTGGATATTGGAGTTCACCATGGTATGTTCAGTAGTATTGTCCCATGCAACCACTTGGTGGTGGAAAGTGGTGTCAGCTTGCCGACTTATGGCAACCCCGTAGGGTTTTCAAGAGGTTTTCAGAGGTGGTTTGCCATCACCTGCCTCTGTGTTGCAAAATAGGAACTCTCAGTCTGGGGCAAGTGATCCTCTGTATTCTTGGTGCTTGGGAAGAAAGCAACAGTGGGAGGGCTTCTAGTGTCCTGGCCCCACTGGTGGACCTCCTGAGGGCACCTGGTATTTTTGGCCACTGTGTAACAGAGTGTTGGACTGGATGGGCCACTGGCCTGATCCAACATGGGCTTCTCTTACGTTCTTAACCCTGGACTTCCTCGGTGGTGTCCCATTCAAGTATGAATCAGTGACAACTGTCAGCTAAACACTGCCATTCCTGGCCGGGAGGTGGATTCCCACACGCCTGCACGTCACGACCACTCACCCCCACCTTTGGAATGTATCTCGCTTCTCACAGCTTGTGTTTTATCTATCGTGCCTCCCTAACCTTGGAGATGGGGGTTTTCTCAACAGTTTCACTGCTTTGCATTAGCAAGTGTTTATTGTAACTTTTTCCTGCTTTTAGCCTGAAACGTCTAGCATATCTGAATGTATTTTTCCTGCTCCAGGATTGGAGGGGCCCCTTCAAATACCCGTTCTGAATGCACTATAACTGTCACCCATTAACCCTTTTCTTTCATTACTGACTCAAGAACGTGTAGACTACTATTTGATCCACTGGAATAAAGAACTTCCTTGTTAAGAAAATTTGTTTGCAGTTTGAAATCACTTAGAAATCACACAACTGACCTTGATGGAGGATAAGTCTGTCAATGGTTACTAGCCATGGTGACTGAGGGAAACCTTCACATTCAGAATCCCAGGGCCAGGAGGCAACATCAGGGGAAGGCCTCGGCCTCCCTGCCCTGTTGTTGGCCCTCCAGAGGAACTGGTTGACCACTGTGTGAGACAGGGTGCTGGACTAGATGGACCACTGGTCTGATCCAGCAGGGCTCTCCTGATGTTCTTAGGAAGGCCTCAGTCTCCATGCCCTGTTGTTGGCCCTCCAGAGGAACTGGTTGGCCACTGTGTGAGACGGGATGCAGGACTAGATGGACCACTGGTCTGATCCAGCAGAGCTCTTCTGATGTTCTTAGGAAGGCCTCAGCCTCCATGCCCTGTTGTTGGCCCTCCAGAGGAACTAGTTGGCCAGTGTGTGAGACAGGATGCTGGACTGGATGGACCATTGGTCTGATCCAGCAGGGCTCTTCTGATCCTCTTAAGAAGGTCTCGGCTTCTATGCCCTGTTGCTGGCCGTCCAGAGGAACTGGTTGGCCAGTGTGTGAGACAGGAGGCTGGATAGATGGACCGTTGGTCTGATCCAGCAGGGCTCTTCTGATCCTCTTAGGATTGATTGCTTATTTGGGAATTTTAAATCAGATTCAGAGCAGCCTACAGTGTCAGAAACAATATCACAAAACCATCAAATATCTCTGTGCCCTTCACAGACTAATCCAGAGGGGGGGGGGGCAGACCAGTTGGCAACAACCTCTCCCCTTATTGAACACTTCAGTCCCCAAGGTTTAGGACTTAGGTTACACAACATTTTGTGAATGAATCTGAGTTCCCTAGTTCCGGATGTATGGTGACTTTCAGGTCAAGATGCAGAATGCCCTGGGAGATTATCTGTAACTTGTCTTGGGGCATTAGAAGCCAGGCGGTAAAGCATACAAGCATACAGAGTTGCAAGTTAAAGTATAATCTCAGTGCATCAAATTTACCGGCATCGTGCCCACCTCTAAAAACACAGTTTAGGGCTGCCAAGTCCAACTCCGGAAATATCTGGGGACTTTGGGGGTGGAGCCAGGAGAAAGGAAGTGACATCATTTTGTGATGTCACATCCTGTGATGTGGCTTCCACATGCTGACACATGAACGCATGAAGTTTCCTAATACTGAGCTTCTGCTGCTGCCTTGAGCTTTATAGGCTTGCAAGCAGCATTACCCAGACTGTGACTTTTATGCCACTGTTTTTTGTCGCTGAACAAGAGTCAGTGTTATGTAGCAGTCAGTTTGTTTGGCTGGGATCTGGGAGAGCCTGGCTCAAAACCCTGCAGTGCCATGGAATCATTTTATTTAATACTGAATCAGGCCATTGGTCCATCAAGGTCAGTATTGACTAGTCAGACTGGTAGTGGCTCTCCAGGGTCTCAGGCTGAGATCTTTAATGTCACCTATTACCTGATCCTTTTTTAGCTGAAGAAGCTGATACCTCCTGCATGTCAAGCAGATGCTCTAGCACTGAGCAACGGCCCTACTGAATCCTTCCTCATCTCGGCAGAATATGAAGCACTAAGTGCTACACAAGTGCTAAATATGATTTTCATATCACAAGAACAGGAGAGAAGCCACAGTGGATCGGGCCAACAGCCCATCCAGTACAACACTCTGTGTCACAACAGTGGCCAAAAATACCAGGTGCCCTCAGGAGGTCCAGCAGCGGGGCCAGAACTCCAGAAGCCCTTCCACTGTTGCCCCCCAAGCACCAAGAATGCAGAGCATCACTGCCCCAGACAAAGGGTTCCATTTAGACCTTGTGGCTAATAATAGCCACTGATAGACCTCTGCTGGATGGGGACAGAGAGAGAGAGAGAGAGACAGACAGACAGACAGACAGAAAAAAGAAAGAAAGAAAGGGGGAGGGGGAGAGAGAGAGAAGGAAAAGAGCTGGCAGACCCCAGCAGCTTATCCCAGCAGCAATTTTGCACGCCACATGCAAAAGCAGGCCCTTCAGTAGAAAGAGCCTAGTCCCTCCTTAATCTCTGGGCGGGGCTCTCTTGCTCTCTCTTAAGGGGAAATATCTGTTGAGGCTTTTTACTGCAGGGCAGGCTCTCTGCAGACATTTCCCTTTTAAGAGGCCAGGGCAGGCTCCGACGTTTCCCTGCTGGCAGCCATTGCCTCCCCCCGGTGGCCAATTTTGAAAAAGCGGGGGTAAGCTTTAAAAATCGGTGTTTCCCCCGCCCTCCCGGGGGACTTGGCAGCCCTAACACAGTTGGGTCCCCAGCTAAGCCGAAAACACAATCAAGTGCTTGGACACGCTTCGTGTTCCTTGCGATTTCGTGAAAGAAGAGAGAAGAGGGGCCGTGCGAATCAAGCCAAGAGCGTGTGTGAGCTTTCTCTTCTCACTGCGTAATCATCACCATTTTCTTTCTGGCTCATCAGGTTTGGCCGGAAACGGACCCTGGCGGCGTTTTTGTCCCTGGGAGGGCTGGCCTCCCTCGTTGTCATGTTTCTTCCTGAAAAGAAAGGTGAGGGGTTTTGCGTATGTGTGTTGTTTCTTAATTGTGGAAAGTCTGCCCCTCACAGCCCTCTATCTTTTCAGCAAAGCGCTGCAAAAATAAGAAAGCAGAAGCTGTCTTCAGCTGCGTCAGTCCAAGGATCGTCTCTGGATTTGGCTGGATCTACTGGTGATCCCTGACCCCAAAGATCTCCAGCTGTCCTCGACCAGAGCCAAGGTTTTTTCCGGTCCTGGCACCACCCTGGTGGAGCTCTCTGCCAAATACTACCAGGGCCCTGCGGGACTTAACACAATTCTGCAGGGCCTGTGAGGCAGAGATGTTCCACCAGGCTTTCAGTTGAGGATAGCTATGGTTTTCCATCTAGGGTTGCCAGGTGGTTGGCCACCAGGTGGGCGGAGTCCCTCCCTCTCTCCAGGATCTCATTGGACCATAGAGTTTTTTCTTGAGTGGCAGAGCGTCTTCCCCCCTTCCCCCGCAATGTGCCCTGCGAGATGACATCATCTCTGGGTGACCTCATTGTGCCCCCCCAGCCAGATCGGGGCCAGCAGATCGGGGACCTGAAAGTGGGCAAACCCCCACCCCCGTCAGGGGAATGGCAACCCTATTTCCATCATGGCTGCCACCCTTTTCTTTTTTTCCTCCGTCTTTGCCCTTTGGCCCCCTCCACGCCCTGCCTGCAAGACAGCAAGACAGCAAGAAGATCATTGACCCCATCTGAGATTACGTAACTGACTGACAGATTTTATTAACTGTAACATTTTTTTAAACTGTCGTATGTCACCCGGAGCCCTGTGTGTGCAGGGACTGGGCGGTTCACAAATCCAGAGTAATAAATAAGCGAATACCGTATTTTTCGCTCCATAAGACGCACCTAGCTCTGCTCAGTGCCGTGGCTTGGGATAGGTGAGGGGGGTTTAAGACGCACACACTTTCCCCCCCCACTTTTTTTGGGAGAAAAAGTGAGTCTTATGGAGCAAAAAACACGGTAAATAACAGACAAGAGTCTCTGTGGAATCTGTCAGGTATTGTGTTGTGCCGATGGAGATGAAACGGGCCACACCCAAGTTCCCCAAGTGCCCTCTGTCTTCATCATACTTCCTCCTTTGGGGCTTGGAGAAGAAGCCTTCCTCGGCAGGGCCTGGATTTCCAATTTTAGACCCGCCTGCAAACAGTTATCACACCAGTTTTTCTGTGGAGCAGCATCTGGTGAGCAGTTAGCTGTACGTACCACAAAGAATTCGCGGAGTTCCGACTGTGCACTTAATATACTTCTGGTAGATAACAGGAAACCACAGGTAGCAGCGGCGGGCCTTCTTCGCCTGCCCTTGTCTTGTGTGTAAACCTTTGAACCCCCCCCCCAATCTGCTTGGAGCGCTGGTTCTCCCTCCCCCATCTTCACAACAATCTTGTGATGCAGACCAGGCAGCATACGAGAGCAGAATGATTCCAATGCAACATTTATGGAGTATATCTAGAAATAGCCTTCCCTCGAGAAGCCTGATTTTAGGACTTCAGTTTAGCCCAAACAGGCTTGTTTTTCTTTTCTTTTCTTTTCTTTTTTATAATGGTTCCACATTTGCCTTCCGTAGTTATACCCAGATGGTAACCGATAATACACTTAATGGGGTCGAAGGGGCATGTGTTCCAGATGTGCTAATCTCTTAAGCGTTTAGCATGCACTGTTTTATCTTCCTTTTATTCTTCTTACTCTCTGCTGACCGCCTTCTATTTTATGTATTTATTTATTTAAAACATTTATTAGTCACCTTTGTATCTTGTGGAGCTGAAGACGGACCGCAGTATAAATAAAATGATTATAAAAACACCTAGCTGCCATTGGCCCCCCCCTATCTCGGGAGAGCCTGTCCCAACTGTTAATGACCTCTAGCGCTGATCCGTGGGCCCTCTGCATCCTGCTGCCTAGCAACTTCATGGGAACCCAGCGGAGAATGGGGGCTGTTTTGACCCCGTCTACCGAATGACCCTGTCCAGCAGTGTTCGGGATTCCCTCTCTTCAGCGCATTGTCCTCTTTAAAGCCAATCTGGGGTAGTGGTTAGGAGTATGGACGCTAATCTGGGAGAACCGGGTTTGATTCCCCAATTCTCCCCATGCAGCTGCTGGTGTGACCTTGGGTCAGTCACAAGTTCTCTCCGAGCTGTTCTCTCAAGGGCAGTCCTCGAAAGAGCTCTTTCAGGCCCACCTCCCTAACAGGGTGTTTGTTGTGGGGAGGGGGAAGGAAAGGAAAGTAAGCCACTTTGAGACTCCGGGTAGTAATGAGCAGGGTATAAACCCAATCTGCTCTTCCTCTTCGTTACCAGTTTGGTCATATAGGCTCAGAGAGAGCAAACCGGCAAATAAGATGTAGGTAACATTTTACGAAGCTCCACTTTTGTTTCACATTTCTTAAAACACTTTACTTTGCACTTCATTGGATTTGCTCTGTCACGGAGTGTGACAAACGAGGCGAGTGCCATGGAGCTCTCCCGTCCATCGCCTGTCAAGTTTACAAAACCCATGACTAAATGTGCGTTTGCATACAGACTTCTTCCTTATATCAAATACCCGCACCGTCCGGATGTAGAAGTCTGACGTACCTAGAGTTCCCTCAACACAGGGGTCCCCAAACTTTTTGAGCCTTCCAGCACCTTTGGGATTTGGACACAGCATGGTGGGCGCAGCCACAAAATGGCTGCTCCAGGAGGCGGAGCCAGCCACAAAATGGCTGCCACAGCTTCCCTCAAGTCACACGGTGAAGATTCTTGTGTGGTGGTGGCAGCTGCTTCCAAAGATAACATTTTTAAAAATCCGCACAGCAAATCTACGGTGTCCAGGCAGAAGTCTTGTGAGGCAAATGGCCCCTGGCTCCACCCATTTTCTCAAAACACTTGATGAACACCACACTGAGGGTCTCTGCCTTAACCTGGACCTGATTCCAATGCATCGGAACTCCCAAGAATGATCAAACGTCATGTGGGGGGAATTTATTTTAGGAGTGTCTGGCATTACCCAGGGGTCCTTTCGTAGAAAAAGAGGGGCAGGAGCTCATTAGCATAACTCATTTGCATAACTCATTAGCATATGCCACGCCCCCTGACATCACCAGAAGTGTGTCAGAAAGGGAATGTCAGTTTCAGCCCCATTATACCCTATGGGCCATTGAAATCAATGGCAAAAACTCATAGGGTATATGAGGGGCTGGAGGAAAGGGGGTTTGAGGGAGAGGCTCCAGACTTGCAGGGTAGCTGCTGGGGCCTCTCCTCGAAATACCCACCAAGTTTCAAGAAGATTGGACCACGGGGTCCAATTCTACGGGCCCCCAAACAGGTTGTCCCATCCCCTCCATTGTTCTCTATGGTGGGAAAAGTGTTACCTTTTTTCCTCCCATAGAGAACAATGGAGGGAATGGGGGCAACCTGTTTGGGGGCCAGTAGAATTGGACCCCCTGATCCAATCTTCTTGAAACTTGGTGGGTATTTCGAGGAGAGGCCCCAGCAGCTACCCTGCAAGTCTGGAGCCTCTTCCTCAAACCCTCTCCCCTCCAGTGGCTTTTAAAGTTTCCACCGAATTTCGGCGGCAGTTTGGCCACGGGCCGAATCAGATCAGAGAATCTGATTTGGCCCATGGCTGCCCTAGTGGCCACTCCTGAACTGGTGGAGCTTTGCTCCGCCTCGCTCCGGCCCCAACAGACCCCTGGCATTACCATTTCACATCTGCTTATTAAAAAAAAAAACCCACCTTAAACAAAGCTTCCTCCTTTTGCGCTACTAAAACCTTAATTGTGATTCCCTTGCAAGTTCTAAAAGCCCCTTTCTGATCGGCGCAGTCTCTGTCCGATGCATGATGACTTCCCCATAAATCTAAATTCTCCAGGTGTTTGTATGAATGAGCAAAGCCAAAGAGCTTGCCGCAGACTTTTTTGACAAGTGTTGCGTTTTCCCTAACAGCTACAGGAGTGTTTGCGGTGATAAACAGCCGGTCCTTGTCTTTGCTGGGGAAGCTCACCATCAGTTCTGCATTTAACATTGTTTACATCTACACATCAGAACTCTACCCGACAGTGATTAGGTAAGAAAACTTCCGCTCTGTGTGTGTGTGGGTGGGTGGGTGGGTGTACATGTGTGTGAATGAATTAATGAATGAAGTTTATTGTATATGGCCACTGGCCGTCACAATTTTATATAAAACTAGATCCCTAATACCTTAAAATACACATGTAGTTATTAAATTCAGTGAGAATTATGCTCATTTATACAATACCTAAAATGTCTAAAATACCTCAAATTAAAATTATATACGGCATTTACAAATTCCAATTTTAATAGTGTTAATGCCTTGTATCTTGGTAAGCTGCATTCCTAATAGGGCTGCCAAGTCAGCCCGGGGGGCGGGGGATCCCCCGCTACAGGGGTTCCCGATCCGCCGGCCAGCATTCGGCTGGCGGGGGGAACCCCACCCCTGAAATCGTCCAGCCAGGATGACTTCCCCAGCGTAATGATGTCACCTGGAAGTGACGTCATCACGTTGGGGGTGTTGCCAGGGTGACGCTCTGGCAATTGCCAACATGGTGACGTCACTTCCAGGTGATGTCACCGGGGGCGCGAGCTTCGCGCGCGCGCCAGGGAAGCTCCCGGAGAAAGGAGGACTTTCCCCCGCCAGTAAGTAGGAACGACTTGGCAACCCTGGTTCCTAAGAACCACCTTTGCTGTAGCTTTCCTGGCTGCTAATGTGAACCTTAGAAGATACCAAAGGACAACAAAAAAAGTTAGCTTATCCCTATCAGAAAAATTGTGCTGTTGATTAAGTATTTGAGATAAAAAAAACCACTTCTAAGATCTGGATATAGTGGACAAACCATTATGTAATGACAGTCTGGAGGCATTACCGGCTGAGAGTTTCTATTGCTGTTGTCTCTTTGGACGTTCCCATTTACGTGCAGTCCTGATGAAGGGATCGGAAACTCACCAAACAATCCGGAGAGTGGGCTGACTGCAGTTCACTTCTTAGTGTTTGTCTCAAGTCTTGAGGACTGGATTTACTTGCTGATTGCAGCATACTTTATCTTCAGTCTTAAGAACTGAATTACTTGCGTTACGGAAAATTTGGAGATCATTTTTTTTCAATCCTTTGGAATTGTGAAGTCTTTTCGGGGGATTGTTAAATATTAAATGTTAGACGTTGCTTTAAATCACTGTATTCCTTTGTATACCTTGTATTTCATGTTTTGAATAACTATTGCATATTTGAGAATTATTTGGAGCTTTATTTGATGCTAAGTTACATATGGCTCTTATCAGAGAGCATTTTATTTATTTAATTTTAATTTTATTTCATTAGACTTCTGTCCCACTCTCCCCCCCCCATTGTAGGCTCAGGGCAAGTACTAACACATTGACCCGCAATTAGTGCAGATTTACAATTAAAACCTGTTACAAGAATCCATTAGAATCAATAAAATCACCAACATGCTAAAACAACATGCACCTCAACAGATAATATTGTGGTCCCGATCCGGCTTCTAGGATCTGCGGTCACTGGAGGGGGGGGAGTAGAGCTCTATGGCTGAGGACAGACTGGCAGTCTGGCCCGCTCTGCCTCCGCTTTAAAAGCGGAGGCAGAGCAGCAGTCCAGACTGCCACATCTGCCTGGAGGAGGCGTGCTGGACGCAACGCGTCCAGCGCCGCGCTCCTCCCGCAGCAGCCGGGCACCACTTAAAAGTGGTGTCCTGGCTGCTGCGCGCGCATTCCACCCGCTTCCGGCGGGTGTGAACGCGCGCCAGCCGGGGGAGCCGCGCAGCATTTGCACGCCGCCACCGGAAGCTGCCCGCAGTCTGCCCGCAGTCTGCCCGCGGCGCAGCAGAACATGAGTCTGTCCTCAGCCTATGTCTCCCCAGATAGGCTGGAAGTATGGGTGGTATATAAATGTCACGTATCTGATTATACATCTTACAATTGAAGATAACTTACCTGGCAGGGGAGACGCCTTGATCATGATTCCTCCCTTACTGTGGGATTTAAACCCTACGCCCTCCTTTTTAAAAAGTGTTTGGATTTTTCTGCAAGCCTGTGGCTTCCACCAAGTCTGTAGAAAGTTCTTTTTCCTCTGTGCACGGCCCCCATCCCTGGGTTTAAGCATCCACAGATAAAGCCATGTTGAGAATTACATTTATGGATAATCATAATGGCTTACGAGAAGGAGAAGGCACAGAAGCAGATCCAGATACTGACTGTTATATAATGTTACATAATGGCCAGATGTTCTGGGAGGGGGAAAGCCCAGTGGAGCCAATGGGGGGGGGGGCTTTTTGCCTGATGCCACCCATTGATGCAGCCAAGTGGAGCGGCTGCTGATGGGACCACCTGTCCCTCCTCTCTCTGGCACAGGAAAAGCTGGTGCTTTTTAAGAAATACGTTCATTTCAGTTGGCCAGAAGGGTGCAGCTCGACTCACTCTGCCTGCACAATGCAATCCTTCATTGCTGTGTGTTGGGGGTTCTATTAGGGAAATGTTTTCAACAGTGGTCAGATGCCCCTCTGGACCGAAAAAGGGCAATTATAAGCCCAAATCAGTCGGAAGAAGTAAAACGTTCCTGTAAATGCTACTGCTTGTCATTTCTGCTTTGCACAGAGAGTTATTAAAACGTGGAATTCGCTGCCAGAGGATGTAGCGAGGACCACAGGAATAAACAGCTTTAAAGGGGGATTGGATAGATTCATGGAGGATAAGTCTATCAGTGGCTACTAGCTGTGGTGGTTGCAGGGAACCTCCACATTCAGAGGCACTAAACCTGTGAATCCCAGAGCCAGGCGGCAACATTGGGGGAAGGCCTTGGCCTCTCTGCCCTGTTGTATGCCCTCCAGAGTAACTGGTTGAGGCCACTGTGTGAGACAGGGTGCTGGACTAGATGGACCACTGGTCTGACCCAGCAGGGCTCTTCTGATGTTCTTAGAAAGGCCTCAACCTCCATGCCTTGTTGTCTGCCCTCCAGAGGAACTTGCTGGCCACTGTGTGAGACCAGATGCTGGACTATATGGATCACTGGTCTGCTCCAGCAGGACTCTTCTGATATTCTTAGGAAGGCCTCAGCCTTTCTGCCCTGTTGTTGGCCCTCCAGAGGAACTGGTTGGCCACTGTGTGAGACAGGATGCTGGACTAGAGGGACCACTGGTCTGATCCAGCAGGGCTCTTCTGATGTTCTTTTGTTGTCTTCTTTGCAGGAACGTCGGAATGGGAGCCTGTTCCATGTTCTCCCGAGTTGGAGGGATTATCGCTCCTTTTGTTCCATCTCTGGTGAGTCTCAACTTTGCCTTTGTCTCTTCTCCAAATACTCAAAGGAAGCAAATAAGTTATGTGCAGAGCACTTCTGTGTCCTTCCTCTGCAACCGGAAAAGCGCTGTTTATCTTTCTTTCTTTTTTAACCCAGGGCTTTTCACAGATGCCAGGGTTTTAATTCCGTGAGCAGACACGGGACAGGGAGGGAACATTTTTCTAGCATTTTGTGGGTCTGGAGAATGACCAGATGTGACGGGACAGTTTGCCACTCACTAGCACAGGTCTAACTTCATCCAGCGTCAGGCACGGTTCCAGAGTCGGCCTGCCGGCTGGGGAATTCCTGGAGATTTTGGAGGGCGGGGTTTGGGGAGGGAACCAGAGGAACTGATATCTGGAGATGAACTGTAATCCCAAGGGATCTCCAGGGCCCATCTGGTAGTTGGTAACTGTGAGACTTCTGAATCTAATCAATAAGCCAGACCTTTGATGAAGCAAAGAGTTCTTTTATTCTTAATGATGGTTCAGGTACTTCATGTTTGTTAGAGATACTTGGTTACAGACAGCAAGGATTAATATACCCCCCACCTTCAGGTAATAGCAGGCAGAGGGGCCAATCAGGATGATTACAAAAAAGCGCTTAATTCTCTAAGCCGTTGGTTCTCACAGAAAAGGCGCTAAAGCACTAAAATTCCCCCCATACCCCTTAGTGACCTTTAATTGCAGATTGCAGACCAGACACCTGGTTAGAACAACAGTTCCACAGTTCCCCAAGGTTACAAAAGCAGATAAAACATTCGAGTCTCCGGAGAGCGAAAAGGAAGGTGACGAGACGAGATAGCTAGGCTATGTAAGTGACGCGATGGAATGCAACAAGCCATCCTCCCGGGGAAAGAATGATACATTAAGCAGAACAGGCAATAAACCTCAAGGCAAACCATAAATTACAGATAGAGACCCCAGATACCAACAATTAATGGCAGAGACTTTAGGAGACCAGGAGACCCTATGAGAGAGAGTGTGGATGCTCTGAATGGTGGGCCTTGGCCAGCGGGTGTCTCTTGGAAGAACCCCTTTGGGTTGTTCTAGACCTGAGAAGGCGCCAGCAGATGCACCCTGAGTGTAGAAGGGAGCACACACTCCTGAATCTAGACTGTATACAGACACACAGAGGACTTAGTCATTCAGTATGCCTGGGGCTGGCGGGCTTGCCAGTTCGGTGTCGTGGTTAGGAGTGCGGACTCTGATCTGGGAGAACCGGGTTTGATTCCCCACTCCTCCATGTGCAGCTGCTGGTGTGACCTTGGGTCAGTCACAAGTTCTCTCAAAGCTGTTCTCTCGAGAGCAGTTCTCTCACTCAGCCCCACCTACCTCACAGGGGGTCTTTTGTGGGGAGAGGAAGGCTAAGGAGATTGTAAGCCGTTCTGAGACTCTGAGCAACGGGCGGGGTATAAATCCAATCTCCTCTTCTTCTCTTCAGTCCGAAGAAGTGTGCATGCACGCGAAAGCTTATACCCAGAATTCATCTCTGTGGGTCTTCAAGGTGCCCCTGGACCCAGACGCTGGCCTGCTGCTTCAGACCGACACGGTGACCCACCTGGATGAATTGATGGGTGGAGATGTTTGCTGAGTGGTGCTGAGTCCGATTGCACTGTGGTGTGCTTGCGTGTGTGTTACTGCATGCCTAGCTCGTAACTAGTCTTGGCCTGTAAATGCTCTGCAAGGAAGAAGATTTGACGTGCAAAATACGTGGCAGCTGAAAATGTCAGGCAAACATGAGATGCTCTTCAGTCCAAGCTCTCGTTCCGTTAATATCTGCTCTCCATTTTTGACAGAGGTCCGTGCAGTGGTCTCTGCCATACGTCGTGTTTGGCGTGATGGGCTTGTTGTCGGGCTTGCTGAGTCTCTTGTTGCCCGAAACCTTAAACAGCCCGTTGCTGGAGACGATATCCGACCTGCAGGTTTGCTCCTATCGCAGGCTGGGCACGGAAGCTGTGGCGCTGCAGACGCTGGAGGGTCCCCAAGTAGGTACCTCTTGAACCTTCTTAAACCTGGTCCTCTGGTAGAAAGAACTGTCTCCATTAAGTCTGGTCTCCAGGAGATAGGCAAGACTTCATCGCTTCTTCGGAGCTTCGGGCGACCTGCTGGCTTGGGTGCAAATATCCTAAAGCCGCGTTCAGCCCTTTCAGTTTGGTGTACTGGTTAAGAGCACAGACTCTAATCTACCTGAGGGGCCGCCTCTCCCCGCATGTACCCCAGCGAGCACTAAGAGCGGGTTCCCAAAATCGCCTGGTTCTTCCAGGGCCTAAAGAGGCCAGGTCGGTTACAACGAGGGCCAGGGCCATTTCGGTGGCAGCCCCTCACTGATGGAATAAGCTCCCAGAGGACATCAGGGCCCTGCGGGACCTTCTACAGTTCCTCAGGGCCTATAAAACGGAGCTGTTCTGCCAGGCTTTCAAGTAGGGTGCCGCCCCGATTCTATAGCCCCGGCCCGATTACCAGCTGTACCAATCAGGACCAACGGCCCCACCAACCAAGGCCTCATAGTTAAGTGGGAGCCTTCTGACGCCACTCAGTTGACAGTGATGTCGGAAGATCGCCATCTTGTATTGCACATGAGGTTTATATAGTATGGTTTTAAATTATCTGGCAGTTTTATCTGGAATGTTATTGTTTCTGAACAGCGGAGAGGGCGAGGTATAAATGTAAATATAAAATAAAAATAAATAAAAACCTAGGAGAACTGGGTTTGATTCCCGACTCTTCCACATGCGGGAGCCCCCTGACACGAGCCCGGTAAGACCTGGCAACCCTGTAGGCGGGGTCCCCCGTGTGGTGTCCGTGGCCACCATGGCGCTTGCTGGCACCTTTCCCGAAGCCCGCCGAG
Organism: Lepidodactylus listeri; assembly: GCA_029233225.1. Classification (NCBI taxonomy): domain Eukaryota; kingdom Metazoa; phylum Chordata; class Lepidosauria; order Squamata; family Gekkonidae; genus Lepidodactylus; species Lepidodactylus listeri. The sequence continues at coordinate 148,321,023 of JARCFY010000004.1, forward strand.
TGTTTTTAGAAAGGAGGCTTTGCCCAGCAAAGCTTCTAATTGAACATGGGTGATCTGATTGGCTGTACAGCAGGCCTGTAGCCTGCTTTGCCCTCTCAGACAATTTTTGAAGGGTTCTCGCCAATCGAGTCTCTCCAATCAGGCGGACTAGAGGTCGCAGCACAGCCGGAGCTGCTGCTTCTGCTGCTGCAAGAAGCGCAGTGCGTGTGGTGGGGGTGCCTTTCCCCAGATCCCTCACGCCCCCCCCCCAGCCAAAATATTCTGGCTATGCCCCTGCTTTACTGACTTTTCAAAAGGTCGCTTTGGCAGCAGCTGCCACCACAGCAGAAGGATCTTCACTGTGCAGCCAAAGGGAAGCTACAGCCGCCATTTTGTGGCTGGCTCTGCCCCCTGCCGCGGCCATTCCCTGGCAACCATTTTGTGGCTGCACCCAGCCCACTGTGTCAGAGTTCCAGAGGTGCCCACTGGCGCAGAAAGGCTGGGGGCCCCCGGGCTAGACCATGAGGGATGCATTGTGCCCCTGCTCTGTGGCTTCTTACCCTTTGCTCTGCTCCGCCTGTCGGGGTGGCGGTGGTGTGTGCTTAACCCCAGTGTGCCACAGTGATGTGCCCAGCGCCATCCTAAGCTCTGGCCAGATAGTGCTGTTGAAAGCCCGCTGAAGATCCTCTCTTGACACCCGGCCGTCTCGTTTCCCTTTTTTAGTCTGACCAGGACAGCTCAGCAGGGAGCGAAAGCGAAGACGAAGAATTCTACGATGCGGATGAAGAGACCCAGATGATCACGTGACGATGGAGACGACACCTCTGTTCAGTCGCAGCCTCAGTGAACTCTCCCGTCAGCTTTGGCCGGGCAAGTGCAGAAGCGGGTGGCCATCGAGGGGCAGAAAAGGCTTGAACCGTACGGCTATACCTCCACCGAGAGGAAGAGCTGAACCTGTTGCTTACTGGTGTCTGCTCCGCCAGATGAAAAACCGTCCCCGGTTCTGGGAGAAGTCAGGGGCTTCGTGGGCTCAGGAACGGGTGTCGTTTGTGAAACCTAACAACCGGCCCAGTTTGTAGCCACACTTCTTCTGCGTGTGTTGTTAATTTCTTCCTTCCAAACAGGCTGTTCTTTACTAATTGGAAGCTGACGGTGGGGAGTGGTTATGAACAGCCTTGATGGGAAGAAACGTCTTGGAATACTGCAAGGGGTGATCTCCCTGCCATACAGGGAATGTCTGCCCCTTCTGCCTTCCGTGGAATCTAGTGGGGAGTGGGAGGGGGGAAAGCAGGAATAACGGATCAGACATCTTGTCACACTGCAGAGACCAATTCACTTAACAGGCAACTGAGCCACAGATACCGATCCACAACATGAATGTTTAAAAACGATGTCAGTTTTGACTTTGGACAAGGGTAGTGCATAACACAGGAGCCCTGATCTTCCGTTAACCTAGTGCAGGGATCCCCAGCATGGCGCCCAGGGGTCCCCTGACTCCTTTTCGTTATGCGCCCATAGGTGGCGAGCTAGACTTGTTTTTAGGGGCTGAGAGAGCTCTGAAAGAACTTGTGACTGAACCAAGGTCACCCAGCTGGCTGCATGTGGAGGAGTGGGGAATCAGACCCGGTTCTCCCAGATTAGAGTTCGTCCCTCTTAGTCACTACACAAAACTGGCTCTCAGATTTATGGCAGGGGTCCGTTGGAGCGGGAGCGCAGCTCCGGGAGTGAGGAGCCCAGGGGGCGGGCACATGACCAAGCCTCACCCCTCCTCGGCTTCCCCGAGCAGTGCAGAGGCGCAGCGCCCCGGGGAAAGCCCTGCTAGGGTCTTTATTGTTTTTAATCTTTTGTTTTAATCTTGATAATTTTATCATTGTTCCTTTTATGACTGTGTGCTGCTTTTCCAGAGACTTGCTCAAGGTGGCATATAAATTTTCTAAGTATACCATTTTTTATCTGGGCGCATGGCACATAAGTACTGGAGAAATTTCACCAACCCTTCAGCAGCTTCCACCCCATCAGTTTGGTGCAGTAGTCAGGAGTTGGACTCTAATCTGGGAGAACCGGGTTTGATTCCCCACTCCTCCAAATGCAGCTGCTGGTGTGACCTTGGGCCGGTCACAAGTTCTCTCAGAGCTGTTCTCTCATGAACAGTTCACAAAAGACCTCTCTCAGCCCCACCTACCTCACAGGGTGTCTTGTTGTGGGGAGGGGAAGGGGAAGGGATGGGTGGTGCACATGTCCTGGGTATCTCAAGTCTACTTGAAACCTGGTGGTTTCAAGGGAGCAGGAAGAGAATGAGGGTGTGTTCTTTACGCTTATTTTTATTGCACAAAGTACTGGATGGGGAAGGGAAGGGAGGAAGAGCAGGTCAGTTTCACTCACCTGTGGAGTGGAGCCTGAGGGGTGGGTGTTGCCTTCTGACACACTCCTGGGATGTTAGGGGGTGTGGCATATGCAAATGAGTTATGCTAATGAGCTATGCTAATGAGCTCCGGCACCTCTTTTTCTACGAAATGACCCCTGATTTATGGTATTTCCTTAAGACGCACCTTAGCTAAGACTTCGGATCTGGTGAGGCAGTCACTCGGACAGTTCATTTCCTCAGTTACCATCAGAACGGTCTCTACAGCCGTTCCTAGAAAGTATTCAAGACACTCAGAAGGCCCAGAGAGGCCGGGAGCCATCCCCAGGTGGAGAATTCGTGTGCTCCTCCTTCACCCAAAGAGCGATTAACATGTGGAACTCACTGCTACAGGAGGTGGTGGCGGCAACAAGCATGGACAGCTTCAAAGGGGAATTAGATAAACATGTGGAGCAGAGGTCCATCGGTGGCTATTGGCCACAAGGCATTACCTATTATTAACCTAGCAGTTTGAAAGCAAGAAATTGCAAGTAGATTAATTGGTACCACTTTGGTGGGAAGGTAACAGCATTCTGGGTGCCTCGGCATTTAGTCATGCCGGCCACATGACCACGGAGAAGTCTTTGGACAGCGCTGGCTCTTTGGCTTGGAAACGGAGATGAGCACCGCCCCCTAGAGTTGGATTCGACTAGCTTTCGAGCAAGGGAAATCTTTACCTTTATAGATGAGAACTCTCAGTCTGGGGCAAGGGATGCCCTGTGTTCTTGGTGCTGGACGGGGGGGGGGGGGGGCAACAGTGGGAGGGCTTCTAGTGTCCCGGCCCCACTGCTGGACCTCCTGAGGGCACCTGGTGTTTTTGGCCATTGTGTGACACAGAGCGTTGGACTGGATGAGCCACTGGCCTGATCCAACATTGGCTTCTCTTATGTTCTTATGTCCAAAGGGCAACTGAAGGGTATTTCCCAAGAGGAACGTGTGGTGGTCTCACTTCAAACTGGGGGTTCTTAATCACCTTTTTCATAGGGCCAAAGGGGTCTTCTGTGAGGTACCTCCTTCCTGCCTAACATAGTCTTTGAGGTTCCATCAACCGGGAACCCATATTGCCAACGTACTTCCCGCATCCTCCATGGAGTATTGAGAGGGCACTGATAGCTCAAGACAGGTCACCATGTTAGTTTGTCTGTAGCAGCAGAAAAGAATAAGAAAAGAGTCCAGTAGCACCTTAAAGACTAACAAAATTTGTGGCAGGGGATGAGCTTTTGGGAGTCACTGCTCACAAAGAGCAAGCGTCCAGTGGCACCTTAAAGCCAGTTCGGTGTAGTGGTTAGGAGTGCGGACCCCAATCTGTGGGAACTGGGTTTGATTCCCCACTTCTCCACGTGCGGCTGCTGGTGTGACCTTGGGCCAATCATCAGTTCTTTCAGAGCAGTTCTCTCAAGGGCAGTTCTCGAGAGAGCTCTCTCAGCCCCACCTACCTCCCAGGGTGTCTGTTGTGGGGAGGGGAAGGGAAAGGAGATGGTAAGCCGCTCTGAGACTCCTTCAGGTAGTGAAGGGCAGGGCATCAATCCAATCTCCTCTTCTAAAGGCTAACATTTGTGGCAGGGTATGAGCTTTTGTGAGTCCCTGATGGTATCTGAAGAAGTGAGCCGTGACTCCCAGAAGCCCCTCCCCTGCCACAAATGTTTTTAGTCTTTCAGATGCTCCTGGACTCCGGTTCTTTTCCAGTACTAAGAGGACACTGCGGGGCCCTTGCCTTCTATGTAAACAGAATTGTCCTGGGATGAATGGCAGGTTGAGAAGAGCCTGCTTCCGGGGGAGGGTGGGGTAGATAGGCGATTAAATAAATACGTAAAAGAAGGAACAACACCTTGGGAATTTGGGGTATACACTACTGGTAGATCTATCTGGGACAAGATGGAGATGCCCCCGGGCTGGGTCTTTGTTCAGCTGCTTCAGACCAACACGGCTGCCCTCCTGGGTCCGGAACCGGATGGTTTGCTTCGGAAGCGCCAGAAGGACAAGCTCTTGAGGTGAAGATGAAACTGGCTAAAACCATTTCCTGGACTGCTTTAAAAAAACAACAACAATCCTTGCTTTAATTGCTCCCTCATAAATGTGTTTATTTTGGCCGGTCCTGAACGGCAGATGCACTTGCGGGGCTCATTTGCCGGCAATGGAATCGACATGTAGCAATGAAGACCGCTTCACATTACTAGACACATACATTTGGCAGGACTCACGTTATTCCCGTGTCGGGTTTACCCCGCTACTGCTTTCGCTAACAGAAGAGAATTTGTGCAGCTCAACACCCCAAAGTGTCACGTGTTAGTAATTCAAACAGTTTTGTGCATAACTTCTTTTGAGTTTGTTGTTGCTTTATCACAGGGGTGGCCAACCTTGCTTAACGTAAGAGCCACATAGAATAAACGTAAGAGCCACATGGAGATGTCGGAGAGCCGCAAGACAGGAACAAATATCACACCCGCGTTTTTATTTTTAAAAATATGCAAATTTGCTTTTTATTAACATTAAATGGGACTGCCAAAAAATAAAAACAAAACGAGGAAAACCGGTGATTGATAATGATATTACTTGTTTGCTAATGATATTGAGAGAGAGAGAGAAAAAGAGAGAGATGGAAAGAAAGAATTAAAGAAGTGGAAAGAAAGAGAGAGAAACTAGGAAAGCAAATAGATGGGAGGGAGGAGGGAAGGAAGGAAGGGAGAAAGAGAGAAAAAGCATGCCTCCCCTTTGCTTCCCCAGCCGCCCTGCCAGGAGCCGCACAATATGTGTGAAAGAGCCGCGTGTGGCTCCCGAGCCACAGGTTGGCCACCCCTGCTTTATCACATTAGTGTTAATGCACTTAAGAGCACATAAAATAGTCGCTGCGGGCTTATTGGGAATGAAAGAGCACCACATTTCTGCCCTTCACGTGGGGGAGAAATCCATATTCCAGAACCAGGCCTCCTGACGAATGGGCATGACTCCTGGTATGATCTTTCCGAGCATTTTTAGGTAGCTCTTTCTCAGGCTCCAGCATGAAGGAGCCATTGATACGCGCTCCACTTTCCAACATTCAAAGCTGTTCCTGGAGCGTGAGAACTTTGGTCGTGCCCCACCCTGTGGGCCGTTCCTCTGAACGGTGCTGGGAATCGGCGGCTTTTATTAATTTACTGAAAACATTTGCGTGCCGCTTTCCCACCCAACCAGGGTCCCCAAGGCAGCAAACGTAAAATGTTAAAACATTTGAACAATTAAAAATGTTCAATATTATAAAATAATTCAATAAAAACACATTGCGCCAAAACCAGGGGGGAGGGCCAATAACCATCACTGGGGGGGTATGCCAAACAAAACAAACATAATCCTCGCCCACTGCCGGAAGACCACCAACAGAGGTAGACAGGAAAATCTCCCCGAGGAGAAAGTTCCGAAGTTTCGGTGCCACGACCGAGAAGGCCCTTTCTTTGGGTCTAGCTTCAGCTGGTGGGGGCAACTGAAGCAGGGCCTCCAAAGATGACCGGAGCGAACAGGTAGGCTCATATGGAAGAAGGTGATCCTTAAAAGTATGTTGTTCCCAGGCCGTACAGGGCTTTGAAGGTCACTACCTACACCTTGAATTGAGCCTGGAAACAAGTTGGAAGCCAGTGTAGGTGGAACAAGACTGGAGAGATGCAGTCCCTACAACCCACTCCAGTCAACGCTCCGGCTCAACATCCTGTACCAACTGCAACTTCTGGGCAGTCTTCAAGGACGTCCCCATGGAGAATCCATTGCAACAATCTAATCTAGATGTGGCTGTTTGAAAGACCTTAATGAAAATTCATAAACTGAGCAGCGCTAAGGGTATGACTTTTCCCCCCCAATAAATTTTATTAGTTTTTAAATATCCATAACACAAAAAAGACAAAAGAGAAAATAGTACAGCCTAACTGAAATCTTAACATAATCAAGGTATGTATTACATAACTTTTCTTCCTATAACCTCTATTGTAAACTAATTATCCATACAATATCTAAAAATATAACAAGTTTTCATAAAAGGATTTTTTTGGAACAATCTTACATTCTGTCAGATAACTTATGATACTTCTGTCAGATAACTTATGATACTTCTGTCAGATACATTCTGTCAGATAACTTATGATGAGACTTCCAAGTCTCTTGGAAGAATTTCTAACTTTTCACAATGTCTTTCGCTCCAGATATTCCAGTAATTTGGCTATAAACAAAGTGTTCCCAGGGTTTATTTTGCCAGCAATATAAAGAGGGAACTTTCTCATTTTTCCAACATTGTGCAATGGTTATCCTTGCTACAGCTATAAGTATGGATGCTTGGTTTTTAGTACTCTTGGATACAATAGAATTCAGTTCTGTCTCTAAGACTATTGACTCAAAGGACGGAATTAAAATTAATCCAGTAATCAAAAGTATTTGTGCCAATATGTCTTTCCAAAATACTTGGATCTGTGGACAAAACCACCAGCGGTGAGCATAATTGCCCAGTTGTCCACATCTCTCCCAGCATTTAGCTGGGATTTTCGAACGGAGCTGGTGGAGGAATGAGGGAGTAAAGTACCATCTACTTAATACCTTAAAAGTACTAAGGGTGTGACGTCATGGGGGGGGGGGTTGTAGGAGGAGGGAGAAATAAGAACGAGGGCGAACTGACTGCATACTCAGCCGCCGCACCCCAGACGTTCCCATGATATCCTGGTGCTCTCGCTGCCTCCTCACCCACATCTGTGTAGCATCAGCTGGGGTAGGAATCACTCTGGCCGTGATGGCAGTTCAGACCTCAGAACGGGGCTCCTCATTGTAGAACCCAACAGCTGAGGCCGGATCTTGGGAATAGCAGCTTCTGGCTTTCTCTTCGCAGCTGTGCATAAAACCAGAAAGGTGTGTTCGTCCTGCAGAATGGGCTTAACAGGCAGAGAGGATAAGAATTCGCTTGGCAGGGGGCCCTTGTATTTTTCTTCCCCGCCCCCCCCCCCGGCCTTACGGACCTTTCCCCTTTCCACTCCATTGTTCTTCGGCCCCTCTGCCGTTCCTCGGTCCCTAAATCACGTAATCCACACTACGAGCAGACTGCAACTGTAAACTGTATTAGTATCAATAATGAGCATATATAAATTCACAGGGGTCGTTTCGTAGAAAAAGAGGTGCAGGAGCTCATTAGCATAACCCATTAGCCTAACTTGTTTGCATATGCTACACCACCTGACATCACTGGAAGTATGTCAGAAGGCAAAAACGAAAAAAGAGTGGGAGAAAGAGAAAGAAAGAGCTGGCAGAGAGGGGACAGCTACTAATCCAAGCCTCAGAAATACCCCTATTCTGGGAGGATAGCTTCAGTGGTGGCTGAGGCCTTCAGAAGGCTGGTCGGAGGAACAAGGACCTTTCCAGGGGACGGGGTCGTTTTGCTGCAGCCATGACACAAGCAGGCATTCCCCCATGTGTGTGTGGGGGGGCACCAACTCCCGGAGCTGCGCTCCCCCGAAATGACCCCTGCAAAATCAACAAAAAACCAAACGTGCGCTGTCAAGCGTCCTAAATCAATTGCAACCTGAAAACCTTTCCATTCGTTCACGAAAAGTTAACAAAGGCTGACATCAGCCTATCGTCTGTAGTCTATATTAATTAATATAATCTATATTAATGGACCGTGATAATTGTTTTATCTGTTTAAGGTTATAAATCGCCCAGAGCCCATTCACAGGGTTGGGCGAGTCATGAATTTTAATAATAACAACAGTAACAACAACCTCGATGGATCCCTCAGCCAGGAATATATCCAGAACGACTTAGCTGTTAAATGAAGATGGTATTCTTCAAGGTTTGGTTTCTGTGTCAGTTGCAGCTTTCACCACTCTCTATAGACCACTAGTACTACTACTAGTAGTAGTAGTAGTGGTGGTGGTAGTAGTAGTAGTAATAGTAATAGTATTACTAGTACTAATAGTACAATTTATTAATTGCCCAACCCCACGAACAAGCTCTGTGCGATGTACAACCCTAAACAGATAATACAGTTAAAATATAATCAGCCTAATAAAATTATCACAGTACATTAATATAGGGTTACATTAATTAATATAGATTACAGATGCTGGGCTGTTGTCAGCCTTTGTTAACTTTTCATGAATGAATGGAAAGGTTTTCAGGTTGCAACTGATTTATGATGCTTAACAGCATACATCTGGGTTTTTTTGTTGAATTTATTTATATATATGCGCCCATTTATTGATTGTGTTGTTGAGTTGCACAGTCGAGTCCAACTCTTCGCGACCCTATAGACCACATCATGGCAGGCCCTCCTGTCTTCCATCATGCTCCGTAGTTTGCTTAATTTCATGTCTGTTGCATCAATAACTCTGTCTAACCATCTCATCCTCTGCTGTCCCCTTCTTTTTTTACCTTCCATCTTTCCCAGCGTCAGGGTCTTCTCCAGGGAGTGCTCCCTTCTCATTTGGTGGCCAAAGTATTGGAGCTCCAGCTTCAGTATCTGGCCTTCCAGGGGAACAGTCACAGTTCATTTCTTTTAGGATGGACTGATTTGATCTCCTTGCAGTCCCAGGGACTCTCAAGAGTCTTCTCCAGCACCATAATTCAAAAGCATCTATTCTTCAGCACTCGGCCTTCCTTATGGTCCAACTCTTGCAGCCATACATCACTACTGGGAACATAGGCGTCAACTACGGGGGGGGCTCGAGCCACCCCCGAAATTTCCCAGGGGGGACTGAGCCCCCCCGGGAAAATGGTGCGCCCTCCACCGCACCTCCCTCGACCCTTCCTAGGGCCGTCGCCGCCTCTCTCTCTCCCCCCCCCGCCTGGCCACTCCGACCCTCCTTCCGTCCATCCAGGGGCCAGCTAAGCAAATGCCCAGCTGGCCCCTGGGCAGATGGAGGGAGGGATGGAAGCAGGAGCGGTCAGGCAGGGGGAGGGGAGGCGGCTGCGGCAGGGACATGGTCCCGGCAGGCTTGCATGCTTCGCGCACGTGCACGGAAGAGCCCCCCCCCCCGGGGGAGTTTTTAAACTCTACGCTCCTGACTGGGAATACCATGGCTTTGACCATACAGACTTTTGTTGGCTGGGTAATGTCCCTACTTTTTATTATGCTGTCTAGGTTTGCCATCGCTTTCCTCCCAAGGAGCAGGCGTCTTTTAATTTCATGGCCGCAGTCACCGTCTGCAGCGATCTTGGATCCCGGAAGGTGAAGTCTTGTCGCTCTATTGAGACTAATACAGTTTACAGTTGCAGTCCACTCATCATGTGCATTGGATAATTTCTGGCTATACTACACTGTAAGACTTTTTAATTTACTTTCTCAGTCCCTGACAGAAACCAGACATGTAACATAAAATTCTGCACGCGGACCCTGGAACGCTGCTTTCAGCCAGAAGGGACAATACTTTCCCTGATGGACTCAGGGGTCTGATTCTGGGGAGCTCATGGGTTCAAAGAGATTTCTGGGTTAAAAAAAACACACTTTTTACGTTGGATGTCCTACCATGACTCCCACCCAAATAATACTCAAAGAACATACAGTTCAAAACTGTAGGTAGTCTATAAATAACTGTCCTGAGGTACTCCTCCTCTAAGGAGATTAATTTTTTGGATCAACCTTGGTTTGCAGAATATCATAGACATCCCTTTTGGGAAGGCTAGACAGACCAGGATCTAGGAAGCCACCAAGCTATCCAGTGACCTTGGTTGCTGGTCTTTAGTCGGCCGGGGGGAGAATCTTTTAAGTATTGAAGTCGGGAGATGAATCAAATGCAAGCTCTTATTTCAGACATCATTCAGCTCAGGGACAGCTCTGGCAAGAGCGGTTTCAACAATTAGCTATAAACATTGTAACTTTTTACATGCAGTCTCATTGGACCCAAGCAGGGCTTTATGATTGGTTCCCTAGATTGGCTTCAGGACCAATAAGGAGTCTATTAGGCAGCCAAAAAGATAGAAGGGATTGAACTACCAGAACCCTGACAACGCAATGCATCATAAACAAGACATAACAGAATCCATTAACGGGATTACTCTCCCACAGATAGGGGTGCCTCTAAGCTGTGGAGTCTTGTGAGCAAAGATTCTGTTTTGTGAGCTACTGCCATTAACGTTGTGAGCGAGTGATTTGGCTACTGCATAAATTACTTGGCTCTGGAGCCATCCTTCCTGAGCCAAGACAAAAATCTGTGAGCCGGAGGCTAAAAAACAGTGAGCTAGCTTACGCTAACTCAGCTTAGAGGGAACACTGGTGCCAACTTCCAGGTGGCACCTGGAGATGTCCCACTGTTACATTTGACCTCCTGGCAACCAAGGTCAATCCCCCTGGAGAAAATGGCTGCTTTGGAGAGTGGGTTCTTTGGCATTATATCCTGTTGAAGTCCCTCCCCTCCCCAAACCCCACCCTCCCCAGGCTCCGCCCTCAAAAATCTCCAGGTATTTTCCAACACAGAGCTGGCAACCCTGCCCACAGAATAAAAAAGATCCAGAGCATTGTGGATTTTAATCCTAAAAACATATATGTAAGCAGGGGTCATTTTGTAGAAAAAGAGGTGCCGGAGCTCATTAGCATAACTCATTAGCATAACTCATTTGCATATGCCACACCCCCTAACATCCCGGAAGTGTGGTCAGAAGGCAACACCCACCCCTCAGGCTCCACTCCACGGGTGAGTGAAACTGACCTGCTCTTCCTCCATTCCCTTCCCCACCCAATACTTTGTGCAATAAAAATAAGCGTAAAGAACCCACCCTCATTCTCTTCCTGCTCCCTTGAAACCACCAGGTTTCAAGTAGACTTGAGATACCCAGGACATGTGCACCACCCATCCCTTCCCCTTCCCCTCCCCACAACAAGACACCCTGTGAGGTAGGTGGGGCTGAGAGAGGTGTTTTGAGAACTGCTCATGAGAGAACAGCTCTGAGAGAACTTGTGACTGGCCCAAGGTCACACCAGCAGCTGCATGTGGAGGAGTAGGGAATCAAACCCGGTTCTCCCAGATTAGAGTCCAACTCCTGACCACTAGACCAAACTGATGGGGTGGAAGCTGCTGAAGGGTTGGTGAAATTTTCTCCACTACTTATGTGCCATGTGCCCCGATAAAAAATGGTATACTTAGAAAATTTATATGCCACCTTGAGCAAGTCTCTGGAAAAGCAGCACACAGTCATAAAAGGAACAATGATAAAATTATCAATATTAAAACAAAACATTAAAAACAATAAAGACCCTAGCAGGGCTTTCCCTGGGGCGCTGCGCCTCTGCACTGCTCGGGGAAGCTGAGGAGGGGGCGGGGCTTGGTCATGTGCCCGCCCCCTGGGCTCCTCACTCCCGGAGCTGCGCTCCTGTGCGCTCCCGCTCCAACGGACCCCTGTATGTAAGTATAAAAACAAAGTAAAGAACAGGCATGGGCATTTTAGGTCCAACAGTCTCAACCAGGAAAAACCATTTTTCTACCCCCCCCCCCCCCCCCCCCCATTCTTTCTCCTCTTTTAAGCTGAAAGTTCACGAAACTTTCCATGAAGGCTTGCAAAACCGCAGGCCAGTTTGTTGTGGCTCCAGCGGCATAAACAATCCCAGCAGGCAAGATCCACTTCTGCCGATACAGGTGGCGTGACTTCCGAAACCACCCACCCACCCAGCTGGCCTTCCAGGAACATGGAGCAAGGCTTCCACATCCAGCGGGGGAAACTTTTAAGGCCTCAAGAACCGAAGTGGGTGAGACATCGTGGATATTCTAAGACCACCATACTGGGGCCATCTATGGCAAGAGAGTCCAAACTCGAACTCTACCTAACGGTCTGGATGATAACTCCTTCCCAAAGCAGTGTGAGTCACTCAAGAAGAAGAGGAGAGATTGTATTTACATCCGGCTAGGGTCACCAGCCTCCAGGTGGGACCTGGGGATCTCCTGCTTTTACAACTGATCTCCAGCTGACAAAGATCAGCTCCCCTGGAGAAAATGGCTGCTTTGAAGGGTGGACTCTATGGAATTGTACCATGCTGAGGTCCTGCCCCTCCCCAAACCCCACCTTCTCCTGGCTCCACCCCCAAAGTCTCCAGGAATTTTCCAACCCAGACCTGGCAAGCCTATACCCGGCCCTTCACCAGCCGAAGGAGAGTGGCTTACAATCTCCTTTCCCTTCCCCTCCCCGCAACAGACACCCTGTGAGGTAGGCGGGGATGAGAGCTCTGAGAGAAGAAGAAGAGGCAGGGGTCATTTTGAGCAAGAACGCTCAGGAACGCCGTTCCGGGAGTAACAAGCCCAGGAGCGGGCACGTATGGTGATATGCTGTGGAAAAAAGCAAAAGCATACTAACTTGGTCTGTACTTTCATGCTTGTTGTAAGGTAGCTTCCCTGCAAGAGCAAAGGACACCTAAAGTGTCTTTAGTCAAAGTGTAAAGCTGGCTAGCCAGCTCTGAGTTGGGAAATACCGGGAGATTTTTGGGGTGGTGCCTGAGTGGTGGGCGTTGCCTTCTGACACACTTCCAGTGATGTCAGGGGGTGTGGCATATGAAAATAAGTTATGCTAATGAGTTATACTAATGAGCTCCTGCACCTCTTTTTTTATGAAATGACCCCTGAGAAGTGGAGATTAGATTTATACCTTACCCTTCACTACCTGAAGGAGTCTCAGAGCGGCTTACAATCTCCTTTCCCTCCCCCTCCCCAAAACAGACACCCTGTGAGGGAGGCGGGGCTCAGAGAGCTCTCTCGAGGTCTGCTCATGAGAGAACAGCGCTGAAAGAACTTGTAACTGACCCAAGGTCACACCAGCAGCTGCATGTGGGGGGAGTGGAGAATCAAACCCGGTTCTCCCAGATTACGGTCTGCCGTTCCTAACCACTACTCCAAACTGGCTCTCAAGAGATATAAGTGAAGACTGATCTTGTTTGCTTCCCATGAAAGAACAGAATGAGTGTTCCCAGGGGTCATTTTGAGCAGGAACACGCAGGAACGCCATTCCGGGAGTAACAAGGAGTGGGCACATATGGTGATGCGCCGTGGGAAAAAGCAAAAGCATACTAACTTGATCTGTATTTTCATGCTTATTGTAGGGTAGCTTCCCTGCAAGAGCAAAGGACACCTAAAGTGTCTTTAATCAAAATGTAAAGCTGGCTGGCAGAGATTAATGGCGGATGCGTAGATGGACTGCTCTCCCCTGGCCTGCTCTCTCCCGTCCCGTAGAACGTACTGGACAATTAACAAAATGTGCAAAATGGGTAAACAAGACCCCGCAAAGACCAACACACCAGCAGGGCCGGCTAAAACGGTAAACGAACTCCTGGAGACCGCCCTGAACAGGGCGGCCTCTCAGAAGACTGAACACAAAATGGTGGCTCCTGTGGAAAGCGCCGACGATCCGGTAAGCCTCCCCCAGCAATCTTAGAATACCTTAAATCAATGGAATCAGGCCTCCTTGGATGAATGTCAGATCTTTCAAATCAGCTAGTGGACATTCAAACTACTTTAAATCAGACCACCCAAAAGGCAGAAGCAGCTTGGGACCTAGGACAGGCCAACAAATCCACTATTAAAGAGCTACAGGAGGGGCTTATCACCCCAAAAGACTCTCTAACTTCCCTAGAGGCAGAAGTAAAAGCCTCAAATTTGAAAATCAGAGGGCTGAAAGAGGGTGCAGAAAATAACTCAGACCTCATCTCATTCATAGCAGCTATGTTAGCCACAGCCCTTCAACTGAAACACAGAGTGCTCCCAATCATTACCCAAGCAACCAGAATGGGCCCCTTAAATGAATCTAAATGTACCACTCCAAGGGACATCCTCATAACAATCCCTGACGCTAGAGTCAGGAAAACTATCCTGGACATAGCCAGAAACTCTGAAGCAATACAATATGAAGGGGATGCTCTCCAAATATACCCGGATATCTGGAAAGTATTGGAGTCGGGAGGTGAGTGGTAGTGATTTCATTGTAAAGCTCTTTATTGAGGGTCAGATGGAACATGGGGAACCCCGGGCTCAGAGCCCTCTTTTATGCTGGACGGAGACAATGCCCCGACCTCGCCCCCAGGTCCTGATAGGACCTTAAGTCCGTGGTTGTAGTTCATAGGTCCCCCAGCGGGAGACCTAGGCTCGTAATTGGTGGTCACTCAGGATCCAACTGGCTATTGTTCTACCTGGCTGAAGCTCAGGTAGATTCTGACCATGTGCGCTGACTACGTGGTGGTCGCCATTACGGGAGACCATGCGATCGTGGTCCTAGTACACAACAATATCCCCAAAGAAGCCATAGCAATCAGACGTAAATTAAAGCCAATAACATCTGCTCTACAAAAAATGAAGCAAAAATATTGCTGGTTGCCCTCTGGTAAACTCTATGTGGCCTTTCAAAACCAACAGTTCTATGCATCAGGACCGGCACTCCTTGATACTCTACAAGATGATTCACTCATGGAACTTGATGAAAAAAAGGCTAATAGAATAAAAAGTCTGTTCCCAGACTCACCTGAAAAACATAGCAAGCTCCCAATCCCCTCCTCTGCGGGAAACCATAAGACTTGAAATTTCCTATGTATTGTATGATGGTTAAGATGTGTAACTTTTATAGAAACCTTAATAAATTTTGTCTGGTTATGTTTGTTAGCACAGGGATTGGGGGGGGGGGGCAGACTGTTCTTTGCCTTTGCAGTCTTAGGAGCTCCCGGATAGCAGAGTACACTCTGCTGACCGGTGCCATCACCGATCCTCTGAGCCCCTCGCAACCACCCTCAGGAGCTCTCCTGTTGGAGTGTCCCCTGAGAGGCAGTAAAATAGCGACATATTGCTGGTGTTTTAGTTTTGTATCGTTTTACTGGGGGGGGGGGGATTAGAGTAAAAATAAGGTTTTTATAAGTCGCAGTATATTGGTAACTAATTGGAAAGTAACGTAATTCTAAGTTATCTATAGAAAGGTCAGTACAAGACCAGGCAAGAGATATTCAGTGGATATACAAACCCGCAAGATTTTACTTGTTTGAATATAGTTGTATAATTTTGATTTCTACAAATGGCAGAACACTACACGATTTGAACCATCAACACCCGAGGCATGAACAACCCCATCAAATGCAAGTGCCTAATGACATTCATCTTAAAAGAAAAACCGACTATTCTCTTTTTACAAGAGACACATCTTCGACCGGAAACTACTCCGATTCTAAACAGCAGCTGGTACATGCAACAATTCCACGCCAGTGGAACCTCTAAATCTCGAGGGATAGCCATCTTACTTGCGAAGACTGTCAACTTTAAAAGTGAAGATGCCTTAATAGACCCTCAAGGCAGGTCTGTCTTTGTTAAGGGCAGGCTTGACCGCAAGCCCTTCGCACTAGCATCCATCTGTGCCCCCAACACAGCTCAGGAACCCTTTGCGGACACCACTTTGGCATTGCTGAATACTTTTAAGGACAGACATGTGATTTTAGGCGGTGACCTCAACCTAATCCTAGACCAGTGTATGGACAGACCGGGTCACCAATTGAAAAAAGACTGCACAGAAAAAAGGCGGCAAGTCTAAACTTCAGGAAATTATAGAAAAACATGACTTGCTTGATGCTTGGAGGCTGAGGCATAACGGAGAACTACACGTACTTCTCTTCTCGATTCCAAATGTACACCCGCATTGATTATCTCTTGACCTCCACTGCACTTGCTCGACACATCACCAAAGTAGACATTGGCTTGTTTATGTGGACGGGTCATGCCTACGTGCAAGGAAACTTACAACGCCACAACCAGGAACAGAGACAAAGATGCTGGAAACTGAATAAACCCATTTTATTGAAGGAAAGATGTACAGAAGACATCTAGGAACTCACTGAATGGTCCTTCAAAGAAAATAAAATTGATGATGATGTGGAACGACACATTGTATGGGGTGCCCTCAAAGCGGTGCTGAGGGGCCAACTGATTGCCATGGCTGCACACCTGCAATCAGAAAGACAACAAGAGGCAAACAATTTGACAAAGAAAATTAAAGAGCTAGAACAACTACACAAAGCAACGTGCGGCAAACGAATTTGGAAAGAACTGGAAGCCAATCGAAAGATCCTGCAAACACTAGAGACACGGTCAATTCAAAAACGCCTGTTGTATGCTGGGGTCATTTTGTAGAAAAAGAGGTGCAGGAGCTCATTAGCATAACTCATTTGCATAACTCATTTGCGTATGCCACACCCCCTAACATATCGGAAGTGTGGTCAGAAGGCAACACCCACCCCTCAGGCTCCACTCCACAGGTGAGTGAAACTGACCTGCTCTTCCTCCATTCCCTTCCCCATCCAATACTTTGGGCAATAAAAATAGGCGTAAAGAACACACCCTCATTCTCTTCCTGCTCCCTTGAAACCACCAGGTTTCAAGTAGACTTGAGATACCCAGGACATGTGCACCACCCATCCCTTCCCCTTCCCCTCCCCACAACAAGACACCCTGTGAGGTAGGTGGGGCTGAGAGAGGTCTTTTGAGAACTGCTCATGAGAGAACAGCTCTGAGAGAACTTGTGACTCGCCCAAGATCACACCAGCAGCTGCATGTGGAGGAGTGGGGAATCAAACCCGGTTCTCCCAGATTAGAGTCCAACTCCTGACCACTACACCAAACTGATAAGGTGGAAGCTGCTGAAGGGTTGGTGAAATTTCTCCAGTACTTATGTGCCATGTGCCCAGATAAAAAATGGTATACTTAGAAAATTTATATGCCACCTTGAGCAAGTCTCTGGAAAAGCAGCACACAGTCATAAAAGGAACAATGATAAAATTGTCAATATTAAAACAAAACAATAAAGACCCTAGCAGGGCTTTCCCCGGGGCGCTGCGCCTCTGCACTGCTCGGGGAAGCCGAGGAGGGGGCGGGGCTTGGTCATGTGCCCGCCCCCTGGGCTCCTCACTCCCGGAGCTGCGCTCCTGTGCGCTCCCGCTCCAACGGACCCCTGGTTGTATGTAAAACAACAGTACTGGCACAAGAGCCCTAGAAACTTAAAAATTCTGGTATGGCGAGTGAAACAAAAACAAGCAGAATGCAGGATCTACTCAATGAAAACTAAAGATAACATCACACTCACCAAAAGTGCAGACATTGGAGATACTACTGTGTATGCGGCGGATTCAAAACTGGCTGTTTGCCCTTTTACTAAAACAACAGATAGAAATTCTTTTCTACACTTTAGTTCATTTCATGCTAAACAAGTGAAGGTCAACATCCCTTTTTAGTCAATTTCTGCGCTTGAAAAGAAACTCAGCATACAGTGTAGACTTTAGGAGGGAAAGCATGATTTTGTACCAGCAATTTCTTGAACGGGGATATCCTCCAGAATTAGTAAGGTGTGCAATGTTAAAATCTAATGATATTGATAGAAGGGGATTACTGAAGGATAAAGAAATAAACGCCAATGGTGGTATAAGCTGGGCCCTTTGGTTACACTCCCCTCACATATAGCATTCATAGTATCATATTTAAATATTGGCACATGTTGTGTGACATACCAGGTTGTGAGAATAAACCTTTTGTGGGATTTAGAAGAACGAGGAGCATAGGTGATATGATTATAAGATCAGATTTGGCAACCAGTGCAAGACAACCTGTCCCTTTAAGAGGGCATTTCAAGTGTAAAAAATGTTCTGTTTGTGATCAGTGTTGGGAAACACAGATGTTATGTTTCCCAGAGGTGGACTTTCTTAAAGAAATAACATTCTGGTCTACCTGTGCAAGTAAAAGGGTAGTGTACTTGGTTCAATGTCCATGTGGCTTGAATTATGTGGGGCAAACTACACGTATGATAAGAACACGTATATGTGAATATAAATCTCGCATTAAACATGGATATTTGGAAGCCCCCTTAGTACAGCACTACATGGAAATGGGACCTACTCATGAGGAACTACGGTTTATAGTATTAGAAGTAGTCATAGATAAAGAAAGTATGGAATTGCAGAAACTTATGTTACAAAGGGAAACATTTTGGGCATTTACCGTATTTTTCGCTCCATAAGACGCACTTTTCCTCCCCAAAAAAGTGGGGGGGAAGTGTGTGCGTCTTATGGAGCGAATATGGAGCTTTTCTTACCTGTAACAGGGCTCTTTCTTCAGCAGGAACGCGGCAGGGGAACGCCATTCAGGCTGGCATCCCAGCCTTCCCCGCCCCTCCCTGCTGGGCCTGAGCTGTTAAGACTTAAAAGGGAAACGGCAGGAAAACCCCCACCAGGCTAAGTACTCTTCCCCTTTAAGTGCTTTCCCCCTTTAAGACAGCCAGCAGCAGAAAGCCCCACCCACAGATTAAGCTCCGTGGCTACTTTGCACAGAAAGGCCTGGCTTTGCATGGCATGCCCACGTCTCTCTTCTTTCCTTTCTCTATCTTTCTTCCTTCCTTCCTTTCCTTTTTTCTGTCTGTCTATCTGTCTTTCTGTCTCTCTCTCGGTCCCCACCTTTCTTTCTTCCTTTCTCTTTCTCTCTCTCTCTCCTCCTCCTTCCTTCCTTTATCTCTCTCTCTCTCTCTCTCTCTCTCTCTCTCTCTTTCTTTGTTTCATTTTTTCCTGTTTTCCTCCTCTAAAAACAAGGTGTGTCTTATGATCAGGTGCGTCTTATGGAGCGAAAAATACGGTAGATTGAATACTTGTCCACCATGGGGATTGAATGTTTCCATTGATTTTTCATGTTTTCTGTGAGAGTATTTCATGTTTTCTGAGAGAGTGTGAATGAGGGGGAATGGAGCCTGAAAAAGTTTTTGTATCTTTTTGAATCTTTAAGTAGGTTTAATTGGTTACACCTGTAATGGGGTATGAATACATGACTCTCAGTTAGGGAAGTTGAGGCTACCTTAGAACCTGATAAGGAGGGTGTAGCCTTCAGAAAATATGGAAAGGTTTTGTAACCTGTTAATGGTGAGTCCTTATTCTATATAGATGTATTTTGTAATAATGTAGGTATATTTTTGTAATATTTATTGGATTTGTAACCTTCTTATGATACCTTTGTAGAATATCTTTTGAAGATCGCTATTTGTGGAAATATACAGTACCTGTTTCATCCAGAACAATTGTTATGTATAAGAACATTCGTATGAATTTATACTTTTCTCAGGGTGTTGTTAAGATGTTAAAGATTAATTTATGATATTGTTTCATTGTTCGTGTAAGGTCAAGTTCAGAAGAAGATTACGAAACGAATATATATTCCGGAAAACTTCGTCAGCAAGCACTTCTGCATAAGACCTGCAAGTGTAGGGATTCTGACTGCACTTGGGTTAAGCATTTCTGCATTCTTATGAGACCTGCAAGTGTAGTGATTCTGATTGCACATGTTACATCTGTATTGATTTGAGTATTTAGAACCTTTAAAATATATGCATGTGCACTATAACAGTCTCTGTTGGTGGACTGTGATTCTCTTGTTTGTTCTTTCCAGATGTGATGACAGCACTTCTGGGTCGCATGGGCAGTGATGCAGACATGTCACAGCCGGTGTTCCCTCTAAGCTGAGTTAGCGTGAGCTAGCTCACAGTTTTTTAGCCTCCGGCTCACACCTTTTTGTCTCAGCTCGGGGAGGAGGGCTCCAGAGCAAACTAATTTATGCAGCAGCCAAATCACTCACTCACAACTTTAATGCCAGTAGCTCACAAAGTACAATTTTTGCTCACAAGACTACGCAGCTTAGAGCAGCACATTGGATAGATCTCCCTCTTCTGGGGGGTAAGTGTCCCCCCGGCCAGCTGATTGAGGGAACCCCGCCTCCACTGGGGGTCTGGCAACCTGGGGAGAACAGGAACCTCAGTGGGGTACAATACCATAAAATCCCCCCCCCCAAGCATCCGTTTTCTCCAGGGGGGACTGATCTCTGAAGTCTGGAGATGAACTGTGATTCCAGGGGATCTCCAGGCCCCACCTGGAGGCTGGCATTTACCTTCTGGCTTCGCTTTGACAGGAGAGCATGCAATGCAACCTGTATAAACAGAAATCAGTAGAGGAACCCCTTACCCCTGGTCCAAAGGTGGGGAATATTAATTCTCCTTGTACACTCTGTGAAGTGGTGGTCAGACAGGCCTAAATCAGTATCGAGCCACTATATTTCGGTAGGGCTTGCTTAGAAGCTAAGTATGCATAGCTTTGTATTTGTTTAGAATATGAAGCAGTAATAGCTTGAAAAGGGCTCTGGTATCCTAAAGCTCCAATTCCTATTGGCTGATTAATAAAGACTCCCATTGGTTCTGAAGCCAATCTAGATACCCAATCACTGGGCCCTGCTTGGGTCCAATAGTATTGCTTGTATATAGTTACATTGTTGAAAGTTATGTGTTGGAACAGTATAAATGAAAGTGCTGCTCTCATAGAGCTGTCTTTTGAGCTGAACGATGTCACTGAATAAAAGCCTGTTTGTTTGAATTCATCGCCTCCTGCTCAATACTTAAAACATAGGATTGTGGCCAGAGGCTTGGAGACCCTTGCCCGCTGTGGTTGAGGCCTCAGCAGTGGAAAGCTGTAAAACAGTGCTTGGTTTTTACCATCTGCGTAATGCGAGTTGTGCCTTTTCTTCTGTGTAATGCGAGTTGTGCCCGCGTCCAAAATCCCTCAATAAAAGATGAGGTCCGCTACAAAACTGCAGGCCCCGTCTCGTACCCCTCTGCCGCCTGCCACACCGGGATGTTTATATGCATCCCTGCAAGAGACAACAAGGTGGAAAGCAGTTCTGTTTGGAATGGGATTATCCCTGGGGGCTCGAACTGTCAGCGGAGGTCAATACCATTCCCCTAGATATCGTGCGGAGCTCTCGCTAACAGTGTCCTGGAGCTGTTGGGACTGGGGATCAACTTGGCGTCAGCCCCTTCTTGGTGGATGATATCGAAGGGCTAGACACACTTGACAATGTGGCTAATAACGTGCTGGTCTGTTTTAACGTTACCTGGCGCAGCGAGGGCTGGGCGTGCAGGGGTACGGAGCAACCTTCTGCCTACAGTGAATCGATGCAAGAAATGTTTCAGTGGGCAGCTGTGTTGGTCTGCAGCTGAACAGCGAGACCCGAGTCCAGTGGCACCAGGCCCATGGCCAGGATTTGGTGGCTTGTCGGGCAATTTTTTTTCTGGTGGGGCTGAAATTCTGAGTGCCTAAAGAAAAGCCCGAATTCTGAGGGTTATGATTCAGCTATGCTTCTCTGAATCTTCTCAAGAGGTCTGTTCCACATAGGTGTTCTTATGCTAGCAATCACCCTTAGCCTGTTAGCCACTTAGCCAAAAGAAAGCCGTCAGCAGGAGAGATCTCTCAATTGCAAGCTGTCCGCCGCTTTAGATGACAGTTCTCAGCTGCTGCAAGTTAAATCCTTTCTGCCAGCCTAAGCAGCAATTCTGAGAACAAGCCGGCAGGTGGGGGGGTGATGACTTCGATAGTCAAGAAAGCGAAAACTTAGGCAGAAAAACTCTCTTCAAGGAGACCGGTTTCTTGACACAGGGTTAGAAGGGATCCTAGAGGTCACCTACTCCAACCCCCTTGCTCAGTGCGGGAATTAGTCAACTACAGCACCCCACTCTGCTTAAAGGAGTGCATGCCTTTTAAAAAAATGTTTTTAAATGATTGAAAAAAGCATTTACAAGAGAAATTCTTCAGGGGCTGTGCCTGTAAGAAAGGGGGCAAAGCCATCAAAAGCCCAGGGTAGAAGCTTTTGAGAATAAAAGAGAGGTTTTTTTTTTTATTAACAATGTTTTCCATTTTCACATTTTGCAAGCATTACAAAGCAGATAATATAATCATACTACAACATGTATAATAACTTTTGCTTCATATAATCAGTATAACAAACAGGTATTTCAGAAAAAATCATTTTTTGATACACAGGGTTTGTTGGAATGACATTATAATTGGAAACCAAATATAAACCATTTTTTTCTGATATTGAGCTAGTGGGCTGTTACATATGGTATAAGACAACTTAGACAGTATGACGTATTCCCACAGTTTTGCAAACCAGTTTTGTTTAGATGGGGCTTGTTTGTCTATCCATTTGGAAGCTATAAGATTCTTGGCTGCTGTAAATAATATAGAGATTCCTTCTGTATTACCTTGTGTTATATATGAGGATTTCCAAAGTTCTAATAGTATCACCTCTGGAGTCATTGGCAATCTGATGGATGTGATCTCATAAATGCTTTGTATTATTTGGGTCCAGAAGTCCTTAATCAATGGGCATGTCCACCAGCAATGCATATAGTTGGCAGAATGACCGCATTTTTTACAGTTTGGTGAATGTGTATTTTTTATCCTGTTTGAGACTGATGGTGGTATATACCACCTTGTCATTAATTTTGTTATCTGTATATTAACTAAGCTTATTTTTGATGTCCTGCTTGGGGAATTCCAGATTAGAGACCAGTCATCTTCTGTCATGTTAGGGTTTAGATCTAAACTCCATTGTTTCTGGTATAAAGTTTCTTCGTCTTCATCGAGGTTGTTTAACATTTGATACGCCTTCGTGATAAGCCCAGGTATTTGTTCTTTAGATTCTTATAGCATGGTTTCTAGAGGTGTTGGTTGTCTTTGTTGAGTTAGTCTCAATTGAGGGGATTCCAAAAGATGTTTTATCTGTAGATATTTATACCAGTGTATTTTATTTTGTATCTTATGCTCTAGCTTTGTTTTTTCTATTATTGTGTCCTTTTCTAGAAAGTGTCCTTCTCTGGTGAACCTGGCTTGTTGCAGTATGGAAAACGCAGCTGGTGTTTGTCCCGGTTCAAACCACTTTTGATTTAAATATGATGCTTGCGTGGATATGCCCGGCGCTAATATGTTTTTACGTTTGTCCCATATTATTAGTGCGTGTACCAAGTTGTTAGATTGCACCTTTTAAAGAGTTTTTATCGTGTCTGTATTCCATAGTAAATCATAGCGTGGGATGTTTGTTAATGTGTTCATTTCTTTTTGTAGCCATGAAAGGGGTGGGGGGGGTCAGTGGCTGTTGCCGCTTGCAACAGAACTGCAATTTGTGAGGCTTCGTAACAATTTAGTACGTTTGGGAGGTCTATTCCGCCTCGAGAAGTTGTTCTGAAGAGAGTTTTGTTATGTATCCTCGCTTTTTTATTATTCCAGAAGAGTTTATTTAATTTAGATTGCCATTTTTGTAGGGTCATTTTGGTGAGTTTTATTGGTAAGGTTCTAAATAAAAATAAATATTTAGGTAAAATCAAGTTTTTTATTAAGTGTATTCCGTCTGTCCAACTTAGTATTTTTGTGGTCCCATCCTTTAGTTTATCTTGAATTTCGCCATTAAGTTTTTTTTAAATTACAATCATATAACTGTTCTGAATTTAGTGGTATATATATATGCCCAAATATCTCCATGATTTATCTGGCAATTTAAACTGGAATTTTTCTGTTATTTTTCCTAATTGCATGTGTTCAATGTTTATTGGATGTATTAAGGATTTTTCATTGCTAAATTTAAGGCCTGAGATTTCTAAGAAGCTTTTGATATTTGAGTATAGTTCTGACAATGAGATGGAGAGACTGGTGGTGTAAATTATGATATCATCAGTGTACAATGTTTTATGTTCCTCTGAGCCTATCTGTATCCCCTGTATCCTGCTATTTCTCCTGATTAACTCTGCCAGTGGTTCAATTGACGAAGTGAAGAGCAAAGGCGACCAAGGGCACCCTTGGCGTCTCCCTCTTTGCAGGTGGATTTCTTTTGAGTATGTATTGTTTAATTTTAATTTTGCCGTGGGGTGATTATAAAGGGCTTGTATGCTGCGTTGAAAATTTGCACCCAAACCCATTAGTTCTATTAATTTTTGGCGGTATTTTATATTGATACTATCGAAAGCTTTCTCCACATTGGAGCAGAACTTCTATTTTGTGTTTTGTACAGTGGTTAATAAGGTCTACTAATTTTCGAGTGTTGTCTGTGATGTTCCTATGTGGAAGAAATCCAGTTTGGTTTTTATTGATGTAGTCTGGTAAAATTTGTTTTAACCTATTTGCTATAATTTTTGTGAACAATTTGGAATCTGTATTTAGCAGCCTGATAGGACGATATGAAGATGGTAGAGTCAGGTGTTTCTGAGATTTGGGAATTAAGATTATCTCAGATGATTGCCAAGATTTAGGCAATATTCCAGTATCTAGAACGTTGTTACAGAGTGCTGTTAGGGGATCTATTAGGTCCAATCTAAAAAGTTTATAAAATTCATATGGAGAGCCATCAGGGCCTGCTGCAAAGTTATTTTTTGATTGGGCAATAGCTTCCGAGACTTCTTTTTTAGTTATTTGAGCGTCTATAAATTTGGTGTGCTGCTCTGTTAACTTTTTGACTATATCATGTGTTTTGAAGAATTCTACTATTTTTTTGGGTTCAATATTTGTTGTCTTATATAAGTTTGCGAAATAAGATTCTATAATCTGAGTTATGTTTTTAGTGTCGGTATGTAATTTGCCTTTCAGGGTTTTTGATTGCATGAATATATCTATGAGATTGTTTTTCTTTTACTCTCTGTGGTAAAATTTTTAGAGTTTTTGGTGTTTTCCTCCAGTATCGTCGTTTGATGTACAGTAAATCTTTTTGTATTTTTTGTGTGGTTATAGTTTCTAAGATCTGTCTTTCTACCACTAGTTGTTTAAGAACCATCGAGTTACCTGTTTCTTTATGTAATTTCTCTGGGCTATGTATTTTAGAGTGTAATGTATTAATATTGTCTTTATTTTCTCTTTTCAGGAATGCCGCTGTAGAGTTCAGGTGACCTCTCATTACAGATTTTAGTGCATCCCAGTTATTTTGGTGGGAAGTGTCCTCGGGTTTGTTAAGTTCTAAGAAGTTTTTTTTATATTGTCTGAGATTTGCTGTTATATGTCTGGCTTTAATAAAATGGATTTGTTCAATGTCCATCTAGTGTCTTTAGTTTTGTTTCGTTGTATCAATTGTACAGGATATTGGGTTGCAGAGGTCCATTGGAGCAAGAGCGCACAGAAGCGCAGCTCCGGGAGTGAGGAGCCCAGGGGGCGGGCACATGATTAAGCCCCGCCCCCTCCTCGGCTTCCCCGAGCAGTGCAGAGGCGCAGCGCCCCGGGGAAAGCACTGCTAGGGTCTTTATTGTTTTTAATGCTTTGTCTTAATATTGATAATTTTTTCATTGTTCCTTTTATGACTGTGTGCTGCTTTTCCAGAGACTTGCTCAAGGTGGCATATAAATTTTCTAAGTATACCATTTTTTATCTGGGCGCATGGCACATAAGTACTGGAGAAATTTCACCAACCCTTCAGCAGCTTCCACCCCATCAGTTTGGTGCAGTAGTCAGGAGTTGGACTCTAATCTGGGAGAACCGGGTTTGATTCCCCACTCCTCCAAATGCAGCTGCTGGTGTGACCTTGGGCCGGTCACAAGTTCTCTCAGAGCTGTTCTCTCATGAACAGTTCTCAAAAGACCTCTCTCAGCCCCATCTACCTCACAGGGTGTCTTGTTGTGGGGAGGGGAAGGGGAAGGGATGGGTGGTGCACATGTCCTGGGTATCTCAAGTCTACTTGAAACCTGTTGGTTTCAAGGGAGCAGGAAGAGAATGAGGGTGGGTTCTTTACGCTTATTTTTATTGCACAAAGTATTGGATGGGGAAGGGAATGGAGGAAGAGCAGGTCAGTTTCACTCACCTGTGGAGTGGAGCCTGAGGGGGTGGGTGTTGCCTTCTGACACACTTCCGGTATGTTAGGGGGGATGGCATACTCAAATGAGTTATGCAAATGAGTTATGCTAATGAGCTCCTACACCTCTTTTTCTACGAAATGATCCCTGTTGGGTTGTGGTCTGACCAAATTTTTAGCTCGATGTCTGTTTTTGTTACCTTTGGATGTAATGTGTGCGATACAAGAAGATAATCTATTCTTGTAAAAGTACTAAATCTGTGTGAATAAAAAGTGTAGTCTCGTGTATCTGGGTGCTGAATTCGCCAGATATTGAAAAAACCATATTTTCTAATTATGTTTTGTAGTTCTGTTTCACATTGTTTTGTATTTCTGTTTGTCTTCTTCTTGTGCCATGAGCTGTCTATGTAGGAGTTTAGAATGTAATTGAAGTCCCCCCCCCCAATTATAGTTTCCCCTTCTTGAAACTGCCTCAGTGTTTCCAGTGTTTGTTTAAGAAATTGTATTTGGTTATCATTCGGGCAAATATCAATCTTAACGTGGTCACTTTGCCCTCTAGAGTTCCCTTAATAAACACATACTGACCTTGTTGGTCTGTCAAAGTGTCTGTTGCTGCAAAATGGGTATTCTTAGCTATAAGGATGGCAGAGCCCCTTGCCTTGGAAGATCCTGAGGATACAAATTGTTGTGAGTGCCATGAAGTTGCTAATACCGGATCTGTCACACTTCTAAGGTGCGTTTCCTGTAAAAAAAAAAACTATGTGTGGTCTAGTTTTAACAATTTGGGTGGTGATTCTTCGTCGTTTGATTTTGTTGTACATTCCAAGATAAAAAAATTATGCATAATATTTCAGTCCCAATAATCAAATACAAAGATTACAATGTCTTGAACCTAATGTATCGGAACCTAACACACATTTGTCATTTTCTTTAAAAAAGAAAACATCTAACAATAATTGCTAACCCATGCATCTGAGGTGTTTTTCTACCCCCAAACCATATTTTTTAAATTTATTTATAAATTCAGCTCCGTCTCATTGGTGAGGTCAATTTTTTCCAGGTTGTCGGGGATAATCATCCGGGTAATCTGGGGGGCTGTTTCTCTTGCGAACCCTTCAAGTGCTTCCCTGCATCGATGTTTTCGGGGGGGGGGGGGGGACCCATAGTTATTTTTGTACTCCAATAAGCACTAGGGCAAAAAAAAAACACCAGGGGCAGATTCGGTTGATAAGCGCTCTTTTTAAGAAAGATAAGTAGCTTCAAATTTGCACAGAGCCATATCCTTGGCTAGATTCGATGTTCTTCCTTCAGCTATCTTATATGGCAGACTCCAAGGGATTCCCTGTCCTTGTATGAAGAACTGGGTTGAAACTGTCACCCATGTTTTCCTCCAGGGCCCTCTCTATCTGGCGTCCCATCGGGATCTTCTGTATCCCATCTTAGCCCAACTTTTAGAGACCCCTGATGATTTTAAGGTCCTTTTCTTGCTTAATAATTCAGACACAGTCATAGGTGTAGACTACGGGGGGGGGGGGCTCGAGGGATCGAGCCTCTCCCGAAATTTCCCAGGGGGAGGGACTGAGCCCCCCTGGGAAAACGTACCTACCGCCGCCTACCGCCGCACCTCCTGGGGCCCTTCCGAGGCCAGCAGCTACTGCTGCCGGTGCCTCTCCTCCCCCCCCCCCCCGCCTGGCCACTCTTCCATTCCCTCTCCCTCCCTCTTTTCCCAGCGAAGGGAGAGGGAAGGAATGGGGGGGAGAGAGAGGCCCCGGCAGCAGCAGCTGGCAGGCCTCGAAAGGGCCCGGGGAGGTGCGGAGGTTTCTCGGCGGGGGGGAGGGGACATCGCCCCAGCAAGAGTGTGCGCTAAAGAGCCCCCCCCCCCCCCCCCGGAATTTCCAAAACTCTGCACCCCTGGACACAGTAATAACTGAAACAGTAGCAAAGTTCCTTTGCAATGCCATGGTCACACGGCCTGATAAGTGACACTATGAATTAGGTTTTATTATGATGTTACTCTGTTTTATTCTGTAATTCTAATTTTACTATGCACGGATTCTGTATTTAGATTACTGCATCTACTTGTATATGCCAATAAAGGCTTGTCTGAGAAAGAAGAAGAGGAAGAGGAGGAGGACGAGGAGATTGGATTTATACCCCACCCTTCACTACCTGGAGGAGTCTCAGAGCAGTTTACAATCTCCTTTTTCTTCCCCTCCCCACATTAGTCACCCTGTGAGGTAGGTGGGGCTGAGAGAGCTCTGATAAAAACTGCTCTTTTTCAAGAACAGCCGTGCCAGACCCATGGCTTGCCCAAGGTCATCCAGCAGCTGCAAGTGGAGGAGTGGGGAATCAAACTTGGTTCTCCCAGATTAGAGTCCATGCACTTAACCACTACACCAAACTGGCTCCTAGGTAGGTGCTTAAAAAAAATAAACTGTGCTACCTGTACTTTAGTACAGCCAGCGATCTAAATTTTTCCGTGCATTCTGCTCAAAGAAAATACAGCCGAGATAGAAATTCACTCCAGGCAAGGAAAACAAGGAAATATTAAAAACAGCACTGGAGAACAACAAAACACACCCAAAATAAAATGTCCAGTCATACCTCTTGGAAAGGAAACTCAAACATCATTAAAACCAAATGAGCACCTTTTCCTGAACACCTGTGCAGAGGAAATCCTCCCCTAGCAAACTCTTCTAAAGGTGCCATCACAGAAAGGGCACAGGTGGAAGGACAAAGCTGGGCAGAGGACTGGCAAGTGAGAGTCACTTTGGAAAGCCCAGCAAGGGTTGCCAACTCTGGGCTGGGGAATTCCTGGAGATTTGGAGGTTGAACCTGGGGAGGTGTTAGCCAAACTGCCTTATCCTGTGATTAAATAAGGGGGGGAATTTAGTTATTAACTGGCAATAGGCAACAAAAGGAAGCAATCATCTATGTATACAGGAGTCCTACTTGGTCCAGAGAAATCATACCAGCACTTGGTGGGGGGACTCTTGCAGTCTACTTCATTTTTGTTTTTATGAGAACCAGCATTACTGATCAAGTATAACAATCCCTGTCAGAACCCTGCCTATCCTAACAAACAAGACGTTGCTTAAATGTTATCAACCTGCCCCAACTACTTATTTATTCAAATATTTATATCCCACTTTTCCTTGTGACTCAAGGCAGCTTACAAATCATATTGAAAATCAGTGTGGGTGTGCAAAAAATAATAATCAATTTTTCTAGCTCTATTATAGCCTGTGGAGACCACCATAGTCAATGGACCTCACAGGCTACAATGGAGAATCAATCTGAGGGTATTGGGGGCTCTGGGGGGCTGTTTTTGAGGTAGCGGCACCAAATTTGCACCACAGCTGCTGGTGCCTCTTCTCAACGCTCCCCCCAAGTTTCAAAAAGATTAGACCAGGGGGTCCAATTCTATGGGCCCCAGAAAGAGCTGCCCCATCCTCCATTGTTTCCAATGGAGGGGAAAAATGCCTTCTCGGTTCACTCATGGGCTGAGGCAAAAATACCAGCACTACCAGGTAAAACTGTGTATGGCAGAACCCCATAGCACAGCTTAGAAGGAACTTTGAAACTGATCTCCAGGTGACAGAGATCAGTTCCCCTGTGTTGTGTATCAAGATCGCAGTCGCCATGTGTGCTCGCGTAATGGCAACCGCCACGTGGACATTCGCACATGGCCTGAATCTACCTGAGCTTCGGCCAGGTAGAACAATAGCCGTTCGGATCCTAAATGACTGCCAATCATGAGCCGAGGTTTCCCCCAGGGGACCTATGAACTGTAACCACTATCTTAAGGTCCTATCAGGACATTTGGGCGAGGTCGGAGGATTCTCTCCAAGCAGCATAAAAGAGGGCTTTGAGCCTGGGGTTTCTTATGTTCTATCTTGACCCACAATAAACTACAATGCTGTTTTCACTGTTACCGGCCTCCCGACTCCAATACTTTTCAGTGGCAACGAGGATGAGATCCCGATGAGCGATTCATCAGCCGAACCGAGCAACCCCGCACCGAGCACTGATCCGCCAGCATCAGGCACCGCCAAGCTCCAGCGCTCCGAGGCACTGCTGCAAGCCCCAGAGGACATCGCTCATCACCCTGCTCCAGTAAATACGGCTGATGCTCCGGGACAAATGCCCCCTTTTGACCCATCTCGACCAGAGACATGGGAGGCCTGGATTAAACAGCTGGGCTGCGCATTCATCATCCGGGGCATAACAGGTGTGGACATGAAGCGAGCCTGGCTCCTGAGCTCGTGTGGCGTCGACACAATGCGCATCACCCAGAGCTTATTCACCCCCCAAGACCCCCTAGAGGTGACATACGATGCACTGGTCAAGGCCCTCGGGGATTACTTCGCCCCAAAGCCTTCGAAGATGGCTTTACACCTAGATTTCATCCAGCAGCAGCAACAGCTGGGAGAGTCAGCCACTACATTAATGGCCGACCTCCGCCGCATGGCTGTGAGCTGCAAGTTCACCATGGGGACAACCACGTGGAAACCGGGTTTATGGGGGGAGTGAGGGAGGCCAAGCTGTGGCACCGGCTCATAGCGCTCCCCAAGCATACCCTTGAGAAGATGCTCCAGTCAGCCGTGGCCTTCAAGGCAACCATGAAGGACAAACCAGCCCCCAAAATGCACCACACCACGACCTCTGGGTCCGACACATCCGAGGATGAGGACGTCTGCCAGCTCCAGCAGCACTCGCAGAAGAAGGGTGAGTCCCACTCCTCCGAGTCCCACTTCCGGCACCCGGCCTCCGCTGCCATTCCTGTTTCTTCCTCCCAACACAGGCCGCCCCCCCCCCCACTTGTGCCAGCTGCAGAGACCCCCACGAGCGACAATCCTGCCGGTTCTGCGATGCAACATGCTCCTCCTGCGGGAAGATGGGGCACATCGCAAGGGCCTGCCATGCCAAAACCACCCACTGATCTCCAGCCACACACTCCAAGTCAGCAGACAGCATCTCGGCAGCAGTACACACCCAGGTTCTAAACTTGCCCCAGCCGGGAAACTTGCTTCCCGGGAAAATAGCGGTACACGTCCGGATCAAAGGGGCCCCCTGTTCCATGGAACTGAACACCAGGTCCACGTACTCAATAATTTTGGCTGTAACATTCAGGCATCTCTGCCCGTGTGTGTGTGTGGGGGACAGTTGCGCAAACCCTCAGGACTGGTACTCTGGGATTTCCAGAAAAGCCCGGTAGTGATTAAGGGCCTGGGCAAGTTCAGGGTCCAGTACCAGGACTTCAGCGGCCTCCTAGAACTCCTGGTGGTGGAGAGAGACCTCGTCAGCCTTTTAGGATTCTCCTGGTTCCAGCCCCTGGGCTTGGAGATCAAGGGGGTACACCGCATTGGTTCCGCAGACTACGAGTTGGTCTGCACCGAATTTCCTGCCATTTTTGACAGCACGTTGGGCTCCTACCGGAGACCTCCTGTCTCCCTGGATTTAGACCCCGCTGTCCGCCCCATCCGCATGGCAGCTCAGTAACCCCTGCTAGCCATCCAGCCAAAGGTCAAGGTGAGTTAGACAAGCTCGTGGCACAAGGGGTGCTAGAGCCGGTTTCTCACACGAGGTGGGAAACCCCGATTGTCACCCCGATGAGGGCAAATGGGGAGATCCGCATCTGTGCGGACTATAAATGTACCTTGAATCTGGCTCTACAGGACCACGCATACCCGGTACCAGAGGTCAGCCATGTCTTGGCATCCCTAGTGGGGGCCAAGGTCTTCGGGAAGCTGAATCTGGCACAGGCCTACCAGCAGTTTCCTGTGGATGATGCCACAGCAGAGGCGCAAACTATCGTCACTCACAAAGGAGCATTCACGGTGAAGCGGCTCCAGTTCGGGGTCAGCGTCGCCCCTGGGTTGTTCCAACAATTAATGGATTCTGTTTTAAAAGGCCTTCCAGGAGTGAAGCCGTTCTTTGACGATGTCCTGATTGCAGCCCCGGACGTCACCAGTTTCAAGACCCGGCTGCGGTCCGTCCTCCAGCGTTTCCAGGACGCCAGCCTGAAGGTGCGCAAGGACAAGTGCATCTTAGGCATCCCATCCGTGACATTCCTGGGTTTCACTGTCGATGCCCAGGGCATCCACCCTACCCTGGAGAAGGTGGCGGCCATCATGGAGGCGCCCCAACCCACATCGAAGGCTGAGCTGCAGGTGTTCCTCGGCCTCCTGAACTTTTACCATGCCTTCCTCCCCCACAAGGCAGCGGTAGCTGAGCTCCTCCACCGGTTGCTGGACAAGGGGGTGAAATGGGAATGGGGGCTATGACACTCAGCAGCGTTCAAGGCTGTTAAGGACTTTAGTTTCCAATGCTGTCCTGGGCTCACTTTGATGAGTCCTTGCTGGGGGTCCTGGCTTGTGATGTGTCTCCTTACGGGATGGGGGCGGTCCTGGGCCATCGGCTTCCCAACGGGCAGGAGGTGCCAGTGGCTTACTATTCCAGAACTTTGTCAGTGGCTGAGTGGAACTACGCCCAAATCGATAAGGAAGCCCTGGCCATAGTCACGGGAGTAAAAAAATTCCATGACTACCTATACGGTAGGGCTTTCGCTGTGGCCACGGACCATAAGCCGCTCCTGGGCCTCCTTGCTCTGCACCACCAAACCCCGCATATGCTGTTCCCGCGGGTGCTTCGGTGGTCCATTTTCCTATTGGGGTACCAGTACTCCTTGGTGCACCACCCTTGGAAAGCCATGGGCCACGCGGATGCCCTGAGTTGTCTCCCTTTGCCATCCTGCGACCCGGACCCAGCGCCCGCCTTCCACGTCACTCTCATCGAGGACCTCCCGGACCAGCCTGTCCAGGTATCGGATGTGGCCTGCCTCATGGCCAGGGACCGCATCCTCTCCTGAGTTTCGGACTGGGTGGGGAGGGGGTGGCCCAATCTTCCGGGCCCTGATTTTGTCGCCTACACCGCAAGGCGCAATGAACTGTCTACCCACAAAGGGTGCCTGCTATGGGGGGTGAGGGTAGTCATCCTGAGGCCGCTGCACACCAAAGTCTTGGCAGCCCTCCATGAGTCTCATCCCGGAATTGTCCGGATGAAGGCCCTGGCCTGCAGTTATGTGTGGTGGCCAGGCATGGACAAGGAGATTGAGGACCAAGTACATCAGTGCAGCAAATGCCAGGAGTCACGCCCCGAACCTCCTCATGCCCCCGTCCGGCCTTGGGAGTTGACCAACAAGCCCTGGTCTTGACTCCACCTGGACTTCGCAGGGCCGGTCCAGGGCCAGTTGTTTTTTTATCACTGTAGATAGCTACAGCAAGTGGCTGGAGGTGGTCCCGGTGCGGGCGACCTCGATCGAGGTGGCCATCCGAGTCATGTGGCACATATTTGCCACCCACAGACTTCCTGACACCCTTGTTATGGACAACGGGACGGCCTTCACCTCTGGGTAGTTCCAGCGCTTCATGGACTCCCTCTGCATCCGACACATCTGCTCAGCACCCTTCCATCCCGCGACCAATGGCCAGGCAGAACAAATGGTAAGGACGACCAAAGAAGCACTCAAGCAGATGGATCAAGGCGACTTGGAATTCAAGCTGGCGAAATTTCTATTCGGCCAGCGGAATACCCCACACACCAGGATGGGACGCAGACCGGCAGAGATGCTGATGGGCCAGCCCCTCGGCTCCATGGTAGACCGGCTCCACCCCAACCATGCCACCAACAACAGCACCAAGCCCGAGCTCCGGCAAGCTCCCTGAGGATTCGCCCCCAAGGACCCACTCTACATCCGGAACTACACCAGAGGTCCGGCATGGGTCCCCAGAAGAATCATCTGTTCTACAGGACTGATCTCCTACAAGATCCTCACAGAAGAAGGGTCGGTGTGGCAGCGCCACATCGACCAGCTCCGGCGGCACCTCCGGAGCAGCGCACCCAATGTTCCCGAGACTCCTGCACCCGCAGAACCGGACCAGCTCCCGCTCCAGGAATCCAGCCCCGACTCGGAGCCTGCAGAGATCCCACCGCCTGAGTCCAGGTGGATCGACATAGCCGGCACTGCTGCCAGAATTCCCAGCAGAAACTCCCATACAGTTACCTGCTGCCCCGCTCCCCAGTCCAAGCACTGAGCACTGCAACTCCCTGGCGCTCGGGACGTGAACATCGCTGGCTGGAGAACCTAAAGGACTATGCTTGCAAGGGGGAGCTGGACTATGAGGGGAGGAGTGTTATGTATCAATATCGCAGTCGCCATGTGCTCACGTAATGGCGACCGCCATGTGGACATTCGCACATGGCCTGAATCTACCTGAGCTTCAGCCAGGTAGAACAATAGCCAGTCGGATCCTAAACGACCACCAATCATGAGCCGAGGTTTCCCCCAGGGGACCTATGAACTGTAACCACTATCTTAAGGTCCTATCTGGACATTTGGGTGAGGTCGGAGGATTATCTCCGAGCGGCCTAAAAGAGGGCTCTGAGCCCGGGGTTTTTTATGTTCCATCTTGACCCGCAACAAACTACAATGCTATTTTCACTGTCACCAGCCTCCCGACTCCAGTACTTTTCACCCTGGAAAAAAATGGCCACTTTGGAAGGTGGACTCAGTGCCCTTTCACCCCACTGAAGCCCCTCTCCCCCTTAAACCCCCGCTTCCGTGGGCTCCACCCTGCAAAAGCTCCAGGTATTCCTCAACCCGGAGCTGGCAACTCTAACACCACCTTTTTCAGGAACAGAAGTTTCCAAAGCGGTCTTTGAGGGCATCTATAGTCTGAGCACAAGGTTACAAAATGCAGAAATTAGCAAGGCTGGATCGGCTGGATCCAGAAGGGGCACGGAGCCGTTCACCATCTGTGAAGGAGACAGATTGCACGCATGGGGGGTGGGGGACCCAGCAGAAGAGGCCGTGACAACTATTGATCTAATAGGATCAGAAGCAAGCGGGGAAACTGTTCCATTTGGCCCGGGCGCATGACTTCCCTGCTGTCAGAGTGAATTAGCGACAGCAAGCGCAAAGCTCCTCTCTTTCCAAGCCTCCATCCCTGGACCAAATCTATTTATAACGCCTCCGCACAAGCAGACAGACACGAGATTCCAAAACAGCCGGGTCAGGAACATGTTTTGCATTACTATTGATCTTGTGGACGACAAGCCGTTTGGAAAGAGGACTTAGAGGGACCCTGTCTCTGCCAGCAGCAGCAGCAGCTCTGGCACGACGGTTTCCACTGCCCACCCGGGGACGATTCCTTGCTGGCAGTGATTCAACAGCACGGACCACATAGGGTAATACAAACTGAGAAATTTTACAAAAGGGAAGGAAGCTTCCTGTGAAAGCACCGTCTTTTTCTGAAAGGAAGATAACCTTGAATGTAAGATGATCATCTGTGGCGGGGGGGTGGAATTATACACCAAAGGGCTAGATTCGAATCCAGTAGCCTCTTAGATTTTCTGGGTATGAGCTTTTGAGAGTCAAAGTGCCTTCCATCAAGTATCTGATACCTCGCAAATCTTGTTGGGTTTAGGGTTGCCATCCCCGCTGGTTGGGCCAAGGGAACCCCCGCCCCTGAATAGCAGCGTCCCACGGGGACACTGCTGACGTAATGATGTCACCGGTAGTGACATCATCACGCTGGGGGTGTCGCTTTGCAACACTCTAGCATTTGGGGGGGGGACTCTATGGTTACCATAGAGTTTTGGCCCCAAATGCTAGAGTGTTGCCGTTACTGTTGAGGTTATCATGCCACGTGTGCAAAGTGTGCACAGTAGAAAAGTCCTGTGAAGGAGTCAAGAGCCCCCCGCCACAGGAAAGGTGAGAACAAGCAACCCTTATGTGGTCTCTAGGGGGCTACTGGATTCAAATCTAGCTTTTCTAATGTAAACCAGACAGCTGTCCTCCTGAAACTATACACAACAAGTTTGCTTTATTACTGTATATAACCATAACTTGGATCGAAATTTACGACAGTCACCTTCTTTGCTTGATGACAGAAGATCTCGTCTGCCTTTTCAGGTAAATCAGGTACTGCCTAGAAAGAGGGACAGAACACTGGGGATTTAGCAAAGTGTTCAGATTTACCTCATGCCTGATTAAGAATCTCCTAGGCCCCAAATTCAGCCCATTACTCATTAAGAAGAAGGAGGAGAAGTAGAGATTGGATTTATACCCCTCCCTTCACTTGGAGTCTCAGAGCGGCTAACAATCTCCTTTCCCCTCCTCTCCCCACAACAGACACCCTGTGAGGTAGGTGGGGCTGAGAGAGCTCTTTTCGAGAACTGCCCCTGAGAGAACAACTCTGAGAGAACTTGTGACTGACCCAAGGTCACACCAGCTGGCTGCATGTGGATGAGTGGGGAATCAGACCCAGCTCTCCCAGATTAGAGTCCGGGCTCCTAATTACTAGACCAAAAAGGAAGGAAGGAAGGAAGGAAGGAAGGAAGGAAGGAAGGAAGGAAGGAAGGAAGGAAGGAAGGAAGGATTGCCTAATCAAGAGGCAGGGAAGGGAATCTTTGAGCCTCTTTGCCATTGCATGAGAAAAATATGTGGAGTGGGGAAGGGGGGGTCACCAGTTCTGAGGTTGCCAGCCTCCAGGTGGGGCCTGGAGATCCCCTGGAACTAAAACAGATCTCCGGACAGCAGAGATAAGAAAATAGCTACCTTGGAAACTGGACTCCCCTCCCCAAACCCCACCCTTCCCACACTCCATCCCCAAATCTCCAGGAATTTCTCAGCCCACAGTTGGGACATTCCCAGAGATTTGGGGTGGAGGCTGAGGAGAGTGGGGTTTGGGAAGGAGAGCGACCTCAGGGGGGTTATCCTGCCATAGAGTCCACTCTCCAATGCAGCCGTTTCCTTCACGGGAACTGGTCTCCGTCACCTGGAGATCAGCTGTAATAGCAGGAGATCTCCAGGTCCCACCTGGAGGCTGGCAACCCTAGCCTTGAGACACTGTAGCAAGATGTCTGCCCCACACACCGACCCACTTGCTTCCTGTCAGACGCTTTGACTGCACTGGCCGTCTTCTCACGGCTTGCCTGCGCAGTGCCCCACAGAAGAAAAGGCACCTGACAGGAAACAAGTGGGTCGGAGTGCAGGACAGATTTCTTGCCCCACACTGACTGCTTCCCAGGGACTCTCCGCCTGTGTGTCGGATGAAGTGCGCGTTCCCCCAGGGCTTTTGCCACATGCTCCTGTCACGGCGTGACCTTTTGCAAAAAGGCCACCCGCTCTTGTTCGATTGATGAAGGAGCCGATCAATTGTTTCCCTTTCGGAGCCACTCGCGTGTCAGTGTGGTTATGCGCACATGCCATGTCTGGGCCACTGGCAGCTCCCAGGAGGTGACTCTGGCCGTGTTTACAGTCAAGAAAGCCAAGCCAAGTGCAGCCCAGGCCCCGAGCGGTGTGGCATTTACTGTCAATACAGCAGGAGAGAGAAAAGAGCGATAAGAGGCAGAGGCCATGGTCCGCGGCCCCACGTGTAAAAACGCCGAAGAGGGAAGAGGGTAGCTGGAAATCGGGTACTCCAGGAATGGCCTGTGGAAGGGCATGGCTGAATGGCTGAGCGTTTGCGGCAGGCAAGGAAATGCTGAATTGCCTGCATGGCCGAGCAAGGGCTTTTCTGAGGCTCAGCCGGGGATGGTTGGGAACTTTTTTCGTCTCCCCACCGCTGCATGTCAGGATTGTTGTTTTTTGAAAAAGAAAAGGCCACGGACAAATTGGGGGGCAGCATCAGGCATGGCTTTAAGTGCCCAGCTGCGGGTGTTGCAGAGTGGGAAGGTAGTTTGCTTCCCTCTGTCCCCGCCTGCAGGGAGCGCCGGCGTGTTCCGCTGAAAAAAGCCACCCGTGAGAATCCTGCCCCTGGTGTTCCCTGCCAAAAGAGCTGACCGACAGTGCCGGGCTCTGCCAGGAGGAAGATGAAACCGCTCGCAGAAGAGGCGGTGGGACACTACCTCCGGAGTAAGGTAAGGGTGTTTCTGTAGGGGTTTTCCTCATGTTTTTGTCGGGATTAGAACTCAGGAGGCTGTGCCCAGAGGTAACTGAACATTTCAGTTTTAATTACAGAAATGTTTCAAAGCAGGACGGCATAAAAACTTTCTAAATAATATTTGCTTTAGTGGTGGTGGTGGTGG
Organism: Lepidodactylus listeri; assembly: GCA_029233225.1. Lineage (NCBI taxonomy): Eukaryota > Metazoa > Chordata > Lepidosauria > Squamata > Gekkonidae > Lepidodactylus > Lepidodactylus listeri. Next base: position 148,359,072 of record JARCFY010000004.1, read on the forward strand.
TAGGAGGAGGAGGGACCGTGGTGGCTCAAGTGGTTAAGATGCTGAGTTGCAGACCAGAAGGTCTGTAGTTTGACAGTTCGAGACCCGAGTGCCGTGTGACGGAGTGAGCTCCCATCTCTGGCCCCAGCTCCTGCCAACCTAGCAGTTCGAAAGCAAGAAACTGCAAGTGGATAAACAGCGTTCCATGCACCTCGGCATTCAGTCATGCCAGCCACATGACCACGGAACCATCTTCGGACAGCGCTGGCTCTTTGGCTTGGAAACGGAGATGAGCACCGCCTCCTAGAGTCGGATTCGACTGGCTTTCGAGCAAGGGAAACCTTTACCTGTAGTGGTAGTCGTAGTCGTGGTAGTAAGCAAAAGGTAAAGGTTTCCCTTGCTCAAAAAGCAGTAGTAGTATTTAATTTATACCCTGCCCTATCCCATGAGGAGGCTCAGGACGGCTTACAACATAAAATCCATGAAACAATAAAAAGAAACCCATGAAATAGTAGATGACATGATAGACAACAGCAGCAACAACAATTTAGTTCATTTATGCCCTGCCTGTCTCTCCAGCGGGGGGCCTGAAGTGGCTGACATCGGACTGCGCTCCTCCTTTCCCCCCTCACAACAACTCCGTGAGGTAAATTAGGCTGAGGCAATGTGTTTGACTCCAAGTCTGCATGGCAGAGCAGGGTTTCAGGTCTGGAGCCCACCGTTTGGAAATGGAACAGATCAAGGTCCCATTTTGGAGGAGCAAGTGTTTGGTGCAGGGTTTCCAACCTCCAGGTGGAGTCTGGAGATCTCCTGGAATTGCAGCTCATCTCCAGGCAACAGAGATCAGTTCCCCTGGAGGAAATATGTCCCCAGGAGAGCACTGAGATCAGCGGATAACAACTTGCTGGTGATCTCCAGCTCTAGGGAGGTCTGGGTGTCCTCGACTAGGGCCAGGGCCTTTTCGGTCCTGGCCCCGACCAGGTGGAACTCTCTGCCGAGGGCCCTGCGGGATCTGGTGCAGTTCCGCAGGAACTGTGAGGCAGAGATGTTCCATCAGGCGTTCAGTTGAGTGCAGCAACAGTTTAAACTGGCACCCTCTTTTTTTTTAACTTGTGGCCCCGCATCCCCTCCCCACCCTGCTGCGCAGAAAGCATGGCAGCCAGCAAAAAAGGGACTGGTCGCCATCTGGATTGGCTGTTTTATTAGTGCATTGTAATAATTATATCACGTTGATTGTATTTTATCTGTTTTAATGCTGTAAAATCGCCCAGAGCCCACTTGTAGGGTTGGGCGATTCAGAAATCTAGATGATGATGATTGCTTCACCAGGTGAACTCAAGAGCATTATACCCCTCTGGGGTCCCTTCCCTCCCCCAAACCCTGCCCCCCTCGGGCCCCACCCCCATATCTCCAGGAATTTCTCAGCCCAGAGTTGGCCACCCTAGTTTGGTGAGGGTGCAGAGACCGCCCCCCCCCCCGATCCTGAGTTTCACCTCACCAGGTAGAATTTTTAAAGGGCTTCGAGGAAGCACCCAAGTTCCTGGAAGGGAAGGATGCCTGGATTGTGACCATCTCATTTGGTTGTCTTGGGGGGGGGGGATGGTCAAGAAGACTGGCCACTTGGGAGGGAGAGGGAGGAAAATGCTTGCGTGAAGTTAGCTGGAACTGGGGGTGCACTTAGGCGTTCCCAACTCCAGCCAGGGAAATTCCTGGAGCTTTGGGAGGGCACAACCTGTGGAGGGAGGATTTGGGGAAGGATCTCACCTAGAATCAACGATACATGATAGAGTTTGTCTTCTGAAGTTGATATTTTCTCCAGGGGAACCCATCACTGTGGTCTGGAGATCAGTTGTAGTTCCAGGAGAACTCCAGGCTTCACCTGGAGGTTGGCAGGCCTGGGTTCAGCCCTGGGGTATGTGCTGATTTTGCTCTTTTGCTTGCCTCAGGAGTGCCTCTTTGCCACTTTCCGGGTTCTGCTGGCACATTTTGCTAATAAAGCAAATACTACAGAACTGCAGGTCTCCAGTATAACTCCCAGTGTCCAGGGCTTCCCACGCCACCTAGGGAATGATGGCTGCAGCTTTTTGCAAAGTGTGCTAAGCACAGAATTCTAGGAAGATGTCAAGGTTGAGCATTTTCCCAACCACAAAACAGGGCTTGGTTTTTCCTTTATATTGGGGATATGAATTAGTCAATATAGCAAAGTTACCCAGTGTTAGAAGCATGACTTCACTTGCAGTACATCAACTCCCAAGCAGGTATATCGCAAAAGGTAAACCTTTCGTCTGTTGATGCAGATTCAGTTCACGTCCGTGTGGCAGGGGGAAAGGAGAGAGAAAAGCCTAATTTAAAGAAACTATTTCCTCTCATGAGCGTCCAGCCACTTCAGCATCGTGTGTGAGCAAGTAAAATTGAATGGCTTGTACAGGAGAGAACTGTAGAGGCCAAATGACAATAGCAGGCGAATGACAACAGCAGGCGTGATTGGATTAGGTGTGATATGCAGAGGCGTAGCAGGCGTGGAGAAATCAGCATAGGTAATGAGACAGGAAGTCTAGGTCTTGATTTAGTCCAGGAGGACACATTGGCTTGAGCTTCGTTATAAGAACATAAGAACGCACGAGCAGCCAATGCTGAATCAGGCCAATGGCCCGTCTAGTCCTACACGCTGTCACACAGTGGCCAAAAATACCAGCTGAACATAAGAACATAAGAGAAGCCAATGTTAGATCAGACCAGTGGCCCCTCCAGTCCAACACTCTGTGACACAGTGGCCAAAAACACCAGGTGCCCTGAGGAGGTCCAGCAGTGGGGGCAGGACACTAGAAGCCCTCCCACTGTTGCCCCCCCCCCCCCCGTCAAGCACCAAGAACACAGAGCCATCAGGAGGTCCACCGGTAGGGCCAGGACACTACAAGCCCTCCCACGGTTGCCCCCCCCCCCCCAAGCACCAAGAATACAGAGCATCACTTGCCCCAGACTGAGAGTTCCTACCTATACCTTCTGGCTAAGAGCCACTGATGGACCTCTGCTCCATATGTTTATCCAGTTCCCTCTTGAAGCCGATCCATGCTTGTAGCCGCCACCCCCTCCTGTGGCAGTGAATTCCATGTGTTAATCACTCTTTGGGTGAAGAAGTACTTCCTTTGATCTGTTCTAACCCGACTGCTCCGCGATTTCATGGAGTGCCCATGAGTTCTTGTATTGTGAGAAAGGGAGAAAAGGACTTCCTTCGCTACCTGCTCTATCCCATGCAGAATCTTATAAACCTTATCAGTTGTAATTCAGCAGTCTCTCTTTCTAATCTCCCTTTGGCATTCCTTTGTAAGAGAACGGCTACTTTTAGGTCAGCAACTGAATGTCCTGGGAGGTTAAAGTGTATGGCTGGTGTTGCTGAAGCCACTGACAGTGTTGCTAGGATCTATATGAGTAAATAATACAAAAGAAACAAACCGTGCAGAAATAACGAAGAACATTCATCAGTCAACACTTACAACAATCTGAACCGATATAAATAGTGTCGTTTTATCAAAAATATAATGTAACGGTCAAAAACTCAGAAATGTACAGTCAAAATACACAATCAAAAGACACAAACAACCTTCAGAGAGTCCACATCAAATTCCTCAAGCGAAAAGTCCAAACATCACGGTTTATAATTATACTTCAAAAAGCTCTTCTTGCCGCTTGTGTATCCACTTGACAGCCCCGCTAGCTAGCTATTGCCGTATCGCGTTGCTTCCTCAAAAGTGGGACACCGAAACCACCCTATACCAAAGAAATAGCTGAGAAACGAATAAATATAAAACAGTCAATACACCAGTTAAAAGGTATGCTTACCAACTTGGTGTGTACTAGGACCACGATCGCATGGTCCCCCGTAATGGCGACCGCCACGTGGTCAGCGCACATGGTTTGAATCTACCTGAGCTTCAGCCAGGTAGAACAATAGCCAGTCGGATCCTGAGTGACCACCAATGACGAGCCTAGGTCTCCCGCTGGGGGACCTATGAACTACAACCACGGACTTAAGGTTTTATCAGGACCTGTGGGCAAGGTCAGGGCATTGTCTCCGGCCGGCATAAAAGAGGGCTCTGAGCCCGGGGTTCCCCATGTTCCATCTGACCCCCAATAAAGAGCTGTACTATGAAATCACCACTACTCGCCTCCCGACTATAATACTTTCCACAACTGCAAAATTGTTGTAGACTACATGGCATTTTTTACATTCTCAGTGTCAAACCAAATACTGTGATGTATCTCATTTGTCTACAAGACAGGTAAAGGTAAAGGTTTCTCTTGCTCGAAAGCCAGTCAAATCCAACTCTAGGGATGCAGTGCTCATCTTCATTTCCAAGCCAACTTCTCCATGGTCATGTGGCCGGCGTGACTAGACACCGAGGCACACGGAATGCTGTTGCCTTCCGACTCGAAGCAGTACCTATTTATCTAGTTGCAATTTCTTGCTTTCCAACTGCTAGGTTGGCAGGAGCTGGGGCCAGAGACGGGAGCTCACTCCGTCACGCGGCCCTCGGGTCTCGAGCTGCTGAACTACCGACCTTCTGGTCTGCAGTTCAGCATCTTAACCACCTGAGCCACTTTCAGTTTAAAAATCCGAAAGCACGCCTCACAAAGGAGGATTCTCTGTATCCTCTGTTGCGTACGGGCATCTCCAGAATATTGGTAAATAACAAAAACATTAATGTTATCAACAGAGCAACCACTTTCAATAAGATGTTTAGTTAAAGTTGTTTTTGGTTAGCCAGCTGACTGCAAGCAAGAAAAAGGTCAGCCCCCCAAAGCGCCTGCGCGGGGGAAGTGTCGCTATCCAGCCTGGGTAGTAGGCTGAACTGGCTTGAGTGGTGAGCTGTAGGCGACCACACCACTGGGGTTCCGTAGTCGTTTTCTCTGGGCTTGCCTTGTAGCAAGCTGTCCCTGGGTGTTGTTCTAGATTTCCCAGTCATCTTTCGCACCATCTCAGGGGGATAGTGTAGTTGCAAAAATCCCTGCTGCAGATCCTTCAAATGAGCATCTCAGTCTGAGGGGTTGGAGCAGACATGACTGGAACGTAGGGCTTGGCGCTAGACAATGGATTGTTTGAGGTGGTCGGGGTCGTGGCTGGAGGCGTGTCACAGGGGTCATTTTGAGCTGGAACGCACAGGAACGCCGTTCCGGGAGTAACAAGCCCAGGAGCGGGCACATATGGGGATGCGCTGTGGGAAAAAGCAAAATCATACTAACTTGATCTGTAGTTTCATGCTTGTTGTAGGGGCGCTTCCCTGCAGGAGCAAAGGAAACCTCAAGTGTCTTTAGTCAAAGTGTAAAGCTGGCTCGCCACCTCTGAGTTGGGAAATAGCTGGAGATTTTTGGGGCGGTGCCTGAGGGGTGGGTGTTGCCTTCCAACACGCTTCCGGTGTTGTCAGGGGGTGGGGCATATGCAAATGAGTTCTGCTAATGAGTTCTGCTAATGAGCTCCTGCACCTCTTTTTCTACTAAATGACTCCTGCTGAGTGTAGATGTGTTTGCCAATCTGCCAGGTTCCGGTATGATGTGATACTTAAGTGTCCCTCATGTATCCGTACTGTGGTGTCCTGGAAGTTTATTTCCTGTGTAGAGTAATTCATGGTTAGATTGATGGTGAGGTGGAAGTTGTAGAAAGCCCGGTGGAATCCCTTGAGGGCTCCTGGGTCCAGACAATGGAAATTTCATCAGTGAATGTCAAGTAAAGGAGAGGTGCCAGTGGGTTCAGAAAACGCTGTTCTAGATCCGCCATGAAAATGTTGGCATACTGTGGAGCCATGCGGGTGCCCATGGTTGTGCCATTGATTTGGAGGAATAAGTTCTGATAACTGATAACGAAGCTCAAGACAATGCAGCCACCTGGACTGAATCGAAACCTAGGTTTCCTGTCTCATTACCAATACTGACTTATCCACGCCTACTACCTCTCTGCATATCACACCTAATCCAATTACACCTGCTATTGTCATTTGCCTGCTGATGTCATTTGACATCTGAAATCACTTCATTTTCCAATATATAGGACAGATGGACTCACATTCTAGCTGTATTTAAGAAGTGAGCCATGACTCCCCTGCCACAAATGTTGTTGGTCTTTAAGGTGCTCCTGGACTCCTGCTTTTTTCTACTGGAACTGATTAGGTTGTGAAACATAACGAATGATGACCAAAGTCAGAGGTTTTACACGCCCCCCCCTCTTGTGTGGATAAACAAAAATGTAATGAAGTAAGATAAATAGCATCTCATCAAAGAAGCAGTCCAAAGTATCAGTAAAAGGTTATCGTACAATACAACATGTCAAGAACAGTCAACCTGTTTATAAATAGTGGCTCCTGTTGAGTTATGGGAAAGTATACTGAGCCAGGAAACCCAAGTCTCTGTTTAAACCCGGATGACAGGAAGCACTTAATCTCTTGCATAGTTCTGATTTCTTTCATGTTGTTTCCTCTGTGGCCTTTCATTACATGTTTTGACTTTTCATGTGGCAGGAGCCCAACTCCCTTCTGTTCATTCACAATTGCACGGCCAAGGAAAGCAGCCAACCAGCCAGGCAGAAACCCCTTCCCCATGTGGGTCAGAGTCAGGGGCGTAGCATTTTGAAATCCCGAAGGGGGGGGCCTTGCACGTGTGCATGCGTGCACCAGGACGATGTCCCCACCGATGCTGCTGCCACCTCCGCCACCTCTCCCCCCACCTGGCCACCCCTCCCTCCCTCCGGGGGCCATCTGGGTGACTGCCCATGGTGCCATAGAGTTTCAGGGCGATTGCTAGAGCATCGCCTCGGCAACGTGCCCAGAGTGATGGCATCGCTTCCGGGTGACGCTGTCACGCTGGGCATTCGCCCAGATGGCCCCGGGAGGGAGAGAGGGAGGGAGAGAGGGAGGAGTGGGTGCAGGGAAGCTGGGCCGGGGGGGGGGGGAGAGAGGCTCTTGCAGCTGCGGTGGTGGTCGGGCCTAGGAAGGGGCCCTGGAAGACGGGGAGGTGTGGTGGGGAGGCGCAGTGGTGGGGAGGCAGGCGCTCCATTTCACCAGGGGGGGCTCAGTCCCCCCTGGGAAATTTCAAGGGTGGCCCGAGCCCTCGAGCCCCCCTCCATAGTTGACGCCTATGGCCAGAGTTGCCACCTGGAGATTTTGAGGGTGGAGCTTGGGGAGAGTATGGTTTGAGGGAGTAGGACCTCCATGAGGTATAATGCCATAGAATCCACCATCCAAAGCAACCATTTTCACCAGGGGAACTAATCTCTTTTGCCTGGAGATTCCAGGAGATCTCCAGGTCCCACCTGGAGGCTGGCAACCCTAAACACACCCCATAATTTCTGGGTCTACATGTATCTAGGGGATCCCTGGTTGGCTCAAAGGCTCTGGTGACTGGTTTGGGGCCATTTGGGGGAGTGTGACAGAAACACTGTCTTATGCCCGCAGGTGGACCTGAGGCACCGCGTGGTGTCCACGGCTGTGGCCGAGGTGCAGCAAACAATCCAGCGGCTGACGGCTGAAATTAGCAAGAAGGACTTCCGTTTCCAGGCCATCTCTTTCTCTGGTGTTCATCATGAAAACCTGAAGGTAAGGGGCTAAGGCCTTCGCCTCCTGTGCAGCGAAGGGGTGCGTGAAGTCTGCCCCTCTTTGCCTGCCCGTCTGTTTCTGAATTCAGTTCAAAGTCCTGGCCCAGACCTTAAAAGCCTGTCACAATAGGGTTGCCAGCCCGCCCCCCCGGTCCAGGCGGGGTTTCCCCCCGACTTTGTGGGCTCCTCCCCATCACCAGGGAAACCCAGCCCACAAATGCCCCAAAACACGGTGCGATGACATCACACGGAAGTGACGTCATCGTGGCACTGACATCAGGGGCGACGTTCTAGGCTTTGGGTAAAACTCTATGGTAAAATTGGCTGTACAAACTATAGAGTTTGCCCAAAAACTAGAGTGTCACCCCCTGACGTCAGTGATGTGATGACATCACTTCCAGGATCCCCCACCAGCAGAAAGGTAGGGCCCAACAACCCTGTTTCACAGCGTGGGACCCACCTACTGGAAGGACTGAGAGCCAGTCTGGTGTAGTGGTTGGGAGCGCAGATGCTAATCTGGGAGAACCGGGTTTGATTCCCCACGCCTCCACATGCAGCCAGCTGGGTGACCTTGGGTCAGTCACAAGTTCTTTCGGAGCTGGTCTCTCAGGAGCAGTCCTCGAAAGAGCTCTCCCAGCCCCACCGACTTCACAGGGTGTCTGTTGTGGGGAAGGGAAGGGAAAGGAGATTGTAAGCCGCTCTGAGACCCCTTTGGGTGGTGAAGGGTGGGGAATAAAGCCAATCTCTTCTTCTTCCCCTGTGCACCAACTGCAGTCAACAGGTAGCCATCTGTTTGTTATCCTACTCCTCAAGGGTGGCCTGCCTGGTATCGACCAGAGTTACAATAAGAAGGAGCCCAGCTTTAGAGATGTCAATCAGGTACAAGAATGAAGCTGTGCGACGATGTGCTACAGCACCACTTTAACAAAGTAATATAACTGTATAACCACAAAGTTGCAGTCCAATAATTTATGTAGCTGTTCCTGTGTCAGTATTCGTCAGCTGAGTAGATAGTTGGTGAGATGAGATTCTCCGGAATAACTCCCGTTTCGAATCTATTGATCTTCTTCCATGCCACTGTTTCAGAACAAGAGATGGGAACTCTACATCAGGCGTCTATGCATATAGGACCTGATAGAAGTGTATTGGATGAACTTTTTCCCCCCTGTGAGGCAATGTTTGAAGGCAATCTAAAATATGCATAGATGCCTGATGCAGGGGCAGGCAGGCACAGAGCCAGATTTCATGCTTTTTTTTTTAAAGCAAAAGACAGAGTTCATGGTGGGGGTGTGATAGTCTTCATTTGTCTGCAGCAACCTTGTGATAAACCAGAAACATTTTTAGGTGACAAACAGCAAGACCTGCAATGGTTAACATTTTTGAAATGAAGTGACAGATGACTTGTCTTTATTATTTATTTATTATTTTTAAGTATAAGCCTAACGGGTGTCCCACAAGAAAAAAAATTTGCTCTGCCAAACGAAAAGTCCTGGCTACAGCCGTGGTGCCAAAATGTGCATTTGGGATGCAGGGCTTTTGGATAAGGATCTGCCCCCTGCTGGACAGTTCCTCCTGTCCCTTCTCCATCTTCGAGAGCCGTCCTTTCACCTCTCTGGCCGTGGTCCCATGGCCCCCTAGTCCCACTGGCCTTTATTCCAGGATTTATTCTTTTGGGTTAGGACTTTTTCTTTCACACATTCCAACCCCGGCGGCTGCGGCGTTCAGGGGCGGCAAAATTGGGGCTGAGAAACTCACCGCGATCAAGCAGAGAAACCTTCTTCGGATGAGACGGTTGGCTGGCTGGCTTGCCCCACGCTCCACTCTGGGGCCCTGAGCCCCGACGGCCATCTGTGGAAAGCAGGGTGAAGGGGAGAAGCATGCTGGGTGTGTTGTGACAGGTGGCGGAAGCTGGTGCGGCTCGGGGCCCGGAGCAGAGCATAGGGGGGAAACGCCCCGCACTCCGCTCCGGGCCCCGAGCCTCACCGGTCACTGCCACCCGGCACACACACACACCCAGCACGCGTCTCCCCTTCGCCCTGCTTTCCACAGGCGGTGGCCGGCGGGGCTCGGGGTCCGGAGCGGAGTGTGGGGCATTTTTTTCCCCTTTTCTTGCATTTGGGCACTTGAGTGCCCAAGCGCCCAAGTGCAGGAAAAGGGGGAAAAAAACGGGGGACGATCAGACGGCCCTTCTCGCAGTCATTGCGAGACAAGGCTGTCCAGATCGGCTAAATCCCGGGCTCCAAGCGTGACTTCTGAGAAAACACTTGATTTCCCCAGGGTCAGAAAACATGCGAGGAACCCAGGAGTGAGCCCGCTTCAGCACGGGAGTAGCCACGGCCGTTCTGATCGGCCCCTTTAAATCCGGGAGTAAACAGCCATGACTCCGGCTTTAAAGGGCCGTGTGACTGCGGCCTCTGTCTCTCAGACCATTGTGAGCCAGTTTGGTGTAGTGGTTAAGTGCGCGGACTCTAATCTGGGAGAACCGGGTTTGATTCCTCACGCCTCCACTTGCAGCTGCTGGATGACCTTGGGCAAGCCATAGTTCTGTCAGAGCTGTTCTTGAAAAAGAGCAGTTTCTGTCAGAGCTCTCTCAGCCCCACCTGCCTCACAGGGTGTCTGTTGTGGGAAGGGGAAGGGAAAGGAGTTTCTAAGCCGCTCTGAGACTCCCTTGGGGAGTGGAGGGCGGGGTATAAATCCAATCTTGTCTTCTTCACTTCTTCCCGTTTCCTCTCCCGTTCCCTTTCGGCATTTCCCCAGGTCTTAGCCCCCAGCCAGTTCCTTGTCACTGTCCCATTGGTTGGCTTGACGGGCTACAAGGAGCGCCAAGTGCGGCACTGGCGTTACTACACGGTGAACGGCACAAAGCTCCTGTCTCCCGTCCGGGATCCGGAGGAGCTGCAGCAGTGGCTGGAGGTGGAGCAGTTCTCCAAGAGCCTTCCCCAGTGGCACTGGGAAGATGTCAACATTGAGGGCGACCTCGTGCCCGCCGGAGTCCTCGCCGTCTTCCGAAACCTTGTGGAGAAATCGATCCCCAGTTGCAGTCTCAACGGTGAGTCTACCGTGGAAAGAACCACGGCGAATGTTGGAGCAGCCCGTTCTGGCCATCAACTGCTTTGGGCCTCCCCCTGTCTCTGGGACAGTCCCCGCTCTTGTTTTAACATTCTGAAAGCCAGTGTGGCACAGCAGTTAGAGTGTCGGACTAGGACAGGTGTCCCCGTTTGGGGCTTTGCCCAGCCAGGCTTCTGACTGGCTGCACAATTTTTTTTAAAAAATGTTGCTTTGGCTGCAGCTGCTGCCACAGCACAACGGTGTAGTGGTTTGGTGTAGTGGTTAAGTGTGCAGACTCTAATCTGGGAGAACCGGATTTGATCCCCCACTCCTCCGCATGCAGCCAGCTGGGTGACCTTGGATCAGTCACAAGGTCTCTCAGAGCTGTTCTCTGAAGGGCTGTCCTCGAAAGAGCTCTCTTAGCCCCACCTACATCACAGGGTGTCTATTGTGGGGAGGGGAAGGGAATGTCAGGATGCTGACAATAGTTTGCTTATACTATGCTGTTCTGAAATGTTACTTTCTATTTCTTTGTACTGTGCTATCACCCAAATGTTTTATGGCTTGCCTTGAAGTAGAAATTGCAGTCCTGCTTAATGTTACAATTCCACTCCGGGAGGATGGACTCGGACATTCCAACATGTCACATAAACAATAGCTATCTTGCCATTGCTTTCTCCCCCTCTTGCTGTAACTTCTCAGAGTGCTATCTGAGCAGGCATAGCCTTGAAGGTTATTTTATTGTCGCTGACCAAATGTTATGCCTAGGAGTTAACACATCTGGGTCACACAGGTCAGGAAGGGAATTTTTATAACTTTCTCACCTTTGGTGGGAACAAACGGCTCCATCTCTTTTCCCGCATTTTTGTATGACTACTGATTGGTGGGATTTGTTTATGTAACCATGTTTGTAGGTATATTAACCCAAAGCTTCTTTGTTTGTCATCTCTAACAAACATCGGGACCCTGTCCCAGCAATTGAAAAATAAAGAACTCTGTTTGATTACAAAGGTCTGATCTTTTGCTGATAGTACAGAAGCCTCACAGGGAATGGCGTTTGTAAGCCACTCTGAGACTCCGAGTAAAAGGTGGGGTATAAATATAATCTCTTCTTCTTCCTCCTCTTTCTCCTTCTTCCTCTTCCTCCTCCTCTTCTTCTTCTTCCTCTTCTTCTTCTTCTTCCCACTGAAGGTAAGTTGTGGTGGCCATTTTGTGGCTGCGCCTACCATGCTATCAGAATTCCAAAGAGCCCTGAGGGCTCAAAAAGGTTGGGGACCCCTGGTCTAGGGTCTGGAAGACCCAGGTTTGAATCCCTACCCTGCCATGATGCTTACCACGTGACTTTGGGCCAGTCACTCTTTCTCAGCCTGATGTCACTCTCAGGGAGGTTGTGTGAGGACAAGACGGAAGAGGTGCGTATCGTGCTGGAAAAGGCTTTGAGGAGAAAAGAGGGGTAAAAACGCGTAAATGAGGCAGGAACCAGCTACAGCTAGCCCTAAGGACCCCAGAGTGGGGGTCCCCCTTCTTCTTCAGTGTCCCAGACTGCCTAATAATCGACGGCTCCCACAGGGCCATCCAGAGCAATCCAGTAGCACCTTGAGGACCAACATGATTTTCCAGGGTATAAGCTGCTCGGACCTGGATGGCGCAGGCTAGCCTGATTTCGTCAGATCTCAGAAGTGCCGCAGGGTCGGCCCTGGTGAGTACTTGCATGGGAGACTCCCAAGGAAGCCCAGGGTTGCTATGCAGAGGCAGGCAATGGCAAACCGCCTCTGAACGTCTCTTGCTTAGGGCCATGTCACACATGCCAAATAGGGCACTTTCAATCCGCTTTCAATGGACTTTGCAACTGGATTTTACAGTGTGAGATGAGGAAATTCACTTGCAAACAATTGCTAAAGTGGATTGAACATGGATTGAAAGTGCCTTATTCGGCATTGTGTGAGAGCACCTCTTGAAAACCCTATAAGTCGCCTTCGAGGTGACAGTATTTTCCACCACCATAAGTCGCCTTCGAGGTGACAGTATTTTCCACCACCACCACCAGGCTTTTGAGAGTCAAAGCAGGGGTCATTTTGAGCAGGAACGCACAGGAACGCCGTTCCAGGAGTAACAAGCCCAGGAGCGAGCACATATGGTGATGCACTGTGGAGAAAAGCAAAAGCATACGAACTTGATCTGTATTTTCATGCTTGTTGTAAGGTAGTTTCCCTGCAACAGCAAAGGAAACCTTAAGTGTCTTTAGTCAAAGTGTAAAGCTGGCTCGCCACCTCTGAGTTGGGAAATACCTGGCCCGATTTCCCACAAGCACTGCCCCGGCGGCGTTCCTCCGTTTGCCCTGATTGCCTGCTTGAATTTCCCACTATTTGCCGTGGGGCGCATTTTGACCCGGGGCTTCGCACAATTTCCCCTGCGGCTTCAGTGATCCTGTTTTTTGAGGATCACTGAAGCTGTGGAGGAAATCGGGCGGAGCTGCAAGTCAAAATGCGCCCCACGGCAAATAGTGGGAAATTCAAGCAGGCAATCGGGGCAAACGGAGGAATGACGCTGGGGCAGCGCTTGTGGGAAATCAGTCCTGGAGATTTTGGGGCTGGAGCCTGAGCAGTGGGTGTTGCCTTCTGACACACTTCCGGTGTTGTCAGGATGTGTGGTACATGCAAATAAGTTATGCTAATGAGTTATGCTAATGAGCTCCTGCACCTCTTTTTCTACAAAATGATCCCTGCAAAAGCTCCCTTTGACTTTCGAAGCTTGTACCCTGGAAAATCTTGTTTGTCTTTAGGGTACTACTGGGGTATAAAGTGTCCTTTGTGTCGGGACATTCAGTCTCTAGACAGAACTCGAATCTAAGATTCTCCAGGCAGTCCTGCTGAATTTTAGATTTCCCTCCTCCTGTCAGATTGTCCGAACAAAACCACCTTTAAGGTGGACAAATTCTGCCCCAATGATATGTTCAACAAGGAAGCAGATGGTTTTTATTAATAACGTCTGCACAATTGAAATCACCTAAAAAATATTTTTCCATTGCTTAGAAGGTTTCCTGGTCATAACGACTATGATATTTTAAGGATGTTCCTTATGGGTGACAACCTTCAGACTACAGCTGGTTGTGCAAAAACTTTTTGCGGCGGCCTGTAAAATTCGCCAGGAAATCTTGCGTGCCGAATTTAAATTTTAGCTAATTTTATAATTTGATTTTTTATCTGCATATTCGTTGTAATGATTGACTCTGTTTTGTTTGAGTTTTCTTCTTTTGTCTGTAACTTGTGATTTTATGATTTGTGCTGGTCATTGACTGAATAAAACCAATTGAAGATATAGAAATCAGCTGTACGTGGCACTGAAATTTTATTGTATCTAGATGTGCTGGTGACCAATGCTCCCTCTAAGCTAGGGGTGTCAAACATGCGGCCCACTGGCCAGATCAAGCCCTCGGAGGGCTCCAATCAGGCCCACAAGGCCGTGATTGTTTCCTACTTCCTACTTTATGCCAGGGCCCTCCTGGGTGCAACTGGGTTCCCTCCTCCTTTATACTGTCTTCATGCCCTCATGGTCCAGACTTTCTCAGTAAGAAAGCAATGTGAACTATTTTAGAGGAGGAATAACAACAAGCCAGTGAAGTGGATTAGGCTGAGAGTGTGTGTTCAGACCAAGTGCACCCCTTTGTAGGAAGTTGTAGATATTTCTCTGGGGAAGAGTATAGTTTTGTAGACAAACACATGGCCCTCAGTCTGTGTTAGGATGCCTTCTCATGTTCTTGACCAGCACATGAAGCAGCTTATGTACAAAAGGTTGCAGTGTCCAGCCATTTCATGTTTTCCCCTGGGTCCTAGGCTAGGAACACTGAGCATGAGATTTCTGTAATGAAAGTCAATAAATCAAAAGTAGGTTTGCAGCTTACAGATACCCACCTGAACAGCATACTCAAGATTGCTACAGCACAGACATTTTGATGCAGTAATTCAAAGCAGTGGTGTCAGTTATCAGAGACTTAAATAGACAAAATATTGCAAGATTGCTAGTGTTTTAAGCATGTTTTATTTAAAGTTTTAAAAAATCTTTAATTATGTTTGTAGTGTCCAGGGGTTCGTTGGGGCCGGAGTGAGGCGGAGCAAAGCTCCGCCAGCTCAGGACTGGCCAGTAGGGCAGCCATGGGCTGAATCAGATTCTCTAATCTGATTCAGCTCGCCGCCGAATTGCCGCCGAAATTCAGTGGCAACTTTAAAAGCCACTGGAGGGGAGGGTTAACTTTTTTCCCCACCATAGAGAACAAGTTAACTTTTTTTCCCACCATAGAGAACAATGGAGGGGATGGGACAATCTGTTTGGGGGCCCACAGAATTGGACCCCGTGGTCCAATCTTCTTGAAACTTGGTGGGTATTTCGAGGAGAGGCCCCAGCAGCTACCCTGCAAGTTTGGAGCCTCTCCCTCAAACCCCCTTTCCTCCAGCCCCTCATATACCCGATGAGTTTTTGCCATTGATGTCAATGGCCCATAGGATATAATGGGGCTGAAACTGACATTCCCTTTCTGACACACTTCTGGTGATGTCAGGGAGCGTGGCATATGCTAATGAGTTATGCTAATGAGCTCCTGCACCTCTTTTTCTACGAAAGGACCCCTTGTAGTGTCCTTTATAAAGTTTATGTCTCCGCCTGGCACAAAAAGGCACACACAAGGCCTAGCAAAAAAACGTCTCTTTTATGTCAGATCCGGCCCTCATAACAAATGGGTTTGACACCCCTGCTCTAAGCTGTGGAGTCTTGTGAGCAAAAATTCTACTTTGTGAACTACTGGCATTAAAGTTGTGAGCCAGTGATTTGCAGGGGTCATTACGTAGAAAAAGAGGGGCAGAAGCTCATTAGCATAACTCATTTGCATATGCCACGCCCCCTGACATCACCGGAAGTGTGTCAGAAGGCAACACCCACCCCTCAGGCTCCACTCCACAGGTGAGTGAAACTGACCGGCTCTTCCTCTGTTCCCTTCCCCATCCAATGCTTTGTGCAAGAAAAATAGGCATAAAGAACACACCCTCATTCTCTTCCGGCTCCCTTGAAACCATCAGGTTTCAAGTCGACTTGAGATACCCAGGACATGTGCACCACCCATCCCTTCCCCTCCCCACAACAAGACACCCTGTGAGGTAGGTGGGGCTGAGAGAGGTCTTTTGAGAACTGCTCGTGAGAGGACAGCTCCGAGAGAACGTGTGACTGGCCCAAGATCACACCAGCAGCTGCATGTGGAGGAGTGGGGAATCAAACCCGGTTCTCCCAGATTAGAGTCCAACTCCTGACCACTACACCAAACTGATGGGGTGAAGCTGCTGAAGGGTTGGTGAAATTTCTCCAGTACTGAACTCCAGTACTGTACTCAGTGAGGGAGCAAGTGAAATGGAGCAACAGCAGCAAGACTGCTGCCTTCTTTGCCACCGCCATCACATCACTCTCCTGCAGCACAGGTGAAAGAGAGGAGGAGGAGGGATTTGGGGGGCGCATAGCATCCTGTAGCACTTCCAGTGACATCATTGGGTGCGCCACGGTGTTCCAAGCTCCTGAACAGCTCAGATTGCAACTCACATAAAACAAGCTATTTTGATTTATTTTATCCTCAAATAACTCTGTTTGTTTGAGCTAGAATCTGACCTGTGAGGGAGTTCACCCATCTCTAGTTCATTGGAGTCTTAATGCAAGTATCAGGTTGCCTACATTGCTTGTCCCGCAGTAGCATTCACAGGATTGAAGACTAAAGATTTTATTCTGAATTTGAACAATAGCCCGATGCGTCTGGGACCCGCAATGTGAAGGCCATCAGACTTATGTGCCATGTGCCCAGATAAAAAATGGTATACTTAGAAAATTTAGATGCCACCTTGAGCAAGTCTCTGGAAAAGCAGCACACAGTCATAAAAGGAACTGTGATAAAATTATCAATATTAAAACAAAACATTAAAATCAATAAAGACCCCAGCAGGGCTTTCCCCGGGGCGCTGCGCTTCTGCACTGCTCGGGGAAGCCAAGGAGGGGGTGGGGGTTGGTCATGTGCCCGCCCCCTGGGCTTCTCACTCCTGGAGCTGCGCTCCTGTGCACTCCCGCTCCAACGGACCCCTGATGATTTGGCTACTGCATAAATTAGTTTGCTCTGGAGCCCTCCTTCCTGAGCTAAGACAAAAATGTGTGAGCCGGAGGCTAGAAAACTGTGAGCTAGCTCACACTCACTCAGCTTAGAGGGAACACTGCTGGTGACTCCATCTGTGTGTCAATCTTGGATGATCTCTGACCATGACAAATAAAGACTGCTTGACAATCGGGGACCAGCTTTCCTTGCAGAGAGTTCAAATTTAGTCCAACCTGTTGTGTGTGATGGTAGGGAAGGGCTGCCGCTGTAGTAGGTATTCTTTAGTCCAAGCTTCTGGGGAGAGGGGGTCACCTTTTTGTGGAACACTGACTTCCCCATTGGATGCCAACTCTGGAGAGAACTGGGGTTATTTTGGCCATGCTCAGAGAAACCAGTCCCACCTGACTGGGCTAGTACTATGGGCCAGCCTCCACTAATGGGTAGCAGGGACTGTATCGCTCTTGTCTTGGTCCATCTACACTGGCTCCCAGTTTGTTTCTGGGCATAATTCGAGGTGCTGGAGTTGACCTTCAAGGCCCTGTATAGTTCAGGACCACCATTCCTGAAGGACTGCCTAATCCCTTATGAACCTGCCCAGCCACTACAGTCATCTTCAGACGGCCTGCTTTGGTAGGGTTGCCACCCCCCTGATGGAGGTGGGGGTTCCAGGGAGCCCCAATCCACTGCCAGCCAGTTGGCCAGTGGGGGGAGCCCCACCCCAAAGTGTCCCACTGTGGCAGACATGCCCAGCGTGATAACATCACCCAGAGGTGACATCATCGCACCAGGCATGTTGCATGGGGATGCTCTAGCATTGGCTAAAAACTCTATGGTGCCTGGCCTGATGTCACTTCTGGGTAACATCATCACAGTGAAGATCCTGGAAAAAAGCATGGAGCCCCCCACCAGTAGAAGGTAAGTATTTGGCAGCCCTATACTTTGGGTGCTCCCAGCAATCTGGGAGAAGGCCTTCTTGGTCATGGCATCAAAGTTCCGGAACTTGCTCCCCAGAGAGATTCGTCTGTCCCCATCTGTTGCTGTCTTCCACCAGCGAGTGAAGGCTTTTTTGTTTCATTTGGCATTCCCTCAGTGATCCCCCCCTTCCTAACCAAAGTTTTTATCTTTTGTATGTATTTTAACTCTATTTTAAAACTCTTTTAAGAATTGTTTTAATGCGTATATTTAGGAGGCAGATTGATTTTAATAGTTTTATAACGTAATTCTAGATTGTGTAAAACAACCAGTTTTTCAGTGGAGCATTCGAGAGTCAGAGCTCCCTCGTCAGATAGAGGCCCTTTCTGCACCTGTATTTTGCCTCAGTTTCTGAGCGCATCCTATTCTTCCATTCTGCATTCCCTCCCGCTTTCACTTCCACTTTGTGTTGGGGCTTTCTCTGCATCTGTCTTAATGGAATCTGCATTCAGATCGCTTCCAGCACCCTGTTGGCCCGCAGCTACCAAAACTCCTTTTGCTGTGATTGTTCGAATTGCTAATCCTTTCTAAAGCAGAATTGTTTCTGCAGGTATTTGAGTGCTGCCCGCTGCCCTCCCCTGTTTCCGCCTCTCTCTCTTTAGGGTGACACTCCTTCTCTGTTCTGTTTTCTTTCCCGCCTTCTCCAAAGACAAAAGAGGACGTCTCCTCCCGCTCAGGCAAACTTTTAAAAAGCCAGATAGCTCAAAAAAATGTGGGTTTTGCTTGTAGATGCAGAATGCATACAGAATACACAAATAAATAAACGGGGGGGGGGCAGTGCAGAGGGATTCCTTAAGGCTGGATTCTCTGGAGCAAGCTGTCAGTGCAGAAAGGGCCAGAGTCAGAGAGAAAGAGCTTTAACTCATGAAAATTCACACTTAGACAGTCTTGTTGGTATCGAAGGTGCTACTGGACTCGGATCTAGCTGTTCTACTCCAGATCGACACAACTATGCTCTGGAACTTTTATCAGGTATATTTTGTTAGCCACCTTGGCTGCCCTTGTAAAGGCAGAAAGGCGGGATACAAAGTTTGTTAATAATTATAACCCAGGTCTTGTTGATGTCATCTCTCCCAGACAAAGTCAGTATTGTGGAAGGCTTCAGCTCTGCGGTCCGTGTCACTGTGGAGACCTCCCATTTCCAGGTGGAGGTTGAGCTGGTTCCAGTGATCGAGATCTCGACGTGTTGGCCTCACAAAAGCAAGTGGCCCCGATGCATCAAGCCCTGGCCTTGTCGGGAAAAAGTGCAGTGCGTTAAGGTATCGGTAGTTCTTGGAGACTCTGGTCTTTGGCCCAGGAAACTCTGGCAAAAAGGGTGCACAGAGAGGGAACAGCAACAGGATTTAGGCCGTAATTACTCATCAACTTGCCAAGATATCCCAACTGGTGATTGTGGCAGCTTTGGGACAGCAGGGGGAGGATCGGAGGCAATTGCCTTCTCTGGGCTGAAGAATATCTAAACCCCCTCTCTGGCCTCTCCTGAAGGTTCTTTATACCCCAACCACCCACAATCAGATAAAAAGGGGGACAAAAGTCTTAAAATGAAGACTGGTAGCATGTAGGTTATGTGCTCCCTAAAGGTCTCTTATTTACGACCTTGGTAGACTAAGGCTGTATTTCTACATGAGGTAATCAGAGACGCATGCTTCTTAGATTTTTGACCTGACATCCAAGACACAGAGGCAGATGAACAACAGAGGTTTATTTCACAGAAAAATCAGGGGTCCGTTGGAGCGGGAGCGCACAGGAGTGCAGCTCCGGGAGTGAGGAGCCCAGGGGGTGGGCACATGACCAAGCCCCGCCCCTTCCTCGGCTTCCCCGAGCAGTGCAGAGGCGCAGCGCCCCGGGGAAAGCCCTGCTAGGGTCTTTATTGTTTTTAATGTTTTGTTTTAATATTGATCATTTTATCATTGTTCCTTTTATGACTGTGTGCTGCTTTTCCAGAGACTTGCTCAAGGTGGCATATAAATTTTCTAAGTATACCATTTTTTTATCTGGACACATGGCACCTAAGTACTGGAGAAATTTCACCAACCCTTCAGCAGCTTCACCCCATCAGTTTGGTGTAGTGGTCAGGAGTTGGACTCTAATCTGGGAGAACCAGGTTTGATTCCCCACTCCTCCACATGCAGCTGCAGGTGTGACCTTGGGCCAGTCACAAGTTCTCTCAGAGCTGTTCTCTCATGAGCAGTTCTCAAATGACCTCTCTCAGCCCCACCTATCTCACAGGGTGTCTTGTTGTGGGGAGGGGAAGGGGAAGGGATGGGTGGTGCACATGTCCTGGGTATCTCAAGTCTACTTGAAACCTGGTGGTTTCAAGGGAGCAGGAAGAGAATGAGGGTGTGTTCTTTACGCTTATTTTTCTTGCACAAAGTATTGGATGGGGAAGGGAATGGAGGAAGAGCAGGTCAGTTTCACTCACCTGTGGAGTGGAGCCTGAGGGGTGGGTGTTGCCTTCTGACACCCTTCCGGTATGTTAGGGGGTGTGGCATATGCAAATGAGTTATGCAAATGAGTTATGGTAATGAGCTCCTGCACCTCTTTTTCTACAAAATGACCCCTGCAGAAAATAAAGTATTTCCTAAGGCAGATATGATGTGTGGACATCTCAGATATATACAGTAAAACAGAGGAAACCGCCCCGAGGGGAGACTGGATTCTCCATCCCCCGGAAAGGTCACCTCAGCAGGTTCTAGGCGGCTCTTTTCTCCCACAGAGCGCCTTGCCACCGATCCCACACACACACCAGTTACGAATGACGGGCCCTGAAGAAGATGTCTGTCTGTGCCCCTAAAATAAGCTTTCTCCCCTCAGCCGACCCCCAGACCCTAACCAAAAGAACCAAATAAAAGCCCGGCTAAGCTGACGCTCCTTTCCAGAGCCACCGAATCCCATTCCCAAGAGAATAACGTTTCTTCTTCACCCCCTTCTTAAGACTGAGGCTGGCTCACCTCCTCCCATCCAGTGGAGTGCCATGGGTTCTGATTGGCTGGCAATAAGGCCTAAATCACAAGGACTGGGCCAGAGCCCTGGAGGAGAGGCGGGACTTTTAAGGATGGTTGCCACAGTGGTCCTCACCAGTGCATATGCTACCCCCACAGATCTCATCCCTCCCCACCAGTGTTCCTCTAAGCTGAGTTCGTGTGAGTTAGTGCACAGCTTTTTAGCTTCCGGCTCCCACATTTTTGTCTTCGCTCAGGAACGGTGGCTCCAGAGCAAACCAATTGATGCAGTAGCCAAATCGCTCACTCACAGCTTTAATGCCAGGAGCCCACAAAGTAGAATTTTTGCTCACAAGGCTCCACAGCTTAGAGGGAGCATTGCAAGAGAGCGGAGCCTTTGTGCTGGAGACCTGCACCACATCCCCTATAAACTAGGGTTGCCAAGTCCTACTGTGGAGAAAGTGGGGGAGTCCTGTCCCTTTTCCAGGAGCCCTGTGTGTGCGCTTCACGCATGTGCACCGTGATGATGTCACCCCGGAAGTGATGTCATCACGCTGGGCATGTAATCGCCCTGAGACTCTATGGTGCCATAGAGTTTTCAGGGTGACTGTTAGAGCATCGCCCCAGCAACGTGCCCAGTGTGATGACATCACTTCCAGGTGACGTCATCATGGTGGGCAGTCAGCCGGATTGGGCCACTTTGGGGGCGGGGATCCCCCCGCCAGCCGAATCCGGACTGGTGGATTGGGGGCCCTATTAGCAGGGGAATCCCCGCCCCCCGGCGGGACTTGGAAGCCCTACCTATAAACAGAAGCTTACCTCAGTTTCAAACCTTCCTCAAATGAAGCTGCCTTATTCAGAATCAGGCCCTTGGTCCATCAAGGTCAGTATTATCTACTCAGGCTGGCAGCAGCTCTGCAGGGCCTTTCACATCACCTCCTCCCCAGTCCTTTTTCTTTTCTTTTTAAAAATTATTTTTGAGACCTCTGTCTTGCCCTCCCCCACAAGTGGACTCAGGGCAGGTCACAACAAGTGGGCAAACAGTTGAAATGCACAATAGATACAATTTAAAAACTATAAAACCCACAATACAGCACATGATGGTGAGCAAATAAACAAGCGCGATGGCATATGCTGTATATGTGCCCAAGGGCTGGCCTACCAGAAGGTGGGTAAAACGTCCACCGATTAAACAATTTAATAAAGTGTATAGCAGAAGACAGGCTGTGGCGAAGTAGGGCAGGGGAGGCCGATGTAATTAGACATCTGTAGCTTCAACCAAAGGCCTGGGGGAACAGCTCCATTGTACGGGCCCTGCAGAACAGTGCCAAGTTTTTAACTGGAGATGCCAGGGATTGAACCTGGGACTTCCTTAGGGTTCCCATTCCCCCGATGGGGGTGGGGGTTTGCCCACTTTTGTGACCTTTCCAATCTGCTGGCCCCAATTTGGCTGGCAAGGGAACACCACCCCCAAAGCATCTTGTTAGCGTCCACATGCCCAGCACAAGGACATCGCCTGGAGGTGATGTCATCACCCAGGGTACATTGGGGGTACAGGATGCTCAGTCATTTAATAAAAAAACCAAAGAGTTTTTCGTTAAATGATAGAGCATCCCCTGCAACGTGCCCTGTGTGATGACATCACTTCCTGGGGACATCATCATGGCATGCACGCAAAGTGCACATGCCAAAGAGGTCCCAGAGAAGGACCAGGACCCCCCCCCCCATTAGCCAAGTAAGACCTGGCAACCCTAGACTTTCCTTGCCATTGAGCCATGGCCCTTCTCTCCTTGGGGACAGGGTCTGGGGAAAGATTATCTTTCCCATCACTCCTCCCAGGGAAGAGGGTCACTTCCAGATTCTTTATCTCGCTTCTCTGAAGGTAGCAAAGAGGGATTTTTTTACCCTGTTTTGCCTGGCCCCCTCATTCCAAGGGGAGGAAAAGCTAAGTAAAGAACTCTGTCCTTGGCAGCTGCTCCTCAGACACATGGAGAAGTCTGTGGGAGAACTGCAAAAGCCGAAGTCTGACCATCATCTTTGTAAGAGTTTCCAACTTGGGCAGACTTTGGTGGCGAGCGCTGAGGGCTCTTAATGGGCCACAGTTCCATAAAATCTTAAGTATACATTTAGTGCTTTGGAATCTGTTCCATAGTCTTGGGACCCACCATAGGCTTGGGTGGGCGAAGGACTGCAAACAGTGTTCTCCGGAGGTGCTTCCATAGTGTGAATTCTGGCATCAGAGTATCCCAGGCCTTGCTGGCCTTCCTTGTCTCATTCCCCTCCCCCAATGCCTTCTGCTTGCTTCACCCGCAGTCTTTTGGCTTTGACCTCTTGGCCACTTCCAATTACCACTGGCAGCAGAGCTTTTCCCGAGCAGAGCACGTGCTGATGCAAGGTCTTGATGAAGATGGCGGGTGCCGCCGAATGTGCTTCCAGGTGATGAGGCAGATGAAGGAGGACGTTTGGTGCGCAGGGAGCAGGCCTGTCCTCACGGCCTTTCACCTGCAGGTAGGGAACACTTTAATCCATTCAGCAGATTCCAGGTGGGTCATGGGTGCAAGGGTATAGGGGAGGGGGTGCTGCTTCTGTTGGAAGTTTCAGGTGCGATGTCCCCTGTCTCAGCCTCCAGACTTCATGGCAAGAGAGAGTAGATAGCAAGTTAGGCACACTGACCTTTCCTTCCTGTGTTTACTCCTCTGCCACTGTCCCCTTTGAAATGTAGACTGTGTTCTCAGGGACAATTTTCTTCCTTCCGTTCACTCTCTCAGATGATGATGAACTCAGTCCCTGCACACACCAAGAGGGACAACATGAGGTCCTCTCTTGACACCGTGAGTCAGATGGCCCTCTTGCCATCTGCTTCCATCTTTAGCTAGTAAGTTAGTACTTTATCCTATCTCTCCTCTTTCCTATCCAAAAGTGTATTTCTCAAGTAAAGAGATGAGTCTGTCTCTTCTAAACTTGCAACATGGCTCTGTGTAGCTCTCTAAGCTAAGTAGCCCAGTAAAGTGAGGCTCCTGCATTTGTAGCTTTATTTAACTAGTGGGAACTGGACTAATCACAGCAGTTAACCCAAATAGGTTATGGGCCCAGCATGCTTCCACTGCAGTTGTAGTTTTGTTTAGAGCCCTCTGCTAACTACTGAGAACTGGACTATCATCTGCTACCCACCTGCTTGTGCATCCTTCCCTAGCCTCTTCATGAGTCCTCCCACAGCTCCCTTTCCCCATGCTTGCATGGTGCATGCCTCAGGATGGTTTTGGTGCTGCTGCTGTGTATTAACAATGCTGGGCATCATATGCAGCTAGGACCATGGCTGACAGAGCAGGGAAAGGATGCACAGGTGGGCAGTCAGAAAGGCATGTGGGTGATGGAGTTGGCGGCTGCTCTGCTTCAAGGTGTGTCGATGCTGGCCCTGACCTGGAGCCTTGTTCCAGTCTGCTTGTTATCTGGCAAGAGCCCAAGAGCCCGATAGCTACACAGGTGTTCCATGGGGTCTAAAAGTCACATGAACACACATACTGAACCTTGGCCTATCAAAGTCTACTCAGACCTGTAGCAGCTCTCCAGGGTCTCAGGCTGGCAGTGTACTGGCAGAAAAGCAAGATTCGAATCCAGGAGTACCTTGAAGACCAACAAGGTCCTATGAGACCTTGAAGACCAGCAAGATTTTGTAGGGTATCAGCTCTCAACAGTCAATGCTCCCGTTGACTCTTGAAAGCTTATACCCTGGAAAAGCTTTAGTTCACATGGGTAGCCATGTTGGTCTGAAGCAACAGAACAAAGTTTGAGTCCAGTGGCACCTTGAAGACCAACCAGGTTTAATTCTGGGTATAATCGGCTCTTTTGGGCTGTGGTTCTGGAGAAGGCTCCTGCGCACTCCTTGGGCAGCAGAGGTGACAAAGAAGCAAGTACTGTAGCACATAAAGCCAGACATGCCATTGGAAGGAAAAATCACAAAACTGTGACTGACTTATTTCGGTCACATCATGCAGAAGAACTCACTAGAAAAAGCAGTTATGTTTGGATTGGTTAGCGGCAAAAGGAAACTGGGCCACCAAAGCACATAGTGGCTAGATGCCCTAAAAGTCTACACCAGCCTGAGCATGGAACAACTCAAAGAAACAGTATAAGATTGGGAAACGTGGAGAGAGCTGGCCCATAGCGCCACCAAGAGTCGAACACGACTGAATGGCGAACAACAACAATATAAGCTTTGGTGTACACAGGGGTCCATTAAAGCGGGAGCGCACAGGAGCGCAGCTCCGGGAGTGAGTAGCCCAGGGGGCGGGCACATGACCAGGCCCCGCCCCCTCCTCGGTTTCCCCAAGCAGTGCAGAGGCGCAGCGCCCCGGGGAAAGCCCTGCTAGGGTCTCTATTGTTTTTAATGTTTTGTTTTAATATTGATAATTTTATCATTGTTCCTTTTATGACTGTGTGCTGCTTTTCCAGAGACTTGCTCAAGGTGGCATATAAATTTTCTAAGTATACCATTTTTTATCTGGGCACATGGCACATAAGTACTGGAGAAATTTCACCAACCCTTCAGCAGCTTCCACCCCATCAGTTTGGTGTAGTGGTCAGGAGTTGGACTCTAATCTGGGAGAACCGGGTTTGATTCCCCACTCCTCCACATGCAGCTGCTGGTGTGATCTTGGGCCAGTCACAAGTTCTCTCAGAGCTGTTCTCTCATGAGCAGTTCTCAAAAGACCTCTCTCAGCCCCACCTACCTCACAGGGTGTCTTGTTGTGGGGAGGGGAAGGGGAAGGGATGGGTGGTGCACATGTCCTGGGTATCTCAAGTCGACTTGAAACCTGGTGGTTTCAAGGGAGCAGGAAGAGAATGAGGGTGTGTTCTTTATGCTTGTTTTTATTGCACAAAGTATTGGATGGGGAAGGGAAGGGAGGAAGAGCAGGTCAGTTTCACTCACCTGTGGAGTGGGGCCAGAGGGGTGGGTGTTGCCTTCTGACACACTTCCGGTATGTTAGGGGGGGGTGGCATATGCAAATGAGTTATGCAAATGAGTTATGGTAATGAGCTCCTGCACCTCTTTTTCTACAAAATGACCCCTGGGTGTGCAAGAATGAAATCTGGTTGGTCTTAAAGGTGCCACTGGACTCTAAAATTGTTCCTGGAAAAGCTTGCTATTCTTTCAGGTGCTCCTGGGGTATAAATTCTGTAAACGAATGAATAACCAAGCAAATAATACTCCTGCGGCCTTTTGCAGATGGTGCTTTTCTGGACCTGTGAGAAGTATCCTCGCTCCAAGGACTGGTGCTGTTTCCGCAAAGCCTTCCTGCGACTGGTCCGGAAGCTGCGCAAATGCGTGAGCCAGCATTTCCTGAAACACTATTTCCTCAAAGACACCAACCTGCTGAAGTACACCAACACCAATGCCTTGGACACAGTGGCGGGAAAGCTGGCGGTCTTCCTGGAGAACCCGGCGCTTCCCCAGGACTGAAGAGAGGAGGGGGCTGGTGGAGAGGAATGCTTCCGAACCGGCTCATCTGTGTTTGTAGAGCTGAGGTGCCGGCACAGAGACCAACAAGAAGTCAAGCCTTGAGACACGCAGCCTACGGGGATTCCGCTTGTTTCTTTCCCCCCTCGTGTCCCCAGGACAGACATTTTGGACAGTGCACAGTGGGTGGGATACAGCCCTTTTGCTGTTCACGAGGTCTGCCACAGAGTTGCCAACCCAGTGGGCAATTGTTGGGACTTTGAGATAAGTTAGCGTGTGCTGGCGCACAATGGCTGCCACGGGGACACTTCCAGTCACAAAGATGTTTGCCATGGGCAAGCAGCTATTCCTTTTTCGTTTCCAAGGAAAGGAGAGGGCTTACTCCAGCATGGTCATAGGAGAGAGAGAGAAGAGACTGGATTTATAGCCCGCCCTTCACTACCTGAAGGAGTCTCAGAGAGGCTTACGATTTCCTTTCCCTTCCCTTCCCCTCCTCACAACAGACACCCTGTCAAGTAGGTGGTGCTGGGAGAGCTCTTTTGAGGACTGCCCTTGAGAGAACAGCTCTGAAAGAACTTATGACTGACCCAAGGTCCACCAGCTGGCTGCATGTGGAGGAGTGGGGAATCAAACCCAGTTCTCCCAGATTAGAGTCCGCACTCCTAACCACTACACCAAACTGGCTCTCAGGGAGAGGTTGCCACATTCCAAGGGGAAAAAAAATCTGTGTTTATAGTTATGCCAAGGGCACACAGCTGTAATGTGCCTACCCTCGTGGGATGTGATTAGTGTCTGGCTAACCCAGGGTCCCCACCTTTTTGAGTCTGTGGGCAGGGGTCCGTTGGAGCGGGAGTGCACAGGAAGGCAGCTCCGGGATTGAGAAGTCCAGGGGGCGGGCACATGACCAAGCCCCGCCCCCTCCTCAGTCTCCCTGAGCAGTGCAGAGGCGCAGCGCCCCGGGGAAAGCCCTGCTAGGGTCTTTATTGATTTTAATGTTTTGTTTTAATTATTTAACAATGATAATTTTATCATTGTTCCTTTTATGACTGTGTGCTGCTTTTCCAGAGACTTGCTCAAGGTGGCATATAGATTTTCTAAGTATACCATTTTTTATCTGGGCACATGGCACATAAGTACTGGAGAAATTTCACCAACCCTTCAGCAGCTTCCACCCCATCACTTTGGTGTAGTGGTCAGGAGTTGGACTCTAATCTGGGAGAACCCGGTTTGATTCCCCACTCCTCCCCATGCAGCTGCTGGTGTGACCTTGGGCCAGTCACAAATTCTCTCAGAGCTGTTCTCTCATGAGCAGTTCTCAAAAGACCTCTCTCAGCCCCACCTGCCTCACAGGGTGTCTTGTTGTGGGGAGGGGAAGGGGAAGGGATGGGTGGTGCACATGTCCTGGGTATCTCAAGTCTACTTGAAACCTGGTGGTTTCAAGGGAGCAGGAAGAGAATGAGGGTGTGTTCTTGACGCTTATTTTTATTGCACAAAGTATTGGATGGGGAAGGGAATGGAGGAAGAGCAGGTCAGTTTCACTCACCTGTGGAGTGGAGCCTGAGGGGTGGGTGTTGCCTTCTGACACACTTCCAGTATGTTAGGGGGTGTGGCATATGCAAATGAGTTATGCTAATGAGTTGTGGTAATGAGCTCCTGCACCTCTTTTTCTACGAAATGACCCCTGTCTGTGGGTATCTTTGGAATTCTGACACACCACAAAATGGCTGCCAAAGGAAGCAGAACCGACCACAAAATGGCTGCTGCAGGAGGTGGAGCCATACGCACAGAGGAAATCCAAGTGCTGGGGGGAAGAGGGGTAGTTTTTTTAAAAAAAAACCACTGGGAAAAAGGAGTGAGGGAATAAAACCAATACTGTGGTGGCAGCTGCCACTGAAACAATTTTATTTTAATCAGCACCACCTATCGGATCTTCATTCATTGTCCCCATCCACTTTCTAAAAATTTTTTGGGATGGCAAGAAAGGTGTTGGCAGGCACCATGGTACCCATGGGCTCCACACTGGGGACCCTTGTGCTAGCCGGTCAGTGAGTTGGGTGCCATCAGAAGTTCCCCATCATTTTCTGTCCTGTTCAAGACCCTCTGGATTCTACCTCCAAGACCACAGAAGCAAGTGAGCATCAAGAAGCACATTAGCCAGCACCACATTGGAAGCCACTGATCTACAGTCCATGGGCTCCAGTGTTGGTTTCCATGTCTGGAACTATGGGTAAGCAGTTGGGAGCAGTTTCACATCGCTAGGTCAACGAACGTTGCTTCTCTCTCGCCAGTAAAACTGGAGTCAGTCGGGAACTCACCCAGATGAATGTCCCAAGGGGTAGTTGGAAGCGACTAGAGAAATCCGATCTAGGTTTGTAGATCCGGAGGCAATTTGATGTCCCCCTTTGCTTGTGTCTGAGAAAGGCTATGGTCCAGTTGCTGAGATGTTTGTGCTCGGGTTTCCTCTCTCCATCACTGCAAGATTACTTCCTCTCTTCATCACTGCAAGATTACTGTCTGATGAAGCCAGTAATCATCCAGGACAGTCATTCAAACTGCGAGGGTGACGTCCAAATTCTGCACTTCAGAAGCCGGCCAGGGAGCCTGGTGCAGTCGCGTTCAACATGAACACCTAAGCACTGGGAGAAGGGCGATGCAAAGATGGGGGAAGCCAAGAGTGTTTCTTGTCCTACTTTTTAAAAGTATTGAATGACTTAGGCTGTCTCCACATCAAGGATGTTTCAAAAACCCCCCCCATGTTTTCAAGAGACATCATCCACTATTTGTGCACAGACGGTTAACAGCCTGTTCCTTCCACACACCACCCCCCAAAATCAGTTTTATTTTAAACCTGTTAACAAAACAGTTTTTCCTGTTCGAAGGGGAAACTTTGTAACAACAAGACTTTGGTGATGTGCTAGTCCAGGGGTGTCAAACATAAGGCCCAGAGGCCAGAACCAGCCTGTTCAGGGCTCTTATGCAGCCCACGAGCAACCGGTGCGAGGGAGGGAACAGGAGACTGCTCGGGGGGAGTGGGGGGAGCCACTCCGATTGTGGCTTCAGCACGGTGGAACAACCTCATCTGCAGCAGTCAAGCAGTGCTGGAGCGTCCACCCAGAGCTGCACCACTGGCTCTCCAATCTGCCCATTTGGGTTTCCTTTGCACCCCGCTCCCAGCCCATGGGGTCTTGCAGTGAGGACACACCAACTCGGAGCTTACGCAAGCTACTGTCCTTTATGCAGTTTATATCTCTGGTACCTGACATTATGTTTTATGGCACACAAAATAGAGAAGAAGAAGAAGAGACTGGATTTATACCCAGCCCTTCACTACCCAAAGGAGTCTCAGAGTGGCTTACAATCTCCTGTCCCTTCCCCTTCCCACAACAGACACCCTGTGAAGTGGGGGGGGGGCTGAGAGAGCTCTGACAGAAACTGCTCTTTCTCAAGAACAGCTCTGACAGAACCACGGCTTGCCCAAGGTCATCCAGCAGCTGCAAGTGGAGGAGTAGGGAATCAAATCCGGTTCTCCCAGATTAGAGTCCACGCACTTAACCACTACACCAAACTGGCTCAAAGTAACATTTATGTCAGATCTGGCCCTCGTAACAACTGAGTTCGACACCTCTGTGCTAGTCAGTTTCTCTTTTCATATGTTGATGACCACAAGTCCTCTGTAGAAATTAACACAGCACAAAAGAATCTTTTAGACAGAGGGGAGGGGACCATTGGAGGATTTGAAGATACAAGGAGTTTTTTTTAAGGATGTAAAGGTATTCCATGATTCCTATCCAGTGTTACTTATATTCATAGCGTTTTTTTAAAAAAAGAACAGAAGAGAATTACCCACAACTCAACCAACCTTTTAAGGAATGGGGAGGGGACTGTCTGTATCTGCAAGTACGTGGAGTTTTTTTTTAAGTGTTTTCAAAAGGTATTGTGTTATTCCTATGCAACATTATCCATGCTCCTCAAAATAAAATAACAATAATAAAACTGGGTGGGCAGAGAATTCTGACAGTCATGTGGAAACACAGCTGGGGTGGCTTCAATGTGCATCAGAAGAAGAAGAAGAAGAAGAAGAAGAAGAGATTGGGTCTCTACCCCACCCTTCACTAACCAAAGGAGTCTCAGAGTGGCTTACAGTCCTCTTTCCCTTCCCCTCCTCATAACAGTCACCCTGTGAGGTAGGTAGGGCTGAGAGAGCTCTTGACATTAACTGCTCTTTTTCAAGAACAGCTGGGCCAGAACTACAGCTTGCCCAAGGTCATCCAGCAGGTGCAAGTGGAGGAGTGGAGAATCAAACCCGGTTCTCCCAGATTAGAGTCCGCGCACTTAACCACTGCACCAAACTGGCCATCAGGTGTGAATGGGAAACCGCAGCAAGAGAGAAAATGGATTACATGAGCTGTCTAGAACCTCTGTTGCATGATTTCGCATAGAACCACATCAGCAACCGTGGAAAATCACTGTTGTCATTGCAGTTTTGGTTCTAGTTGCCCAGAGGTATAGCTGGTTGGCATAAACATATGAGCGTCATTAAACGTGAAAGCAAATAGCTTTTAATCCCCCACTCTCTGCTAGTATTGTCTCCCTTCTCACCATACGAAAAATCGTTATTTTTAATAATGAGAGAGGTCCGTTCATACTCTGAGCCTGCTGGGATGACCCAGGCTAGCCGATAATGACAAATCGCAGAAACGAAGCAGGGTCGTCCCTGGCTAGTACTGGAATGGGAGACCTCCCAGGAATCCCAGGGTCACTCTGCAGATGCAGGCCATGGCAAACCGCCTCTGAATGTCTCTAACCTTGAAAAACCCTAGGGGGGGTCACCGTAAGTCAGCTGCGGCTTGATGGCTCTTCCCCCCATCCCCCCAAGGAACCTTGAAATGATGCTTCGGAGGCCTCCAGCACATGACGCCTGGCCATTGGGCCCCAAAGAACTGACCTGCTGCACAGAAAGCTAAGTGTCCCCATCTCCTCTCTGTAGGAACCCCCTTTAGAGCCCCACTACAACGTGCCGGTGGGGTGCTACTGGCAGAAGTAGCCCCAGAGAGCATAGAATCACAGAGTCATAGAGTTGGGGGGGACCTCCAGGGTCATCTAGTCCAACCCCCTGCACAATGCAGGTAATTCACAGATGCCTCCCCCCCGCACACACCCCCAGTGACCCCTGTTCCATGCCCAGAAGATGGCAAAAAACATCCAGGATCCCCGGGCAACCTGGCCTGGAGAAAAATTGCTTCCTGACCCCAAAGTGGCGATTGGCAGGGGTCCGTTGGAGCAGGAGCACACAGGAGTGCGGCTTTGGGAGTGAGGAGCCCAGGGGGTGGACACATGACCAAGCCCCGCCCCCTCCTCGGCTTCCCCAAGCAGTGCAGAGGCGCAGCGCCCCGGGGAAAGCCCTGCTAGGGTCTCTATTGTTTTTAATGTTTTGTCTTAATATTGATAATTTTATCATTGTTCCTTTTATGACTGTGTACTGCTTTTCCAGAGACTTGCTCAAGGTGGCATTTAAATTTTCTAAGTATACCATTTTTTATCTGGGCACATGGCACATAAGTACTGGAGAAATTTCACCAACCCTTCAGCAGCTTCACCCCATCAGTTTGGTGTAGTGGTCAGGAGTTGGACTCTAATCTGGGAGAACCGGGTTTGATTCCCCACTCCTCCCCATGCAGCTGCTGGTGTGACCTTGGGCCAGTCACAAGTTCTCTCAGAGCTGTTCTCTCATGAGCAGTTCTCAAAAGACCTCTCTCAGCCCCACCTACCTCACAGGGTGTCTTGTTGTGGGGAGGGGAAGGGGAAGGGATGGGTGGTGCACATGTCCTGGGTATCTCAAGTCTACTTGAAACCTGATGGTTTGAAGGGAGCAGGAAGAGAATGAGGGTGTGTTCTCTACGCTTATTTTTATGGCACAAAGTATTGGATGGGGAAGGGAATGGAGGAAGAGCAGGTCAGTTTCACTCGCCTGTGGAGTGGAGCCTGTGGGGTGGGTGTTGCCTTCTGACACACCTCCGGTATGTTAGGGGGTGTGGCATATGCAAGTGAGTTATGCAAATGAGTTATGCTAATGAGCTCCTGCACCTCTTTTTCTACGAAATGACCCCTGGCGATTGGCATTTCCCTGGGCGTGTAAGAAAGGGCCACGAGAACTAAGCACTGAGGCAACCCTTCCTGCCCTTCGTCTCGTGATCTGCCTCAGTTCACAGAATCAGCGTGGCTGTCAGATGGCCCTCTAGCCTCTGTCTGAAGACCTCCCAAGAAGGAGAGCCCACCACCTCCCGAGGAAGCATGGCCAACCTGTATCTGATACCGTGAGTGGCTTCATATGTTACATTTTTACAGTACTGCTTCCCCAGGGACACAGTGTTCCCGAGTGTGAAGCTATGGTGCGACCATTCAACATCCTGAAAGCGCTCCTGAAAATCATCATCAGAGAAATATCTGGGCTCATGCCTGTAGGGAAGGATATACCCACCTGCTTTGGGATGCTCAGCACACCTGTAGATTTCAAGTGAGCAGGAGATGCATGGAATACCTGCACGGTTTTATCCATGTCTTTAACGTCAGATGGATTGACTCAATCAAGGAAGCCACCGCCTTCCCTTTGCAAGAACTGAGTGATGATAGGACATTTTGGAGGTTGTTAATTCACAGAAGGCTCCACAGGTCAGAAGAAGAAGAAGAGATTGGATTTATTCCCTGCCCTTCACTTGGAATCTCAGAGTGGCCTACAAACGCCTTTCCCTTCCTCTCCCCACAACAGACACCCTGTGAGGTAGGTGGGGCTGAGAGAGCTCTTGAGAGAACTGTCCGTGAGAGAACAGCTCTGACAGAGCTATGGCTTGCCCAAGGTCATCCAACAGCAGCAAGTGGAGGAGTAGGGAATCAAACCCGGTTCTCCCAGATTATAGTCCACACACTTAACCATTACTTGAGGTTACATAACACACATATGCTTCCACACATGCTAAATAATGCAGTTTCAGTCCACCTCAGCAACTGTTTGCAAGTGCAGTTTGCCATTTCACACAGTAAAATCCAGTTGCAAAGTGCATTGAGAGTGCATTATTTAGTGTGTATGAAAGCACCTGCTAGACCACAGGAGTGGAGTGCCATGTCTGCCTTTTGTTTCAGGCACTCACAGTGCAATCCGAGCAACTCTTTCCTGTGAGTAAGCCCCACTGAGTAGATCCAAGTGGGATTCTGAGCAGACCCACTTAGGATCAGGGGCATAGACATTCCATTCTTCTGGGGGGCGGGGGCTTTCGCGCACGCAAAGCATGTGCGCCACCAGCGGGATGATGTCCCCACCGCCGCCACCTCTCCCCCCCGCCTGGCTCCCACGCACTCCTCAGAGGGAGGGAGTGGGTGCAGGGGAGCCGGGTGAGGGGGCTCTTGCGGCGGTGGCGGCCGGGGAGGCTTGTGACAGGTGGGGAGGTGTGTTGCTCCAGCAGCAGAAGTTTCAGCTTCTCCCTGGGCTATGGGGCCATCCAAGCCTGCCCCTGAGTCCTGCAGAACCCACTGGCTTTTCTCCTAAGCTGAGACATCTGTACTTCTGCGGAACTTTGCGACTGTTGTTAACCATCAACATGCCCAGCGCTTTATAAGCGAAAAGTCCCTGCCCCGAGGAGATTACACAGCCCACGTTTTCAGAGTGGGAAGCAAGAAAAAGGAGGGAAGGTGGAAAAGAGGACATCAAGGGCAGGGCGTGCATTCAGCTGTGGAGCTCCCTTTCAATGGAGAAGAGCATATGTGGAGCAAGGCTTTGGGCCGAAAGGTTTTCGAGGGGAAGAGGTGGCTGAAGCCAGGATATGCTGCAGGTAACCGGGGTGGGGGAAAATGCCTAGCTACCTTGTGAGGACCCAGCCTTAAGTGGAGATGCAGCCATTCCCAAGTGAGCATGGACCTTGGAAGCTCTATCTGGTAGGGCTGCCATTTCCGGGCTGGGAAATTCCTGGAGATTTGGGGATGGAGCCGGGGGGGGGCAGGGTCTGGGGAGATGAGGGTGTATAATGTCATACAGCCCGCCCTCCAAAGCAGCCATTCCCCCCCACACACACACCAAGGGAACTGATCTCCATTATCTGGAGATTTCCAGGTGCCACCTGGAGGATGGCAACCATACTATCTGAGCACCCTTCGCGAGAATCCTCCTGTCTCCTAATACTGCTTTACTCATGGGAGAGCTCTGAGGATCAAGCCAGACAAAACACAGGCCTAAAGCCTCACAGGGTTTTAAAAAATGTTAGCATCATTGGGTTGAAGGCCCAGATTTGGATTGGGGCCACAGGGGTGTAAAGTTTCTTTCCCTTTGCAGTTTCATCCATCGAATGGGATCTCTCCCTCTCTGGTGTAAACAGCCCACAAAGGGAAAGAGAGAGAGGGAACCTGCATGGGTGGCGGCGGCGGGGGGGGGGGGGGGGAGGGAGCGGGATAATTTATGGTTGCCAGATCCTGGTTTGGAAATTCTTGGAGGTTTGAGGGGTGGGGCTCGGGGAAGGCGGGGTTTGGGTTGGGGAGGGACCTCAGTGGGGTACAATGCCATCGAGCTGTGAGATTGTGCCAACAGATATAGTCCACAACAGGTCTCCTTAAACAGAAAGTCCTTTATTTGCAGAAAAGATCTTGTTGGTCAAACACTTGTTCTCAGGGGTCCGTTGGAGCGGGAGCGCACAGGAGCGCAGCTCCGGGAGTGAGGAGCCCAGGAGGCGGGCACATGACCAAGCCCCGCCCCCTCCTCGGCTTCCCCGAGCAGTGCAGAGGCGCAGCGCCCCGGGGAAAGCCCTGCTAGGGTCTCTATTGTTTTTAATGTTTTGTTTTAATATTGATAATTTTATCATTGTTCCTTTTATGACTGTGTGCTGCTTTTCCAGAGACTTGCTCAAGGTGGCATATAAATTTTCTAAGTATACCATTTTTTATCTGGGCACATGGCACATAAGTACTGGAGAAATTTCACCAACCCTTCAGCAGCTTCCACCCCATCAGTTTGGTGTAGTGGTCAGGAGTTGGACTCTAATCTGGGAGAACCGGGTTTGCTTCCCCACTCCTCCCCATGCAGCTGCTGGTGTGACCTTGGGCCAGTCACAAGTTATTTCAGAGCTGTTCTCTCATGAGCAGTTCTCAAAAGACCTCTCTCAGCCCCACCTATCTCACAGGGTGTCTTGTTGTGGGGAGGGGAAGGGGATGGGATGGGTGGTGCACATGTCCTGGGTATCTCAAGTCTACTTGAAACCTGGTGGTTTCAAGGGAGCAGGAAGAGAATGAGGGTGCATTCTTTACGCTTATTTTTCTTGCACAAAGTATTGGATGGGGAAGGGAATGGAGGAAGAGCAGGTCAGTTTCACTCACCTGTGGAGGGGAGCCTGAGGGGTGGGTGCTGCCTTCTGACACACTTCCGGTATGTTAGGGGGTGTGGCATATGCAAATGAGTTATGCTAATAAGCTCCTGCACCTCTTTTTCTACAAAATGACCTCTGCTTGTTCTGTTAGTAATGCCCAAGCATAGAAATACAACTACAATTGTACTGGATACAAAATATGGCCCCTTTGCCATCTACCAATCAATAGTGAGAATTATTGGCGCCCAAATATACTGGCCCACTGGTCCCAAGGAAAGCGCAGCAAATTAGGTTCTCAGGGAAAAACACTGTTGAGGGCTTTGGGAGGAAATGTTCCCAAGGAAATCTAAGAGAAGGAATACATAACACCTGAGATTCTTGAAACACATAGCAGGAGGCGTTTCTGTTCAAGGCCGTTAGCCAGGGAGAGCCAGCTACAGATAAAACAGGAGGAAAAGCAAATGAGCATGCGCAAAGCAAAGCAGGCAAGCAAGGCTTGCATTCCAAAGATGGGAGTCCATTTACCTATGCTATCTCCCGGGCGGGACCTAAGTGAGTCAAAAGGCTTATAATAAAAGAAAGGTTAACAGGCAATCAAATCAGATGGTAAACCAATAAGCACTGATACATGTAATACGTTCAGCAAGCTTATGGATCAGTCTAAGACAGTTATTCAGACATATGGCAGTGCTAACTGACATTAGCCCGCCCTCCAAAGCAACTGTTTTCTCCGGGGGACTGATCTCTGTCGTCTGAAGAGCAGGAGCAATTCCAGAGGATCACCAGGCCCCACCTGGAAGTTAGCAACTCTGTATCATGTCTTGGATTCCCAACAGTGATGTATGGCTGCAAGAGTTGGACCATAAGGAAGGCCGAGTGCTGAAGAACAGATTCTTTTGAATTATGGTGCTGGAGAAGACTCTTGAGAGTCCCTTGGACTGCAAGGAGATCAAATCAGAAACCAACCCTGACTGTTCCCTGGAAGGCCAGATACTGAAGCTGAAGCTCAGATACTTTGGCCACCAGATGAGAAGGGAGCACTCCCTGGAGAAGACACTGGTGCTGGGAAAGACTGAAGGTCAAAGAAGAAGGGGACAGCAAAGGATGAGATGGTTGGACAGCGTCATCGATGCAACAAACATGACATTAAGCAAACTCCGGAGGACGATGGAGGACAGGAGGGCTTGGCATGTCCATGGGGTCGCAAAGAGTCGGACTCGACTGTGCAACTGAACAACAACCCAAAGTGGGAGCACCCAGTCCTTTGGACTCGCAATGCAGAAGGCCGCTCTGCTGAGTAGCAGGGTGGTGCATTGCCTCCGTTTCACCAGAGGGTGGCAGTCTATCTGCACAAAAGGATTCCGCTCAAGATGGGGTCGGCCCTGTGAGTCTGTCTGTAGCTGGAGAAAAGAGCCAGAGTCCAGGAGCACCTTAAAGACTCTAAAGCAGTGAGCAAAGTGACTCACGAAAGCTCCTCCCCTGCCACAGATTTTGTTAGTCTTTAAGGTGCTCCTGGACTCTGGCTCTTTTCGACTGCAAAAGGATTTGTGCCTGCTGGGCAGAAAGGCACTCAAATGGCATTCTAATGTCCAGGTGCTCTTCACAGGGGAAACGGAAGCCAAACAGGAAAAGAGCTCTCAGGTACTTCTGAGGGTTTTCGGAGAGAGGCAGGTCAGGAGTGTGGCTGGTGTACCTTCCCACAAAATTCCACCTGCACCTTATAGACCAGTGATGGCGAACCTTTCAGAGACCAAGTGCCCAAACTGCAACCCAAAACCCACTTATTTATCGCAAAGTGCCAGCACGACAATTTAACCTGAATACGGAGGTTTTCGTTTAGAAAAAAGAACTCATACATTAACATCTTTTGTCTTCAAAGAAGAAAAACAACAACAGAGCTTTCAATTATACAAACAACTTTTTACTGAAAGGTTAAAGTTTTATTGAAAGGTAAAAGTTTGCATTTGGCATGCTTTTGAACCATTAATGTGATTTGTGCTGTTGTGTGCATGCTGATGATTTGTCTAACCTTGGCTCAGACTTTGTAAGTCTGAGAGCAGCCCAGCCTCGAGTCTGTGTCGTCTTTTTGCTTTTAGAGACTGAGTGCCCAAACTGCGTGCGTGCCCACAGAGAGGGCTCTGAGTGCCGCCTCTGGCGCGCGTGCCATAGGTTTGCCACCACTGTTATAGACGAACCACATTGATTTCCTTCAGGCAGGTCGCCACGTTGGTCTGAAGCCATACGACTAAGTCTGGGCCCAGTGGCACCGTTAAGACCAACAAAGTTTAATTCTGCACACGAAAGCTTATACCTAGAATTCAACTTTGTTGGTCTTAACGGTGCCACTGGACTCAGACCTGGATTTCGATATGAGCTTTTGTAAATCATGCTCTCTTCTCCAATCCTCCAACTGGGAATTTTACTTAAGGGGGGGGTGATTACAAGGGGAGAGTTCTCCCCCCATAGACAGGATTGCCAGTTTGAGCTCCACATATCGGAAGTGGTGAGAGTGAGCTAGGCTTGCCATCCTCAAGGCAGGGCCTGGAGATCCCCTGGAATGATACCTGATCTCTGTGCTCCATGAAGGGACACCTCTTGATGAAGGTAAATGGCCCCACAGGTAAGCAGGGAACTTGATCTTTGGGGGGGGGAGTGAAGCCCCTTATCAAGCCCATTCCTGGTATGATACTTCTGTCCCTCCCAAAGAAGTTCTGCCTGCTGGGAAGAAGGGAGGGAGGTGCATCTTTAACTTCGAGAAATGACGGCTGAGGGGTGGCATGATCGAGGTTTATAAGATTATGCGTGGGATAGAGCAGGTAGAGAAAGAAGTGCTTTTCTCCCTTTCTCACAAGACAAGAACTCGTGGGCACTCCATGAAATTGCTGAGCAGTCGGGTTAGAATAGGGCAAAGGAAGTCCTTCTTCGCCCGAAGAGCGATTAACACGTGGAACTCACTGCCACAGGAGGTAGTGGCAGCTATAAGCATGGATGGCTTCTAGAGGGAATTGGACAAACATATGGAGCAGAAGTCCATCAGTGGCTGTTAGCCACAAGGTATAGATAGGAACTCTCAGTCTGGGGCAAGTGATGCTCTGTATTCTTGGTGCTGGGGGGGGCAACAGTGGGAGGGCTTCTAGTGTCCTGGCCCCACTGCTGGACCTCCTGATGGCACCTTTTGGCCACTGTGTGACAAAGAGTTGGATTGGATGGGCCATTGGCCTGATCCAACATTGGTGTGAGACTGTCCCAATAGATATAGTCCACAACAGGTCTCCTTAAACAGATAGTCCTTTATTTGTAGAAAAGATCATGTTGGTCAGACACTTCTTCTGTTAGTAATGCTTAAGCTTTGAATTACAATCATAATTATACTGGATATGAAATATGGCCCAACTACCCTCTACCAATCAATACAGAGAATTCTTGGCGCCCAATTATACTGGCCCAGTGTTCCCGAGGAAAGCGCGGCAAAATGAGTTCTCAGGGAGAAATACTGTTGAACATTTTGGGAGAACAGTTCCCAGAGAAATTAAGAAAATAGAATACATAACACCTATGGTTCTTGTACCACATAACAGGTTCTTGTGCCAGCTGCTCCAAAGTGCGGTGCCCCCAGGACAGTCACATAGGCAGACACTGGGGCCGGGCTTCACCCACAAAACAATCTGTGGACCACCCCAAATGACACATCTCCATGCTCTGGGGACGGTCCCCTGCAAGGAGACATACAGTGATGCCTGGTCCAAACACTGGTTCTGGCACCACACGGTTCTACTTTGAACGCCTCCCAGTATTTCTAAGGAGATTTGAATAAGATACTAGTTTGGCTGCTTGCCCTTTACACCCCAAAATAAGGTTTTGATCTCCCCATGTCGTACACCACCACGTTCCAAGGACCCTCCCCTTCAAGGGCAGATATGGCACTTCTTCCTCCAAAGCCCAGTTTTTGTGCCCGCCACTCCAAAGTGTGGTGTCCACAGGACTGTCCCCTGCAAGGGAACACGCAGCAGTGCTCGGTCCAAACACTGGTTCGGGCCCTAAACAGTCCTCGGGCAATGCTCCCTCTAAGCTGTGGAGTCTTGTGAGCAAAAACTACTTTCTGAGCCACTGGCATTAAAGTTGTGAGTGAGTGAATTGGCTACTGCATAAATCAGTTTGCCCTGGAGCCATCTTTCCTGAGCTAAGACAAAAATGTGTGAGCTGGAAGCTAAAAAACTGTGAGCTAGCTCACACTAACTCAGCTTAGAGGGAACACTCGCATCCTTTTATCAGGATATAACAACTCAAAGATTTCCATTCAGTCTGAACAGTCTGAACTAGGGCTGCCAAGTCAGCCCGGGGGGCGGGGGATCCCCCGCTAAAGGGGTTCCCGATCCACCGGCCAGCATTTGGCCTGCGGGGATACCCCACCCCCGACGTCATCCAGCAAGGACGATGTAATGACGTCACCGGAAGTGACATCAGCACGTTGGGGACGTTGCCAGGGTGACACTCTGGCAATCGCCCCAAAACTCTATGATACCATAGAGTTTTGGGGTGATTGCCAGAGCGTTGCCCTGGCAACGCCCCCAATGTGCTGACGTCACTTGGAGTGATGTTGCGGGGTGCGCGCGCGCCAGAAGAAACTCCCGGCCAGAGGAGGACTCCCCCCCGCCGGTGAGTTTTGAAGACTTGGCAACCCTAGTCTGAACAGACAAGCTTTGACAATGGAAAGCTCAGATTCCCAAACCCAAACTGATCTCCAAGGTGCTACTGTGGGCAGTCTGTGTTTGTGATTGCTCAGTGATCGGGGAGCGGGCCCAATCTCCTTTGAAATACAGGATGCAAAGCTGCAATATGCTTTCTAAGTAGCTTGCTTGAAATATGGGTGTGGAACATTTGCATCTATGGTGAGGTAAGAAACTATCAAGCCCTGACGAATCCTTTCTTGTAAACTCAGGAATTAATTCAAATTCAGCAATCTCAGTTTGTTATCTGTAATTTGAAGCTTCTCTGAGGAGCGTTAAAACTCATTCAGGAAGTCAATGACCTTCACCCTAAGGTCTGCCTATGTGATTGTCCTGCTGGAAACTCACTGGGAGTGGTTCCTTCTTAGGGCTGCCAAGTCAGCAAGGGGGGTGGGGGATCCCCCGCCACAGGGGTTCCCGATCCGCCGGCCAGCATTCGGCCGGCAGGGGGAACCCCACCCCTGAAGTCGTCCTGCCAGGACAACTTTCCCCACCGTAATGATGTCACCCGGAAGTGACGTCATCACGTTGGGGGCGTTGCCAGAGCAACGCCCCCAACTTGGTGACGTCACTTCCGCCGAGGGAGCTCCCGGGCCAAAGAGGACTCCCCCCCCCGCCATTAGGTAAGTAGGACTTGGCAACCCTATTCCTTATTCCAAGGTACTTGGAAATACAGGTACTCCAAACAGAAACTTGTGGGGCCAGAAGATGGAGGTGCATGAAGTGTGGGGGTCCAAACCTTATTTTGGGTTGTAAAGGGCAACCAGTTCCTTCTTCAAACCTCCTTTGAAATGCAGGCCTCCTGGAGTCACCCCAAATAGAAGCTCGTGTCTTCAGAAACAGTGTTTGGACTGGGCAGTGCTGTATGTCATCTTGCAGGGGACAGTCCGCAGAGCGTAGGGATGTGTCATTTGGGGTGGTCCAAAGATTATTTTTTGGGGTGCAGCCTGACCCCAGTGTCTGTCCGTGTGATTGTCCTGGGGGCACCACACTTGGGAGCAGCTGGCACAAGAACCGCGTTTTGGACCAGGACACAGCATATGTCCACGCGAAGGGCAGAGTCCTCTGAAGATGGAGGTGCATGAAGTGTCGGGGTCCAAAACTTATTTTGAGTTCAGAAGGCACTTCCTTATTTAAATCTTCTTTGAAATACAGGCCTCTGGGAAGCACTCCAAATAGAGGGTTGTGTCTTCAGAACCAGTGTTTGGACTGGGCAGTGCTGTATGTCATCTTGCAGGGGACAGTCCCCAGAGCATGGGGATGTGTCATTTGGGGTGGTCCAAAGATTGTTTTGGGGCGCAGCCTGACCCTAGTGTCTGTCTGTGTGATTGTCCTGGGGGCACCACACTTGGGAGCAGCTGGCACAAAAACCGTGCTTTGGACCAGGACACAGGACACACCTTCTTGAAGGGGAGAGTCCTGTGAACCTGGTGGTATATAATATGTGATGGTCCAGACCTTATTTTGGGGTTCAGAGCTTTCCAAATCTCCACAGTGTTTCTGGATGAATTCGCGAATACGTAATGAATAAGGATTGAATAAGGAAATGCGAATAAGGAACCAACTTCAGCCTCCTCCCAGCAACCTAGGGTTGCCAGCCTCCAGGTGGGGCCTGGGGATCTCCCGCTTTTACAACTGATCTCCAGCTGACAGAGATCAGCTCCCCTGGAGAAAATGGCTGCTTTGAAGGGTGGACTCTATGGCATTGTGTCATCCTGAGGCCCCTCCCCTCCCCAAACCCCGCCCTCTCCTGGCTCCACCCCCAAAGGCCCCAGGTATTTCCCAACCCGGACTTGGCAACCCTATGCCAGAGCTGCTTCCATGAAGGCCGGGCCTCTCATCCCTCCATTTCACCTAGGGCTGCCAAGTCCCCCGGTAGGGCGGGGGAAACACCGATTTTTAGTGCTTACCTCCCGCTTTTCCAAAGTTGGCCACCGGGGGGACAAAATGGCTGCCTTAAAAGGGAAATGTCTGCAGAGAGCCTGCCCTGCAGTAAAAAGCCTCACCAGACATTTCCCCTTTAAGAAGTCAGCAAGAGAGCTTCCACAGCAAGAGAGGTCCGCCCAGAGATTAAGGAGGGACTGAAGGAGCTGCTTTTGCATGTGGCTGGCAAGGTGAGTTTCTCTTCCAGCTCTTTTCATTCTCTCTCCCTCTTTCTTTTTTCTGTCTGTCTGTCTGTCTGTCTCTCTGTCCCCATCCAGCAGAGGTCTATCAGTGGCTATTATAGCCACAAGGTCTAAATGGAAGTAAGTGCCTCTGCCAGTTTTTCCCCCTTCTCTCTCTCCCTCTTTCTTTCTTTTTTCTGTCTGTCTGTCTGTCTGTCTGTGTGACTGTCTCTCTCTCTCTCTCTGTCCCCATCCAGCAGAGGTCTATCAGTGGCTATTATTAGCCACAAGGTCTAAATGGAGCCCTTTGTCTGGGGCAGTGATGCTCTGCATTCTTGGTGCTTGGGGGGGCAACAGTGGGAGGGCTTCTGGAGTTCTGGCCCCGCTGCTGGACCTCCTGAGGGCACCTGGTATTTTTGGCCACTGTTGTGACACAGAGTGTTGTACTGGATGGGCTGTACTGGATGGGCCGATCCACTGTGGCTTCTCTCCTGTTCTTATGATATGAAAATCATATTTAGCACTTGCATAGCACTTAGTGCTTCATATTCTGCCAAGATGAGGAAGGATTCAGTAGGGCCGTTGCTCAGTGCTAGAGCATCTGCTTGACATGCAGGAGGTATTAGCCTCTTCAGCTAAAAAAGGATCAGGTCATAGGTGACATTAAAGATCTCAGCCTGAGACCCTGGAGAGCCACTACCAGTCTGAGTAGTCAATACTGACCTTGATGGACCAATGGCCTGATTCAGTATTAGGAAACTTCATGAGTTCATGTGTCAGCATGTGGAAGCAACATCACAGGATGTGACATCACAAAATGATGTCACTTCCTTTCTCCTGGCTCCACCCCCAAAGTCTCCTGGCTCCACCCCCAAAGTCCCCAGATATTTCCCAAGTTGGACTTGGCAGCCCTAATTTCACCCCCCCCCCCAAACCTGGCCTTCCTCAGGCCGAGGAGTGCAGCCTTCCCGACCTAGGGTTGCCAAGTCTGGGTTGGAAAATATCTGGAGACTTTGGGGGTGGAGCCAGGAGAGGGCGGGGTTTGGGGAGGGGAAGGGCCTCAGCGTAATACAATGCTATAGAGTCCACCCTTCAAAGCAGCCATTTTCTCCAGGGGAGCTGATCTCTGTCAGCTGGGGATCAGTTGTAAAAGCAGGAGATCCCCAGGCCCCACCTGGAGGCTGGCAACCCTATCCCGACCCCTCCTCATGTCTCCTCGAAGTCTGAAA
Organism: Lepidodactylus listeri; assembly: GCA_029233225.1. Classification (NCBI taxonomy): domain Eukaryota; kingdom Metazoa; phylum Chordata; class Lepidosauria; order Squamata; family Gekkonidae; genus Lepidodactylus; species Lepidodactylus listeri. The sequence goes on from JARCFY010000004.1 coordinate 148,402,576, forward strand.
TCTTAGGGACCCTAGCGGAGCAGTCCCTCTGGAGATGGCTTTCTTTCAGTCACTCTCTCCGTACTAACAGGCCAGTCCCTCCTGTTCCCAAGCCCGTCGCCCCAGGCCATGGCAAGGCACCAGCTCGAAAGGTGAGTGCTCCACCAGCTGTTCTGGATGGAGGCAGAAAAACTCCACCCCCAGCGGTGTGTTCTGTTCCGGGCCAATGCTCCCTCGCTCTGAAAGAAGCAGGATGGGCTGGTCAGGCCGGTTCCCCAAGTCCCTTCCTGAATGGACGGCGTGCCACGGCCTTCCGCCGAGGGGAAAAGAGGACGCCGCAGTAAGGCTAGAGATAACAGGTAAGGCCAGGTGTCGCCTCAGTTCAGGGGGCCACTCTGGCCACCTAGCTAGGCCCGGAACGCTCTCTTCTCTCCTTTTTGACGAGGGACAAAGGCCCTTTCGCCCTTTGGAAGGTGTCTGCACGAGTCCCCAGGGCTTGCAGCCACACAGGAATGTCAAATATTTAATGAAGAGTAGGCTTGACAATCTCCAGGTGGGGCCTGGAGATCTCCCAGAATTACCACTGGTCTAGGGTTGCCAAGTCCAGGTTGGAAAATACCTGGGGACTTTGGGGGTGGAGCCAGAAAAGGGCGGGGTTGGGGGAGGGGAGGGGCCTCCGCATGGTGCAATGCCCTGGAGTCCACCCTTCAAAGCAGCCATTTTCTCCAGGGGAGCTGATCTCTGTCCGCTGGAGAGCAGTTGTAAAAGCAGGGGATCCACAGGCCCCACCAAGAGGTTGGCAACCCTACACTGGTCTCCAGACTTCAGAGATCAGTTCCCCTAGAGAAAATGGCAGCTTTGGAGGGTTGACTCTATGGCACTGTACTGTGCTGAAGACCCCTTCCCCAAACCCCATCTTCTCCAGGCTCCACCCCAAATCTCCAGGAATTTCCCAACCTGGAGCTGGCATCCTTAGAAAAGAGTATGGTTCTACTGCAGAGGAGACCTGTCCCGAGAGGAAACACATAGTACCTAAATCTTAATTTCTCTTTAAAAGAGTAAATGTTCGCAAAATGTTGGAGACGGCCTTTGTAGGTCTTTTATGGATTTTACAGAATAGGGAGGGGCTGAGCATACGAGAGTTGCTTAGCAGGTAGAGTTGCCAACTCTGGGTTGGGAAATTCCTGGAGACCTGGGCGTGAATGGGACACCGTAGAGTCCACCCTCCAAATCAACTCACACTAACTCAGCTTAGAGGGAACACCGCACTCCAGACTTATTTTTCAGAAAAGCCAGTCATGGTTGAATCCTGGCTGGTGGACAGGCGGTGCTAAGCCGTCTTGGCAGGTTTGGGGGGGACGGCTGAATGCTGTCTGTCAGCACTTAATCTCTCTCTGGCGTTCGCAGAGAAGTTGCCAGGAAGTTTTCCCTCAGATGATTATTATTTATTGTTTCCTCAGCACTTTCCAAGCTAAGGAGGGCTTTCTGACCTCCTTTTATCCTCACAACAGTAAACCGGAGCTGAGAGAACTTGCTCGGGACCACCCAGGGATCTGGGAAGGGTTGCCAACTCCAGCTTGGGAAGTTCCTGGAGATTTTGGCGGGAAGCTGGGGGAGGGGCAGGGTTTGGGGAGGGTCCTCAGCAAGCCCGTGGAGTCATGGAATCCACACTCTGAAGCTGGAGATCAGCTGTCATTTTGGGAGAGCTCCAGGCCTCACCTGGAGGATGGCAACCCTAGGTTTACCAGCCTCCATGTGGTGGCTGGCGATCTCCTGGGATTACAACTGATCTCCAGGCGACAGCGATCAGTTCACCTGGAGAAAATGGCCGCTTTGGAAGGTGGACTCTATGGCATTATAAGCCATTGAAGTCCCTCCCCTCCCCAAACCCCGCCCTCCTCAGGCTCCACCCCCCCCCCCAAATCTCCAGGTATTTCCCTACCCGGCACTGGCGACCCTACCTATGTCTCTGTGACTCTGTCCACTCTGTGCTCACCCTGGATGATGAGCCCCACTGAATTATCGTTTTGAAAGAGAAGGCTGAAGGCTTTTGAGATACCACATTTTGGTCCTGCAACTAGGACCTTCAGCTGCCACATCCCAGGGATTGCATGCTTCCCGCCATCCTTGCTTCCATGCAGCAGAGGCTCTGCCACTCACATGGCCAGGATGTTGTGGGTAGTGTGGTTTTGTAGGACCAGAGTCCTCAGTTCTTTTTCCGTGGTGTTCAGCACCAGCCACTGATGATGCTTGAACCCGTGCAAAGGCATGCCTGTCTCCAAGGGGGGATATTTTGGCAATACCTATCTTGGCATATTTTGTGGCCCTGATTATTCTTCACATGAAGGCAAATGACTATGCTCTGTCTTCCCTTTGCCTGCCTGCACACCAGGGTGGCACAATGCTCTTATATGACTCTTCTCACTGTCTCCTGGGTGTCACCACATTAGGAGCTGCGCATGGTTCAGAAGGTCAAATATGCAGCCCACGGGCCGAATCAGGCCCTTGGAGGGCCCCAATCTGGCTCGCAAGGTCCTGTCTGTTTCCTGCTTCCTTTTCTAGTTCTGCTGCTGCTGCCATGTCACAGCTTGCTTTACCAGTCTCTCTCAGTCATACAGGAGAGATAGATAGGCAAGCCTCTCCTGTGCAATTGAGAGAGTCTGGTAAAGAACTGGCTGAGGCTCCTCTCCCTCCTCCTCCCAGGGGGAGGGAGGGAACAGGCAAAGCTTGCTTCCTGACCAGGCTGAAGGAGACAAAGGGAAGCCTTTCTTTCCTTCCACTGGCTGAGGCTCCTTCCTGAAGGGAGGGAGGGAATGAGGGAGAGCTTGCTTTGCTGCCTCAATCACACGGGAGAAATACGAAGCACCTTTAAGACTAACAAAATTTTGTTCAAGGTATGAGCTTTTTGTGTGCCTTGCTACAGTGTGTGTGTGTTGTTGGGATCTTTTTGCCAGGGCTCTCCCGGGTGCAACTGGGTTCCCTCCTCCTTTATACTTTATTCATGCCCTCATGATCCAGACTTTCTCAGTAAGAAAGCAATGTGAACTATTTTAGAGGAGGAATAACAACAAGCCAGTGAGGTGGATTAGGCTGAGAGTGTGTGTCCAGACCAAGTTCACCCAGTACATTTCCTTTGTAGGAAGTTGTAATTATTTCTCTGGGGAAGAGTATAGTTTTATAGACAAACACATGGCCCTCAGTCTGTGTCAGGATGCCTTCTCATGTTCTTGACCAGCACATGACGCAACTTATGTACAAAAGGTTGCAATGCCCAGCCATTTCATGTTTTCCCCTGAGCTAGGAACACTGAGCATGAGATTTCTGTAATGAATGTCAATAAATCAAAAGTAGGTTTGCAGCTTACAGATACACACCTGAACAGCATACTCAAGATTGCTACAGCACAAACATCTTGATGCAATAATTCAGAGCAAGAGGTGTCAGTTATCAGAGACCGTTAAATAGGCAAAATATTGCAAGAGAGTTAGTGTTTTAAGCAAGTTCTATTTAAAGTTTTTAAAATCTTTAATTGTGTTTGCCTTGTGTGCTTTACAAAGTTTATATCTCCGCTACCCGGCATGACATTTTATGGCACACATGGCCCAGCCCGGCAAGGTCTCATTTATGTCAGATCCGGCCCTCATAACAAATGAGTTGGACACCCCTGGTCAACTGAAAATGGAAGGACCCTTGTACTGGAATATTTGGTTAACATAGCAGAGTTTTGCCCAGTCATAGAAGCGTGATCCTGAGTGCGGTACATAAATCTCCCAAGAAGGATGTTGCAAAAAAAGGTAAACCTACATTTATTCAAGGAGATCCAGTTCACATTCAGGTTGCAGTCAAAAGTGAGAGAAGCCTAACCTAAAGAGGATTTTCCCTTTCACAAATGGCCAGCTTGTCCAGCATTGTGTGTGGGAGTAGGGGGGAATTGTTTTTTCAGGAGAGACCTGCAGAGACCTGTGTCTCCGTGGAAGGCCATGTGAGCGAGTGAGAGGACAAAGGGGGAGAGACAGAGAGAGAGGAGGGTTCAGAGGGCAGCTCCCAGGTTAAGACAAAAGAGAGGCATCCCATTCCAGGAGATAACATCTGTGCACACATAGAGTGATGTAGGAAACCGCCCCCCCCCCCCAAAAAAAAGTCCAGGCATGCTGAGTCGCTCACTCTAACACCTTGCATGTCCAACACCCAATTGCCGCCATCACGCATCAAAATCGTGGTCCATCCAACCCGGTATTCTGCTCTGCCTCTGACCACATCGGGACGCTTGCCTATGACAGGTGCCCCGGGCTCATCCTTTCTAGCTGGGCGGAGAGCCAGGCAGTCGGTCTCACGGTGGAAGACAAGTCAGACCCCAGTCCTGCCGCTGTCCAGAGATCCAGACAAGAGGTCCGTGGGAATGGGTGTAGGAGCCTGCAGCCTGAGATGGCAAACCGTGAGATCCCCACGTGACTTCAGGCAGCTTCCCTGCACTCAAGAGTCTCAAGAGAGCATGACACAGTCCATGTTCTTGCACTTCCACCCTTTGGGAGTTGCAAGCCACACTTGGGGGACGCAAGGACAGGCTGCGTCATTTTTAAAAGCACATCTGCGTCCCATGCCAAGGGAACTGTGGAGATGTACGAGTGCTGCAGTGCAAATGATTCAGGGAACTTGATCTCAGCTCCTCCTCCGCAGTTCGGCTGGGAGCTTTTTTGGCCACCAAAGCATCCTGCAGTTTGCAGAAAACAAGCATCGAACTTTGGTGGAGACTTTCGACAGGATGGGCCACAGGTCCATTTTGAGGATCCTCCTGGCAGCCGTGGGCTAAAGCACATGGCCACTGGGGGGGGGGGGGAGCATGGGTGGAGAGGGGAAGGACACACCGGCAGGTGGGAGGCAGGCAAGTCTGTGGGAGGGAAGGATGGCATTTGTGGGGGGCCTGGTGGTAAGTAGAAGAGGGGAGAGGGAACTGGGAACTCTGCCCCCCCCCCCGGGCCCTTCAAAGCCAGGAACCAGCCCTGCGAAGGTACATAGTGAAGAACTGCACAGACTTTCAGTTTGTAGCAACTCCCAATCACTTTTCCCCGGGAAGGGCTGCTTCCTCGTCAGTAGATGCCCCTCATCGCTCAACGGCTTGCCTGGGCAAGTCACGCGTGGGCCAACCCTGCAATTTCCGCCCGTGGAATTCCCCACTCAAGTTGCTGAGCACGGCACACAAACAAGGGGCCGAGGAAAGGATGCCAAGCGTTCTCGACAAACATTAGCGCCCGTGATCATTGCGCAAACCAGTGGCATGCCCAGGCAACTCCGACCAGAGGCAAGCGCCTGAGGGCACTTCAGGGCTGGCAACCTCTCTGCCACCGCAGCGGCTCCCAGCAACTGCGCTACGTTTAATTGTGCAGAACAGGAACTTTAATGTAGATGCGAATCCAAAGGGGGGGGGGTGAAAGTAGTAACCGGGATCTGCAAGGCCTTGGCAAGGCCTTTTTAGTGCTTGCCACTCAACTAGTAAGTAGGGTTGTGGAAAGTATTGGAGTCGGGAGGCGAGTGGTGGTGATTTCATAGTAAAGCTCTTTATTGGGGGTCAGATGGAACATGGGGAACCCCAGGCTCAGAGCCCTCTTTTATGCCAGCCGGAGACAATGCCCTGACCTTGCCCACAGGTCCTGATAAAACCTTAAGTCCGTGGTTGTAGTTCATAGGTCCCCCAGCGGGAGACCTAGGCTCATAATTGGTGGTCACTCAACTGGCTATTGTTCTGACCAAGTGTGCTGACCACGTGGCGGTCGCCATTACGGGAGACCAGGTGATCGTGGTCTTAGTACACAACAGGTTGCTAGCCCCCAGGTCCAAGCGGGGGATCCCCCTCTTTTGGGGGCTTCTCCCAGCCATGGACCAGCTGGCCAGTGGGGGAAAGCTGCCCATAAACAGGGCCATCACCACGCAACATCCCCGCTGCGATGACATCACTGGGAAGTGCCATCATCACATCGGTGATGTCGTGATGGGACACTCTGGTTTTTCAGCAAAACCCTATGGTTTGAGGGTGAATTTACCATAGAGTTTTGCCCCAAAACCAAAGTGTCGCCCCTGGGATTGCCAGTACAATGACATCACTTCCGGGTAACGGCATCGTGTTGTGCAACATCCCCGCTCATCCCCAGAACGCCCCCAAATCCCCCCATCAGATTGACGAGGGGATCTGGAAATCCCAACTCATGGGACTTCACTGGTTTCAGGTCCTTCTTCCCAGGGTTTGCCTGGCACCATCCAATAATGAGGTCTCTGCCTGGAGACTTAGTCTTGCCATAGGCAGGGGTCCTTTGGGGCCGGAGCGAGGCGGAGCGCCGCTCCACCAGCTCAGGAGTGGCCAGTAGGGCAGCCATGGGCCGAATCAGATTCTCTGATCTGATTTGGCCCACCGCCGAATTGCTGCCGAAATTCAGTGGCGGCTTTAAAAGTGGCTGTAGGGGAGGGGGTTTGAGGGAGAGGCCCCAACCTTGCAGGGTAGCTTCTGGGACCTCTCCCCCAAATACCCACCAAGCTTCAAGAAGATTGGACCAGGGAATCCAATTCTACAGGCCTCCAAACAGGTTGCCCCCATTCCCTCCATTGTTCTCTATGGTGGGAAAAAAGTAACGTTTTTCCCCACCATAGAGAACAATGGAGGGGATGGGGCAACCTGTTTGAGGCCCCATAGAATTGGACCCCCTGGTCCAATCTTCTTGAAACGTGGTGGGTATTTGGGGGAGAGGTCCCAGAAGGTACCCTGCAAGTTTGGAGCCTCTCCCTCAAACCCCCTCTCCTCCATCCCCTCATATACCCTATGAGTTTTTGCCATTGACTTCAATGGCCCATAGGGTATAATAGGGCTGAAACTGACATTCGGCCAGTTATGCTAATGAGTTATGCTAATAGGTATGCTAATGAGCTCCTGCACCTCTTTTTCTACGAAAGGAACCCTGGCCATAGGAATCCCCAAAGTTCTCTGCTCCAGTCCCTGGTTCCCTTTTTCCAGCCTCTCCAGAGCCAGGGCTGCTGCTGGGAGTTGCATTCCCTCTCAAGTTCCACCACAGAGCTTCTGCGTATTGCAAAATCTCTGTTCCACAGGGATGGCGTTCTGTTGTCGCTGTTTTTCCATCTCCTTCCATTTTTATTTCTTATAGATTTGGTTTGACGTTTTCACTGTAACCTGTCCTGGGAGACTTTCTGAAGGAGAGGTATATCCCCCAAACATGCTAGAAAGGCAACATTGTACCTCGCAGGTTGGAGAAGGCGCATAGCTAGCCCCCTCCCCAAACACTTCCTGGCCATGCTCCCTGACTTCCCATCCAGCCCAAGGGCCCTGAGCAGTGGTGGATGCAGGGAAGGAGCCGATATTCCTGAATTTGATTAGCCAGTGCCCCCCCAAGAAATTTAAACACACACCCCCAACTAAAAAAATCCTGGCTACGGGCCTGAATGGGAGAGAGAACATGTGCCCCCCTCCTCCATAGAAATAAAATGCCCCAGGCTCTAGTGGTGTGACCGGCTAAATATGAGTGCAGATGAAGCTTCCTTGTCCTGAGTTGGACCTCCGGTCGATCAAGGCCAGTATTGCCTACTCAGTGGGGCTGCCAGCTCTGGATTAGTAAAATTTGGGGGGGTGGAGCCTGGAGAGGGCGGGGCTTGGGGAGGGGGGACATCAGCAGAGTATAATGCTACAGAAGCGGCCCTCCAAAGCAGCCATTTTCTCCAGGGGAATTGATCTTGGTCATCTGGAGATCAACTGTAATAGCGGCTAATCGCCAGGTGCCACCTGGAGGTTGGCAACCCTCCTGCTCAGGCTGGCAGCAGCTCTCCAGGGTCTCAGGCTGAGGTCTTCCACATCCCCGACTGCCCGGTCCTTTTAGCTGGAGACGCTGGGGATTGAACCTGGGACCTTCGGCATGCCAAGCAGATGCCCTGGCCAATGAGCCACCGCCCCTCCCTAACTGATCTACATATTCTATCTATTGACATAAATTGACATCAATGTCATCTTTCCTACTAAGATAAAGTTACTTTTTTAAAGTTACCGAACTGACATGCAGAGCTTGATTTTCTTGAGACAAGAAACAATTGGGGGGGGGGGGGGTTCCCCTACTCCAACCACCTCCCTTGTCAAGTCCTGCAATCAACTCTTCTCCCCTTTGAGGGTGCCCCCTAGAATTTTCAGTCCTTTTTTTGCTGCATTTGTATGATTCTTTCATAGAATCATAGAGTTGGAAAGGGCCATACAGAGCATCTAGTCCAGGGGTGGCCAAACTGTGGCTCGGGAGCCACATGCGGCTCTTTCACACATATCATGTGGCTCCCAGCCAATGTTCCCCTCCCTGGGTAGGCTTGGGGCAGGGGGCAGAGAAAGAAAACAACTTTAAATTTTAACTGTGTTCTCAAAGCCATCCCCCCCACAACCTACAAATATAATTGGATAAATAAATATCGTTATCAATATCTGTTTTTACCCCGTTTGTTTTTATTTTTGGCCGTCTCGTTGAATGTTAATAAAAAGCAAATCTGCATATTTTTCAATAAAACCGTGTAACATTTGTTCATTTTTTGCAGCTCTCAAACATCGGACATTTATTCTGTGTGGCTCTTATGCTAAGCAAGTTTGGCCATCCCTGTTCTAGTCCAACCCCCTGCCAAATGCAGGACCAGTCTAAGCATCTCTGACAAATATTCATCCAGCCTCTTCTTGGAAGCTGCCAGTGAAGGGGAGCTCACCACCTCCCTCGGTAGCTGATTCCACCTTTGAACCACTCTGACCATGAAAAAGGTTTTCCTACTATCCAGCCGATACCTTTGTGCCTGTAATTTAAACCTGTTGCTTCAGGCCCTATCCTCTGCTGCCAACTGGAACAGCTCCTGCCCTCCTCCAGTCTTTCCGCCAAAGAGCTCAGGGAGCTGTAGATGATGCATGTCATTCTCTCATCCATGCCCAGAGGGAGCGGCTGATGGGAAAGCATGCTGTGAACATCACCGCCGCAGGGATCTGGATGCAGATTTTGCTAGTCCAAATCAGACTCAGTTCGCTAAAGACTCAGTTCGCTAAAGACGTTCGCTAAAGACTCAGTTATACCTCCTGCTCCCACCCTAAAGGAAGTTTCGTGGCTCCTGGGAGAATTCAGCACACAGTTCCCTGCTCGGGGGCAACAGATCCTGCCCGTGCTGGTGATGTGGTGCTGTGGTTAATAGTAGTCTTTGCTAAAGTGCTATAGTACCATAACAATCTATCGCTATAGCTGTTCGATTAAAATTTGAAATGTATAATTGTATGTATTATATTGAAACTGAATCCAGGTAAGACTGAGGTTCGGTGGCGGGGTGGGAGGGAGCCAGGGCTGGGTTGCCAACTCCCAACCCTTGACGGAGTGCCCCTAACACCGGCACCGAGTCTGGACGTGACGCTGGATGCCTCCTTATCTACAAAGGTTGCAAAGTTTGCCAGGCTGGCATTTTTCCAACTACACCAGGTCAGGCAACTGGCCCCCTACCTGCCTCGCTCTGACCTAGCCACGGTAATCCATGCAATGGTCACCTCCAGGATAGACTACTGTAACTTGCTCTACGTGGGCCTACCCTTGAGACTGATCCAGAAGCTCCAACTGATCCAGAGTGTGGGCGCGCGGGTCCTTACCCCTCCGATGGCACATATTTAACCCATGCTACGCGAGCTGCACTGGCTTCCAGTGGAGCACCGGAACAAGTTCAAGGTGTTGTTTTTGACCTTTAATGCCCTTAGAGGAAAGGACCCACATACCTTCGGGACTGCCTTTCTCACTATGCCCCCAGAAGAGCGTTACACTCAGGAAGTAAGAAACTCCTAGCGGTCCCCAGCTCGAGAGGGACCCGGCTGTCCTCAACCAGGCCCGGGGCCTTTTCAGCCCTGACTCCTACCTGGTAGAACTCTCCGCCAGAGAATATCTGTGCCCTGCAAGAATTGTTACCTTTCTGCAGAGCATATAAGGCAGAAATGTTCCGCCAGGCATTTGGTTGAGGGCAGTGATGGTACAGCATATATTCTGGCACTCTCATACCCTCCATAAACCACCCCACCATAAGCCACCCCCGGAGGCTTGTGAAATCTGAATTTGTTTTCTTCGCCATCTTGGGGAGGATTATTTATTGCCTTTGTATTACACATTTAACCATGGGATTTTAATCTAAGTTATTTATTGTGTTTCCCCCTGTTGTGAGCCGCCCCGAGCCCTGCCTGCAGAGAAGGGCAGCCTAGAAACAGAATTAACTAAACAATGATCTATGGCCCGTATCTATTTCAGACTTGAACAGAACCATTGCAGCAATGCAGCATGGGACAGATAAAAAGGGGGTGCGAGTCAGCCCAGCAGATGTGATGACCGTGCCCTTGGGACCCAACAGAGACTTGCTGCAGAGTTTGTGTGGAAAGAAAAAGGCTGGAGGGGGAGTTCGGGTTATGTTCCGTGCTTCCGAGAGCCAGTTTGGTGTAGTGGTTAAGTGCGCGGACTCTAATCTGGGAGAACTGGGTTTGATTCCCCACTCCTCCACTTGCACCTGGCTGGATGACCTTGGGCAAGCCATAGCTCTGTACCAGCTGTTCCCTAAAGGACAGCTTGGGAAAGAGCTCTCTCAGCCCCACCGACCTCACAGGATGTCTGTTGTGGGGAGGGGAAGGGAAAGGAGTTTGTAAGCCGCTCTGAGACTCCCTTGGGGAGTGGAGGGCAGGGTATAAATCCAATCTCTTCTTCTTCTTCTTCTTCTTCTGAGTTTGGGTCACGGCACGTTATGGAGGCTCACGTACCAATCAGCCGCTTCCTCTTGCACCCTCGACCCGATGTAGCCGACGCGTTCTTCTTCCGATGGGAAAAGGTGGCCCCAATTCTGAAGAAACCTCCCGTTCTCAGTCATAAAACATTGCAGTTTATTGGGGTTCCCATCAAACGTAGCATCCAATAACTCCTGGGGCATGGGGCGTCGTTGCATTACAGGTCCCGGCACTGCAGGTCTGGGAGGGGCTCCCCCAGGGCCCAGGCCTGCGGGGACCCGTGGTGGTGGAGGTTGAGGGGGTGCTGCGGCCCCATCTTCTTTTTCTTCTTCCCCTTCCCCCTTGATCACGGCTGCAATCACTCTAGGGAGGTCCAGGAACATCTCCACCATCTCCTTTTGCAGCATCTGATGCACTGCTTCGAACCTCCGGTCCATTTGAGCCCATAGGTCACCGGGAGGCCCCACATCCTGAGCTTTGCCGTGTATCTCACCTGTACGTTCCTGCCCACCAGGATGAAACAGACATGCTCCCGTTGGCTGAGTCAGCAGTCAAGCTCTTATGAGCTCTGGTAACTGTGGTGAGCCATTTTTCCAAAACCCGTTGCCCAGGCAGGAATGGAGGCTTCTGGCTGCAGCTGGCAGAGGCAAGCATTTCCTCGGATCTTTCACAGCTCGGCTGCTGGTGTTGAGGAAGGAAGAGACAACAGGTTTCTCACCCTGGCCCCTAGTTATGGTGGGGCTATTGGGGGGCTCTGCCCCCTTCCTTACAAGGCCAGCCCCACAAGATTTCCTTCTGGAAATTTTTTTAAATTATTTTTTAAACATTTTAAAATGTTTTTAAGGGGTGGTGGTTTTGCATCTCATCTATGTCTGGGGTGGCTGTTGTGGGGGTTGTTTGTGCTGCATTTAATTTAATCTGTTATTAGTATTATTTTAAAGTACAGTTGTTTAGAGACAGAAAAATAATGGCAGCCCCACCAGAAAAAAAATTACCTCACAAGCCTCACGGGCCTGTTCTCACTGGCAGAGGTTCTGTACCTTTAAGCCTGACAGACAGGGACACAGGGCTGCCAACTCCAACTTGAGAAATTCCTGGACATTTGGAACGTTTGGGAGTCTTAGTGGGAGGGTGGAGTTCAGGGGGGGGAGCTTAGCAGGGATGTGATACCCTAGAATGTGAGGGGAAATTCACCTTTATATTGAATGGGGAATTGGTGGGAAGGGATCTTGGAACCTTTGGATCCAAGTAGTCTCCTTGAGAGAGTGAAAGATGCTTTGCTGGTGGGACATTATCTTCTGTCCACAGCCCTAGGAAGGGAAAAGTACTAGAGGAAATGTGCATGTCTTGAGTTCTCAAGTAGGGAATTCCCGAGCCAGCATTGTGACGGGTCCCTTCGCAGGATGGCTGAGGACTGTCAGCCCATCCTCCACGTCGCCAGACCCCATTTTCCTGGTCAGGTGAACATCTCTTTCCTTGGGGACATCAGGCCTTCTCCATGCCTTGTGACACTGTCCTGACAGGGCTGTGAAAATGCTTTTCACCAGAAGCCAGCACAGAGACAGGTGGTCTGCATACACAAGTTCACGCTCATTTGTGTATATGCAAAATTGGCTTGGGAAAATTCTTGGGGAGGACAAGAATGTGTGCAGAGGCTGTGTCAATATAGTAATAGTGGCCAGAGTCTGTCTGCACTGTATCATGTGTGTCGTATGCAGGGGTCCGTTAGAGTGGGAGTGCACAGGAGCGCAGCTCCGGGAGTGAGGAGCCCAGGGGGCGGGCACATGACCAAGCCCCGCCCCCTCCTCGGCTTCCCCGAGCAGTGCAGAGGCGCAGCGCCCCGGGGAAAGCCCTGCTAGGGTCTTTATTGTTTTTAATGCTTTGTTTTAATATTGATAATTTTATCATTGTTCCTTTTATGACTGTGTGCTGCTTTTCCAGAGACTTGCTCAAGGTGGCATATCAATTTTCTAAGTATACCATTTTTTATCTGGGAACATGGCACATAATTACTGGAGAAATTTCACCAACCCTTCAGCAGCTTCCACCTTATCAGTTTGATGTAGTGGTCAGGAGTTGGACTCTAATCTGGGAGAACCGGGTTTGATTCCCCACTCCTCCACATGCAGCTGCTGGTGTGACCTTGGGCCAGTCACAAGGTCTCTTAGAGCTGTTCTCTCATGAGCAGTTCTCAAAAGACCTCTCTCAGCCCCACCTACCTCACAGGGTGTCTTGTTGTGGGGAGGGGAAGTGGAAGGGATGGGTGGTGCACATGTCCTGGGTATCTCAAGTCTACTTGAAACCTGGTGGTTTCAAGGGAGCAGGAAGAGAATGAGGGTGTGTTCTTTACGCTTATTTTTCTTGCACAAAGTATTGGATGGGGAAGGGAATGGAGGAAGAGCAGGTCAGTTTCACTCACCTGTGGAGTGGAGCCTGAAGGGTGGGTGTTGCCTTCTGACACACTTTCGATATGTTAGGGGGTGTGACATATGCAAATGAGTTATGCTAATGAGTTATGCTAATGAGCTCCTGCACCTCTTTTTCTACGAAATGACCCCTGGTTGTATGGAGGCGGTTGGCACCAGAGCTAGAGTTGGCAGCTTGGGTTCAGGAAATTCCTGGAGATTTGGGAGGTGGAGCCTAGAGGGATTTGGGGAGAAGGGAGGGGCCTCAGCAGGGTACAATGCCACAAAGTCCATCCCTCAAAGTAGCCATTTTCTCCAGCCAATAGTTATATCCCCTTTATAGTGGCCAGTCACACTAAGCATCCATCCCGCCAAGCAAAAGTGCGGTCCTTCCCTCCCCCCACCCCACGCCATGGTGTCTATCAAATTATCACAGCGTTCCTGGCAGTGACCCTCGTGGGGAGGTTGCTTGAGAAGAGTTACTTGCGGAGCACGCGTTCCCACACATTCCAGACCAAATTCACTCCCCCCCTGTAATGTAGTATGCTCTGTGTAGCAACCAGGTGTCAGAATCCAAAGATTCTAACAAAGGTTTCTGTCATATGTCATGCTTGCTTGCCATGTACTGCTATGTATAATCCCCTTTATCATGTAACCTGTCCCCGCATTTGCTATGTAACCTTCTTGGCTATGTAACCTTTCTTTATGGCTCTTTTTATGACCCTGAGTTTATGGCTCAGGCTAAGTCTGGTCAGTGTAACCATTTGGCCCGGGAGGGTGGCGACTCCAGCGCATGAGAACAATCAGCTTCTCACCTCCGCGCCTCCGCATTCCTTTCCTCCCTGCCGGGGAAGACGGGGACCAGTTTCTTATCGGCGTGTGAAGGCCTTGACAAGAGTTATTTGTTATGCATAGATGGATACATCTAAGGGCTCTGATTTAAGAAGGAAAATTTACAGCTTCACACTTCACCTTTTTCCTGTGGGAAGCAAACGGTCAAGGGACCTTTTTGCCCGCGATTTTTCCCTCATTGTGATTGGTTATCTATGGGCAATTCAAACTGTACTAGAGGGTGTATTAGTCCTGCTTCTATTGTGTGCTTTATCTCTGACAATGATCCGAGGACCTGTAGTAATGTAGTAATAGGAAATAAAGAACTGTGTTTGATCAACAAAGGTCTGATCCTTGACTACTTTGACCAGAAGCCTCACACCAGCCTGCCATGTGCTCCCAGGTAATGGCGCCCTCCGCATGGCCAGAGCACATCGTCAGGCAGAGAGGGGAGCTTGGATCTGGAGGAACAATAGACATCCGGATTGAAAGCCTCCACCAATGTGGGACCTAGGTTCTTCCTGAGGAGCCAATGTGGCCAAAGGGTCCTCCAGGGAACCTATGACAAACATGCACATATGTTAAGCCCCTATCAGGTCTTTTGGGTGCGGCTGGAGGTGTGGCTCTGGCCAGCATATAATGAGGGCCCTGGAGCCCTGGAAGCATGCTTGTTCTGACCATCTACTGGGCATGCTGAATCACTCAATAAAGGCTTCATGATTTCACCGTTCCTGGTCTCCCGAGTCCAGTACTCTTCACCCCCCCTTTCCCAAGCCAAAGGCAGCACAGCGAACATGGCAAACAAACCAATGAGTTTGACATTGGGGAGCTATAGGTCATCTGAAGGACCCTGACCTAGAACAGGGCCGGGCTGGGTTGTAGTTACCTAAACATCTCACTTAAATCCTTGGCCATCAAAACCTGCAACTGTCATTTAGAGTTAATTTTTACAAATCAAAAGGAGGAGGAATCTCATTTGCTCTCCTTTCGCCTATGGTAAAGCGCTGGGGAGATAAAAGCCGGTTCACATATTACAGCCAACACATGGCCATCCTGCTTGTACATCTGTCTGCACGTCTGCTGGCTGCTAATTCATTTTAGTGTTGGTTGTTCAAAAGAGCTCATAAGTCGCTACAAATCCAGCCAGGCGAACGTGTGTGTAGGGTTGCCAGCTCCGGGCTGGGGAATACCTGGAGATTTTGAGGGGCGGAGCCTAAGGAGGGCGGGGTTTGGGGAATCCACCCTCCAAAGCAGAGCCAGTTTGGTGTCGTGGTTAAGAGCAGCGGACTCTCATCTGGGAGAACCGGTTTTGATTCTCCACTCCTCCTCCACATGCAGCCAGCTGGGTGACCTTGGGTCAGTCATATGGGCTCTCCGAGCTGTTCTCTCACAAGCAGTTCTCTCAGAGCTCTCTCAGCCCCACCTATCTCACAGGGTGTCTGTTGTGGGGAGGGGAAGGGAAAGGAGATTGTAAGCTGCTCTGGTTGTGAAGGGTGGGGTATAAATCCAATCTTTTCTTCTTCTCTTGGACTTCTCTCATTCTGCTCAGGCCCCAGTTGAGGAGAAACAGAAAGTGGGTGTTGCCTATGCCTGGTTGTTCCCAGAAACTACAGCATAGTCTATATTGCTACAGGGGAAATGGAAAAGAAAGGGACATAAACCAATGGAACAAACTGTCCTGGGATAGAATTGATCTCCTGGCCCTGCAGGGTTAGTTGGAGGCCATCAGACCTCTCTGTTGGTTTCCCCAGACTTTGCTATGGTGATTCTGGAATAGGGCTGCCAGCTCAGCCCAGCAAATGATTTTTAAGGGCACTGTCGAAGGAGGATAGAGTTTGGAGAGGATGTGACATTGCTTCAGGGAGACGCTCTAAAACTTTCTGCTAATCTCTATGCTAAAGACCATAGAGGCCTGGGGAAATTCCTAGAGCATCACTTTGGAGGCCATTTTCTCCTGTTACTGGGGACTTTGGGAGTTGAACCTGAGGAGGGCAGGGTTTGGGGAGGGGAGGGACTTCAATGGGGCATCATGCCATAGAGTCCCCCTTCCAAAGCGGCCATTTTCTCCAGGCGAACTGATCTCTGTCACCTGGAGATCAGTTGGAATAGAGGGAGATCTCCAGGTACCACCTGGAGGCTGGCAACTGTACCTGCTACTCTGTTTCTCAAAGGGGGGAGACTGGGGTCGAGAGCAGGGATGGTCACAGCAAATTCCTGGAGGTGCATGTCAATTCCTAGAGTTTCCAGTGAATGTGAGGCCGCAGAGGAGGAGGTTGTGTGTGTGTGTGTTAGAAGAGGAAGAATGGAGTCAAGACATCAGTTAGGGCTCAGCCAGATATACATAGAAGGAGGGATTGGATAAGGATAGGAGTAGGTGTCCCAGATTAGGGAAGTGGAGGGACTGAATATATAAGGTCCACACTTTAGGGCCGCCAGACCTTTCATGGGTGGGGAGCATTTTTTAAAAAACGTTGCCATTGGGTGTACCAAAGCATCACTTCCTGAAAAAAAACCAGAAGTGATGTTGGGTAGCTCTAGTAATCGCCGGTTTTACCATAGAGTTTCTACTGGTTGCTAAAGCTACCCGAAGGCACTGGTGTGTTTTCCCTGAAGCGGTCATGGTACATAGGGCAATGTGTCCCCTTCCATGTCCCTCCTACCCATGCTCCTTCCAGTTGCCAGGTGGTGCAGTGGTTCTGCCAGTTCTGTGACCCTGGGCACGGGTGTGGTGGCATCGTAATGATTCTTAAGAGAACTGCTGCCGGCTTAACGGTGAAAAACGTTACACTTTTACAATGTTTTTCCTGTCAACCCAAATAAGCTGCTTAAACGTCTCCGGAACAGCTCATCAACTCATTACTGTGTTGTTAAAATAAGTGATCTGCGTGTTATGTCCTGGACGCCGTTCCACAGACAACCAGGCTGCGATTCTCTGTGTGTACACTTGTATGACTCTTTGATGTGACCAAACATGTAATGGCGCCGGCCATGCGGGCTGACCGCATGGCCTGGAAAAGGTACAAGCTTGAGGTAAAAGAACAATAGCACCCAGGCTCCTAAAGATCCACCTATCGGGGCTTAGCATATTCAAATGAACCAATATAATCTCTGCTGGGGAGATTAACCTACCCCGGGGTGTGGATGTGGCCGGGGGCGAGGCTTTTCTGTGCATATAAACTGACCCCCGGGCCACTTCAGGCATGCTTGCTCCTGACCTACAATAAACTTGATCATGCTGAAACTCACTCCACCAACCTCCAGACACCAGTACTTTTCACTGTGTGAGTCAAGACTGGGGGGAGGCAGAGTATAAACCATCCCCTGAAAACCTGGGCAGCCATCTTTAGGTCCACGGTTTTTCAGTCTTCGTAATATTTACATTTAGCTTTATTGACCGTTCACCCACGTGCATTCATTGTACACTACCCTCTGTTAGCTGCCCATTGAGGGGTCTGTGACGGGCAGAGGGATTGAGACAGATTACTCTTGTGGAAGGGTCTGTCTCACGACTGTTCACAGAACGAGCGTTTGGCATGCCGTGAAATGCAGCCGATTACAGAAACCAAGGCCGATTTCGCACTAGCGTTTGCCCCAGGTTTGCCCTCATGCTTGCACCGGAGTTTCTGGTTTATTTCACACCAGTTGCTCCCGGCTCATGTTTTGCTCTGGAGTATCGCCCTGCTGCACCAGAGCTTCCCTGGAGCAAACAAATCCTGTTTTTAGAGGATTTTCCTGTTTACTCCGGGGGAGAACCCAAAATGAAAACACGCCCACTCGCCCGCCTTTCATCAGGGCCGCCCCATTGTGGGAGTTTCTAAAAAAAATTTTTTAGAAAACCCTTCATCGCGCTATATTGAAAGGGCTGAGGTTCCAAGTGGGAAAATGAAGAAAATACTCTGGAGGAAACTGGGAGGGGAAATTCCAGAGAGAATGAGAGGCAACTGGCCAGTGCGAAATCGGCCCAAGTAATTTATAATGGGGGGAGGGGGAGAGAGAGGGAGATTGCTTTTTTTAAAAATTTACTTCAGTCTCCCTGGGATTCAAGGTGGATTGCAAAGAGTGAGTCAATTCACTCAACAGTAAACAATGCAACAGGATTCGGGCTGTAGACCCAACCAGAAATCTAAAAAAAATAGAACTGAAATAAAGCCTAAGTGTGAACACGACACATAAAATGATGCAAAAATTACATTGTGCGATCTTACTTATGGCAGGCTATACACAGCAGTATAGACCACCGTCCGTAATAATTTATCCAAGTAACTTTGGGAATCGTTTAGTACAGTGTCGCCCTATTGCCTGCGGAGAAAAGCCCTCTTGAATAATTCAGTTTTGCATCATTACAGAGAAAGAGAGTGTGTGTTAAGCATCTTCGCTCCATGGCTGAAGGAAGAAGAAGAAGAAAAAGAAGAAAAGAAAGAAAGGAAGGAAGGAAGGAAGGAAGGAATGAAGGAAGGAAGGAAGGAAGGAAGGAATTGGACTTATACCCCACCCTTTACTCAGAGTCTCAGAGCAGCTTACAAACTCCTTTCCCCTCCTCTCCCCACAACAGACACCCTGTGAGGTAGGTGGGGCGGAGAGAGCTCTTTCCAGAGCTATCCTTGAGAGAACAGCTCTGACAGAGCTATGGCTTGCCCATGGTCATCCGGCAGCTGCAAGTGGAGGAGTGGGGAATCAAACCCGGTTCTCCCAGATTAGAGTCTGCGCACTTAACCACATGCAGCTCTTTCACACGTATTGTGCGGCTTCTGGTAGTAGGGCAGCTGGGGAAGTGAAGGGGAGGCACGCCACCCCAATCAGTCTTCCCTTCTCCAGCCAGTGTTCCCCTCCCTGGGGAAGCTTGAGGAAAGAAAGCTTTAACTTTAAATGTGTTCTCAAAGCGCCCCCCCCCCCCCCCCCCCGCCAGCCGACTCAGAGAAGGTATTTTTCTCTTTAAATCCCTTCTCCAAGCCAAGCTAGCCAGCACGTGGGCCGGGGGGGAAGCTTAGAGGACACATTTAAAGTTCAAGTTGCTTCCTTTCTGCCTCTACCTCCCCCCATCTATTTGCTTTCTTTCCACCTCTCTCTCTCTATCCCTCCCTCCCCATCTAAAGTTATCGATTTAATGTTAATAAAAAGCAAATTTGCATACTTTCCAATGAAAAAATATGTGTGTGATATCTGTTCATGTCTTGTGGCTCTCAAAACATCTGCTGTTTATTCTACGTGCCTCTTACGTTAAGAACATTCGGCCACCCCTGCACTACACCAAACTGGGTCTCAGGAAGGAACGAAGAGAAAGAAAGTCTGGGCAGAAGCAAGAAGCAAACCTTCTTCCAGGGGACAAAAGCACAAAACATCCAGGGGACAAAAGCACAAAACAACATTTGGCAAAAGAAAGTGGGTAGTTCCCATCTCCTCCTTTGCCTGGCTTTCCTGTAGGCACCTCTTCTCTGGTATTCCAGTGGCTGCCCATTCCACAGGGACACCTGCTGCAGAACTACCTGTACTGGTCTTCCCAAGGTCAGACTTTTGTCCTGACAGGCGATGGAAGGTGGAGTCAGAGTGAACAGAAGGCTTGCAGGGAGGCAGCTCCTGAACTCCTTCCTTCTCAAACAGAAGAGAAAGCCCTGGGGGTGGGGGTGGGGGTGGAGCATTTCTAGCAGGCACATAGCTGGCAAGAATAGGGTTAACACACGCACATGCGTGTGTGCGCGCACACACACGCACACCGCACACGCACACACTGCTGGTTCTCCTGGGGCAAAACAATTGAGAAAGATCTGCAAGGTGTGGTTCTGCCTTCAGACTGTGCCGACACTGAGTCGGGACAATCTTCGAGATGTGAGGGTGGAGCCTAGGGAAGGCAACGTTTTGGGGAGAGGGGGGGATCTCAGAGGGATCCAATGCCATACAGCCTGCCCTCCAAAGCAACCATTTTATCCTGGGGAATCTGATCCCTGCAGTCTGGAGATCCGTTGCCATTCAGGGAGATCTCCAGGCCCCGCCTGGAGGTTGGCAACCCTAGCAACTCGGACACCCCCACACACACACACCCCACCCCGAGTGAGGCTAGAGCCCTCTGAGCCCTGAGTGAGCGCTACGAGGGCCTCGGTGCCTCTGATGAGGTGATCTCTGACTCACAAAAGTTTCCGCTGGGATAAATTCTTGTTCGTTTTTTACAGTGCCCCCGGACTTTGTTTCAGCGTACTTAATCTCTGAGCATCGGCTGCGTCGTCACGAGCCGCGTGTTTCCCATAGTAAATTTCCACCCAGGGAAGAAAGCCAGATCAGGTATTTTCCACGGCTGGAGGAGGGGAGAAGGCCGCTGGTTGACTCTTTAGCCAACAGCCCTCACCATTATTTTCTGGCATTCTTTTTGCCCAGCGGTTCAAAGGGCACCCTTTTTGGACATTTTCCAACATGTATATCCCATCCTTCCTCCCCACAGCTCATAGCAGAACTATATCCTCACAACAAATCTTGTGAGGAAGAGTCGACCAAGATTCTGAGGCCGTTATATTCCATAGTGAGAACTGGTCTAGTGCCAGTGGGTTTCAATCTTGGGGTGGGTTGGTGGTATTTTTTTGTATTTTTCATATGTGAGTGTGTGTGCACCTGGAAGTCATGGTGACTTCAGGTGACTGACCCCTACTTGGGGGCCCGGAGGAGATTCAGAGAGGTGGCTGAAGAAAGCCTGCCCCTGCTTCCCAACCGCTGATATTCCAAGGAGGTTTTCCATCAAAGCAATGCTTCCTCTAAGCTGCGGAGTCTTGTGAGCAAAAATTCCACTTTGTCAGCTGCTGGCATTAAAGTTGCGAGTGATTGATTTGGCTGCTGCATAAATGAGTTTGCTCTGGGGCCATCCTTCCTGAGCTAAGACACAGATGGGTGAGCCGCAAGCTAAAAAACGGTGAGCTAGCTCACACTAGCTCAGCTTCGAGGGAACACTGCATCCAAGTACTTGCCACAGTTGGCCCTGCTTAGCTGCTCAGATCTGATGAGATTGGGTTTGCCTAGGCTGTCCAGGACAGGGCATCATTGTTCCACTTTTGAGGGATGCAGGTCACATGGATGAAGCCAAGGACATTGTCATTTCCCAAAAAAGTACTACCCCATTAGGGTTGCCAAGTCTTCGGAACTCACCGGCGGGGGGGAGTCCTCCTCCGGCCGGGAGTTCCTCCTGGCCAGCGACGTCACTTCCGGTGACGTCATTACGTCGTCCTCGCTGGACGACTTCGGGGGTGGGGTTCCCCCCGCTGGCCAAATGCTGGCCGGCGGATCGGGAACCACTTTAGTGGGGGATCCCCGCCCCCCGGGCTGACTGGGCAGCCCTATACCCCATTCTCGAGGCCAGGGGTTCACCAGTGGGAAAAACCAAGTACTTCACCAAGGATGCACAACCTGTTTCAAATGCCAAAGCAGCCTCGTCCCCAGGGACCCCGACAGGAGAATTACATGAAGTGGTTCGAGATCTCCTCATGGGGTTGCCAGCCAGCAGTTGGGGCCTAGAGATCTCCCGGAGTCACAACTGGTCTCCGGACGACAGGTACCAGTCCCTCTGGCTGCTTTGGAAGGTGGGCTGTATGTAGGGTTGCCAAGTCTGGGTTGGGAAATACCTGGAGACTTTGGGGGTGGAGCCAGGAGAAGGGGGGGTTTGGGGAGGGGAGGGGCCTCAGCATGGTACAGTGCCATAGAGTCCACCCTTCAAAGCAGCCATTTTTTCCAGGGGAGCTGATCTCTATCAGCTGAAGATCAGCTGTAAAAGCGGGGGATCCCCAGGCCCCACCTGGAGGCTGGCAACCCTAGCTGTATGGCATCATACCCTGCTGAGGCCTCTCCCCTCCCCAGACTCCGCCCCCCAAATATCCAGGGATTTCCCAACCTGGATCTGGCAACCCTAAGATCTGGCATTTGCAACCCTAAGATCTGGCAACCCTAAGAGCTGGAGGGGCTGTGGCTCAGTGGTAGAGCATCTGCTTGGCATGCAGAAGGTCCCAGGTTCAATCCATGGCACCTCCCGTTAGAATGATCAGGTGGTAGGTGATGCGGGCGACCTCTGCCTGAGACCCTGGGGAGCCGCTCCCAGTTTGAGTAGGCCACGCTGACCTTGATGGACCAAGAGTCTGATTCAGGAGAAAGCAGCTTCATGTTTCAAGTGTTAGGTGAGCAAACTGGCCAGAATATGCTGGTCTTGGCCCTGCCCGGATGCAGTGGTGGAATGGCTGGGTGAGAGCTGGCTGAAGATAAATCCACCTCAGGCAGAGATCATGCGGCTGGGGCAGCCCGGACCACTGGGATGGCCACTTCTATCGACCCTTGATGGGGTCCGACCCTCCACGGTCGACTCTGTCAGGAGTACTTGGTGAGCTACTGGGCATTAAAGTTGTGAGCGAGCGATTTGGCTACTGCAGAAATAGGGTTGCCAGCCTCCAGGTGGGGCCTGGGGATCTCCCGCTTTTACAACTGATCCCCAGCTGACAGAGATCAGCTCCCCTGGAGAAAATGGCTGCTTTGGAGGTTGGACTCTGTGGCACTGTACTATGCTGAGGCCCCTCCCCTCCCCAAACCCCACCTTCTCCTGACTCCACCCCCAAAGTCCCCAGGTATTTTCCAAACCGAACTTGGCAACCCTATGCAGAAATGAGTTTGCTCTGGAGCCCTCCTTCCTGAGCGAAGACAAAAATGTGTGAGCCGGAGGCTAAAAAACCGTGAACTAGCTCACACTAACTCAGCCCAGAGAGAACTAGGGCTGCCAAGTCCCCCCGGGGGGCAGGGATTGCCCCGCTAAACAGGTCCCCCAATCTGCCAGTCTGGATTCAGCCGGCGGGGGGAACCCCACCCCCGAAGTGGCCCGATAAGGCTGATGTGCCCGGCCTGATGCCGGGGCAACGCTCTAGCAATCACCCTGAAACTCTATGGTACCATAGAGTTTTAGGGTGGTTACCAGAGCGTCGCCCTGGCAACGTGCCCAGCATGATGATGTCACTTCTGGGTGACGTCATTGCGGCGCACACACGCTCCGCGCGTGCGCGGGGCTCCCAAGGAGGGACCGGGACTCCGACGCTTTCATTCAGGTGAGACTTGGCAACCCTACAGAGAACACTGGGCTTGTCACCCACATGTCTGCCTCTTGTTGGAGAAGCTGGGGAAAGAGGGGTGGGAAAGCGGCCCTTGGCCACCCGGGGGCCTGACATGCCGTTAGTGCATCTCCTTACCACACATGGGGGGAAAGTCTTGGAATATTTGCTGCTGCAAACCTTTCAGGGTGAGGCTACAGGAGACTGGACTTTCCTCCACGCTAGGCGTCACTTCCTACAGGGGAACTCCACTGCCCTCGGTTTCCGTTCTCAGTAAACTATGGCCTGAAACTCTATGGCACCATAGAGTTTCAGGGCGATTGCCGGAGCGTCGCCCCGGGCAACGTGCTCAGCGTGATGGCGTCACTTCTGGGTGACGCCATCACACTGGGCATTCGCCCGGAGCCCCGGAAGGGAGAGGGAAGGAGGGAGGAGTGGCCAGGCGGGGGGGGAGAGGCAATGGCGGCGGCGGCATTGTCTCGGAATGTGCGTGCGCTTTGCGTGTGCATGAGCCCCCCCCCCCCGCCCCGGGATTTCAAAATCCAACGCCCCTGCTTGCTGGTGTCCCCGGGATTGCTTCTCTCTGTGTACGCAGTTTGGGAATCCTTTGGTTCCAACTTGCAAGACAAGCCCCCCTCCCAAATACCTCACCCAGAAGCCCTGTAATTCCTCTGCTGTGTGTGCTTCTTTCATTGGTCTAGGAATTGCAACAGGAGTGGGGTTGTGTGTTGTGTGTGTGTGTGTTGTGTGTGTGTGTGTGTGTTTTAGCCTTAGGCAGGGCTCTTTTTGTAGAAAAGGCCCAGCAGGAACTCATTAGCATATTAGGCCACGCCCCTGACAGCACAGCTGATTAACATATTAGGCCACACCCAATGTTTCCAGAAGTGTGGTCATCCAGCCACATCCACCTTTTGCTTCTTATTCTGTTTACCTTGTTGTCAAAACAGTTTTGACAAAACCAATAAAAACATTTTCTGTCCCATCTATACAAAACCTTGCCTGAATCAATATCTTATGTCCAACAATTATTCCCACACTGGATTGGAATCAGTTCCTAAGGGTTAGGTTCCCATGGAAATCAGCTTGCCTTCCTGCAGAACTAGTACACTGAATATGATTTTTTAGGATTGCCAACCTACAGGTGGGGTCTGGAGATCTCCTGGAATTACAACTGAGCTCCAAACTACAGAGATCAGGTCAATGGCTGCTTTGGAAAGTAGAGTCCATGGTAGAGTCCATGGCATTATGCCTTGCTTAGGTCCCTCCTTCCCCTAAACTGCACCCTCCACTCCCAAATCTCCAGGGATTTCCTCAACCTGGAGTTGGCAACCCTAGTTCACTGGCAGAACAACACTAGGAGCCAGTTTGGTGTAGTGGTTAAGTGCGCAGACTCTAATCTGGGAGAACCGGGTTTGATTTCCCACTCCCCCCTTGCACCTGCTGGATGACCTTGGGCAAGCCATAGCTCTGTACCAGCTGTTGTCTCAGAGCTCTCTCAGCCCCACCTACCTCACAGGGTGTCTGTTGTGGGGAGGGGAAGGGAAAGGAGTTTGAAAGATGCTCTGAGACTCCCTTGGGTAGTGAAGGGCAGGGTATACATCCAATCTCTTCTTCTTCTAGGTTTGTGGATGCACTGGATGGGAGTAGTTTGTGGACTATTTTATTCAAGGTACAAAATTTTATTCAAGGTATAAGATTTCATGTGCCACCCACACTTCTTCAGATGGAAGACGTGTACATGCACACAAAAGCTTATACCTTGGATGAAACTTTGGACTCCAACTTTGTTCTGCTGCTTCAGACCAACACGGCTACCCACATGAATTATTACACTATAATAGTTTTTACAAGCAATTCTGTACCAGTGGAGTGGTTACCATGCAGAGTCTGTCCCACAGGTAAAATTATCCTGTGAACAGGTGGTCTTTACCACATAAAAGTATCACTACCATCACAAGATCACCAATCGTTGGAACTCCTCAGAAGCTGAAATCTCTCTTATTAGGAGGTTTAAGAACTTTGCTGGCCCATTAACTTTGCTGGCCCATTAAAGGCAGATGTCAGTCCAGTGGCTAAAGAAGAGGGACAATCATCTTCTTCAGAAACTCTGCCCACTTTTTAAAATTTCACAAAACAGGCAATCTCCAAAGTGCAGCTGACCATGCTCATTTTTAGTTACAACTCTGTTTCTCTGCAGATGTCCCCCAAAGTGCCCCATGCAACAGTCAAGTGTTCTGCCAACACACACAACAATGAAGCTACTTTTTCAGATGTTTTCTCTTTCATGGCAGTAAGCACCAAATCACTTTAATACAGACTTTAGACACACATATATTTGCAAGCCATTCCCAACAAGACACAACGATGAACTCAGGCTTCAAACTTACTTTTCTTAAGCAGAAGATGCCATGTGAAAACTAAAGAGATTCTCAAAAATTAAAGATATTGTCAAAACCAGAATTTCCTGGGCTCTCTATTTTTTTACATCCCCCCCCCTTTTCAATAATTTTTTTTATAAAAACAGAAAGAACAGAAAGGAAGGAAGGAGGGAAGGAAGGAAGGAAGGAAGAGGTAGGTGGCGGGGAAGAGAAAGAGAAAGGAAGGAAGGAAGGAAGGAAGGTAGACAGACAGAGGAAGGAAGGAAGGAAGAAAGGAAGGTAGGTAGGTAGGTAGGTGGAGGAAAGAGAAAGAGAAAGGAAGGAAGAAAGGTGGGGACAGAGAGAGAGACAGACAGAAAGAAAGACAGAAAGAAAGGTGGGGGGAGAGAGAGAGAAGGAAAAGAGATGGGGAGACACTTACTGGAGCAGGGAAAGCCACCCCTGGGCAAGCCAAATGCAGAGAGCCTAGCCCCTGTGCTTAATCTCTGGGCAGGGCTTTCTCCTGCTTGCTCTTAAAGGGAAAGCACCAGGTGGAGCTTTTTCCTGCCAGCTGTCTGCAGGAACTTTCCCTTTAAGTGTAAACAGCTCAGGCTGGGCAGGGAGGGGGCGGGGCAAGCTGGGACGCCAGACGGAACGGCATTCCTGTGCGTTCCTGCTGAAATCGAGCCCTGGCCTTAGGGTAGCTAGCCTCCAGGTCTGCAACCTGGAGCAGAAGATCTCCTGCTATTCAGACCAGTGTTCACTCTAAGCTGAGTTAGTGTGAGGTAGCTCACAGTTTTTTAGCGTCTGGCTCACACGTTTTTATCTTAGCTCAGGAAGGATTGCTCCAGAGCAAACTAATTTATGCAGGAACCAAATCGCTCGCTCACAACTTTAATGCCAGGAGCTCACAAAGTAGAATTTTTGCTCAAAAGATGACTCCACAGCTTAGAGGGAACATTGCTCCAGACAACCAAGATTAGTTCCCCCCTGAAGAAAATGGCTACTTTGGTGGGTGGATACCCTGCTGAGGCCCCTCCCCTCCCCAAACTCCATCCTCCCCAGGCTCCCTCCCCAAAATCTTTAGGTATTTTGCCAACCCAGTTTGACTTTTGGAAGAGAGAACTCTGTGTTATATCTTGGTGCCTAAACTTTCTAATTTAATATTTGGAACATTTTTGGAGACAAATCTTCTGATGGAAGGAATTCAGAAACAGGATTAAAGGTCACCGGGAACCTGTAGAGTACTGTCTCAGCTGATAAAGAGGGCTGTTTCAGCAGATTTTAAAAATATCCCATTACAGGGCAACAAAGCTTAAATAGAATCATCTCAGCCGACATCCATCTGTGTCCAGGGAACAGGCCTTGGAGACGTCCGGATGGATATAACCCTGGGGGGGTTTATTAGCGTTACCAACAGTTAGAGACTGTGTTATCTTTTGTTTGGTTAGCAGCAGACGTACATGCTTCTTATTGTGGTATTGTGGATTATATGCAACGACGATTTGAAAGATCATTCTTATAAATATTTTTGCATAGTTGCAGCTGTTTTCCTCACGATTCGTTGATGTATCCTCCAGGCAGAGCCTGGAGATTTCCTGGAATTACACCTCATTTCCAGATGACAGGGATCAGTTCCCCTGGAGAAAATGGCTGCTTTGGGGTGTGTGGGACCAGGGGTCCGTTGGAGCGGGAGTGCACAGGAGCGCAGCTCCGGGAGTGAGGAGCCCAGGGGGCGGGCACATGACCAAGCCCCGCCCCCTCCTCAGCTTCCCCAAGCAGTGCAGAGGCGCAGCGCCCCAGGGAAAGCCCTGCTAGGGTCTTTATTGATTTTAATGCTTTGTTTTAATATTGATAATTTTATCATTGTTCCTTTTATGACTGTGTGCTGCTTTTCCAGAGACTTGCTCAAGGTGGCATCTAAATTTTCTCAGTATACCATTTTTTATCTGGGCACATGGCACATAAGTACTGGAGAAATTTCACCAACCCTTCAGCAGCTTCCACCCCATCAGTTTGGTGTAGTGGTCAGGAGTTGGACTCTAATCTGGGAGAACCGGGTTTGATTCCCCACTCCTCCACATGCAGCTGCTGGTGTGATCTTGGGCCAGTCACAAGTTCTCTCAGAGCTGTTCTCTCATGAGCTGTTCTCAAAAGACCTCTCTCAGCCCCACCTACCTCACAGGGTGTCTTGTTGTGGGGAGGGGAAGGGGAAGGGATGGGTGGTGCACATGTCCTGGGTATCTCAAGTCCACTTAAAACCTGGTGGTTTCAAGAGAGCAGGAAGAGAATGAGGGTGAGTTCTTTACGCTTATTTTTACTGCACAAAGTATTGGATGGGGAAGGGGACGGAGGAAGAGCAGGTCAGTTTCACTCACCTGTGGAGTGGAGCCTGAGGGGTGGGTGTTGCCTTCTGACACACTTCCGGGATGTTAGGGGGTGTGGCATATGCAAACGAGCTATGCAAATGAGCTATGCTAATGAGCTCCTGCACCTCTTTTTCTACAAAATGACCCCTGTGTGGGACTATATGAGGCCCCTTCCCTCCCCAAACCCCACCCCCTCAGGCTCCACCCCCAAATCTCCAGGACATTCCCAACCTGGAGTTGGCAACCCTATGGACCCCCCTTCCCCTCTGAATGGCACCAATTGCTTCCCGAGGCAGCCCAGGACATGCCTTCCCTTTGCCCTCTTCCTGCCTTAATGAGCGCTTCCCCTGGAACTCTTCCGCCCTGTAGCTGATGGTTACGTAAATGCACAGATCATTATCTTAACAAGCGGCACCGCTTTTATCGCTGGGATCTTTTCCATGAGCGCAGCACAATGTCTCTCCCGAGAGCTGTTCTGTGCAGACCAAGCGACCGGCTAACTAGCTGCCCCCTTTGCCCAGGCTCTCTGCCTGTGGCCTCCTTATTTTGCATTTCCCCAAATGGCCCTTCAGCGGGTTTTAGACAGCACAGGAGGCAACCCCGGAACATGGGAGGTACCCACAGGGGGATGGGCAGCTGCTGACGGCCACAGCTGGGAGAAGCCGACACCAGAGCTCTCCCGCTCAGCTGTGTTTTTTCTCCACTAACCCTTCTTGGTCTAGCCCAGTGATGGCAAACCTACGGCACGCGTGCCAGAGGTGGCACTCAGAGCCCTCTCTGTGGGCACGCACGGCATCGCCCCAGCACAGAGTTCGCAAGACTGGACAGCAAAAATCACATTAATGGTTCAAAAGCGTGCCAAATGCAAACTTTTGCCTTTCAATAAAAAGTTGTTTGTATCATTGAAAGCTCTGTTGTTGTGTTTTTCTTTTAAGACCAAAGATGTTAATGCAGGAGTTGTTTTTTCTAAAACGAAAACCTCGGTATTCAGGTTAAATTGCCGTGTTGGCACTTTGCGATAAAGAAGTGGGTTTTGGGCGGCAGTTTGGGCACTCGGTCTCTAAAAGGTTCACCATCACTGGTCTAGCCAGTGTGAAAGCCACAGGTGGTGGCCACGCAGAGACAGCAGCCGTTGGCAGGAGGAAGGGGTCCCCTGCCTCTCCACTGCTCGGAAGGGGAAAGTTTGCGCAAACTGCTGTGGGAGGTAGGGGGGCGGGGGATCCCCCGCTAAAGGGGTTCCCGATCTGCCGGCCAGCGTTTGGCCAGCGGGGGGAACTCCACCCCCAATGTCATCCAGCGAGGATGACGTAATGACGTCACCGGAAGTGACGTCAGCACGTTGGGGGCGTTGCCAGGGCGACGCTCTGGCAATCCCCCCAAAACTCTATGATACCATAGAGTCTTGGGGCGATTGCCAGAGCATCGCCCTGGCAACGCCCCCAACGTGCTGACGTCACTTTCGGTGACGTCGCTGGGCGCACGCGCCAGGAGGAACTCCCGGACGGAGGAGGACTCCCCCCCGCCGGTGAGTTCTGAAGACTTGGCAACCCTAGTGGGAGAGGAGTTCCAATGTGCTGCGCGCAGCTGCTGATGGGAGTCAGCTGGGAAGGGGGGAGGTGGCGCTGGGGAAGTCGCAGTTTGGTTTGGCTGACCCATCTGCGGAGGCAGCGGGGGCGGTAGGGTGGGAGGCCAACCAGCTGCCGAAGGAGTCACGTCTAGTAGGCCTCACCAGCAGCAACACTCCGCTGGCGGCTCCGCCTTGGGAGAAAAGTACAGCGGAGAATGTCCGACAGCACGTGCTGGTGTCCAAATGGATAAAAGCAGAAACCTAATTCAAACAGGCCGGCAAAACATCCCAAGATAGCCACATTGGCTGGCCCATTAAGAGCAGGCTGAGGCGAGGGCCTAGGGTTGCCAACTCCAGGTCGGGACATTCCCGGATTTGGGGGAGTGCCTGGGAGCATGTAGTTTGGGTAGAATTCAGGGAGCTCAATGAGGATGGGGTGCCTATGTTAGGGCCGCCAGCTCTGGGTTGGGGAATACCTGGAGGTTTGGGGGTGGAGCCTGAGGAGGGCAGGGTTTGGGGACCTCATTGGTATATAATGCTGTAGAGTCCACCCTCCAAAGCTGCCGTTTCCTCCAGGGGAACTGTCATCTGGAGATGAGCTGTAATTCTGAGAGGTCTCCAGGTCCCACCTGGAGTTTGGCAACCCTAGATGACATTAGGTCCACCCTCCACAGCTGCCATTTCCTCCAGCGGAGCTGACCTTTGCAGTCTGGAGATTGGTTGTAATTCTGAGAGAGCTCCAGGTCCCACCTGGAATTTGGCAACCCTAGATACCACACCGTCCAGCCTCCAAAGCTGCCACTTCCTCCAGGGCAACTGACCGCCGTCGTCTGAAGATCGGTTGGATTTCCAGCAGAACTCCAGGCCCCAGCTGGAGACGGGCAATTCTACGAGAGACTGACATGTAACCATCCGCTTTAGAACAGATGTTTAGGGTGTTTTGGAAGAGCAAGTGGATGAGGAGGGCTGCCCTCTCTCTGGAGGCATCAGTCCCTTCCATACCCTGACCCTAACTAAGGATATGAAGACAGCTTGGCCTGTCCCTGGGATCAAAGCACGGGGCAGAAATACCAGCAGAGGGGTTCTGATTGGCCACTGGAGAGCCGGCTGGCTGCGCTGGTTGAAGTCATGTTGCTTTGGGCAGCAGCTGCCACCAACATTCATTTTAGGCTGATTTTACATCTGACTTTCCCGCTGGAATCATTCTAGTTCCAAAAAAACCTGCCCACACCTCTGTGCGGTGTGAAACCGTGCTGCCACTGAAATGTCCACATCTACTAATTGCCCTCCTGAGGTCAAGCTAGTATTCAACCGCTTTATTCTGCTTTAAACAATTGTGGTTTCTTAGTGCACTTAGACCCCCCCTGGAGTGAAATTTCACACCACTGTGAAACCAGCACAGGAAAAGACAGCAGTCAAACTACTTTAGAGGGGAGGTGTAAAATCAGCCTTAGTCAGTCTTTCATTCCTCTTTCCCAGTGCGTTTTTTAAATTACCTCTCCTCTTCTCACCTGCACTTGAACTTAGGGCTGCCAAGTCAGCCCGGGGGGCAGGGGATCCCCCGCTATAGGGCTTCCCAATCTGCCGGCCGGCCTTCGGCCGGCGGGGGGAACCCCGCCCCCGAAGTCGTCCAGCCTGGACAACTTCCCCAGCATAATGACGTCACCTGGAATTCTACTTTGTGAGTTGCTGGTATTAAAGTTGTGAGCCAGTGATTTGGCTACTGCATAAATCAGTTTGCTCTGGAGCTGTCCTTCCTGCACTAAGACAAAAATGAGCTGGAGGCTAAAAAACTGAGAGCTAGCTCACACTAACTCAGCTTAGAGGGAACACTGGGAGAGGAGCACCATATTGGGAAAAGTCCTGTTGATGTTTCACACATGAAGAAGAGATTGGATTTTTGCCCTCCCCCCTTCACTACCCGAAGGAGTCTCAGAGTGGCTTACAGTCTCCTTTCCCTTCCCCTCCCCACGACAGACACCCTGTGAGGTAGGTGGGGCTGAAAGAGCTTGTTGGAGGACTGCTCCTGAGAGAACAGCACTGAGAGAACTTGTGACTGACCCAAGGTCACCCAGCTGGCTGCATGTGGAGAAGTGGGGAATCAAACCCGGTTCTCCCAGATTAGAGTCCACACTCCTAACCTCTACACCAAACTGGCTCTCCTAACTACTACATCAAACTGCCCAGGCTTGGACTGTGTAAAAAATGTTCCCGGCTGCCAGTAGATGTAACTTAGGGTTGCCAACCTCCAGGTGGAGCCCGGAGATCTCCCACTATTAGAGACTCGGTGACCAGTTCCCCTGAAGAAAATGGCTGCTTTGGAGGGTGGACTCGGTGGCATTGTACCCTGCTGAGACCCCTCCCCTCCCCAAACCCTGCCCCCTGGCTTCACCCCCAAAATCTCCAAGTACTTCTGTTGTGTACTAGGCACGAAATGGCGACCGCCATGCGGTCAGAGCACATGGCCCGATTCTACCTGAGCTTCAGCCAGGTAGAACAATAGACAGTCGGATCCAAAACGACCACCAATAGCCAGCCTAGGTCTTCCGCGGGGGACCTATGAACTACAACTTAAGACTTAAGGCCCTATCAGAACTATGCGCATTTGCTAAGCCCCTATCAGGTATTTTGGGTGCGGCCAGAGGTGTGGCTCCGGCCGGCATATAAGCAGGGCCCTGGAGCCCTGGCTGCATGCTTGATCTGACCATCTCCTGAACATGCTGATTCACTTAATAAAGTCTTTGCTATGATCATCCTACAACTCGCCTCCCGACTCCAGTACTTTCCAACTTCCCTTCCCAGAGCTGGCAAACCCAAGTCCTCATTCCTGTGTCCTTAGCTTCTGCCTTGGGGATATTCGGTGCTCTGGAAATTAAAAAAATACATATAAGTGTGTGTCCAACTGTTGCCTGAGGGCAAAAACCCCCAGAGGAGAGTGAACGATGTAAGCTGCTTTGGCTCCCCAGCGGGGAAAACATGGGGTACATATATGAAGTAAAGAAATAATAAATATAGCTGAAGATGCAGGGGGACAGATAAAAGGTAGGTGGGTGGGTGGGAAGAAAAGCTTTCCCTGGGGAAAGCTGCCCAAGGGAGTGAAGGAGAAAAAGCTGAAGAGAGGGGGGCAGATAAAGCTAGGTTGTCTGGTGGGTGGGAAGGAGAGAAGGCAGCAGGAAAACAGGCGAGGCCACGGGGGCTTTCAGGGAAGGAAAAGACAAAACGGTGGAGGGGGGGAAGAGATGCTTCTTGCAAGTCCTTGTGGATTCCCTGCTTGTCGTCTCCATTTTATACGATGAAAGTATATCTTTAATAGTAACAGAAAGAAAGGCTCCACGGGCAAATCCACAGCCGTGCTGGGTGTCAATTGGTGGTTCTGCGAGGGGGAATTTTGTCCAATTGCTCCGTTTGGGTGAGTGGGCCTTATAATTCTGTGGTTCTCCTCGGCTAAGGAGCCTTTGTTTATTGATGTGATGTCTGGAAAGTTCCCACAGACGGCAGATTACCAGAGAAGGGCAAACGTGTTATTTGCGAGGTAGAGCTTGTTAGAGGGAATTGTACATGTCCGCGTAAGATGTTGTTGTCCCCCCCGCTGAAGCACAGTTCCCCACTTTGTGGGCATCACGTGGTCCACTGCCTGGTTCCATCCCCTGTCCCCCGGTGACCTTTTGGCACTGCAGTGATGGGAAGCAAATCGCAAGCGTGATTATCTGCGGCAACCCAGGCATAGCTCCCCGGAACAAAGCCTCTTTCTTCCATCGGCGGAAGGTTTTCTTGGCAGGAGAAGCGGAGAGGCCGCTGTGAATGACTCCCTCTCTACAAACGGTGGCCACATCCGTCTAGCGCTGACATCACCTGTCTGGATTGCCCGGTCCCAGTTAGCGGCTCCCGTCTTTGGTCGAGGAGTCAGCATTCCCACTGGACAATGAAAAGGGCTGAACGGTCTCTTTGGAGTCGGGTTGCCAGCTCTGGGTTGGGAAATACCTGGAGATGTTGGGGGGTGGATCCTGGGGAAGGGCAGGGTTTAGGGAGGGGAAGGACTTCAGTGGGGTACAATGCCATAGAGCCCATCCTTCAAAGCATCCATTTTTTCCCCAGGTGAACTGATTTCTGTGGTCTGGAGAGCAGTTGTAAACCTAGGATGTGCCCACTCTGGGTTGAGGAATAACTGGAGATTTTGGGGGGGGGGGGTGGAGCCTGAAGAGGGTGGGGTTTGAGGAGGGGAGGGACTTCAATAGGGTATAATGCCATAGAGTCCACTTTCCAAAGCACCCATTTTCTCCAGGGGAACTAATGATCCCTGTGGCCTGGAGACCAATTGTGATTCCAGGGGATCTCCAGCTGCCACCTGGAGGTTGGCAACCCTGTCTTGGAGGTCCTGCTGAACTAAATCAAAGCCGCAGTTCCTTGTGGGAAATGCCAAAATGAAATGTGATAACCAAAGGAAACAGATAGGATTGCCAACTCCAAGTGAGGACTGAAATTCTCCCAGAATAACAACTGATCTCCAGCTACAGAGATGAGTTCCCCTGGAGAAAGTGGCTGCTTTGGAGGGGGGACTCTCTGGCATTGTACCCCACTGAGGTAAATGCAGGGCAGTTTGATCATAATAGGCCCCCAAGTACGGCTGCCAGCTCCAAGACAGCAACCTCCTGGAGATTTGCGGGGAGGGCAAAGCCCATAGAGCAATACCATAGAAGCTCCCATAGATGCTTGACTGCCGCAGATGAGGTTGTTCTGCCATGCTGAAGCCACAATGAAGTGGCTCCCCCCCACTCCCCCCCAAGCACTCCCCACTCCCCCCCCCAGTTGCTTGTGGGCCACATAAGAGTCCTGGATGGGCCGGTTGCAACCCCCAGGCCTCATGTTTGACTCCCCTGCTATAGAACATGGGGTTTGGGGAGGGGGGGACCTCGGTGGAGTACGAGTTTGCCCTCCAAAACAGCCATTTTCTCCAGGGGAACTGATCTGCAGTCTGCAGATTTGTTATAATTCCAGGAGATCTCCCGGCTCTCACCTGGATCTGCTCTGGAGATAGGGTTGCCAAGTCTTACCTGCGGGAAAGCGGGGGAGTCCTGTTCCTCGTCCTGGAGCTTGGCGCATGCGCAAAGCACATGCCATGATGACATCACCCGGAAGTGATGTCATCATGCTGGGCACGTTGCTAGGGCGACGCTCTGGCAATCGACCAAGAACTCTATGGTACCATAGAGTTCTTGGGGCAATTGCTAGATCATCGCCCCGGCAATGTGATGATGTCACCCACGCTGGGGCAGTTGGCCTGATCGGGCCACTTTGGGGGTGGGGTTCCCCCCACCAGCCAAATCCAGGCCAGCGGATTGGGGAGCGGTTACTGTGAGATGTCCTGGATGAATTCACCCCCCCAAGGGCACTTAAACAAGACTTTCTTTAATGGGGGATATTCTTCAGGGTACACGTGTTGAGTTAGTGATAGGGATGAATAAAGGTGTTAGAATAGATATAGTGCTTTAGCAGGTCATTGGCATATAGACCCCCCAATCCCCGCCCAGGGGGAAAACCCCGCGTAAAACAGTCCCCATGCGAAGGAGCAGGGAGACGGTAAATAACACCTGCGAGGGGAAGTGAAACATAAAACAGGTCTGTGTGAAGCTACCAGTAACCTTGGGTAGCGATAACGACCCTGTGAAGCTAACAAGCAGATAATCGTTCCCGCAAAGCCAGAGAGCAAGAGGGAGGGGGTACATTCCAGCTGGAGGGGAGGGGAGGAGTGGACTCGTCTCATCCCGTTCATGAAATCCCAACTCCCGCCCGGGAGAGTGGCAGGCATACCTGACAGTTATGTTCTATGTTCTCTTATGTTGCTACATCATTAGGGCTCTGGTATCCTAACTCCCTCAATCTTATTGGCTGCTGGTTCAAAACTCCTATTGGTCCTTAAGCTGATCCTAGGAACCAATCAAAGAACCTTGCTTAGGTCCAATCAGATTTCGTATCCTTAATTACAATGTATATAGTTATGTGTTGGAACAGTATAAGTTAAGTGCCGCTCTTGACAGATCCGTCTTTTGAGCTGAACGATGTTGAGAATAAAAGCCTCCGTTGGATTCATCGCCTCCTGACTTAATACTTAAAACTGGCGACGAGGATGGGATCCCAGTCCTAACTGAATGGCTGAAATCACTCTGCCTGCCCAAGCTGAAATCACTAAGGGCGCCTAGAGCTGAATCACTATGGGCATGACATCCAAGGGCCATATCGAACCGTTCAACCCAAAGGTCGGGAACTGGGAGTCATACCTCGATCGTTTTGAATGCTACCGCATAGCCAATTGTATTGAAGGAGACGATGTCTGCCGCGCCACTTTTCTGAGTACCTGCGGCCAGGCTGTATTCGACATCGCTCAAGATTTAGTTGCCCCCTCCAAGTTACTCGAGACCCCTCTCAGCATCATCAAGGCCCGGCTGACCGAGTACTTCACCCCGAAGACGTCGGCTGCCGCCCACCGATGCACTTTTCATCAGCGGAACCAGAAAGAGAGTGAGTCTGTCACAGAGTACCTCACCGCACACAGGCAGGCTGCTTGAGACTGTCAATTCACTGATCTGAAATCTGTTCTTCTAGATCGGCTGCTCTGTGGCCGCCAAGACGAAAGCACCAAGAGGGCCCTACTCTTATTAAAGACTCTCACATACCAATCGGCCCTTGAGGAGGCCCTGAGAGTAGAGGCCGCCAACCTATCTCTCCGTGAGCTGCGACTGAGTCCCCAAGGCCACACGTCATGCCGCTCTGACGCTGTACACCATGGCAGTACCACTGATTCCGATGAGGCCCGAGACGACCAATCCGATGTGTCCGATGATGGAGTGTACAATGCGAGGGCCAATCAGAAGCCACGCCGCTATCGCAAAAGCCCGCACCGCTCTCAAAAAAGCCCGCAAAGGAGATGCTGAGCCAGTTGTGGTGGTGCGCATGTGCGTAGAGACTGTCAATTTCGCGATGCCATCTGTCATGTGTGTAGTAAAGCGGGACACCTCACCAAAGTCTGCCGCTCGTCACAAGGTTGTGATGCTCCAGATGAGTCCCAGCGCCGGTTGTATCGTTACAAGTCATCACGGTCGTTCAAGCAAAGACCAAGGTACGGAAATGAAGCAAGCGTGGCCGAGGACTACACCAACCACATATATATCCACCAAGGGCTGCATCCGTGTCTGAAAATCAAAGCCACCGTCTTCATCGAAGGTCAGGCATGCCAGATGGAAGTAGACTCTGGGTCCGCATTGTCCATTGTCTCGTGGAGCACCTACCAACAGGTCTGCCTGCAATTCTCTGCTTGCCACCTTCAGAAATGCACTCTACAGCTGTTTGACTTCCAAAGGCACTGAGTTCCAGTCGTCGGCATCACCACAGTCCAGGTCAAATACAAGAAGTTCTCCAGCCGTCTGAACCTGCTAGTGGTGGAAGGTCCCCACACAAGTCTTATAGGTTTCGACTGGTTCGCCGCCTTGCTGGCATGAATCACGTCAATCAGCAGCCCTTTATGGACTTCGAGGCAGCATTTCCTGAGGTGTTCAGAGCAGAGCTAGGCTGCTACAAGGGTCCCCCAGTTTCATTTAACCTGGATCCTGCTGTACAGCTAATCTGCCTCAAGCCCAGACGCTGCCCTGTCGCCTTCAAGCCCAAGATTGACAAGCAGATTGATAAACTGTTGGCCCAAGGTATCCTCAAGCTGGTTCCCAATGCCTAGTGGGAGGCACCCATCGTCACTCCTCTCAAGCCCGATGGCTCCGTCCATCTGTGCACTGACTACAAGTGCACCATCGACAGTGCCCTGCAGCCGCACACATACCTGGTTCCTGTAGTGAGTCACTTTCTAGCCTCGGTCTCTGGGGGCTGTGTGTTCGCCAAGATCGACCGAGCCCAGGCGTATCAACAACTGCCGGTAGATGCAGCCACGGCTGAGGCACAGACTATCGTAACGCACCATGGTGCTTTTAAGGTGAGCTGGCTGCAGTTCGGGGTAAGTGTCGCCCCCGGCATATTTCAAGAACTGATGGAGCGCCTTCTTCGAGGTCTGCCTGGCGTCGTGCCCTATTTTGATGACGTCTTAATTGCCAGAACCTCTGAACTTGAACTAGCTACTCGGGTGCGAGAGGTCCTACAGGAGCTACAGGAGGTTACAGGAGGTCGGCTACAGGAGGTTGGCCTTCGGCTCAAGAAGGAGAAATATGAGTTCTTCGTCCCTACTGTTCTATTCCTGGGCTACCACCTAGACGCAGACGGCATCCACCCTGCTCTGGACAAGGTTGTTGCAATCTGCAACGCACCCCCTCCGAAGTCTAAGAAAGAGCTGCAGTCCTTTTTAGGGCTCCTGAACTTTTATCATGCCTTTTTGCCCAACAAGGCAGATTTTGCCGAGCCACTCCATCGTCTGCTTGACAAATTGGCTCCATGGGCATGGGGTTGCCGAGAACACACCTCCTTTCAAGCCGTCAAAGCTCTCCTTGCCTCCGATGCCGTCCTCGTGCATTATGATGAAAAGAAGCCCCTCATCTTAGCCTGTGACGTGTCGCCTTACGGGATCAGGGCCATACTTAGCCATCGGTTGCCCTCCAGCCGGGAGGCCCCTATTGCCTTCTATTCCAGGACTTCATCCGCAGCTGAGAGAAACTACACCCAGATAAACCGAGAGGCACTAGCGATCACTGCGGCCGTAAAAAAGTTCCACAATTTCATCTATGGGCGTGAGTTTGAAATCGTCACCGACCACAAGCCGCTGCTCGGCATTTTCACGGCCGACCGTCAGATCCCACAAATCTTGTCACTGCGGATGATGCGTTGGGCAGTCCTCCTCTCCACCTACTCTTTCCGTCTCCTCCACAGGCCTGGCAAGACCATCAGGCATTCTGATGCCTTCAGCCGCCTGCCGCTGCCATCGCTGGGGCCACCCGAGGTTCCGATCTATCACGAAACCCTACCATTGAAGAGCAATGAGCCCCCCGGGGGGACTTGGCGGCCCTTTCTGGAGAAATACAGAATCAGACCCCCTTGCCTGACCAGGCTGCTTGTGAGTATTGGCCATAGGAAGCTGGAAGGAAGGAATTGTTTTGAGGAGGGAAACGGAAATAGCCTTTCCAACAGGGGCCCTGCTCTCGGCCTGGCCTGCCTCTTGCCACAGAAGCGGGTATCAGAGCCACTGGCCGGCATTGTCTCCAAAGGAGAGGACTCTGGTCACTCCAAAAATAGGAAGCCGACTGTTTGTGAACTTTTCTCTGTATTTACATGCACGTAGTCAACACGGCAGCTGAGGGTGACCCTGGGTCTCCTCCCCCCTGACTGTGGGGTCTCTCTGGTTTCTCTCCCAGACAAAAATAAACAGAAAAATGAAGGAAAGAAGTGTTTCCTTCGATGGATCCCAAGAGGCCCGTCTCTGGAGCTGGAGACAGGGTTGACTTGTGTGTAGCCTGGAGACAACCATGGGCCCAGCCTGCCTTGAGGGGGGGGGCTGTTTTTAGACTGGAAGCTTCTCTGGGAAGAAAGAAGGGTTGCAAACCTCCCAGTGGAGGCTGGAGTTCTCCCTGGAGAAAATGGCAACTTTGAAGGGCAGTGTAATGATTTCAAGGTATAGGTATGCGTCTCTTTAAATAGTTGGTAAGTGTCAGAAGAACCAAGGGGTGAAAGAGGGAGATGAGTGAGTAAGGGGATTGGCTGGTGATTGAGGTTGTGTGGGGAGAGTTAGGAGGTAGGGGTGTGTGTTAGGGTTGCCAACCTCCAGGTGGGGCCTGGGGATCCCCTGCTTTTACAACTGATCTCCAGCTGACAGAGATCAGCTCCCCTGGAGAAAATGGCTGCTTTGGAGGGTGGACTCTATGGCATTGTACCATGCTGAGGCCCCTCCCCTCCCCAAACCCCGCCTTCTCCTGTCTCCACCCCCAAAGTCCCCTAGTATTTTCCAACCCAGACTTGGCAACCCGTGTGTGTGTGTGTGTGTGTGTGTGTGTGTGTGTGTGTATACAGGGCTATTTTGGGGCAGGAGGACCCGCGATACTTGCGGGGGGGCTGGGGGGAGGAGCTCCACGTTAAGGAGGAAGCACCCACAGATGAGCCTTCTCCCCCCCTCCACGGGCACTAACATTGGGGCCTCAGCATCTCCCAGCTGCCGGCCCGCCGCAATTCCCAGAGCGTTCTCTGCGCATGCGTAGTGAACACTCTTTTACTTTTTGGGGGATTTAAATATCCCTTGTATAGTTTTTTTTAAAGTTTTAGGGTTTTTCTGCACACCAGGGGAGCTTCCTAGGTGTCCCCCGATGTGCATATTTAGATATCCGCACGCAGGGGGCGCCTTGGCTATTAGATCTATAGATAGAGGTGCTGTGAAAGACCTTAAGAGTCTAAAGGAGGGAGAAAATATACTTCAGGGGGCAATTTAGGCAAAATCTAATATTGTCAGAGTATTATAAGAGTGTGAGGGGGGAAGCTGACAGAGACCGGAGTAAAAGGGGAAAGATTTTACTGAGCAACTTAACAAAACATCTTGTAACCAGAGGTCATTTCGAGAAGGAACGCGCAGGAACACCGTTCCGGGAGTAACAAGCCCAGGAGCGGGCACATGTGGTGATGCGCTGTGGAAAAAGGCAAAAGCATACTAACTTGATCTGTAGTTTCATGCTTGTTGTAGGGTAGCTTCCCTGCAACAGCAAAGGAAACATAAGGTGTCTTTAGTCAGAGTGTAAAGCTGGCTCGCCACCTCTGAGTTGGGAAATACCTGGAGATTTTTGGGGGTGGAGCCTGAGCGGTGGGTGTGGCCTTCTGACACACCTCCAGTGACATCAGGGGGTGTGGCGTATGCAAATAAGTTATGCTAATGAGCTCCTGCACCACTTTTTCTACAAAATGACCCCTGCAAATACGCTTCCTTTACCAATAAAGTTTTATCTTGTTTATTGCTAACCCAGAGTCTTATCCTCACAACCACATAGTCCAACGAAGGAGCCGTAGAGCTTGGGCACAGTACTGTGGGAAAGGTTAATTAAAGAGTGGAATTATATTCCTGGTGGCAGCGTTACATACACTGAGTGAGAGAAAGAAACAACAAGTGGGTCCCAAAGGACAGACCATGGTGGGTGCTGAAAGGCTCTCTTCTAGGGTTGCCAACTCCAGGTTAGGAAATTTGTGGAGATTTTGGAGTGGACCTTGGGGGGTGACAGGGTTTGGGGTGGGGAGGGACCTCCGTGGGATACAATGCCATCGAGCCCACCCTCTAAAGCAGCCATTTTCTCCAGGGGAACTGCTCTCTGTTGTCTGAAGAGCAATAGCAATTCCAGGAGATCTCCAGGCCCCACCTGGAGGCTGGATACTTTCCTTGTTCTCTTTGGGCCACAAATAGGTCTCTTGCCCATTTCCAGAGTCCGAGTACTCACGTGGCTTCCTGCATGCCACTTTGTCGACTCGTTACCAGATCAGAGGAACAACCTTTATTGGCATAACAACCATATTAGAAAAGGAAGAGAAAACAGCCTGAACAATCAAGGCCTTGTCTGCTGACACATTGCTCGCCTCCTAGATGCAAGATGGACAAATTTGGCCCCAGTTTCAATCACCATTTGGTTCGGAGTAGATAATTAAAAAAAAATAATTTTGCATTCGTCAGATTTCCCTGCTTGCTCTCTCAACAAGGGATCAATAAGGGTGGAACGTATATTAAGATAATAAGTACAGTGCAAAAAAAAATGTTTAAGGCTTTCTGTGTCCCGCCAGTTACATGCGCGTAGCCTGTTAGCGTATGATATTTTATGAAATCTCCCGTAGAGAACCGCAGAGGGCAACACATTGAAACGGGCTAGTGAATAGGCTCTGTGATAGTGCGGGGCTGTTAAACAGGTGAAATACTCTGCCATTGGCCCACAGGGCAAGAGTCCCAAGCCCACAGGTGAACATTTAACGAGGCTCCTAAGAGCCTGCAACTCGAGGTCAAGGAGCCTTTGTCTAATCGGTGCAAAGGCTGAACTTTTGGTAAGGGAGGATAAACCATCCGTGCTGATCCGTGTTGAATTGATTTGACTTGGTACCAGACGAAAGCTGCACCGGCATTGCCACGCCAGCAAGGGGCCTGGTGGGTCGTGGCAGACTTGTTCCGCAACTGCTGCAGAGATGGCCCACAGGTCAGTAGGAGAGCAGACGCTTGGCATGCCGGCGTTCCCAGGTTCGATCCCTGGCAGCTCCACAAAGGCTCCTTGGGGGCAGGGACCTTGGAGGGCTCTTGCCAGTCTGAACAGACAGTGCTGGGCTAGCGTGATGGACCAATGAAATGAGGAAGAAGCCCAGATCGGCTTTATGTTATGCCCAACAGAGGAGATAGCTCATTAGACGTAACCCATTTCAAATGATAAAACAGCACTCCGTTGCCAGCATAGGCGTCAACTTCAGGGGGGCTGGGGAGCTGGAGCCCCCCCCCAAAAAAACTTTTCCAGGACATGCTGAGCCTTCCCCGGAGACAATAGCCTGTAATGTCTCTGGCCCAGCCCCAGCCCCCCGCCCCGAAATTGGAAAGTCTACGCCCTTGGTTGCCAGGGTCTTCTATCCCAATGTGCTAGTCCAAAGCATCAATTTTCTCCAGGGGAACTGATCTCTGTAGTCTGGAGACGAGCTGTAATTTCGGGGGGGGGGGGGTCCTCAGGTGCCACCTGGAGGCTGGCATCCCTAGGCTTGAAGTTCTCCCAGAACAATGATCTCCAAACCGCAGAGATAATTTCCCCTGCAGGAAGTGGCCAGGTCCCATAGTCTCCCCGGCGGGGGGATTTGGGGGCATTCCGGGAAAGGGCGGGCCTGACATGATGGCATCGCTCAAAGTGGCATCATCGCCTCGGGGATGCAGCGCCGTACGCACATGCCCCCCACTTTCCCCCAACCACTGCGTGTGCCTGCTCTTTTCAAGCGGGGCCAGGGACGACTATTGGGAGTGAGGCTTCCCCTGCCAGCCAGCTGGCCAGCGTTTTGGGGAGGAGCCCCCAAAATCGGAGGGGTCCCCCGCAATGTTCCCTCTAAGCTGTGGAGTCCTGTGAGCAAAAATTCTACTTTGTGAGCTACTGGCATTAAAGCGGTGAGCGAGCAATTTGGCTGATGCATAAATTCATTTGCTCTGAGGCCATCCTCCCTGAGCTGAGACAAAGATGTGTGAGCTGGAGGCTAAAAAAATGGTGAGCTAGCTCACACTAACTCAGCTTAGAGGAAACACTGGTCCCCTGCCCCCACCTGGGGACTGGCCTCCTGACTCAGAGGGCTGCAGTGAAGATGAAACAGAAGAGATATACGTGATTCTGAGCTCCTTGGAAGAACGACAGGATGACTAGGCAATAAATCAACCCTGGCCTGTGTCCAAAGATGCAGTTCTTCTACTGGCACAGCATTTCTGTTTGCGGAGCAGGAGGTTGCTGGTTTTTTTCTGGTTCCACCGCCATGCCAGACCACATAGGTGGTTCCTGAGGGTCTGCTAACCACCAGGAACAAACTCTGAGTGGGGCCTCAGGGGCCTGTAACAGGAGGGGAAAACAGAAATGTCCCACTCGGTGAAGACGGCAGATGGTTGTGTTGGCTACAGGCCACGGACCATTCAAATGCCCTCTTAAAATTCCCTGGCCGCTCATCGGTCGGCCATTACCGCACGGACGGCCAAACTCTCAAGGGTACGTTCAGCCGCGACAACGTTGCTTCGTTGCGGCACTTTCATAGTTTCATGGCACATAACAGCATCCCCATGGAAATGCAGTTTTACGGCCCAGCGTGGCAGATGGTTCTCTGGGGAATGGAGCGTGTTGGCCTCTCCCTGCTCCCCTCCTTTTAGAACATGTTGCCGTTCGTCAGTGAAATTGGAGCTTCCCGCCTGTATTCGCTTTCAGGCCCTTCTGCTTGCCAGAAGGGCGCTTTTCCTCCCCCCCCCCCCCCCAGTGATATTGTGCAACTCGCTGAGAGATCCGCCCCTGATTCATCTGCTCAGATTACCGTGTGGGAGATTAATTTAACTCTACCCCTATTTCAGGCCTGGAAAAATTCCACCTGTACCACTGGATCGCTGTGACTGTGGATCCAAAGAACCATGCCTGAGCCAGTCTCAAGGAGCTTCGAGACCCTGATCTCATCAGATTGTGGCCGCTAAGTGGGGTCAACCCTGGCTCGTATTTGGATGGGAGACCTCTGAGGAAGAGCTATGCAGAACCAGGCAGTGGCAAAACCGCCTCTGAATGTCTCTTGCCTTGAAAGCCCTAAGGCACTAAGGTCCCTGTTGGGATATTTGCGAGCTCTCTTCCTGTTTGTCATGAAAGCATTTCCTGTTTGTTATGCATGCTGATTTCTAGGTAGAGATCCAATAGTCTTGTCTGCTCTCGTATTTCCCGCTAGAGCAAGGTGACAGAATGGATAATTAGCTAGTGTTGGGGACCTCCGACTTAGGGTTGCCAAGTCTTGAAAACTCACCGGCGGGGGGGAGTCCTCCTCTCGCGCGCGCGCCCATCAACGTCACCGGAAGTGACGCAGCACGTTGGGGGCATTGCCAGAGCGTCGCCCTGGCAACGCCCCCAACGTGCTGCGTCACTTCCGGTGACGTCCTTACGTCGTCCTTGCTGGACGACGTCGGGGGTGGGGTTCCCCCGCCGGCCAAATGCTGGCCGGCGGATCGGGAACCCCTTTAGCGGGGGATCCCCCGCCCCCCGGGCTGACTTGGCAGCCCTACTCCGACTGGTTAATCATACATACACACATACAGACATACATACATATACCTTTATTAGCATAAATGACTGGTTAATCAATAGTTTGGGGATGAGCCAAGGGAGAGAGCAGAGGGTTTCAGCTTATTGGTCTTTGTCTCCTGTCCTTGAACTTTTTCCTCTGAGTCTCAAGTTAGGTTCTTAGAGAAGCGACAGGTAGCTTAGAGCTAGGAAGGATGACTTCTTTTAGTTTTGTAATCCAAGGACACTTTACCTAATCTTTAGTGAAGTTATCTTTTTATAGACAAATACACGTGTCTGGCGGCTTTTGAATCTCAGGAGCAAACGGTCTCCAACCTTTTTGAGCCTGTGGGCACCTTCGGAATTCGGACACAGTTTGGTGGGGGCAGCTACAAAATGGCTGCCATTTAGGACATTCTTCCTGTGGCTGCCATTTATTTCAGACTTCCCCTTCTCCAAGGTTCGCAATAATGCACACAGTAAAATTAAGATGGGGTTCCAGGAAATTTATTGATTGATTTGTTTGTTTGTTTGTTTAATCCCGCCCTCCCCACAAGCGGGCTCAGGTGGGTTACAGTCACACAGGAGTCATAACAATGTCAATATATAAATCAAGCAGTTAAAGCAATATCCCTATCAATTTAAAACAACAACAAAACAATAAGGTAGGAATGCCTCAATAAAGATGTTCAGTTTGGGCAGGGGAGGCCAGAATAAATCTGGATGTCTGCCGCCTCATCCGAAGGTCCGGTGGAAGAGCTCCATCTTACAGGCCTGGCGGAATTGTGACAAATCCCACAGGGCCCTGATCTCAAGTGGGAGCTTGTTCCACCAGGCTGGGGCTAGGGCAGAAAAGGCCCTGGCCCTAGTCGAAGCCAACCAGACATCCTTGGGGCCAGGGACAACCAGGAGGTGTTGGTCACTTGAGCGCAACGCTCTGTGAGGCACATATGGGGAGAGACGGTCCTGAAGG
The DNA here is from genome assembly GCA_029233225.1 of Lepidodactylus listeri. NCBI lineage: Eukaryota > Metazoa > Chordata > Lepidosauria > Squamata > Gekkonidae > Lepidodactylus > Lepidodactylus listeri. Next base: position 148,447,565 of record JARCFY010000004.1, read on the forward strand.
TATGCAGGTCCCTGGCCGCACAGGGCTTTAAAGGCGAACATCAAGACCTTCCACTGAAGGAAATTCCACTCAGCCTGAAGACAAGAGGGAAGCAGCTTGAATAGATCTCCTGGAAATTAATCAAATCAATCCCATCCCCACTTAAAGATTCATGTGATGTCTCAATAAATTGGCTAGGTAGCATACCCTTAATGCACAGAGGGATCTGGCTGGCCATCTTCCCTATCTTAAACCCATCATTTCTCTCAGATACGCTCATCAGCCCATTACTGGTTCTTTGGCAGTGCTCTAGACCAGGGGTCGCCAATGTGGTGCCTGCTGACATCTTTCCTAGCGCCTGCCAAGTATTTTTACAAAGTGGGTGGGCCAGGTGAGGCCTTTGCTAAGCCAGGCTTCTAGCTGGCCACTGGAGATTTGGTTGGCTACACAGATTTTTGAAAACGTTGCTTGGGCAGCAGCTGTCACCACAGCGCAAGGATCTTCCACTGTGTGACTGAAGTTAAGCTGTGGCAGCCATTTTGTATGTCTGGTTCCATCTCCTGTGGCAGCCATTCTGTGACAGCCATTTTGTGGCTGTGTGTCCACCACACTGTGTTAGAATACCGGAGGTAACCACAGGCTCAAAAACGTTGGGGACCAGTGTTCCCTCTAAGCTGAGTTAGTGTGGGCTTGCTCACAGTCTTTTAGCCTCCAGCTCACACATTTATGTCTTAGCTCAGGAAGGGTGGCTCCAGAGAGTTGTGTCCGCTGACCACCGCATGGCGCCAGCAATAACAGACCTGAGCTTGGCACCTAGGACAATAGGGGCCCAGGATCCTAGGATCCGCGGAACCCGCCAGTGAGATCTAGGCAGGATATTCAAACCCCCAAATAGGATTATAGTTGGGACCAGGGGTGGGTTCCACAGTGTGTATATAGTTGTCCTTTTGGCCAGTTAAGCCATGCTTGTTGTAACCCAATAAACCTAAGAGCTGATCACTAAGCTGTCTCACTCATCCATGGCGTCGAGAACTCAGTACTTCATAAGAGCAAACTAATTTAGGCAGTAGCCAAATCGCTCGCTCACAACTTTAATGCTGGTAGCTCACAAAGTAGAATTTTTGCTCACAAGACTCCACAGCTTAGAGGGAGCATTGTTGGGGACCCTGCTCTAGAACAACAAGCCCACTGAGGTGGAAAGTCTTACCAGAGCACCAAATCTGCTGCTTTCTGAAGTCACAGCCAACCACGGGTTTGTTTAGACCATGGCTGCGGTTGGTCTACCAGACATACGTCATAGATCTCCATTTTGCCGGCTTCTTGACTCTCGCCCACCCCGCAGCAGGGAGGGCAGCCTTTCAGTGCTTCCATCTTTGTGACTAGGCCGCAGAAGTTAAGAACTTCTGTCTCAGAGGTGCTCCTCAACAAACTATTGTTTGTGAGTTCAGGCATTGCAACAAGAGCCAGTTTGGTGCAGTGGTTAAGAGCATGGACTCTAATTTGGGAGAATGGGGTTTGATTCCCCACTCCTCCATATGCAGCCAGCTGGGTGTCCTTGGGACAGTCACAAGTTCTTTCAGAGCTGTTCTCTCAAGGGCAGTTCTTGAGAGAGTTCTCTCAGCCCCACCTACCTCCCAGGGTGTCTGTTGTGGGGAGGGGAAGGGAAAGGAGATTGTAAGCCACTCTGAGACTCCTTTGGGTAGTGAAGGGCGGGGTATAAATCCAATCTCTTCCTCCTCCTCTTTCTCTTCTTCTTCTACAGTTTGTACTAGAGTCACCACCTCCAGGCTAGGAAATACCTGGAGATTTTGGGGGTGGAGCTTGAATAGGGCGGGGTTTGGGAGAGGAGGGACTTCAATGGGGCATAATGCCATAGAGTCCACCTTCCAAGATGGCCATTTTCTCCAAGGGAAGTGATCTGGCAATCAGTTGTCATCCCACGAGATCTCCAGCCTAGTTTATACAAAGTGTGATTAAATAAACCAGCTACAACCGCTTCTTTGAAATCCCAGCTTGGTACCCACCAACAAGCCTCTGTATCCATCTCAACCCATCGTACATGACATACACGAGGTCTGGACGAGAACTCCCCCCCACCCCGCCCCAAGTTTCATCTCCGCCTGGCTGTGACTAGAGATTTCAACCTTATCTTAGCTACCACTTGCTAGGCGTGTGGGGGGGGGGATCCTTCCCCTCCTCTTCTCCACAGTTCTCCCTGCTCCTGCCATTGTCGATGCTCTAAGGAAGAAAGTAGGGTTGCCAGCCTCCAGGTGGGGCCTGGGGATCCCCTGCTTTTACAACTGCTCTCCAGCTGGCAGAGATCAGCTCCCCTGGAGAAAATGGCTGCTTTGAAGGGTGGGATGTATGGCATTGTACTATGCTGAGGGCCCTCCCCTCCCCAAACCCCATCTTCTCCTGGCTCCACCCCCAAAGTGTCCAGGTATTTTCCAACCCAGGCTTGGCAACCCTAGAAGAAAGAGGGAAGGGGTTTATTCCTTAGGGACTACCAGTATGTGTGCGATTACACTTAAGGTGCAAAATAATTATTTAGAAAAGAAACAGGCAAAGTCATTTCACAAATGACAGAGCAACAGGCAGTAAAGGAAACTTTTGGGCAATGGGAGGGGGGGACTTCTGGAGTTCTGGCCCGGCTGGTGGACCTCCTGATGGCCCCTGGGTTTTGGCCACTGTGTGACACAGAGTGTTGGACTGGAGGGGCCACTGGCCTGATCCAACATGGCTGCTCTTAGGTTCTTAAGCTGGGGCTTTATCAGTATGGTTGCCAGCTTCAAGTTGGGAAATATCTGGAGAATCTGGGGGTGGAGTTTGAGGAAGGTGGAATTTGGGGAGGGGAGGGGCTTCTATGGGGTATAATGCCATAGAGACCACCTTCCAAAGCGGCCATTTTCTCCAGGGGGACTGGTCTCTGTCACCTGGAGATCAGTGGTAATAGCAGGAGATCTCCAGCTATCACCTGGATGTTGGCAACCCCCCTTATCAGCCATGTCACCAAGTGCCTCAGAGGACCCCTTTTCCTGTCAGGTAACCTTAATAGCAATTCACCGGTCAACACTGGGCATGCTGCTGCTGCAGCCAATGAGGGCCTCGTTGCACATTTTATTTACTGTATTTATTTAATTCATTTATACCCCACTTTCCCATCCCCAAAGTGACTTGCGTCATTCTCCTCTCCTCCATTTTCCCCTCACAAAACACGTGGGAGGTAGGTTAAGCTGAGAGTGTGACTGGCCCAAGGGATTCGAACCTGTCTCCCAGATACTAGCAGGACACTCTTAACCACTACATCACAGGTATGTGTTTCCTGTCAACTTGTTTCTCTTTCTTTAGAGTGCTTCCATCTTTGTGACTAGGCCGCAGAAGTTAAGAACTTCTGTCTCAGAGGCGCTCCTCAACAAACTATTGTTTGTGAGTTCAGGCATTGCAACAAGAGCCAGTTTGGTGTAGTGGTCAGGAGCGCAGACTCTAATCTGGGAGAACCGGGTTTGATTCCCCACTCCTTCACATGCAGCCAGCTGGGTGACCTTGGGTCAGTCACAAGTTCTTTCAGAGCTGTTCTCTCAAGGGCAGTTCTCGAGAGAGCTCCCTCTGCCCCACCTACCTCACAGGCAGTGTTCCCTCTAAGCTGAGTTAGTGTGAGCTAGCTCTCAATTTTTTAGCCTCATGGCTCCAAAGCAAACTGGTTTAGACAGCAGCCAAATCTCTCGCTCTCAACTTTAATGCCAGTAGCTCGCAAAGTTGAATTTTTCCTCACAGGACTCCACAGCTTAGAGGAGCGCTGCTCACAGGGGCCCTGTTGTGGGGAGGGGAAGGGAAAGGAGTTTGTAAACCGCTCTGAGACTATTTCAGGTAGTGAAGGGCAGGGAATAAATCCAATCTCCTCCTCCTCCTCCTCCTCCTCCCTGCATGATAGGTGGCGAGGAGTCACATTATTCTCAGGGGTCATTTCGTAGAAAAAGAGGTGCAGGAGCTCATTAGCATAACTCTTTTGCATAACTCATTTGCATATGCCACACCCCCTAACATCCCGGGAGTGTGTCAGAAGGCAACACCCACCCCTCAGGCTCCACTCCACAGGTGAGTGAAACTGACCTGCTCTTCCTCCATTCCCTTCCCCACCCAATACTTTGTGCAATAAAAATAAGCGTAAAGAACACACCCTCATTCTCTTCCTGCTCCCTTGAAACCACCAGGTTTCAAGTAGACTTGAGATACCCAGGACACGTGCACCACCACCCATCCCTTCCCCTTCCCCTCCCCACAACAAGACACCCTGTGAGGTAGGTGGGGCTGAGAGAGGTCTTTTGAGAACTGCTCATGAGAGAACAGCTCTGAGAGAACTTGTGACTGGCCCAAGGTCACACCAGCAGCTGCATGTGGAGGAGCGGGGAATCAAACCCGGTTCTCCCAGATTAGAGTCCAACTCCTGACCACTACACCAAACTGATGGGGTGGAAGCTGCTGAAGGGTTGGTGACATTTCTCCAGTACTTATGTGCCATGTGCCCAGATAAAAAAGGGTATACTTAGAACATTTACATGCCACCTTGAGCAAGTCTCTGGAAAAGCAGCACACAGTCATAAAAGGAACAATGATAAAATTATCAATATTAAAACAAAACATTAAAACCAATAAAGACCCTAGCAGGGCTTTCCCCGGGGCGCTGCGCCTCTGCACTGCTCGGGGAAGCCGAGGAGGGGGCGGGGCTTGGTCCTGTGCCCGCCCCCTGGGCTCCTCACTCCCGGAGCTGCGCTCCTGTGCGCTCCCGCTCCAACGGACCCCTGATTATTCTCACACTGAGGCTAACAAGAGCAGGAAGGCTCTCCTCCCTATCGTCACGACCCACTGATAAGAAAATTGCTTGCCAAGCCACAAGCAAGGCAGGTGTTTAGCAGCAAATGCAGAGAGATCACATACAGATATACTGAAATGTTTTAAATGCCGTTCTTTTTTGCGGAAGATGATGTTCTGATGAGTCCAGAAAGTAAGGCCTCTGGTAGGCAAACAAGGTCAGGGCGATTAAACTCCATAGCAACAAGTCCCCTCGGTGTCTCTAATTACCGTATAAACCACTGGTAATTAGAGGGTGGTTAAAATGAAGGCCCCATCAACTGGCTAACATTCAGTTGTCGTCAAAACATGAGTTGGTTATGTCTGATCACTCATTACGCAAGTTCTTATAAGGCCGGGTGCAGTGGCGGGAGCAGGCACACATTTGCAGACAGGAGGAAAATGCCAGTGTGGTACGGTGGTTAAAGGGTCGGACTAGGATCTGGGAGACCCCAGGTTTGAGCCCACCGCTGTGCCATGAAAGTTTGCTGAGTGGATTTGGGCCAGTTTCTAGCCTACCTCACTGGGTTGTTGTGAGGACAGAATGGAGGGAGGCGAACGATGTAAGCTGCTTTGAGGAGAAAAGTGGGATATCAATGTAGCACGTTATTAATGAATTAATGTCGGAACAATTGCCACATCCCAGATCTCTTAAAAGGTGGGGGGGCAGCAGGGAAACCACTAAAGTGCAAATGGCATTGGGATTCTCCAAAATAACAAGCTTTGAATTTGGTGGCACTTTTAAGACCAACAAAGTTTAATTCTGGGTGAAAGCTTTCATGTGCATGAGCACGGAAGTCCGCATGCACACAAAAGCTTATACCCAGAATCAGGGGTCCGTTGGAGTGGGAGCGCACAGGAGTGCAGCTCTGGGAGTGAGGAGCCCAGGGGGCAGGCACATGACCAAGCCCCGCCCCCTCCTCGGCTTCCCCAAGCAGTGCAGAGGCACAGCGCCCCGGGGAAAGCCCTGCTAGGGTCTTTATTGTTTTTAATGTTTTGTTTTAATATTGATAATTTTATCATTGTTCCTTTTATGACTGTGCTGCTTTTCCAGAGACTTGCTCAGGGTGGCATATAAATTTTCTAAGTATACCATTTTTTATCTGGGCACATGGCACATAAGTACTGGAGAAATGTCACCAACCCTTCAGCAGCTTCCACCCCATCAGTTTGGTGTAGTGGTCAGGAGTTGGACTCTAATCTGGGAGAACCAGGTTTGATTCCCCATTCCTCCACAGGCAGCTGCTGGTGTGACCTTGGGCCAGTCACAAGTTCTCTCAGAGCTGTTCTCTCATGAGCAGTTCTCAAAAGACCTCTCTCAGCCCCACCTACCTCACAGGGTGTCTTGTTGTGGAGAGGGGAAGGCGAAGGGGTGGGTGGTGCACATGTCCTGGGTATCTCAAGTCTACTTGAAACCTGGTGGTTTCAAGGGAGCAGGAAGAGAATGAGGGTGTGTTCTTTACGCTTATGTTTATTGCACAAAGTATTGGATGGGGAAGGGAATGGAGGAAGAGCAGGTCAGTTTCACTCACCTGTGGAGTGGAGCCTGAGGGGTGGGTGTTGCCTTCTGACACACTTCCGGTATGTCAAGGGGTGTGGCATATGCAAATGAGTTATGCAAATGAGTTATGCTAATGAGCTCCTGCACCTCTTTTTCTACGAAATGACCCCTGCCCAGAATTCAACTTTCTTGGTCTTAAAGGTGCCACTGGACTCAAACTTCGTCCTGTTGCTTCAGACCAACACGGCCACCCACCTGAACCTGACTTCTCCAAAGGAACTGATTTCAACTCCAAACACAATGGCTAGTGGGGGAGCAACCAGAGACAATTAAAAGCTTGCACTCTGCAATGATGAAACTGGAGTTTGCTGGCAGTTATGAACTTCTGTATTAGAGTCATGATCCGTGGCACAAAGCGTGGCTTTGGATGCATCGGTGACTGCTTTCCAGAAGATCCAGGTGACTGGAGGGTTCTGGCCCCCTGAACCATGTCTAGGAGGTACCGCTTTTGTGGGGAGCTCTGAGCATCTCCTTTGAACCTGTTCCGTTTTGCTACTGAATATTGAGTACATTCTTTATGGTTGTGCTAGGATTCGAGCCCAGCAAAGAGATTTCAGCCGTTCCCTTCTCCCCAACTCAGCAAAGCCTATTGACTGGGAGTCTTCGGTCGACCTAAAATTCTCCTACACTGCCAAGACACAATTCCCAAATGCATGGGGTCGCTTGCTTCCCAGTCTTTTCGTGTTTAGTATTTCCTCCAATCCAGCCGAGAAAGATGATCAGATCATATTGCTTGCTTAAGGCAGCTGCCATGAATGATTGATCATTTGATTCATTGTCTCTCCGGCTGGCTGTGCAAACAGGGAACACACTAGCAGATGGTGAATGAGAAATAGGCCTGCATTAGAGGGCAGAATAATGAAAAAGAAAGAAACGTTGTGTGAGGCTGCCTCCATAATTCCAAAGGCTGATGCTGGTTTCTTTAATCCAAGTTTTGGTGACCATCTGCACGCTGCACTTTATGCAAGATATGGACAAAACGGAATAAGTTTTGGACCATGAACAGGGTTGCCAGCCTCCAGATGGGGCCTGGAGATCTCAGTGATCTCCAGAGCACAGAGATCAGTTCCCTGAAAGAAATGGCTGCTGCAGAAGGCGGACTCTATAGTGCTGTACCCTGCTGAGGTCCCTTTCCTCCCCAAACCCCGCCCTCCTCAGGCTCCACCCCCAAAACTCCAGGAATTGTTTAATCTCGATTTGGCAACTGTATGACTGTGAGGATGGTTGGGGGTCTGGGAGGTTGTGAAGAAAGGTTGAAGGAGCTGGATATATTTAGCCTGGAGTACAGAAGATGGAGGGGAAACATGACGGTACATTTAAAATACTTGATGGGCTGTCCCATAAAACGGGGCTGAAACTAACAAGTCTCTGCTGCTCCAAAGTGCAAGACTAGATCAGGTGGTCTTAAGAAGGGAGCTTATGGTTGAACATGAGGAGGGGATGTTAGCCAAACTGCCTTATTTCATTAACAAGCTTGGGGGGAACTGTAGCTATTAAATGACAATAGGCATAAAATATAGGACCATATCCTGTGTATACGGGAGTCAGAATTCCCAGAGCCCTTGAATAGATGCAGAGACTGTGTAGCTAAAATAATGATTTCTTTATTAAAGGTTCTTCAAGCATACAAACAAAGAAAAAAAAATCAAGCATTCACACACACAATACAGAGCTCCCTTTGGAGTGCAATTGGCTAGTGATGTCACCATTGCCTTTTGTGATGTCACATCCTGACTCCACCCCCAAAGTCCCCAGATATTTCCTGAGTTGGTCCTGACAACCCACTGGAGCCCCCTTACACAAACATTCTTCTTATTCTGTTCAAGTCCCTTCTTCTGAAACTTCTGGTGGACAGAAAGCATGGCAATTCATTTCACGAAGGTGTCGTGTGCATACTGTTGTTGTTCGCTCTTCAGCTGCAAAACTCGCTGATCTATCAACTATATTTTCATCTCACCCTTCTTCCAAGAAACTCAGGGCCATACCCTGTTCCCTCCTCACTTGTTTTGTCCTCCTACCAACCCTGTAGGGTGGGAGAGGGAGAGAGAGAGAGACCCCAACTGGTCCAAGGTCAGTTTTTGAGCCATAGTTTTCACCCAGTCTTCAAGTCTCTGTAACTCAGGGGGCCCCAATCTTTGTGAGCTTGTGGGTATTTTGGGAATTCAGAAACAGGATGGTGGCCGCAACCACAAAATGGCTGCCAAGGCAGAGTCAACTATGAAATGGCTGCCATGAGAGGTGGAGCAAACCACAAAATCTCAGGGAACGGGTTCCTGTAGAACCCTTGTAGTAACTCTTCAACATTTCAGGCAGAAGCTTTGCTTAACAGGATGCCTTTAACAACGAACAGACTGTTTAAAAACGCTTCCTGACATATTCACAGCTTTCCTTCAGTCATACAGTAAAGAGCCTTGTGCTGTGGTGGCAGCAACTTTTTAAACATCTATCTGCTCAGCTCATGGCCAATCGGAAGCCTTGCTGGGCAAAAGCCCTACCTGGCTCTGCCCACTTTCCCAAAACACTTGGTGGGCACCAGAAAAGTGTCCACGGGTGCCATGGTGCCCACGAGCACCACGTTGGGGAACCATGCTCTAATGACAAAGTTGTTTTTTCAGGGCTCCAATAGTATGGATAGGATTCCCAACCTTGGGTTGGGAAATACCTGGAGATTTTTTGGGGGGGGTGGGGGGTGGAACATGGAAAGGGTGGGGTTTGGGGAGGGCAGGACCTCAGTCAGGTACAATGCCATAGAGTCCACCCTCCAAAGCAGCCATTTTCTCCAGAGGAAGTGAGATCAGTTCTAATTCTAGGAGATCTCGAGGCCCCACCTGGAAGTTGGCAGCCATCAGTACGGATGAATACACAATGGCTGGGTTTCATCTTCGCTTGCAAGCTGCCCCCTCCATGCCTCACCATCTAAACAGGTCCCTGTTCTGGGCCAGGCGATCCATGTGCTTTTTCCATCTCTCCCCGAGACAGGAGATGGCACGCAGCCCTTCCTCCGAGCGGGGCGTTTGCTCGCCAGCAAGAGCGGAATCACACGCCCAAGCGATCCGTCATCACTGACAGTTTATTTAGGGACAGTTTGCTTTGCCAGCTGCAAACAGAAGAAAGAACAGACATTGTTTCTGCAGGCCAAGTTCTTCGGGGACTCCTTGTCCTTATAAAACACCTTTGCTGACATTGGAAACATTCCCACAAAAGGTCCCCGCACTGCAAGCAACAGCCTGCGTGAACTGGCGTGGTCAAGACTGCCAGGTGCTGCCAAGATCTGGCTCTGGGAGGGCAGTTCTTACTCCTACCTTTGCTCAGGTTGCCAACTTGGGATTGGGAAATTCCTGGAGATTTAGGGGTGCAGACTGGGAAGGGGAGGGTTTGGGGAGGGGAGGGTTTGGGGAGGGGAGGGGAGGGACTTCAGGGGGGCATAACAACCTCTAGAGTCTATCGTCCAGAGCAGCCATTTTCTCCAGCCCTAGTTCAAATAAACCTAAAGAACATGATAAAGTAGGGATGCCAGCCTCCAGGTGGGACCTGGGGATCCCTTGGAATTACAGTTCATCTCCAGGTTACAGAGACCACTTCCCCCTGGCAAAAATGGATGCTTTGGGGGGCAGACTCTGTGGCATTGCGCCCCACTGGGCTCCCCGTCCTCCCCAGGCTGAGTCCCCAAATCTCTAGGACTTTTCCAACCTGGAGCTGGCAACCCTAGGATAAAGGGCTTTCTCCCCCTTCCCCCATCCTAACACACTGAGGACACAGACTGACTCACGATCAGTAGCCATATGCTTTATTTTAATGTGTAATGTTTAACTGTTTTTCAGCTTAACCTGTACCGTGTGCCGCTTCGCTTTTTTTATTTTTAAAAAAATGAAAACCAGTTTAAAAACAAACAACCCTCTTAAATTGCAGAACTGAACTAGGTGGGGGAGGAAGCGATGCTCCCTCTAAGCTGTGCAGTCTTGTGAGCATAAATTCTACTTTGGGAGCTCCGGGCACTAAAGCCATGAGCGAGCGATCCGGCTGTGGCATACGTTAATTTGCTCTGGGGCCCTCCTTCCTGAGGGAAGACCGAAATGTGTGAGCCGGAGGCTAAAAAACTGTGAGCTAGCTCACTCTAACTCAGCTTAGAGGGAACACTGGTGAGGAGGTTTTGTGACTTGCCAGGTGGGGCCAAGCGTCACTCCGCACCCTTGGCTCATGCTACCAAGCGGCAGATAATCCTATTTCCCCAACCTCTGGCTTCGAGTGGAAGCTGTTCCTCTGCAGGCGGCGCTGTGACTGGGCTTCCATCTTGCCTCAGCCACTCAGATAAGGTGCGTTTGAAGGGGAGGCCCTGTTCCAGGGGTGGCCAAACTTGCTTAACGTACGAGCCAGAATATCAAAAATCATGTTAATATTGGTATTCTTCTAGAGGGAGGCACAAAGGCAAAAATGCTGAGGGCCCACGAAAGTCATAATACGGCCCTGAGTGAGCGGTTAGCAGTGCATTTCACAAGCTGTTGTTTAGCCAGTTAATTGGTTATTTGTTAACTATTAGAATTCCTCTCAAAAGACACAGATTCTTCGGGTCCTGCCTTCCGGGCTTGTTAAACTATAATCCGACCTCCTTTAATCACTGCTTTCCCTGAGAAGAACTGCTCTTCTTTCAGACCTTGACCTGTATCCAGTTACTTCGTGTTAAATATTCATGTCCGCTGCCGTTTCTGCATCGGGGGGCCTGTCGTGGATCCCGAAGGAGGCAGAACCCCTTTGACCGGCAGGAGTTACATTTCTGTACATCAGTGACGGGCTGCTGTTGGCTTGGGAAGAACATGTTGATACATTTCTTTAATCCATGTACAGTCGGCCTCTCTTCTACCCGTCTATTCAAAGTTATCTCTGTCGAGAATGGGACATCAAGTACACAGCTGAGAAAGCAGAACTTGGACATGTTTTGCAAACTGGGGAGTCAAGCAAATGGTCAGTTTGTTCAGCCAATACCTACCTGTAAAGTCTGTGACATCTAGGTAGGTTTCCAGATCTCCCCTGGCCACCAGTGGGAAATGGGGGGTAGGGTTGCCAGCTCCAGTTGAGAGACTCCTGGAGATTTGGGGATGGAGCCTGGGGAGGACAGGCTCCATCCCCAAAGCATCCATGTTTTCCAGGGGAACTGATCTCTGTCATTGGGAGATGAGCTATAATTCCGGGGGATCCCCAGGTTCCACCTGGAGGATGGCATGCTGTTATGTATTGGGATTGAATCATCCCTGATTGAATCACCCTGATTAAATCATCCCTGACTGAATCACCCTAGATACTGGCTAAGCTTGGAGCACAAGAACAATAGCCGACCAGGACTCTAGAGTAAACCAATCAAATAGTAATGTTTTGTAAATAGCCTATCATGGGGAGTGGGTGTGGGGGTGTGTGTGTGGAGTGTTTTGCATGCATATAAGCAGGGCGGGATCTCAGCTGGGTATAATGCCATCGAGTCCACCCTCCAAAGCAGCTGTTTTTGGTTCTCTGGAGATCAATTATAGTTGCGGGAGATCTCCAGGTGCCACCTGAGGGCAGGTGATCTTCCTCCAAAGTATGCACACCTGCAGCCCAGTCCCTGCTGGCCATACAGCTGGTCCTGCTGCTGTGAACATACTGAGCCCTGTGGCTCTGGGCGCATCCAAGGAACAGCAGTTTTTGGCATGCCTGGGCCAACTTTCAGCACTGCCTTCTTGTCTGCCTCGCATCTGCCGTTTGGCCCTCTGAGCTTTTCAGTTTCCCCAGCAGAGGAGACCAAAGATCTGCACCCGGGACAGCGGCAGAGCGATCCACTTCTCTAAAGGCTCTAAACACCCTGTTGCGTTTGCCCCCGTCAAGAGCACTTGGAGATGAGACACTCTACTTCCTGTTGAAGAGCTGGAGAATGGAAGTGGGACCAAGGGAGGGGTGGGCCTGGGACTACACAGTCAACCCCTGTCAAAAGTTAGTGTTGCCAGCCTCCGGGTGGGGCCTGGAGATCTCCTGGAATGACAATTGATCTCCAGACCACAGAGATCAGTTCCCCCGGAGAAAATGGCGGCTTCAGAGGGTGGACTGAATGGTAGCACATCCATGAGCTCCCTCTAGGATTGCGAGCTGCAGGCTGAGAAATATCTGGAGATTTGGGGGGGGGGGGGCGGAGGCGGAGCCTGAGGAAGTTGTGGAAGAGAAGAGAGATGAAGAGATTGGATTTATACCCCGCCCTTCACTACCCGAAAGAATCTCAGAGCGGTTTACAATCTCCTTCCCCTCCCCACTACAGACCGCCCCCCCATGAGGTAGGTGGGGCTGAGAGAGCTCTCTAGGGAACTGTCCTTGAGAGAACAGCTCTGAAGGAACTTGTGACTGACCCACGGTCACGCCAGCAGCTGCAAGTGGAGGAGTGGGGAATCAAACCCGGTTCTCCCAGATTAGAGTCCACGCTCCTGACCACTACACAAAGCCGGCTCTCAAATGTTGCTCTGGCAACCCTAGGAAGGTGGGGCTTGAGGAGAGGCAGCACCTCAGCAGGGTATGATGCCATACAGTCCACCTTCCAAAGCTGCCCTTTTCTCCAGGGGGACTGATCTTCGTATCCTGGAAATCGGGCAATTTCAGGTGATCTCCAGCCACCACCTGGAGGTTGGCACGCCTCACTCCCTCTCCTCCTCAAACATCACACTCCCCAGGCTTTGCCTACAGATCTCCAGAAATCTCCCAACCTGGAGCTGGCAACCCTAAATTTGACCCAGGCTGGAGGGGAGAAGGAAGTTGTGAAGGCACGCACAGAACATTGCCGCACAACTGTGGGGAATGGGGCTGCACAATCACACCCAACAGTTAAGAAGGAAGAAGAGGGCAAGGCTGCAGGAACGGAAGGCTGGCTCTTTTCCCTGCCGGCGGTCACACAGCCTTCTTAGACAAATGCCAACAAAATGTTCCTGGGGAAGGCGTAACGCTGAGGACACTCTCCAGGTCGGACTCCCTGAGACACCGACCTCAGTTAGTATCCCACCCCTCTGCCAATTTCGGCGCTTCGGTGCCAAGCCTTGCCCAGGCCAAACCCTGCCGTGGGAGAAGACTCCGCAGGAGAAGGTTAAGGCAGGAGGCATGCTTCAGTGTAACTGCTCGGGGCATAATGACAGGCTTATAACTGCATGTCTTGCCAGAGAAGTAATGCCCTCGGGCACAGATGCGAGGTATTTCGGCTTGCCCTCCTCTGCTGGTGGTGCCACAGGTCCCCCAAGGGATGCCGCTCCCCCGGGATCAAACCCAGACCTTGAAGAATGCTGGCACTCTTCAAGCAGTTGCCGTGAGGCCTGGACCAAGAACAGGCCTGGCCTTGGGGTTGCCAGCCTCCAGACGGCACCTGGAGATGTCCTGCTATTGTAACTGATCTTCAGATGACCCAGATCAGTTCCTCTGGAGGAAAAGGTGGCTTTGGAGGGTGGACTGAGGGTTGCCAACCTCCAGTTGGCACTTGGAGACCTCCCGCTGTTACAATTGATCTCTAGATGACCAAGATCAGTTCCCCTGGAGAAAATGGCTCCTTTGGCGGATGGACTTCATGGCAATATACCCTGCTGAAGGAGAAGCAAGGCAATTTGAAGTTGATAGCTATGGCTCTATACCCTGTTGATGTCCCTCCCCTCCCCTCCCCGAACCCCACCCTTCCCAAACGCCACCCTCTTATCTCCAGGAATTTCCAGATCCAGACTTTGCAACCCTACCTCTCTGGTAGGTTTACCAACCTGCAAATGGGGCCTGGAGATCTCCCAGTTCCTAGGGTTGCCAACTTCCAGGTGGTAGCTGGAGATATAACTGATTTCCAGGCCCCCTGAAGAAAATGGCTGCTTTGGAAGGTGGACTTAATGGCATTATACCCCACAGAGGCCCCTCCGCCCCAAACCCCACCCTCCTCAGGCTCCACCCCCCCAATCCCCAGGTATTTCCCAACCTGGAGCTGGCAACCCTACCAGATCCCCTGAAGAAAATGGCTGCTTTGGGGGGGGGGACTATGGCCTTCCGCCCCACTGAGATCCCTCCTCCTCAGGTGGCAACCGTACTCTCTGACAAGCATCATCTCCATGTCCTCAGACAGTGCCTTTCTTACAAAGAAGGACTCAGAAGTAGAGTTGCCAGCCTCCAGGTGGGGCCTGGAGATCTCCCGCTTTTACAACTGATCCCCAGCTGGCAGAGATCAGCTCCCCTGGAGAAAATGGCTGCTTTGAAGGGTGGACTCTAGGGCATTGTACCACACTGAGACCCCTCCCCTCCCCAAACCCCGCCCTCTCCTGGATCCACCCCCAAAGTGTCCAGGCATTTTCCAGCCCAGACCTGGCAACCCTACTCAGGAGCAAAGTCTGGCCTGTGAATGCCAGAAAAGGAGGCCAGGTGTGTCCCTTCTTTCCGAAATGGAGACCCTGCCTTTAAAAGCCCCTCCGGGTTTAAAAACAACAACAACAGGACAGCTGGGTATTGTTTCTGAGGTTGCTGTGTGGCCACACAACTCCTGGTTTTCTTGAGGAAACTCTTACTCTGCCCCCCCTTCCCCGGATTGTTCCTATTTAAAATTTTTATTGTCATTTTAAACTACAAACCACTAACTGTCAAACAGGCCTTCCCTCCCATAAACCCAGCTTCTCTCCTAACCCTAAACAGGACATAAAAAAGGAAATAACAGAAAAAAAACATTCAAAAAGAGGGGAGGGAAAGGGAAAGATTAAAGAGAATAAATAAACAAAGCCAATAAATAAAATTAAATAAAACAAAGATAAAAGAAGTCCCCCCCGGGGGGGGTGGGGGGAAGAAATGAATTTTATCCAAGCAGTTAACAAATAAGAACTATATCAAGTTACACAAAGCTCTAAAAGTCCAGTGCAAATTTCACCAGATTTCATTCCTGCATATCATATATTATATGCTATTCCCCCCCCCCCTTCAGTGATAACTAGGGTTGGGAACTCCAGGTTGCGAAATTCCTGGATATCTGGAGGTGGGGGAGAGAAAGGAGCCCCGTGCGGTATAACGCACTGGAGCCCACCCTCTGAAGCTGCCATTTCCTCCACAGGAACTGATCTCTGACGTCTGGAGAGCAGTTGTAATTCCCGGAGATTGCCAGGGCACACCTGGAAGTTAGCAACCCTAGAATCTTCAGGTTTTTACATGTGGCATATTTAACACAGCTTTGCAGTGTCGAAAGATAAGACTCGGATCGACAACAGAATCTCTTCTGGTTTGATGAGATTTCCCACAAGGAAGTCCCAGGGCCTGTTAATAGGCTGCTGAGAGGAGAGCAACCGGATCCAGGCCCAAGTTGGCCTACTCCCAGTTGTGTAAGCATGAACCAATTCAAGGCGACCAGAGCCAGGAAAAAATAGTCAAGGCAGAAACAGTTCTGATTTACTTGAGATAGGAACAAATGAACTCTACCCCTGGGGTGCATAACTCTCCCAAGTACCACTAGAAAAGAACATGAGTCCAGTGGCATTTTAAAGACTAACAACATTTGTGGCAAGGGAGGAGCTTTCATGAGTCACCGCTCACTTCTCCAAGTATCATGTAATATTACGTCTGCTTGGAAGGCATATCATTTATTATTATTATTTATTGAATTTCTGAATCACTCCATCCCTGAGCACACCAGGCTCTGGGTGATTTACAACAGATTAAAACATACAAAAATACAAATTAAAATCAACAAATCAATTAGTCCTAATTTCACAGTCTCCAGATGGGGTTTATAATTTAATCTAAAACCTGCTCTGAGCCGTTCTTCGGTTTCATGTGTCAGTATCTGCCATATATTCTGTGCCTGACATACATTATGTTATATCTATGCCATACTGGTATGTTGACCTTGCTTTTAGCCTACCTACATTTAACCTTGCTTCTAGCCTCCCTATAGATCCTGCCTGGGTGTTCACAACGGGACTCCTACCCAGCCCCTAGGAATGTGGAGTCAGCCGGCGTTCCTCCTGCAACCCCCGCCTCCTTTCTTGTTTTGCTTCAGCTTTGCTTATGCTTCGCTTGGCTCATTCCTAGCGCTTGCGCAGACACCTAGCTACCTTCCCTTCTGGCTGGTTATCTTATGTCTTGTCCTTGAACATGAAAGGCTCTGGTGTGGAGAGAAACTATTCTGATGTTATGATCTCAGGTCTCTGTGAACTGGTTTTTAGAATGTTCAACATCATTATTCCCTGAGAAAAGAGTTTCCCGCGGATTCCGTGGGAACTGCTTCTCTTTCTGGTTGCGCGCCTAAAGTACTGTAGCCTGATTGGTAGAACACCTGTAGCCATTTATGAGTTTAGCATATCTATGCATGTAACCCAAAGCAATTCATTACTAACAGAAGAAGTGTATGACTCCAATAAGCTTTTCTGCAGGTAAAGGACTTTTATTTACAAGACCTGTTGTGGACTATATTCATTGGGACATTCTCACATTGTGGGCAGGTTGAGGAGGAGGCCGAAGTGGGCAAGATGGAAGAATAGAGAAGAGGGTGGCAGCTATGATGGAAAACCGTTGCTGTCCTCAACCAAAAGCCTGTTAATGTTAATAAGGTTCTGGTTTGTTGCAGATAATGAAATTGGGTATTCCTACAGTTGCCAACTCTGGGTTCAGGAATTCCTGGAGATTTGAGTGTGGAGCCTGGGGAGGGCAGGATTCAAGGAGGGGCCTCAGCAGAGTATGGTGCCCCAGAGTTCACCCTCCAAAGCAGCCATGTTCTCCAAGGGAACAAATGTCTGGAGTCTGGAAATCAACTGTAATCCCTGGACATCTATGGGCCCCACCTGGGGGCTGGCAACCTTAGGTATTGCTGCCTAATAAAGAATCCATAATTTTGTTAAGACCTCCACCGTAAAGAAATAATGCCAAATTTCAAGACATGAGCATAGAGGCTGTGGAAGAGTTCAGCGTTGTTCATGTTTAGTCTAGAGCCAACCGCCATTAAACAGCACAATCAATTTGATTATATATCTGCCATTCTTAGCAAATATACGCTTTTTGTGTTTAATGTTTCATGGAAGAGTCTTGCAGTTCCTCTGGAATGGGCTGTACCTTAGGCATTCCTCCACCAGTTTTTCTGGAGATGATTGGAATCGTGAGCAAAGATAGGCATCTCTTGAAGAAGACAACATCAGCTCGAGGACTCAGTTGTGCATTTATTAGGGGAAGCAAGTCCCTTGAAGTTCCAAGTAAATACCCTTTTCCACCATAATAACCATAAGTGAATGGAGACAAAGTGAATTAAGAATGCCAGCCTCCAGGTGGGACCTGGGGATCCCCTGGAATTACAGCTCATCTCCAGACTACGGAGATCAGGTCCTCTGGAGAAAATGGATGCTTTGGAGGGTGGACTCTACAGCATTGTACCCCACTGAGGTCCCTAGGCTCCACCCCCAAATCTCCTGGAGTTTCCCAGCCTGGATCTGGCAACCCTACCCCTACCCCCCCCCCCCAATCTCCAGAGGTGGCCAGTGGGGACCCAGCAACCCTTGGCAGGAGCGGGGAGAGCAAAGGCCTCGGGCAGCTGGTCAGTGAACTGATAATGGTGTGGCTGGCTGCGTCTTAATGATGCTGTGGGAAGCCGCTCACCCCAAATGGCGCTTGGCAGTCTGCAGCTGGCTCAGGTGTAAACAGAGCTGGTTCTTTGACAGGTTATCGGACAATCAGCCACACAAAAGTCAGGTTCCCCTCCACCAGGAACAGGAAAAGAGAGTTAGATTTTTTAAAACTTGAGAGACCTTCCAACAGGGCCACCAGTCTGCATAACTCTGCATTTGCTATGCCAGATGCGGACTCTCAGGTCTAGCTAGGCAGTGGAACCAGAGGGCAGTGTCCTTAGAAGGGGGCTGGCTACCAGCACAAGACAACTGGAGAAAATCCTGGCAGGGTCAAAAGCCTCCCCCCCACACACCCCCAAACCCACACAAAGCTTTTTATCCAGTTATGCAGATTCCAAAGCAATTGGTGGCTGGTTTCCCCCACTCAGGCAAAGGCCTGGGCAGGGAGGGGGGATTCCCTTGGAACACCGAACTGCCTCCAGGAATCATTATGCCAAATACACCCTCCTGTCTGCTATCTGTTTCAAATGGTAATCCATTCTAGGTACTTTTCTGTGGGCCAGGAATGCTGAAAAACCTGGGATAGGTTCAGGGCCCCATTGTTTTTCACCCCCTTCCAAAATGCCCTTAGCACATGCTCTTTTCAGGAAGGTGAAAGCAGAAACCGGAAGATGACAGCCCACCAGGGACACCGGCAACAGGTCTAACTCCTGGTGCACACGGAACTCTCTCTACAGGGAAATCAGAAGCTGGGATCTAGCTCACCATATCGGCGCCTCAGGGGTTGCACTGACAGTTTCTCCCCTCCCTGGCGAGCAGCTGGCTTTTGAAAGTTGCCAGCCTCCAGGTGGCGCCTGCAGATCTCACACTGTTCTAATTGATCTCCGGATGACCAAGAGCCGTTCCCCTAGAGAAAATGGCTGCTTTGGAAGGTGGACTCCATGGTGTTATCCCCCAGCTGAGGCCCCTCCCTTCCTCAGTCTCCACCCGCAAAATCTCCAGATATTTCCCAGCTCAGAGCGGGCAACCCTTTTAAGCCATCTCCCTTACCCCAGCAATCTGCAGTCCTCCTGGTTTCAGCATAGGTGTGAGGCTTCTGAGTAGATCCAATAAGTAGGGTTGCCAGCCTCCAGGTGGGGCCTGGGGATCTCCCGCTTTTTTAACTGATCTCCAGCTGACAGAGAGCAGCTCCCCTGGAGAAAATGGCTGCTTCAAAGGGTGGACTCTGTGGCCTTGTACCATGCTGAGGCCCCTTCCCTCCCCAAACCCTGCCCTCTCCTGGCTCCATCCCCAAAGTCTCCAGGTATTTCCCAATCCAGACTTGGCAACCCTACCAATAAGCCAGGCCTTTGGTAAAAGCAAAAGTCCTTTTATTCTTAATGATCCTTCAGGTACACGATGTTTGTCAGTGATAACCAGCTACAGGCAGCTGGGATTCATATACAGTATTCAAAAGGTAAGGGCAGGTAAAGAACCAATCAGAGCCAAGTAAAATAAGCGTGAAAAAACCCAAACCGTTATGTTCCCACAGAAAAGGCGCAAAAGCACTACCCCCCCCCCCCCCAACGGCCCCTTTGAACTCTACTTGCAATTCACAGGCCAGGCACCTGGCCTAAATCAATTCAGGAGTCTTCAAGGTTACCAAAGCAAGATTAGCTGTCCCGAGACGCCAGGATGAGAGACGGGAGGAGGAGGCGCGGAGAAGATAGCCAGAGTGTTATATGACGTGGGAGTATACAGCAAGCCACCCTCCCGCCGGAAGAAAGAGACATAGTATTCAAGACAGACAATAAACTCAAGGCTAGCGGTAAATTAATGATTGAGACCCAGACAAGAGACAATTAATGGCAGAAAATCTGACAATAGGGTTGCCAAGTCTGGCTTGGAAAATACCTGGGGCCTTTGGGGGTGGAGCCAGGAGAAGGCGGGGTTTGGGGAGGGGAGGGGCCTCAGCATGGTACAATGCCATAGAGTCCACCCTTCAAAGCAGCCATTTTCTCCAGGGGAGCTGATCTCTGTCAGCTAGAGATCAGTTGTAAAAGCGGGAGATCCCCAGGCCCCACCTGGAGGCTGGCAACCCTATTTCAGCAGCCCCATCTTCCAAGATTGAGTTCCAGGGTAGATGCTGGCTGGGGCTTGGCTTAGAGAGGGGAGGCCTGCCCTTCTTTATGTAATTTTGTCTCTTTTGGCACTTCCCGAGGCAGGGTTGTATTTCTGATATCTTCTCCTTTAGTCAGAGGTGGCCATTTTAAGAAGGCCTTGTGGTGGCGATTCCTTTTGGCGATTCTTTTTGCCCACTTGAAAATCAGCCAGAGCACCTTGGCCAAATAGGGCAGAATACAGGGAAATCCCCTCCCTCCTCCGCTAGAGTTTGGCTGGGTTTCAGTGCTCCCTCTAAGGTGGGGAGTCCTGTGAGCAAAAATCCTACTTTGTGAGCTACTGGCATTAAAGCGGTGAGCGAACGATTTGGCTGCTGCATCAGTTAGTTGGCTCTGGAGCCCCATCCTTCCTGAATCCCGAGCAAAGACAAAAAGGTACGAGCTGGAGGCTAAAAAAACGTGCGTTAGCTCACACTAACTCAGCTTAGAGGGAACATTTCCACACAGTTGCATTTCTGTGGATTCCCCCTTTCACAGTTGAGAGCTCTGTGAAGGGCAGTCGTTTCCCTTGGAGATCCTGTCCAGACCATCTGTTTCGATAAAGCTTCAGACCTGGGTTTGGAATGGAATCTAACTTGGTCCCTTCGCTGGGAAAGAAACGAGGGGGAATGTGACCCAGTTTATTCTCCTGGGCCACTCAGTGACTTTCAGTAAAAGCAACACTCTGTCTGGGGCAGAGATGCTCTGTACTCTTGGTGTTTGGAGGGCAACAGTGGTGATGGTGGGGGCTTCTGGAGTTCTGGCCCTGCTGGTGAGCCTCCCATCGACACCTGAGTTTTGGCCACTGTGTGACACAGAGTGTTGGACTGGATGGGCCATTGGCCTGGTCCAACATGGCTTCTCTTATGTCTGTGACAGTGATGTTCTGTCTTCTTGGTGCTTGGGGGCAACAGCGAGAGGGCTTCTGGAGTTCTGTCCCCGCTGGTGGACCTCCTGATAGCACCTGGATTTGGGCCGTTGTGTGGCACAGTGTTGGACTGGATGGGCCAGTTGCCTGGTCCAACATGGCTTCTCTTATGTTTATATGTCTGGGGCAGTGATGCTCTGTATTCTTGGTGCTTAGGGGACAAGAGTGGGAGGGCTTCTGGAGTTCTGGCCCTGCTGGTGAACCTCCTGATGGCTCCTGGGTTTTGGCCACTGTGTGACACAGAGTGTTGGACTGGATGGGCCATTGGCCTGGTCCAACATGGCTTCTCTTATGTCTGCGGCAGTGATGTTCTGTCTTCTTGGTGCTTGGGGGGCAACAGTGAGAGGGCTTCTGGAGTTCTGGCCCCGCTGGTGGACCTCCTGATAGCACCTGGATTTGGGCCATTGTGTGGCACAGAGTGTTGGACCGGATGGGCCCTTGGCCGAGTCCAACATGGCTTCTCTTATGTTCTTAACTGAGGTGGTTCCGTGAGACGGGCCCTGAGGCGGAGGCACCTGCTTAGATGACCGTCCCCAGAAGGTGGTGCTGAGGGACTGCTGCACAGCTCTGTGGCACAGGAGGTTAGGCAGGGGAGGGGTCCCACAAGGATCACTTTTGTCCCTCACACTGATACCAGCTCTGCTTCTGTTTTCCAGTTGAGAAGGGGGCTGGTGGAAGAGGTCGGGAGTTATAATGGGATGCGGAACAGCCAGTAAATGGAAACCTAACGCTGGTAAGGCTGAGGTGCTTGACTGACAAGTCAGCCAGCAATTAGCTTGCTCTGGGTGCGACTGGATTCATCCGGTAGAGCAAGCGCAAAGCCTGGGGGCATTAACAGTTCTCCTCTGAAGCACACTTCCTGCCTTCTTTCTAACTTCTGCCGGTATGTCTCCTGCAGCCCTTTCCATGTGGCGCTCAGGAGAAAGGCAGGCAGATAAGTATTTCAAGAAAATTAAGGCTGCAGTCACAGACACGAAATAATCCACTTTCAATCCACTTTTAGTCCACTTTCCAACCGTCATTTTTGTCACTGTCCCTATTGCTTTGGGGTCCCCCCCCTTCCCCACATGTGTTTTGATCCCTCTGGGACTGCTAGAGAGACCAAAACACATTAGAGGAAAAAAACCCTGAAGCAACAGGGACAAACGGGTGATCAAAATGACAATGCAGAAGTGGCCGTGTGAACTGGCAAAATCCAGTTGGAAAGTGCGTCGAAAGTGGATTGAAAGTGGATTGGAAGTGGATTGTTTAGTATGGGTGAGCGGCTGATTACATCCAAGCTGGACTACTGTAATAGGGCTGCTGTCGAAGACTGTTTGGAAGTTTCATCGGGTCCAGAAACAGGGATGCCAGCCTCCAGGTGAGACCTCGTGTCAGCTAATGCTGCCCTCTGCAGCCTGGGTGGTGGCATGGATCACCCTACAACGTAGGCTTCTTGGAATGTTTAGTTTTGTCAGCTGGTAGTGTCTGGGAATGTACCTTCCCACTTTTTTCTGTGAGAACCTGTAGCCAGTATAGTGGGCGCCTTTTTTCTCATTTATGTGATTGGTTGCATTCCAGTTTCAGACGTTCTTTGAATTCTGTATAATTGCCCTGCCTGGAGACTGTGCTAACCATTACTGACACAGAACGTGCACATGACCACAGCAGACCTTTCTCAATAAAGATCAACTTTCTTTAAGGATGCTTGTTGTGACTGACTCTGTCGGACTCACACCTGGGGACCCCCGGGAATTACAGCTCATCAGCAGACTACAGAGATCAGTTCCTTCCGGAAAAAAAAAGGATGCTTTGGCAGGTGGACTGTCTGTGGCACTGTAGTCCCAGGCTCCACCCCCAAATCTCCAGGAGTTTCCTAACCTGGACTAGGCAACCCTACTTCCCCCACTTCATTCTCCGCTGGTAGCCAGGAGGGAAATCCAGAAAGTACTGACCAGTCTATTGGCTGAGAGCAAATCTGTCTTTAAAAACGGCCTACTGGTTTGGTCCGGGGTACAATTCCAAGTGCTGGTGATGACCTATCAGATGCCACGTGGCCTGGGAGCAAAGCGCCAGCATGGAGGCCATGCCCCCGTGTTGGGTGGACGAGCAGCAAGGAAGGGGGCCGTCTCTCTGCCTGTGTCTGTTTGGAGTAGTGGTTAAGTGCCAGTTTGGTGTAGTGGTTAAATGCGCGGACTCTGATTTGGGAGAACCGGGTTTGATTCCCCACTCCTCCACTTGCACCTGCTGGATGACCTTGGGCAAGCCGTAGTTCTGGCACAGCTGTTCTTGAAAGAGAGCCGTTTCTGTCAGAGATCTCTCAGCCCCACCTCCCTCACAGGGTGTCTGTTGTGGGCAGGGAAAAGGAAAGGGAGTGTAAGCCGCTCTGAGACTTCCTTGGGTAGTGAAGGGCGGGGTATAAATCCAATCTCTTCTCTTCTTCTTCTTCTTCTTCTTCTTCTTCTTCTTCTGTTCCTTGAAATTCTCTCCCCTCCGAAGCTTACCGGTTGCAGAATGTGCAGTCTTTTTATCCCCTCCAGCTTCTAATGAGCCGCTCCTCCGCTTGATGTGATCTCAGGGTGTCTCTCGTCCCCCATGCCGCTTTTATCCTGCTCTCTGCATTTTTAGTGTGGCTTTTCCTGCTTCGGGGCGGCATTTGCTTCACCCTTTTGCCTGGCTTAAGAAAGAGCTGTCGAGGCTGTGTCAGGAACGGTGCTGCTTCTTTTCTGATTGGGTTGCCAACTCTGGGCTGGGAAATCCCCAAAGATGGTAAGGCAAAGACACTCAGTGGTGCAGAAATCCCTCTAGGGCTCTGAGCCTCGGCTCTTTCCTCGCTACAGGGCACCCCACGGCTCTTGGCTTGGGTCGGCTATCCCTGGCTCAACCCTCTTGCCCTTCATCTTGGTGAGGTCATGACTCTTGCTCCTCCTCTTCCTGTCTGATGTCCTGTGTCTTCCTGCCAGGTACTTACAGTTCAGTGGGTAAGGTTGCCAGCTCCGGGTTGGGAAATATCTGGAGACTTCGGGGGTGAAGCTTGAAGAGTATGGGGTTTGAGGAGGGGAGGGGCTTCTATGGGGCATAACGCTATTGAGTCCACCTCCCAAAGCAGCCATTTTCTCCAGGGGACTGATTTCTGTCACCTGGAGATCAGTGGTAATCCCAGGAGATCTCCAGCCGCCCCCTGGAGGTTCACATCAAGAGAATCTACCATGTTAAAACGAATTTGTAATAATTGCAACAATGCTCTCAAACATTAAATTTTATAATAAATTTTAATATTACAAGAACCTTGTGCAATTTTTCTACAGACTTCTAATACACAGGGGTCATTTCGTAGAAAAAGAGGTGCAGGAGCTCATTAGCATAACTCATTTGCATAACTCATTTGCATATGCTACACCCCCTAACATACCGGAAGTGTGTCAGAAGGCAACACCCACCCCTCAGGCTCCACTCCACAGGTGAGTGAAACTGACCTGCTCTTCCTCCATTCCCTTCCCCATCCAATACTTTGTGCAATAAAAATAAGCGTAAAGAACACACCCCCATTCTCTTCCTGCTCCCTTGAAACCACCAGGTTTCAAGTAGACTTGAGGTACCCAGGACATGTGCACCACCCATCCCTTCCCCTTCCCCTCCCCACAACAAGAAACCCTGTGAGGTAGGTGGGGCTGAGAGAGGTCTTTTGAGAACTGCTCATGAGAGAACAGCTCTGAGAGAACTTGTGACTGGCCCAAGGTCACACCAGCAGCTGCATGTGGAGGAGTGCGGACTCAAACCCGGTTCTCCCAGATTAGAGTCCAACTCCTGACCACTACACCAAACTGATGGGGTGGAAGCTGCTGAAGGGTTGGTGAAATTTCTCCAGTACTTATGTGCCATGTGCCCAGATAAAAAATGGTATACTTAGAAAATTTAGATGCCAACTTGAGCAAGTCTCTGGAAAAGCAGCACGCAGTCATAAAAGGAACAATGATAAAATTATCAATATTAAAACAAAACATTAAAAACAATAAAGACCCTAGCAGGGCTTTCCCCGGGGCGCTGCGCCTCTGCACTGCTCAGGGAAGCAGAGGAGGGGGCGGGGCTTGGTCATGTGCCCGCCCCCTGAACTCCTCACTCCCGGAGCTGCGCTCGATAAATTTCCATAACCCCACCATGTAGAAGAACAAATCCTAGCACAGAGTCTCTAACACTCAATAAGTCAGTTCTCTTGATAAGAGTCCATACGCCAACCGAGTTCATGTTGATTGCAGAAGACGCTGCCAAAAAGTGACTCACGGCTTGTGTATGATTTTTAAACTTCAAATGGCTGCCGCTGTCTTGAAGAGACTCCTGTCAGCTTTGGAAAGGATGCTGTACTAACCGACCGTTTGCAACTTGCAACTCGTGTGATATCAAACCGCTCTGTGCAGCTTGCACGATATCCGCCTAACCTGACGAGATTCCTAGGTAGAGTCTTCTAATTTCAATTCTTCGTCAGAGAAAACAGGTCTTACGCAAGAAGCTTACTTCAGGAGCCAAATTTCATGTAACAAGAATCTACCAAATCTCGGCCGGTGAGAAGAACAATTTTCAAACTCTCAAGGGATAGGAGAGGCTCTCCTGGAGGCTGGTAACCATATCACTGGGCCTCAGATCTGCTCTGTTCCTTTGCTAGCTTTACCAAGTCAGGTTGTGCATAGCTTTGCCAACTCCTGGAGACTTGGGGATAGGACCTGGGGAAGGCTGGGGGGGGGGGGACTCAGCTGGGGTGTGATGCCATCGAGCCCACCCACCGAAGCTGCTGTGTCCCCCAAGGGAACTGATCTTTGTAGCCTGGAGATAGGGCTGCCCCGCTACAGGGGTTCCTAATCCCCACCCCCGAGGTCGTCCAGTCTGGACGACCTCCCTCACGTAATGACGTCACCTGGAAGTGACGCCATCACGTTGGGGGCGTTGCCAGGGCGACGCTCTGGCAATCGCCCCAAAACTCTATGATACCATAGAGTTTTGGGGCGATTGCCAGAGCGTCGCCCTGGCAACGCCCCCAACGTGCTGACGTCACTTCCCTGTGACGCCGCCCGGCACGCGCGCTTTGCGCGCGCTCCAGGGAAGCTCCCGACCAGCAGAGCTTTCCCCCCTGCCGGTAAGTTAAATATACTTGGCAACCCTACCTGGAGATCGGTTGTAATTCCGGGAGATCTCTAGGCCTCACCTGGACATTGGCAACCCCAGGATCAATCTCTTTCTTTGATGGTTCTGTCTATAAGGTTGCATGGTCGCTTTAGTTATTATACCCCGTTCAAGGGCAATTTGGTGGGGAGCAATTGTTGTAAAGTCTAGCCTGGGCTAGTTCCAGGTTGGCCCCCCCCCCCCCCGGTGCAGAGAGTTCCCAGGGACCCCCCTCCCCTCTTCTGAAAAAAGAGCAGCAGCCCAGCTGGCTTTCACCACAGATTAAGTGGGAATGTAGAAAAGGATCACTTGTCACTGGACCGGACAGACCAGTCTGGTGGGAAATGGCTCCCCACAAGGCCCCGACCGGCTCCCCGCCTGCGTCTGCGTCCACCAAGAGCAGCAGCCCAGGAGTCACATCAGGTTGGGCTGACGATGCCTTGCGAAAGTGAAGTTGATCCAGAGGCCTCCAGTGTAGGGTTGCCAGCCTCCAGGTGGGGCCTGGGGATCTCCCGCTTTTACAACTGGTCTCCAGCTGACAGAAATCAGCTCCCCTGGAGGAAAATGGCTGCTTTGAAAGGTGGACTCTATGGCATTGTACCATGCTGTGGGCCCTCCCCTCCCCAAACCCTGCCTTCTCCTGGCTCCACCCCCAAAGTCCCCAGGTATTTTCCAACCCGGACTTGGCAACCCTACTCCGGTCAGCAAGACGACACCCGGCCAAGTTCCTGCCCCTTGGTGGAAGAGAAACTCG
Organism: Lepidodactylus listeri; assembly: GCA_029233225.1. NCBI lineage: Eukaryota > Metazoa > Chordata > Lepidosauria > Squamata > Gekkonidae > Lepidodactylus > Lepidodactylus listeri. The sequence goes on from JARCFY010000004.1 coordinate 148,474,467, forward strand.
GCTGTTGTTGTTGGGCGCAAAAGACGCCACAGGAGGGAAGTGGCCGAGCCTGGGTCTGAAGACAGCCACGTGGCGTCCTCAAGTGTGAGAACATCAAATGTTTGACAAAGTCCCACGCCCAAATGTTCTCCTAGGGCCTTGCCAGGTGCTTGCTTGGCATGTGTGTGTGTGTGTGTGTGTGTGTTTCATTTGTATTCAGCCTTTGTCCCCAGTGAAGACCCAAAGCGGCTTACACTGTTCTCCTCGCCCTCATTTTATCCTCACTGCAACCCTGTGAGGTAGGTTAGGCCGAGACAGTGTGACTGGCTGAAACGTCACCCAGCAAGCTTTCATGGCATGAGTGGAGATTCGAACCTGGATCTCCCAGATACTAGTCTGACACTCTTAACCTCCACACCGCACTGGTGCTGCCCTTAGTCTACTGGCAGGGATGGGGGGGTGTGGTTTTTCTTTTAAAGTCATGCAGATCTGCAGGGTTGCCAACTCCGGGTTGGGAAGTTTCTGGAGATTTGGGGGTGGAGCCTGAGGAGGGTGAGGGTTGGGGGAAGGGAGGTACCTCAGCGGGGTACCCCAGGGGACATGGTCTCTGTGGTCTGGAGATCATTTGTGATTCCGGAAGATCTCCACACACCGCCGGGAGGTTGGCAAACTTATAAAGTCATCTCAGGGGACCATATGAAAGCATGGTTGCTGGAACAGTGGAAGTTACATGCTGCTCTCAGACGGCAACCTCTAACTGTAGGCAACATGCCCATCCCTCCCCCCAAAAAACTGCTTCAGCTGAAGTCCCCACCACCGGCGGGAATGATCTGTGTGGACTTTGGTCCTATAGGTGCCCTGTCCTCATGGCCGTGGCTACATTGTCCTCCTCCGCCCCCCACTCCAGTCTGTGAATCTCTCATTTGTTCAGGTAGTCAGCCATGTTAGTCTGAAGCAGTAGAACAAATTAGGCGTCCAGTGGCACCTTTAAGACCAACAAAGGTCTATTCAAGGTGTCAGCTTTTGTGTTTTAAGCTTAAAGCTATGTATCTTCATTTGTTTAAAATAGCACCTGGCATTTTTGGCCCCTGTGTAACAGAGTGTTGGACTGGATGGGCCATTGGCCTGATCCAACATTGGCTTCTCTTATGTTCTTACGTTCTTAAGTTCTTACATGTTAATTTGCTGTTCAGTCCCTGTCTATAAGTTTGAACCTTACCTCCCATTCAAGTGTATTTGGAAAAGTGTGCCTTGCACATGAAAGCTCATACCTTGAATAAACCTTTGTTGGTCTTAAAGGTGCCCCACTGGACTCTAAATTTGTTCCTCTAATTCAGGGGTGGGCAAATCGCAGCCCGCGGGCCACATGTAGCCCGCCACAGAGTTTTTTGCGGCCCGCCAAGACAGTCGGCCTCCGTTGGGCCCGGAGCGCAGAGAAGCCCGGAGCAGAGAGAAGCATTGTTATTATTATAGATGATCTTTGACAGACATTAACTTGCAGGCTGTGATGAGAATCTCAACAAGCAATCTCAATCCTGATTTCAAAAAATTTGTAGAAAAGTGTGATAGGGTACATTTGTCTCATTAAACTGATTCTAAAATTAAATGTGCTTGCAGCTATAGATGATATGAAATTAGCACAATAAATAAATTGAATAAAACTACCACTATTTTATTTAATTTATATTTATTGATTTTTATGATACAATTTATACCTTTTCTGAAATGCAAAGTTAACTAATGAATGCAGTCATTTTAAAAGGTGCGGCCCTCCGCTAACCTCCGCTCCCACAAAGTGGCCCCCGAGCCAAAACAATTGCCCACCCCTGCTCTAATTCGTTGTTTGCCCTTGACTATGCTAAAGCCTTTGATTGTGTAGATCACAACAAACTGTGGCAAGTCCTTAAAGAGATGGGAGCACCAGACCACCTCACAGGTCTCTTGAGAAACCTGCGTAAGGGTCAAGAAGCGACTGTTAGAACCGGATATGGAACAGCTGATTGGTTTAGCATAGGAAAAGGAGTACAACAAGGATGTATATTGTCACCTTGCTTATTTAATTTATATGCAGAGTACATCATGCAAAATGCCGGCCAGGATGAATCACAAGCCGGAATTAAGATTGCTGGGAAAAAATCAATAACCTCAGATATGCAGACGATACCACTCTAATTTCCGAAAATGAAGAGGACCTCAAGAGCCTCTTGCTTAGGGTGAGAGAGAAGAGTGCAAAAGTTGGCTTGAAACTCAACATCAAAAAAACTAAGATCATGGCATCCGGCCCCATCACTCCTTGGCAAATAGAAGGAGAAGTCATGGAAGCAGTGACAGACTTCACCTTCCTGGGATCCGAGATCACTGCAGACGGTGACTGCAGCCATGAAATGAAAAGACGCCTGCTCCTTGGAAGGAAAGCGATGGCAAACCTAGATGGTATAACAAAAAGTAGAGACATCCCGCTGCCAACAAAAGTCCGTATGGTCAAAGCCATGGTATTCCCAGTAGTGATGTATGGCTGCAAGAGTTGGACCATAAGGAAGGCCGAGCGCTGAAGAATAGATGCTTTTGAATTATGGTGCTGGAGAAGATTCTCGAGGGTCCCTTGGACTGCAAGGAGATCAAATCAGTCCACCCTAAAAGAAACCAACCCTGACTGTTCCCCGGAAGGCCAGAGCCTGAAGCTGAAGCTCAAATACTTTGGTCACCAAATGAGAAGGGAGCACTCCCTGGAGAAGACCCTGATGCTGGGAAAGACTGAAGGTCTTCGCTGTGCTTTACTTTAATGATACTGCTCTTCCAGCCAATTCGGCTCTGAGCAGCATCACGCTAAAACTTAAAAAAAAAGAAAAGGAAAGGAAATTTATTTAATCCATGTATCTATATAATACGAAAATTTAATGATTTTTAATCGTAACCGACTGAGAAAAGAACTTGGCAACTGCCCGCGTAATATTAAAATCCACCCCTGCTAAAAGAAACCTCAGAATTATCCAGTTTCACGCCTAGAGTCCTGGATACAAGGGTTTTATCCAACTATTTCTTGCATCGTTAAGCAAATCACAGTCGAATAGACAATGTTGAAGGGTGTCTATTTGTCCAGAACCGCACTGGCAGTCATCCAGAGTAAGGCACCTTATTTAAGCATCCCAATAGCTCTCCTGATGGAACGGCATTCAATCTAGGCGAGTAACAAAAATACCCGGAAAGCTTCACCCCCATCTCCACCCCTCCACACTCCTAGAAATCCACCTGGGGCATTTTTATCCTTCCCTTCTTTCAGGGCGCTCTCAGGGGGGCATTCTCTAGGGCTGCCAACTCTGGCTTGGAAGCATTTGGGGCAGGACCCAAAGGGAGAGGCCGCGACTCAGTGTTTAGAGCCTCTGCTTGGCATGCAGAAGGTCCCGGGTTCAATCCCTGGCATCTCCAGTTAGAAAGGACCGGGCGGTAGGTGATGTGAAAGATTTCTGCCTGAGACCCTGGAGAGCCTCTGCCGGTCTGGGTAGACCATACAGGCCTTGATGGACCGAGGTCTGGTTCAGTGGAAGGCAGCCTGGTAGATTCATATATTCAAGTTCCCTGTGGAGAGGTTTCCTTTTCTCCCTTACCCTAAGGTATATTCTAGGATTCAGCCACCGAAACTGCCATTTTCCTCCCAGGGAACTGATCTCTGTTTTCTGGCAAGCCATTGCACTTCTGAGAGCTCTCCAGTCCCCACCTGGAGGTTGGAATCCTAGTGGCATACGCGGTTCTCTGTCCCCTTTTCAGTTCTCACAACAACCTTGTGGGGTAGGTCAAGCCGAGAGAGAGTGACTGAGCTGTCCTGGTGGCCTGTTTCCTGCCTCTGTGCCAGAACAGCTATTCCAGCCCCACATTCACACAGGGACGGTGCTGGCGAAATGCTGGGGCTGGTGTATCCCTACTTTGGTGTGGTGGTTAGCAGCATGGACGCTAATCTGGGAGAGCCGGGTTGGATTTCCCACTCCTCTACATGCAGCTGCCAGTGTGACTTTGGTTCCGTCCCAGTTCTCTCAGAGCTGTTCTCTCAAGGGCAGTCCTCGAAAGAGCTCTCTCAGCCCCACCTACCTCACGGGGTGCCTGTTGTGGGGAGGAGAAGGGAAAGGAGATTGTAAGCTGCTTTGAGACTCCTTCGGGTAGTGAAGGGCAGGGTGTAAATCCAATCTCCTCCTCCTCTTCTTCTTCTTCTTCCAGCCTAGGGCCCACTGCAGCCTGGGAAATTCCTGGAGACTTGGGGATGGTGTCTGGGATGGGGAATTTGGGGAGAGATTTCACCTTGTATCTAGGGCAATTGATTGTTGTGATCTGGAGAGAGTTGCAATTGAAGAAGAACTCAAGGCCCCGACTGGAGCTTGGCAACCCCTGGAGCTGGCTGTTGTCCTAAACAGATAATACATTGGCTTTAGGATTGCACTTTCAGACATGTCCATATAGGTGATCCTGCAAGTGGGCCAGCCACTCAGGGCTCCAGAAACCTCCTCACGTTTCGCCCTCCTCTGCCTCCATCCTCTGTAGGACAAAACCAATCATTCAGTGTTGGCTCAGATGTCCAGAGACAACGGGAGGGGTTTGGCAAGAGCCGGTGGCAGGGCCCCCCCCCCCACCTTTCTGTTTTCTCTGCACATTTCTCTCTCGGCCCCATCAATCTGATTCTTGCTGACAGCTCTGGGGAAGTTGTTTCAACGGCCAGGGTCAGAGGAGGAGAAAGACGAGAGACAAAGAAAGCCTTTAGAGTGGTGATGGCACATTCCTCACATTCCTTGTGCGTGAGGAGCAGCTGTATGAACAGGGCTGCCAGGTCTGGGTTGGGAAATACCTGGAGACTTTGGGGGTGGATCCAGGAGAGGGCGGGGTTTGGGGAGGGGAGGGGAGGGGAGGGGAGGGACCTCAGCATGGTACAATGCCATAGAGTCCACTTTCCAAAGCAGCCATTTTCTCCTGGGGAGCTGATCTCTGTCAGCTGGAGATGAGTTGAAAAACTGGAAGATCCCCAGGCCCCACCTGGAGGCTGGCAACCCTATGCGTGAAGGGACCCAGACTGGTGCTGGACTGTGGTGTCATGAGAGGGACATTACCTTAAACAGACCCCCCTCCCCTTTTGGCCATCAAGTCACAACTGACTTATAGAAGAGAAGAAGAAGAGAAGAGATTGGATTGATACCCCGCCCTTCACTACTCAAAGGAGTCTCAGAGCGGCTTACAAACTTCTTTCCCCTCCCCTCCCCACAATGGACACCCGGCGTGGTAGGTGGGGCTGAGAGAGCTCCGACAGAAACGGCTGTTTTTCAAGAAGAGCTCTGACTGAACTATGGCTTGCCCACGGTCATCCAGCAGCTGCAAGTGGGAGAGTGGGGAAGCAAACCCGGTTCTCCCAGATTCGTGTCCGCTCACTTAACCACTACACCAGACTGGCGAATGGTGCCCCCATGGGGTTTTCTGGGCAAGGGACGAACGCAGGCGGTTCCCCATTGCCTGCCTCTGCATCCCGGCCCTGGTCTTCCTGGGCGGTCTCCCTTCCAAGTACTAACCGGGGCCGACCCTGCTTAGCTTCTGAGATCTGACAAGAGTGGGCTAACCTGGGCCGTCCAGTTCAGGGTTCCACCCTCCAAAGCAGCCTTTCTCTCCCCCCCCCCGCCTGCCCCCGGGGAACTGATCTCTGTAGTTTATAATTCTGGAGTGGTAATTCCAGGAGATCTCCAGGCCCCACCTGGAGGTTGGCAACCATAGATCTAAAGCAGTCAATTCTCTCCCCCCCCCCCCGGGAAACTTTGGTTCAGCGCTAAAAGGGAACCGGGGGGGGGGGGGGGAAGAAGAAAGAAAGCAGAGGCCTTTCCATGCAGCAGCAAGCACTGGAGGAAGAGAACTGGGATTTCCTGCCATCTTCTGCAGTTGGGATGGGGACAGGCGCCAGGCTGTGGGGCAGAATCTTTGCACCTCTGCCTCAAAGACGCAAAACAATTCTAAGCTGTTTCTGAGCAGGGGAGCAAAGTGCTTTTCTCTCACACCGCTGAGTAATGATAGCCAGGCTGCCATTATCTGGGACAGTAAAAGATTTACATTCCGCGCGCCTTGACGTCTAGTCATGCCAGCCACATGACCACGGAAAAAGTCTTCGGACAGCGCTGGCTCTTCGGCTTGGAAACGGAAATGAGCACTGCATCCCTAGAGTCGAATTCGACTGGCTTTCGAGCAAGGGAAACCTTTACCTTTACTAAAAGATTTTTGCGAGGCCAAGAGCCCTAGCTGGGCTCTGGACAGAGTCCGGGTGTGTCCCTCCTGGTTCCGAAAGATGGTGACGAGCCTGGCTGGAAGTTGCCAGCCTCTCGGTTGAGGACAAGCCAGCTTGGTCATCTTGCCAGGATGAACACCAAGTTATCAGTCTTGGAGCGCTTTTTAAAAAGGAACCTCCTTTTCTGAATGTCGCTGCTGGTGACTTGGCACCAATGCTCCCTCTAAACTGCAGGGTCTTGTGAGCAAAAATGCTACTTTGTGAGCCACAGGTATTAAAGTTGTGAGCCAGCAATTTGGCTACTGCATAACAAATTAGTTTGCTCTGGAGCCATCCTTCCTGAGCTAAGATGAAAATGCGTGAGCCGGAGGCTAAAAAACGGTGAGCTAACTCACACTAACCCAGCTTAGAGGGAACACTGCTTGGCACATGTCAACGGTCTCTGTGCTGTCGACATTCTTTCAAAATCTGGGCCTTGGAAAGGGAGGCATCAGGTCTCTCACCACACTCTTGTATCAGCAAGATTTGTTTATTGAGAAGTAGAAAGGTTCCAAGCATAGACAGATTCTGCGTCAGAACTGACACCCAGGGCCAAGACCGACCCTATACTACATGCAAGACAGTTCCCCTCAGTCATTCTGTCCAATCAATGTTCCCAGGACAGGGCAGGCACTCAGATCATACCTACTCTAAGCGTGTACTACATAGCGTAAGCCGACACTCAGGGGTCATTTCGTAGAAAAAGAGGTGCAGGAGCTCATTAGCATAACTCATTTGCATATGCCACACCCCCTAACAATACAGGAAGTGTGTCAGAAGGCAACACCCACCCCTCACCCTCAGGCTCCACTCCACAGGTGAGTGAAACTGACCTGCTCTTCCTCCATTCCCTTCCCCATCCAATACTTTGTGCAATAAACATAAGCGTAAAGAACACACCCTCATTCTCTTCCTGCTCCCTTGAAACCACCAGGTTTCAAGTCAACTTGAGATACCCAGGACATGTGCACCACCCATCCCTTCGCCTTCCCCTCCCCACAACAAGACACCCTGTGAGGTAGGTGGGGCTGAGAGAGGTCTTTTGAGAACTGCTCATGAGAGAACAGCTCTGAGAGAACTTGTGACTGGCCCAAGGTCACACCAGCAGCTGCATGTGGAGGAGTGGGGAATCAAACACAGTTCTCCCAAATTAGAGTCCAACTCCTGACCACTACACCAAACTGATGGGGTGGAAGCTGCTGAAGGGTTGGTGAAATTTCTCCAGTACTTATGTGCCATGTGCCCAGATAAAAAATGGTATACTTAGAAAATTTATTTGCCACCTTGAGCAAGTCTCTGGAAAAGCAGCACACAGTCATAAAAGGAACAATGATGAAATTATCAATATTAAAACAAAGCATTAAAAACAATAAAGACCCTAGCAGGGCTTTCCCCGGGGCGCTGCGCCTCTGCACTGCTCGGGGAAGCCGAGGAGGGGGCGGGGCTTGGTCATGTGCCCGCCCCCTGGGCTCCTCACTCCCGGAGCTGCGCTCCTGTGTGCTCCCGCTCCAACGGACCCCTGCCGACACTTACATGTGTCCTTTCACTAGAAAGGTAAACAACACTTTTTCAGATACATTGGAATGGTAGATGAGGTTCTAAACTTATAGACAGGGATTTAACAGCAAATTAACATGTAACATGATGATGTTTCAGGTATGCAAAGTGAAAATCTAAATAGCAAGGTTATAAGGTCAACAGTTGTAAAGCAATAAATATGTCACAATAGCAGATAAATGTCTAAGGTCAGATCAGATGGGTCTTTAGATCCTACCCAGGCACAAGTGCCTGGTGGATTTAAAGGGAACGTCCAGACAGCGACATCTGGGGAAAGTGCCCCTTCTGTGATCAGCCCATTGATCCCTGCCAGGGAGCCGTACTTTAAAGATACCGGTGAAAGTCCGAGCTAATGCTGGCCAACAGACCAATGGCAGACTTTCCCCCGTCTGATCGTTCCAGCGTGCAATCAGCCCATTGGGCCGCCATTTAAAAAAATTCTTAGTGATATGCCTATAAACGTGTGACGGCAACAGTGCTCCGCTCAAACGTTCCAGACAATTTCATGTTTCTGAATGGCCCGTGAAATTTATGCACTTTGTTAACTGAAATGGTACCTAGAGGAAGGTACCGCTGGCGGTGCTTTTACCATTCAAGTCCGCGCATGCGCGGAAAAACAAGCAGACGATGAGGCGCATATGTCCACGTGCAAACAGAATTTTTTTTAAAAAAAAAAAAACCCTGACTGCGCCTTCAGGGGGACACCGTCTAGACAATCTACTGCAGAGTCAGCACGCGGTAAGGCGATTCACAGGGGAGCTATCTGGTCCTGCAACACTGGATAAAAAAGGTCAGGATCAAATTAGAGCCGGGCCAATGGCGGGATTATCTGCCTGTCTGAATGCACCCTAAAGGTGTCTTTTCTCATTGTGGGAAGTAACAGAATCTTAATTATCTCTTCTCAGGCATAGGGGGTGTGTGGAGGGCACACCCGAGAAGAAATAATTAAGATTCTGTTACTTCCCACAATGAGAAAAGACACCTTTAGACATTTATCTGCTATTGTGACATATTTATTGCTTTACAGCTGTTGACCTTATAACCTTAGCTTGTTATTTAGTTTTTCACTTTGCATAATTTAAACATCACCATGTTACATGTTAATTTGCTGTTAAATCCCTGTCGATAAGTTTAGGACCTTATCTACCCTTCCAACGTAGTTGAAAAAGTGTGCCTTGCACACGAAAGCTCATACACTGAAATAAACCTTCGTTGGTCTTAGAGGTGCCGCGGGACTCTAAATTTGTTCTACTGCTTCAGACCCACACGGCTGACCACCTGGATCTAGCCAGCAGAAGAAGAACAGAGGGCTGCGTTCTTCTGAGAAAGCAACTACCCCTTGAGGCCACAGAGGCAATGCCAAGTGAGGCTCCAGCTTGACAGGAGGGGGGTGCCCAGTCCCTGGATGCCACCCCAACACAGGGCACTGCCGTGGAGGGGGAACAACCCAAGACACTGATATTTATGGCCGCTGATGCAATTATACATCTCTGCTGGGTGGTTTGCTGAGTCATAAAATGGCAGCGAGAAGGAACCAGCTTTCCATTAGCTAAGTAACAGATGTCTCAGAGGCAAAGCGAAACTTGCTGTTCATCACTCTGCGCGTCCTTGGTGGCACAGCACAGACTCTGCAACAGTGCGAGGAGAGAACGTGCCGGGGACTCTTTCTTCACCCTCACCCCAATGGTTTACTTTGGGAGTGTGAAAGAATTTTAGAGTCACCTGTCCTCAGAGGAGTGCAAATCCAGGTTTCCCTGGGCGAATCATGTTAGAAGTGGAGGACTTGGCGCTGTCTCCTGTCTCAGACATGAGAAGATGGCACCAGAGAGTTTAGACAGATAGAGAGGTCAGGACACACAGAGCCTCCTTTCCTTCCTGCTATCTGATACTTTCCTTTGAAGTAGAACGCTACTCTTAGGGGCAATTTCCTCTGCTTCCGTCTCCCCCTCATGCAAGAAGATGGAGGCTGGACACACGTCCAGCATCCAACACCATCCAGCTAGCTAGAATAAGTACTCTATATCTATCTCTTACCTGCATTCTCAAGCATGTAATAAATACTTATTAGTTTTTAGACTGACTGCTGACTTCGTGTGACTCTGTAAGTCTGTTGCCCCACCAAGCCGCAAGCTTTGCTGCGTTTAAGCCTTTGTGCACTCTGCTATATTTCTCGTGGTTCCCTGGCCCTACCGAGTCCAGTGAATCCAGCAAATCGCTCTTCTGATAGTGCCTGCTGATTGGAATAGGGCCCGCCCAGAGCAGGAACTCACAAAGAGACACACCAGGAGACACCCCCCCCCCCCCACACACACACATACCTGCCTAATTATGCCTTGCAAAACCCAGGTGGTCGTGTGTGTTTTTTTGTCGGCGCCTGGGGCAAAGTACTCCTTTGTTCATCTGAAGCTGAGAAGCAAAGGGCAGGGAGGGGAGGGGATTGGAATGCCTGATGGTTCCTCGCCTCCAGAGTGGTTCAGACTATCTCCTAGCCTAGCAGCAGGATTCCAGATGCAGGTGAGAAACACAGACCTGGAAGGCCTGGGAAAGCCGAGGCAGGTGGAGGAAGACGGCAATCTAAGGCTGCCAATTCCAGGTTGGGAAATTCCTGGAGATTTGGGGGGGGGAGCCTGGGGAAGAGGAGAAGAAGAAGAGATTGGCTTTATACCCAGCCCTTCACTTGGAGTCTCAGAGCGGCTTGCAATCTCCTTTCCTTTCCTCTCCCCACAACAGACACCTTGTGAGGTAGCTGAGGTCGGGGCTGAGAGAGCTCCTTCGAGGACTGCTCTTGAGAGAACAGCTGTGAAAGAACTTGTGACTGACCCAAGGTCACACCAGCAGCTGCATGTGGAGGAGTGGGGAATCAAACCTGGTTTTCCCAGACTAGACTCTGCATTCCTATCCACTACACCAAACTGGGAGGGGAGGGTTTCGGGGAGGCAAGGGACCTCGCTGGGGTAAAATGCCAGAGTCCACACTCCAAAGCAGTCAGTTTCCTCCACAGGAACTGTTCTCTGCAGTTTGGAGATCATATTCAACTAGTGTTCCCTCTAAGCTGAGTTAGTGTGAGCTAGCTCACAGTTTTTCAGCCTCCAGCTCACACATTCTTGTCTCAGCTCAGGAAGGATGGCTCCAGAGCAAACTAATTCATGTGGTAGCCAAATCGCTCGCTCACAACTTTAATGCCAGGAGCTCACAGAGTAGGGTTTTTGCTCACAAGACTCCACAGCTTAGAGGGAGCATTGTTTGTCATTCTAGGAGAACTCTGGCTACTAACTGGAAATCAATCGGCAACTTCACTAGCCAGAGAGTCCTTTTTGGGTTGCCACGTCAGGGCTGGAAAATGCCTGGAGACTTTGGGAGTGGATCCAGGAGAGGGCGGGGTTTGGGGAGGGGAGGGGCCTCAGCATGGTACAATGCCAGAGAGTCCACCCTTCAGAGCAGCCATTTTCTCCAGGGGAGCTGATCTCTCTCAGCTGGAGATCAGTTGGAAAAGCAGGAGATCCCCAGGCCCCACTTGGAGGCTGGCAACCCTAGAGCCGCTGGAGGAGAGGGTTTGGGAAGGGGAGGGCCAGCAGCACCCCTAGCAAAGCAGCATTCAGCATTCTTTCCAATGTTTCTTTTAATGTACCCGGCATCAACTTTCATGTGAGATAAAAGTAAAAGCGACAGATCCTGGAAACGGGGAGAGGAGGGGGAGAGATATTTTAATCAACGTAAGTTCCCAAGTTGTTTTGGCTGGGGTAGAGAAACATGACCCGGCGTTATCTCGGCAGGCCTTGCTCTTGTCTCTCGTCTGCTTCGGATAACTCTGCAAAGGCGCTCCTAATCTCTGAATGCTTAAAAACCCAGCTGGAAGGGCACCAAAGGACAAGGAAAAGCCCTGAGCGAGCAGTAGGCCTCTCTAGGACGACATGGCGACCGGGAGTTATGCCCTGGGGCCCTCCGGACAACTTCTTGGGGCCTGAGGCAAAGGGTAGCGGTGAACAGCGGGGCAGGGGAGAGGAGAAAACTGGGCCCCTTCAAGGCACCCCCATTCCCTCCTGGGCTTGAGCCATAGTGGGACCCAGCTGGTGGGCCTGTGAGCCCAAGGCCGTGTTCATACGGCTCTTTTGAGCCATGCCTGGTGTGCCTGGTGGATTTAAAGGGCACATCCAGACTGCAACATCTGGGAATCGTGCCACTTCCGTGATCATCCCATCGATCCCAGTCAGGGAACCGCACTTAAAAAATAGTGGTGAAAGTCTGGTTCTAAGCTGGCCGACAGGCCAATGGCGGACTTTCCCCCGTCTGGTCATTCCACCAGCGCACAATCACCCCGTAGGGGTGGTCTCCAGACCATCCCAACTGGCCGCCATTTTTAAAAAGTCTTAGTGATGTGCGCATAACCGCTTAAACATGCGACGTCCACAGAGCTCTGCTCAAACGATCCAAACAATTTAATGTTTCTGAAGGTCCCTTGAACTGTATCAACTTTATTAACTGAAATGGTACCTAGAGGAAGGTACCGCTGGCGGTGCTTTTACCATTTAAGTCTGCACATGCGTGGAAAAACAAGTAGACAGTAAGGCACATATGTACATCATGTGCAAACAGGATTTTTTTTAAAAAAGTTGACCACACAGCTCCTTAAGGTGGATGCCATCTAGACAATCCACCGCAGAGTCACACGTGGTAAAGCGGTTCACGGGGGAGCTGCCTGGCTGTGCAACGCTGGATAAAAAAGATCTTTATCAAATTACAGCCAGGCCAATGTTGGGATTAGCTGCCTGTCTGAATGCACCCAAGAGGGCATGGTTGCCAACCGCCAGGTGCCATGGAAACAAACACACAGGAAACATGGCAAGGTTGAGTAGATGTGGAAAAACACCCTGCTCAAACAAAACATACAGTTCTGATATGCTACTATGCCTTCATATATTTGTTTAAATCATATACTTAAATATACAATAAAGACCCGAGTGTATCATTAATTATAGTACATTAATAACAAGAACCTACAGAACAATATATATCTTTTAGAAAAGTCTCCAGTAACAGAGACAAAGATGCAAACAGGATACAGTATTGTAGACTCTTTTGCTTTCTGATGAGAGATGCAGCAGTCGTCAATGTCAGTATTGTAGGCTGTTTTGCTTTCTGAAGAGAGATGAAAAAGCTGGGGACTTTTCTACAAGATATATATAGTTCTTTAGGTTCTTGTTATTAATGAACTATAATTATTAAGATATATTAGGGTCTTTATTGTATACTTAAGTACAGGGCTATTTTGGGGCAGGAACGCACAGGAACGGAGTTCCGGCTGGCTCCTGAGTTGGCCACACCCAGCAGGAACTCATTAGCATAATAGGCCACACCCAACAGTAGAAACTCATCAGGGTTGGCTACATTAGGGGAGTGTGGCCTAACATGCAAATTAATTCCTGCTACCAAAAAAGCCCTGGGTTTTGACCACAAACAAGGTAAACAGAATAAGAAGCAAAAGTTGGGTGTGGCTGGATGACCACTCTTCTGGTAACATGGGGGTGTGGCCTAATATGCTAATAAGCTGTGCTGTCAGTGGTGTGGCCTAATATGCTAATAAGTTTCTGCTTTTGGGTGTGGCCTAATATGCTAACGAGTTCCTGCTGGGCTTTTTCTACCAAAAAAGCCCAGCTTAAGTATAAAACCAATACATGAAGGCATTGTATCAGAGCCAGTGTTCCCTCTAAGCTGAGTTAGTGTGAGCTAGCTCACAGTTTTTTAGCCTCTGGCTCACACATTTGTGTCTTAACTCAGGAAAGATGGTTCCAGAGCAAATTAATTTATACAGTAGCGAAATTGCTCACTCACAACTTTAATGTCAGTAGCTTACAAAGTAGAACTTTTGCTCACAAGACTCCACAGCTTAGGGGGAATATTGATCAGAACTGTACGTTTTGTTGGAGCAGGGTGTTTTTCCACATTTACTCAACCCCCAGGTGGCACCTGGAGATTTCCCGCTCTTACAGTGGATCTCCAGACGACCAAGATCAATCCCCCTGGAGAAAATGGCTGTTTTGGAGGGATCTCCAGGTATTTCACCACCCTGGCAATCCACTCTGGCGGGCCACTCTGGGCTGGAGGCAAGCCGAAGCCCTCCTCTCCTCACGCTGCTGTCATGGAGCTTGGAAAAGCGTTTTCAGTACAGCATGTGCAGAAGAAACACGGGGAAAGAAGGAGCAGTCCGTTTTAGAGACGGCAGACCAGATGGCTTCTAAAAACAAAAAAAACCCACCATGTGCAGTGCAACATTGTTGTTGTGGCGGTTGGCATGAAATAGATTTTTTTTAAACAAGTTATAAAGATCTCAACCATTATTTGCTCGCGACAAAACGGGACGCACTCCTGGTCACCGACTCTGATTTCACGGATTAACAGGCCAGGAAGGCATAAAATGGCCAGGCAGAATTCAACAACCTCGTTGCAGATATGTGCGATATCTCTTCCAAGTATACCTTCTTTAAGTGTTTCCATCTTCCCGGGGGGGGGGGGGGGTATCTTCCTTCCCCAGCTCCAGTTGCCCACCACAAATGGAGGGGCGCTGAGGTCCCCTGTGTGGTTACACAGCTTCTGGCACCACTCAGAAGTGCCATTGTCGCCCTGGGTGACACTCTAGCATTTGCCCCAAACTCTATGGTAAAACCATAGCATCTGGGGTGAATGCTACAGTGTCACCGCCAACAGGATGATGTCACTTCCAGGTCACGCTGGAAGTGATATAATTTCTGCAGAGACACCTCCCCTTCTGTCATATGGAAGTCCCCGCCTCTCCCATCTTCTGCAGTTTGCTGGGCTGGGCTGGATTGGGAAATTCCTGGAGTTTTTTGGGGGGGGGTGGAGCCTGGGGAGGGGGGGTCAGGGAAGGGAGGGACCTTTGTGGGGCATAGCGGCATAAAGTCCACTCCCCAAAGTAGCCATTTTCTCCAGAGAAACTGATCTCTGAGTGTTATGCATTGGGACTCAAACATTGCAGGACTGTGCTACCAGAGGCTGGTTGAGCTTGGAGCCCAAGAACAATAGCCCACCAGGATTCTGGCAGTAACCAGTCAAGCAGTAATGTTATGTAAATAGCCTGTCGTTGGGAGTAGGGGGTGTTTGGGTGTGGCAACTGCATGCTATTTAAACAGGGCCCTGGTCCTCAGTCTTGCTCTGGCTGAAATCACAAATAAAGTTGAGCTGACCACTAGCAGTGAGTCTGCTAATCCATGGAATCCACTATTTAACGCTGAGTCCGGAGATCAGTCGTAATTCCGGGGAGACTCCAGGAGGTTGGCAACCATACCAGCAACTCTGCTTCTGATGACTTCTGCGTGTGTGTGTGTGAGAGAGAGAGAGTGTGTGTGTGTAGGGGAATGGGTGAGGATCATTCCATCTCTTCACTACAACACTCTGAAGCTGAACAATTAAACTGTATGTTTGTTTAAAAGCATCTTCAGTGGTCCCACTTTCTTTTGGGTGACCTCGGAAAATGTACAGTGTGTGTTTGTACCTGTCTGTGAGTGAGTGAGCAGGCCGCGGGGCTGGTAAGGCTCCTTGTTTCATCTGTTTCCCTCCTCCTGCCCTGCCAGTGGGGCGGCGGCGCAGTCCAGTATGGGAATAAGATTCATTAAGGCACCATCTTGGATTTTAGGTTTTTAATTATGCACTTAACTGTACATTAGATGTTGCCGAAGGCTTTCATAGCTGGAGTTCATTAGTTGTCGATTTTCCAGGCTGTATGGCCGTGGTCTTGGCATTGTAGTACCTGAAGTTTCGCCAGCAACTGTGGCTGGCAGGTATAACACAGAAAGATGGAGTACTCTCTGTGACAATGTGAGAAGAAAAATGATAGGCAGGTAATTTATATCTACTCAGGAAGGTGGGGTAAGGCTGAGATTATCTGGTAAGAGTTTCCCTGGCCCTGACATGCTAACCTTGGGTCAGTCACAAGTTCTTTCAGAGCTGTTCTCTCAAGGGCAGTCCTCGAAAGAGCTCTCTCAGCCCCACCTACCTCACAGGGCGTCTCTTGTGGGGAGAGGGGAAGGGAAAGGAGATTGTCAGCCGCTCTGAGACTCCTTCGGGTAGTGAAGGGCAGGGTATAAAAATCCAATCTCTTCTCTCTCTTTCTAATGGAGGAGCTTTCCTGAGGAGGTTTTTTTGCATCTAGTCCATATATCCACACAGCCAATCCGTTATTGACATATGTCACCCAGAGCCCTGTTTTTACAGGGATAGGGCAATTCATAAATTGAAATGATGACGACGACAACAACCACAACAACGACAGCGATTGCAATGATAACAACTGCCTGTCCTAAAGAGACAGAATCCAGCACGGGAAATCTGCCTGCGTCCTTCCTAATGGGTCGGGAACGGGAGGTGGGGGGGGGGGGGCGGAGGGTGCTGCCCTTCATTGGTGGGTGACATCTACCTCCCGCCAAAGCCGTTGTGGTCACGCATGAAGCTGCCATAGACTGAGTCACATCTTTGGGCCATCAAGGTCAGTCTTGTCTACTCAGGCGAGGGGGGCATTCCAGCTTCCCTCTTCCCTCTGGCGGAGGGAGCAGATGGTCCCCATCAGCAAAGCCCCTCAGCAGCTGCCGTTGTGGCTCTCCTGAGGCCTTCCTCTCTTGAGGGCACCCGTGCTTTGCTTTCACCCCGGCATCGTTCCATATGCTTAGCTGGGGGTGCTCCCGGGGGGCGGGTGCTCCTTCACACCTGTCCATTTACTGCAGAACTAAAGAGGACAACATCCGTTCCTCAGAACTCGAGAGCGTTCGCCGAAAACCAAGCAGAATTTGGGCAGGTCGACCAGAGTTGCCAACCTCCCGATTAGGGTTGCCAGCCTCCAGGTGGGGCCTGGGGGTCTCCCGCTTTTACAACTAATCCCCAGCTGACAGAGATCAGCTCCCCTGGAGAAAATGGCTGATTTGGAGGGTGGGCTCTATGGCATTGTACCATGCTGAGGGCCCTCCCCTCCCCAAACCCCACCTTCTCCTGGCTCCACCCCCAAAGTCCCCAGGTATTTTCCAACCCGGACTTGGCAACCCTACTCCCGATGGCACCTGAAGGTCTCCCACTATTACATTCGGTCTCCAGATGACCAAGATCAGTTCCCCTGGAAAAAATGGCTGCTCTGAAGGGTGGATTCCATAGCGCTGTGTCCTTCTGAGGCCCCTCCCCTCCCCATACCCCATTCTCCCAAGGCTCCACCCCCCAAATCTCCAGGTATTTCCCAACCCAGAGCTAGCAACCCCCCAGCAGGGCCTGCCCATCTTAATCCTTGCGACTGCAACGGTCTGTCCCATCTTTGTCTGCTTCTCTTTACAGAAAGACACAATTTAACTCAAAAGCAATATATTGATGTTCTAATAATGCAAGACTTTGCTCATGCCACAGGAAAAATAAGGATGCTTGCCAAAGAGAAGCAAAGTTTTTTTGTGGGGGGGGAGGGAAACGTCAACAATCATTCATCAGTGCCCCCCCATGTCTTACCTGCCCACTCTCACCTGTGGTGCCCTGTGAAGAAGGGAGGGCAGTAATCTGAATTGTTACTTCCAGGTAACTTTTGCCGGTGCCAGATTTGGACCTCACGCTTTGCTTCAGGGTAAACTCAAGGTAACAATGTCTTTTTCTTAGTGTAGACAAGACTTTTTCTCCATCCACTCCCCCCCCCCCAGTAGCTCTTGCTTAATGTATGCTATGTCCCTGCAGTTCCATACTGGGATCTCCCCTAAGAGGCAGTAACCTGCACAGACAGGAGGAGGGGGGGGGAGGGGGAGATTGGATTTATACACCACCCTTCACTACCTGAAGGAGTCTCAGAGTGGGTTACAATCCCTTTTTCCTTAACCTGTGCAGACAAGAGAAGAAGAAGAAGAAGGGGAGGGGGAGGAGGGGGAGATTGGATTTATACCCTGCCCTTCACTACCCGAAGGAGTCTCAGATCTGCTTACAATCCCTTTCCCTTCCCCTCCCCACAAGAGACAGTAACCTGTGCAGACAGAAGAAGAAGAAGAAGAAGAAGAAGAAGACAGGGTAGAACAGGGCCTGTAGGCCAGAGCCAGACTTTTCTGCCACATACACAAAGCACATTGGTTCTAGAATGCATCCTGTTTTTGGAGCACCCGGACTTACTGGACTTTGAAACAAAGAAAAGACTGCATGCATTGGTACCACTGACTGATGGTCATTTTAGGAAGATATATTTATACCCTGCCCTTTACTACCCGAAGGAGTCTCAGAGCGGCTTACAATCTCTTTCCCTTAATCTGTGCAGATAAGAGAAGAAGAAGAAGAGGACAAGGAGGAGGAGGAGGGGGAGATTGGATTTATATATATATTAGGAATAAGGCCCATTGTGGAAATAAATACAACGGGCTCTAGAAAGAGGCTCTGGGAGAGTGCCAAGGCCTTGGGCACTCAGCGTCAATTTGCTGTGGCAACCTCAGCAGGGTATAATGACACAGAGTCCACCATTTTCTCCAGGGGAACTGATCTCTGCTACCTGAAGAGCAGTTGTAATTCTGAGTGATCTCCTGCCCTCACCTGGAGATTGGCAGCAGTGGTTCCCCAAGAGGGATTAGCTGGTTTGGTGGGCAGAGTCTATGGCATTGTACCTGTCTGAGGCCCCACCTCTCCTCAAACCTCATCCTATCCAGGCTCCACCCCTCAAATCTCAAGGAATTCCCCACCTGGAGTTGGCAACCCTATCTCCTTCCCAGCCAAGCATCAACCTACCTTTATTTCCCCCTCACTCTTCAGCTTTCCATCTCCTCCCCCCCACACCTGCAGCCTCTACTGTGCTCTGAAGCCCTGATTGCCATGTCACATTGGCTGTCATGGAGGGGGGGCATGTCAGCAGGGTATAAGGACACAGAGTCCACCATTTTTTCCAGGGAAACTGATCAATGCCATCTAGAGAGCAGTTGTAATTCTGAGTGATCTCCAGCCCTCACTTGGAGATTGGCAACAATGGTTTCCTTGGCTGGGAGGGCGGGATAGAAATTTAAATAAATAAATTTCCCAGGAGGAAAAGTGTAATGGGGGATTCTCTGCAATGGGGACCGAAGCAGCTTACATCATTCTCCTCTCCCCCTTTTGACTTGCACAACAATCCTGTGAGGTAGGTTAGGCTGAAAGTCTGTGACTGGTTCAAAATTACCCACTCAGCTTCAACAGCAAGAACCGGGATCTAGCAGACCCTGCTCTGAAGCACTGATTGCCACGCCTAGGGTACTCAACCTCCAGGTAGAGCCTGAAGATTGCCAGGGATCACAACTGAACTCCAGACAACAGATCTCTCCTGCCCAGAGAAAATAACTGCTTTGGAAGGTTTGAGGCCTCTCCCCTCCTCAAACCCTGGCTTCCATAGACTCTACCAGAAAATCTCCAGGAATCTCCCCACCTGGAGCTGGCAACCCTAGTCAGGACTGGTCCAAATGAGTTCTTCACAAAGACCTGTGAAGGGCTTCCTTCCTTTGTCTGAACCAAGCTTGGTTGCCTACTGTGGCAAAAATGGGCTCCAGTTTACAACTCAGCTGTTCGCCTCCCACCCTCGTCCCATGGGTGTATCTCACTCCTTAAGTTCCCTGCCACCAGTCACTAAATTGTCACTGCCTTTTTAGAGGGACAGTGAGACCCCTGTGGCCAAATCTTCCTATTTGGAGATGGAATCCCCAATCTTTGGGGGATCCCTGGAAAGTTGGCAACCCAAGGGTCTGGCCTTTCCTTGCTTCCCTGGGCTACCCCCTCCTTTGGTACTGGCAGAGCGGGGGAGACTATGGGGTCAGAGCACAACACAGATTATTGGCCTAAACAGAATAATTTTTTTTAGTATTTACACAATTATGGAGCACACACATACACTAAATGAATAAGGCACAATTGTAGGAGTAAGCACCCATTATGAACCAACAGGGCATATATCAACAGCTTGCCCAGCAAGGCAGGATATAAATATGAATAATAAATTAAAAAATAAAACTGGGGTTAAACACAATCCTCCATGGATGGGCTGGAGCCTATATTGATGGTGCCCCACCCCTTGGGACGGTCCCTCTTTTCCCCCACATTTTGGCCTTGGGCCAGCTGGGAACTGTAGGCCAGCAGATGAGGAAGCCCCATTCAACCCAGTGAGTGATACTCCTGCAGGCCCCTCTCTGGAACTACAGCTCAATTGAACCTTATGGGGGAACATTTTAAACAAACCACAGACAGCAGCCATCTTATAAACAGAGTTAACTGCCATTCACCTACCAACAGCCACTGAGGTAACAGTTAATCCCCCCACAGGAGGGAAGCAGGAGAAGCATCTTCGTCAAGAGAGAAAGCCATCTGCCAGAAATTCTGACAGGGCACAGAGGCTGAAGGAGTAGGCAGGGAAGAGGAGCAGACCCAACACCTAGCCAATGGCATGTGAGTACTTACAGCCAGTGGATAGGGACAGCTTCTGATTGATAGGCCAGGGGACCAAAGGCTGGGGTGGCATGTGGAATGTTCAAGAGAGTGTCACCACCAGCTGAGAATTATATATAAGTTATATATATATATAATAGTACAGAGAGAATGCAGAAAGAAAAAAAGGGGATTATGCAACATAATTATACATGTCAAGGACAATCATATTAACAGAATATATGAAACAGAAAATATTTCTCTCCAACATCCCCTTCATCATAATTATTAAAGTATTATCTGTAATATACAATGGTCCATACTTCTTTTGGGGTACATTCATATTCAACATTTTAAATTTCAAACTTCTTAACGATGTATGCTTTGCCACTACATCACTGATTTCTTCATTATGACTGTAAACTGCATACTCGCTCTTACTTTCTGCAGGCATATAATATATCTCATAATAAGGAAATTAGGGAAAGATGCTCTCCCCAGAGTCCACTTCCTTACACGCATTTCAGGACATTTACATTTAAAACAGATTCTTATTCTACTTCTATCCCGTTAACATACATTTGTATATAATGTTTTAAACGGCTTCTCATTCTAAATTTGTCTCCTGCTTGCATAGTACGCGTAGTATCTCTCCTCAAGTCTCGTAACTGACCTATTTCTCAAGTGGGTTGTTAATTTTGCCATTACTGCATATTCAGCAAGTTTGTTTTCCCAGTCTTCTAAGCCTGGACAGATCTTTAGGAAGTTTTTCATCGTAGGCCGTGGCCTTTTGACATCAGCTTTGCTCAGCCAGAAACTGGGCAAAAGGAAAAGAGATTGGTAGGGTTGCCAACATGCAGGTGAAACCTGAAGATCTCCAGGGATTACAACTCATTGGACTACAGAGATTGTCCCCCCCCCCCCCCCGCCAGAGAAAACAGCAGCTTTGGAGAATAGAATCCATGCCAGCATTCCCCAACATGGTGTCTGTGGGCACCATCACACCCAGCAGTACTTCCCTTGGTGCCCATTAAGCTTTCCAGGAGATTGGGTGGGGCCAGTGTAGGGCAGGCCATGTAATCGGCTGCCCGCTTTCAAATGAAGGATTAGGAGAACTGACAAGGTCCTGGACTTTCCGTTGTCAGTGTCCGCTTCCATTACCCCTTCAGGCTTTCCTTCTTCCCCAGAGGTGGGAAGGGGAGGATTCTGGGATGGTGATTACTACCACCCTCAAAATTTCAAATGTGCACGCAGGCTCAAGAAGAAGAAGAAGAAGAGGAGGAGGAGGAGGAGGAAGAGATTGGATTTATATCCTGCCCTTTACTACCCAAAGGAATCTCAGAGTGACTTACAATCCCCTTCTCTTCTTCCCCCCCTAACAGACACCCTGTGGGGCAGGTGGGGCTGAGAGCGCTCTCTCGAGAACTGCTCTCTCGAGAACAACTCTGAGAGGACTTGTGACTGACCCAAGGCCACACTGGCAGCTGCATGTGAAGGAGTGGGACATGTAGAGGAGCTGCATGTAGAGGAGCTCCCTCTAAGCTATGGAGTCCTGTGAGCAAAAATTCTACTTTATGAGTTACTGGCGTCAAAGTGGTGAGCAAGCGATTTGGCTACTGCCGAAATTAGTTTGCTCTGGAGCCCTCCTTCCTGAGCTAAGACAAAAATGTGTGAGCCGGAGGCTAAAAAACTGTGAGCTAGTTCCCACTCTCTCAGTTTAGAGGGAACACTGGTGGGGACTCCAACCTGGTTCTCCCAGATTAGAGTCTGTGCTCCTAACCTATGCCAAACTGGCTCTAACTGCTATACCAGAGCCTGTGGTGTGACATGATACTCCAGGGAGCTCCCTCCCCTCTCCAGACCCTGCCATCTCCAGGCTTCACCCCCAGATCTGGGAGCTTCCCAGTCCAGGCTTGCCAACCCCAGGTCATCGGGTTGCTTGTGGCAGGAAAGGAGCGAGACTAGCCTCTCCAGCCCGACAGGGCCCCGATCCTCAGCCTGCTTATTTGAATTTAGGCTGATTTTACACCTCCCCTCTAAAGTAGTTTGACCGCTGTCTTTTCCTGTGCTGATTTCACAGTGGTGCAAAATTTCACTCCAGGGGGTCTAAGTGCACTAAGAAACCACAATTGTTTAAAGCAGAATAAAGCGGTATAATACTAGCTTGGCCACAGGAGGGCAATGAGTAGATATGGACATTTCAGTAGCAGCACGGTTTCACACCGCACAGAGCTGTGGGCAGGTTTTTTTGGAACTAGAATGATTCCAGGGGTAAAGTCAGATGTAAAATCAGCCATAAGCTCCCTGGGATTCAAAGCATTCAAACCCCCCATATTCCCCCTTCCCAGGCCAGTTTTGGGTTTACCCTGCCTGTAGGTGTGACTGGGGTTCGAGAAGTTAGTCAGCGTCCCACTTCTGAAGAGCCAGCTACGAAAATCAATCATGCAGTCAGTCGGTCATTCTGTGGGTCTTTCTCCAGGCAGAGCAAACCCAATGTGCCTGCAAACGGGCCGGCTTCGAAAAGACCCCAGATCCTCAATACGAAAGCCGCACCCGTGGCATAAGCCAGGTGGGCCAAGTTGTGTTGCCAAGAGAGCCAGCAGGGTGTAGCGCTTAGCATGTCAGAGACCTGGTTTCAAATCCTCCCTCGCTGGGTGACCTGGGGCCAGTTGCACACCCTCAGACCCGCCTACCTCCTGTTGTGAGGATCAAATGGAGCAGAGAAGAAGGACACCGGCCACTTTGGGCTCCCAGAGGGGGAAATGCGGGGTATAAATGAACTAACTAACTAAGGTAGATTCAGGTGGGTAGCTGTGTTGGTCTGAAGCATACCCAGAATAAAACTCTGCTGGTCTTAAAGCTGCTGCTGGACCCAGGCTTTGTTCGAAATAAATAAGGGTGCAAGGAGAGAGGCCTACATCAAGGCAAAAATGGGGGCAGGAGTCAACTGTAGTCGCAACATTTGCGCTTTGGTGAATTCCCTGGCATTTTTGGTATGCACTGTGCAAAAAGTTACAGGTGCGGGGGGGGGGGGACTCCAATAATCTATATATGTTAAAAAAAAAGGCACCAAAATGCTGCATCCTTGCCACTGAAGAAAGGTTAACGCATTTGAGGCTGTTTAGCCTGGAGAAGGAATGACAACTGAGGGGTGACATGATCGAGGTTTACAAGATTCTGCATGGGATGGAGCAGGTCGAGAAAGAAGGACTTTTCTCCCTTTCTCACCAGACAAGAACTCGTGGGCCCTCCATGAAATTGCTGAGCAGTTGGGTTAGAATGGACAAAAGGAAGTACAAGATTATGCATGGGATAGAGCAGGTCGAGAAAGAAGTCCTTTTCTCCCTTTCTCACCATACAAGAACTCGTGGGCCCTCCATGAAATTGCTGAGCAGTTGGGTTAGAATGGATAAAAGGAAGTCCTTCTTCACCCAAACAGTGATTAACACGTGGAATTCACTGCCACAGGAGGTGCTGGTGGCTACAAGCATGGACGGCTTCAAGAGGGAACTGGATAAACATATGGAGCAGAGGTCCATCAGTGGCTATTAGCCACAAGGTATAGGTAGAAACTCTCAGTCTGGGGCGAGTGATGCTCTGTATT
Organism: Lepidodactylus listeri; assembly: GCA_029233225.1. NCBI lineage: Eukaryota > Metazoa > Chordata > Lepidosauria > Squamata > Gekkonidae > Lepidodactylus > Lepidodactylus listeri. Next base: position 148,498,283 of record JARCFY010000004.1, read on the forward strand.
CTTGGTGCTTGGGGGGGAGGGCAACAGTGGGAGGGCTTCTGGAGTTCTGGCCCCGCTAGTGGACCCCCTGATGGCACCTGGTGTTTTTGGCCACTGAATAACAGAGTGTTGGATTGGATGGGCCACTGGCTTCTCTTATTCAACATGGGCTTCTCTTATGTTCTTATGGAAGCCACAAGTTGGAGAGAAACCAGTTTGGGCCCAGGGCGTGGAAAATGCTGGCACAGCAGCTGGGCAACGTGGACGCTACAGGAGGATGGTTGGTTTGCTTCTCCCATAGCCTGAGAGGTTGCTTTGAATGCCACATGTGAAGTATGCCAGATGAAGGCGGGAGGGGAAAGGGGCCCTTCCCTGCATCGCTCTCAGGTAGCAGAAGGCAGGAAACAAAGGGGAGGGACGATCAAAGCCGCTCTCGGGTCATTGCAAGCTGTGCTCATCTAGAGGGCCCACAGAGGAACGGGAAGGGCCTGGCGATAACTCTCCATACTTGCTGTTCCAAGTTAGAGTTGCCAGCCTCCAGGTGGGACCTGGAGATCTCCCAGAATTGAGACTGATCCCCAGACTGCAGAGGTCCGTTCCCCTGGAGGAAAAGGCTGCCCTGGAGGGTGGACTTGGTGGCCTGAGGTCTGTCCCCTTCCCAAAGGCCACCCCCAAATCCCCAGGAATTTCCCAGCCAAGAGTTACCCACTGGGATGGGATGCCATGAGAGGGTTGTCATGGGAAACCACACTTAGGGCTGCCAAGTCAGCCCGGGGAGCGGGGGATCCCCCGCTAAAGGGGTTCCCGATCCCCCGGCTAGCATTCAGCCGGCGGGGGGAACCCCATCCCCGAAGTCGTCCAGCCCGGACGACGTAATGACGTCACCGGAAGTGATGTTAGCACGTTGGGGGCGTTGCCAGGGCTATGATACCATAGAGTTTTGGGGCGATTGCCAGAGCGTCACCCTGGCAACGCCCCCAACGTGCTGACGTCACTTCCGGTAACGTCGCCGGGCGCACAGGCGGAGAAACTTCCGGACGGAGGAGGGCTCCCCCCCGCCAGTGAGTTCTGTAGACTTGGCAACCCTAACCACACTCCCCACATGGAGCTAGATCACCAGTCTCCTTTGATGCCCCCCCCCCCACGTTTTAATGTCGTTTCTCTGTAATTTCTCTCTGTGTTCCTCTTCCCTCGCCCCATGTAGCTTAAGGGCAGAGTGCTTTAAAAGCTCCCTAATCAGGAAAGCAACCAGTCGAGAGCTCTCGCTGCTAACTCTTTGCAAAGTTCATTCGTTTCAGGAGTGAAATAAGGACTTGGAGTATTCAGGGCCAGCAACATCCATTCTACTCATTCCTTTGAGCATTTTTAGGAAGCTTTTCTCCCAAGGAGGGACCAGCGTGGCTTACATCAAGCACGAGATTCCAAATTGCAGAAGAAGCAACAGCAGCAGTCTCAAAGTACCAGTCTGGCAGGTTGATTTTCACAGGTCCCTGGCGGGGAGGGGGGGTGTCAAAAGCCAAGGGCTCTTCGGCTCATGCCCAAGAGCGTGCGCCTCTGGCCCAGCTAAGGTTGCCAACTTCCAGGTAGGGCCATAGGCGTCAACTACGGGGGGGGGGGGCTCGAGGGCTCGAGCCACCCCCGAAATTTCCTGGGGGGGACTGAGCCCCCCTCCCCGGGAAAACGGTGCGCCCTCCGCCGTACTTCCCTCGGTCCTTCCTAGGGCCGCCGCCGTCTCTCTCCCCCCCCCAGCTGGCCACTCCAACCCTCCCTCTGTCCATCCAGGGGCCAGCTAAGCAAATGCCCAGATGGTCCTTGGACGGACGGAGGGACGGAAGCAGGAGTGGTCAGGCAGGGGGGGGGGCGGCAATGGCGGCGACATAGTCCCGGCGGGCGCGCACGCTTCGTGCGCGCGCACAGAAGTACCCACGCCCCCCCCCCAGGAGTTTTTAAACTCTACGCCCCTGGGTAGGGCCTAGAGACCTCCCAGAATTACAACTTAGCTCCACACTACATATAAAAGGTATAGTTTGCTTGATGGGTGGGAAGGGAAGAAGGAAACAGAGGGTGGGGATACCGTGGCTGCCAGGAGCAGGGAAAGGGAAATAGCGGGGAAAGTTAGGTGTCCCTCAAAAGTCCTTACGGATTCCCCACCATGCAACTTTGCCAGGATCAGACAGCATTGCACAACTCGGGCAGAGTTTTCCCAAGTAGAGGCTGCCAGGGGGAGGGAAGGGGGGAATAAAGGTAGGTTACCAGGTGGGTGGGAAGGAGAGAAGGAAGCTGGAAAGGGGGGGGGGCTGCCAGAGAACGGGAAATGAGATGCCCCCACAAGTCCTTGCAGGTTCCCAAGTTGGCGTAACCGATTTATTAGTACGTTTATCTCAGCCTCCCTCCCAGGAGCTCGAGGCAGAAGAAAAAGAAGAAGAAGATTGGATTTATATCCCGCCCTTCACTCACGTGGAGTCTCATGGAGACGCGGTTTATCTTCTCCTCACTTGAGCCTCACAACAACGCTGTGAGGTAGGCCCAAGATGAGTCACAGAACGAGATTCATGGCAGAGCCAGGATTCGAACCCAGATCTACCAAGTATTCGTCCAGCGCTCTAAACCATGTCACCCCCCAACATGAGACCACGTGATCTTTACAACAGCAGCACAGCAGGGTAGATCAGTATTATTATTCCCATACTGGAAAGGGGGGGGAGGGACGAGGGGGAGAAAGCGGCTGCCTGCTCCTGTCTAAGGTGCTCATGAAAGAGATTTCCAGATTTGCATCTTGCTTCCATGGGCCCTGTGACTCACCGGCTCATGAAATTTCATGCAAATCCTATCAACCGTTTGCCGTCTTCCCAAGGTGCACCCCCCCCCCCCCCCCACACACAGACACTCCTGCTCTACTCAGTGCAATTGCAAATCTGGGCTCGGTGGTTAGAACAAAACTTCTCTTTAGCAATCCGATTAATAATACTTTTTTTAAAGGGGGGTCCGTGGAGCATTCAGCATTGTTCATGCACCAGGAGGCTGTTCACGGCTCTCGCTTCGTGGGACAGAATCCTGCCTTTGAGCCCATTTCCTAACGGGGTGCCCGGAACGTGAGCCGCCTTCCACGGCGCATGGAATCTCCCTCCCAAGGTTTCCGCGAAGGACCTTGCAAAGTGACCATTCCTGGCAGCAGAGGCATGGGTGCTTCTCATACCTCTCCAAGGAACATAAAACAATTGTATCTTCTGTAGGAGCCACTGCCCACCCACCCCCACCCCGGTTTCCGCACGTGGGAAAATCTCTGCGGATGAATGTGTGTGTGTGTGTGTTGTACAGTTGTTTGTAATAACCATAGAGCCCAGCTCAAGGCTATGATTATTTCATAACAGGAATGGTTCCAGGAATTGTCTGACTTTATTCCCATGAGCCAGTAGCGCTCGGATCAGGGATGTGTAGCGGAGGGGGAGAGGGCTGAATTGTTCGAACTCTTTGTACATACAGATCTGAAGTACTTTATCTATTCCCTCTCAGGGAAGCAGGGGGGGGGTATCAATAAAAAGGGGGCTTTTATAACCCATCTGCTCCATTTAAAACTGGCCAGTGGCCACCCTGAGAAAGGCTTGGTTTCAGAATCTCTTCCCCCTCCCCTTGTCCTTGCTAGCAATCTTGCCTACTTTGTATTGCAAAGTAGCTCGGAGCAAAATTAACCACCTACAGCAAAATGCTGTCATTTGCATACAGCTCCACCCGGGCAGTATGCAAATACTCCAGAAGGCAAGCTTAAAAACTTGTTTTGGGGAACAGAAGAACTGTTAATAGTACCCTTAGGTCGAGGTGGGTAGCCCTGTTAGTCTCTCTGTAGCCCTGGAAAAGCACTAAGTCCAGTGACACCTTAAAAAGTAACACAATTTGCAGCAGCGGGTTGGTAGCCACGTTAGTCGGACTGTAGCAGGAGGAAAGAGCTAGAGTCCAGCAGCACTTTAAAGACAAATTTATGGCAGGGGAGGAGCTTTCTTGAGTCAATGCTCACTTCTTCTGTGAGTCCATCTGTCATTATATAGAAGAAGAAGAAGAAGAAGAAGAAGAAGAAGAAGAAGAAGAAGAAGAAGAAGAGGAGGAGGAGGAGGAGGAGGAGGAGGAGATTGGATTTATACCCCACCCTTCACTACCCAAAGGAGTCTCAGGGCAGCTTGCAATCTCCTTTCCCTTCCCCTCCCCACAACAGACCCCCCCGTGAGGTAGGTGGGGCTGAGAGAGCTCTGAGAGAACTGCCCTTGAGAGAACAGCTCTGAGAGAACTGTGACTGACCCAAGGTCACACCAGCGGCTGCATGTGGAGGAGTGGGGAATCAAACACAGACAAACTGGTGAACAAGAGGCTAATCAGCATGGCATATGGCCAGATTGGTAAGTCTGCCGCCTGCCCTCTGTCTCTCTTGGGTGTGGGGGGTGCATGGAGGGACTCTTGCTTTCACTATGTGTGGAAAATTGTCAGGTGAAGAGCAAAGAAGAAGAAGAAGAGGAGATTGGGTTTATACCCCGCCCTTCACTACCCGAAGGAGTCTCAGAGCGGCTTACAATCTCCTTTCCCTCCCCCTCCCCACAACAGACCTACCCCGTGAGATAGGTGGGGCTGAGAGAGCTCGGAGAGAACTGCTCCTGAGAGAACAGCTCTGAAAGAACTTGTGACTGACCCAAGGTCACACAGCTGGCTCCATGTGGAGGAGTGGGGAATCAAACATGGTCCACGCTCCTAACCACTACACTAAACTGGTAAATTGGGGGCTTAGCGTGCAGGTGCGCGTCTTTAAATGGATGTCTTTAAATGCTGCTGGGAAGAAGTGGGGGGGAAACCCCCGCAGCCCTCCTCCCCAAGCAGTCTCCTGTTCCCTCCCTTGCACCAGTTGCTTGCGGGCCGCATAAGAGCCCTGGACGGGCAGGTTCTAGCCCCCGGGCCTTATGTCTGACACCCTTGTTTCAAGGCACTTTAAGTCCCAAGTGTGGGGAGAAGAGAGGGATAGACATAAAAAGGCGAAAACAAAAGCAAAAAAGAGAAGGAAGAAATGGAAGCAGCGCGAGGCAGATCAGGCGACGAGGCCACGTGTTATTATTCCTAAACACGCCGGGATCCTCAGGAATGATAGACCGGAAGGCACAGTATGGGCATCGTGCAGAACCATGGCTTATTTTAAATGCTGGTTCATGGTGAAACCAGCTCACGTACAAGCAATAAGATACTGGTTTGCCTCTAAAAATGTGAGGTTTCTTGTCTTCTCTGTGTAGTCCGGCAGGGCAACTCTACAAGCCAAACTTTTACAAAGGAGCAAGTATGACAAGCAGAAACAGAAACTTCCGTGCAGGAAGTGTAACATTTGGACCGGGGCCCCAGGCCCTCCATACAGTGCATATTGCAGGTGCCTGCGGACTCAGTTTGCCTCAGGGTTGTACAGAGAAGATTTGGGGGCGGGGGGGGGGGGTTTAACCCTGCATCCTCCACTGGGGTTTTGCTTTATGACACCAGCTTCTCTGTTTTACTATTAGAATTTTAAAGTTTTTTTTTTTTAAAAAGGAACATGTCTTTTCATCTTTCAAGGGCTAATAGCAGAGCCAGGAAACTGGTTTTCAGAAAGCAAAACCAAGCCTCAGCTGAAAGGTTAAAGTTCCTCTCCCTGCTTGGATGGGCCGAGGCAAACTGAGGCCCCAGAAGCCCGCAAAGCGCACTCTATGGATGGACCAAGCAAGGTAGATGATCTCATCTTGGCGGGTGCTGTCTTGACTTCTGCCCACATTAAGTGCAAAACTGGCATCCAGTCCGAGGAGGAAAAGTTGAGCGCTGCTCTTAGGCTGGGCCTGTTCCATGCAGTTTGTTGCCCCCGAGTAAGGCGCTCTTGTCGCTTTCTGAGCTCATGTCACGGCGGGCCGAATACAAATCGAGACCACCCGGCAATGCCACAGGGGCCTGATGGGGACAGTGGCACGGTCCCAGGCTGGGAGAGAGCAGAGCCCCTGTAGGGCATCGATACCCACCTAAGCCCTGCTCCTGGGGGCCCGGTTTCAGAGAGGGCAAGGCAGCCCCCCTGCTGGGGATTTTGCAGAGCGGCAAAGGTTGCCCAGATGTAGCTTTGTGGAGGACAAGTGTACAGGAAGCATTTCTGTTGGCAACGTAAGAGCTCCTTTCAGTCCAGTGTTTTCTTTGGCAGAGAGTCCATTTCCCCAGGGCTGCTGCTTTTGGGGTTGCCACCTCCCAGGCGGGGCCTGGGAATCTCCCGCTATTACAGCTGATCTCCACACAACCAAGATCAGTTCCCCCAGAGAAAATGGCTGCTTTGGAGGGTGGACTCTATGGTGTTATACCTTGCTGAGGCCCCTCCCCTCCCCAAACCCTGCCTCCTCCCAGGCTCCCCCCCCCCCCCAAAAAAATCTCCAGGTATTTCCCAACCAATGCTCCCTCTAAGCTGTGGGATCTTGTGAGCAAGAATCCTACTTGGTGGGCTACCGGCATTAAAGCGGTGAGCGAGCGATTTGGCTGCTGCATGAATTCGTTTGCTCTGGAGCCATCCTTCCTGAGCGAAGACAAGCACATGTGAGCCGGCTAAAAAACGGTGACCTAGCTCACACTAACTCAGCTTAGAGGGAACAATGTTCCCAACACAGAGCTGGCAACCCCTATGGATGGATGGCAAAGACCCCTTAACATGAAAGGGCCAGTCCATGCTGGCCACCGGGGGGGGGGAGTTTGGCTCTGAACAGCAGCAATGAAGGAGGAGCTTCACTCCTAGGGTTTCCAGACCCCCGCTCCAGGCAGGGGGGGGTCCCTGATTTCCGGGGCTTCAGCCCACCGCTGGCCAGCTGGACGGTGAAGGAAGCCCCGCCCCCGAGCCCGCCCACCCACCAGCCACCCCTCTCCATTATCTCCTGAGAGATTTAAAGGGCCCTCCAGCTGATCGGGACAGCACGTGGCCCGCTGATCAGCTGGAGGGCTCTTTAAATCTTGCAGAGGAAAGGGAGAGGGGCGGCTGCAGGCAGCACGCCTGAACCCCACGCAGCGATTCGCCACTGGAAATTTAGGCACACGGGACCTAGGCCCGCTGGCCAGAAGCATTTAAAGCAGGGGTGTCAAACATGCGTCCCGGGGGCCAGATCAGGCCCCCCCCAGAAGGCTTCACTCAGGCCCACAAGGGACTGGCTGTCTCCTGCTTCTTATTCCAGTTCTGCTGCTGCTACTGTGTCATAGCTTGCTTTCCCAGACTCTCTCAATCGCTCAGGAGCGATAGATAGGCAAGCTTCTGCTCCCTGCACTGGGCTGAGGCTCCTCCCCCTCCCAGGTTGCTACAGCACAGACATTTTGATGCAATAATCCAGAGCAAGAAGTGTCAGTTATCAGAGGCGGTTACATAAACAAAACATTGCAAGAATGCTAATGTTTCAAGCATGTCTTTATTTTAAGTAAAAGTATCTTTGTGTTTGTATCCTTTATAAAGTTTATATCTCCGCTACCTGGCGTTACATTTTATGACACCCATGGCCTGGTCCGACAAAGTCCAATTTATGTCAAATCCTACCCCCCCCCATGGGTTCGACACCCCTGATTTAAAGGGTCCTTTTAAATGCTTTGCCGCTTGCAGTTCAGACAGGTGGCCAGTGGTCGCCCCTCTTCCTCCACTCTTGCAAGATTTAAAGGGCCCTCCACCTGACTGGCAGGCCCTTTAAACCTCGCAAGCTGCGGGTGCTCATTCTTGGGGGCGAGGACATCCTCCAACATGATGTCATTGCACTGGGGATGTTCCGCCCCCTCTAGAAACGCCCCCTAAAGCCCCCCGCTGGGGACGAAGTTGGACCTGGCAACCCTGTTCCCTGTTGCCATGAGGGGCCAGGTCCCCCAGGAGAAGGCGGGCCAAGTCCATGTAGGGGGAGGGCTGGAGGCACCCACTTCCCCGCTGGCCCCTCACCCGTGGTGGAGACTGAGGCGACCTCAGATGCTGTACTCTCACCTGGACCATCCTTGTGGCACGGAAGGAGAGACAGCAGCCATTAGGAGGAGGAGGAGGCCACCGTCACCCCCTCCCTGCGGCTGCCACCTCAACATCCGCTTGTTTACCCACGACAATTGATCCAGAAGTGGCACGTTCTGGGATGGCAGCCGATGGTGGACCAGTTATGTGTTGCAGTTTCTGGGGCAGTTTCCAGTCCGCCCCCAATGACATTCTCTTGCCGGGGAGTGTTTCTTGGGCTACAGAAGGGTTGCCAGGTTCCTTCTGGCAACCGGCGGGGGATAGAGCTGTCATTCCCCCGACGGGGGCAGGGTTTTGCTCGCTTTCGGGGGCCCAGATCCACCGGTCTCGATCTGGCTGGTGGGGGAACCCCGCCCCCAAAGCACCCTGTCCGCGGCAATGCACTCAGTGTGATGATGGGTGGGGGACATGGTCAATTGTTTAAGGAAAAGCCATAGAGGTTTTCCTTAAACAATAGAGTGTCCCCCGCAACGTGCCCTGCGTGATGACATCACTTCTGGGTGACATCATCATGGTGCACACGCATTGCACGCATGCCGAAGATCTCCAGGATGAGGATTGGGGACCCCCCCCTCCAGCGACGGCCAGGTAAGGCCCAGCAACCCTAGCAGGGAACGGGGGAGGACTTACCGGAAGAAGCAGGGAGGCCTGTCAGACATACAGCAACATGTTCGCGTCACTGCCCATGTGACCCGGAAGTGATGTCATCATGTCCGGGATGTCGGGGCGATGCTCTGGTATTTGGGCAAAAGCTCTATGGTAAATTTGGCTTCTACCATAGAGTTTTTGCCCGAAATACCAGAATGTTGCTCCAACTTCCCGGATGTTATGACATCACTTCTGGGTCATGCAGGCAGTGACGTAGACATGTCGCTGCAGGTCGGATGGCTCTCCCTCTCTTTCTGGGTAAGATCCCCCCCGCTGGCCAGCTGATCAGCTGCTGGGAGGTGGGGCATGGCAGCGGGGGACCCCCCACCTCCACCGGGCAACCCTAGGCTGCATTGGGGTCCCCAATCTTTTTGAGCCTCTGGGATTCTGACAAAGGACACAAATTCTGACAACACAAAATGGCTGCTGCAGGAGGCGGAGCTGGCCACAAAACGCCTCAGCTTTCCTTCAGCCACCCAGGGAGAACGCTTGTGTTGTGGCGGCAGCTGCTGCCAGAGCAACATTTTTCAAAGTCTGCACAGCCAATCGAAAGCCCAGTGACCAATCAATCAGGAGCCTTGCCGGGCAAAAGCCCTACCTGGCCCCGCCCATGTCCTAAAAGCACTTGGTGGTATATATAACCCATTTCTAGTCCATTATATATGTTATATATGGCTGAAATGGATAAATGGACTAGAAAATTGAATAATCTCTACTCAGAGACCTTTCTAGAAGACTGGAAAGATTTGAAAGAATATGTTGAAAAATACTGGGATATGAAAAACTACATTTATACATGGTTATAATAGCATAAAGGAATAGAAATATATTATATGAAGGTTTTAGTTAAAATTAGACAATGAAGCTGTTTTTATTTAGAAATATATAAGAATATAGAAAATAAGAATTGGTGTATAAGTATTTTAAAGATATATAACCGTTACCAGAAATGAAACATAGATATAGTATTACTATTTTGAATAAAATGGAAAATGTGTTATGCTTCAGAGGTGGTGGGAAACCACCAAAACAAGATAAAAATAGAATGTACAAATAGAACAAAATGTTATATAATATGGAAAAAGGGATTTGTATAAGGTAAATGTATTATTTTTGATGTTTTTTTTTTGAAAAATAAAAATTTCTTTACAAAAAAAAAAACTAAAAGCACTTGGTGGTAAGGTTGTCAGCTCCAGGTCGGGAAATACCTGGAAATTGGGGGGTGGATCCCAAAGAAGGGCGGGGTTTGGGGAGGGACTTCAGTGGAATATGATGCCATAGAGTCCAACTTCCAAAAGTGGCCATTTTCTCCAGGGGAACTGATCGCTGTTGCCTGGAGATCCGTTGTAACCCCAGGGAATCTCCAGCCACCACCTGGAGTTTGGCAACCCGTGGGCACCATGAAAGGTGTTTGGCAGACACCACGGGGCCCACGGGCAGCCTCCTCGGGCCAGATCCTGGTGCCTCCCCTCCTCATGCAAACTCATCCCCTGCCAGTGACATCCATGTTATCAGCTGCTTTGACTTTCTTCTTGGAAACGGGCTGAGCGGGAAGTGGTTGCATTCTCCACATGCCCAGCCAGGAGGCCTCTTGCCAGGACACACCTTAAGGAGGAGCGCAACACCAGTCCTCCCCCCTTCCTCCTCCCAAAGGAGCCTTCCTTCTGCTCACGAGAAGTTGTGTTACTCTCAAAGCGAGGGAGGGGGAAAAGAACAACAACCCTAACCCCTCGAAGAGGAGCCTTTTGGAAGCCCTTTCTCTTCCGATGGGGCAATAATCACATCTGGGAACTGAATACTGCAAAGGTGTTTTGTGCAGGGGTCAACAGGCACACGCAGGAAAGAATTAAGCCTTCCACCCTGCCAAGCCTGCTAACGGCAGCAGACGCGTGAGAAAGTGTTAGGGACGCCAGTCCGCAGGTGCCGGTCCCTCCCCCCCACCCTAGGATCCATTCCCCAAATCTCCAGGAGTTCCCCCACCTGGATCTGGCAACCCTACTGTGTGAGCTAACTGGCATTAAAGTTGTGAGCGAGCAATTTGGCTGCTGCATGAATGAGTTTGCTCTGGAGCCATCCTTCCTGAGCATAGGCGTCAACTATGGGGGGGCTCGAGGGCTTGAGCCACCCCCGAAATTTCCCGGGGGGGACTGAGCCCCCCGGAAAACGGTGCGCCCTCCGCTGCGCCCCCGTCGGCCCTTCCTAGGGGCACCACCACCTCTCTCCCCCCCCAAGCCTGGCCACTCTGACCCTCCCTCTGTCCACCCAGGGGCCAGCTAAGCAAATGCCCAGCTGGCCCCTGGATGGACGGAGGGAGGGATGGAAGCAGGAGCGGTCAGGTGGGGGGGGAGGCGGCGGCAGGGACATGGTCCTGGCGGGCGTGCGCTTTGCGCACGTGCACAGAAGATCCCCCGCCCTCCCCCGGGAGTTTTTAAACTCTACGCCCCTGTTCCTGAGCGGAGATGAAAATCTGTGAGCCGGAGGCTAAAAAACTGAGAGCTAGCTCACACTAACTCAGCTTAGAGGGAACACTGGTGATGACGTCGCACAGAGTGACATCATCGCGTCAGGGACGCAGCGCCGTGTGCGCACACCCCCTCCCACTTTCCCCCAGCCATTTAAAGGGCATCACTCCAGTCAAGCGACCACCTAATTAGGGAGGGGCTGTGGCTCAGCGGCAGAGCCTCTGCTTGGCATGCAGAAAGCCCCAAGTTCAATCCCCGGTATTTCCAGTTAGAAAGGACCAGGCAGTAGGTGATGTGAAAGATTTCTGCCTGAGACCCTGGAGAGCCTCTGCCGGTCTGAGTAGACCATACTGACTTCGATGGACCGAGGGTCTGATTTAGTATCAGGCAGTTTTCTGTGTTCATGTGAACACAGCCTGGTAGCAAGTCGACCCCTCCTCTTCTGAGGGTCTGCCCAAGCTTTTAGGGAAGTGAATCCCAAATGCTAAATACCCCACAACAGAACAGAGTGAACAATGAAGTGCTTTCACCCTTAAAGACTCTCGATGCCCACATGACTTAATGCTCCACTAATAAGAGAGCCAGTTTGGTGTAGTGGTTAGGAACCCGGACTCTACTCTGGGAAAACTGGGTTTAATTCCCCCACCCCTCCACATGCAGCTGCTGCTGTGACCTTGGGTCAGTCACAAGTTCTCTCGGAGCTGTTCTCTCAAGGGCAGTCCTCGAAAGAGCTCTCTCAGCCCCACCGGCCTCACAAGGTGTCTGTTGTGGGGAGGGGAAAGGAGATTGTAAGCCGCTATGAAACTCCTTCGGGTAGTAAAGGGCAGGGAATAAATCCAATCTCTTCTTCTCTTTTTCTATTAGCACATATGAGACCAACACGATTTTCAGGGTCTAAGCTTTCAAGAGTCAAGGTACTGCTGAATCTAGCTGCTCTATGGCAGACCAATGGGGCTGCCCCCTGAAACTGCTCTGTTATTCCTCCCCCTGCCTCACATAATCAGCTGAATGAACAGGCCTCAAAGGAGGTTGCCCGTTGTATCCCTGCAGACATTAATCGCTGCTGTGGCACACTCAGAACAGTGACTCATGCAGAGACGTTGGGGGTGGATTAGACTTCTCCGGGGACAGAGAATCCTGTCTCTTTCACGTCCTGAAATGTAAACCAATTTGGGCCCCAGCAGTCCTGTAATTTTAATTTAGGAAAAAGAGCATGACTCAGTAGCTCTCCGAAGTGAAGTTGTTAACTGCTGAGTTCGACTAAAGCCGTGAAAGGGATCCCGGACTCGCGGCTTTAAAAGCTTCCTTCGAAATGATCTATGGGGGCTCCAACAATTTTGCCAATGGAAGTCCAGCTGGCACGGTGAGTCCCTGATTCAGCACAAGGCCCGGGGTTTTAGGGAATTGGATCTGGCCAAAGTCAAGATGTATTAGTGCTTTGTCAGGGGCCAAGGAACACTGGCGTCGCACACGCCAAAGTGGAAGAAGCCTATTCCGCACTCCCGGTCAAATGCCAGAAGATTTTGAGATGAGTGGCAGAACCGTTTGCCTCTGCAAAACTCCGGCTCCGAATGAAGACTAAAACCCGAAGTCTAAAATATTGGAAAAAGGAAGAAGTCCCATTAAAAGAAGTAATCTATAAATTATTGGAAACAGCAGAAATGGATAAAGTGTCCTTACAACTCAGGGTTGCCAGCCTCCAGGTGGGGCCTGGGGATCTCCCGCTTTTACAACTGATCCCCAGCTGACAGAGATCAGTTTCCCTGGAGAAAATGGCTGCTTTGGAGGGTGGACTCTATGGCACTGTACTATGCTGAGGCTCCTTCCCTCCCCAAACCCCGCCCTCTCCTGGCTCCACCCCCAAAGTCCCCAGGTATTTTCCAAGCAAGACCTGGCAACCCTATTACAACTACAGGAAAAACAAGAAGAAGAATTTGATAAGAACCGGTCAAGAGTTTATAAATGGTTGGAGGACTATCTTAAGAAACATTCAAAATAGGTTAAAGCTCTGAACCTGGAAAGCTAAAAATGAAACTTGTGTTTACAGTATAGATTCCATTCAGACAAATGTAAGCGAAAGTAATGAGTACAGACTTCATATTTGTTGTTTGTTGGTTTCGCTTTGGGTTTTTTTTTGTTATTCTTTGTTTCTTTATTCTTTCAGGAAAATAAAATTTTTATTATTTTAAAAAAAAAGCCCAACGTCTATTGCTGCAACTTGATATAAAATGCAAAACCTCCTCACTGGTGGAATGAGCTCCCGGAGGAGATCAGGGCCCTGCGGGACCTTTTGCAGTTCTGCAGGGCCTGCAAAGCAGAGCCCTTCCGCCAGGCCTTTGACTAGGAGCCGTCGCCGGGGGCGATGGCCAATGGTAAGTGGCCGGGAGAATCGCTGGCCCAGTACATCTACTGGTGCAAGCCTCCTGGCCGAGGCGATCTAGGCTGCTCTTCACGGTGCTGGATTATTGTATTGCTGTCATCTTTCACGGTTCACTGTTTATCCTTGTTTTGGGATTGAATTCGAACTTTGTATGTTGTGGTTTTAAAGGCCGTTAGCCGCCTTGAGCCAGCTGTGCTGGCTAGGCGGGGTATAAGTCTAAACAAATAAATAAATAAATAGAACTGAACCTGAGTGATTCCTGAGACGCTATAAGATTGCCAACTCCAGGCTAGGAGATTCCTGGTGCTGTGTACTAAGCATACGTCATCCCTGAGCTAGCAGGGTTGAGCTTGTTACCCCAGAACAATAGCCAGGGGTCCGTTGGAGCGGGAGCGCACAGGAGCGCAGCTCCGGGAGTGAGGAGCCCAGGGGGCGGGCACATGACCAAGCCCCGCCCCCTCCTCGGCTTCCCCGAGCAGTGCAGAGGCGCAGCGCTCCGGGAAAAGCCCTGCTAGGGTCTTTATTGTTTTTAATGTTTTGTTTTAATATTGATAATTTTATCATTGTTCCTTTTATGACTGTGTGCTGCTTTTCCAGAGACTTGCTCAAGGTGGCATATAAATTTTCTCAGTATACCATTTTTTATCTGGGCACATGGCACATAAGTACTGGAGAAATTTCACCAACCCTTCAGCAGCTTTCACCCCATCAGTTTGGTGTAGTGGTCGGGAGTTGGACTCTAATCTGGGAGAACCGGGTTTGATTCCCCACTCCTCCACATGCAGCCACTGGTGTGACCTTGGGCCAGTCACAAGTTGTCTCAGAGCTGTTCTCTCATGAGCAGTTCTCAAAAGACCTCTCTCAGCCCCACCTACTTCACAGAGTGTCTTGTTTGGGGAGGGGAAGGGATGGGTGGTGCACATGTCCTGGGTATCTCAAGTCTACTTGAAACCTGGTGGTTTCAAGGGAGCAGGAAGAGAATGAGGGTGTGTTCTTTACGCTTATTTTTATTGCCCAAAGTATTGGATGGGGAAGGGAATGGAGGAAGAGCAGGTCAGTTTCACTCACCTGTGGAGTGGAGCCTGAGGGGTGGGTGTTGCCTTCTGACACACTTCCGGTATGTTAGGGGGTGTGGCATATGCAAATGAGTTATGCAAATGAGTTATGGTAATGAGCTCCTGAACCTCTTTTTCTATGAAATGACCCCTGACAATAGCTTACCTGGATTCAGGAGTGGGCCAGTAGAGATGTAGTCTTGTGTAAATAGCCTATCGTTGGGAGTGGGGTGTGTTAGGGTGTGGTCTTTGCCTGCTTTATAAACAGGGCAGCCAGCCCTGGATTCGGTCCTTGTAGTGTTCCTGAACTCACTAAATAAACTAGAGCTGATCACTGCAATGCATCCAGAACCCAGTATTTAACACCTGGACTTTTGGGGGGGGGTGGAGCCTAGGGAGAGAGGTATTTGGGGAGGAAAGGACCCTCATTGGGGTGTAATGCCATAGAGCCATAGAACAAAGTTAAGAGTCCAGGGGCACCTTTAAGACCAGCAAAGTTTAATCCTGGGTATAAGCTTTTGTGTATGTGCAGACTTCATTTGGTAACTGAAGAGGTGCACATGCACAGGAAAGCTTCTACCCAGGATTAAACTGTTAGTCTTAAAGGTGCCCCTGGACTCTGACTTTGTTTGAAAGTCCATGCTGCTCACACGTCGCCACACCTCACAAAAGATATTTAAGCATTGGGAAAAGTGCAGAAAGGGGCAACTAGAATGATAAAAGGGTTGGAACGCTTTCCCTATGAAGTGAGGCTGAAGTGCTTGGGGCTCTTTAGCCTGGAGAAATGACGGCTGAGGGGGTGACATGATCCAGGTTTACAAGATTATGCATGGGATAGAGCAGGTAGAGAAAGAAGTCCTTTTCTCCCTTTCTTACAATACAAGAACTCATGGGCACTTCATGAAATTGCTGAGCAGTCAGGTTAGAACAGATAAAAGGAAGTACTTCTTCACTCAAAGAGTGATTAACACATGGCATTCACTGCCACAGGAGGGGGTGGCAGCTACAAGCATGGACAGCTTCAAGAGGGAATTGGATAAACATCTGGAGCAGTGGTCCATCAGTGGCTATTAGCCACAAGGTCTAGATAGGAACTCTCAGTCTGGGGCCACTGATGCTCCGTATTCTTGGTGCTTAGGGGGGGCAACTGTGGGAGGATATCTAGTGTCCTGGCCCCACTGCTGGACCTCCTGATGGCACCTTTTGGCCACTGTGTGACAGAGTGTTGGATTGGATGGGCCATTGGCCTGATCCAACACGGGCTTCTCTTATGTTCTTATGTTCACGTATCTGCAATACCCCCATAACCAGTCCAGCTGGGACCACAATATGCTCCTGAAATACCTACTCATGTGGCTTCCTACCGGCCAGCAAGAAGCATTCTGTCCGACTTCTGAACCTTTTGGGGGACGTTTGTAAGAAACCAGCAGGTAAGGCTTTCCAAGACACCATTGTCCCTGTTCAGCCCTGACCTGAAAAGCCCAGGCTAGCCCAATCTTGTCCGATCTCAGAAGCTAAGCGGAGTCAGGCCTGGTCAGTATTTGGATGGGAGGCCACCAAGGAGGTCCAGGGTCATGATGCAGAGGCAAGCTAATGGCAAACCACCTCTGGTCGGTCACTTGCCTTGGAAACTCCATGAGGGTTCACCATAAGTCTGCTGTAGATCCCCCTGCTGTAGATCCTGCTGCTTTTAAAGGCACAACTATGGGGGGGGGGTAAAAGCTGGCAACCTGGCAAGAAGCACAGAGACCGATCAAGATGGGTTGCCGCGTTCGTCTGTCTGTAGCAGGAGAAAAGAGCAAGAGTCCAGGAGCGCCTGAAAGACTAACAAAATCTGAGACAAGCTCATACCTTGCCACATTTTTTTTTTAGTCTTCTCCAGAGACAGATGTGGGCTGTCTGGTTTTCCTGGTACTCACCCCCCACCTGGGTCCGTAGCTACAGTGGGGCACCTTGGGCCCTGCCCCTTTAATTAAAAGCCCCGCCCCACAAATAGCCATGCCAGAAATATTTATTTTTGCTTTTGGGGGGTTATTATTTTATATGTGCATGTGTGTGAAGATGTATTGTGAAGGTACCCCTCTTGAGTGCCCTTCTAAACTTTCTTGCCTCATGGAAGGGAACTCAAAAGGCACTGAAATGCCTTCTGAAGGCAGTTAAATGCCCTCTGAGCAGGTTTTTTTGGTTAGGAACTGACGTGCTCGCTGCCCTGTCCCTTGAAAAGAAGGGCTAGAAACAGGCTCGGAGCAGGGGCATTGAGTTTGGAAAATCCCGGGGGGGGGGCTCTTCCGTGTGTTTGCGCGCAAAGCGCGCACCCCCACTGGGACCCTGTCCCCGCTGCCGCCTCCTCCCCCCCCCCCGACCACTTCTGCTTCCGTTCCTCCCTCCGTCCGTCAGGGTGGCCCCTGGATGGATGGAGGGAGGACGGAGGGGCCAGGCCGGGAGGGGGGGAGAGAGAGAGATGGCGGCGGCGGCCCTAGGTAGGGCCCGGGGAGGCGTGGCAGAGGGTGCTCCGTTTTCCCGGGGGGGCTCAGTCCCCCCCAGAAAATTTCGGGGGTGGCTCGAGCCCTCGAGCCCCCCCGTAGTTGACGCCTATGGCTCGGAGCCTCCCCCCTTTAAAGACAGGCATTCAGATTAATTTAATTAACTGTAAATTAACTGCCCCCCCAAACAAACAAACAAAATCCTGGCTATTGGCTTGACACCTCCCCCCCACCCCCCGGCCTCATTCCATCGGTTCTTGCCGCCTTTTCTTTTGCTTTCTCTGCAGTTTCATATTGCCTCGAACCACCAGGATGGTATCGAGTTTTCCCTGAATGGGCCGAGAGGCTTATCGCTTCAGATGATCTCATTAAAACCACAAGACAAGCTGGGGTGGGGTGGGGAAGCTGAAATGACGGCCGGCAGGTCGATGGCAACGCAGTTACGCAGAATCCCTCGGTGCTCCGTGAGGCCTCCGTAATCAAATTACCCTTTTCCGAAACACTAATCTTTCCTGATCGCCTCAAAAACTAATTTATATTGGTGATATATTAAAGGCCTCGTTTCAGTTTCCGAGCTGCCGCCGCCTGATTTCACTGCAATAGACACAGAATCGCACGCCAAGCAGAATAATGGGGAGAAGGTAATTATCCCAACCTGATCCAAGAGGAATCATAGAATCATAGAGTTGGAAGGGACCTCCGGGGTCAGCTAGTCCAACCTCCCTGCACAATGCAGGAGATTCACAAATAGCTCCCCCCCCACACACCTCAGTGATCCCTGTCCCATGTCCAGAAGATGGCAAAAAACCCCAACCCTCCAGGATCCTCAGCCAAACTGGCCTAGAGAAAAATTGCTTGCCAGAAATGGCTGCTTTGGAGGTTGGACTCTATGGACTCTGTACCCCATTGAGGTCCCCCTCCCCAGGTTCCACCCCCTCCCCCCAAAGCTTCAAGAATTTCCCAAACCAGAGTCGGTAAACCTATGCTAAGTTGCCAAAGCAAAACGTTTCTACAGTTTGGTGTAGTGGAGAACCAGTTTGGTATAGTGGTCAGGAGCGCAGGTTCTAATCTGGGAGAACAAGGTTGGATTTCCCCACTCCTCCACTCGCAGCTGCTGGTGTGACCTTGGGTCAGTCACAAGTTCTCTCAGAGCTGCTCTCAAGGGCAGTCCTCAAAAGAGCTCTCTCAGCCCTACCAACATCACAGGGTGTTTGTTGTGGGGAGGGGGAGGGAAAGGAGATTGTAAGCCGCTCTGAGACTTCTTTGGGTAGTGAAGGGCGGGGTATAAATCCAATCTACTCCTACTCCTACTCTTCCTCTTCTTCATTGTCTTCTTCTTCTCCATCTCCTTTCCTTCTTCTTGGGCAAGCCATAGTTCTGTCAGAGCTGTTCTCTCAAGGGCAGTCCTCAAAAGAGCTCTCTCAGCCCCACATACCTCACAGGGTGTTTGTTGTGGGGAGGGGGAGGGAAAGAAGTTTGTAAGCCCCTCTGAGACTCCAAATTAAGGGTGGGGTATAAATCCAATCTCCTCCTCCTCCTCCTCCTCCTCTTCTTCTTCTTCTTCTTCTTCTTCTTCTTCTTCTTCTTCTTCTTCTCCATCTCCATCTCCTTCTTCTTGGGCAAGCCATAGTTCTGTCAGAGCTGTTCTCTCAAGGGCAATTGTCTCAGAGCTCTCTCAGCCCCACCTGCCTCACAGGGTGTCTGTTGTGGGGAGGGGAAGGGAAAGGAGTTTGTAAGCCGCTCTGAGTGAACGGTGAGGTATAAATCCAATCTCCTCCTCCTCTTCCTCTTCTTCCCGGATCTCATTTTCCATTGTGCTCTGCAGCACCTGCACGTCACCCTCCCTCTTGCATCTCCGGGCCTTCTGGTCTCACTTTGCAAAAACATCCCCATGCATCTTCTGTTTGCACCCATGTGCGCCAGCGACTGAGAGCAATGCTTGTCGCACGTCACCAAGTTGTCCGTGGAACCTTAGGCCACCAGAAAATGCTTTCCTCTCAAAAATGCCGCAAGACGTTGTGAAGCTGGTATTCGCTAAACTTTGGAAACAGGAAGGAATACCAACACATAAAGCTGTTTTCGGATTTTATTTACATATATAAAGTTATCAGCATTACAAAAACCTCTGAGGGTTTCACACATACTGAGCTTATTTGGACACACGCGTTAAGCCAGCTGGAACAATGCGATTATATTTATTCATCTGGTGTTAATAAAAGATAACAATATCCATATATTGCTTTAGAACTTTGCTCTGTAATGGGTTGTCCTGATTTGTGGGGGTTCAGACTTTATTCCGATCTTCTAAAAACTGTAGGGCTTTATGTCTTATGTATAATATTTATAAATTTTAATTTTAAAAAGAAAAGAAAGTGCCATGAGAGGCTGGGGGGGGGGGGGGGGAGTTTGCCGCAAAGGAGTAACACCTTTCTGGAAAGTTCTCTTCTGTTCTACACAGTTTGGTGTAGTGGTTAAGTGCGCGGACTCTAATCTGGGAGAACCGGGTTTGATTCCCCACTCCTCCACTTGCACCTGGCTGGATGACCTTGGGCAAGCCATAGCTCTGGACCAGCTGTTCTCTCAAGGACAGCTTGGGAAAGAGCTCTCTCAGCCCCATCCACTTCCCAGGGTGTCTGTTGTGGGGAGGGGAAGGGAAAAGGAGTTTGTAAGCCGCTCTGAGACTCCCTTGGGGAATGGAGGGCGGGGTATAAATCCAATCTCTTCTTCTTCTTCTTCTTGGGCAATTGCAATGGGACATTTGAGACACCATCTCATCCCAAGGAAGACTCTGGGAATCTCTCCAGTTCCTGGCGGGGACTACTTTGCCAGAGGCCGGCAAGTTCTTCCTGGGATGAGGACAAGACAGAAAGAAGAGGAGGAGGAGGACAACAACAACAACAATAACAACAACAACATAAGAGAAGCCAATGTCGGGTCAGGCCAGTGGCCCATCCAGTCCAACACTCTGTGTCACACAGTGGCCAGAAACACCAGGTGCCATCAGGAGGTCTACCAGTGGGGCCAGGACACCAGAAGCCCTCTCAAGAAGAAGAGGAGGAGGAGGAAGAGGAGGAGATTGGATTTATACCCCGCCCTTCACTCACTTGGAGTCTCAAGAGCGGCTTGCAAACTCCTATCCCTTCCCCTCCCCACAACAGACACCCTGTGAGGTAGGAGGGGCTGAGAGAGCTCTGACAGAAACTGCTCTTTTGAGGACAGCTCTGACAGAACTGTGGCTTGCCCAAGGTCATCCAGCAGCTGCAAGTGGCTCTCAGGGATGAGAAGGGGGGGAGGCAAGGGACTGAGCCCAGAGGCAGAAGGCGGTAGCTCAGCGCTCTCTGTTGCTGTCTGCAGGATGTTAGCGTGTGATGGGATGGGGAATCCCTGGAGAATTTAGGGCTGGAGGCTGGGAAGGGCTGAATGTTTGGGGAAGGGGCAAATCTCAGGCGGATATAATGCTATAGATTCCATTCTCCAAAGCAGCCATTTCCTCCAGGGTAACATCTCTGCAGCCTGAGGGCGAGGAGATCTCCAAGTACCACCTGGAGGTTGGCAATGCAGGCGTGATTGGAGGGAGTTCACAGTAAGCCGGGGCAGCTCAGTCACAGAGGCAAAGTTGGTATCCGCAGCATGGAGGGGCAGCGATCCAGGGGCCTGTCTGGAAAGGGAGCCACGTAGGCTAGCCAATCTCCAGGTGGGGCCTGGAGATCTCCTGGAATTTCAGCTGGTCTCCGAACGACAGAGATCAGTTCCGCCTGGAGAAAATAGCTGCTTTGCAGGGTGGGCTTTAGGGCCTGGTACCCCACAGAGGTCCCACCCTCTAATCTCCAGGAATGTCCCAACCTGGAGTCAGCAACCCTGGCTCCGCCATGGCCTGCAATTTCGGAGGAGGGGTGCAGTGGCGCTTGGCTGACACCCCCTCGCTTTCGGAGGGGTGCTCTCTGGAGATTTCAGGGCCAGACACAATTCAAAGTAAAAGAAGTGGCCGAGAGCCTTTATAAATGATAAGGAGGCCTGCTCTTTGCCATTGAGTGCCCTGCTGCCTGGCTCGATAAGGGGCGGAGGAGAACGGAAAGAATTTGTCCAGGCAGCAAAAAAAAAATAAAAAAAAGACTTGGCCAGGCCTTGAGCATAAATGCTCATTCCCCATTTTCCTGGCCACGCAGCAGCAACTGACTTCTGCAGCGCAAACGGCACTGCAGCAAAGAAGTTCACTGCGGCACTGCTGCAGAAGTCAACTACTGTGGCAGATGCCAAAGAATTCTCGGTGCCGTCCCGAAACGACCACTCCCAGGATTCCCTCCGGCCTCAGTGTCAGCCATTAGTGTAAGTTCTCCAAAAGCAGCCCATTCTTATCTCAGGGGTGTCTCCCCCCGCCAGTGCGATGGCCTACAGCCAACAATACGACTCCAGAGACTTAGAAGGCGCTTAGGGTTTCTTGAGAGGAGGTGGCCATTTCTCCTGACCCCCCAGCAGCCTACGATGTTCACCCAAATTTTGTTCTGAGTGGAATCTCAGAAACGGGGCGGCTGTAGTGGGCAGGAGGAATAGGAATCGCTGCCCCCGCTCAAGAAAACCGATGTGCCCTTAAGTGTCCAGAATGTGTGGTTAGATGCGGGGTGCTCTTTTGCCTGGCCTCTGTGATGGCCCAGCTCACCGGGGGGGGGGGGGATTCCTGTCATATCCAGTGGTGGATCCTGACAGAACATAACAATATCCAGTGGTTTCTGGTGGTCAAACTGGAGGAGGAGGAGGAGGAGATTGGATTCATACCCCGCCCTCCTCTCACTTGGAGTCTCAGAGCGGCTTACAAACTCCTTTCCCTTCCCCTCCCCACAACAGACACCCTGTGAGGTAGGCGGGGCTGAGAGAGCTCTGAGACAGCTGTCCTTGAGAGAACAGCTGGTCCAGAGCTATGGCTTGCCCAAGGTCATCCAGCCAGGTGCAAGTGGCGGAGTGGGGAATCAAACCCGGTTCTCCCAGATTAGAGTCCACACACTTAACCACTACACCAAACTGGCTCTCAACCACTACACCAAACTGACCATCATGGCCAAAGGCAGTGTGGAACAGAAGAGTTTATGCCACGTCCCTCAACTGGGGCTAAGGAGACCCACTCAGGAGGCAGGAGTGACAGATTGGGAGAAAGCACCAATGAACGGTCTGTCACCGAAAAAGGGGTGCCGTGCAGACGCGTTGTATAGTTTGGGCACGTCATTGTGGAGTTGACAGACTCTAGGGCTGCCAGGTCCGACTCAGGAAATATCTGGGGACTTTGGAGGTGGAGCCAGGAGATTTTGGGTCGGGGGAGCCAGGATGTGACATCACTTCTGAAGCTCACAGGGGACTGTGCCTGTGTTATTCTGGAAGTCCGGTTCTGTTTTACCAGCCGCTGTTGAAGATCATGGAAACGTCTTGATTTATACCTGAGAGAGGTGTCGGGCTGTTATTCTTTCCGCAGTGGGCGTCTTCTGCTGCTGTTACTTCCTGTTTGGAGGTCTATGGACACTATCTATGGAATTACAGAGGGGCCTACTGTTGGTTTTGACTGAACACGTTCTTTCTGTAAAACATGCTTAATCGTTATGAGCAATCTGTTGGATATGTGCCTATATATTCTACTGGTCATGACCACTAACCCTTCTTGGTACTTCGGTGAATGTAATATACAGTTTTGAGCATATATAGTTGTGAATTGTGGATGGTCTTCCCTTGGTGGGTGGTATTTATGGTCCAACTGGGGACTGGCAATCTAGGGTTGCCAGCCTCCAGATGGGGCCTGGAGATCTCCCGCTTTTACGGCTGATCTCCAACTGACAGAGATCGACAAAAGGAGAAAACGGCTCCTTTTAAAGCACTATTAAACCAGAAACAGAGCAATCCCGAGGATGAAGGTTCCAGACATCAGGTTCAGAAAAAAAGCCATTTTAATGACGTCGGACTCGGCCTTATAGAATTTCCAACAATAAAAGAGCCAAGCCTCGATTCTACTGAGGCTCGACTTTTTATACTAAGGGGCGGGAATTTACAGAAGAAGTAGGGGTTAGTGTCATTTCTATACATTCTGCATCATTCTCGTAAGCAAAACATGAGGATGCAATCCCGCGCATGTCTAACACAATCAAACCTAACTGGAATGTTCATTGCTAGTAATGTTGCAAAGTGTCCGGCCTCCCGTGGCCTCCTGACAGACTCTCTCAGAGAGTAGCAAGCAAAACAATGGGCGCTTGTGTATTTTTGCGCTCTTACGCACGCACTCCATGAACATTCAAGAATCGTGTTCTTTCGGCCTCATGGTGTCATAGCTCGCTAGCTAAACGTTAGTGCAAAGTCTGGCTATTATGACTACTATTAATTGAAAATCTATTCTTTCACTTTGAAGGGTGGACTCTGTGGCATTGTACCATGCTGAGGCCCCTCTCCACCCCAAACTCCACCTTCTCCTGGATCCATCCCCAATGTCTCCAGGTATTTTCCACCCAGACCTGGCAACCCTATGGCAATCCTACGTACAACCAGGAAGTGACAATGGGTAGCTCTAGTAACTACAGGCAACAGAGTTTCTGGTGATTCCTAGAGCTACCTCTGTAGGCTGAAGAAGAGAACTTTTGTTAGAGTTGCCAGCTCTGGGTTAGGAAATACCTGAGGTTTTGGGGGTGGAGCCTAGAAAGGGCAGGGACCTTTGCCATAGAGTCCACCCTCCAAAGCAGCTTTTTCCTCCAGGGGAACTGATCTCTATTGCCTGGAGATCATTTGTCACAGCAGGAGATCCCCAAGCCCCACCTGGAGGCTGACAACCTTAACAGACAGTGCAGGGATAATGCCAGCAGGCAAGCTGCATTGACTAAGCCATCATTAGGGTAGATCCAGGTAATCAGCTGTGTTGGTCTGAAGCCGCAGAATAAATCTAGAGTCCAGGGGCACCTTATTAAGACCAACAAAGGTTTATTCAAGGAATGAGCTTTCGTGTGCAAGGCACACTTTAAAAAAAAAAAAGTTTGAAAAAGTGTGCCTTGCACACGAAAGCCCATACCTTGAATAAACCTTTGTTGGTCTTAAAGGTGCCACTGGACCCTAAATTTGTTCCATCCTCAGGGTGTGTTTCTTTGCATGTTCTTCCTTCAATAAGTGCAGCCTCGAGCTTGTTTGGAGGTTCTGGCAGAGGAACACAGCCACCGTATTCCCTCGACCGAAGAATGGTACGTCTTCTTTGACTGAGCGGCAGCTTCGGGAGGTACGCACATGGAGTGGTGAGGGGACCCCATCCCCTTAATTCTGACCTTGTGTTCCCTCTCCCCCTGCCCAGAAAGTGTTGGGTATGCTGGGATGAAATTTTTAAGGACACCATCTGGGACTTCTTTTTTAAGGACGCCATCTGGGACTTCTGAAAGCCAGTTTGGTGTAGCGGCTAGGAGCGTGGACTCTAATCTGGGAGAACCGAGTTTGATTCCTCACTCCTCCACATACAGCTGCTGGTGTGACCTTAAGTCAGTCACAAGTTCTCTCAGAGCTGTTCTCTCAAGGGCAGTCCTCGAAAGAGCTCTCTCAGCCCCGCCTACCTCACAGGGTGTCTGTTGTGGGGAAGGGAAGGGAAAGGAGATGGTAAGCCACTCTGAGACGCCTTCGGGTAGTGAAGGGCGGGGTATAAAAATCCAGTCTCTCTCTCTCTCTCTTTTAACCTGGCTTTTAAAAATTTGCCATTTGAATCCTGTTGTTTCTATTCTTAAAGTTTTGTATATTCGTTTTATGGTTTTGTGCCTCTGTTGTACATTACCCAGAGCCTGATGCAAGCTGGGGCGATTAATAAATCAAATGATGATGATGAAGCCACAGCCGCAGCATTGACATGGGACATGAGAGCCAGTTTGGTGTAGTGGTTCAGTGCGCGGACTCTAATCTGGGAGAACCGGGTTTGATTCCCCACTCCTCCGCTTGCACCTGGCTGGATGACCTTGGGTAAGCCATAGCTCTGTACCAGCTGTTCCCTCAAGGACAGCTTGGGAAAAAGCTCTCTCAGCCCCACCTACCTCATAGGGTGTCTGTTGTGGGGAGGGGAGGGGAAAGGAGTTTGTAAGCCGCTCTGAGACTCTTAAGTGAGTGAAGGGCGGGATATAAATCCAATCTCTTCTTCTTCTTCAAGGGGAGTGTAGGCTCTACCCATACAGTGTGGGACTTTTCTCATTACCCCAGGGGTGGGGAAAATACCCAAGTGCTGGGAACCACCACACTTGCCAGTTCAGGCCAGGGCACGCCCAACCCCTGACATCACCTCAACCACAGTGATGGAGTTCACCAGTTCCACAGCAGTTACCACAGAACCTCAGGAGGCAAAGCCTGCCTTCCGGCCACAGGTGGGGAAGGACGTTCCTCCACACAAAACAAACACTTTCCACCGAGAACACAGCCAGGCCAGGCCAAAGCTAAGCTAGGCCCCATCTCTTGGAGATCCATCATGTGGAGGAACACTTCTTGACGTGAGCCACCGGTGGAAAAATGTGCTGCCTCAGTGAGAACTGGGCCGGAGAGTTACGGTACACAGGCAAACGCGAACTGGCTGAGGGAGCCAAAATCTATACGCAGAACCCGGGCTGAAAACCAACAGGCCCTAGCCCAGAGATAGTCGAGGACTCAGGCAGACAGACTGAATGGTGAGTCGATGGCCTTATGATTTCGGGAGAGCAAAAGGCCTGCCAAATTTCAGTCGGACCAAATTAAAATAAAACACCTCTGCGAGAAGCGATACTAGAGCATCAGTTATTTAAAAGGTGTACCCGGCGTGCCTTTCTCAAAAGCGGGACAGCTCATTCCACCCAGGAACAGCTGTGTCCTTTTGTTCCCCACATCCTAATGGGAAAATACGCACATGCGCTTATGAGATGTTGCCCGAGGGAGAACCAGCAGAATTCCCTGAGCTATGTGACGGCAGCTCCGGCCCCTGGGATGCGCCTGAAAAGAGACAGTGGCCACAAAGCCAAAAACAATGCCCCCCCCCCAATTAATTAGCAAAGCAACATGAGAGAAGATTGGCTTCTCACTAATTGTGGTATCCACCCGGATTTTTTTTCTCTCACTTAAGTGCATTTTGGTTTTCCATTGAAATGTTACCTGCCTACGCTGTCCCTTGAGCTTTACAGCCTTCCTGCCCTACTGTTTTCATTCCCCCGTCCCAGAACACAGGTCTGTCTGTCTCTGCTTGAGAGGTGCTCAGGAGAAGGCAGTGGTCCAGCAACCTGCTAATCACAAGACTTATTATTTTTATTTAGTTAATGACAGACTTATATGACTAACTGATAGGTTTAACGAGGGGTTAGCTGGGGCTCAGAGGAGGACTTGGTGCTTTTTATCATCAAAGCACGTTGACTGAGCAAGGATCTTTGATTAAACATAGGTGTGCGCGCCTGGGATCGATAATGATCAAACACGCTCGGCTTTCTTGCAGATCCCAGGGGCAGAAAGTACAACTCTGGGCTTTGAACGCCTTCGAGCAGGAAACAAAAAAAGACCCTGAGACGTTAATCAGTGCTGATCGTCTTCCGTTTGAAGCCAGGGTGCATCACAATCGTTCAGGAACAAGTCCAATTGTTCTTGATGGTGGACTAACCAAGATGGGGGAATCACCAAGGAAGACTCTGCAGTGGCAAACCATCTCTGGCCCTCTCTTGCCTTGAAAGCCCCTCGCTCAGGGTTCCCGTAAGTTGGTTGCGAGTCACGACTCGACAGCACTTGCATAAGTAACCAAGGACTGCGGTCACATGCGCAGTTTGTGGCACTATAGTGGCATTACCCGAGCAGAATAAATGGGCCCTCCAGGTGAGGACATCTGCCTCCTGCGGCGCAGTCGTCGGCAGCCTGTGCTGTTCTGTAACGGAAGCTGAATAAACAGATACTGGAAAAAGTCCGGTATGAATGGATTGTTTGCAGTTCCCTCCGGGTTTTCCAATGTCTGAACTCTCCTGCAGGGAAAGGAACCTGGAAAGGACGTCTGAACTTGCAGATGTTTCTGCCACCAGGGTTTTTTTTTTTGTTGCTGCCCATATGCGCATGAGTGCATATGTTCATCCATCCACCTGCATTTAAATAAAACCCACCCTTACCGCTCAACCTGTGGTCGAAGCGCAACACTAATGTGGATGCACCCCCATGGGATGGCTGTGCAGGTAATCCACCACTACACTTTGAACTGGTACAATTTGAGGTGCCACCATACCGCGCCAAGCCGCCAGTGTGACCGCAGCCAAGATCTAATGAGTCTCCACAGAGAAGAAAATCAGGGGTCATGATTCTGTGGAACATCCTTACCTCTGCAGAGGGCTGGCTCTTCCATCAAAGTCAAAATGCTCTCTTTAGTATCAAAGCGCACTTTGTGCATGTGGGCTGCCCATTCACTTCGGAGTTATGGTGACCCAATGAATGAATGTCCTCCCAGATATCCCATCACTGACAGCCTTGCTCAGGTCTTGCAAACTGAGGGCTGCGGCTTCCCTGATGGAGTCCATCCATCTCAGGTTGGGTCTTTCCCTTGTCCTGCTGCCTCCCCCTTTTCATTATTGTCTTTCCCATAATGTGACCTTCTCATAATGTGACCAAAGGACAATAGCCTCAGCTTAGTCCTTTTAGCTTCTAGGGAGAGTTAAGGCTTGGTTTTGTCTGAAACCGACCTATTTGTCTTTCTGGAGGTCCACGGTATCTGTAAAAACTCTCCACCAACAGAAGCATACAAGTACAAGAAACGTTTTGGTGCATACCGTCACAGAAGTTGCTCCTTGTTTGAACGAGCTTGCGGCTATGACTCTTCTGCGGTCTGAAAGAGTGGCGGTGCGTTCTCCTGTCCTTTGCACCTGGCACATCCTTTTGCATTTGGAGTGTTCAGATTTGGTCTAAAAAAGTTTTCTTTGCCGACACTGGCAGCTGGGTTGTACTGAGATGGCTCACCAAGGGAGCTTTGACCCCAAAAACCTGGTTAGTCTCTAAGGTGCCACTGGACTCAAATCTAGTTCTACTGGAGGCCGACACGGCTACGCTCTTAAACTGAGATTGCTGTAACAATTGCTCCCGCGTTTTGCCCAGGGACACGTGAGGCCTCAAGATTCAACATGGTGCAAAGGCACATTCCCAAGCTGCTGGGTATCCTTGTCCTATCCAGCAAATCAGCTTTTATTTTTGGGGAAAAGGCCCGAGGATGGGTGGAGCCCATCCTCAGCTATGACTACTGATTTAGCAATTCATGTACTGCTCCCTCGCATCCCATAGGGACCCAAAGCAGCTTCCACCATGGTTCTTTTTTCCCTTTTACCCTCACAACAATCCTGTGAGTTAGGTTAGGCTGAGAACGTGTGACTGGCCCAAGGTCACCCGGCGAGCTTTTGTGACAGGGCAGGGATTTGAACGTGGGTCTCCCAGCTCATAGTCTTGACGCTCCAACCACCGCACCGTCTAACAGTAAAACCATAGCTTTTAAAGTATCACTGGTAGCAATTCTTGAATGTTCCAGTTACCGCTTCTTGGCAAAAGCCCCCAGGGGGAAGGACCAACAGCTCTGGGATACCGCAGAGATCCAATCCAGAACCAGTCTCAACCTTTGGTTACACAAATGGGTGAAGGGAGTGCACTGGGGAAATGCTTGCATGGGAGCAGACGCAGACATTTCACCTGCAGTTCACGTCCCCAAGTGATGAACCCACGGGAAGCAACACCAGGGGAAAGAAATGGCAAAGTCCAGGGCTCTTGATAGACGGGCAGCACATGACTTCACATGAGAAGTCTGCACTGGGCCCACAGGTAAACCAGCACAAGGAGGGCAGGACTGGGAAGGCTTCCGATTCATTTCCCCATGAACAAACATTCTTATCGTCACCGGCTGCACACTGGCACCCTCGGGTGGCATCAGGTACAGAACGTGTTCCATGGCCCACATTTTCCTTGGTACGCCCCTGGAAATGCCTGAAGTCACGCTCCCAAGAAAGCGCCGATTGAAGACTGCCACCCTCCAGGTGGGTCCTGGAGATCTCCTGGAACGACAACTGGTCTCCAGGCGAAAGAGAGGGAGGGAATGGCGGCATTGCAAGGTGGATCTGTGGGTTTTCTGTGGCCCCAGCTCCTGCCAACCTAGCAGTTTGAAAGCAAGAAATTGCAAGTAGATAAATAGGTACCACTTTGGTGGGAAGGTAACAGCATTCTGTGCACCTCGGCGTTCAGTCATGCTGGCCACATGACCACGGAGAAGTCTTCGGACAGTGCTGGCTCTTCGTCTTGGAAACTGAGATGAGCACCGCTCCGCCCTAGTGCCATGTGACGGAGTGAACTCCTGTCTCTGGCTCTAGCTCCTGCCAACCTAGCTGTTCGAAAGCAAAAGACCTGCAAGTAGATAAATAGGTACCACTTCGGTGGGAAGGTAACACTGTTCCGTGCGCCTCAGTGTTCAGTCATGCAGGCCACATGTCGGACTCGGGTTCAAAACTCCCCTGGGGGGACCTTGGGCCAGTCACCTTCTCTCAGCCTAACCTCCTTCACAGGGTTGTTGTGAGGATAAAATAGAGACAGGGATGCATGGGGTGGAGAGAGCAGACAATTTTTTCTCTCTCTCTCCCCAAATACTAGATCTCGAGGGCATTCAATGAAGTTGATGGGCAGGCGATTCAGGATGGACAAAAGGAAATACATCTTTACACAGAGTGATTAAAGTGTGGAATTTCCTGCCAGAGGATGTAGTGATGGCCACAGGAATGAACAGCCTTAAAAGGGGATTGGATAGACTCATAAAGGACAAGTCTATCAGTGGCTACTAGCCAAGGTGAATGAGGGGAACCTCCACAGTTAGAATCACTAAACCTCTGAATCCCAGAGCCAGAAGGCAACATCAGGGGAAGGCCTTGGCCTCTCTGCCCTGTTGTTGGCCCTCCAGAGAAACTGGTTGGCCACTGTGTGAAACAGGAGGCTGGGCTAGATGGACCCTCACTGGTCTGATCCAGCCGGGTTCTTCTGAGGTTCTTATCAGGAGAAGGCCTCAGCCTCCATGCCCCGTTGTTGGCCTTCCAGAGGAATGGTGGGCCACTGTGTGAGACAGGATGTTGGACTAGATGGACTCCTGGTCTGATCCAGCAGGGCTTATGTTCTTATGAAGGCCTCAGCTTCTCTGCCCTGCTGTTGGCCCTCCAGAGAAACTGGTTGGCCGCTGTGTGAGACAGGAGGCTGGGCTAGATCCAACAGGGCTCTTCTGAGGTTCTTGTCAGGGGAAAGCCTCAGCCTCCATACCTGGTTGTTTGCCCTCCAGAGGAACTGGTTGGCCACTGTGATCAGGATGCTGGACTAGATGGACTCCTGGTCTGATCCAGCAGGGCTCTTTCTATGTTCTTATGAAGGCCTCGGCCTCTATGCCCTGTTGTTGGCCCTCCAGAGGAACTGGTTGGCCACTGTGATACAGGATGCTGGACTAGATGGACTCCTGGTCTGCTCCAGCAGGGCTCTTCTGATGTTCTTGGGAAGGCCTCGGCCTCTGTGCCCTGTTGTTGGCCCTCCAGAGGAATAGACGAGATGCTGGACTAGATGGACCCCTGGTCTGCTCCAGCAGGGCTTATGTTCTTATGAAGGCCTCAGCTTCTCTGCCCTGCTGTTGGCCCTCCAGAGAAACTGGTTGGCCACTGTGAGAGACAGGAGGCTTGGCTAGATCCAACAGGGCTCTTCTGAGGTTCTTGTCAGGGGAAGGCCTCAGCCTCCATACCTGGTTGCTGGCCCTCCAGAGAAGAAGAAGAGAAGAAGAGATTGGATTTATATCCCGCCCTTCACTCACTTAAGAGTCTCAGAGCGGCTTACAAACTCCTTTCCCCTCCCCTCCCCACAACAGACACCCTGTGAGGTAGGTGGGGCTGAGAGAGCTCTTTCCCAAGCTGTCCTTGAGGGAACAGCTGGTACAGAGCTATGGCTTGCCCAAGGTCATCCAGCCAGGTGCAAGTGGAGGAGTGGGGACTCAAACCCGGTTCTCCCAGATTAGAGTCCGTACACTTAACCACTACACCAGACCAGAGGAACTTGTTGGCCACTGTGATACAGGATGCTGGACTAGTTGGACTCCTGGTCTGATCCAGCAGGGCTCTTCTGATGTTCTTGGGAAGGCCTCGGCCTCTGTGCCCCGTTGTTGGCCCTCCAGAGGAACAGACGAGATGCTGGACTAGATGGACCCCTGGTCTGCTCCAGCAGGGCTTATGTTCTTATGAAGGCCTCAGCTTCTCTGCCCTGCTGTTGGCCCTTCAGAGAAACTGGTTGGCCACTGTGTGAGACAGGAGGCTTGGCTAGATCCAACAGGGCTCTTCTGAGGTTCTTGTCAGGGGAAGGCCTCAGCCTCCATACCTGGTTGCTGGCCCTCCAAAGAAGAAGAAGAGAAGAAGAGATTGGATTTATATCCCGCCCTTCACTCACTTAAGAGTCTCAGAGCGGCTTACAAACTCCTTTCCCCTCCCCTCCCCACAACAGACACCCTGTGAGGTAGGTGGGGCTGAGAGAGCTCTTTCCCAAGCTGTCCTTGAGGGAACAGCTGGTACAGAGCTATGGCTTGCCCAAGGTCATCCAGCCAGGTGCAAGTGGAAGAGTGGGGACTCAAACCTGGTTCTCCCAGATTAGAGTCCGCGCACTTAACCACTACACCAGACCAGAGGAACTTGTTGGCCACTGTGATACAGGATGCTGGACTAGTTGGACTCCTGGTCTGCTCCAGCAGGGCTCTTCTGATGTTCTTGGGAAGGCCTCGGCCTCTGTGCCCCGTTGTTGGCCCTCCAGAGGAACAGACGAGATGCTGGACTAGATGGACCCCTGGTCTGCTCCAGCAGGGCTCTTCTGATGTTCTCCTAACGCCTTGAAGTTTTCACCCTCCAGCCGAAAGGTGGGGGGAGAAAGGAAGTAAAGCCATCCAAGGCATGGGGGAAAACCTAACACGAGGGTGGCCCCAGAGCGCCCCAGTCTCTAAGCCGGCGGGAGAAGGCGCCTGGCTCGAAGGGCACCCACTCGGCCCGCCCAGCCCGCCCGCAGCTCTGGCCGTGCGCCTCCAGGCCGGCGGGCTCGGCGCGGCCTCGGCTCCTCCCGGCCAGGCGGAGCCACAATGGGGCGGGGCGAGCCGCCTTTATGCCGAGCGGCTGGGGGCCCCTGCTCGGCCACTCCGTCGGCGCTGCGAGGCGGGGACACGCGGGCGGCGGGCGGGCGAGAGACCTGAGCGGCGCTGCGGAGCCGGCCTCCTCCTCCTCCTCCTCCTTTTCCTCCTCGCGGCTTCCCGGGCGCGCACGTGGCAGCTGATCCCGGAGGCAAGGGAAGAAGACCCCCGCCTCGTCCGCCTCCTCCTCCGGCCGCAGCAGCAGGAGCAGCAGCAGCAGCACCGCCGCCATGGGCAAAGGGGTGAGTGGCGGAAGGGCGGCGGGAGGCAGCGCCAGCGGCCATCCGCTTCCCCGGCCGAGGCGCCTTTGTTTGCGCGCCTCGCCCGGACGGCGGGTGGAGCTCGCCCGGCGGCGGCGATTCCTGGTCTGGCGGCTGCGCTCGGAAGCGCGAAGCCGGCCTCGCCCGCCGGCGCGGCATAGAAGGGAGCCAGTCTCCGGGGCGCTCCCGCCGCTTGGCTCAGCCACCGGGAGGACCGCACGCCGGGCGGCTCGTGGTGACGCAGGCGGCAGGGGAGTCTCCGGCAGCCGCGCCCGCTTCCTGCAAACTCCCCGAGCGCGCAGCCGTCTAGCCCGTCGCGGGGAGAGCCAGAGGAGCTAGCTTACTGCCTGCAGGGAGGCGGTGCGCCAGGGTCTTGAGCGGGGACCGGCCTGGGGTGGGCCAGCTTGGGGCTATTATCCTCTCCTCTCCTCCCGGGCTCTTACGGCGACCCAGGATCAGGCCTGGCCCGCCTGCTCTTTTCCTCCCCCCCCCCCCCGTGCCACCTTCTCGGGGATCAGGAACTCGCGATCGTGATCTGCGCCCGGCGCTTCCCGCCCTTGCCTGTCAGAGGCGCTTGCCCGTCTCGTCGTCGGCGCCCTCGGGGGGGGTTCCGGTGGCACCAGGGCCGGCTTGATCGGAGGGCGCGCGTTGGAGCGCGTTCCCTGCGCCAGGCTGGCTCCCGGGACCCGGGTCCGAATGGGCAGCGCGGCTGCGGCGCTCCGGTTGGGCCGGGAGGGGGTTGGGACGAAGCGGTAGCCGCAGCCTCGGCTTAGTGTCGGGCGGGCCAGAAGAACGGGGAGCATGTGGCCGCCCTCCTGTGCCCTCCGCCGGGCCGGACACGTGGGAAACTCGCCTGGCCTTTCCTGAAGGGGGAGCCGCTTTGGAGGGCAAAGATCCCCGAGGCGCTGGTCCAGCTCCGCCTGGGAAGGGCGAGTGCGGCTTGCCTACGGGGCAGGGCAGGTGGCAGCAGGAGAGGCGGTTGCGTAAGTGGGGGGGGGGGGGCAGGTGGCCGCTTCCTTGCCGCTGTGTCGTAAGAACCCGCCTTGCAAGGCTGGGCCACGGTTGCACAGGCCTGCAGGCCTGGTGGGGGTGGGAATCTTCCATGCGAATCACAGAATACCAGAGTTGAGAGGGATCTCCAGGGTCATCTAGTCCAACCCCTCCCCCTGCATAATACAGGAAATTCCCGAATACCTCCCCCCACCCCCCACGCCCATTGACCCTTGCTCCGGTTTAGGAGCCTTCCTTGAGTGTCCTTTTGCTTTGGTTTTTCGAAGTGTGTGTGTGTGGGGGGGGGGGTTTGGGTTGGGCAGATCTTCATTCCCAAGGTGCAGGTGTTGTGCTGATGTCCCCATCTCTGAATCAAGGCCTTCCTGGCTGGCTTTTTTTTGGGGGGGGGGGGCTCAACCTGGTGTGTTCTTCACAGGGAACTTGGAAGGGCTTCTGGAGTTCTGACCCCACTGGTGGCCGCTGTGTGACGCAGAGTGTTGGACTGGATGGGCCGCTGGCCCGATCCAACATGACTTCTCTTATGTTTTGGCTAAATTTGAATTGGCAAAATAATTCTGGTTCAAGTGGAACTCAGTACATTAAATATTTAAAATGTTCGCAAAATGGAAAGAACGGGTGCCCGGGAAAGCATGCATAAGCCTGGAGCGCAGACACACACAGATCCCCCCCGCCTAGTATCCTGTTTTTAGCCTGTGGGACATGATGGATTGGTGGCAGAGCAGCCCTGGGGACTATAGGTAAACAGCCTCTATTTAGAGATGTGGGGTGGAAATTTTTCCATGGAAAAATAACAGCATCTGAAAAATGTTTTGTTTGGGGGGGGAATCCCACCCCACGGGCTCTAAGGCAGAGCTTTATGCTCCTTGGGGGGCTGGCCCTTGACACATACCGAATAATGCACCCTCGGTCCACTTTCAGTGCACTTTCAGGAATCGTTTGCAAGTGGCTTTTGCTGTTTCACATGCGGTAAAATCCAGTTGCAAAGTGCCTTGTTCAGCCGGACTCCAAGGGCAGTTAGCCCCATCCGGAGCAGACCTTATGGAGCTCGATAGGATATTTTCCCCTTGTAAGGAAGTTGGCGATGGCTGCCTTGGAGTTGCCGGTCGCCCTACCACGACCAGGGAGAGGTGGGTGCTAGGCCTGGGGTGACTCCTGTTCAGTTCTCTGTGTGTGTGTGGTGGGTGGGGGGAAGGTGTCTGGACTGAAATCTGGCTTGTAAAAAGGTCAGGGAATGTTGAGCAAGGCCTGAAATTGCTCTGCACACCCCTGAGGTGCTTTGGAGTGTATGTTAACTTCCTGGAGCAACTGGGCCCAGGGGCGGGGTGGGGGGGGGAGAGCTGGGAGGTGAACGTAGGTTAGAACTGGCTTCTGCCAGTAACTAGTTCTTGGCAATTGGCTCTGCATCACGGTGATGTGGTTTTTAACCTTCTTCATGACCAAATGGAAAAGGGACGGGTCTGAAGGTGTCAGCTCTTCCCTTGGCGCTGTTAAAACAAACAAAGCTGACATTTTGCAGCCGGTGAATCCTGGTTGCTTAACGCTGGCTTTGTTAAACAAACCGCAGAAGGGTCCCAGGTTGGGTTTGTGTCTGTAGCAGGGAAAATGGCCATTCCATTGAATGCATTTCAGTGCGCTCTCTCTCTCTCTCACTCTCTCTGGTGTGCATGTGTGCGCGTGTCTGTGTGGAAAACTACTTGAAGCTTTTTTCCCCTCTTGCTCTTTGACCGAGTTAGACATTTGGATTCGATGCTTATGTAACTTGCCTATAGCTGCAAGACGCAACCTGCTTGCGCCAAAATGATTCCTTTTCATGCTAGTAGGTCTCCTCTGCTGTAATTGAGGTTGTGGATATTGGCCTGGAGCACTTAAACCCCCCCCCCCAAGCCTTTTGTTTTAAGAAACTGCTTGAAATTGGCTCCCTCTCCCAGGATTTTCCATCTCTGGCCCTTGGTGTATGTTTGAGCAACCCTGCACTGGAGGCCTTAAGCGCTTGATGAGTTAAATATTCCTTTGTCCATGCCCGACTCTTGAGTAGTGCACTTATACCATAAGAGCCCTGCTGGATTAGGCCAGCGGTTAGAGGTGGCATAGAACCCACCCTTAAAAGCAGCCATTTTCTCCACGGAAATTGAACACTCTAGTCCGGAGATCAGTTGTAAAAGCAGGAGATCTCCAGGCCCCACCTGGAAGTTGGCAACCCTCTCAGTAGTCCATCTGGTCCCACATACTGTCTTGCCAAGACCTTCCCCTGATACGGCCGCCTGGCCCTCGGTTGCAGAGGGTTACTGCCTCTGAATATTCCCTTTTCTCTCTCTGTGACTTGTAGCCACTGAGGAGTTTTTCTGTGAATTCTCTGTATTTATGTGATTTTGCAGAATCAGTGTGCATAGGTGTAGGATTTTTCAAAAACAAGTTTTGGACAGGAACCCTCTTCTAAAAACCTCATTTAAATCCGCCGCATCTGAAGTGCAGAATTAAGTCAGAGTCCAGTGGCATCTTTCTGACCAACAAAGTTTTATTCAAGGTTTGAGCTTTTGTGTGCACGCGCACTTCCTCAGACGTTGACATGGAATTACAGATCATAGGGGTGTGTGTGTGTGTGTAGATGGCTTGTTAAATTAGCATGCAAAATAGTGAACTGTTCATACAACTGTACGTACAACTATGATCTGCAATTCTATTTCAGTGTCTGGTGAAGTGTGCGTGCGCACGAAACCTCGGATCGTGAATAAAGCTGTGTTGGTCTTAAAGTGCTGCTGGCCTCTAACTTTGTTCTGTCGCTTCAGACCAACACGGCTGCCCACCTTGATACATCCAAAGTACAGTCACAGTGCACATTTCTGGCCATATCAATATTTTTTCACGTATGCATGCGCACCTGGAAGTCGTGGTGACCTCTGGTGACTGACCCCTACTGAGTGGCCATATCAATATTTTTAATCATTATTTTAGTTACCCCCCCCCCCCCAAATACCTAGGTCTCCTGGAGCATCAGAGAGGTAAGTTCTCTGTCGGGAGGCCAAGTTTGCCATTTTCTTGCCCAAGTTGCTGCTAGTGGAGACATGCTGTGGTGTTCCCCACACACCTGACACATAAGCGGTTGTGTTTTTTTTGTGACCAATCCTTTTATTACTGATTTTTAATTGGCTGGGAGGGGTTTCTCTCTTCACCACTTTGATGGTTGTCAGAATTGCATCTTGTCTCCAAAATATATTGAGAAACACTTTTCCCCCCACGCCGCCGGTCTGTCCCTTCCCCTCACCCACT
This sequence comes from Lepidodactylus listeri, assembly GCA_029233225.1. NCBI lineage: Eukaryota > Metazoa > Chordata > Lepidosauria > Squamata > Gekkonidae > Lepidodactylus > Lepidodactylus listeri. The sequence goes on from JARCFY010000004.1 coordinate 148,534,957, forward strand.
CTGGTGAGCTCTTGAAAAGGTTTTTTTAATCAGCCACAGTCCTATTGGGGCTTTTCTTGTGCTCATGTTCAGTGTGGATCAGTGTGAAAGTTGTGCTTGGCAAGGGGGGTAATTTGAAGGGGCATATATTTCCCCAGTGGCCTTTGAAGAAATGTGGTTGTTATATGTTATTTTGTGAGCTACACTTGGGTGTTGTTGTTTTTTAATGGAAACGTTTCACATGAATATGAAATCAGGGAAAGAGTCAGTAAATTAAAACACAGTGTGCAGAATTCGATCCTCCTGCGACCCTGGTTCACTTTGGATCCTAAGTCGCGGTCAGGTTGGCATTGGGATCCTTGAAAGTGCAGCATTGGACGTAATTCTCCGTAGGAGTTAGCGGCAGAATTTTACTTTTAAATGTTTGTGTGTGTGTCTCAAACAAGAGCCCTTTTATGGAATCTTGGGACTCTACCCCGCTAAAGCTAATTTACGGTTTCTTTTTCCCCGCCTGGCGAACACAGATGAAGCCACCTTCTACTGAATTAGACCCTGGGTCCATCCAAGTCAGACTGGCAGTGGCTCTCCAGGGTCTCAGGCAGAGGTCTGATTTCACAGCACCCACTGCCCGGACCTTTTAGCTAGAGATTGAACCTGGGACCTTCAGCACGCCAAGCAGAGGCTCTGCCAATGAGCCACAGCACACACACACCCCGCCGCAATTGCTGTGCTGTTCTGGATCTAGCACAGCAATCTCACTGTTCCCTTGTGTAGCAACGCACAGGTTGTTTTCTGCCATGGCGTGAAGTCATATATTTATGGTCGCGCCCTCTGTGCAGGGTAGTGAGGATTAGTAAAAGAAGCCCTTTCCCCGGGGGGGACGGCTGTTGTGGTTATGCGCGACACCTTGGAGAAGCCCCCCCCGGAATTGGCTTCTCTTAGCAGGTTTTGTGGGGGGGATACGGCCAGTTCATGGGAATGGGTACCGAGGCCCTGTGTAAGGAATGAAAGCCTGAAGTGGGGCGCGTTTGCTACCTGAATGGTTTCCCGACTTAATTCAGTTTCATTCGGAGGCCTGTCTGAGTATTTTTTTGGGGGGTGGGGGGAAGTGACAGACTTTGGCTCCAAGAAGACAAAGCGGTGAGCTTGACCGGTCTTGTAGAACTCGGTTAGGGAATGGAAAGGTTGCCAGAAGCCCTTGTCTGCGATGTGCTAGTGTTGAGAGGTTCATTCGGGGAGCTCTTCCTGGACTGAAATAAGTAATTTTAAAAAATCAAAACTTGCATGTTAAAAGCAAGTGCGTGCTTTTTTCTGAGGGTGGAAGGGTTTTGTTTTTTTTTTAAATTGTTCATTTGTCCAGCATTTGAGCTTGCAGTTAGCCTCCTCCCCCCCCCCCCCCCGCCTGCAGCCCCTAAGACAGGGGCGACCAAACTTGTAACAGCCACATAGAATAGATGTCAGATGTTTGAGAGCCGCAAGATGTGAAGAAATACTACACATTTTTGATTGGAAAATATGCAAATTTGCCTTTTATTCACATTAAAGGAGACTGCCAAAAATAAAAACAAAAGGCGTAAAAACAGATATTGGTAATGATAGTTGTTTGTCCAATAATATTTGTAGGTGGGGAGGGGGGGTCCCTTTGGGAACACATTTAAAGTTGCTTTCTTTCTCTGCCACCCCCCCCACGCCTCAAGCCTGCCCAGGGAGGGGAACTAGGCTGGGGAAGGGAAGACCGATCGGGGAGGCATGCCCCCCCCCCCACTTCCCCAGCTATCCTGCCAGGAGCCGCGCAATATGTGTGAAAGAGCCGCACTTGGCTCCTGAGCCACAATTTGGCCACTCCTGACCTAAGACATATATTTTCCCTTTGCTCACCTGCCGCCATAAATAGGGACTCAGTTTGTGCCAGGTTGCACCGTGGTATGCCAGGACAGAGGAGCCAATGTACTCTCCCTTATGGTGAAATGGAATGAGTATATATATAAACATAATTGTCATATAAATTTACAAATGTAAATAATTTCCCCCCCAGGAGGGAGAGGAGGGTGGCTCTGTCCTGGCACATCTCGGTGCAGCCTGAGTTTTTAAATACCTTAATTAACCTCGTTATTTATAGTCTGCCGTTCTTACGGGGTCTAAAGGTGGATTACACCTAGTGAGCCGGAACAGTCACAAAAACGGGCCATTCAGAAACCCGTGCAGTATGCTCTTAGGAGTCCGGAACCACCCAAAAGAACTGGCGCATAGCACGAGCTAGGACACGTGAACATAGACCCGTTAAGCGGCACAAAAATGGCATAAATTAGCATCTTGCTTACAGTAAGTTAAACACAACGGTATCGACCCGAGAGTCCATACTTGTCTATCCGAGCAAGTTTGTAAAGCCGTTTGGTGTAGTGCAACCCCCCCCCCCCCCCCGGTGTTTATCTTGAGCCACCCAGGTTCCCGCATGGCAGACATTACAAAATCGGTCGTTACGCTGCGAGCAAAGTTGGAGATCGGTTTTGGATGGTGTACCTGGTGTCGGGTGACTAGAAACTAATCCGGGCAGCGTCGCTTAGCAGTTGGATGACGTGGGGTCCCCCCCCCCCCTTCATGAAGCCCCATCTTAGATGTCCAAAGATCTCCCTCTGTGTTTCTGGGGCTTCTCTCTAGGTCGGCTGAGGCATGCATGGAATGGTTGATTTCCTCCATACCGGCTGAGCCTCACAGCCTAGTGGTTAGCAACTCTGGGACTTGAGGTGGGCTGTAGGGGGAAGCACCAGGGAAAACCCGCTTCAGACATGCTGCCGCAGCCTTAGACTGCAGAGGGTTCTGTCGCCCCTTGAATGAGGCCCCCGTGGCCGCAGGCTGCCTTGGAAATGGGCTTGGCTTCTGCGGACACCCTTTTCCTGCATGCCCCCACGCCTCCTTATCCAGAAGGGATGCCGCTCTGTAGAAATGCACTGCCTGCTCGTGGGTGGGTGGCAATATTTAAATTGGCCTAAGCATAACCAAAGGGGCTGCAGTGGCTCAAGTGGTTAAGATGCCGAACTGCAGACCGGTAGTTCAGCAGTTCGAGACCAGAGTGCTGCATGACGGAGCGAGTTCCCGTCTCTGGCCCCAGCTCCTGCCAACCTAGCAGTTCGAAAGCAAGAAATCGCAAGTAGATAAATAGGTACCCCTTTGCTGGGAAGGTAACAGCGTTCGGTGCGCCTCGGCATCTCGTCATGCCAGCCCTTTGACTACGGAGAAGTCTTTGGACAGTGCTGGCTCTTTGGCTTGGAAATGGAGATGAACGCCGCATCCCTAGAGTCGGATTCGACTGGCTTTCGAGCAAGGGAAACCTTTACCTTTACTAAGCATAACCAAACACGCGTGGGGCTAAAACGTTTAATCCTGGTCTGTAAATCAGTCCACATCTGTGGGAGGCAGTGTTCCCTCTAAGCTGAGTTAGTGTGAGCCAGCTCACAGTTTTTTAGCCTCCGGCGCACACATTTTTGTCTTAGCTCAGGAAGGGTGGCCCCAGAGCAGACTGATTTATGCAGCAGCCAGTTCGCTCGCTCACAACTTTAATCCCAGGAGCTCACAAAGTAGAATTCTTGCTCACAAGACTCCATGGCTCAGAGGGAGCATTGGGGGGTGGCCTCGGTGAAGTGCCGTGTTTAGCGCAGATTTCTGTCATTGTTCTGCAAAGAGAGTTTCAGAGGGTGGCCGTGTTGGCGGGCAGAAGAGCAACCAGCTCTGGGCCCAGTAGCGCCTTAGAGACCAACCCGATACGAAGGGCTCTTTGCCTGTCAAATGGTGACGCCTAGAACATCAAGTCGATCTCTCAGGCGTCAACTGGACTCGAATCTAGTTGCTGATCTTTCTGGTGTCCATCAGCGGCCTTTCTCAAAGTAGCTTTGAATTGGGTCTTAGCGGGTCTCACCTTGCCTACCTCGCAGGGTATGTTGGCTGGCCCATTCCAGAAACAGTCGGTTTGGCTTGGTTTGTTACCCAAGCCCCGGGTGCCAGAAGCCTGCGTCTACCTGGGATTTGCCCTGCCAGTGTTTCGGTCAGATGGCAACTGTTGCTGAGGCAGCGAAACGGTAGCAGCTCCGGCTCTTCTTGAGATGTTGTTTTAATGAGGTCACTGCAATAACAGAGTGGGTTCCCAGGGACTTTGTTTTCGATGTGCTCAGGCGTTTATCTTGTCCCGACTGAGAAAGCAGCTCCCCTGCTTGCCTCGTCCCACCACTGGCACCGCACCCGCAAATGGAAGCACTCCCTCTCCCCCTCCTTTGCCTTTAGCATACAGGATGAATGCTGTTGGAATGAGCAGTATTCTCTCCCCCCCCAAAAAAAACATGTTTTGACAGTGGGGTAATTTGGCTACTAATCCCTTCCCTGGTTTTCTGCTCAGAACAGGCTGCAGGGATCCCAAATTGATGCTTGCAGTCAGGAACACAGATGTGGAATTCCTCAGTTGCTGGGGGGGTGGGGGGGTAGCCACTGATAGACTTATCTGCCATCGATCTCTCTAATCCCCGTTTAAAGCTGTTGATTCCTGTGGCCATCACTACATCCTCTGGCAGCGAATTCCACAGTTTAATCGCTCTCGATATAAAAAGTATAGAGGCTGAGGCCTTCCCCTGATCCTGGCTCTGGAGTTCAGAGGTTTGCTGCAACTTAATAGAACTGCCCTGCGCCCACCACCTAGGGACTGGCAATTCTGTGTGTAGATGTCCTGTTTTATTTGAGGTGGCAAAGCTTCACTCTGCTTTCACGGGCCATTCCAGTCTTGCGGGGGCTGATTGACTCGCGGGACACATTTGCGCCACAAAATGGACATGTTATTGGCCTGTAATATACGGCATGCTGGCCTGCTTTTGATGGGCGAGCTTCGGCAGGGATGCGCTGTCCGTTTAGATTGGCTGGCGTCCCTTTCTTCCCCCCCCCCCCCCCCGCAGTCTCGGTTCTGTTCTCGGCTTTCCGTAAAGCCCATGGGAATGCACAGCCTGCCGGGCGCTGCTTTCGCTGTCCCGTACACCCGACTGCTTCGTGACGCCTCGCCCTTGTTGACTGTCTGTCTCCGCCTCTCTCTGTGGCCTGTCGTGTGTGAAGTAACAAGGCAGCAGTGCCCAGGTTCCTAACAATCGGTGCTCGGCATTTTAGCCAAACATCCCATCTGCATCAAAGACCGGAAGTTCAGCGTCTGGCGGTCGAGGGGTCCGATCCCCAGACTGCTGGTGTGAATTGGCTAATCCTGCCGGCTGTGGAATGTCTTAAGTACACTGAAATAATTCGGTGGGGGGTGGGATGGGGAAATCCAGAGTTCTCCAGCCATGTGAATCGCATTGGGGTGGTGGGGGGAATGCCTGGCTTGGAGATCAGTGACTCATCGGATCCACTTTTTGAAATGGCAGTGACTGTGGGAAGGGCGACAACCCCCCCAGAGGACGCTGGAAGAATAAATCGAGGCTTTTGTCGATCGCTGCCATGTTCATGATTCATAAGTCACACTTCCCTTTCAGGCTGGAAAAGGAAGAGGTAATAAGATCCGCCCAGCATTCAAGCCCAGTCTGGTGTGCCAGTCTGGTGTTAAAACAAGAGGCTAAGAGAACTGAAGCGGAAATAACTATATAGGTTTATCCGGGGCAGACAAAACGGTTTGGATTGGTCTGGCCTGGATAGATCTTTTTCTGAACACAGAGTCTCGCAGGAGTGGGGGAGAGAACAGTCCAGCGAGGAATGTGGAGCTTTTTTTATGCCCGGCTCTTGTCTCTTGGGCCGAGGACAAAAGTTCCATTGCGCTTATTAAGAAAACAGCCCGTGATGTTCTTCCAAAGGCTACACTGCCCTGTGAACGCTCCAGAAGTATGAAGAACGAAAATATTTCACTTTGCCTCTTGAGACACTCAGGGTTTTCTGTGCCTTGTGCGTGGAACAGGGAAGAACAAAACTCTTTTCATTGGGTCTGATACAAACAGGTTTCTGCTTGCCCCGGTTGGTGTTGTAGCCGGGGCGGGTTCCGAAGTTAAAATAGCCCGGGGACGAGTAGATAAGGGCGAACTGACCCCCCCCCCCCCAATCTAAGCTGAGAATCGACCTTAACCTTCCCAATCTGTTAAAAGCCAGCCAGCCCCCGTGCCAGTTATAGCTGTGCAGGGTGTTAAAGCAGAACTTTTTTATGCTCTTAAAGTTTATGTAATCTGCACACACCGTTCGTACATATTCCAGGGTTAACGCCTGGCCTAGTCGGCATGCCTGGGCAGCAGTTAAAATTTGGGATTGAGCTTTCTGGCTGCAAGGGAGTCTGTCTGCTTGCTTCGAAAATCAAGCCTTGGCTCCGTGCATCAAACTCCTGTTTGCTCATAAAAATGTAAGAGAACATAAGAGAAGCCCACATTGGATCAAGCTAATGGCCCATCCAGTCCAACACTCTGTCACACAGTGGCCAAAAATACCAGGCGCCATCAGGAGGTCCAGCAGTGGGGCCAGGACACTAGAAGCCCTCCCACTGCTCCCCCTAAGCACCAAGAATACAGAGCATTACTCACCCCAGGCTGAGAGTTCCTATCCATACCTTGTGGCTAATAGCCACTGATGGACCACTGCTCCATATGTTTATCTAGTTCCCTCTTGAAGCCATCCATGCTTGTAGCCGCCACCACCTCCTGTGGCAGTGAATTCCACATGTTAATCACTCTTTGGGTGAAGAAGTACTTCCTTTTATCCTTTCTAACCCAACTGTTCAGCAATTTCATGGAGTGCCCACGAGTTCTTGTATTGTGAGAAAGGGAGAAAAGTACTTATTTCTTTAGCACGTGTAATCCTCAGAGTGGGAGCCCTGATATGTTGGGGACAAAGGGAGAGTATCGGCCCTTCTTTTTCCCCTACAGAAGAAGAGGAGATTGGATTTATGCCCTGCCCTTCACTACCAGAAGGAGTTTCAGAGTGGCTTCCAATCTCATTTCCCTTCCCCTCCCCACAACGGACACCCTGTGAGGTAGGTGGGGCTGAGAGAGTGCTTTCGAGAACTGCTCGTGAGAGAACAGCTCTGAAAGAACTTGTGACTGACCCAAGGTCACGCCAGCAGCTGCATGTGGAGGAGTAGGGAATCAAACCTGGTTTTCCCAGATTAGAGTCCGTACTCCTAACCAGTATGCCAAACTGGCTCGCAAAAGCTGTGCTGCTCTGCTTTAGCTAGGGTACAAATGGGCTTAATTATAGTATTTGGCCTGTTTGTAGGATTTAAAGGTATAAAGATTTTCTATAAGAGAAATTGCAAGTATGCCCAGCACTTGAGAAAGTGTTGTGAACTGTCGCGCTTGGTGCTGGGATAGCGCATGGACTTTTTGCCACTTGAGAGGGAAGGGAAAAATAACCGCGGAAGGTAGAAAACACTCTGTAGTAAACGAAAAGGGAAACGTTTTCTTTGGGCAGAAACGTCCTCATAGGGTCACAAATCGGTGGGAGGGCTGCCCAGTGTGTTTGGATATGAAGCTGAACTTTATAACACTGGGCTCTTTCCTAATATATGACCCTTAAATACATCATGGCGTATTGGTGCTAAATTTATTTACTTTTAAACAAAAGAAAATCTTAAATTTCGCAATGTTTAAAGATAGAGGCAGTTTCCAGTGCTCTGTTAAGTCCTCACCCTGTTTCACGCTGTATGTATGAAATTAGTGAAAAGCTTTGGAAAAAGAAGGGAAAAGTCACAGGAAGGAAAGAATCGCCCAGTTTTTCCATTGGGTAAAGCTGGGGGAAGAATTCTCGTGGGCTTTTGCGAGCTATACATTTTGAATATGAAACTTTTTTCCCTGTCCAAGTCGCAGCTGACATAGGGCGGCCCCGTAGGGCTTGTGAGGCAAGCAACGTTCAGACGTGGGTTCCCATTGACTGCCTCTGCGTGGCAACCCAGGACTTCCTTGGTGGCCGCCCATCCAAACAGTAACCGGAGCCCGACCCTGTTTCACTTTCAGTATCTGGTGAGATCCAGGCCAGGGCACTTGACTCGTTCTAAAAAGAAAAATGTTTCATCGGAGTTTCTTCTCAGCGTCCCCCCCAATTTTTCTTTCGGGGGGCAAAATTTGGGCAAACTGATCGAGAAGGTGGCGGCGGACCAATTACAGGGCTTTTTGGATGATGCCACCATATTAGATCCCTTCCAGTCCGGCTTCCGGCCAGGCCACGGGACAGAGGCGGTGCTGGTCGCCCTCACAGATGACCTCCGGAGGCATCTGGATGGGGGCGGTATGGCGGTGTTGATGTTGTTAGACCTGTCGGCGGCGTTCAACACGGTCATCCATCAACTACTGTCATCAGTACACCGAAGGTACCCAGCTCTATCTGTTATTGGGCGGCCAGTCAGACTGTAATCCAGATGACCTGGACCTGGCGTTGAAAGCTGTGGCTAGTTGGCTTAGGTAGAGCCGATTAAAATTGAATCCGACGAAGACGGAGGTCCTGTGCCTGAGCCGGAGTGGACCAAGGGTAGGGATCCCTCTCCCAACCTTCGATGGGCTGCCGTTGGTGCCAGCGCCGGAGGTTAGGAGTTTGGGAGTGCTCCTGAACCCCTTGTTAACGATAGAGGCCCAGGTAGCAGCCACTGCAAGGTCGGCCTTTTATCACCTACGGCAGATCAAGCAGTTGGTTCCCGTCCTTGAATGCAACGACCTGGCTACAGTGATCCATGCGTTGGTCACCTCAAGGCTGGATTACTGTAACGCTCTCTACATGGGGCTGCCCTTGTGCCAAATCTGGAAGCTGCAGCTGGTGCAGAATGCGGCGACGAGGCTGCTGATGGGTCTCCCCATGCGGGAACACATCCAGCCTGCCTTAAAAGCACTGCACTGGCTGCCTATAGCATACTGAATAAGGTTCAAGGTGTTGGTGCTGACCTATAAAGCCCTATATGGCCAGGGACCTATCTACCTGAGGGACTGTCTCTCCCTATATATACCCCAGCGAGCTTTACAATCAGGATCCCAAAACCGCCTGGTTCTCTCTGGGTGGAGGGAGGCCCGGCTGGTGGCTACAAGGGCTAGGGCTTTTTCGGTGGTGGCCCCTCTCTGGTGGAATGAGCTCCCAGATGACATCAGGGCCCTGCGGGACCTTTTGCAGTTCCGCAGGGCCTGCAAGACGGAGCTCTTCCACCAGGCGTTCAAGTGGGGGCCGCCTCGACTTTTTATAGCCCTGGCCTCACCATCAGAAGTCGCCAATTTGAACCACCCTGCACCGACTGGAATTGGACACCATCTTGACGCTGCTCAGATAAGGGAGAGAAAGGTGCCATCTTGTAGCTGATGGGTTTTGACCGTTTACTGTGTAGTCTGTATTGCGCATTGTATATTTTACGAATAATGTTTTAGTGTTTTATTGTATGATAAATTTGTTGGTAGCCGCCCTGAGTCGGCCGGGAGGGCGGGATAGAAACCCCCCAAATAAATAAATAAATAAATAAGGGTTGGGGGGGGAGATGACCCCCCCCCCCCCCCAAAATTTAGTCAGTCTTTCCTTCTTGGGCCCTGACATATTTAGGTCAAGTAGGGTGGTTAGTAGGACTCATGTGAAGATTTTTGTTATCTGTTCACTCGGGGTTGCTGGCGTCCTTGCCGCTCTGAGATTGTTGAGGGAAGAGTCCTTGAAGGCAGCCGAAGTTCAGAAGGGGAGGGGGTCAGGTTCTCAAACTCCGCCAACCCAACTGTGCGGATAATTTTTTCCCTGTCCCCATAGGGCGGAACGACACGCTTTGTGTCGCTCTCAATTTTTCCAGTGCGTGTGCGTTTCTCAAAGAATATCCCAGACACAGCTGATGCAGCGAAAGTGGGAGGGCAGATCTACTCTGGAGAAAGAGGCGGCAGTTAGTGTGGCTCTTTCATACTTTCTGTGTGTGTCAGAAATCAGTGCCCCGATTTCTTTTTATGCCCACTGGGAAAAACTGGTCGGTACTGGTCAATTAAATCTTCAGCCAGGATAAAGGCACCACAGGGGGAAATGGCGGGACTCATTTGATAGCTTTGCGCTCTTAGGAGGGAATGCTACACAGGCCCTCAGATCCCCTGTGCTCAATTGCGTAGCAACAAGCTGTCGTCGAAGCTCTGTGAGAGATCGGCACGGAGTGGGTGGGGATTTGCTCCTCTCCTGGGGAGGCTGGAATGGAGCTTTATCTCCGCCCCCCCCCCCCTCCACATAGGCTGTGAGCATAGTGTACTGTTCTGTGGCAGAAATCTGAAGTTGTTCCTTTGCGTGGTTGGTCAGGTGCAGACATCTGCAGGAGAGGCCGCAAACCCACCCACCCCAATCTAGGAAAGTGAAGGAGTCGTACTTTTCATTAGCTCACGTCAGAAAAGTCCACTGCCGCACCGAGTGTTGTTTTAGGAGTCAAATCACAGTTTGCGCTTACAGTGGCTGATCCGTAGTTGTGTGAATGGGGCCATCGTTTCTGATTTTTTGCCCTCTTGGCATTCTGTTTTGTATGTTAATTTCCTAGCACATTCTGAAGAGAGCCCAACAGCAGAAGTTGTGGTCTTCGAGGGGTACCTCCCGCCATTCCAGGCCTCTGCTTTCTCTAAACATGATTTCAGTGTGAAGGTTAAAGCGGTGCTTTCTGTATTTGCTTTATGAACTTCCGGTGGGTGGTTTCCTCCCCTTCGGTCCACGATGCTGCACGCCACTAATGTCTGGTGTGGCTCCCTCGTGTGTCTTGAGTCCTGTGGCTCAGTTTGGCTTTGTTGCGTGTGGCACTCAAGGTGCGTCCCGAGAAACACTTTCACCGACACGAAGAACCACATCTGTTCTGATAGTGCGCACTTCATTTTTAAAAAGCAGATCTGTTAGAGTCTATGTTGAGCAGCTGGTATGTCCACAGAAAGAGGGATTCTTGGAGTAGAGACGGGAAAGATCTCTGGCTAAGGCTTCTGCCAGCCAGAATAAAGGGAATGCATCAGAGAGATGTACCAACTGTCTGACTTGCATATGACGCCTCCTGACCTATGTTCCCTCTCATTTTTCCCTCCTCCTGAGCGGAGCAGTTCACATCCTGAGCTGGAAATAATCTTAAAGTGGGCAGCGCAAGACCCTGCGTGGCTCCAGATTGCTGCTGACCGGGGCTTCTTGTGTTAATGTGCTCATGCGCACACCTTAGAGGGAACACCATTCCTGACTGTTTCCACTCTGATTCCTTCTATACGTACATATTTATTCGTACAGTCATTGACTAGATGCATGAAAGAACCAGAAAGACGTCAGCCGGTAAAACATTAAAATGCATGCAAACACTATCCAGGCTATCAAACATTAAAATATTAAGAGCAGAATATTGTTAGATAATTAAAAATCTATGTTTAAGTACAGTATCCACTATTGAACTGCTAATAGCTTGTGTCTGGGTTTTGATGGCCTGCATGGCAAATTTTGCCATGTTTAAAGTAGTTTTCTGCTCTTTGTCAGCCAGCAACTTATCTAAGTAAAATCTTTCATTTCTCCCAGGAAATCGAGAACAAATCGGGGTTGTGTAAATGTCTCTAATTCTTTGGTACATTTTACATTCAAACATCACGTGTTCCCTCTTTCCTACCTTCCCCTCTCCACCAACACACAATCTTTCCTCGTAAGGCTGTCTTTGATATTTGCCATCTAATACTGCAGATGGGGGCATATCTGCTCTGAGCAGGATAAATGCTCTTCTATAGTCAGGTTTGTCTATATTTTGTAAATATGCCATTGGTATTACCTTATTTAATCCCGCCCTTCCTGGCAGATACTGTTTTATCAAGTTCAAATCACATTGCCTTTCAACATCCATGATTCTTTACTTAACTAAAAAATTAAACCTGATTCCTTCTAGACCGGGCGTGACAAATATGAGCCGGCAGCAACGTCTGAGCATGGCGCCAAGAAGAAAAAAGGGAAGAAGGAGAAGGATATGGATGAGCTGAAAAAGGAAGTTTCTTTGGTGAGTAACTTCATGGCTTTTGTAAGGACGTCAGGAGGCTCGGGCTTGTGAAGTGGGGGCTGAGGGCGTAGGGTTGCAGGGTGTTTCTTGTCAAGGTTTAGAAAGATTCTTTCCTAAACTCATCCTCTCTGCTGCTTGTGGGCTCCTTTTCTCCTCACCCTGCGGTCTTTCAATAATCCTTAATGGCTTTTCCCGTTGGCATTACAACGCAGAATGTCCATTTCCCCTGTTGGGTGTTTAAAATGGAAGACGCGCCTACTTTAAAATGGAAGAGAGCCAGTTTGGTGGAGTGGTTAAGTGCGCGGACTCTAATCTGGGAGAACCGGGTTTGATTCCCCACTCCTCCACTTGCGCCTGCTGGATGACCTTAGGCAAGCTGTAGCTCTGTACCAGCTGTTCCTTCAAGGACAGTTGTCTCAGAGCTCTCTCAGCCCCACCTACCTCCCAGGGTGTCTGTTGTGGGGAGGGGAAGGGAAAGGAGTTTGTAAGCCACTCTGAGACTCCAAGTGAGTGAAGGGCGGGATATAAATCCAATCTCTTCTCTTCTTCTTCTTTTACTCAGCTACTTAGTGTGTCTCTTAAGCCACCTTGAGGGTGTTGTAATCCTGCTGGTCAGCAGGTGGCCATTCCCACATTACGAAAGCTGCTTGCCTCAGTGGCTGGTGAGTTCATGGCAGAGACCAGATTTGCCCTGAGGACTTCCTCGTTCTTAGCTGGTCGCCTCAGCTCACTCCGTGGATACTGTAGGCAAGGGAATGGCCGCTTCAGCTGACAGGCACCTGGGTCGATTCTGGGCAGGAGGCTGTGCAAGACTCAAAGAGCAGACCTTGGGCAGCATTCTGGGGAACCAAAACCCATTTTATAGTGCTTTGGGTTTTTGTTTTTTTTTTAAATTAAACATAACTAAAGGTAAAGGTTCCCCTTGCTCGAAAGCCAGTCGAATCCGACTCTGGGGGGATGGTGCTCATCTCCGTTTCCAAGCCGAAGAGCCAGCGCTGTCCCAAGATGTTTCCGTGGTCATGTGGCCGACATGACTAGATGCCGAGATGCACGGAACGCTGTTCCCTTCCCACCGAAGCGGTGGGACCGGAAAGCCGGTAGTTCAGCAGTTCGAGACCCGAGTGCTGCCTGACAGAGTGAGCTCCCGTCTCTGGCCCCAGCTCCTGCCAGCCTAGCAGTTCGAAAGCAAGAAACTGCAAGTCAATAAAGAGGTCCCGCTTCGGCGGGAAGGTAACAGCGTTCCGTGCGCCTCGGCGTCTAGTCATGCCGGCCACGTGACCACGGAAACGTCTTTGGACAGCGCTGGCTCTTCGGCTTGGAAACAGAGATGAGCACTGCGTATTCGACTGGCTTTCGAGCAAGGGAAACCTTTACCTATATGCCTCCAACCCCCCCCCCCCAAACATGGAACCAAAGGCCCCTTTCCTGTTTTCACAAGCATCTGTAGTTCAGACGTATCCTGCCTCTGAGCATGGAGGTTCCATTTAACCATCATAGCTAATAGACCGGCCTTCTTGTATAAATATGTTTTTTCCCCAAAAACCTCCCAACAAAAATCCATCTGTATCAGCAGCACTTGTCTTGTGGTATGGATTGTACCTACAGGTGAAAGCAAATAAAAAAGCCTTCAGTTTAATCCCCCCCCAAAATCTCAGACTAGGGTATTGCAAGCCCATGACAAGATACAGTCCGAGTGCTTGCCTTTATCTGCTAGCTTCTGTTGCTCCTAACGCCTGCAGTCAAGCCTGCGGGAGCGACGCAAACTTGGGGCAAAGGTGCAAGTCCAGGCCGCACCGGTGTGTGTAGGCCCTCCCTCTGTGTGCCGAATGCCTTTCTGAACCGACCAGAAGGCGCTTCCTTCCTGGTCTTTATCCTTTCAGCAGCTCTTTACGATCGAACTTGTGAAATCACAGGCCGGGGGGGGGGCAGTCGAGCGGGGATGTGCCCAGATCGATGCAGTCTTGGGGCCGAGGGCAGCCAGGGCTCATGGCAGGAGTGCGCACGTTTCGACTGGATCTCCTGAGCCTCGCAGAGGCGGTCCTGGCTCCCAGCTGCGAATCTGAGACGAGCGTGCTCCGCCCAGGGTTCCACAGAGCCGCGTGCAGTCCGGGTTGTGTGCTGGACGAATGACGCCCTGGGTGGGGAAGGCCTTTGGCCGGGTGTCCTGCTGCAGCGGAAGTCTTGGTCTCTTGGCCCCTTGCTGTCTGGCAGCCCCTCTTGGGGGTGCGGATCCCATCTCACCGATTCCTTTGCCTTCGCAGGACGATCACAAGCTCAGCCTCGACGAACTTCATCGGAAGTACGGAACCGACCTCAGCCGGGTAAGGGGATGTGGTTCTCGTAGCGCCCAAGGGATCGCTTCGTGCTTGATGTTTTGTCGGCATTTTTTTTTCCCGGGGGGGTGGGGGGGTTGCCAATGCCCTGGGGCTTCGACTGGGTTTTCCCTCCCGCCCTGTCCCGGTTAAAAGTGCTCAGCCCTGATCTGGCCGGCTTCCGAGTCTTGGCAAGAGGGTGTTCCTTGTTGCGTGACGCTGGTTTGCTGTTGTGTGACGCTGGTTTGCTCCTGTACTGCAAAACCTCACGTGGGCCTTCTCTAGGGTGGCCCGCAATGTTCCCTCTAAGCTGTGGAGTCTTGTGAGCAAAAATTCTACTTCGCGAGCGACTGGCATTAAAGTCGTGAGCGAGCGATTTGGCTCCTGCCTAAATGAGTTTCCTCCTTCCTGAGCGAAGAGAAACGTGTGTGAGCCAGAGGCTAAAAAACTGGGTTAGCTCACACTGACTCAGCTTAGAGGAGACACTGGTTGCCAGGTCCACTGGACACGCCGGCTTGGGGGGGAAACGTTCCGGGAGCGGAAAGTGAGGTAGGCACGTCGCAGAGAGACGTTCTGATTTTGGGGCAAAACTCTGTGGTAAAATTAGCCTCAAAACCATAGAGTTCTGCCCAAAAACCAGTCCCCCGCCTCACGTCCTGATGTCACTTCCAGATGATGTAGGCACGGTGTTGTTTATTTTCCAATGATGTTGCTATGGGGGGGGGGGGGTTCTCCCAACAGCCAGCTAGCCGGCGGCAAGCAGAAGCCCACAAAACCGGGGGGTCCACCGCCCCCAACTGGGGAACAGTAACCCTAGCCTTGACTGATGCTGGAAGTCGGTATTGGGGGGGGGGGGGGGGAGTCATCTCAATGGGGAACATAATGTAAGATGGAACGTCTTATACAGTTGGGTATGTTTTACCGCTCCCTTCTGCAAAAAAGCTTTCAGGGGGGGAGAGAGAAAACCAGCAAGTCGAAGAAACCTTGAAATATTAACCGTAACCAAAGCGTCCGCTGTGCGGTTTGAGGATAGCCCTTCTGAAGGGGGACGGAGCAGTGACCTCCCTGAAGTGCGCCGCAACGGAACTCTCTTCATCCGCAGGGACTGACGCCTGCCCGGGCGGCAGAAATCTTGGCTCGGGACGGCCCCAACGCCCTCACCCCGCCTCCCACGACCCCAGAATGGGTGAAGTTCTGCCGGCAGCTGTTTGGAGGGTTTTCCCTTCTGCTCTGGATTGGAGCCCTCCTGTGCTTCCTGGCGTACGGGATCCAAGCGGCCACTGAGGAAGAGCCCAATAATGACAATGTGAGTCAGTCGGTACAGTGTGGGAGGGAGGGGGAGGAGGGCCAGTACCTGTTCTTGGGGGGGGGGGGTGCCAAACAAGACAAAAAAGGGTCCGTGCCCACTGGCCGAAGACACTGATAGAGTGAGACATGCGAATCTCTCGGGGAGGGTGTCTTGGTGCCCCCACTGAGAAGTCCTCTCTCGGTCACCCCCTGTCTAGCTGCAGAAGGTGTGGGCGGCTGAAGCGGGGCCTCAAAAAATAACCGGGTAGCTTCATCTCTGAGGAGGCGGTCCCTTTGCGACCCTGCGAGTTCTGCCACACGTTGAGGGAGGCAGTCCACCGCAACTTAGGCTGCTTGAAGATTGGCCCTCCTTAGTCCGGCAGGAGCCAGTTTGGTGTCGTGGTTAGGAGTGCGCGGACTCTAATCTGGGAGAACCGGGTTTGATTCCCCACTCCTCCACGTGCAGCTGCTGGTGTGACCTGGGGTTAGTCACAAGTTCTCTCAGGGCTGTTCTCTCAAGGACAGCTCTGGAAAGAGTTCTCTCAGCCCCACCGACCTCGCAGGGTGTCTGTTGTGGGGAGGGGAAGGGAAAGGAGACTGTAAGCCACTCTGAGACTCCTTCAGGTAGTGGAGGGCGGGGTACACATCCAGTCTCCTTTTCTTCAAGAGAAGAGCTTGGCCTGTTGGTTGGGGACTGGCCTGCCATCTTCTGTGGGGCCGCTGCTCTCCATCCAGATAAGTCTTATGCCTCGAGCTCTTTACTAAAACAGATTCTCCACTGGAAACGTTATCAGCGTTGTTGGGCTGTTTACTTCTGGCCCTTATTTCCTTTCCCTGTTTTGTTTTTAATTTCCTGACACAACGTAGTTGGGGTGGGTGGGCGGAGGCTAATAGGGATCTACACACGGCAGAACTCTGCTCACCACTGATGATCCCTCTAAGCCAGGGGTGGGCAAACTTGCTCAGCGTAAGAGCCACCTAGAACAGGGGTGGCCAAACTTGCTTAATGTAAGAGCTGCATAGAATAAACATCAGATGTTTGAGAGCCACAAGAATATTACAAGAACAAATATTACCTGCTTTTATTGGGAAATAAGCAGATTTGCTTTTTATTAACATTAAATGAGACTGCCAAAAATAATCACAAAAGGGGTAAAAGCAGATATTGATAATGATATTAATTTGTCCAATGATATTTGTTTGCTAATGATATTTAGCTTCCCCAGCCGCCTTGCTGGGAGCCACATAATATATGTGAAAGAGCCGCATGCGGCTCCTGAGCCACAGTTTGCCCACCCCTGCTCTAAGCTGTGAAGTCTTGTGAGCAATAATTCTGCTTTGTGAGCTGTTGCCATCAAAGGTGCGAGCAAGCGATTTGGCTGCTGCATAAATTAGTTTGCTCTGGAGCCCTCCTTCCTTAGCTAAGATCAAAACTCTGCGAGCTGGAGGCTAAAAAACTGAGCCAGCTCACACTAACTCAGCTTAGAGGGAACACTGCTCACCACAGATTAGATGGGGCCAACCCGATTGTTTGGAAAGCAGCACCTTTTGTCAGTTAAGTGGATCCAACAGTTTGCGCTCTCCTCGGCAGTTATACCTGGGCGTCGTGCTGGCCGCCGTCGTCATCATCACCGGTTGCTTCTCCTACTACCAAGAGGCTAAGAGCTCCAAGATCATGGAGTCCTTCAAGAACATGGTGCCCCAGGTGAGCGCGAGCGGCTCCTTTGCCTTCCGTGCTGCTCCCGGTGCCTGCCCCTGGCTTCGATGGGGGACGGGGCGGACCAGAGGCGTGGCTGCTGCCCAGAGTCCCGCTGAAAGGAGCTTTTCCCTCCCGTAGCAAGCCCTGGTGATCAGAAACGGAGAGAAGCTGAGCATTAATGCGGAAGGAGTCGTGGTGGGGGATCTCGTGGAGGTGAAAGGAGGAGACAGGATCCCGGCGGACCTGCGGATCATCTCTGCTCACGGGTGTAAGGTACGTCTGCGTTGGTGAGGAGGCCGGAAGGAGCAACGTGAAGCTTTCCTGGGGAGGATCAGGGTGCCGCCTCCCCCTCCCCGGGGCACCCTCTTGACTGTTTCCCCCCCCCCCCCGGTTCGTCCCTTGCGCAGGTGGACAACTCTTCGCTCACTGGCGAATCAGAGCCTCAGACCAGATCTCCAGACTTCACCAACGATAACCCGCTAGAGACGAGAAACATCGCCTTCTTCTCCACCAACTGCGTTGAAGGTGAAAACCGTGTGCGGCGTTGGCAGAAGCGAGCGGTCGGTCGGTCGGTCAGAACGCTTCAGCGGTCCTAGATCCCTGGGAGCGCTGGCGTAGCAAAAGGGGCGCGGTGGCGGGGCGGAGTGCGGTCGAGTTGCAGCTGACTCACGGCGACCCCGTAGGGCTTTCAAGGCAAGAGACACTCATGGGTGGTTTGCCGCTGCCTGCCTCTGCATGGAGAAGCTGGACTCGTTTGGTGGTCTCCCATCCAAGTACGGACCAGGGCTGACCCTGCATAGCTTCCGAGATCTGATGAGGTCACACTAGCCTGGGCCATCCGGGTCAGGGGCAGTAAGCAGTAAAACATCCAAAATGAGGGGAAGAGGGGTGGCTTCTCTGTTCTCTCGACATCGTTTGAGAGGAGATCGTTCTCACGGCGTGACGTTTCCCGTGGGGACGTTCCGTGACCAGCGGTGACATTCGGCCACAAGTCCGCATATTTGGGGCGTCATGCTAAACTGGTGGGCCTGCACTTGCCACGTGATCAATAATTCCAACTCCGCCAAGAGCCTGCCTTTTCAGGGGGAGGAGCGAGCGAGCGGAGCTGCTGGCCGTTTTGCATGCGACAGCTCCAAGGAGCAGAGAGCAAGGGTACTGCAGAGGGTTGTAGATCCAGAGGAGTTAGCCATGTTAGTCTGTTGCTGCAGAAATGGCAAAAAAGCCCAGCAGCACCTTTTAAGGCTAACAAACTCTATTGTAGCGTAAGCTTTCAAGAAACAGCACTCTCTTCGTCAGATGCATGGAGGGGATGAAGAAACTGGCCAGAGCTATATAGGTGGTAAGGGGAGGGGGGAGAGGATGCGGAAAGTGCCATGGAAATGCAAAGCAGTTGCAAAAGCAGTTGGAAACAGAGAAAGCGCAATCCAGGCTGGGTGTGACCCCTCTCTCCTACTGGTGAATCTGAGTGGAGTTCCTGAAAGGCAGGTCGTTCTCGTGACGAGATAACCATCCAAAGTCTCTACTCAGTCCAAGTCTGACTGAGTCAGATTTGCATATGAATTCCAATTCGGCCACTTCCCATTGGAGTGTGGCTTTGAAATGTTTCTGTTGAACTATGGTGACCTCTGCAGAGGGTTGGGAAATTCTGATTCCCCGTTTCAGATGACCGCCACTCTCGCGGGGAGCTGGGATGTCTTTGAGCTGTCGGGTTCGTGTGGCGGGAAGGGATATCAAGTCTCAGGGTACTTATGGTGACCCTTGTGGGGCTTTCAAGGCAAGAGGCGTTCAGAAGGGGTTTGCCGTTGCCTGCCTCCGTGCCACAACCCTGGTCTTCCTTGGTGGTCCCCCATCCAAATATGAGGCGGAGTCGACCCCGCTTAGCATCCAAGATCTGACTAGATCGGCTTGCTGGAGCTCTCCAGGTCCGGGACTAGGGTTCATAGGTAACCTTAAAAGTCCCTTTCCTCTCACATGCCTGCTTACGCAGTGTGGTTCTGAAGAAGAAGAAGAAGAGATTGGATTTGTACCCCGCCCTTCACTCCCAAAGGAGTCTCAGAGGGGCTTCCAATTTCCTTTCCCTTCCCCTCCCCACCACAGACGCCCTGTGAGGTAGGTGGGGCTGAGAGAGCTCTGACAGAAGCTGCCCTTGAGAGAACAGCTCTGCGAGAACTTGTGACTGACCCAGCCGCTGCATGTGGAGGAGCGGGGAATCAAACCCGGTTCTCCCGGATTAGAGTCCGTGCGGGCCTTAGGCCGCTCGTGAATGTTCCCGTCCTCTCTGAAGCACGTAGCCGTTCTCCTTAAGACTCCATCCCCGTTTCCAGGCACTGCTCGTGGCATCGTCATTAACACCGGCGACCGTACCGTCATGGGCCGCATTGCCACCTTGGCCTCTGGGCTGGAAGGCGGACGCACGCCCATCGCCGTGGAGATTGAGCACTTCATCCACATCATCACCGGCGTGGCCGTCTTCCTCGGGGTCTCCTTCTTCGTCCTCTCGCTGATCCTCGAGTACACGTGGCTGGAGGCCGTGATCTTCCTGATCGGCATCATCGTAGCCAACGTCCCGGAGGGACTCCTTGCTACTGTCACGGTAAGTTAGAATCCTAGAGTTGGAAGGGACCTCCAGTTGGGCACAGGCCCTGTGCGTCGGGAGGAGAGCTGTTCTCCGACGGCTGGCTGTGCCGATCGCTGTACGACCTCTCGGAGGCAAGCTCCTCCCCGAAGATGCCAGGAGGCGCATCTTTTCCCTACAAGGGCTCCCCTTCCTCCTCGCTTCCCAGGTGTGCCTGACTCTGACAGCCAAGCGGATGGCGCGCAAGAACTGTCTCGTAAAGAACCTGGAGGCGGTGGAAACCCTGGGCTCCACATCGACCATCTGCTCCGATAAGACCGGCACCCTGACTCAGAACCGCATGACCGTCGCTCACATGTGGTTCGATAACCAGATCCACGAGGCCGACACCACGGAGAACCAGAGCGGTAAGCGGGTTGCTCTGCTCAGCAGGGGCGAGGGGGCACTGCCGCACGGCCCGGGGCGTGCGGCGAAGGCTCTGCAGGAAAAGCCCCGAAGCATTGAGCACGGTTCTTGGTGTCGTCAAGGAAAACATGCCAGTGGTTAAATTAACCTTAAATTAAATTAACTTGTTCACTTGGGCCTCGCCTTTCTCCCCCAGTGGGGGAACCCAAAGCAGCTCACATCATTCTCCTTCCCTTCATTTTTACCCTCACAACAACCCTGTGAGGAAGGTTAGTTTTGAGAGTGTGACTGACCTATAGGAACCCAGAGAGCTTCTCCTATGTTCTTAAACATTTGGAACAGAGGTCCATCAGTGGCTATCAGCCACAAGGTCTAGATAGGACCTCTTGATCCGGGGCAAGTGATGTTCTGTAGTCTTGGTGCTTGGTGGAGGGGGGGGCAACAGTGGGAGGCCTTCTGGTGTCCTGGCCCCACTGGTGGACCTCCTGAGGGCACCTGGTGTTTTTGGCCACCGTTTTGGACTGGATGAGCCATTGGCCTAATCCAACATGGGCTTCTCTTAGGTTCTTGTGGGGCTTCAAACTTGGGTTTCCCAGATTCTGTTTTTATTTTCTATTCATTGGATTTATAACCCACCTTCCCCTGTACAACAGGGCTCATGAGCGGGTAACAGCATATGCATATACAATATCTGTAATTTTAACTTGTTAAAACATTAGAACTGTCCTTACAAAATCCTTACAAACGAGGGCGTGGAAGAGGGAAGCACAAATATAGTCCGTCCCACCTTACCCTGAGAGAAAATAAATAATCTACCATTAGTCAGTAAGAATTTTCAGGCACTGAAGGATAGAGGGGAAGGGGAAAGGAAGAGAAGAGAAAGGGAAAGGGAGGCCAAACTAATTGGGGGTGGTGGTGGTATTTTTTTTGGTATTTTTCATATGTGTGTGCACACTTGCACCTGAAAGTCATGGTGACCTCTGACTGATCCCCTACTGGGGGCCTGGAGGAAATTCAGAGAAGTGGCCGAAGAAAGCCTGCCCCCACCTCCCGACTGCTGGTATTCCAAGGAGGTCTCCCATCCAAGTACTAGCCACAGTCGACCCTGCTTGGCTTCCGAGATCAGGCTTGCCCGGGCTATCCAGGTCAGGGCGGGAGGCCAATCTAGAATGGAAAGCCATCGCTGCCCTAGTCTGACGCTCTTAACCACCACGCTGGGTCCCCAGCGGCTGGCCACGGCCTCAGAAGGAACCTTCATCCCTGGCTTCTTTTTACTTTCAACTGGAAACCCACTTAGAGCCCGCCAGCCGTAGCTCTCACAGTAGTCTCCCGCTTGGAGCCGCGCAGAGTTTCAGGTGGAACATCACCCCCAAGAGTACCTCCAGGCACTGGTTTTCATTAGGACTCGGGGGAAGCCACGAAGCAAGAACCCTAACTGCAGATTTCAGGGACCCCCCACCCCCCGGCTGAATCCGAAACCTCCCTTCTCGTTTGGGTTGTTCCGCTGTTGTGTCAGTAAATCCTGTGGTTGGTCTGAGTTCAGCAGAGAAATTGGGGGTGGGAGGGAGATCCGGTTTGAAGTCCTGAGGCGGAGCTAGACAAATCCCTCTGCTGTGTTTTTGCCCCCCAGGAGCCACTTTCGACAAGACGTCTCCAACTTGGGCTGCCCTTGCCAGGATCGCAGGCCTCTGCAACCGCGCGGTCTTTCAGGCCGATCAGGACAACGTCCCCATTCTGAAGGTAGGCTGACTGCCCTCCGTGGCCCATGCCTTTGCCTGGTTTAATTGCAGCAGCCCTTGGAGACGTGGAGCTGCCGTGTACAGAATCAGATCCGTGGTCCGTTGTCAGTGTTGCCTGCTGAGAATGGCGGCGGCTCTCCAGGGTTTCGGGCCAGAGGCCTTTCTTCTTGTCTCCTGCCTGGTCCTTTCAACAGGAGAAGCCACGTCCCGTCGCATCCCCCTCAGTTTGGGTGCCATATCTTGGCCCCGCAGTCCCCATGAAAATCCTGAAAGGGGGAGGCTTTTTGGATATCACTGGACTCCACTAGTGGGCTAGAGAAGTAAAGTTGCCAGGAAGCAACATCGGGGAAAGCTTTTGGCCTCTCTGCCCTGTTGTTGGCCCTCCAGAGGAACTGGTTGGCCACTGTGTGAGACACGAGGCTGGACTAGATGGACCACTGGTCTGCTCCAGCAGGGCTCTTCTCACGCTCTTATGAAGGCCTCGGCCTCTCGGCCCTGTTGTTGGCCCTCCAGAGGAACTGGTTGGCCACTGTGTGAGACACGAGGCTGGACTAGATGGACCACTGATCTGATCCAGTAGGGCTCTTCTCACGCTCTTACGAAGGCCTCGGCCTCTCGGCCCTGTTGTTGGCCCTCCAGAGGAACTGGTTGGCCACTGTGTGAGACACGAGGCTGGACTAGATGGACCACTGGTCTGATCCAGTAGGGCTCTTCTCACGCTCTTACGAAGGCCTCGGCCTCTCGGCCCTTTTGTCGGCCCTCCAGAGGAACTGGTTGGCCACTGTGTGAGACGGGATGCTGGACTAGAGGGACCACTGATCTGATCCAGCAGAGTTCTTCTTATGTTCTTATCAGGGGAAGGCCTCGGCCTCTATGCCCCGTTGTTGGCCCTCCATGGCCACTGGTTGGCCACTGTATGAAACAGGATGCTGGACTAGACGGACCACTGGTCTGATCCAGCAGGGGGTTCTTCTGTTCTCACGTTTATTGAAACAGTCGACAATATGGGATTTCCCCCTCTGTCAGAATCCCCATGTGACAACAAAGTTCATTTACTTCATTCATACCTTCCCCCGTTTTCCCCCCAGTGGGGGACATTTGGAACATTCTTTCCTCCTATCCCCACACAATCCTGAGAAGTAGGTTAGGCTGAGTCTGTGTGCCTGGCCCAAGATCACCCAGCTGGCAGAGCAGGGATTTGAATCCGCTTTGCCCAGGTCCTAGTCCAGGTCATTAACCACTAAGCCCATGCTGGCTCTCTAAATTGTGCAGTACTTACAGGCCTGTAGGTGTGGGGCTTTGGCGGGCTCTGCCCCCTTTCTTATAGGCACAGTCCCACAAGAATTTTTCCTGTAAATGCTTTTTTGCTATCATTTTAAAACAGTTTTTCAAAAGGCGTTTTAAGCAGAGTGGGGTGCTGTAGTTGAATGATTCCCACACTGGACAAGGGGGTTGGAGTAGGTGGCCTCTAGGATCCCCTCTAATCCTGTGTCAAGAAACTGGTCTCCATAAAGGGAGTTTTTCTGCCTTAGTGTCAGCTTCCTTAACTACAAAAGTCCTCACCCCCGCCTGCTGGCTTGTTCGCAGAACTGCTGCTTAGGCTGGCAGAAGTGATTAACTTGCAGCTGCTGAGAACTGTCATCTAAAGTGGCGGACAGCTTGCAATTTAGAGATCATCCTGGTCACAGCTTTCTTTTGGCTAAATTGTTTTTCTGTCTCCACTGAGAACTTCAGCCCCACCTGAACAAAATTTGCCCCACAAGCCACACAGTCCTGGCTATTTGAACCTGAGCGCTTATCAGACCTAAACTTTGTTTCCGAAAACACAGAACGCATCAGCGTAGCATATAAAATGGCACTCACTGGTGTGTTGTGTGTCCGCAACTTAAAACAGTAGTTGCTTAGTTTTCTGCAAGCAGGATATACCCAAGACAAGAGAGAGGCAAACTGCTGCCTTTTCTGCTGTCTTGGTTCTTAAGGTCACAAGAAGTCAGAGCCCAAAAGAGCTGTCTGTTCCGCTTCTAAAGTTGGCAACATCTAGGCCTGTGAACTTAGCGTGTTGCTTCTGGCCCCAGGCAGTGTGTCCCTGTAAAGGACCAGTCCTGGCCTTCCTCTACCTTTCTGGATAATGATGGGCTTCAAAAGAGCCCAGGAGGCACCTGCAAAGAGCAGCCATTTGGAAACCGCTGCCGATGTCGTGGGAGAATGCCTGACTTCTTGTGGTAGTTCTCAGCCTTTGGGGATTAGGGTCTGTCCTCCCCATGGCAGCCATTTTATAGCAGCGCCGGCCACCTGTTCTTCTAATTCTTGCAGCGTCCCTAGGTTTATTTTATTTATATATTTAAAGCATTTCTTAGCTGCCTTTCTACCTTTACAGGAAAAGGCGGCTTGCAGTACAAACAATAAAATGCATAAAAACCATAGTTAAAACAACAATTGAAAACTGCTGGTTGCTGGAAGAACGAATCAGATGCCGGCCGCTGTCTGTTTTAAAGATCGGGGCGAGGGGGACCAGGCACACCTCCCTGGGGAGGTTGTTCCATAACGGTGGGGCTGCCACTGAAAAGGCCCTCCCAGGTTCGGCAGAGGGACCCATGCTCTAGGCCCAGAAGTGTGTCTTGGATTTGCAGACCTACAGAAGGATTGTCACTTCCTGGCTCTGTAGGTACTTTTTATGCGATGTGTAAAGGCCAGGTCTCGAAAAAGGATGACACTTGTTCCAAAAGAGAAAATAAACTCTGTAGGTGTGCTTCCCAACACTTCCCCGTTTTTTTCCCAAATCGGCCAAAAAATCGAGACGGAGGGGAAGGCGGGGGCAAACGTTTTGTCTGCACTCTTGGGCAAGGAGCAAAGACTAGTGGTCAAGGCTCCCTCTAAGCTGGGGAGCCTTGTGAGCAAAAATTCTACTCCATGAGCTGCTGGCGTTAAAGTTGTGAGCGAGCGATTTGGCTGCTGTTTAAATCCGTTTGCTCTGGAGCCCTCCTTCCTGAGCTAAAACAAAAACAGGTGAGCTGGAGGTTAAAAAAACTGTCAGCTAGCTCACACAAACTCAGCTTAGAAGGAACACGGCCGGTGGTTACAGTCCCTGTGGAGTCCCCGCTCCCCCCCATGCATGTTCCATCACAGTGAGCACACGCCACCTGTTCAACGGGGGAACAGATTTCCTTTACTCCACTTGGGAGATTTCTTCTGAGGCCTTGTCCTAAGTGCATTAAACGCGTTCCCCGATGGAGAGCAGGCACACTCGGAGTGGGTTCGGCAATCTGTTCTCGGCTCCCTCTGGCGTTTTGTTATTTATTTATTTGAAATTTGTGTCCTGCCCTCCCTGCAAGCGGGCTCTGGGCGGCTCACACAGATCGGTAAGAACACCATACGTTGACGTAAAACATTTAGAACATTGCAGAAACATTGCAGAAACATTTAACAACAATCCAATCAGGAATCAAAGTGCTGGATAATGACATTCTGCATTTAGTAGGATGGCATACAGCAAA
Source organism: Lepidodactylus listeri (assembly GCA_029233225.1). NCBI lineage: Eukaryota > Metazoa > Chordata > Lepidosauria > Squamata > Gekkonidae > Lepidodactylus > Lepidodactylus listeri. The sequence goes on from JARCFY010000004.1 coordinate 148,560,373, forward strand.
ATTCCCAGCTCAATTATCTTCCGGCTTCACCCAATGATATCGCTCGCTCTCCAACTGGGGCCAGTTGTTGGTGGTAGCCATGGTAAGGCAGCTCCTAATTAAAAGCCTGGTGGAAGAGCGCCGCCTTGCAGACCCTACGGAACTGCAAAAGATCCCCCAGGGCCCTGATCTCCTCTGGGAGCTCATTCCGCCAGGATGGAGCCGCCACTGAAAAAGGCCCTGGTCTTGGTGACAGAAAGCCTGGCCTCTTCCAGGCCTGGAATGGTCAGTCGGTGTTGTGAACCCGACCGTAGTGCTCTCTGGGGTATATATGGGGAAAGGCAGTCCCTCAGGTATGTTGGACCCTGGCCATATAGGGTTGTTTCTGTTTTTGGCAAAACCTCTTGGGTTGTCGTATAGAACAAGGGGAAAAGAGTCTCATCAGGAAATGGATTACATTAGCAATAATTCTAAGAAAATGGACTCTTGCTTTGGAAAAGCTAAAGAGATTCATTCTAGTCTAGGGATTGGTCTCCAGGGCTTCAGCGTGAACAAATGTGCGGTTCTCTCTCGTTTGCTAGAGGTCGGTGGCAGGGGACGCCTCGGAGTCGGCGCTTCTGAAATGCATCGAAGTGTGCTGCGGCTCTGTGAAGGAGCTACGTGAGAAGAACACCAAGGTGGTGGAAATCCCGTTCAACTCGACTAACAAGTACCAGGTAGGAGCAAGCTTGGCAGAAAAGGCAGCTCGGAACCAGCTGGTCTTCCGTTTAACCCGCGGGGTTGCATTCTTTGGGGTTTTCCGTGCGTGTGTGCGTGCACCTGGAAACTGTGGCGACCTCTGGTGACTGATCCCTACTGGGGGCCTGGAGGAAGTTCAGAGAAGGGGCTGGATAAAGCTTGCCTCCCGCCTCTGGTCCAAGGAGAGCCAGTTTGGTGTAGTGGTTAAGTGCGCGGACTCTAATCTGGGAGAACCGGGTTTGATTCCCCACGCCTCCACTTGCACCTGGCTGGATGACCTTGGGCAAGCCATAGCTCTGTACCAGCTGTTCCCTCAAGGACAGTTCTGGAAAGAGCTCTCTCAGCCCCACCTACCTCACAGGGTGTCTGTTGTGGGGAGGGGAAGGGAAAGGAGTTTGTAAGCCGCTCTGAGACTCCCTTGGGGAGTGGAGGGCGGGGTATAAATCCAATCTCTTCTCTTCTTCTTCTTCTTCTTCTACCATTCAAGCTCTTGCCAGAGTTGACCTGGCGCAGCTTCCAAGATCTGATGCGATTGGGCTTGCCTGGGCTATCCAGGTTGGGGCGAGTGGTTGCATTCCATGCTGATTGGATTGGGGTCTCCCCCCCCCCCCCGGTACATCGGGTGATTGGAGCATAAAACTGTACTGCGCGTGTGTCCAAACCCAGACTTTTTAGGACCCCTGAAGCAGCATTCCAGTTGTTTAGTTTGTAACCCCACTCAAAACCTCTCGACACACAGCTGTCCATCCACAAAAACGCAAACCCGTCGGAATCGCGACACCTGCTCGTGATGAAAGGCGCCCCGGAGAGGATCCTGGACCGCTGCAGCACCATCCTGATCCACGGGAAGGAGCAGCCCCTGGACGAAGAGACCAAAGATGCTTTCCAGAATGCCTACCTCGAACTGGGAGGCCTGGGGGAGAGAGTGCTAGGTAACGCTCTTGGGGGGACGATGGACACTTCCTGTTGAGTCTTTATAGGGGGGGGGTAGCCCTGGCCTGTGACTTGGTAGAGCTGGGGGAGACGGAGAAAAGGGCAATCGAAATGCAGACCCTTTCCCCTGGGGAGGACTGACTAAAGCAGGTGGAGTGGGAAGGAGGTCAGTGTAGAATGATGCAAGCTGCAAAGCAAGAACAAACAAACGAGAAAGGTTCAGCCATGACTGACCAGGGAAGTATTGGGAGTATGAGGGTGTTGAATCTACAGGGGAGGCCTGCAGGGACAAGTGTATCCGTGGAAGGCCATGGGAAGGTGGTGAGAGGACAAAGGGGGAGAGAGAGAGAAGGGGTCCGAGGGCAGCTCCCAGGTTAAGACCAAGAGAGGCATCCCGTTCAAGGAGAATTACACCTATACGCACTTAGAGTGATGTAATGCCCCCCAATTTCCGGGCACTCTGAATCACCCACTCCAGCACTCCCTCGACTCTGCATGATTTCGAGGTTCACAGTGTTTGGGTCGTCCCTCAGGCCTTGGTATTTGTCTCGTGGTAGCGGTTTGGTAAATATGTCCGCTGTTGTTTTCTCAGCAGGACAGTCGGGTAGCTTGACAGCTCCTTGTTCCCGCAGGACCTTTGCATACTGGGGTGGTGGTGGTGGTACTGGATTCCAGTGTGCTTTGTCCGCCCACTGTCCTTTTCTGAACGAGAGAGGGTGTGACAGGAAGGGCTTGTAGTGCTGGATCCCTCGGGGGAGAAGTCCGCTCGGGGTACAGCAGCTCTGAAAAAGAAAAGGGAGGACACGTTTCGTGGTAGGGACTATTTGGCATCGTACGCAAAGCGATCTGGAGCCTTTTCGGCCTTTTGTATAAAGGGATGAAAGGGTATTTAGGGAAAGGGAAACAAAAGATAATTGAGGGATTGGGAGCTTCTTCACTACAAGGAAAAGCTCGTGGCGGGGGGGAGGCTGGTTTGGTAGCAAGGGACCAATGCTCCCTCTGTGGAGTCTTGCAAGCAAAAATCCTACTTTGTGAGCTACTGCCATTTAAGTTGTGAGCGAGCGAACTGGCTCTGCTGCATGAATTAGTTTGCTCTGGAGCCGTCCTTCCTGAGCTAAGACAAATACGGGTGAGCCGGAGGCTAAAAAACTGAGCTGGCTCACACTAATTCAGCTTAGAGGGAACACTGATAGGGATGACACTTAATGGAAACTGATAGTTAAGCACGGCATAACCTTGTGGATACACATAGGTGGGGAATCGGTCTGCCAGTGACTGGTAGCCATGATAACCGAGTGAAATGTTCACCCCATCGAAAGGCGCGTCTCTCAATAGAGGAGAGGTTGGCTGTTGCTTTCAGGCCTTGCTCATGATCTTCTAAGGAGCATCTGGTTGGATCCTGCTGGCCAGAGGAGCCCTTGGGGGGTCTGATCAAGCAGGATCCCCTTTAAGAACGTAGGAATTGGGAATATGCCTGCTAATGTCCACCTTTACAAAAATAAACAAATACACTGTACTAAAATTTGAAAAAATATAACTGAGAATCTGTATGTAGGTAAAGGTCATGAAAGTATATCATTTAATAAAGAATTAAGCAACATAACATAATCACACATACAAGGAATATGAATACCATAGCACAAACTACAAGTAAGAGAATAGCCAAACATATGGGATCCAGAAAAGTCCAAAGGGGTCAGAAATCAGGCAAAAGTCACACAAAGTCAGGCAGAAATCCCACGAGGATTCCAGGTATAAAAGCCTTTCTGGCGTTCTGATCCTTCTGGACTGATTCTGGACTTTTTTGGATCCCATTTGTTTGGCTATTATCTTACAGTTCGGGCTACGGTATTTGTATTCCTTGTATATGTGATTATGTTATGTTCCTTAATTCTTCATTGAATTGAATAGTTTCACAACCTTTAAAGTAAAGGTAAAGGTTTCCCTTGCTCGAAACCCAGTCAAATTCAACTCTAGGGGGTGGTGCTCATCTCCAAGCCAAAGAGCCAGCGCTGTCTGAAGATGCTTCCGTGGTCATGTGGCCGGCATGACTAGATGCCGAGGCGCACAGAACACTGTTACCTTCCCACCAAAGCAGTACCTATTTATCTACTTGCAATTTCTTGCTTTCAAACTACTAGGTTGGCAGGAGCTGGGGCCAGAGACGGGAGCTCACTCCGTCATGCGGCACTCGGGTTTCAAACTACCGATCTTCTGGTCTGCAGTTCAGTGTCTTAAGCACTGAGCCACCACGGCCCCTTCATGACCTTTACCTACATATAAATTCTCAGTCATATATGTTTGCGTTTTATTACAGTGTATTTGTTATTTTCGTGTAATCCTTCTTGTGTAACCTCTGCCTCCATGCAGAGGTGAGCACAGAGATTACCTCCGTGCAGTCAAGAGATCAATAGATCTCTCTTAGATGATGTAGGAATCGGGAGTATGATTGCTCACCTCCACCCCTCCATGCAAAGGTAAGCACAGAGGCAGCCTCCATTTAGACTGGAGATCTCCTGGCAGCTTGCAGATGGATAGTGTTGCCTTAGAGCAGTGCATGTTGGGATTTATAGTTTTCTGGCCAGCCTTCCTGCTGCAGTCTCATTCAAGGAAACAAAAGGCCTTTTTGGGGTGGGGAGCCTGAACATAGCTTCTGTCGGTTCCCTGGGTGGGTGATACTTTGAGTTTGCTAACGCTTCTCCATGGGGGCTCCTTGAAGGCACCTGGGACATCTAAAACGAAGCGTGTGGGAGGCCATTTGAACCATTCCGGCTTTTCCAGGGTTTTGCCACCTGTCCCTGCCGGACGAGCAGTTTCCAGAAGGCTTCCAGTTCGACACGGATGAGGTGAACTTCCCAGTGGAAAAGCTCTGCTTCGTCGGGCTGATTTCCATGATCGACCCTCCTCGTGCTGCTGTGCCTGACGCTGTGGGCAAATGCCGAAGTGCTGGCATAAAGGTACGGCTGCCGTTTATCAGACTGCCGGCGCAGAGAGAGAAAGTGGGAGGTGGGCAGGCCCCAGAGAGGCAGATCTGTGGTGCTGCTTGAAGACTTGCTCTGGGAGAGAGACCTTCTGTGAGGAATGCCAGCAGCTGCTGGTGTGGCCTTGGGTCAGTTACAGTTCTCTCAGAGCTGTTCTCTCAAGGGCAGTTCTCTCAGAGCTCTCTCAGCCCCGCCTACCTCACAGGCAATGCTCCCTCTAAGCTGTGGAGTCCTGTGTGCAAAAATTCTACTTTGTGAGCTACCGGCATTAAAGTTGTGAGCGAGCAGTTTGGCTGCTGCACAAATTAGTCTGCTCTGGAACCCATCCTTCCTGAGCTAAGACCAAAATCTGCGAGCCGGAGGCTAAAAAACTGTGAGTTAGCTCGCACTAACTCAGCTTAGAGGGAACACTGCTCACAGGGTGTCTGTTGTGGGGAGGGGAAGGGGAAGAAGGTGGTAAGCTGCTCTGAGACTCCTTCAAGTAGTGAAAGGCAGGGTATAAATCCAATTTCCTCCTCTTCTTCCCCCTCACGTACGTGCTGCCCGTGGACTGTCATGGCTGCCTTTGTCTTTCAGGTGATCATGGTGACCGGCGACCATCCCATCACGGCGAAAGCGATTGCCAAGGGGGTTGGCATCATCTCAGAGGGCAACGAGACGGTGGAAGACATTGCCCTTCGCCTCAACATCCCCGTCAACCAAGTCAACCCCAGGTACTGGGGCTGCGGTGTTTGTGTTGGGGGTAGTGGAGGGAAAGGGCTCCCACACAGCCGCTCTCTGCCTCAAAACGTCTGCATCAGCACAGTGTGGCAGAGGCTGGTAAATAACGCCGGTGCCAAATCTGAACGAAAAGGGCTTTTGCTTCAGCTCTCCCACCCCCAGCACGATCAGGGGCAGTGCCCTGCTTCTTGGGGGGATATCGGGGCTCTGAATCTTTTAGTCCTCGCCCCCTGCCCCTTGAGGGGAACAGTTGGCTTGACACCCCGTCTTCATCCGGGGTGGGGGGGGGAATTCCCCTCAAACAGTGGGGAAGAACATTCCAGAAGGTTCCCAACGGGCCCCGTTTGGATTTCAGAGACGCCAAAGCTTGCGTGATCCACGGCTCGGACCTGAAGGACATGACGGGCGAGCAGCTAGACGACATCCTGAAGCACCACACGGAAATTGTCTTTGCCAGAACTTCTCCTCAACAGAAGCTGATCATTGTGGAGGGCTGTCAGCGACAGGTGAGGGAAGGGCGGGCCCCCCCCAGCTCAGCTCGGCTTCCTTGGCAGGAGTTCAGACAGTGTTGTTTTTAATTAACAAGGTTGTCGGGTGACATTTCATCAGATACTGATGAAGTGTGCATAGACCTAGAATTAAACTCTGTTGGTGTTAAGGGTGCCACTGGACTCAAAAGTTTGGTTCAGCTGCTTCAGACCAACACAGCTACAAACCTGAATCTATTAAAATGGAGTGGTTTTTGGTTAATTTCTCAGTCAGACTCTTCCTCCTTGCCCTGTCCTGGGTAGCCCAGACAAGCCCAGTCTCCTCAGATCTCGGAACGGAAGCAGGGTCGACTCTGGCAAGGACTTGGATGGGAGACCTCCTTGGAATACCAGTAGCTGGGAGGCAGGGGCAGGCTTTATTCAGGCCCCCAGAAAGGGGTCAGTCACCAGAGGTCGCCATGACTTCCAGCTCACGCATATATGACACGCATATATGAAAAATACAAAAAAAAAAAATCCCCTTCCTCCTCTTCCTTGGCCAGGCCAGCTGGAGGTCCTGCTTCAGACAAGAGGGGTTTTCTCCCGCCTCCAGGGCCAGGAGCTGACGTTTCTCTTTGTTTCCAGGGGGCTATTGTGGCCGTCACGGGCGATGGTGTGAATGACTCCCCCGCGCTGAAGAAGGCAGACATCGGTGTCGCGATGGGCATTGCGGGCTCGGACGTCTCCAAACAGGCAGCGGATATGATCCTGCTAGATGACAACTTTGCCTCCATCGTGACAGGGGTGGAAGAAGGTAATGTTTCTGACGGTCATGACGCTCATCACTTTGGGGGGGGGGCCCGGTGTCTGACGGTTGGTTCCCTTCTTGGCTTCCTCCTCCTGTTTGGCCTGTAGCTGGCAGCCCAGACCGTTTGGATTCAGCAAGGTCCGCCTGTTCTGGTGGGTTCCGCCTTGCTTTGGAAAGACAGCTTGACCCGTCCTGAGCCGCCCCGACCTCTGGCACAGGTAGAGCCAATCCTCCCCCTCACGGCAGTCTCTCCTCTTCCTCCCTCAGGCCGCCTGATCTTCGACAACCTGAAGAAGTCCATCGCGTACACCTTGACCAGCAACATTCCCGAGATCACCCCTTTCCTTATTTTCATCATCGCCAATATCCCGCTGCCACTGGGTACCGTCACCATCCTGTGTATCGACCTGGGCACCGACATGGTTCGTGAGGCCGCCGTTTTGTGTCTGCCGTCATAACGCTTTCTGGCCACCTTCTCCCGTGTTCTGGGCGCGAGAGGAACGTGGCCGAGAGCTTGACGTCTTTCTCCCTGCTCTTGCCTGACAGGTCCCTGCCATCTCTCTGGCGTACGAGCAAGCCGAAAGCGACATCATGAAGAGGCAGCCGAGGAACCCCAAGACAGACAAACTGGTGAATGAGAGGCTAATCAGCATGGCGTATGGCCAGATTGGTAAGTCAGCCGCCTGCCCTCTGTCTCTTGGGTGTGGGGGGTGCATGGAGAGGCTCTTGTTTTCACCATGTGTGGAAAATTGTCAGGTGAAGAGCAAAGAAGAAGAAGAAGAAGAGATTGGGTTTATACCCCGCCCTTCACTACCCGAAGGAGTCTCAGAGCGGCTTACAATCTCCTTTCCCTCCCCCTCTCCACAACAGAACTACCCTGTGAGGTAGGTGGGGCTGAGAGAGCTCGGAGAGAACTGCTCCTGAGAGAACAGCTCCGAAAGAACTTGTGACTGACCCAAGGTCACACAGCTGGCTCCATGTGGAGGAGTGGGGAATCAAACCCGGTTCTCCCAGATTAGAGTCTGAGCTCTTAACCACCACACCAAACAGGAGTCCGAGGGCTGAAAGAAGTAGGTCAAAGAGGTGACGCTGGGCCCAGAAGCTCTTCTTCGGTTACTCTGAAGCTTCCCAGGTTTTGGGCTGGAAACCGAAGGCTTCCTGGGTTGCAGGGCATGAGGGAAGACCAAAGCATGGTTTGATGTGCGGCTTCTGAATTAGCAGCAACTCTCCTCATGAGCAAGGGCTTGGTCCTTTAGACTGCGAGGCTTGCAGTGGGGGCTGGACCCTCTGTTTTTGCTGCCTTTCGGCAATGTATTGGAGCTAGAATTCAAGAATGGAGAGTGGGGGAGCAGATAGCAAGGGGAGCTGTTGGTAGAACGATCATGGGGTTTGGGGATTCTGAATATTGGGTTGCCAGACTCTGTGAGGCTTTTTGGGCACATGGATTGTCTCTCTCTGGTTCTGCACACACTTCAGGAAGTTTCAGAAGGCTGAGGAGGGTCTGTTTAGGAGTAGTTGGGTAGTTAGGAGCACAGACTCTATCTGGGAGAACCAGGTTTGATTCCCCACCCCTTTACCTGCAGTTGCTGGTGTGACCTTTGGTCAGTCAGAAGTTCTCTCGGAGCTGCTGTCTCAAGTGCAGGCCTTGAAAGAGCTCTCTCAGCCCCACCTGCCTCACAGGCAGTGCTCCCTCTAAGCTGTGAAGTCTTGGAAGCAAAAATTCTACTTTGTGAGCTACTGTGAGTCATTTGGCCACTGCATCAATTAGTTTGCTCTGGAGCCCTCCTTCCTGAGCTAAGACAAAAACGTGTGAGTCGGAGGCTAAAAAACTGTGAGCTAGCTCACACTAACTCAGCTTGGAGGGAACACTGCTCACAGGGTGTCTGTCGTGGGGAGGGGAAGGGAAAAGTAAGTCACTCTGAGAATCCTTCAGGTAGTGGAAAGGCGGGGTATAAATCCAACCTCTCTCTCCTCTTCTTCCTCCTCCTCTTCTTCTCTGAACACAGAGGATTATAATATTCCCATACAAATGGCTGTGCCCTTTATTTTATGTAAACTAGTTTGCTTCAAACTATGCTGGCTATGGGCCGTAATAATAATAAACTATGAAACTATGCGCACAGAGGACGGTGTTTCAGAAGACGTGAACTCTTGTGCATAGTGGCTTTAAACCCAGTTGGGAAGCAGCAGCGGCACCTCAAGTTGAGGTGTCGTCGCAGTGGTTTGCTGTAGGCCATTGCAGCGGAGGTTCAGGAGGCAGCTGGCTGTGGCGTCGCTCAGCAGGGAGGCAGCAAGCAGAACAGGAGTGTCTTCCTGCCGAGCTGGAGGCCTTGAGGAATCTCCACCCCATAGCCTCCGCTGGGTGTTTGGGTGCGGTTTCGTTCCTAAGATACCTTCGGAGACATGATCTGCCCGCCGGCGCACTGACCTGCTCTCTTCTCCCGGCTCTTAGGGATGATCCAAGCCTTGGGTGGGTTCTTCACTTACTTTGTGATCCTCGCCGAGAACGGCTTCTTGCCCTCCACCTTGCTGGGCATTCGCGTGTCCTGGGATGACCGGTGGGTGAACGACGTCGAGGACAGCTACGGGCAGCAGTGGGTGAGTGTCCAGATTGCCCAAGAGGACGCTGGCAAAGCTGGCTGGCTTTTTGTGGCCACCGGCTGGGGAAATCGAGCGTGAGAACAAACCTCTCTCTTTTCGGAACCCCCTTCCTCCAGACCTACGAGCAGCGGAAGATCGTGGAGTTCACGTGCCACACCGCCTTCTTTGTCAGCATTGTGGTGGTGCAGTGGGCCGACTTGGTGATCTGTAAGACCCGGAGGAATTCCGTCTTCCAGCAAGGCATGAAGTGAGTACCGGGGCAGCTGACGCCTCTTCAGCGGGGACCAGAGGGTAGTTCTGGTGGCCCCTAGCCGCCATCTTCCAGGATGGGGATCGCAGTAATTGGCTGGAAAGGGAAAAGGACTGGGGAGGGGGTCGTGGGCCCCGGAGGTGGGGGGGGGGGAAGCTGCGTGCACGTCAAGGCTGCAGAGGAAGAAGGTGTTTGCCTGTTCAAGCCAACAGTCTGGCCATTCTCCCAACATGCCGTTGTGGACTGGGCTGCGTTGCAGGCACACCACCGATCTGCTCCGTCCCAGCCCCCCCAGCCCCCCCCCCCCCCGCATGGAGACACTGGGAATGAGTGACCAGGCCCAGGTTCCTCGTGGTGATGCCCATGGGTGCCACAGAATCACCGACTTGGAAGGGACCTCCCTGCACAATGCAGGGGATTCGCAAAGACCTCCCCTGCTCCACACCCCCCCCAAGTGACCCAGAAGATGGCCAAAAAAAAAAAACCCTCCAGGATCCCTGGCCAAAACTGGCCTGGAGAAAAGTTGCTTCCTGACCCCAAAGTGGCGATCGGCATTTCCCAGGGCGCGTAAGAAAGGGCCACGAGGACTAAGCACTGAGGCAACCCTGCCTGCCCCTCCCTCTCATGATCAGCCTTGCTGTCAGACGGCCATCTAGCCTCTGCTTGGAAACCTCCCAGGAAGGAGAGCCCCCCACCTCCCGCGGGAGCCTGTTCCACTGAGGAACCGCTCTAACAATCAGGAAGTCCTTCCTAACGTTTAGCCGAAAACTCTTTGGATTTAATCTCAGCCCGCTGGTTCTGGTCCGACCATCTGGGCCACGATGTCCGCAAGCACCTTTCCTGGTGCCCCACCAGACATTTTTTAGAAAGTGGGTGGGGCTTTTGCCCAGCGGGGCTTCTGATTGGGCCTTTGGCAATCCAGATGGCTGTGCAGGTTTTTCCAAACAGGTTTGGCAGCAGTGGCCATCACAGCACAAGGGGTCTCCGCTCGGTGGCTGAAGATAAGCCGTGCGCGCGCGAGGCAACACTTTCAAGCAGTCTGTTCGTTTGCAAAGGCGTCCTGTTAAAACTGGGCTTCTGCCTGAAATGTTGGAAGAGCTACTTTTAGGGTTATGCATGACTTCGCTCCCTGAGATTTTGCGGTTGGCTCGCAGCAGCCTTTTTGTGGCTGCGCCCACTAAATGTCGCCTTGTCGGGCCATGTGTACCATAAAATGTAATGCCAGGTACTGGAGATACAAACTGGTAAAGGACACAGGCAAACCCCATTAACCATATTTTTTTCACTCAAAATACAAACAAAAGTAACTGATTCCTAGCAGTGAAAGCAATAAATTTTACTGGGGAACCCACAAAAGCCCCAATAAATGTATTTAATCATATGCAAGACTAGTTTTTCCCCCCAATCTCATTTCCCATCCCCTCCCCACAGCAGACACCCTGCTGTGAGGTAGGTGGGGCTGAGAGAGCTCTGAGAGAACTGCTCTTGAGAGAACAGCTCTGAGAGAACTTGTGACTGACCCAAAGTCACACCAGCAGCTGCAAATAGAGGAGCAGGGAATCAAACCTGGCTCTCCCAGATTAGAGTCCGTGCTCCTAACTATGACACCAAACTGAACAATAGCACCCAGCAGCTGTCTTTTTATATCCTCCTTTAGCTTCTTTATAGCCCGCTTTCCTCAAGGAGGGTTTCAGGGTAAGGAAAGAGAGAGACAAGGGTAATCCTATAGCACAAGACGTCCAATGAGCAATGCAAGAGGATTTAGGAATGCAGCCATCCAAAGACAAGGCTCTTCTGCGTTTCTATCCAAGGGATACCATAAAAGGGGGAGTACTTCCATCCGTACCAGTTGCTTGCGGGCCGGGTAGAAGCCCTGGAGGGGCAGATTCCGGCCCCCGGGCTGTATGTTTGACACCCCTACACTACCCTGTGCCAGAATTCCAACGGTGCCCACAGGCTCAGAAAGGTTGGGGACCCCCAGACAAGGATGGGCAGGGGGCACGGCTCAGTGCTAGCACCTCTGCTTAGCACGCAGAAGGGCCCAGGTTCAATCTGTGAGGCTTCTGTACTAAACAGCAAAAGATCAGACCTTTGTTGATGAAACAGAGTTCTTTATTTCTCCGTACTGCTTGACAGGTTCTCGAATGTTTGTTAGAGATGCCACATAAAGAACAGTCAGAGTTAATATACCCTCAGCCGTTTTGCTTCCCACAGGAAAGGTGAAGTGTGAAAGTTATAAAAATTCCCCTCTTGAACTGGGCGCCCCAGATGTGCGAAACTCATGCATAACAAAATGGCTCCGGCGGCCTTGCAAGGTCTTCACAACAAGATAAGACAGTCCTGTGTCCCAGGAAATGGGAGGAGGGAATGCATGGGAGGAAAAGCCATTTGTTCTCTGGTGACGTACAAATATGTGGGGTCGCCACTCTCCCGGATGAAATGGTTACATTGACCAGACCTTCAAAAAGCAATAAACCTCAGAGCAATAAAATGGGGGGAGAGACAGGAGACAACTTGAAAGGGACAGCAATGGTTACATTCCTGAGACAGCAATAGTTACATTTCTTACAGAGCGATAGCAAGTTAGAGAAAGCACAATGGAAACCCTGTTAGGATCTTATGATCCTGACACAATCCCTGGCGTCTCCATTTAAAAAGGACCAGGCAGCAGGTGATGGGAAAAGCCTCTCTACCTGAGATCCTGGAAAGCCGCTGCCAGCTCAAGTAGACAGTATGGAATGCTGGCACCTGACTCAGTATTAGGCAGCTTAAAAGTGCTTGCGTGTGTGTTCAGTGGGGTGGAAGGCGGTTGTCTCCAGGGGCTGATCCCTCTCCCTACTTCCCACCAGGAACAAGATCCTCATATTTGGTCTCTTTGAAGAGACGGCCTTGGCTGCCTTCCTCTCTTACTGCCCCGGGATGGACGTGGCCTTGAGGATGTATCCCCTCAAGTAAGTAGAGAACTTACTCGGGACAGCGAGGCCCGGCCCGGCCCCAACGCTCACGCGCTTACTTCATTGTGGTCTCCTTCCCTTGCAGACCGACTTGGTGGTTCTGTGCCTTCCCGTACTCACTCCTCATCTTTGTGTATGATGAAGTAAGAAAACTCATCATCAGACGCAGCCCTGGAGGTAAGAATCTGCAGCCTACTACGGTCACGGGTGGAATGTATCATTTGCGGTGGCTAGGCAGCCTCTCTGATGTGGAGGGATTTTCCTTTGCGGGTAGCGGGGGGGTTCCACAGGGACCCTGCTTTGGTGGTGAGGGATGCCGCGGGACCCTTGGTTTGGTATTTCATGGCTTTGCGAAGAATTGGGGGAGTATGGGTCTCCATTGTGACTGTGTGGTGGTGTTGAAGTCCGCGAGACATGGGAGAAGGAGGGGTTCCGAGCAATCTGTTCGAGGCACCCGTCTCAAACGTTTGGAGAAAAGGTGCATTACAGCACAGCAAACTCAAAAGCATCTCCAGTTCAGAAACAGGAGAAGCAACTTGATGCATTTCTTTCTCTTCTTCCACCTTCCGTTCCCTTGTAGGCTGGGTAGAGAAGGAAACTTACTATTAAAGTACCGTTGGACGCTGTTGGATTTTCACTTCTCCGCTGTGTGCACTTCTGGAACGCAGGAAGATGGAAGACGCCTTGTTGGAAGGAAGGAAGCAGGAGGCGCTAGAAGCAACAGGGGAGAGGGGAGTGTGTCCAGCATAGCCCCGGGTGGGGGGGTGGGGGGAGAAAAATGGAATAGCTTTTAAATGTGCCTTTTTGTTTTTCTAAGACACCAATAAGATTTTATATCTGGACTTTTACAAATAAAGATGGATCATGAGAGAGGATGTTCTGTGTCTCCGCTCGTGTGTCTGCCGGCATGCAGGACTTGATCTGAAACCAGTTCTGCAAGGGATGCAAACCAAAACAAAAGACCCCTAGCTGGCTATTCTACTCACTGCTTTTCCTATCAGACGTGTAGCCCTGGAGTCTCAACTGGCATTCTCTCTACAAGCATAGCAGCAGGGTGGAAGTTGAAGAGAGCTTCGAGGCAGTCTCTCCTCTCTCTCTCTGAGTCTTCTCAAGCTGTCTGTTCAACACAGGTGTTCTTAACCATTTAGCCAATAGAGAGCCGTGACCAGGATAGATCTCTAAATTGCAAGCTGTCCACCACTTTAGATGACAGTTCTCAGACGCTGCAAGTTAATCACTACTGCCAGCCTAAGCAGCAATTCTGATAACAAGCCGACAGGTGGGAGCGATGACTTCTACAGTCAAGAAACCTAACACTTTGTTGTTTGTTGATTTCTCTTTGTTTATGTTATTCTTTGTTTGTTTATTCTTTCTGACAAATAAAAAAAATATATATAAAAAAAACCCCTAACACTTTGGCAGAAAAACTCTTTAAGGAGACCAGTTTCCTGACAGAGTCAGAAGGGGTACTAGAGGTCACTTACTCCAACCCCCTTGCTCAGTGCGGGAATCAGTCAACTGCAGCACCCAACTCAGCTTAAAGGAGTGGATACCCTGCCCTTTACTACCTGAAGGCATCTCAGAGCGGCTTACAATCTCCTTTCCCTTCCCCTCCCCACAACAGACACCCTGTGAGGCAGGTGGGGCTGAGAGAGTTCTCTCAAGGACTGCTCCTGAGAGAACTTGTGACTGACCCAAGGCCACACCAGCAGCTGCATGTGGAGGAGTGGGGAAATCAAACCCAGTTCTCCCAGATTAGAGTCCGCGCTCTTAACCACTACACCAAGCTGAGCTTTCGTGAGTCACGGCTCACTTCTTCAGATTCTTTATCGCTTTCCTATGAAAGCTCCTCCCCTGCCACCAACTTTGTTAGGCTTTCTTGCTCTTCTCTGCTGCTCCAGACAGACGAACACGGCTGCCCGTCTTAACCTCCCTGCTATTGTCATTCGGCATCTGAAATCACGCCGCGCACCAAGACATGAGGCCAGATATACTCCCATTCTAGCTGTATCCGAAGAAGTGAGCCGTCACGAAAGTTCCTCCCCTGCCACCAATGTTAGTCTTTAAAGCGCTCCTGGGCTCTTGCTCTTTTCTACTGCTACAGATGGATTAAACACTGCTGCCCATCTTATTCTTAACTCTGGAATTCCCCCCCAGGAAGGGTGCTGAGAAGTTGGGCCGTGGGGTCTTCCCTACCTGGTGGGGGCCATCTTTAATGCATTCTGCCCACTGAAGTGTGGCCTGCGATTGGCACAAGCCAGTCCGAGGGTGTCGTGCCAGGAGGGAGGGAAGCCAGCCCACTAGCATTACGGTGGAGCTTTAGAAATCAGCAGCCCAGCAACAGAGCATGGGAGGTGACAGGGACCCAGGGTGGAGACCACCACACAGCCAGAACATGCTTCTGCCCTCTTACCTGCAAGCCCGGGGGGGGGGGGGCTGGCAACCAGTGTGCCCTCTAAGCTGAGTTAGTGTGAGCTAGCTCACCGTTTTTTAGCCTCCAGCTCGCGTATTTTTGTCTTCGCTCTGGAAGGATGGGCGCCAGAGCAAACCCATTTGTGCAGCATCCAGATCGCTCGCTCGCAACTTTAATGCCAGCGGCTCACAAAGTGGCATTTTTGCTCCCAAGATGATGCCACCGCTTAGAGGGAGCGTTGCTGGCAACGAGGAGACCAAGCCTCTGGGTGCCTGCCAGGTGGGCAACTGCGACCTGCTTAAAATTTGCTTTGCTGTAAATGGGCATGTTGGAGATGGGGCAGGAGAGGGTTGGGCACTGCCGCGGCCGGGGGTTCTCAGTCCAGCTCAGTTTCCTGCTCTTTTGGACTCCCGGGTTACGGTCAACTGAGCTTCCCTGCCTTGGAATCTGACCTCCCCCCTGCTGGGGCCATCTCTCGAATTACGGAGGGCATCAGGGTTGGATTCTGGCACTTTCCCCCAGGTCTGTATCTCGTGGTTTTTGGAAAGAGTGCGCGCCCTGTAAGAGAGGTTTCTTTCCGAAGCCCAGATCTGTTGGTAAGCTGGCTGATCACATTTTTTCTGCCGGTGGTGAGGAAACCGGCTTCAGGCCTGGCTCAGATAGAAGTGTGCCCTTCAGAAGTCCTGGCGTTAGTTCTCCCATATCAGATCGTTCTAATTACTTGCAAGAGGCGCTCCTTGGCAATGACCTGACTTCGTTATGGGCCACAAGCAATACTGCTAAGAGAATCTCCGCTTCCATGTTAATGTTTTATTAAAGCTTAGCTGTGTTGCATACTTAACACTGCGTAACTCGACAGAAAATTATACTAATCCATTAACTGCTCTGCAGATATCTTACCTAAAGATCAGCTGGGGAGCCTCTGGAATGACAGCTCACCTCCAGGCTACAGAGAGTGGTTTTCCTGGGGAAAATGGCTGCTTTGGAAGGTGGACTCTGTGGCGTTGTACCCCAACGTAGGTCCCTGTCCTCCCTAAGCTCCCCCCCCCCCCCAAATCTCCAGGAATTTCTCAACCTGGAGTTGGCAACCCTATCAGGCTTTCATATTTGTTGGTTTTTAAAACAGGATCCTAGCAATAGCTAGCTGCCCCGCTTAATAGGCATGCACGTTCTTGGCTGACTAACTTATTACTTCAAGCACCAGACAAAGTTATCTATATCTGAATAGACAAATAGAAAGACTGGATTTATACCCCGCCCTTCACTACCCAAGGGAGTCTCAGAGCGGTTTACAACCTCCTTTCCCTTCCCCTCCGCCACACAGACACCCTGTGAGCAATGCTCTCTAAGCTGTGGAGTCTTGTGAGCAAAAATTCGACTTTGTGGGCTACTGGCATTAAAGTTGTGAGCGAGCGATTTGGCTGCTGCATAAATTAGTTTGCTCTAGAGCAGGGGTGGGCAAATTGCGGCCCGGGGGCCACATGCGGCCCGCCACAGAGTTTTTTGCGGCCCGCCAAGACAGTCGGCCACAGACATTAACTTGCAGGCTGTGATGAGAATCTCAACAAGCAATCTCACTCCTGATTTTTTTAAAAAAGTAGAAAAGTGTGATAGGGTACATTTGTCTCATTAAACTGATTCTAAAATTAAATGTGCTTGCAGCTATAGATGATATGAAATTAGCACAATACGTAAATTGAATAAAACTACCACTATTTAATTTATATTTATTGATCTTTATGATACAATTTATACCTTTTCTGAACTGCAAAATTAACTAATGAATGCAATCATTTTAAAAAGTGCGGCCCTCCGCTAACCTCCACTCCCACAAAGTGGCCCCCGAGCCTAAACAATTGCTCACCCCTGCTCTAGAGCCATCCTTCCTGAGCTAAGGCAAAAATGTGAGAGCCGGAGGCTAAAAAACTGAGTTAGCTCACACTAACTCAGCTTAGAGGGAACACTGCCTGTGAGGTAGGTGGGGCTGAGGGAGCTCTGACAGAAACTGCTCTTTTTCAAGGACAGCCGTGCCAGGTACAGCTGAAGAGAGCTGTGTTTCTCGGAAGGTTATGCTACAATAAAATTTGTTCGTCTTAAAGGCGCTACTGGGCTTTTTACTATTTTGCAGCAACGGACGAACATGGCCAACTCCTCTGGATCTATACGTGAATATGTTCCTAAAATATATAAAAGTGAAGAATTGAGCCGTGACTCACAAAAAGCTCCTCCCCTGTCACAAATTCTGTTAGTCTTTACGGTGCTGCTGGATTCTTGCTCTTTTCCACGGCTACAGACCGACTAACATGGCGACCCATCTTGACATAAAAACAGTTCGTTCTTGCTTCTTTTTATCCTAACAAGGTCTGTATAAAAATAGTGGTTACCAGTTTCTAGTACATATGAATATCTGTAGGTCCTCGACCAACTACCTTTGAACTATAACATCGTTTCTGTGGTTCAACATTTTTGCCGATCTCAAATGCTTCTGTACCTGGGCCTCAACCCGCAGTATCAACTGGTATGTTTTGCTGGACAGCTTCTGATCAACGGCTGTCCCTGTGTTGACTTCTTTGTTTTTTGCCCCACTCCAAGGCTGCTCTTTTCTGGGTTTCTGAATGCTCATTTGGCCTGTTAGGAGGAGAATCTGCCCCAGCTCCGTGTCTAGTGAGCAGAAACAATTTCTGTGGTCCTTTTGGTCAAATCCTAGCAACTGTTCCCCTATGTTCCCCGCCACCTCTGTGACATGGCGATTTGAATTACCACTTGCTTCGCTCCACAGCCTTCAGAACACACGTCAAACCCTCATTGATGCTCCTAAGAAGAGAGCCAGTTTGGTGTCGTGGTTAGGAACGCGGACTCTAATCTGAGAGAACCAGGTTTGATTCCCCACTCCTCCACATGCAACTGCTGGTGCGACCTTGGGTCAGTTACGGGTTCTCTCAGAGCTGTTCTCGAGAGTTTCTGTCAGAGCTCTCTCAGCTCCAGCTACCTCACAGGGTGTCTGTTGTGGGGAGGGGAAGGGAAAGGAGTTTGTAAGCCGCACTGAGACCCCTTCGGGTAGTGAAGGGTGGGGTATAAATCCAATCTCTTCTTCTATTCAGAGGAACCGTCAGTTTAAAAACAAGCCCTGCTCTGTCAACATCAAAGATCCTCACTGCATCAGATTGGCCTGTTTCGGCAGCAGGCCATTGCCGTCTTTGGCTTTCTCCAGCAACTACGGATCCAGAGGTCCTATTTGACTATTAGGGTTAAATCTACCGCTAGACTTGTTTTCTTCCAAGACTGGTCCAATCCCTCTTTAAGGTCACTGAAGCCAGTGACGTTTGCACCTTGTGGCAGTGAGTTCCGAGGGGCTCACAGTCGGCTTAACCCGATTCTAAGACGCTTGGGGGCTCAGTCAGATTACGTACAGGGCTAGAAACAACTAACGGCCTGAATTCTGAATAAGGCAGGTTCACAGGTTCTATTTCCCGCAGCCACAAGGGCCAGACACAATGGAATGGAAGCTGCCTGCATTCCATCATTTATCACGATCAGATGGCTTCAGATCTGTGGTTCTCTGTGGTGGTCAGCGTCAACACTTGGGCCCACCGGGCAGATGCTGGGCAACCACTCAGGTACTCTCTTCCCCCTTTCCCTCCCTGTGTCTTTTTACGGCATCCCTGCCAAGGGGGAGGAAGTGTGAAACAGTCATGAACCTTGGTGCTGGGGTGTGTGTGTGTGTGTGTGAAGAATAATGAGACTGGCTCTGGCTTGCAGGGACCTTAACTCTTGTGCCACACACTGCCGCACCTGAGTTTTCCTGCGATGGGAAACTACTGATTTGCCCCAGTTCCTGAGATGACAGAGCTGCCCCCAGGGCAGTGGTGGCAAAAAGGTGGGTTATGGAAGAAAGTGCCCTAAAGAGAGCCAGTTTGGTGTAGTGGTTAAGTGCGCGGACTCGAATCTGGGAGAACCGGGTTTGATTCCCCACTCCTCCACTTGCACCTGTTGGATGACCTTGGGCAAGCCATAGCTCTGTACCAGCTGTTCTCTCAAGGACAGCTTGGGAAAGAGCTCTCTCAGCCCCACCCACCTCACAGGGTGTCTGTTGTGGGGAGGGGAGGGGAAAGGAGTTTGTAAGCCGCTCTGAGACTACAAGCGAAGGGTGGGGTATAAATCCAATCTCTTCTTCTTCTTCTAAAGTCACAGCTGAGTTCTGGTGACCCCATTCAAAGGCTCGTTGCCTCTCTCTGCCATTGCCTGCCTCTGCATCACAACCCTAGACTTCCTTGGTGGTCTCCCCTCCAAGTACAAACCGGGGCCGGCCCTGCTTAGCTGCTGAGATCTGACGCAAAGGGGCTAGCCTGGGCCATGCTTTATTGTGTGTGTCAAGTGCTGTCAAATTTCAGCCCACTTGCGGTGAGCCTGGAGGGTTCTCAAGGCACAAAGACGTTTAGAGGTGGCTTGCCATTGCCTGCCTCTGCATCACAACCCTAGACTTCCTTGGTGGTCTCTCATCCAACTACGAATTGGGGCTGACCCTGCCTGGCTTCAGAGATTTACATAGGAACATAAGAGAAGCCAATGTTGGATCAGGCCAGTGGCCCCTCCAGTCCAACACTCCATCACACAGTGGCCAAAAATAGCCGTCCATGCTTGTAGCCGCCGCCACCTCCTGTGGCAGTGAATTCCACGTACTCTTGTAAGCCTCGATCATGCCACCCCTCAGCCATCGTTTCTCCGAGCCCCAAGCGCTTCAACCTTTCTTCATAGGGAAGGCGTTCCAACCCTTTTATCGTTCCAGTTGCCCTTCTTTGCACTTTCCCCCAATGCTATAATATCCTTTCTGAGGTGTGGTGACCAGAATTGCCCGCAGTATTCCAAATGAGGCCGCGCCATCGTTTTATACTGGATACGAGATCAGCTCCGCCTGGGCCATCCAGGCCAGGGCATCTTGCGGGCAAACCTGGCTCCTGAGACGCAGGCGTGCCAGTCACACTTGCATGAGTTCGACCTGTGCGTTTTGCCGCAACTGGTTTTGTGCCCGGACTTTTCCAGAAGAGAAGTGCGGAGGGATCGGTGGCCTGGCTGAGAGCCGGCCTGTATTTTGCTCAGAAAGGAGAGGGAGGACAGCAAAAAGCCCAGAGGGCTCCGTGAGCTGCCGCCTCCCCAGTGCTGCCCCCCTCCCGCGCCTCCCTCGCCTTGTGCCAGCGGTGCAGGATGCCAGGCTGGCTGATCTCTCTCCCCTGCCCTCGTGCTCACAGGCAGGCCTTTGTTCCCGCGGGGCAGACAAAGAGCTCTGTTCTTTCCTTACCTCGGTCAAGCCATTCATGGACATGCCGTCAGAGTACATTTTAGAAGAATAAATCAATTACAGATCATCTGACTCGGTTCCCCCCTCCCCTCCTTCCTCCCACAGAGCACATGCTGAGCCAGAGAGGTGCACAGACGGGCCACAGGGAGGCAAAGCCGAGCCTCTGGGGTCCTGGTGATCGCTCCGCAGGGCCCTGGCCGATCAGGACAGCAACGGGGCGGGGGGGGGGGGGGAGAGGTGCCTGCTGGAGCTTCGGGTTGGGTTTCTCCCCAGTCTCCCTGGGCAAAGTGGGAGAGGACAGCAGATTCCGTCTACCGGCGCTGAGAAGCTCTCCTGTTTGTGACTGCCTGTTTGTGACTGCCCTTCACGAGAACCGTTCGGCTTGAGGTCACACACCCACACATACACACCCCTTCTAGCTGCTGCCCTTAGGACAGCCCTTTCTGTTCTGCCTTTAGGAACATAAAAGAAGCCCATGATGGATCAGGCCGGTGGCCCCTCCAGTCCAACACTCTGTGTCACCCAGTGGCCAAAAATACCAGGTGCCCTCAGGAGGTCCAGCAGTGGGGCCGGGACACTAGAAGCCCTCCTATCCCCCCCCCCCCCAAGCACACAGTGCATCACTTGCCCCAGACCGAGAGTTCCTATCTATATCTTGTGGCTAAGAGCCACTGATGGACCTCTGCCCCATCTGTTTATCCAATTCCCTCTTGAAGCCATCCACGGTTGTAGCCGCCCCCACCTCCTGTGGCAGTGAATTCCACGTGTTCATCACTCTTTGGGTGAAGAAGGACTTCCTTTTATCTGTTCTAACCCAACTCCTCAGCAATTTCATGGAGTGCCCAGAAGTTCTTGTACTGTGAGAAAGGTGAAAAGGACTTCTTTCTCAACCTGCTCTATCCCACGCGTAATCCGGTGTAAACCTCATGAAGCGGCCTTACACGGAATCAGATCGTTTGGGTCCATGGAGGTCAGTCTTGTCTACTCAGGGTCTCAGGCGGAGGTCTCTCCCATCACCGGCTGCCTGGTCCTAACTGGACATGAGCCGGGGACTCAGCCTGGGACCTTCTGCATGCCAAACAGGTGTTCTGCCACTGGCGCATGGCCCCTCCCAAAGGGAGGACAGATTGAAGGAGGCAGCGATGCATAAAATAAGGTGCAACCAAGGCTGAATTTACACACAAATGAAGGCTGCTGGGCCCTTAACCTGGATATCCCGGCCTAGCTCGATGTTGTCAGACCTCAGAAGCTGTGTCAGGCAGCATTAGGGGCCAGCGTGGTGTAGAGTCAGGTTAGGGTCTGGCAGACCCAGGTTCGATTCCCCACACTGCCATGGCAGCTTGGTGAGCCCACTGTCTGAGCCCAAACTACCTCACAGGGTTGCTGTGAGGATAAGATGCAGGAGAAGGGAACGATGCTGCATGGTGCTTTGCGTCCCCCAAGGTCAAAATATTGAAGTGCTTGGGTGGGAGAGCCACCAAGATGTCCTGAGATGCTACACAGAGGCAGGCAACAGCAAACCGTCTCTGTGTGTCTCTTGCCTTGAAAGCCCTACGGGGGTTGCCGTCAGTCGGCCGTGACGGGGCAGCACCTCCCACCTGCCACCAAGGATCAGTCATAGTCCCGCTGTAGACTGCCCTGGTCAGGCCACCCTTGTGTGCCTTGTGTGCAGTTCTGGAGGCCTCCCTTCAAAAAGGAGGTGGACAGAACGGAGCTGGGTGTAGAGGAGAGCGACAAGGATGAGACCAAGGGTCCCTACAAGGAAAGGCTGAGGGACTGGGGAATGTTCCGCCTGGAGAAGAGGAGGCTGAACGGGGACAGGATGGCTCTCTTGGAGTATTTGAAGGGCTGTCACTTCGAGGAGGGCGCAGGGAGCGGTTCCCGTTGGCAGCAGAGGAGAGGACTCGCAAAGTTACAGGTGGGAAGGTCCCGGCTGGGTATTAGCAGGGGTCCGTTGGAGCGGGAGCGCACAGGAGCGCAGCTCCGGGAGTGAGGAGCCCAGGGGGCGGGCACATGACCAAGCCCCGCCCCCTCCTCGGCTTCCCCGAGCAGTGCAGAGGCGCAGCGCCCCGGGGAAAGCCCTGCTAGGGTCTTCATTGTTTTTAATGTTTTGTTTTAATATTGATAATTTTATCATTGTTCCTTTTATGACTGTGTGCTGCTTTTCCAGAGACTTGCTCAAGATGGCATATCAATTTTCTAAGTATACTATTTTTTATCTGGGCACATGGCACATAAGTACTGGAGAAATGTCACCAACCCTTCAGCAGCTTCCACCCCATCAGTTTGGTGTAGTGGTCAGAAGCTGGACTCTAATCTGGGAGAACCGGGTTTGATTCCCCACTCCTCCACATGCAGCTGCTGGTGTGACCTTGGGCCAGTCACAAGTTCTCTCGGAGCTGTCCTCTCACGAGCAGTTCTCAAAAGACCTCTCTCAGCCCCACCTACCTCACAGGGTGTCTTGTTGTGGGGAGGGGAAGGGAAAGGGATGGGTGGTGCACATATCCTGGGTATCTCAAGTCTACTTGAAACCTGGTGGTTTCAAGGGAGCAGGAAGAGAATGCGGGTGCGTTCTTTACGCTTATTTTTCTTGCTCAAAGTATTGGATGGGGAAGGGAATGGAGGAAGAGCAGGTCAGTTTCACTCACCTGTGGAGTGGAGCCTGAGGGGTGGGTGTCGCCTTCTGACACCCTTCCGGTATGTTCGGGGGTGTGGCATATGCAAATGGGTTATGCTAATGAGCTCCTGCACCTCTTTTTTTACAAAATGACCCCTGGGTTTTAGTGAAACCTTTTTGACAGTAAGGGTGGGCAGCAGTGGAATCAGCTGCCCGGGGAGGTGGTGGGCTCCCCCTCCAGGCCCATAGCCAGGATCTTTCTAGTCCAGAGGGGCATTTAAATTTCTCAGAGGGCACTGACCAATCAGATTAAAGGCAATGTAATCTGGCCCTTCAGACTGGAATACCCAGCTCCTTCCCTGCACCAACGGCCACTCAGGGCCCCTGAGCTGGATGGGAAGTTGGGGGGGCTTGCCAGTAAGGGGGGGGGGCCTAGCCCCGAGATGCCCCACTGTAGCAATGGGTCTGTCCCCCTCACTGGCAGCCTTCAAGCAGCGGCTGGACAAACCCTGGGCAGGGATGCTCCGGGCTGATCCTGCATGGAGCAGGGGGTTGGGGCTAGATGGCCTGTACGGCCCCTTCCAACTCTGTGATTTGGCGATTCTATGCTGCAGCCTGAATAGCTCAGACTAGCTTGGGCAAGGAAGTCCCGGGTCCCTCCCTCCACAGAGGCAGGCGATGGCCAACCACCTCTGAACGTCTCTTGCCTTGGAAACCCCTCAAGGGGATCGCCCGGACAGTTGTGACTTGATGCTACTTTATCATATTAAGGGGGCTTCAGTTTAGGGCTTCAGATTATGCCGGGGGGGGGGGGGGGGGGGGCTCGGCATACCTAATAATGATCCAATCGCCTTTTAAAAAAAAAAATGATGCAGTGGGGCCTCTGAAACGTGACATAGCTCTGGCTGTCTGCATGTCTTTAGGGTGCCTGGTGTGCATCTGCATTCATTATCAAGCAAAGTCGTTTTTATCAAGGGGGGGGGGCTACATCACTCTGCCCCTGCCCCTACTGAGCCCCATAGAGGGAGGGAAGGAGCCAGTTTGGTGTAGTGGTTAGGAGCACGGACTCTAACCTGGGAGAACTGGGCTTCTCCCCACTCCTCTACATGCAGCCAGCTGGTGACCTTGGGTCAGTCATAAGTTCTTTCAGAGCGGTTCTCTCAAGGGCAGTCCTCGAGAGAGAGCTCTCTCAGCCCCGCCTACCTCACAGGGGTGTCTGTTGTGGGGAGGGGAAGGGAAAGGTAGATTGTAAGCCACTCTGAGACTCCTTCGGGTAGCGGAGGGCCGGTATAAATCCAGTCTCCTCCTCCTCCTCCTCCTTCATGGTGACAAAGCACAAAATTTAGCCCTCGGAGAAGTGAGACCCCCCCACACACATTGCCTGCATTCCTGCATGTGTGCCAGTACCAGCCTGCCAAGGGAAGTGCCCTCTGGGCTCTGCACTCAAAGCCTCATTTGCCTGGCGCCATATGCCCGAGCACTCTGCTTCTTCTTGCAGGCATGCCAACTGGGTGGCTGCCTAATTCTCCCCCCCCCCCCCCCCACGAAAGATGCAAAAGCCTCTTGTATGCCGGGAGGGAGGCGAGCGGGAATCGCGTTCTGTGGTGCGGAAGGACAAATAAGACACCACAGCTCTAGCCCAGTCACCCCGGAAGAGGCCAGCGAGATTTTGGAGAGTATGAGCTTCCCAGAGTCAAAAAACCTCCCTTCTTCAGGTATGGCGTGGGTCCCCAACGTGGCACTCGTGGGCATCAGGGCACCCACCGACACCTTTTGTGGCACCCGCCAAGTGTCTTTCAGAAGTGGTTGGGGCCAGGAAAGCGCTTTTGCCCAGGAAGGTTTCTGATTGACTATCGGAGATCTGATTGGCTGTCCGGATTTTTTGGAACGTTGTTGGCAGCGGCTGGCACCGCTGACCCACAGATCTCCACGGCGTGGCTGAAATCGAGCGGCGGCAATCGCTCTGTGGCTGGCTCAGCCTCCTGCGGCCGCCATTTTGTGGCCGCCATTTTGTGGCCGTGCCCGGCACACCGTGTCGGAATTCCAAATGTGTCTGCCGGCTCAAAAAGGTCGGGGACCCCCAAATCCGATAAGGGAGCTTGGCCTCTCAAACGCTTATACCCTCTGGTGGCTGAGGTGCTCCTGGGCTGGAATGGAGCGGTTTTACCACAGCCCGACAGGGCCGCCCTCTGAAAAAGACACAGCCTGTTTCGCTCGGGCTAAATTTACAGATACGTTTCCAAACAGGCATCTGGGGAGCTGCGCAAATGGCACGTTATCAGTTCTCAAGTGAGGCAAGAAGGCTGGCTGACAGATGCACACACACAGACACCCCGCCCCTCACCCTTTGGCCTTTGCGGATTTCACTTTCACCCCCTGCCAGGAATACTCCGCTGACCTGTCCCCCACCCCGCTGTCTTCCAGCCTGTGTAGAAGCCAAGCCAGGGAATGGCATCCTGACAACTCCTGCGTATTGCCAACAATTATACGTGGGGCTTTGCAGCATATCCCACTCCCCACCCGCGGCTGCTTCTGGAGTTCACAGAGACCAGCCCACCTCAGGCACACCAAAAACACAAATCGAGTTCTCCTCTGGGCCTCCCCCGCCCCCCCCCCAAGCTCCAGTGAGGAGGGCCCTGACGCTCTCTCTCGCCACCTCAGCAATGGCACATGGCAACCGTGCCATGCTCGGATAGGGTTGCCAACCTCCAGGTATTGTGACAGTTGTGACAGTTGTCCTCCAGACCGCAGAGATCCGTTCCCCTAGAGGAAATGGCTGCTTCGGAAGGCAGCGGACTCTACAGCAGAGGTGTCAAACTCATTTGTTACGAGGGCTGGGTTTGACTCCCCACTCCTCCACATGCAGCCAGCTGGGTGACCTTGGGTCAGTCGCAAGTTCTCTCAGAGCTGTTCGGTCAAGAGCAGTCCTTGAAAGAGCTCTCTCAGCCCCACTAACCTCCCAGGGTGACTGTTGTGGGGAGGGGGAGGGAAAGGATATTGTGAGCCGCTCTGAGACTTCGAGTGAGAGGCGGGGTATAAGTCCAATCTCCTCCTCCTCCTCCTCCTCAGCTGCTGCTTCTGCTTCTAGCGGAGTTGATTAAGAGCCCTGACTTCTCTGGTCATCCTTTCGAAGGGCAGAATTGGGAATGCCACCCCTGACTTCAGAGTGTTCTGCTTCCAAAGGACTTTCGGAACGGGAAGGGGGGGCAGTATTAGGGGTCTGTCCGCCAGGATTTCCTCAGCTCAGAGTCCATCTCAGCCACAGTCTTCCTGGGTGCCTTAGGCAAGGACAGGTCTCTGCGTCCTCAACCTGCCTCCTGCACCCTTCCTGCGCCCTTAGAGGGCTGTGGCAACCATGACTGAGCTAACCAAGAGGAGCATTTGAAGAGATGAAACGCGCTAGCTGATAAGTGGTTTGGTTTTCTCTCTCAGACAGTCTCCCTGGTTGTCTTTGCCCGGCTGTGCTGGCGGAGTGGTTGTTTACCTGTGCAGCGGCTCCCTGGGACTTATTTGCCACTGGCCTAGCTCGGTTGCTCAAGAGACGGATCTTCTGCCTCCCTTCTCCTGGCTGCCAATTAAGGGAATGATGCAGAGAAGCCCGCGCTGAGGGTTTCCGAGCAAGGGTCCCTCTAGGCATCAGGGCCCCTCGAAGGTTCATCCCACAGTGTGCAAAAGGAAGAAGAGGAGGAGGAGGAGGAGGAGGAGGAGGGGATTGGATTTATACCCCGCCCTTCACTTGGAGTCTCAGAGTGGCTTACAGACTCCTTCCCCTTCCCACAACAGACACCCTGTAAGGTAGGTGGGGCTGAGAGAGCTCTTTCCAGAGCTGTCCTTGAGAGAACAGCTTTGAAAAAATTTAAGACTGACCCAAGGTCATACAGCAGCTGTATGTGGAGGCCTGGGAAATCAAACCCGGTTTTCCCAGATTAGATTCTGTGCACTGTAAGAGTACTAGAAGCAAGAGAAGGTACCCAGCGTTGGTTGTGGGGCAGCAAATGGCCTACTCCAATGCAGATGGGCAGAAGCCTTTTTTCTAGAGACTGTCCCTGTTGGGTTGGGTTTGGGTTTGGGGGGGGTTGCATTTATGTGTGTTTCTTTTTTTATCACTGTTTTGATCTGATGACCAGGGATGGGCATGAACTGGGAAAATGCAGTTCGTGGTAGTTCATGGTCCGTGGCATGTCCAGTTCATGAAACATGAACCGTCACAAACTTTTAGGAGCCAAATGAACTGGTTCAGTTTGTGAGGTTCATGATAAAGTAGAATGGGCTTGCTAGAGACATGAAACTCACAGAGGATCTCCAGCTGATTCTCCTCTACCAGATCTCCAAGTTTGGTGAGGATTGGATATATGGGGTCTGAGTTACCACCACTCCCAAGAAGGTGCCCCCATCCTCCATTGTTTCCAACAAAGGAGAGAAAACAGCAAAAAAGAAGAAGAAGAAGCAAAGATGGTAGCAGTCCAGGAGAACAGAATCAAAGTCCCATGGAATCTCTGCAGTAAAAACTGAAAGTGGGTGGCATTTTTGCAAGCCCAGCAGAACCAGTGCCACTGTGACACTGCAAACCCAACAGGATTAAGGTCAAGCCAGAGAATCTCTGCAGTAGAAACTGAAGGGGGGCATTTTTTCAAGCCCAGCAAAACTAGCACAATGTACAGAGTACCCAGCAGAATCTCACACAATTGTGGTAATGCCAGCTCAATGGGACTAATGTCTAGCACAGAATCACTCTCCAAGCAGGGTGAGGGTTGCAGGCCCAGCACAACCAGTGCAATGTACTAGTGCCCAACAGAACCCAGTGCCATTGTGGCAATGCCGGATCAATAGAATTGATGTGAAGTACAGAAGTCCAAGCAGAGAGGGGTTGCAAGTCCAGCACAACCAGTTTAGTGGACAGAATGCCAAGCAGAACCCAGTGCCACTGTAGCAATGCACGTAAAAGAGGACTAATGTCAAACCAGAGAATCCCTGCAGTACAAACTGAAGGGGGGGATATTTTTCAAGCCCAGCATAACCAGTTCAGTGTACAGAATGCCCAGAACCCAGTGCTACTGTGGCACTGCAAGCTTAAAAGGACTGATCTCTAAGCAGAGTCACAAGAAAATCAAGCAAGGAAGGTAATTTTGCAAACCCAGCACAACCAGTTACAATGTGCAGAATGCCCAAGAGAACGCAGTGGCACTGGCATGGCAAGCTTAAAAGGACTGATCTCAAAGCACAGAGTCATAAATCCAAGCAAAGGGGCTGGGATTTTGCAAGCTCTGTGTAAGAATATGGGGAAGGAACACAAAGGTAGCCTGGCAAAAGGGGGGGACCATCTTGAAACTGACATGACTGGATTGAAACTGACAAGAGTGTTTCCATGGCTGGATAATCCTGCCCCCCTGTTGCTTTGAAGTTTAGTAAACATTTTGTTTGAGCAGAGACAGTACTGTCTGGAAACATATCCATTCATCAACTGGCATGAACCTGCTTGAAAATTTGTGCTTGAAAATTTGTGGAAAGTTCATGCTGGTTGACCTGCCACGAACTTCAGTTTGCGAACCATGAACCGGCCAAAATTCATCATGAAATTGTTGAGCTGGTTCATGTCCATCCTTCCTGATGATCGGCTTTGATCTGGTGATCTGCTCTGAGTCTCTGTGAGAAAGACAGGCTATAAGGTACATAAGGAAATAATATGTGTACGGCACCTCCTCCCAACTGAACCTCTAGCCCAGCTCAGTGGGCCCGCTCCACCTTCTGAAGTAGGGTTTCCCACCTTCAGGCAAGTTCTGGAGGTCTCCCATAATTACAACTGATCTCCAGATTACATAGTTCCCCTGGAGAAAATGGCAGCTTTGGAGAGTGGACTCTATGGCATTGTACCCCACCAAAGTCCCTTCACACACTACCCCCCAAATCTACAGGAATTTTACAGCCCAGAGTTGGCAACCAGAAATCAGGCTTTGTCACTAGCGGCCCTGTGCTTGTGGAATATCCTCCCACAGAGGTCTGCCTGGCTCTTAATTTGCTTTCTTTCAGGTCCCAGGGCTTTTAAGTAGTTTTATCCTGTTTCCTTGGGGGCAGGGCTGTTTCTTTTAAATTCACAGATGGGTATCGATTATGGTTTTATGTCTGAGGCATTCTAGAGACTCTTATACTTTTTGGTCAAGAGAGGTGTTCTGATAACAGTCAGGTTGTTATTATATCTGCGTTTTAGCTGTAATATTGCTGAGCTTTGTTTTTGGTACCCATTTTGTGTTCTTTTATTATGTATTTTAATGTCCTCGGGAGCCACCTCAGACAGGCATCTGAAGAGGCATCTGAAGAGGCCAAGAAACAGCCTAATCAAATAATCATGAAGATCAATGTTCCTTCTAATTTCCCTCCCCACTGAGTGGAGTAGTTCACACCCTGAGCAGGATATAACTGCCGTAATCTTAAAATGGGCAACAGGCAGAGCAAGACCCTGTGCGGCTCCAGACTGTTGCTGAGCGGGGCTTCCTGTGTCAATGAGTGGCCGCTCACCCTTAAGAGGGAACTCTGTAATCAGGGTATAAGGGCTATCTCTATCAGACATGATGAATGTTATCCAGGGGAGTCCGTTGGAGCTGGTGCGCAGTGGAGCGCTGCTCCGGGAGTGAAGAGGCCGGGGGGTGGGCACATGACGAAGCCCCGCCCCCAGCAGGGCTGCCGCTGCATTCTCCAGGCCCGGCGCTGGACGCTGGGCCTGGGAGACAACTTTGGAGGCTGCCTTCCCCTCCCTGCCATGTCTCCCAGGCCCGATCCCTCCCCCAGGGAGAAGCTCCCCATCCCTCCCCCCGCTCCCCATTCCCGGGCCGTGGCAGGCTGCCGGCCCGGGGAAAAGGTCCCCATCCCCCTCGCTCACCATTCCCGGGCCATGGCAGGCCGCCGTTCGGGGGAGAAGTCCCCATCCCCCCTGCTCACCATTCCCGGGCCGTGGGGGGGCAGGAGGGAGGGAAAAGCCGGGCCCAAGTGGCGTTAAATCACTCGGGCCCAAGCAAGAGCGAGCCGAGGGGGGAGGGAGGGAAACGCTGGCCCAAGTGGGTGACAGCATGGGGAAAAGCTCCCCATCCCTCCCCCTGCTCGCCATTCCCGGGCCACAGCAGGCCGCCGGCCTGGGGAGAAGACTCCATCCCCCCGCTTACCATTCCCGGGCCGTGGGGGGTGAGAGGGAGGGAAAAGCCGGGCAAGAGCAAGCCGGGGGGGAGGGAAATGCCAGCCCAAGTGGCTGACAGCCACTCGGCCCGAGCAAGGGGGGGAGAAGCGCCTAGTCTTCCTTCTTTCCTTCCTTCCTTCCTTCCTTCCTTCCTTTCTTTCTGTGCCATCAGATAGGCTTCCCAGCTCTGAGTTTGGAAATACCTTGGAGATTTTTGGGGTGGAGCCTGAGCAGTGAGTATTGCCTTCTGACACATTTCCGGTAATGTCAGGGGGTGCGGCATATGCAAATAAGTTATGCTAATGAGCTCTTGCACCTCTTTTTTTACGAAAGGACCCCTGATGTTATCAAATCTAAATCCTACTGAACATAATTAGAATTGGAAATGTAAACAGGATACTAAGATAAAGTAACTGAAGATGGAGGGGCAGTTTACCGGGACCCTGGGGCCAGTGTTTCTTTTCTTTCCCCAGTGCAGTCTAAGAATGTTCTGTATATCTTGTATCGTGAGGCAAAGCACCCTAATTTCCTTCACGGGTTAACATGAATATTACAAGGCCGAGGCTGGCTCACAGGTGTTCATGATTTCAGCATCCCCCCCCTCCCCCCCCGCAGCGACCTGCCTTATCTCTTTCTGGACTCAAGAAAGTGGTACTTGGTTAATCATGCCTGTATAACCAGATGGGAGGGGGGTTAGGAGCAGTGGCCCGCATCTTCCGGAAAGTTCCACCGAAGAAGAGCCCTGATTGGACCCAAGAGACCACCTGATGCCAGAGAGTACAAAGCTATCATAAGGCTATAGTCCAGAGGAAGTTGTGCTAACATTATGCTAACGCCATGCCAGTATGCTTTGATATGTTATGTTTCATCATGATGGAGTGCAACGTAGAGAAGACTTTTATGCTACTGCTCAGGTTTTAAGCTGCAAGATTTGCCATCTAATCTTCAGGTATATCAGATAGAAAAGTTAGTTCCCGTGTTTTCTTGTTGCTAAACTAACTGTTGATATTGTACTGCACAGTGAATTCCTTTAACTATTTAATAAACCTTTATATATTTTTGAAGGCCTGGTTTTCTTGTGTGCATCCGATCTCAAGGACTCAGGTGTCTGGGAATTTTTTCAGGGGTTCCACGGAGGGGACCAGGAGCAATAACCCAGGGGGACCCAGCCTCAGGCCCCTGACATGTACAATGCTGTGTATTGTCTGAACTCAAGAAAAATGTATCCAGTCCCTGACTGGTGTTTGTGCTGTAAGATTACAGGGCTGAAACATGAGAAAAATAGTAGCTTTCAGGGACAAGCCGTGATAGTGTTACCTCCACTTTATTTTTTGAGATGGCTAAAAAGATTATGTTAATCTCACTCACACAGAACGGCAAGAGAAACTGCAGCAAACGGGGGTTGCCAACCTCCTTGCGGGGCCTGGAGTTCTCCTGGAATTATAACTGATCTCCAGCCTACAGAGATCAGTTCCCCTGAAGGAAGTGGCTGCTTTGGAGGACGTACTCTCTGGCATCAAATTAGGGTTGCCCAGGGGTCGTTTTGAGCAGGAACGCACAGGAACGCTGTTCCGGGAGTAACAAGCCCAGGAGCGGGCACATAGGGTGATGCGCTGTGGAAAAAAGCAAAAGCATACGATCTTGATCTGTATTTTCATGCTTGCTGTAGGGCAGCTTCTCTGCAAGAGGAAAGGAAACCTAATGTGTCTTTAATCGAAGTGTAAAGCTGGCTCGCCACCTCTGAGTTGGGAAATACCTGGAGATTTTGGGGGTGGAGCCTGAGCAGTAGGTGTGGCCTTCTGACACACGTCCGGTGATGTCAGGGGGTGTGGCATATGCAAATAAACTATGCTAATGAGTTATGCTAATGAGCTCCTGCACCTCTTTTTTTTTTTACTAAATGACCCCTGTTAAATGCCAACCTCCAGGTGGTGTCGAGAGGTCACAGGGCAGGCTGAGCTTTGTAAGAAAAACAACCGTGATATGCTAAAGAAGTCGTGTTTAAAGAAAAATATATCTTCTTTAACTATCCAGTGAGTAACAAATCGTTAAAGTTGTTTCCTTCGAAGTAAATTGGTCTCAAAACTTTCTCTGATGATACAGTGCTCAATAGACGGTTTCACTCAAGGTTTCATCAGATGAGACCTTACACCGGGGGGACCAAACTTGCTTAACAGAAGAGCCACACAGAATAGAAGTTTGAGAGCCGCAAGACACGGACGAATATTACACACACATTTTTATTGGAAAATATGCAAATTTGCTTCTTATTAACATTAAATTGATAACTTTAGATGGGGAGGAGGAGAAAAAGAGAGAGAAAGAAAGAGATGGAAAGAAAGAAAGTGGAAAGAAAGCAAATGGAGGGAGGGGAGAGAGGGAGAGGTGGAAAGAAAGCAACTTTAAATGCATCCTTCGAGCCACCATGCTGGCTAGTTTGGCTTGAAAAAGCGATTTAAAGAGACAAATGCCTTCTTCAAGCTGGCCCGGGGGGGGGGGGGGAGCTTTGAGAACACTCTTAAAGTTAGTTGCTTCCTTTCTCTGCTCCCCGACCCACTTCAAAGCCTCCCCAGGGAGGGGAATGCTGGCTGGGGAAAGGAAGACTGATTGGGGAGGCATGCCTCCCCTTTGCTTCCCTAGCCACCCTCCCGAAAGCTGCACAATATGTATGAAAGAGCCACAGTTTGGCCACCCCTGCCTTGCACCTTTCATATTTTTTTCTGCAACTTTTTTCCGCTCCCTCTTCCTTTCTAACTAGACACAGCTGCGTTATCGTGTCACGGTTGTTTTTCTTACAAAGCTCAACCTCCAGGTGGTACCTGGAGATCACCCTCTATTCCAACTGATCTCCAGGTGACAAAGATCAGTTCCCTGGGAGAAAATGGCCACTTTGGAAGGTGGACGCTATGGCATCATACCCCTTTGAAGTCCCTCCCCTCCCCAAACCCCACCCTCCTCAGGCTCCACCTTCCAAAATCTTCAGGTATTTCCCAACCCAGAGCTGGGAACCTTAAGCATCACGCCCTGCTGAGGTGCCCCTCTGAGGTGCCCCTCCTCCCCAAACCTTGGCTACAGAGATTCGTTCCCCTGAAGGAAACGGCTGCTCTGGAGGGTGGACTCTATGGCATCCTTTCCCTGCTGAGTTCTGTCCAGTCCCCAAACTCCACATTCCACAAGTCCCATCCTCAGTTTGGTGCAGTAGTTAGGAGCGCAGACTCTAATCTGGGAGAACCGGCTTTGATTTCCCCACTCCTCCACATGCAGCTGCTGGTGTGACCTTGGGTCAGTCACAAGTTCTTTCAGAGCTGTTCTCTCATGGGCAGTCCTCTGGAGATCTCTCTCAGCCCCGCCTACCTCACAGGGTGTCTGTTGTGGGGAGAGGAAGGGAAAGGTAGATTGTAAGCCGCTCTGAGGCTCCTTCGGGTAGTGAAGGGCGGGGTATAAATCCAGCCTCCTCCCCCTCCTCCTCTCCAGCAATTTCCAAAGGCGGAGTTGGCAACACTACTGAGTCCGTTCAAACCCCAGGCATAGGATAAATAAAGCAAGGGACGCTAATGGAGATGAAGACCTCAGTGGGGTTAAAATGCCATAGAGTCCACCCTCGAAAGTGGTTGTTTGCTACAGGTGGGGGACTGATCTCTGTAGTCTGGAGTTCTCCAAGCCTACCTGGAGGTTCATCTCTTCTTACTGGGCCCCAGAGGCCAGACACAGAGAAGGAAGTGAACCTGGACGGCAGAGTGTCAACGGCTGACGCTGGAATGTGCCAATTCAAACACTTCGTCGATGTCTAGATTTCCCCAGCATTAACAGTTCCCTCTTTTTTGAAACCCTGTCACCTAGTCGCACGTTTATATTCCTCGAAAGAGATCAAGGGAGGACTTCGGTCAGTCTGTTACTGGTTCCATCAGGTCTCACCTCTCCAGCTGCTGGGAAGGAAACTCTTTATACCGGTTTTACAATCTCCTTCTGGTTCGCGGTCTGTTTTATGTCCTCCCCAATTCCTCGGTGCTCTTTTTATTCCCCAAGCTGGGTTTCTATGGCTTCTTTCGTTTTTATATCGATAGCTTGTCATTTTATGGTATTGTTTCTTGCTCGTAAAAAAACCCAGGAGCTGGACTCCGCAAAGGCGGAACAGAACTTTCCTAAATAACCCAATTCTTGGGAATGAAGGTGCCGGGCCACAGATGTAAAGCCTCGAGCGCCAACAGTGGACCAGGAGAGGCTCCTAAGGCCATGCCTGATGTCAGAGCAGCCCACGGGCCCCCAGCATGTGCTACTTTCTCCTCACCCACAATTATTTCAGACATGGAGAGAGGCGGTTTCTTCAGGTCCTGCTGTGGTCTCCTGCCCGGCTTCTCAGTTCATCCACCCCAACAGTGAACAATGCGAGTGTGTTTATATGTCCGGCCCTTGGCCCATCAGGGTCACATCTCCTTCCACGCAGGAACAGATCTCTCCCCCCCCCCCCCACTCTCCATGGTTTCTGTAGATCCTGTGGACAAAGTAGGGCTGTCAAGTCAGCCCGGGGGGCGGGGGATCCCCCACTAAAGGGGTTCCTGATCCGCCGGCCAGCATTTGGCCGGCAGGGGGAACCCCACCCGTGACGTCGTCCAGCGAGGACGACGTAATGACGTCACCGGAAGTGACGTCAGCACGTTGGGGGCGTTGCCAGGGCGACGCTCTGGCAACGCCCCCAACATGCTGACGTCACTTCCAGTGACGTCGCTGGGTGCGCGCCCCAGGAGAAATTCCCGGCCAGAGGAGGACTCCCCCCCACTGGTGAGTTTTGAAGACTTGGTAACCCTAGGACAAAGTGAAGCAGAAACAGCAATCAGTACGCTGTATTCTGTTCAGACTAGGGAAGTGGATGTTTTATGCCTGCAATCCATCCAATACTTTGTGCAATAAAAAGAAGCGTAAAGAACACACCCTCATTCTCTTCCTGCTCCCTTGAAACCACCAGGTTTCAAGTAGACTTGAGACACCCAGGACATGTGTACCACCCATCCCTTCCCCTCCCCACAACAAGACACCCTGTGAGGTAGGTGGGGCTGAGAGAGGTCTTTTGAGAACGGCTCATGAGAGAACAGCTCTGAGAGAACTTGTGACTGGCCCAAGGTCACACCAGCAGCTGCATGTGGAGGAGTGGGGGATCAAACCTGGATCTCCTAGATTAGAGTCCAACTCCTGACCACTACACCAAACTGATGGGGTGGAAGCTGCTGAAGGGTCGGTGAAATCTCTCCAGTACTTATGTGCCATGTGCCCAGATAAAAAATGGTATACTTAGAAAATTTATATGCCACCTTGAGCAAGTCTCTGGAAAAGCAGCACACAGTCATAAAAGGAACAATGATAAAATTATCAATATTAAAACAAAGCATTAAAAACAATGAAGACCCTAGCAGGGCTTTCCCCGGGGCGCTGCGCCTCTGCACTGCTCAGGAAAGCCGAGGAGGGGGCGGGGCTTGGTCATGTGCCCACCCCCTGGGCTCCTCCCTCCCGGAGCTGCGCTCCTGTGCGCTCCCGCTCCAACGGACCCCTGGCTGCAAGGCACTAACAATACGATATAACAATACTGGAATTTAATATACAATACAAGAATATTATTAACAAAGGTAAGGGTTCAATATTCAATTTGCATGGCCGTTCTTAGTTGGTGGAGCGATTGGTCTGGTTAATTCCGATAATGAACGAGACTCTGGCATGCTAATTAGTTATGCGACCCCCCCCCAAGCATAAGTTGAATATTGGACCCTTACCTTTATTATTAATATTTTTGTATTGTATATTAAATTCCAGCAGCGGTCTGAGGTGAGATGAGAGGGAAAAGGGGAGGGGGAGTGTGGATGCACTGGAGCCTGGAAAAGTCCAAGGTATTTCCCCCCATCCGTCAAATTCTCTCCTCACAAATGTTCCCTTCAGTCATGTACCTGCTGATAAGGTTCTGGCTCTGCACCCAGAATCATTACTTTTATGGGAGGCTAATCTGGTTATTCAGTCAAGCCCAAGGAGTGGCAAAGTACAAGGAGTTCCCAGGGCAGGGCAGGGCAGGGAAACTGCGCAGGGCAAGGGAGGCTTCTTCCCTCCCCCTGACAGCCAAAGACAAACGTGATGATCTTCCGGTTAATCATTAACCCTCGAAGGCGGCTGTTCGGAGAGAGCCAGAGAGCGGGCCGTGGTCCATCTTCTCTGCAGGCCCCATTCCAGTGAATTGGAACTGAGGGAGGGGCTGAATTCAAATCCTGTTAGCCAGTGAAGGGCAGCGACCTGTAGGCGTGCTGGCCTCGGACAAGGGGCACCCAGACTTGAATCTTCAAAACGGTGGAGTCACTTCCTTTCCAGGTGAAGCAGTCTGTGAAGGAAGCGGTCATGATTCTTCTTCAGGCCTCTGCTCCACTGGTGCAGGGAACAGGGGCAGAAGGAGGGTGGCCAACCTCCAGGTGGCACCTGGAGATTTTCCAAAACTGCAACTGATCTCCTGCTGACAGAGATCAGTTGCCCCGGAGAAAATGGCGGCTTTGGAGAGTGGCGGGCTTCATGGCATCACATCCTGCTGAGGTCCCTCCCCAGTCTGGTGCACCCTCCCCAGTTTGGTGTAGTGGTTAAGGGCACGGACGCTAATCTGGGAGAACCGGGTTTGACTCCCCACTCCTCCACTTGCAGCTGCTGGATGACCTTGGGTAAGCCATAGTTCTGGCACAGCTGTTCTTGAAAAAGGGCAGTTTCTGTCAGAGCTCTCTCGGCCCCACTTACCTCACAGGCAAGGGTCATTTTGATCAGAAATGCGCAGGAGCGCCGTTCCGGGAGTAACAAGACCAGGAGCAGGCGCATATGGTGATGTGCCGTGGAAAAAAACAAAAGCATATTAACTTGATCTGTATTTTCATGCTTGTTGTAGGGTAGCTTCCCTGCAAGAGCAAAGGAAACCTCAAGTGTCTTTAGTCAAAGTGTAAAGCTGGCTTGCCAGCTCTGAGTTGGGAAATACCTGGAGATTTTTGGGGTGGAGCCTGAGTGGTGGGTGTTGCCTTCTGACACATTTCTGGTGATGTCAGGGGGTGTGGTGTATGCAAATAAGTTATGCTAATGAGTTACGCTAATGAGCTCCTGCACCTCTTTTTCTACAAAATGACTGCTGGCACTATTCCATGCAAAGTTTCTTCCCTCCCCCAAAGTAGGCCTTCCCCAGGCTCCTGCGGTTTCAGGAGAAGAGTTTGTCTATCAAGAGAAGAGTCCCTCTCCCTGTATCTAGCAGCAATCTAGAGCTCAAAAGCGAAAATAGAAAGGGCATTAATTCTTGGCAAATAATGCCAGGCTTACTGGGAATTACTGTGCCCTGTCTCCAAAATGGAAGGCTTTAGATGAAGTGCCTCCGGGTGTGGCCTAGAGATCTCCTGGAATTGCAGTTCTTCTCTAGATGACACAGATCAGTTCCCCTGGAGAAAATGGCTGCTTTGAGAGGTGGAATCCCTGGCACTGCACCCTGCTGAGGCCCCTCCTACCCTCAAACCGCATCCTCCCCAAGCTCCACCCCCAAAATCTCACAGCATTTCTCAACCTGGAGTTGACAACCTTAGAACTGCTAGACAAACGAATGCCCATATTTAACTGTTCTATCAGGTGCAGTAAGCTGAGTTAGTGTGAGCTAGCTCACAGTTTTTTAGCCTCCAGCTCACAGATTTTTGTCTTAGCTCAGGAAGAATGGCTCCAGAGCAAACTAATTTATGCAGTAGCCAAATCACTCACTCACCACTTTAATGCCAGTAGCTCACAAACTAGAATTTTTGCTCACAAGACTCCACAGCTTAGAGGGAGCATTGATCAGGTGTGACACTAGACAGACAGACAGAGAATGTGATCACAATTCTGGGAATGGCTCCTATGCAGAACCGACAGGCAGTCCCCTTGAAAACCAGCCATTCTCTTCCACGTAACCATCAAGTGAAGTCCAGATGATGGAGAGTTAAGCAGCCACAAAAGCGTCCGTGAGTTGTTTTGACGCCAGTCAAATCTTCTCATTCCTTCTGCTTCGCTTAATATCGTTCGCCTGCAACTGCAGTTCTTGAGAACATAAGAACGTAAGAGAAGCCATCTTGGATCAGGCCAGTGGCCCATCCAGTCCAACACTCTGGGTCACACTGCCATCCAGAGGTCCATCAGTGGAGGTTGTCCAGCCAGGGCCACACAAAATGGTTAATGATCACGCAGAGATGGACAGCTATTCCTATAACCAAACTTTGGCCGCGGGCACACAGTCCCTTTAAATCCGGGAGGGCTCCCGGATTTAAAGGGGCCGCATTTTTTAACAGCGGGTTGGGATGTCTATACATCCCAACCCCTGTGGCCTCGGGATCGTCGGCCGCAGCCGCTGAAGAGGCGGCCGCGGCAGGAAGAGTGGCGGCGGCGGCGGCCGCATCAGCGGCAGAAGCGGGGGCAGCCGAGGCGGAAGCGGCGGCGGCAGCGGAGGAAATGGTGGCGGTGGCAGCCACCGCTGAAGAGCCGGCTTCAGAGGTTGGTGGAGGCGGCGGAGGCGGCCCCAGGAGCACTTAAAGCGGCGGTGGCGGCCTCCGACCCGCCATCCGCCCGGGTAAGTTGGTTTTTTTTTTTTTTCACCCTTTTACACTTGGGCGCATGGATAGCCATGCGCCCAAGTGTAAAAGGGGGGGGGGGAAATGGCCGGCGGGGCTATGTGGACAGCCCTGCTCTCGCAATGCATGCGAGAGAGGGCTGTCCAGATAGCTCCCAATGCGGTTTCCTCCCGCAACACCCGGGAAAATACTTGATTTTCCCGGGGTCTTGAAAATGCGGGAGGAACCCGCATTGGAGCCCGCTTTGGCTCGGGACGAGGGGCCGGCCATCTGGTCGGCCCCTTTAAATGCGGGAGGAAATTGCCCTTCCTCCCGCATTTAAGTCCTGTGTGGCCGCAGCCTTTGTCTCCACTCCATAGCCTACAGTATATTTTTAGGAACCCAGGTCTGGGTAGCCATAATCTCCCACCGGTGATCCCGCTCTGTCAAAATTATCCCCGGATGAAAAGCAAATATCTCCTTAAAATACCCTGTCATTTTGGGCTAAGTACCAGGTGCTTTGTCCGTCCTCTCGCAGAGGGCAAACTGGCAGGAATCTTTGTCACAGAGGAAGGGTATACCTGAGGGCAGGATGTGAGGTATGCCACAACATGGGCCGACTTTGACCAACTTTTGAGGTTGGAGCGCCTTCCCTATTTATTTATTTGTTTGTTTGTTTGTTTGTTTCAATTTATACCCCGCCTAGCCAGCAGGCCGGCTCTAGGCTATGAGGATAGCCTGAAGAGCATGGGACTTTTAAGTTTAGAAAAGAGACGGATGGGGGGGGGGGGGGGGGGACATGATAGATGTTGATAAAATTATGCATGGGATGGAGAGAGCAGGCAAAGAGAACTTTTTATTTGGCTCCCGAAATACTAAAAAAAAATTTTTTGCTGGGGGAACGCGCTGGAACAGAGTTCTGGAAGCTCGACAAAATTCTTTTTAAAATGTTTAAAAGTTCATGAATTTTCCCGTGTCATTTTCCTCCTGAGACTTCCGGCACCTTGAGGCCTGAGAGCATCCAAGGATGTTGTTTCAGGACAGACGAAAAGAAATAGGACTTTGTGGTTAAGATGTGTGGGGTTTGCTGCTGGAGGATGTGGCGATGGCCACAGCAGAACCCAATAAAAAAATCTTCAACTCCTGGAAGAAGCGGAGGTTTCTCCTGCTCCCCAGGCTGACATGCAAGGGAGGCGTGACTGGCCTTCCAGTTGGCCAAAACTCCTTCAGGCCATGACCTTGCATAATTCACCTCTCCTTTGTTAATGTGTGGCTAAGGCTGACAAATTTCCCCAACCCTGGCCCTGAAGGAATGTGTGGACACAACCGCCATCTCCTGGGGGACCGCAGAGCCATTTTCTCCCCCCCCCCCCCAATTGCTGTGGAATTTTTCCTTCTTAGTTATAAATGCTAATAAGGTCCCGCGGCCTGAGTTCATTGGCTCAGGCTAGTGACATTGGATAGTTGCAGCTGAACCTTACGTTTCGAAGACATTTCTGTTGTCTTATTTACTTTAATTGCAAACAGGCGACAACCCCCCTCCCAAAATTCTGAGTGTGTCTGCAGGCTCGAAACCAAAAGTGGGCACTCACATGAAAGCTCATACCCAGAATTAAACTTTGTTGTTGGTCTTAAAGGTGCCACTGGATCCAACTTTGTTCTGTTACTTCAGACCAACATGGCTACCCCTCCTGAATCTTAGTTTAAGCCCTTAGCCATACAGCTACGAGGCCTGAAACCCAATATTTTCATCAGTAGATAAGACAGTGTTGCCATCTCCAATGAGAGAAATTCGTGGAGATTTGGGAGGTGGAGTCTGGGGAGGGCAGAGTTTGGGAAGGAGAGGGACCTCACTGGGATACAATGACTAGGGTTGTCAACCTCCAGGTGGTGCCTGGAGATCTCCTGGGATTACAATTGATCTCCAGGTGACAGAGATCAGTTCAGCTGGAGAAAATGGCTGCTTTGGAAGGTGGACTCTATGGCATTATACCCTGCTGAGGCTCCTCCCCAAACCCCACCCTCCTCAGGCTTCACCTCCCAAATATCTAGGTATTTCTCAACCCAGCACTGGCAACCCTAATAATGCCATGGAGTCCATCTTTCAAAGGAGCCACTTTCTCCAGAGGAACAGATCTCTGTAGTTTGGAGATGAGTTAGGTCAAGACAAGTAGCCATGTTAGTCTGTCAGGAGCAGTAGAAAAGAGCGAGAGTCCAGGAGCCCCTTAAAGACCAACAAAATTTGTGGCAGGGCCTCCCCTTTAGTGAGTCACTGCTCATTTCTTCAGAGAAGTTATCATTCCAGAAGATCTCCAGGCCCCATCTGGAGGCTGGCTCCCCTCAGGCAAGGTGAGGAGTTGGTCAGCCCAACAGAAACCAGAGTTGGTTTGATCAGTTAAGCCTGATCTTCCCCTTTGATCACAAGTATTTTAGGAGGGGGGTGATAAGAAAGGGACATTTAATCAATGTGGAATCTGGAAATGCTATCAAGATGGAACGGGACCCTCACCCGGGCCAAACCTTACAACCCCCCCCCTGCTTTCCTTTCAAATGTTCTTCTAAATGACAAAGAGCTCTTGCCTAAGGGCAGAGAAACCGGCTTGGAAGAAATTTACAGCCTAGTTCGATTGTTTCCCCGTATACATAAGCTCTTGGGAAAAGCCTCTTCAGGACTAACAAATGGTCATTCAAGCACGAACATCAGGCACTAGGCCAGAGCAATGGGAGCGAGCCTCCCTGTGCAAAAGCGTCTCTGTTTTAAGAACTCCTCAGGACTCCTGTTCAGTTTTGGTCTCCCTCTGGAATAAACTCCTGTATTTGGAAGGGAGGTTTAATTAAAGGGACCCCTGACTCCCCGAGGGCCTGCTCCTGCCCCCTCCGTGAAACAGACTCTCTGGAACATCTACTCTTCTCTTCAGCGGCATGTACCAGAGGGTGGTCTGCATGGAGACGATTAGTCCACTGTTAGAAAGGTTTCCTGGCAGATCGATCAAATAAAATTAAACTCGATTGCCTCCTGTCTGACAGGAACCATCAGGCAACAAGACAGGTGGCCAGATTTTGTCCCCAGGCTGACAAGGAACGTGAAATGCACAGCAATTAGATTAAGTCCTAATCCTTTATCTCAATTCTACGTGAGTTCTGTGGCTGTTTTATTCTATTTCTATGTTATGGTCACAGATTTTTAAATGTAAGAATGCCATGGTTGGTTTTATCCCATATTTCTCCTTCTGATGTTTTTATGTAAAATGACTGAGTGTGCTGGCCCTTGACCATAACGATAAATTTGATTGCTTGAACTCCTACATTTCCCCTCAGTGGCTTGGCCTTTCCTTTGGACTCCATCACTGGGGCTCTGTCGTTTTCACCAGTGGTCCCTCTAAGCTGAGTTCGTGTGAGCTTGCTCACCGTTTCTTAGCCTCCGGCCCACACATTTTTGTCGTGGCTCAGGAAGGATGGGCTCCAGAGCAAACTAATTTATGCAGTTGTCAAATCACCTGCTCACAGCTTTAATGCCAGCAGCTCACAAAGTAGAATTTTTGCTCACAAGACTCCACGGCTCAGAGGGAGCATCGCTTTTCACTGCTCCTAGAACTACTAAATGGACCTCAAAGCAGCTGTATTGAAGAGAACCGAATCTCTCTTCTCTTTCTCTGTTAAATTTTGGATGGGGGAATTATTATAATCAACAACAACAACAACAACAATTCAGTGAGGCCATTTGAGACCCTAGCACTGCCCCCTAGAGTCAGATTCGACTCGCTTTCGAGGAAGGGAAACCTTTTATTAGATAGACTTTTGCATTCTGCAGCTGCCATTTTCTCTCAGGGGACTAATCTGCATAGTCTGGGGATCTGCTATCAATCCAGGAGAACTCAAGTCCTCGCCTGGAGGTTGGCAACCCAAGTTATTATGATGCAGATAAACTGTACCTTCCTGTTCAGATCCACTTGATTTGATTCATCATCATTGGTCTGTAATTAAACTTTCACATCACCTCACCCGATCCCTTCTCTTCTCCTTCTTAAAACTGGTGATGCCGAACTTGGGACCTTCAGCAGTCCAAGCAAGGTACTTTACCGCTGAGCCACACAGCCTCTGCTATCAGTGGTCTGTTGCCATGGCTTTAGTTAGCAGGGCACAGCATTCTAAGATGCTGGTGCAAGAGACAGCTATGGCTCGTTGAGAAAGCCAAGGGGACCACTCTGGTTCCTTCCCCCAGCCTGCCCACTAAGGATAGGGGGAGTCATGAAGGCACAGCACAGACTTTGTACAGCAGGTATTTCAGGAGCCCTGAAAATGGGGGTTAAAACAGCTGGTTCCAGCTGTGGAGTTGTCCTGATGCGGTTGCAGAGGCTGGAGAACTCTTCTCAGTCCTGAAGCATGCCCTGTGCCGCCAGAGTAATTGACACAGCCAAGGTGCACAACCTGATTAAAGAACAGGTCACAGTTTATAGAGGAACCAACGTACGTGATAGTAAAGAGGAGATCGATCCAGGTGGTCAGCTGTGTGGCCCTGAAGCGGTAGAACAAATTTAGAGTCCAGCGGCACCTTTGAGACCAACAAAGGTTTATTCAGGGTATGAGCTTTCGTGTGCAAGGCACACTTACACAGGAATGGGAGATGAGGCTCTAAACTTACAGACAGGGATTTAACAGCAAATTAACATGTAACATGATGAAGATGAAAGGGTCCTCCTCATGATATCTCTAGCCGAGAAGCGGGGGAAGACTGACTGTGGCCCTTCCG
Source organism: Lepidodactylus listeri (assembly GCA_029233225.1). NCBI lineage: Eukaryota > Metazoa > Chordata > Lepidosauria > Squamata > Gekkonidae > Lepidodactylus > Lepidodactylus listeri. The sequence continues at coordinate 148,603,612 of JARCFY010000004.1, forward strand.
GAGAGCTGCAGGGAGGATATGACCTTCGACCCAGCATTGATGTCGAGTTAGGAAGATCACCGGTTCAATGAGAGGAATGCCCATTATCTGTGGAACGATTTCGTTTTCGTTTCAAAGACAATATACTTTTCCGTACCTTTTGTACCTTACGATCCCATCACAAGATGGGCAAATGTTTAACTTGCAGGAGAGAGAGACCAAAGCTTGCAGAGTTAATCAGTTCCCAGTGTCCACTGAAGTCATGGAAGGCAGGAAGGGCTGTAAAGTTTGAACCTCCGAAGGCGGGTGGAGCCTTCCCCACGTTTCGAAGAAGGCAAAAGAGCTCTTGGCAGAGCAAGCTGAACATGACCCCAGTTGCTTGAATCACCGTAATATCCCTTGGTTCCAGATGGAATTCCTAAGCTTCTTGAACAGGAGCAAAACTGGAGTCCAAAGGAATTGCTTGTGTCTAAAGTCGTGGTGGCTCAGTGGTTAAGACACTGAACTGCAGACCAGAAGGTCAGTAGTTTGGCAGTTTGAGACCCTGGTGCCGCATGACGGAGTGAGCTCCCATCTCTGGCCTCAGCTCCTGCCAACCTAGCAGTTCGAAAGCAAGAAACTGCAAGTAGATAAATAGGTACCGCTTTGGTGAGAAGGTAACAGTGTTCCATGTGCCTTGGCATCTAGACATGCCGGCCATGTGACCACAGAAAAAGTCTTCGGACAGCACTGGCTCTTTCGCTTAGAAACGGAGATGAACACCGCCCCCTAGAGTCAGATTTGACTGGCTTTCCAGGAAGGGAAACCTTTACCTTTACTAAAGCCATCACTGGCCAATTTTCAGCATATGTCAGAGAAGCTGAGAGAGTCTTTGACTGTGTCCTGAAGAGGACCTTTTGGTAGTTTTTGATTGCCCTGGATACAGTTGGAATAGGCTAGAGGACTCCTGCCATATTGGTAGGTTGCCAGCTCCGGGTTGGGAAATACCTAGAGATTTTGGGGGTGGAGCCTGAGGAGGGCGGGGTTTGGGGAGGGGAGGGACTTCAGCAGGGTAGAATGCCACAGAGTCTACCTTTCAAAGCGGCCATTTTCTCCAGGGGAACTGATCTCTTTCGCCTGGAGATCAGTTGTAATCAATGTTCCCTCTAAGCTGTGGAGTCTTGTGAGCAAAAATTCTACTTTGTGAGCTACTGGCATTAAAGTTGTGAGCGAGCGATTTGGCTCCTGCATAAATTAGTTTGCTCTGGAGCCATCCTTCCTGAGCAAAGACAGAAATGTGTGAGCCGGAGGCTAAAAAACTGTGAGCTAGCTCACACTAACTCACCTTAGAGGGAACACTGGTTGTAATAGTCGGATATCCCCAGCCACCACCTGGGGAGTGGCAACCCTGCATCCAAGTCAAAATGAAGGCCACTTTTTCTTCAAAACTCGCTTGGCTCCTGTTTCCATGCAGTCTGAGGATTAAGGTGCAGTTTATCCATATGGATTCCCTTCATAACTGTCAGAATTGCCAGCATTGCTACAGGAGGCCGGAAACTGGTGTTGCACGATGCCATGACATCACTTCCTGTGGCCTACCCAGAAGTCACATCACCACATCAGCAGTGCTCTAGGAATTTCCTAAATCTCTATGGTTTTTATTATAAAGATTTGGGAAATACTTAGATAATTGTATGACATCACTTCCGGGTAGGCAACCAGAAGTGATGTCACAGTGTCGTACAACACTGTTCCCCCCTCCCCATTTTTGCTCCTGCTGCCCCATCAAATGAGAGATCAGAGCAGGGGGCAGGAGGCCCTCATCAGAAGGTACATGGATTTTCATATTGATGGGGTGGATTCATATGCAGGATTATACCGCATGAAGCAGTAAATGCTACTTTAAAAAAAAAAATCAGGCCTAGATTCTGAGAGAAAGCGAGAGAATGGCTGCCGTGGCAACCCCATGGGGGAAAAAATAAAGAGAAAACACTGTCATATCGACAAATTTAGCGTCCAGAGTAGCACCAATAACACCAACAAAGCTTTATTCAAGGTATGAGCTTCCGTGCGTGCACACTTTTTCAAACACATTGGAAGGAAGGTAAGGTTCAAGTTTATAGACAGGGGCTGAACAGCAAATTAACATGTAACAGGATGCAGATGTTTTCTCTCAAGGACAGCTTGGGAAAGAGCTCTCTCAGCCCCACCTACCTCCCAGGGTGTCTGTTGTGGGGAGCGGAAGGGAGAGGAGTTTGTAAGCCGCTCTGAGACTCCAAGTGAGTGAAGGGCGGGGTATAAATCCAACCTCCTCTTCTTCGCATATCTTAAAACATCTGCATCCTGTTACATGTTAATTTGCTGTTCAGCCCCTGTCTATAAGCTTGAACCATACCTTCCTTTCAATGTGATTGAGAAAGTGTGCGCGCACACAGAAGCTCATACCTTGAATAAAGCTTTGTTGGTCCTAAATGTGCCACGGGACTCGAACTTTGTTCCACTGCTTCAGACCAACACAGCTGCCCACCTGGATCTGTCATATTGGCAGTATGTTTCTACTTCATCGTAGACCAGCGTGGTGTCACTTCCAGGTTTCCCCTGGAAATGACGTTACACCATCAACGTGATGGTCCCGTAGGGTTGCCAAGTGACCCTTACTTACCGGCGGGGGGGAGTCCTCCATCGTCCGGGAGTTTCCTGGGTGTGCGCGCGAAGTGCGCGCGCCTGGCGACGTTACCCGGAAGTGACATCATCACGTTGGGGGCGTTGCCAGGGCGACGCTCTGGCAATCGCCCCAAAACTCATAGAGTTTTGGGGCGATTGCCAGAGCGTCGCCCTGGCAACGCCCCCAACGTGATGACGTCACCTCCGGGTGGCGTCATTACGTTGGAGAAGGAGGGTGGGGTTCCCTCCGCCGGCCAGCATTTGGCCAGCGGATCGGGAACCCCTATAGCGGGGGATCCCCCGCCCCCCAGGCTGACTTGGCAGCCCTATGGTCTCGTCCCCCGGTCTTCTGCTGGGTGCCACATGCCAGATGTCATTGGGGGGGGGGGGCTGCATTCAGACACGGTAAAATACAGTTTATAACTCCTGGTTAATTCCACTCCAGTTCAGGGTTGATGTCTGAATGGCGGCATCTTGAGGGACCAGAAGTTGGAGGAGGAGCGCAAATTATCTGTGCTCTTATTTGTCCTTCTTCCGTGCGATACCGACACCAGCTCTTACCCGTGAGGTAAGGAGGCCGCTCTTCTTTCAGCAGAATGCGTCAGCAAGCAAGGGTGAAGCCAGCCAGGCCCGACGCCACCTCGCCTCCTGAGCTGCCGAAACTTCTCCCCTCATTCTAACAGGTTTTGGCCACTGACTTGTTCATCCGGTTTCCTGTCGAAAGCCATCCTCTTTTGTCAAGGCTTCGAACCGAAACTGTACCCCCTTGTTGTTCTGTTAACACTCATGACTGGATGCCACCGCGAACTTCTGGAGCTCAGGGTCTAATGCCCGGTCCTAGGCGAAGGAAAGTGCGACAATGCCTGCTGATTTTGATAGGCTTTTTAGTCCCTAACTCTGCCTAGGATCGTGCTGATAAGCCTTTTGAGTTTATAAATACCTCATAAGTATCACATGTGACTAGCTGGATAAGAGAGATAAAACCTGAAGGAACAAAGGACCGTTAAGTAAAGGCATTCCGAATGCCAGGCGTGACCCCCCAAGTGCTGCAGAATTGCCTCTGGAAGGAAGAAGAAGAAAAATGGCTTTTTATACCCCGCTCTTCACTACCCGAAGGAGTCTCACAGTGGCTTGCAATCACAACAGACACCCTGTGAGGTAGGTGGGGCTGAGGAAGCTCTGAGAGAGAACTTGTGGCTGACCCTGGGTGTGTTCAGACGCTCAGTTTGATCCGCGCCCCTTCCTCTTCCCTGTCAGATTAAATGGCACGATCAGACAGCAACAGCTGTCTTTCGTGCCCCAGTCGTCTGTCTCCTGTTTCCCCCCACACACACTATACTCCGCGGCTTTTTGATACCTGAGAAAGTCCGGTGCAGATGAGCGGTGCAGTTTTGGCGCGCGCTTCCCGAATGTCTGATCGCGATCTTGCATGCCAAGACTGCGATCGCCATCTTTTAAAAAAACAATTCTCCGCATGCGCACATGTGCACCTTTGGTGCGGCCGTCTGCACATGCACACATGAGACGTGCGCATGTGTGAATCAACGTGAATCGGTCTGCCCAACAGGGTCATCAGTGCACATCCGTGTTCGCATAGGGGTTTGCTGGTTCACTCATCTGCTCATGCGCATGCGTGGATTTTTTTAAAACAAAAATGCGGGCTTTGTGGTTAAAGCGCGGTAAGTTCTGGATATCCGGTCACGGAACAACTGCGCGCCTAGGCAGGTGAGTGGATCGCCGTCTGGATGCCATTCTTTCGGGATGATTTCATTCGGTTAAAAAAAAACAACGGGCTGATTGCTCTTTAACGTTGTCGTCTGACTGCAGCCCCAGGGTCACCCAGTGGGCTGCATGTAGAGGAGGAGTGGGGACTCAAACCCCATTCTCCAGATTAGAGTCTGCTGCTCTTAACCACTGCATCACACTGGCTCTTAACAGTTTAAGGATTCGGGGCAGGCTAAAGGAGCGATGGGGCACCTTCTCTGTGGCTCCTGTGCCAGTTAGGCTCAATTGGTTGGCCAGTGCTGTTTCTGGCAGCGGCTGCCCCCCACAATGAGAGACGGCAAGTTTTGAACAAATGTGACCCACCCACAGGTTCCCCTGCTAAGCCACCCAAGCACCCGCCTGGGATGGCCCAAAGAGGAGGGCCCCAGTTCACTATAGAGGCTCCGCTCATGCCCAGTTAGGTTTACCAGAGGTCTCACTTCAGTAGGAAACCTCCCACCTTCTCCTACTGCCCGCCACCGCTAAGCTGGACAGCAAGGACGGAAACGGCTGTTGAAAAGGAGGAGAAGCCAGCGTGATGATGTCACTTCCGGGACATGCTAGAAGCGACACCATCGTGCTCCTGGCTTGCTAAGTCTCTGGCTGGTTCTGCATTAGCTTTTCCCTCCGTTGTTTTAGCAAACCTATGTTGGAACAGAAGTTTCCCTCTGCATTGCATGCCGCTTTCACTTCCTTTGATCACTGGGTTTTACGGTAGCCTCTGCACTCCATGCCCCTTTCGCTTCCTTTGATCACTGGGTTTTACGGTAGCATCCGCACTCCATGCCGCTTTCGCTTCCTTCAACCATTGGGTTTTACGGTAGCCTCCGCACTCCATGCCGCTTTCGCTTCCTTCGACCATTGGGTTTTACGGTAGCCTCCGCACTCCATGCCGCTTTCGCTTCCTTCAACCATTGGGTTTTACAGTACCTTCTGCACAGATTTATGGCTGTTCAGGGGAGACTTCGCAGTCAGTATGGCGTTGCCCCGGGGTATTTGGATGTGGTTTTGAGCTGCACTTTCCCCTCCCAGCTGAGAAAATGTGGAGGGATTGCTAGATGTAGAATCACCCCCTGCCTCCCCCGAATCTGCTGGTTCCCTGATGAAGCACACTGAAGTCTTCTTTCTCACCACTGGGATGACTGACTGAAGGATGCCCGTCGTCGTGTCTTTTAGCCCAGCGCTGAGCGCAAGGATGAGACTGTCGTCCCGTTCCCTCTGGACTATGCGTACAACACAAGTGCGCCCAGTCAACAGGAGAAGGGAGCAGAGGATTGTACCCCTTTGTTCCCACAGGCCACGCATCTTTCCCAAACCATAGTTAGCATCATGTCCTCCCCCTGCCCCCGTAACACTCTACTGGCCTGTGATCTGAAACTGAATCGGAGACCTGGGTTTGATTCCCCACTCCTCCACACGCGGCTGCTGGTGTGACCTTGGGTCAGTCACAAGTCCTTTCAGGGCTGTTCTCTCAAGGGCAGTCCTCGGGAGAGCTCTCTCGGCCCCACCCACCGCACAGGGTGTCTGTTTTGGGGAGGGGAGGGGAAAGGGATTGCAAGCTGCTCTGAGACTTCTTCGGGTAGTGAAGGGCGAGGTATAAATCCAATCTCCTCCTCCTCCTGCTCCTCCTCCTCTTCCTCTTCCTGAATTATGCATAACGCTTTGTTCAAATCAGGAGCATGTGAATTTCACCGTGGGAAGATTGCCAACTCTGGGTGGCACCTGGAGGTCTCCCAGAATTACAGCCCGTCTCCAGATGTTAGAGGTCAGTTCCCCAGGAGAAAATGGCTGCTCTGGAGGGTACCCTGCTGAGGTCCCTCCCCCTCCCCAAACCCCACCCTTCTCAGGCCCCACCCCCAAACCCAGAGCTGGCACCCCAGGTATTTACCAGCCCAGAGCTGGCAACCCTAGGATTGGGACCAGTGTTCCCTCTAAGCTCTGTTAGTGTGAGCCAGCTCACAGTTTTTTAACCTCCAGCTCACATATTTTTGTCTTGGCTCAGGCAGGACAGCTCCAGAGCAAACTAACTTATGCAGTAGCCAAATTGCTCGCTCACAACATTAATGCCAGGAGCTCACAAAGTAGAATTGTTGCTCACGAGACTCCACAGCTTAGAGGGAGCATTGGGGGGATCTGAGGACGGAGCCTAGGTAGGGTGAGATCTGGGGAGGCAGAGGGACCTCAGCAGAGTCTCATGCCACACAATCCACCCTCCAGAGCAGCCATTCCTACAAAAACCAGTCCCTGTGGAGAAAATGGCTGCTCCGGAGAGCAGCCCTTATAGCCGACTGAGGTCCTTTCCCTCTTGAGACCCTGCCCTCTCCAGGCTTCACCCCCGAATCTCCAGGAATTCCCCAACTCGGAGTTGGCAACTCTAACTACAGGGTCCTCTGGGGCGGCGATGCTCCCTCTAAGCTGTGGCATCCTGTGAGCAAAAATTCTACTTCATGAGCTGCTGGCGTTAAAAGCGGTGAGCAAGCGCTTTGGCTGCTGCAGGAATTAGTTGGCTCTGGCGGCTAAAAAAGTTGTGAGCTAGCTCTCATCCTGACGCAGCTTAGAGGGAACACTGCTCTGGGGTCTTCCAGCCTCACTTGAGACCTGAAAACGACCCTGGAATAAGCTGAGCCAAGGGGGGTCCCCGAGGCCTGGCCAGCTCTGCAAGGGCGGCTTGGTCCAGCCTACCACCGGCCCTCTGGGGGGGGGGAGGCTCTGGAGGTAAAGCCCCCCCCACACACACACACACCCCAAGCCTGGTGCAGAGAATTCCAGCAGCCTCCCCTTTGAGGCTGGGATTAAGAGATCCCCAGCCCAGGCCAAACACAAGGCAGAGCCAGACATAATGAATTCGAGGAATATTAAACCTCCCTGGCAAAGGGACAAGGGCCGCTGGAGCCAAGGAGGAGAACATGGATCCTTTCTTCTCGCGCGCCGCCTGCCGCCTGGGGTGAAGGGCAGGTGACTCGAACCGGGTTCTGACTCAGCAGCTAATCTGGAAGGACAGAGAGGGCATTGTCGCCGTCCAAAGGCTGAGGCACCATCAGGGGAAGGCCAGCAGGAGTCCTGCCACGTTTGGGATGCAGCGGCAGACCGGGGGAGCGCAGGCGTCTGATGGCCTCACTCGTGGGCAACTGCAGGACCAGGGGTGGATCATTCCAGCACACGCGCCCCCCAGTATTTGTCACAAATGTCAAACAAAGCCTCTGGTTTGCACGCTTCAGTCAGGATTGCCAGTCTCCAGGCAGGGCCTGGAGATCTCCCGAAATTACAGTTGCTCTCTAGACTACAGAGATCAGTTCCCCTGGAAAAAACGGCTGCTGGGGAGGGGGGACTGTATGGCACCTCATCGCTTTCAAGCACCCTCATCTTCTGGGCATGGAGCAGGGGTCACTGGGAGTGGGGGGGGGGAGGTATTTGTGAATTTCCTGCATTGTGCAGGGGGTTGGACTAGATGACCCAGGAGGTCCCTTCCAACTCTATGATTCTATAACCCTGACCTGGATAGCCCAGGCTAGCCCGATTCTGTCACATCTCGGAAGCTAAGCAGGGTCGGCCTTGGCTAGTATTTGGATGGGCGGCCTCCAAGGAATACCAGGGTCGTGACGCAGAGGCAGGCAATGGCAAACCACCTCTGAACCGTCTCTTGCCTTAAAAACAAGTCTAGCTCGCCACCCAGTGGTGCATAACACTAGTTTGGTGTAGTGGTTGAGTACATGGACTCTAATCTGGGAGAACCGGGTTTGATTCCCCACTCCTCCACGTGCACCTGCTGGATGACCCTGGGCAAGCCGTAGTTCTGTCAGAGCTGTCCTTGAAAGAGCAGTCCTCGAAAGAGCTCTGTCAGCCCCACCTACCTCACAGGGTGTCTGTTGTGGGGAGGGGAAGGGAAAGGAGTTTGTAAGCCGCTCTGAGACTGCAAGTGAAGGGCAAGGTGTAAATCCAGCTTCTTCTTCTTCTTCTAAAAGAGCTAGAACTTCCGGCTGCCAGACATAAGATAATTAACCCTCCCGAGGCTCCACCCCCCTCAAACATCCAGGAATTTCCCTAGCTGTGCTGGTTAGGCTGAGAGGGTGTGAGGGGCCCAAGGCCAGCCAGCCAGCCAGCTTCCACGGCAGAGTGGGGATTCGAATCCGGGTCTCCGAGATCCTAGCCCTGCCCTTTAACCCCGGCACCACGCCGGCTCTCACTACTGAGGGACTGAGCAGAAGGTGCCAAGAAGGGCAGGCAGGGGACCCCAGGACGCTGTCCTCATTTGACCTCCTCCGTGTCCCTTGTTTGAGGCTATAACTCGACAGGCCTTCAGCTCCTTGATTCCCAGGGACATCTCAGCTCCTCGGGGTACCCTGGTATGTCTAGGGCAGCATGTAACCTCTCCCCCCAACGGGGATGGGCCTCGGTCCAAAGAATGGTGGATTGCATTCTGTGAACCTCAGGGGGTTTTATACTGGGGGAGGGGGGCATAGGAAGGAGCCACCCATATGGCCTGACAAAGCAGGTCTGAAGCTACAGGGAATCTGAAAAGCTGCTGGTGGTATTGCTCGAAGGAATCCACAGCTCAAGTGGGGGGGGGGGGGAGCAAACATCAAACTGGCCTCTTCTCTGAACCTCAGCCTGGAGATCTGGGTTGCCAGCCTCCAGGGGTGGGGCCTGGAGAGGTCCTGAAATTATGGCACTTCTCCAGACGACAGAGATCGGTCCCCCTGGAGAAAATGGCTGCTTTGGAAGGTGGACTCTCTCTACAGCATTATACCCCACTGACGTCCAACCATTCCCCCAACCCCACACCCTCTCCAGTCTTCACCCCCAAATCTCCAGGAATTTCCCAATTTAGAGCTGGCAATCCTACAAAGGTCCCCTCTAAGAAGAAGAGATTGGATTTATACCCTGCCCTTCTTTTAGGCTGATTTTACATCTGACTTTCCCGCTGGAATCCTTCTAGTTCTAAAAGAACCTGCCCACACCTCTGTGCGGTGTAAAACCGTGCTGCTACTGAAATGTCCATATCTACTCATTGCCCTCCTGTGGTCAAGCTAGTATTATACCGCTTTATTCTGCTTTAAACAATTGTGGTTTCTTAGTGCACTTAGACCCCCTGGAGTGAAATTTCACACCACTGTGAAATCAGCACAGGAAAAGACAGCAGTCCAACTACTTTAGAAGGGAGGTGTAAAATCAGCCTTAGAGTCTTGGAGCAGTTTGCAATCTCTTTTGGTGCGGCTAAGAGAGCTCTTGTGTGAACAGCTCCTGAGAGAGCAGCGCTGAGAGAACTTGTGACTGACCTAAGGTCCCCCAGCTGGCTGCATGTGGAGGAGTTGGGGAATCAAACCCGGTTCTCTTAGATTAGAGTCCGCGCTCCTGACTCATACAACAAACTGGCTCTCTAACTAAGCCCACATCACCTAGACCTAACACAAACCTCACATGAAAACAGGGGTGCCAGCTCCGGGTGGGGAGACTTTGGGGGTGGAGCCTGAGGAGGGCGGGGTTTGGAGAGGGGAGGGACTTCAGTGGGGGACAATGCCATAGAGTCCACCTTCCAAAACAAACCATTTTCTCCAAGGGAACTGATCTCGGTCACCTGGAGATGGGTTGTGATCTCAGGAAATCTCCACCCACCGCCTAGAGCAGGGGTGGGCAATTGTTTTGGCTCGGGGGCCGCTTTGTGGGAGCGGAGGTTAGTGGAGGGCCGCACCTTTTAAAATTATTGCATTCACTAGTTAACTTTGCATTTCAGAAAAGGTATAAATTGTATCATAAAAATCAATAAATATAAATTAAATAAAATAGTGGTAGTTTTATTCAATTTATTTATTGTGCTGATTTCATATCATCTATAGCTGCAAGCACATTTAATTTTAGAATCCGTTTAATGAGAAAAATGTACCCTATCACACTTTTCTACAATTTTTTTGAAATCAAGAGTGAGATTGCTTGTTGAGATTCTCATCACAGCCTGCAAGTTAATGTCTGTCGAAGAGCATCTATATTTACTCTTGTTGATCTTCACGCAAGAAAGACTTTGCTCACAAATATATGTAGACCCAAATATAGAGAACATTTTCCCAGCAAATTTCTTCATACATGGAAATTTTTTCAGCAGACAAAGATTTGTAAAAGTCAACTAACGTCACAGCGTTAAACATTTCTTTCACAGTGTGATCTGACTGCACGTCAATAAGTTCAAGCTGCAGCTCCTCAGGTGCTGTATCAATATCAGCAGTGATGGGATAAGAGAGCAAATTGAATTTAGGCTCAGTTTTCTTGAAGCCCTGAAATCTTCTTGGCGGGCCGCAAAAAACTCTGTGGTGGGCCGCATGTGGCCCCCGGGCCGCCATTTGCCCACCCCTGGCCTAGAGGTTGGCAACCCTACATGAAAACAAAGCACATGACTTGAGGCGGACCAGGGTGGCCAAAGCCCCTGGAATCTTGTCCCTCTGGTTATCCCGCCCCCCCAACCATGGCACCTTCGGCCTCAGAAGCTCTCTGAATCGTGGCCACGGCCTTCCTGTAACCCCAGATGGGCTTCCGGCCAGGTCACGGTGAGCCAGCCACTCTCCGCCCCTGCTGGCTGGCCCCAGTTGGCTGTCTTGCCCCCCTGTTATTGTGCAACACTCCCCCGGTGCAGCGACAATGGTGTTGCTGAGTGACAATCATAGGTATTAAAGGGGGGGGGGGTGGACAGGGATGGAAGGAGCCGTCAAGCCAGACTGAGCACAAGCAGGCGACCGGCTGCAGGAGGTCAGAGGGCTTCGGGAGGCCGGTCCAGCTAGAGGCAGCAATAACCGCATTATGGGAGAGATTGAAAGGTTAATAGACAACCAGCTGACATTGAGAAAGGACAATTAGAAAGGTTAAGGGGCTTAGTATTAGATTAATGGCTGCCTGGGGGGGGGGAAATCCTCATGGGGAGGGGATTAGCGATGTGCAGAGAGTTGGGTCGCCAGCTCCGGGTGTGTGTGGAAATTTTGGGGGTGGAGCCCGGGGAAGGGGGGGGGGCTCAGCAGGATAGAATGCCATAGAGCCCACCTTCCAAAGTGGCCATTTTCTCCAGGGGGGAAAGATCTCTGCCGCTTGGAGATCAGTTGCGGTCCCAGGAGATCTCCAGCCACCACCTGGAGAATGGCAACCCTAGCCCATGCGGATTCCCCTTCTTTGTCTCAAAACGGCTCTCCCGCCATCTCACCCAGCCTGGCCAGGCCCGTCGCTGCAATGGGGCATCTCGGGGCCCCCCAACTTGCTGCCAAGGCCCTCCCAACTCCCATTTTAAAATTTTATTTGTGATGCTTCCTGGGGCGTGTGTGTCTGTGCGGGGTGCCCCCCGACTTATTTAAAGGCCCCCTGAATTTTAAAAAAATCTTGGCTACGGGCCTGAGCTTGGCCCTAAGTGAAGTAGAGCCACATCCTTGCTCCCTGGCTACACGGGCCAAAGGGACCGTCACCGGCCCACTTTCGGATTGCCAGCGGGCCTGAAATCCACCTGTCCAGCCTGCGCCCGTCCCTTTGTCTGATATGCAGAAACCAGCTTGCGGGAGGAGGTGGGCAGGGCAGGGGAGGGAACCTGGATCCTCAGCTGCTCATTTGCAGAGGGCCAGCTGCGTGCCGGGGGGGGGGGGGGGGGCTCTTCGCATGCTGCCGAAAGCTTGAAAAGGAAGAGGGGCGCAGGGCTGTCCCTCGGAACATCGTTTGAGAGTGGTCATGAGCGAGGGGGGACAGAAAGCCCTCGGGCTCTGAGGGAGATTATATAGCCTAACTCCAGAGGTCATTTCGTAGAAAAAGAGGTGCAGGAGCTCAGCATAACTCATTTGCATATGCCACACCCCCTAACATACTGGAAGTGTGTCAGCAGGCGACACCCACCCCTCAGGCTCCCCTCCACAGGTGAGTGAAACTGACCTGCTCTTCCTCCATTCCCTCCCCCATCCAATACTTTGTGCCATAAAAATAAGCGTAAAGAACACACCCGCATTCTCTTTCTGCTCCCTTGAAACCACCAGGTTTCAAGTAGACTTGAGATACCCAGGACATGTGCACCACCCATCCCTTCCCCTCCCCACAACAAGACACCCTGTGAGGTAGGTGGGGCTGAGAGAGGTCTTTTGAGAACTGCTCATGAGAGAACAGCTCTGAGAGGACTTGTGACTGGCCCAAGGTCACACCAGCAGCTGCATGTGGAGGAGAGGGGAATCAAACCCGGTTCTCCCAGATTAGAGTCCAACTCCTGACCACTACACCAAACTGATGGGGTGGAAGCTGCTGAAGGGTTGGTGAAATTTCTCCAGTACTTATGTGCCATGTGCCCAGATAAAAAATGGTATACTTAGAAAATTTATATGCCACCTTGAGCAAGTCTCTGGAAAAGCAGCACACAGTCATAAAAGGCACAATGATGAAATTATCAATATTAAAACAAAACATTAAAAACAATAAAGACCCTAGCAGGGCTTTCCCCGGGGCGCTGCGCCTCTGCACTGCTCGGGGAAGCCGAGGAGGGGGCGGGGCTTGGTCATGTGCCCGTCCCCTGGGCTCCTCCCTCCCGGAGCTGCGCTCCTGTGCGCTCCCGCTCCAACGGACCCCTGCCTAATTCATTTAAGGCTCTTTGGAAAGATGCTTCCAGAGGGCAGCCATCTTGATCCACAACAGAAGAACTCAGTTCGAGTCCAGTAAGACCTTTGAGAACGACGAGATTTCTGGGGCATGAGTTTGCAAGAGTCCTTGGGAACTCATGCTGCGAAGGTCTTGTCGGCCTCTTAAGGCGCGATGGGACCCAGAGCTAGCTCTTCGAAGGTGCTGCACGTTGTGGCTCGAACATATCCGCAGGTCAGCTTTTGGCTCCATCCAGAGCTTGCCTCCGGCCACTGAACGCCACGCCCCCGGGGCTTCCAGCCTTCTTTGCCTCCCCCACTGCAATTTGAAATGGGTGTTCCAGTTAGATGGTAAAAAGACCAGCTTGAGCTCTTCCTGATAACCAGCGTCTTCCTGATAACACAGGAGCAGAAGCCAAAGAAGCCTGGATGCAACTTAGCTACCGTCAGCTACAAGCACAATGGGGGGGGGGTGGCTCTGTGGACGAGGAGAAGAAGAGGAGGAGGAGATTGGATTTATACCCCGCCCTTCACTCAGAGTCTCAGAGCGGCTTACAGACTCCTTTCCCTTCCCCTGCCCACAACAGACACTCTGGGAGGTAGGTGGGGCTGAGAGAGCTCTGAGAGAACTGCCCTTGAGAGAACAGCTCTGAAAGAACCGGGACTGGCCCAAAGTCACCCAGCAGCTGCATGCGGAGGAGTGGGGAATCAAACGGACAACTTTAATAGATAATGAAATTGTAGTTTTCAGGGTGTGCACTGGACATTAGCCACAAGATATAGATAGGAACTCTCAGTCTGGGGCGAGTGATGCTCTGTGTGCTGAGGGGGGGGGGGGTGCAACAGTGGGAGGGCTTCTAGCGTCCTGGCCCCACTGGTGGACCTCCTCATGGCACATGGTGTTTTTGGCCACTGTGTGACCCAGAGTGTTGGACTGGAGGGGCCACTGGCCTGATCCAACATGGGCTTCTCTTCTGTTCTTATGATTGGAGAAATTCTATAGGTGACGTGCTTTTTCTCCCAGCCTCTGGTACTCCCAGCCTCTGGTCCGGGGCTTCCTGCTGCTGTCTGACCTGAGACAGGGAGAGGCGTCGGGTCTCTCTGGAAGTCTGTGAAGCCCCATGGCTCTGGAGCCAGAGTGAATACCCTTCTGCACTGCGCGCGCGTTGGAGGTCTGGTGCATTGGCAAGTGTTCGGCTCAGATGCCGGAGAGTCAAATTCCAAAACCCCACACTGCCGTGACACTCCCAACTCCGGGTTGGGAAACTGCTGGAGATTTGGAGGCAGCATCTACGGAAGGGCCTTGGTGGGGTAGAAGGCCATAGACGTTGCCCTCCAAAGCAGCCATTTCCCGATCTCTGTCCTCTGGCGATCAGGTGTCATTCCAAGAGGTCTCCAGGCCCCACCTGGAAGTTGGTGACCTGACTCACTGCATGGCCTTAGGCAGGTCATGCTTACCCCACCCAGCCCTTGAGATTCTTAGGCTGATTTTACATCTGACTTTCCCGCTGGAATCATTCTAGATCCAAAAAAACCTGCCCATACCTCTGTGCGGTGTGAAACTGTGCTGCCACTGAAATGTCCATATCTACTAATTGCCCTCCTGTGGTCAAGCTGGTATTATACCGCTTTATTCTGCTTTAAACAATTGCACTTAACAAGTGCACTTAAACCCCCTGGAGTGAAATTTCACACCACTGTGAAATCAGCACAGGAAAAGACAGCAGTCAAACTACTTTAGAGGGGAGGTGTAAAATCAGCCTAAGGGACAAGATGGAAGCGTCCTGGAGCAGCGGGAGCCCCAAGGTGCCAGAGAAATTTAAGAAACGCAGGGTCAGTCACACTTAAGAAGCTCCAAAGCCTGATGAGATGTATATGAGAGAGAGAGAGAGAGAGAGAGAGAGAGAGAGACTCCCCTCTAAGCTGTGGAGTCTTCTGAGCAAAAATTCTACTTTCTGAGCTACTGGCATTAAAGTGGTGAGCGAGCGATTTGGCTGCTGCATAAATGAGTTTGCTCCGTAGCCATCCTTCCTGAGCTAAGGCAAGAATGTGTGAACCAGAGGCTAAAAAACTGAGCTAGCTCACACTAACTCAGCTCGGAGAGAACACTGCAAATGCTCCCTCTAAGCTGTGGGGTCTTGTGAGCAAAAATTCTGCTTTGCGCTCTACTGGCATTAAAGCTGTGAGCGAGCGATTTGGCTGTTGCAGAAATTAGTCTGCTCTGGAGCCCTCCTTCCTGAGCAAAGACAGAAATGTGTGAGCCAGAGGCTAAAAAACTGTGAGCTAGCTCACACTAACTCAGCTCGGGGGGAACACTGGCCCTTTGGGTGCCCTCCCATGGACACCAAAAAAAGCCAACAGTTGCTCAGGACTGTCTTCAGTGCCTGTCAGAGCTCACCGGTCCTTTCTAAGGTCTTCCATCTTGTTTCTTTGCCCCCAGTAGCACTTGGTTTAGTTTTAAACCATTCCCCTTCCACCATCTATGCAGAAACAGTTCTGAAGCACTCCGCATTTTTGCTTACTGTTTCACACCATTGTGAATGGTCCAAACGGAAGGTACTAAGCCTCTTGGTGCTTTTGGCTTCTCACGGTAAACAAGTGCTGGTTCTCTTCCTCCCCACCCCCCACCCCACGCGTCTTATGCAACGTTTCCCAGCCTGCTGTTCCCAACCCCAAAGTGGGTCATGACAAAGCCGGTGAAATTGGGCCTCGGGGTGGCTGCAGTTTTTATTGATTTGTGCACGCTCTGTTCTTTTCAGTGGCTCACCATTACCAAGGAATTTGGACTTGTAGGCCACCATACCAAAAGGGTTCGGCTCCAAGGTTCCAAAGCACTATAACGGAGCTATGCCCAGGCGATGGGGAAACAGCGCCACCAGCTGACCGCAGAAAGCCTTGCCTTTGCCTCGGAGCTGATAGACTCTTTTAGCTTAGAGGGACCCCTAGTGACCGGTTGAGGTATAGCTCTGGTTCCACAGCCAGTGCAACAAAGCGAGTCCTTTGCTCCAGAGTGTCCCTCCTCCTTCCTGGCTTCTGCCCGTATACATCACTGAACTCGGGATGCCAACTCGGAGTTGGGGGATTCCTGGAGGTTTGAGGGTGGAGCCTGGTCACAGTGGGATTTGAGGAGGGGAGGGAACTCAGTGGGATCTATGTGACATACGGCCTCCCCTCGCCCTTCTAAACAGGTCCGCAGCGACATTGTGGCATTTCGGGGCCCGGCCCCCTGACATCCTTCCAAGGCCCCCCAAGTTTCCCTCCATCCCAGCCCCCCCCCAACACTCCAGGCCTCCTGGAGTACTCCCCCCCCCCCACTGCCCCTTCCCTAGTGGGGCTTGCTTGATGCGTCTTCTCTGCCAGCAGCCCCTCCAGCTCCATCCCGGGCTGGTGATTGGGGCGGGGGGGGGGGGCTTTGGATCCTGAGCTGACAGCAGCTGCGCTTGCCTTGGCTGGCTGGCAGCATTCTGAGCAGGCAAGCGCACCAGCGTGTTCCTCCACCGCCTTGCCTTGCCTTGCTGCCTGTTTGCCTTTCTTACCTGGCCTACCCGCATAAGCAGCAGGTGGTTGGTATCCTGCACGCTGGTATAGGAGGTTGGGCTTGCGGCTGGCTGACCAGGAGGAAGCAGAAAAAGCGACCGCCATGGGAGAGGAGATGCCGCCTGCTTTTCCAGCATGCCTGCTAGATTTCTGCTGCCCTCCATCTCCAAGGAAGGCGCCCGCCCTGCCTGGGCGTAAGAGAGCCGTAGGAGGACCTGACCCCGGCCAGCGAGGGGCATTCTGGGAAGCTTCCCTGTGAAATTAGTCAATGAGTGAGTCGGCAGGGGGAGGGGTCCAAGCTGGGGAGGCTTTAGTTTTAATTTAATCAACTTGGTGCCCCCTAAGAAATTTGAAGGCCCCCCGAAAAAGGAAATCCTGGCTACGGGCCTGCTTCTAAAGCTGGCGTTTCTTCCAGGGGACCTGATCTGGTTGTTCTGGAGGTGAGCTGCAATTCCAGGAGCCCTCCAGGTCTCACCTGAAGGATGGCAACCCCACACAGTAAGGTGCTACTGTGGCTTCAGCCGTTGCCTCTTGGAAGCTGACGCCGCAGCTACCCTTCCCTGGAGAAACGTGTATTTTGGCAGGCATCATGCTTTCCCACAGGACATTTTGTCATTTTAAAACATCCTCAACAACAAAACAGATACAGGCAGGGCCTTTTTTGTAGAAAAAGCCCAGTAGGAGCTCATTAGCATAATAGGCCACACCCAGCAGCAGAAATTCATTAGCATATTAGGCCACACCCCTGACAGTGCAGCTCCCTCCCAGGATCGGCTTCCCCAGGGGCCCCGCGGCAGGAATCATATTCAGAGGGAAAGCCAACCCCCTTTTACTTTGTGAGGTGCCAGAAATACAATTAATAGCCTGATTAATTAAGGGACTAATTAGTTAAGGGATGCTCCCCAACTATAGCTCCCCAGTTCTTCAGGCCACCTGCTGTGGGACCTGGGCAGGAAGGCAACCCCAGAAGTGGAGGGCTCCACCCGCCCGTAGGCCAGGATTTTGTGGCTTATGCGGCAAAACTTTTTCCTGCTGGGGCTGCCCTTCTCTGCCACAATGAAGTGGGAACGGCCTGCCCCCCTCTCCTTCCCCTCCTGCAAGATTTAAAGAGCCCTTCAACTGATCAGTGGGGAGCACGTGGCCCACCGGCCAGCTGGAGGGCCCTCTACATCTTGCAGGGGAGGAGGGAGAGGGGTGCGCACCATTCCCACTTCTTCTCAAAAGCATTTAAAGGATCCCTGTAATGCTTTTGGGAAGAAGGGGGGCTCTTTAAGAAAGGGGGCCGGCCCTTTAAGGAAGGGGACAGAGCCCCCAATAGCCCCACTGCAGCTATGGGCCAGCCTCCCCGCCCCCCCCCCCCCACCTCTAGGCTGTCTACACAGACTACTAAGTTGTAGGCGCTTCTGGGGCACAGCAGATGTTTCCCGGGCAGGACTGGGCATCTTGCGGAATGCGGCCCCTTTCTTGGAGGTGAGAGATGCCGTAGCATTCGGGAAGGGGGGCTTCTTGCAGAACCCCAGAGTCTGCCAAGGATGCGGTCAGAAGTTCTCAGGTGAGGTCGGAGTGCCAAGAGCCAACAGACCAGTAGTTCAGGCGCCTCCTTGCCCTGGTGCTGGAGGGGGGGGGGGTGCCGCTTCCTCTCCCCCAATCTATGGGCTTGAGAATAAGGACACCGCCCAAGGGCTGCCTGCCCCAGGGCCAGGAGGGTTGCCAACCTCCAGGTGGGGCCTGGGGAGCCCCTGCTTTTACAACTGATCTCCAGCTGAGAGAGATCAGCTCCCCTGGAGAAAATGGCTGCTTTGAAGGGTGGACTCTATGGCATTGTACCATGCTGAGGCCCCTCCCCTCCCCAAACCCCACCCTCTCCTGGCTCCACCCCCAAAGTCCCCAGGTATTTCCCAACCGGGACTTGGCAACCCTACACCGAGGCCCCAGGCCTGAGCGTCAACCCTTCCCCATCCAAATGATCCCCCCTCACAGGGCTCACCCAAGCTGCACTGCATCCCATCCGAACACCCTGACCCTCACTGCTGCCCCCAACATGGACTGCCCTTGCCTGACATCACTGCAACTGGTGGGTTTCCTGCAAGCCTTTCCCGAGTAGAGTAGGCAAAACAAACAAACAAGCAACCATCCAGGCCAGTGCCAGTCTGCCGGGGGGGCGAGAGAAGGGGGTGAAGGCTGGTGCCCACTCTTGTATTGGTTTCACCCCCCCCTCCAAACCCAACACAAGGAAGGCCACCCCATAGCTATTTGGCTCTTCATCCCCACCCCCCCCATCCCCCAGCTCTGGCAAACCGGGCCCCTTTTCCTCTCTGAGTCACGGATTCTCTCCGGAGCTGTCTGTACCGTCGGTTTGGCTTTTCCTCCTCCTGGCAACCTCTCCACTTTCCTCTCCCCCACTCCTCCATTGGCCCATCTCTTTCACTCTCAACCTCCTGGACAGCTTTCTGCCCCCCCAAGGCCATCTCCCCTTTCCTTCTTTCCCCCCTACTGGCCTCCTACTTTCTCCCCCCCTCCCCCCCCCCCAGCTTTCTCACTTCCTGGAAACCTCTTCCCTTTCCTCTCCATATTATGTCTTGTTAGCCGAATTGTTTTAAAGTTAGCAATTGGCAAAATACCGGGTTCTTGCCAGCTATACCAAGGTCCCGCCCCTTCCGGGAGTTCCCAGTAAATAGGCAGTGAAGCTGTAGTTCATTTTAGATGGTATTTACTAGAAATATGTTTTTCAAGCATACAAAAAACGGAATCTCACACACGCACACACAGGCCTAAGGAAATAAAGACAGAAAATAGCACTGTTGCATTAGCAGGGTTTTCGATGAGGGGTGATACTTTACCTGTCCTGGAGATGGATCCTGGTTCCAAAATGGAGGGGTTGGAAAGGGAGAAAATGGGGAGCGTGTTTGGAACCAGCAGAAACACACTTTTCTCTCTATAGCTGATCAGGCCCAGAGATCAAAAGATGGAGGGAGGGTACTGGGATAGAAAGCTGGATTTAGAGCGGATATGGCAGCAGACGGGGTCGATGGGGTGCTCAAGAGACCAATTGCATGCTGTGCAAGGTCTTTTATTAGGTGGTCTTTGGGGGTGGGCTGCGCTAACCACATCCCCTTGACACACCTTTCAGGTAGTCCGTCCCTTCAAACCCTATCATTGGTTAAGGTAAAAAGAGGAGGGGTGGCAGAGGGGTGGCCAATATTACAAAACTATGACCTCAACAGGAACAGACACCTGGGCAAAGTCCGATGACTCACTGGGGCCACTTCATTGTCTCTTAATGGCCCTAGCCGACCAGTTGATGGGCGGAAGATTAGTTGCCAGGTAACCTCGTTAGCATAATCCGTGCAGGTATGTTGGAGGGGGCAGGGGTTGACCAGCGTGGTGTGACAGAAAGAAACCTCATGGCAGAAGGAGTCTTTCTCTCTGTCTTGTTGAACTATTGAGGGTGCCAGCCTCCTGGAGTGGACTGGAGCTTCTCCCAGCAATGGAGAATGCCTGTAGCCCTTCCAACACTAGCAACCCAAATTCGAGCTTATGAATATTAGAATCCATAAGAGCACTAGCAGTGCCTTGCTGGCCAACAGTCTCTCCCTTTCTCTTCTAACTACTGACCTAACTCTTTTTGTCTTTAGCTTCCCCTCTCCCTGGCAGGCTTTACCTTTTCCACCCCCCCCCCCTGCTGACCTATATCTTTTCTATCTCCCCCATATTTAGATTTCCCTCCTCCTGGAATCCTCTCCCCTTCCCTACTCTCCCACCCACTCACCTACCCTTTTCTCCCTCTAGGGTTGCCAGGTCTGGGTTGGAAAATACCTGGGGACTTTGGGGGTGGATCCAGGAGAGGGCGGGTTTTGGGGAGGGGCAGGACCTCAGTGTGGTACAATGCCGCAGAGTCCACCCTTCAAAGCAGCCGTTTTCTCCAGGGGAGTTGATCTCTGTCAGCTGGAGATCAGTTGTAAAAGCGGGAGATTCCCCAGGCCCCACATGGAGATTGGCAAGCCTGTCTCCCTCCCCCTGCTGCCTTTTAAACTGTCCTCCCTCCAGCAGTTTCTCCTTCCCTTCTGCCACTCTCCTACCCCCCTTTGTCTTTTCCTCTCTCCCAATCTCAGCTTTCCCCCATTTTTACTCCTCCCCTCTACACCTTCCCCTTCCTTTCCTCCCCTTGTCTTTTTTCATCTCCCCCTCCAATATGAGCCAAGGCCTAGAATCTCCAGTAATGTTGGTTGGAAGTTCCCTAGCAGCCCCCCTCCCCAATTGCTGCCAAGTAGCCTTGCCAGATTCCAGTGGCAATATTTATTATCAAAGGATATATTGCCCCAATGATTTTATAGTTTTATATCTTACAAGGTATTTTTAACATTTTACCAGGGGCAAAACCGGGGGCAATTCCCCCCTAGGTGTCTAGAAAAATCCCCTCTGTTTGTACATGTCCCCATTTTGCAGATTTTATTTTTGCTCAATTTTGTTTGTGTAAGGTTTAAATTGCAGCGGAGTGGCTTTTGGTCTTCCCTTATTTTAAGACATTCTTCTTGTGTACGTGATGTGCTAAATGTCATCTTTGTCTGGGAAAGTTCTGTGTAATGTGTGCGTAACCTTTCCATTGCGATTGTTGATTCTGTGTTATTCTTAGCTCACATTATTATACGTCTCTAGCAATGCTCCCTCCAAGCTGTGGAGTCTTGTGAGCAAAAATTCTACTTTGTGAGCTGCTGGTCTTAAAGTGGTGAGTGAGCGATTTGGCTGCTGCATAAATTAGATTGCTCTGGAGCCCCATCCTTCCTGAGCGGAGACAAAAATGTGTGAGCTGGAGGCTAAAAATCTGTGAGCTAGCTCACACTAACTCTGCTTCGAGGGAACGCTGATCTCTAGTATGTCTCAGTACATTGTTGCACCGGCTCCTCTGTCTTCCGGGTCCTGTTCTTTGGTTCTGGCCTGTGTCTCTCCTCCTTCTCGACTGTTCCCGGCGGAGTCCTGAAGGGTGGGCCGCGGCAGGCACCGAGCGAGGGGGAGTGGCCTGCCACTGTCAAAGCGCATCTGGTGGCCCTCGGGATGGATGAGGTCTGGGAGGCCTAATCCTCACCACAGATCTCTTCACCCCAGAGAGGGCCAATCCAGAAGAGGAAAGGATCCCAGACAAGGCCAGTTGGTCGCTTTTGCTGGATGTGACGAAGGTGAGAGGACGGAGACCCTCCCAAATAAGAGGAAGTTTGTCTTGCTCTCACTGGGGTATACGGTTGCCAAGTCCTTGTGACTTACCTGCAGCGGGGAGTCCTCCTGGGTCCAGGAGCTTCCCCGGCACGCACGCCGCAATGATGTCACCCGGAAGTGACATCATCACGTTGGAGGCGTTGCAAGGGCGACGCTCTGGCAATTGCCCCAAAACTCTATGGTACCATAGAGTTTGGGGCGATTGCCAGAGCATCAACCTGGCAACGTTCCCAATGTGATGACGTCACTTCCGGATAACGTCATTACGCTGGGGAAGTCATCCTGACTGGACGACTTTGGGGGTGGGGTTCCCCCCGCTGGCCGAAGGCTGGCCGGCGGATCGGGAACCCCTGTAGCGGGGGATCCCCTGCCCCCCGGGCTGACTTGACAGCCCTACCGGGGTAGAAGTCAACCACCAATGGAGGTATAGCATATGCAAGTATGCAGACCTCAAAACAAAAAAAAACAAACATTGTAGAAATAAAGTATTAGACAACTGAGGCTGCTGCCTCTCACCCTCCCCGTGTGGTTGTAATTTATGTTTTAATAAGAAGTGGGAACCCGCGATACTCGCGGGGGGAAGAGTTCCACACTGAGGAGGAAGCTGTGGCAGGTGAGCCTTCTTCCCTGCCCCTGCCTGGCCCCCGCCAAGCTCCTTCCCCCACTGCCCCCCAGCAGCGACGGCGAGGCCCATGCAGCTCCCAGCCGTCGGGCCCATCAAGCCCTCTCCCTCCCCCTGCAATGGATGCGAGGCATTGTTCCAACTGCATTCCCTACATGCACAGGGGACACTTGGCTATTAGTATATAGCCAAGGGGGGCCCGTGATATTCGCGGGGGGGGAGAAGCTGACAGCTGCTCCTCCTTCCTCCGCCCCCTTCCCCCCTTCCTCTGCCCCCTCCCCCCCAGAGACTCCCAGCAGGCCTCGGCGACTCTCGCTGGGCCCGCCGCTCGCCCCCTCCCCCCGAGACTCCCGGCGGGCCTTGGCGCCTCTCGCCGGGCCCGCCACTCGCCCCCTTCCCCCTCCTCCGCGGGCTGTCGGCTGGCCTCAGCGACTCTCGCTGGGCCGCTGCCGTTCCAAGAGCGTTCCCCGCTCATGCGCAGGGGACGCTTTTTTACTTTTCGGGAGATTTAAAGATCCCCCGAAAAGTTTTTGATAGATTTCGGATTTTTCTGCAAGCGGGGGGGTTAACCCCCACCTGCAGAACCCCCCCTCTGCCCTCCAAGTGGCCCCCGCGTGGATTTAAGTATCCGCACGCGGGGGGGCACTTGGGAATTAGATATATAGATGTATTCTACCTGTTTTTAGGTAAGCCGCTCTAAGCCAGCCTTGGCTGGGAGGGCGGGGTAGAAATCCGAAAAATAAATAAATAAATAACACTCTGCTCTTACAGAACAAAGCACCCCAAAGCATAAGAGAGTTGTTCTGGAGTCGGAGTTCTGCTTAACGCTCCTCGCGCCACTTCGTGTGTGAAAATTGGTCCTGCAGATCTCCTCCAGGAGAGACACGGCAAGATCGGCTCCAAAAGGGACCCAAAAATGTGAGAATGGGAAGGCCCAGCCTTGCCCGATGTGCCGAGTGTCAGCTCCAACCCGGCCCCAGGCCAGGCAGTCCTCTTTCTTGCCTCCTGGGCTTCCCGCATAGACGGCAGGACGATGAGGGAGGGGACATGGCTTTGCCCGCAGGAGGTCCCTGGTTCTACCTGGGTCTCCTCCAGTCCAAAGGATCTCAGCAATGAGCAGGGGATGCCAACCGAGACCCCCCTGAAAGCCACTGCCAGTCACAGCAGAGCATAGGCGTCAACTACGGGGGGGCTCGAGGGCTCGAGCCATCCCCAAAATTTCCCGGGGGGGACTGAGCCCCCCCGGGAAAACGGTGCGCCCTCCGCCGCACCTCCTTTGGCCCTTCCTAGAGCTGCCGCTGCCGCCGTCTCTCCCCCCCCCCACCTGGCCACTCCGACCCTCCCTCCGTCCATCCAGGGGCCAGCTAAGCAAATGCCCAGCTGGCCCCTGGACGAACAGACGGAGGGACGGAAGCAGGAGTGGTCAGGCAGGGGGGGAGGCAGCGGCGGCAGGGACATGGTCCCGGTGGGCACGCACATGGAAGAGCCCCCCCCCGGGAGTTTTTAAACTCTACACCCCTGCAGC
The DNA here is from genome assembly GCA_029233225.1 of Lepidodactylus listeri. Lineage (NCBI taxonomy): Eukaryota > Metazoa > Chordata > Lepidosauria > Squamata > Gekkonidae > Lepidodactylus > Lepidodactylus listeri. Next base: position 148,627,472 of record JARCFY010000004.1, read on the forward strand.
AGAGGGCGCTCTGCAGAGACCGAGGAGCAGAAGGCAGCTTCATGCACCCCTCTCCTGTCTGAAGAGACTCTTTGGAAGGGGACAAAGGTTCTCTTCAGGAAATCTTCCGCGGGGGGCTCAAGGAGGCACCGAAACCCTTTGCACCGACTTCAGCCGGCTTCCTCTTCCTGGAAAAAAAGGTGCCTGGTCAGCTAACCAAGCAGCTGTCCACATTTCTAGATGTGGGGAAGACAAAGGAAGAAGGGGGGCTCCAGCTCCCAGGTCTCTCTCCCTCACAGGCTCTGAGAAGCCACTTTTCCTCACACAAGCAGCAGAAGTTGCCCCGTAAGTAATGCAGGATGAAAGGCCCCAGGTCAGAAGACGGCCGTTCTTCTGCCCGCTGCCCTTCTCTCTGCTGCAAAGGCTTCTCTGGTACTCCTCCTCCTTCCTCCATAGAAGGTATCCACTCCCTCAGCCAAGCAGTGACAACAAACAAACAAACCCTCAGCTCCATCTTTTGGTATTCTCCCCCCCACCCCCGTCCCCTCCATGCTGCTCCGTCCACTTGTCTGTCTAGAACCTCCTCCTCCCTCCAGCAGAGGGCAGTGTTCCCAGACTAGAGCCCCTTTCTGCAAGGATAAAACTTGCAAATGTCCTCAAAGCGCATAAATTGGTTTTTGACAAGGCTTTTGTATAGGGAAAGTGGGGGAGGGGGGACTGTCAGATCAGACTGACAACAGTGTTCCTGGGTCTTTCACATCACATCCTGCCTGGTCCTTGACCTGGAGATGTCAGGGGTTGAACTTGGGATGCTAAGGAGATGCTCTACCGCTGAGCCATGGCCCATCCCTCCTAGGTTAAAGTGCTGCCGCCCTCCTTTGCCGTGCATGTGCAGAAGGCAAGTTTTTTGTGTTTTTTTTAAAGAAGAATTTAGTGCATTCTTTCAAAAATGTCCTTCCAGAAAAATCCAGGTAAGGTTTCCCTTCTGCTTTGCATTCTCCACCTTTTCCCCAGCAACATCTTTCTCTGTGCTTAACCCACAGGGTTTGTTGTTTAATGCCCTGCCTGAGTCCTTTGCAAACTGGCTCACTTTTCTGAGCTGTATTAGTTGGTGCTAACAAAGGACCGCTTTTTTAAAAAAGGAAAGGATCAGTGTAACAACATGCATGTGCTCTGTGTGTGTGTGAGAGAGAGAGAGAGAGGGAGAGATGTTGTGTGATTCCTATAAGTGATCGGCTTTTTATGAAGACGCATAGGCATGGGGGGGGCTCGGGGGGGGGGCTCTCCCACCCCCCAGTCCTAGACATTCATGCCAACCAGCAAAAAGTAAAACCTTTGCATTGTCGGTGATGCGCAGTGGGAGGACACGCGCGTGAGGTGCTCAGAACCCCAAACCAGACAGGCCCGGTGCAGAAGACAAATGGCAGTCCGAATCTACGGCATGTTTACTCGGGAGTAAGGCTCCCCCCATTCAATTGGCCTTTACTCCTAGCGCATTAGGCGTGTGCCTGGATAAAAAGTAAGCGCGGCATGTAAGTCCACGTCGCGTCCAAATGTGCAAATGCACACCTGGCAGGGAATCCTCTAAGGGGCTTACTCCCGAGCAAGCACCCCTGGTGGCGCATGCCAGGGAGACCTCCACCAACCCCCAGCCTGGGCACTTGCCTTCCAGGGCCAGGTTGTCACAGTATTTTTTTTTTTTTAAGCCCGGCAGCTGCGCAGTGAGGCGGTGGCCATGGGGAAGAAAATGGCCCTGATCCTCGCCGGCTGCGGCGTCTTCGACGGCAGTGAAGTGCACGAGGCCTCGGTTCTGGTCCATTGAAAAGGTGGTCAGTCCTAACCCTTTTTACCAGTCCTCCTAACCTAGCCCTAGCACCGTGTCCTAACCCTTAAGTATTTGGATGGGAGACCACCAAGGAAATCCATGGCTACTGCGCAGAGGCAGGCAATGGCCGACCAACTTATCTTCGCCTCTTGCCTTGAAAACCCTACATGTAACTTGGCGGCCTTCCCCACCACCAATGAAAGATGGGTAGAGGAAACTGGGGGGGCCTCGGAATCAAACAGAAGAGGAAGAGAAGCCTAGAAAAGAAGTGGAAAAGAGTGGCCCGCAGGACTGAGAAGGGAGCAACAGAAACACAGATTGAGGCTCGTAAATATATTCGGAAGAATGGGATTGGAGATGCGTTCCATTCTAGGAAAGGCAAACCAGTTTCCCTTTGAAAACTCCAGAGGAAAGGCAAATCAGCAATAAGGAGACGAAGGAGCAGCAGTAAATCCAGAACATTTTGGCCAACTCAGGACAAATACGCCAGTAGCTCTTCTTAAAACCCCAGGCAAGAATGGCTTCAACTCTTGACAGCTGCCCAGTTGCCAGATGGAATTCGAGCACGCCTTCCACAGAAGAAAAATTCCGCAAGGCCCAGGAAGGTCTCTTTAAACACAACACAAATACACTCTGCTTTCGGACCTGATCCAAGCTTGAAGCAGGCAACGTTTGCACTTCATCTGCACTTCCCACATGCCAACCTGCCGTCTTTGCCGACCACTGCAAATATGAATCTAATTAGCGATATTGGTTTGGCCCCATAAGCCAATACGGTAATTCATTTTAGGCAGAACGCGCTCACTAGAGGGTTTCTTACTGAAGACGTATAAATCAGCAGTTCACAAGAATGAGAAAGCTTGTGACGAAGTTACGCAGCTTGGCATCTAGATCAAATATACTAGCCAGTGAGCAAGTGAATATTGCCAATTTTAAGCAATTCTGAAAATGGAGAGCCTGTTGTGCAATCCTTGTCAACACGTGTAAGGGAAAAGAACCAGGCAGGATTGAAGTGGAAGAAAAAGCCTTGTTTCCAGTGTCAGAAAACCTGAAGTCCAACTGCCGGATCACAGCCACCCAGAGGAATGAACAAGAGGATCTGGTACTTAAAAGTGGTGACGTGCCCAGATCTTCTTCTCAACTTGGCTGTTTTCAAACCAGCATTTCCCAAGCTTCTGATGGCTGAGGAGAAAACATTTCTTAATTTAAAGTGGAGACTCTGCCTGCCACATCCACCCTGCATTTGAAGTAGTTTAAGATTGTGTATGAGGAAAATCGCACTCAACCAACCCTCTGCCGTGTTTCTTCATAACCTTGTGCCTCCTGAAGGAAGGCATGTGGACCATCCAATCACACTTCACGTAGAGAGTCCTGCTAGGGAGCAATGCCTAGTCCAAAACAAAGATTCCGTTGGAAAGAGGTAGGGGTCAGGCTAGCGACTCGTGCAGAGACACAACGAGCAATCTCCTATGTGGGTGGCCACACTCAATTCACACCAGCCTTTCCCATCACCCTCGGAAAGCCTTCCTTTAAACCCCCATACAGTTCAGAATCCCAACACTTACCAGTGTTAAAAGTGGAGTTAAATGAAAAATCTCAGCAAAAACAGTAAGAAAAACACCACATTACAGTCATTCAAACTTTTCAGCTCGTCTTAGTTTTTTTTATTTATTTAATACTTCAGTAGTTTAATACAACAAATACAAAACAATATAAATTAAATCTTGTTTAAATCTGAGAAATCTATTTACACAGCTTCTGTGCTTCAAACTTTTCGGCAACAGGAACATTTAAGCCTTCAAATAATACTGTGTTCTTCAGGAGCAGGGGGAAAGAGAGAGCCAATGTCAAAGGTTTGTGTTGAGCTCCAAGGGACCAGCTTTGGACCACCAGCTGTTTCTCTTCTTGCCATGGCTGGCCCCCCCGCCCCCCAATGCAACCACAATGTAGACTATCACTCAGTTCATGGAGGGCAAGGAAGCAGGACTGTAGAACGAAGCCTTTAAAAAAATATGGGACTTCTCCAGGCCCCCCTGGACAAAAGGCCGAGGCTTGTACCCTGCCAGTAATGTCACAGTTCACCCCCAGCTACCCAGAGAACCCAATGACATTCTTAGACTCCCAGCACAGCACTTTTATATGGTTCAATACACAGAGAACAACTTTGCATCTACAGAGTATGCTCCCTTTGAAATACAGAACCACCTGAGCATTTCAGCATTTCGACTGCCGGCAACTAGAAGGCCCAGTGAATTTACACAGGGTAGTCCGTTTAAGTAGCTGAAGACTAGCAATACCCAGAGCTGATTCATTCATTTCCGCTGACGAAGACTTTTCCAGACCTGGGACCTTCGAGGAGAGGCTTTATAATTAAAATAATTTAAGTCTCGAGTATACACTGTGCAGTAATTTATCGGGGCAACAATCCAAAACATGGAATACCTTTAATAAATTAGGACTTAAAAGAGATTGCCAGTGGTCCTCAATAACCAGCGTACAATCAAAAATCTTCCAGCGCACACGTAGCAAGGAAAGCTTTGGACTTCGTCATGGTTCCATATCAGCTATATTAAGGCGCCTCAAGTTGGTAAGCGCACTCGGATCCAAGTGGATAAAGAGGACTTCATGAGGCGGCTACTTCGTGAACACAGGAGGTAGCCCTTTATTTCTCAGCATCTGTAAGCTCTGCAACTCCACCAAGCCATGAGTTGGGCTTCGCAGGGCCATCCTGCAGTGTGTGTGTGTGTGTGTGTGTGTGTGCCTTCCCCTGATGTTAGAGATTCTCCTTCAAGCAGAACCACTTCTACCATCAGGGCAAGGCACAGAATGGATCCGTGGGGTCCAGTCTTACATCTGCTTTATTACCAGTTTTCCAAACAGTACTACCTGGAAGATGCAGATGCAAGGGTAAAATGTTCACTTTCATCAAGTAATCTAATTTTTTGCTCCCCCCCAAATAGAAAACTGATCGTGAGATTTCCCTGCCATGTTCTACTCCACAATAAAGAACATTTTTGGAAGAGCTGATATATCATTTATCTTTTCTCAGAATGGATAAGTTGCACAATAAGGATGGTGTGACTGAGAAAATATTGGTAAATATTTAAAATAATATTCCATAGGACGGCTACTTTGATTAGATCCTGAAGTTTGAAATAGCTCTGTTATCGGGAATCGGTTACATCTGAGGGAAAACTAGAAGTTGTACTTATGAAATAAGTAATCTAGCACTGTGTTACTGGTTCAAGAATTCTTGTTAAGCTTTCTGGTGTCGTCTTCCAAGTCCTTTCCCCTTCGTAATGCAAAACACAAAAGCATTACCTCCAGCATCATGAAATGTGAGGTGCAACAATGCTACACTTAACTCTGAACTAAGGCGTCACTCACAACAAAGCGGTAACTTGTATGGGCCGTACCATTTCAGACTACAGGTGAGACCCTATGGTGAGCATTCCTCCATACAAGACAATATCCTGGACGCAGGAAAGGACACATAAGGGAGAGGGCTACTTTAGAAACCATCTCCCCTGCGTTGCTAATTTTCTGTGGGTGGCCGTACCCCCTCCCCACTCCAAGCCACAGCCCAGAGGAGGAGTTTGGCTGCAGCCAGCAAGCACAGGATTGCACTGCACATTAAGCCCCAGCAGGTTGGATTCAGAGTAAACGTTTCAACAGCGGGACAGAACTTTCCCGCTTGCCCCCCCCCCCCACAACAGCCCAAAGCACTGCTTCTGGGGGATCAGGGACCCTGAGGAACCAGAGAAGGGGAGGATCCAGCAGGAAGGCTGAATCAGCAGTTCTGCATCTGGATCCAGACCATTATTATAGTACAGGCACAGTATACTTGAGCTGGACTGGGGGAGGGGGGGCGCACTGTCAATTCAAACACAAACTACCCAATACCGCTTATGATGCCACCATGCACACCAAACCTTAAAAGTGTGTGGGTGTGAGTGCGAAACGAACTAAGCTGGCCGGCCGTGGGATTCCCAGACGCGCATAGTTAAGAACCGTTTCAACAACAGAACTGCACATCTTACGACGCCACCTAACTCACTCACTCTGCCGTGAATCACCATCTGTGACTGGGGGGGGGGGGAGTCAGGGGCACCCCAAGACAGCCACCTCTTAAAGTGGCACCTCGAACAGGATATCAGAGCGGTCAATAAATACTGCGTTACTGTTTTGATTCAGTAGGGCTGGAAGCTAAAATACAGAACAGTTCCTGTCTAGGCAGCCCTGCCCTGGTCAGCAGGTACATCTAAGATGAAGACCTGTGCGGGCTTCACGACGTTGTCAGCATCTCAAGCAGGAACATTTTAATACCGCAACACATTCCCAGAATGGCCTCTGAATTTCTTGAACAGGGTTCACCCTGAGCATTTTGGAATGCAAATTAACAATCCGTTTGTGGAAATGCTTTCCACAGAAACTAGAAGGAATGGAGGCGCTCTGCCTTCTCCAGTCCAAGAAGCAAAGGCTTTAAAATGGACACCTGCTGCTTCTCATTAGAAACTGCCTGCAGGAACACTCGGCGATAAAAGCGAAGTCTACTTTGGAAGTCTCGCTTAACAAGAAGGGGCAGGTATTGGACAAAGGGCCGCTGGGGGCAACACAATGCCCGCCTGAAAACACGGTGTCATTACTGGAAATGTATAAAGGAGCTGGATGGCTATTTTGTGCCGAAGACACAAGCTGCACTTTATGGGCTTTTGAAAAATGAGTTTAACCAAAACATTAATGCCAGGGTGGTAACATTAAGTGACACACGAACATGCACACCCCCTTGGGGACTTCATGAGATTACAAGAGTGATCGCTTCAGCAAATCTTGAATAGTGCCCAGCTGTGTGGGCAGAGAAACTCTGAACAAAAACACGTTAATATGGGTAACTTGCATGCCAGCTTGGGAAGGAAGAGGTTATTTTAAAATAATGCAATATGAGCCCACCCTTGAATCAGTGCGCCACTTTAGACCAAGTAATTCGAATCTCCCGCCTCTCCAATTCTTTTCAAGCATTTGGAAATCCCAAGTACAATTTTCTATTAGCGGATGGCTTGGGAGATTAAGTGCAAGCCGGATTAGTTTCTATAAAAGCTGGTTTCCGAAGAAAAACAGGAGCTAGCTTGACTGCTGCGTGCTGTGATTCCAGGACTCCAGGCTCTGCCCTTGGTCTTCCCACAAGCCCACGAACTCTCAAATGGAAAGGGATATGCACCATAGATGCTTAACAGCCCAGACACTTCAACTTCAAGCGCTGTAGACAAGCAGCTTATTGGTAAGAATAGAGCATTTCCGGAACACATTATCAGACACATCTTAGGGCTAAACATATGTGCCGGCCCATTTACTTCCAAACCACAGGAGGGGCTTCTGAAGAAGTCGTGCCTGAGTGAGAGAAGTAGCTCGACACTCCACCCCACCCCACCCGGCACCAAGGCTTCCTTCGGCATTTCCCATCCAGTCCAAGTCTGACAATGGCTCTTTGCAATGGCTTGGATCCCACAGATTTGCTCCACTCGCAGAGACACTGGGAAAAAGGCTCCTTCCACTGGAGAAAAACACCTCCCCCTAGCAGAACAGACCTGCAAGATCCAAACCGAGGATGCGGAGGGGGAGACAAAAGCGGCTGAAATGCACTGGGCTCTACTGCCGAAAGTCGGCGGCATCTAACGCCCCTGCCCCAAAACGAAGTTAAAAAACCTGCTGTTCTCTTGCCCGCTATTCCGTCCTTCGTTGTTGCTCTGTTCTGCTTGCCGCATCGTTTTCAACGCCTGCACAGAATGCGTGTGTCTAATACTGCCTTCCAAAGGAAGAGTTTATGTGGCACTAAGACTAAGTCAGCCTCACTGGTCAAAAGGTAAAACCATTTATTTCTAACAGATTTACTGAAATGTAAACAAGGAAACCGCCGGGCGGCAGAAGGTTAGAAAATCATTTTCTCCTCGTCAGCGAAGCCCACCTCATTGTCACCGTCGTGGTATTAAGCGCTGGGGTGTGTGTGTGACATCACTTCTCTCACATACCCCTCCTGCAGCACACACAATCTCATCCTGCTTCGAGCTGTGGGGGGGAAAGACCCCCTTTTCTGAAGAGGCCAAGTCCCCCCCCCCCTTCTCCTCCCAAAACATACCGTCTCTCCCCTTTTCGGCGAACACTGTAGAACTATGACACTTGCGTTAGCTAGTCCTCTTAAAGAAAGAAAAACAAACCCGGACTAGGTAGTACTTGAGGATGATCTGGATCTAAGCCATTCCTTCACCTTCAGCAGGAGGCCTACGACAAACAAGTTGAGTTAGTAGGAACCTAATTGTTAACGTATTTAATACAGAACCTCGTTCTGGGTAACCACGCCCACGGCACATAAAGGGAAAAAACTGCCTCGCTTTGCCTGCTGGAAAACCTCTCCGGCTGGGGGGACAGGACAGGACAGGGCGGTCACGGGGGCCGGAGGAACCCCCTTCTTCCCCCAGCCGTTCTTGTGGCAAGCTAGTCATAAATCACTCCACACGGTGCCTGAGCAAAACCCACTTCTCTTTATCCAATTAATCTTTTCAGCAGAGTCGGCCTCGCAAAGGGCCAGCAATACTCATTGGGGACCGTCCCATTGACGTTGCATTCAAAAAACGAAAACATCGGAAACCAGATCCGGGCCCTCCGGCTCTGCTGGTAGGCCCGCGTGTTCGCCAAGGTGTGGTAGTACAAAAAGAGTCTTGTGGTGATGTAGAAGGCGATGAAGACGTCGATGGAGTAGTGTTCGTGAGCGGCCAGAATGAAGAAGATTCCAAAGAGGTTCAGCACCCAGGACAGAGTGTGCAAGAAGTTCCAGCTTCTTGGGGTATCTAAGGAAAAGGAGAGAGCTCATGTGACCACTCTTAAAAGTCTTGCAACTGCAGGGCAAAGAGGAGAATGCTCTGGATGGTGACAGAAGCACGGAAGGGTGGGTAGACTTTGTGGCTGCAGAAGCAAGGACGGCAACCTGAACCCGATCCCCAACCAGGGGAGCACGAGCCATTGGGGAAAGTTGCCCTCTGTCCATCCTAGCAAGGGGAAGATCAGCTGGAATCCCAAGCCCCTTCAATAAGGCACCATCTGGGCAGCCTCCAGCTGATCTCCCTTCGCCGCTTATCCCTCCCATTCCCTGGGGGCTCTCGGACTGTAGATCCAAACACAGGGCGCCTACACAAACTGGCTCCCGCTGGTGCTCTTGGAAGCCGAAAAGAGGCAAGTGCAGTTGTGGAGGTTGCCTTTTGTACTGGGGGCGGACTCGTTTAACACTCATCCACACGCAAGTCGTGAAGACCAGGGGGGGGGGAAGAGGAGTACCCTGCAGCTTTCTCCCAACTGGCATGCTGTTGGTGGTGGTGGAAAGTGCCCTCAAATGGCAGCTTACAGTGACCCAGTAGGATTATCCGGGCAAGAGACATTCAGAGGCGGTTTGCCATTGCCTGCCCCTGCGCATAGGGACCCTGGACTTCCCGGGTGGTCTCCCATCCAAATACTGACCAGGGCCGACCCTGCTGAGTTTCCAGGAATTGATGGCACTGGGCTAGCCTGGGCCAGCTGGCAGGCACATCCTGACAGTCAACACCGTATGGCACTTGGTGGTTTTACTTATTTACAGGGGTCCTTTCGTAGAAAAAGAGGTGCAGGTGCTCATTAGCATAACTCATTTGCATATGCCACACCCCCTAACATCCCGGAAGTGTGTCAGAAGGCGACACGCACCCCTCAGGCTCCACTCCACAGGTGAGTGAAACTGACCGGCTCTTCCTCCATTCCCTTCCCCATCCAATACTCTGTGCAATAAAAATAAGCGTCAAGAACGCACCCTCATTCTCTTCCTGCTCCCTTGAAACCACCAGGTTTCAAGTAGACTTGAGATACCCAGGACATGTGCACCACCCATCCCTTCCCCTTCCCCTCCCCACAACAAGACACCCTGTGGGGTAGGTGGGGCTGAGAGAGGTCTTTTGAGAACTGCTCTTGAGAGAACAGCTCTGAGAGAACTTGTGACTGGCCTAAGGTCACACCAGCAGCTGCATGTGGAGGAGTGGGGAATCAAACCCGGTTCTCCCAGATTAGAGTCCAACTCCTGACCACCACACCAAACTGATGGGGTGGAAGCTGCTGAAGGGTTGGTGAAATTTCTCCAGTACTTATGTGCCATGTGCCCAGATAAAAAATGGTATACTTAGAAAATTTATATGCCACCTTGAGCAAGTCTCTGGAAAAGCAGCACACAGTCATAAAAGGAACAATGATAAAATTATCAATATTAAAACAAAACATTAAAAACAATAAAGACCCTAGCAGGGCTTTCCCCGGGGCGCTGCGCCTCTGCACTGCTCGGGGAAGCCGAGGAGGGGGCGGGGCTTGGTCATGCACCCGCCCCCCTGGGCTTCTCACTCCCGGAGCTGTGCTCCTGTGCGCTCCCGCTCCAACGGACCCCTGTTTATTGATCAAGTTTATATTCTGCTCCCTCTCCCCCGAATGGGACTCAAAGCGGTTAACAGCCTATAAAATGCACCTGATAAAAAATAAAAAAGGTACAGCAAGTAAACTTTAAAAACATCCCTATCAGGCCAAGTGGGATGCATGGATGGCGAAGGCAAAGCTGACGCATACAAGCCGCCTAGAGGGTCACCATCGCCCAAAGGCCACCCGAAAAAGAGCAGCCTTGCACGCCCTGTGGAACTTAGGGAGGTCCCGCAAGGCACACGCCTCTCCGAGCAACCGGTTCCACTGGACAGGGGCCACTACTGAGAAGGCCCTTACTCTTTCTGACACAAGGCAGACACAGTCCATGGACCAGGGATCTTCGATAAATGCCAAGGGGAAGACCGGAGAAGATGGGGAGGATCGTACTGGGAGAGGCAGTCTCGAAGGTATGAGGGTACCAGGCCGTTTAGGGCTTTAAACACTTTGAACTGGCCCCGCAAACTAATTCGGAGCAAGTGCAGCTACCGTAGGATAGGTGTTACTCCTATCAGCAAGCTGGCAGCTGTGTTTGGGACCACTTGCAGTTTCCGAAGCATCTTCAAAGGCAGCCCCTGCGTAGCGCTCATTACAGTAGTCTAGTTGCGAGGTGACCGTTGCATAAATGACTGTGGCAAAGTCCTCCTGAGACAAATAGGCAGGCCTGGTGTAGATGGTGAAATGCAGTCTTTTGTCACTGAGGACACCACTTCCCACGGAGAGCAAAGAATCGAGCCGTACCTCCAAACTCCTGACACAGTCAACCATACAAAGTTGGATCCCATCAAGGGTTGGTAGAAGTGGCCACCTCAGCAGTCTGGGCTTCCCCGGCCACATAATCTCTATGCTAAATGGATTTAAATTCAACCAGCTCTCACCGAGCCATTCTACCACTGCATCCAGACAGGAGGCCAAGACTGGAATTCCAGCTACCGGTTGCTTCTTAAAGAGCAGGGAGTTGTCTACATCTTTGTTTCTTTATTTATTTATTTGGTTTATATCCCGCCCTCCCCACCTCTCGGCGGGCTCAGGGCGGCTACCAACATGCAGTAAAATATACAGTATACAATATACATGTCATTAAAACATTTAAAACGCAAGATCAAACACACAGCATACCCTATTTCAAGATGGCGTCTTTATCAGAGTGGCGTCTTAGATGTCAAAACAATCCAGACGGTGGGAGCCATTCAGGCTGGCGGATTCTCAGTCAGGCCAGGGCCAAAGATATGTCACTATTAGGCGGCCCCTACTTAAAGGCCTGGTGGAAGAGCTCCGTCTTACAGGCCCTGCGGAACTGTAATAAGTCCCGCAGGGCCCTGATGTTATCTGAGAGCTCATTCCACCAGTGTGGGGCTGCCACTGAAAAAGCCATGGCCCTTGTAACCGCCAACCGAGCCTCCCTCGGCCATGGGAGAACCAGGCGATTCTGGGATCCCGATGGCAGCACTCGCTGGGGAACATATGGGGAGAGGCGGTCCCTCAAATAGATAGGTCCCAGGCCATATAGGGCTTTATAGGCAAGCACCAGCACCTTGAACCTTATCCGGAATGCTATAGGCAGCCAGTGCAGTGCTTTTAAGGCGGGCTGAATGTGCTCCCATACCAGGAGCCTCAACAACAGCCGCACCGCCGCATTCTGCACCAGCTGCAGCTTCCAGATTTGGGACAAGGGCAGCCCCATGTAGAGAGAGTTGCAGTAGTCCAATCCTGAGGTGACCAAAGCATGGATCACCGTAGCCGATCGTTGGCCAGTTACCGGCCGATCGTTGGCCAGTTTGTTGCGTTCAAGGAAGGGAACCAACTGCTTGATTAGCCATAGATGATAAAAGGCTGACCTTGCAGCAGCTGCTACCTGGGCCTCCAACGTTAATGAGGGGTCCAGGAGCACTCCCAAACTCCTCACCTCTGACGCTGGTACCAGCAGCACCCCATCGAAGGCTGGGAGAGGGATCCCTACCCCTGGTCCACTTCAACTCAGGCACAGGACCTCTGTCTTCGTCGGATTCAATTTCAGTCAGCTCTGCCTGAGCCAACCAGCCACGGCTTGCAATGCCAGGTCCAGATCACCTGGACTAGAGTCTGACTGGCTGCCCAACAACAGATAGAGCTGGGTACCTTCGGCGTACTGATGGCAACCCAGCCCATGCCTCCGGGCAATCTGGGCGAGGGGGCGCATGTAGATATTGAACAATACTGGGGAAAGTACTGCTCCCTGTGGCACTCCGCAAACCAGCGGGTGCCTTTGGGAGAGTTGTTCCCCAACTGCTGTCCCTGATCTTGGAGAAAAGAGGAAAGCCACTGTAAGGCCAACCCCTGAATCCCCATATCGGCAAGGCGGTGGGCTAGTAGCTAATGGTTGACCGTGTCGAATGCCGCAGACATGTCCAACAACATCAGCACCACCGTACCGCCTCGATCCAGATGCCTCCAGAGGTCGTCTGTAAGGGCGTCCCGTGACCTGGTCAGAAACCGGACTGGAATGGATCTAATACGGAGATGTCATCCAAAAAGCTCTGCAACTGGTCCGCCACCACCTTCTCAATTAACTTACCCAAATTGGGTAAGTTAGATACCGGCCGATAGTTGGCCAATTCGGCCAGATCTAATGATGGCTTCTTTAGGAGGGGGAGTACCACAGCCTCCTTCAGGGCACTAGGGAACACCCCCTTTACAAGGGATGTATTGATAATCTCCCTAAGTGCCCCTCGCACCCCTTCATGGCTCGCTTTAATTAGCCGTGATGGGCACGGATCGAGTCTTACCGATGGTTGGGTGGTCCAGTGAGAGCAAATTGTCAACCTCTGCCAGACAGAGCGGATTGAAATAATCCAGAATAATCCAGAGGGTACATACAGCTATTAAATAACATTGTGTCCAACCCTACTTCCAAGAAGAAATACAGGTTGCTTATCTGTAACTGGGGATTTTCGAGTGGTCATCTGTGCATTTACACCTCTGGGATATAGTGTGCCTGCGCCAACCCCGATTGGTACTTCCTAAAGTGAAAGGGATTTTCGCGCCCGTTCCCTGGTCACGTGCATGGCCCCACTGCGCATGACCAAGGGAGGGGCACGACAATCCCGCCAGTTCCTTCTGACCGCTGCCATCAGTCTCCAAGTAAGATAGGAAAGACCGACAGCAGAGGGGAAGGAGGGCGGGTGGTGTGAATGCACAGATGACCACTCGAAGATCCCCAGTTACAAGTAAGCAACCTATATATCTTCTTCGTGGTCTCTGTGCATCACATCTCTGGGAGAGTAGCAAGCAATAAAAACCACACACCTGGTGGAGGGTACTGGAGGTCTTAAACCTGCACCGCTTGCAACACTACACGTCCCACCACAGAACGCTGATGAAGATGGACATCTAGAGCGTAGTGTCTCACAAACGTGTGAGGAGAGGCCCAAGTAGCAGCACTGTAGATGTCACTCAGCGGAGCTCTCTTAAGGAATGCTGTGGAGGTGGCCACCACTGTAGTAGAATGTGCCCGTAGGGGACCAGGCAATGCCCGCTTTGCCAAAAGGTAACACAGTTAAATCGTCTCCACTATCCATGTTGACAGTCTTTGAGATGACAGTTTCTGACCCTGTTTCGGTTGAACATGTGAGACGAATAGGGCTGGTGATTTCCGAAAGGATCGTGTCCACTCTAGCTAGAACAGGAGTGCTCGTTTAACGTCCAGAGCATGCAACGTTCCTCTGCGTTTTGAGGAGTCGGATAAAACACCGGGAGGGTTATGTCCGCTCTAATATGGATTTCCGACACCACCTTGGGTAGGAATGATATGTCCAGGGCCAGAGTAACTGCATCCTGGTGGAAGACAAGGTATGGAGGATCACAGCACAGTGCTGATAGCTCACTCACCCGTGTGGTGGATGTGATGGCCACCAGAAATGCTACCTTCCACGATAGCAACTGAAGACTGCACGTGGCCAGAGGTTCAAAGGGTTTACCTGCTAACTTGGCCAGAACTAATGGCAAATCCCAAGCTGGAGTTGGGATACAGGTAGGCGGGAAGAGGCGATTGAGGCCTTTCAGGAATTGTTTAGTCTTCAGGTGTGAGAACACCGAATGGCCCTCTATTTCCGGGTGGTTCACGGAGATAGCGGCTAGGTATACCCATAATGAAGTGTGACTGAGTCCTCTGTCTTTTCAAGAGAGCAGAAAACCAAAAATGCTGTTCAGGTCTGGGGGGACGGGGGTGTGCTCCCGGAATTAAGGTAGGATAGAAACTTCCCCCACTTTGCGTCATAAGACCTGCGGGTGGACAGCTTCCTACAATTCAGAAGCACGTGTTCTATCCGTTCGTTCAGTCCCAGGGCAGTATCTGCCACGCTGTCAGTTTCAGATGAGGCACATCGTGGTGAAGTACCCTTCCCCTGTGTGCCCAGAGGAGATTGGGCACCACCAGAAGATGTAGGAAGGAGCCCTTGGCCAGGTGCAGAAGGCTGGGGAACCAGTGTTGCCTGGGCCACCAAGGGGGTCACCAGAATACATCGGGGACGGTCCTTCAGTATCTTGTTGATCACCTTGGTGATCAGGGGAATCGGTGGGAATAGGTATACAAACTGGTTTGTCCATGGAAGGAGGAAGCCGTCCCCCAGAGATGCAGGATCTTGACCTGCCCTGGAACAAAATAGGGGGCACTTCGCATTGTCTCTGGATGCAAAGGCATCTATTGCAGGGTAGCCCCACCCATCGAATATCGGCTGAAGGTAAGCCCAATTGATCTCCCATTCATGCAGCGATGCTCCCCCTCTGCTTAGAAAGTCCGCTTGGACATTCAGGGAGCCTGGAAGGAGGGGTGCGATGAGGAATATGTTCCAGGAAAGGCACTCATCTCACAGTTTGAGTGCTAGGCAACACAGTCCTCTGGATACTGTTCCACCCTGGCGGATGATGTAGCACATGGTGGTCGTGTTGTCCATGAGGACGGCAACTGTCCTGCCGCAGAGGAGACGGAACGACCTGATCACATATCTGACTGCCAGTAACTCCAGAAAGTTGATAAGATTCACAGCTACGTGAGGTTCCCACTTGTCTTCTACACTCAGACCCATGAGGTGTGCACCCCATCCCCATAGTCTGTGGTAAGGGTCATGGATGGTGTGGGAGAGTACTCTCACTAGAAGGTTCTGGGAGTCCAGCCACCAGGTGAGAGCGTGCAGAATCGATATGGAGAGATGGAAGAGCTTGGATTGTGGATGAACTTACGGATGAAAGCGTTGGAGAAACCAAAGCTGAAGTGGTCTCATGTGCAGTCTGGCAAAGGAAATGACAGTTGTAGTTGCTGCCATCAAACCGAGAAGGCGTTGCAAGTGTCTCACAATAGCCACTCTTTTGTGTTGCAAAAGCTGCACCAGGGCTAGGATGTCCTCTGCTCATTTGGGGGGAAGGAAGGCCTTGCATGCCACTTGGATTCTATGAACTGAGCTCGTCTGGAAGGTGTGAGCATCGACTTCTTGAGGTTGACTGTGAGCCCCAGTGACTCGAGAGTTAGTAAGGTGAGAGATATGTGTTCTTGTAAGGTGACTTCGGAGCCTGCTACAAGGAGCCAGTTGTTGATGTACAGAAAAATCCGTACACCTCGGAAACGGAAGTGTGCCACTATGACCACCATGAGCTTGGTGAATATTTGTGGGGCAGTGGAGAGGCCGAACGGAAGAGCCTTGTACTGGAAATGGTCTCGTCCCACTGCGAATATGAGGAATCTTCTGTGGTCCGGATGGATCGTGACGTGAAAGTATGCGTCCTTCAGGTCCAGCATCACCATCCATATTCCCTGTTCGAGTAACGGAAAGATGCTTTGAAGGGTTGTCATTCGGATTTTTTTGTAGACAATAAATGTGTTGAGGTTGTGGAGGTCCATAGTTGGGCGAAGGCCCCCGTCCTTCTTGAGGACCGTAAAGTAGCGGGAGTAGAAGCCTTGAAGAAACTGGGAGTGGGGGACCAGTTCTATGGCATCCTTTAGGAGGAGATTTCCAATTTTGTCGAGGAGAGTGACGGAACTGGGAGTGGAAATGAAGTAAGATTCTGTTGGGTATCCTGAGAAATTCTATGCGGTGACCCTCTGCGATGACAGAGAGAGCCCATCTGTTTGATGTTATTTGTTCCCAGGCTGGTAGAAACGGGGGCAGATGGGTAGAGGGTTTGGCCAGAGGGCCAGAGTCAAAGATTCTGTTTAGAAGTCTTGGCAGCCTTCGGTCTGGACTGTGTAGTCGTTGCAAATTTCTGTTTTCTCCCATGGGATCTTGGCTGAAATCCGGGGGATCTTTGCCACTGTGCGTCAGGTGAAGATTTCTGTGAGGATCTTCGCGACCAGGGTCTGTGCCAGGATTTTTGGGGGGGGTTGGGAAACACCCAGATTGTGTGAGGTCTTAATGCTTTTGTCCATCTCTTGTAGGACCGCATCAGTGGTGGAGCTAAACAGGCCCTCACTCTCGAAGATCCTCTACAAAGGCTTTAGTATCCTGTGGTAAAGAGGTGGATCGAAGCCATGCATGTCGTCTGAGCGTCACTGCTGATGTCAATGTTTTGGCAGCTACGTCCAAATTGTGTTTGGCTGCATTAAGTTGGTGCTTTGCCAGCATCATGCCCTCCTTCTGCAATTTTCTTGCCTGACAGTTCATGTCTTCCAGGAGGGAGGCAATGAGCTCCGTCATTTGTTCCCATAGGGCATATTGGTATCTCCCCATACACGCTGTGTAGTTGGAAGTCTTTATTCCTAATGCTCCTGCGGAGTAAAACTTTCGTCCAAATGAGTCCAGTTTCTTCCCCTCTTTGTCGGGAGGTGAAGAGTGTCCCCTTCTGCCCTTAGTGGAAGGCGTAACCACAATTGAGTTAGGTTTAGGATGCAGGAATAAAAATTGAGCACCTGGTTCCTGGATACGATACATAGGGTTGATCCGTTTGCTAGATATGGGTGCAGAGGCTAGATGCACCCAGGGGGTTTTGGCAGCTTGCAAAAGGACCGACGTGAGAGGAAGTGCGACAGCTGTAGAAGTGTCCATTTGTACTATATTGAACACTGAGTCAGTGACTACGGGAGGAGGTTGAACCGTAGACAATGCCAAAGTATTCGCCATGCGTTTTATGAATTCTTCATACGATTTTAAGTCCTCAGAGGGAGAAATAGGCAGGTTGTCAGCCACTTGTTGTGGAGGGGATGGTCCTTGCGGGGGAGCTTCATCACCCGAGGTTGACGAGGAGGAGGCGTCCGACGGGTCTGAGCGCTCAGAAGTTTCGGACAGTGATAAAGGCATCGGTATTGATTGTGCTGGTACCGATTGTTCCGCAAGGCGCTCCTTGGCTAGAGCGGCAGGCTTACGAGCTCTCTCTATTGGTGTAGCTGTACGTGGGCGCGCAAACTCTGATGTCGGAGGGGGCTCTCGGTAGTGAGAAAGACGGGAGGAGGTGGATTGCCTATCCCAGTCACTCTGAGGGCGCGGAGGATACCATGGTGTCGGTGGCATCGGATAAGCCCCATAGGTGTAATGCCATTGTTGACCATCCCACGGTGCCGGGGGATGACGATCCGCTGATCGATCCCGATCGTCTTGGTGGTGTGGAGAAAAGCTCGGACCAGCTGTCTCGCGGTCCTGAAATTCCTCGATGTTATGAGGTACAGGCACCTGAGTCAGGTCCATCTCCAAATCAGAGTCAGTAAGTTGGACGGGCCGCAGCGAGGGAGAAGCAGGACTGCTCCGTGGCTGCCCAAGCCCTGCAGGGTCAAGCACGCTGGCCCCGTGGTGGGGCGTGTCCAATGCCGCACGCATGGACGAAGCACTCTTGGCGGAACTCTTCTTGTGCTTCCTGTGCTTGCCCTGTTTGTCGTCCTTGCCCTCCTCGCATAATTTAGCAGGAGTAGGGGCATCGGACTGGGAGATCGACATCGATCACTTCTGCGCCGGCCTGTCGATACCAGTGGTGCTCTTTGTCGGTGATGGAGCAGTCGTCGATTCGAAGGCCGGTGTAGATAGCGAGGCGTGCCCAGACGTGAGAACATGGCCGGGGAAAGAGCCTGTTCCAGCAATGCTACACAGAGTTGGGTGGCTCGGTTCTTTCTAATTTGCTTAGAAAACCGAGCACAATGAACACAGGAGTCCACTTGATGGGCTTCCCCAAGACACCGTAGGCAAAGCAAATGTCTAGCGGGGGGGGGAAGCAATCTTACTGCTGCACCGCACGCACCACTTGAAAAAGCCCCACTGTTTGGCCGTAGGCCACAGGTGGGGAGGGCAAAGACAGTCCAAGTCCAGTAACAGTCCGAGTCCAAAGAAGCCAGAAAGACAGTCCCAAAAACGCTTTTTGAAAAGTAGAAAAGAAAGGAAGAATGATACTGACCGAGGCGAGGAGAGGTCCTACTAACACGGTGGTCAGAAGAGAACTGGTGGGATTGTCGTGCCCCTCCCTTGGTCATGCGCAGTGAGGCCATGCACGTGACCAGGGAATGGGTGCGAAAATCCGTTTCACTTTAGGAAGTACCAATTGGGGTCGGCGCAGGTGCACTATATCCCAGAGGTGTGATGCACAGAGACCACGAAGAAGATTCTAAGTCACCCCCAAAACCTACAACAGGGACTTCTGCTAAGTTAATATTTTCCATTGAAACCTCCGCCCCCTAAGCAGCCAGCAGGATATAAAATCCTCCTAGAGTGTTTTTCTCCTGCCGTTCATCCAAGGAGGTAAGGCTGGCACACGTGGTGCTCCCTTGCCTGTTGTAACAACTCTATGAAGTAGGCAAGGCTGAGCAATACCAGCTGGCCCAAGATCACCCAGTGACTTCGCAGCAGGGTGGGGGTTCTGAATCTGAGCATCCCACAGCCTCGGCCAATGATCTAACCATAACCTGCCAACAGCATACCGAATCTGCTTCAAGGTGCTGGTTCTTACCTTTAAAGCCCATTATGGCCAGGGACCTGCGTATCTGAGGGACCACCTTTCCCCACATGTTCCCCAGAGAGCACTGCGATCAGAGGCCCAGAACCTGGCCTTCCCAAGTCTTAAGGAGGCCAGGCTGGCAACAACCAGAGCCAGGGCTTTCTCAGTGGCAGCTCCACTCTGGGGGAACGAGCTCCCAGAGGAGATCAGGGCCCTGTGGAACCTAGTACAGTTCTGCTGGGCCTGTAAAACGGAGTTCTTCTGCCAGGCTTTTGGAGCCGCCGCCGCCACTAACCACCACCGTTAACAACTAACTACTGATAGCTGAAGGTGAGAAAGCCCTTTGTCTCTCAGAACTCTTAACGACAGTTCGTGTCAGTCGCCAGAAGGATAATAGCTGAAGGTGAGAGAGCCCTTTGTCTCCCAGAACTCTCAACGACAGTTCGTGTCAGTTGCCAGAAGGATAACTATAAGATCGAGGAACCGACTAAAAGAAGAGTGGATTGTCTAACCACAGCCATCGGGAATTGATGCTATTAGCACTTTATTGAGTTGTGAAATTTAAATGATTTTAGAACTGTTTTAGTTTAAATTATTCATGTTTTATTATGTATTGATTTTACGTAAGCTGCCCTGAGCCGGCCTTGGCTGGGAGGGCGGGACAAAAATCCAAAAATTAAAAAAGCAAACAAATAAATAAGTGGGATGAATTAGAGATGACCCCTAGATTCATCAGTATGCTTTTAAACACTGTACTTACATTCTGTGACAAAGAAGTTCAGCATCGTTAAGACAACGGTATGACCGCTGAACATGTAATCCCCGCAGGTGTGCACTCCGGTGAGGGTCATGCCAAACCCGCTCCAAATCGCAAAGGCTCGGTGAAGTTTCGCCCACACGTTGCCGTACAGCTAGAAGCGAGACGTTGCATAAAACGTTTAAGAACTCGAACGCTTAAGTCCTAATATTAGTACAATCAAGCCTAAAATGCGACGCTTGAATACACAGCGAGTGTCAGTGCCACGTGACCGCGATCACCCCTGCTTTCTGCAGTGCAGGCACCAGACATTCAGCCCTCCTCCGAATAGTTGGCCTAAAAAAATATTTTCGCTCTTCGCTCCTGGCGTGATATCTATCCTGATGGCGGAAGGTGCCGTCAAGCAGCAGCCAGTTTAGGATGGCCCCGTAGGGCTTTCAAGGCACAAACATGGTTTGCCCTTGCCTGTTTCTGCACAATGACCCTGGACTTCTTTGTCGGTCTCCATCCCACCCAAGGACTACCCAGGGCTGGCCCTGCTTAGCTTCCGAGATCAGATGAGACTGAGCCAGCCTGCGCCGTCCCGATCAGGGCTCTCTATCCTACCAAGCCCTAAAAGCAACACTCCCTTATACAGAGATTCAGGTGGGTAACTGTGTTGGTCTGAAGCAACCGAACGAAGCTTGAGTCCTGTGGCACCTTGAAGGCCAACAAAGTTTAATTCTGGGGATAAGCTTCCGTGTGCACGCACACAAAAGTTGATACTCAGAATCAAACTTCGTTGGTTTTAAAGGTCCCACGGGACTCAGATTTCATTCTGTCCCTAGTCTTTGCTGCACATATAACCAAGTGAGGCAAAACCTTCATGTTATGACACCTGTGTGTCCACTCTTTATTTAGAGTATTATCTACTCCTATATAACCTCAGTCTCTTCAGTTTGCATAATGTGTAGCTTAAGTAAGGCTGCTACAATGGGATGTAGTAGTTAAGAATGTAGCTGAGGAATGGGGAAACCTGGGGTCAAATTCAGACTCTGCCACGAAGCTCAGCAGGACAGACCCTCTGCCTTAGCCTAATCCACCTCACAATGTTGTTATATGGGTAATACGGAGAAGGGAAGACCAAGAGATACCATCCTGAGACCCCACCCTGGGCTCCCTTTTTTTTTCCTACCACCTCTTTGCCTTGATAAAAATGCTCTCTCGGACTGTTCTGTCTTACTCGTTTTGCCGAACGCTAGAAATCCCGGAAGCCTTCCTGACCTTGTATGGGAAGGCCATTCCACCAAGTAGGACCCACCACACAGAACGTTCAGGGGTATGGGCGGCCATTGGTCTTATCCATTTGCGGGGTGGCGCCTTCACGACACATCCATTGACAAGACAAAATGAGTAAAGACGGGCTACTGTTCCTACCATGGAACTACTCTCATATGGTCAGCAATGGATGAAGCAATTTCTGCTCAGTGAACATGCAATATTTATGCTCATGGAGTTTCTTCACCTTAGTGAAACTGGTGAAATTTACATGTAGTATTCTATGAATCTAATATAAGTCTTCTGACAAAGATTAATCGAAACGAAGATACAATCCAGAGTCTTCGTTGGATTGGAATTGAGCTGGATTCAGCTGTGTTATTTATACTTTTGGCTTTATTAGCTTCTGTTAACAAGTTTCATTGCTTCTTGTAAAATAAGAGTGATAATGATATGACATGTTATAATATATCAGTAGTTATATTCACATAAGTGTTTTGTTTGCGTTTGAGTGCAGTGCTTGTTTTCCAGTTGAGTGTTGTAGACCACGAAGGGCTTCATAAGTAGCAATCGACAGCTTGAACTGAACCCCAGAGACGACCACAACCAACGGAGGTACCACAGATCAGATATAATATCCATAACCTGGCTCCCGATAATAATCGGGCTGCAGCGTTCTGCACTGGCTGGAGTTGCTGCCTCCGCACACAGACCCACGGAGAGTGCGTTACAACAGTCTAGCCATCTGTGGCGCAGCTCCGTACGGCCTGATTGGCTGGGTCACGGGCAGAAACCAGCCTCTGTGAAGATGCAGGAAAGCAGTCTTTTGAAGCTAAATTAACACGCTTCTCCTTTTATACCACTATCCAAATAACAATTATTATTGTTTTCAATTAGCGTGCGTGTATATATATGCCGTTCCGTTTTCTTATATATACATACAAAGTATTAACAGCTCTTATCTAATACAATATATCAAATTAAGCATTTTAACACTAGAACTACTCAAAAAAGTCACAGATCTCAATAATATGGGTTTCTAGGAATTATCTCCTTTCCTGTTAAGTATTCTACTACAGGAAATTAAAAAGCTTGGGACAACTGAACCCCATCATGTCAGAAGTTCGACTTCATGTCCCGGGCCCTAGAGAGGCCAGGCTCACTGGGACTAGGACCAGAGCGTTTTCAGTGGCGGCTCCAACCTGGTGGAACGAGCTCCCGGAGGAGACCAGGCCCCTGCGGGACCTGATGCAGTTCCGCAGGGCCTGTAAGACGGAGCTCTTCCGCCAGGCCTTTGGCTAGGAGCCGCCACCAGCCCCGTAACAGCACTGTAAGAACACCTACAATGGAAACTGGTCCAACGCAGCCCAGACCGATGGCTATGGTTGGAGGGTCCCTCACTAGAGGGGATGCCATCTTAAAGAGATTGGAAGCATTTTAGTGGGTACTGTAGTTTTACTGAAGCAGTCTATGCTGCCGAGTAACGAAGTTTTATTGTTGTTGTGTTTTAAATGATTTTAAATTGTTATGATGTGTATGGCTTTTAAGCCCTTGTTAGCCGCCCTGAGCCCGCTTGCGGGGAGGGCGGGATACAAAAACTAAAATAAATAAATAAATAAATAAGTGCAACGCCTTCCAAGAAGTCTGCCTTCTCGACCAGCGTCACCTCGGTTTGGCGGGGGCCGGTCCCAACTGGGTCACCCTTAGCCAGTCAACTACAGTAGCCAGGTACTGGTTCAGAAATCCCCATTAGGACCAGGCAGGACCTCTGTGCTTATGTTGCAGGTATCTCCCAAAGGAGCTTTGGCTGCCCACACCCACATCTGCTGGATGAAAAGGCGGGTTTTATTCCAGGCCTTCCTATCAGGGCCCAGACTTTGAAAAAAAAGCCACAAAGGATGCTCAGCAACCTGCCTTCAGCACTGCAAAGACGAACTTGCTCATCACAAGCAAATTCCATTTAGCAAAAAGCAGCAAGGGATTTGGGGGGGGGGGTGTCATCATACCTTTCCAGAACACTGCAGGTGTTGGCCCGGTACCGACAGAGAGGTGACAAACATTGTAATGCAACGCAACAGAAATACGGTACCCATGAGGCTGCACATTCGCCGCAGGAGGATAGACCTAGAAATAAGCAGGAAAATTTACTTCTGTACTCCAAGCGTCCCAGTGCAGTACATTCATATCCGGGGTCCCCAGTGTGGACACCACGGCACCTGCTGACACCTTTCCTAGCGCTCAAGTGTTTTTGGAAAGTGGACAGGGCCAGGTGAGGATTTTACCCAGTAAGCCTTCTGATTGGCTGTACAGATATTTTATTTTGCTGCCACCACATCACAATGATCTCCGCTGTATGACTGAAAGTAAGCCGTGGCAGCCATTTTGTAGCTGGCTCCGCCTCCTGCAGCAGCCATTTCGTGCCTGTGCCCACCATGCCGTGCCAGAATTCTAAAGGTGTCCACAGGCTCAAAAATGTTGGGGACCCCAGACTCATATTGTGCCAGGAGACCATTTAAAGCTCAGAATTTGTAGTTCTAAAAATCTGGAAAGCACGAATATGTTGGATATGAGTGCTTCTCTGGGGCTAGGTTTGGGTGTGCTGTAAAAAATACAGACACAAACAAGTGGGGGGGGGGAACTGTCAGATCCTCTGCCATTAATTGTTGGGTGTCCTGGGTCTCTATCAGTAATTTACTGCCAGCCTTGAGGTTTATTGCCTGTCCTGGTTAATGTGTCTTTTTCATGCCCCGGGAGGATGGCTTGCCGCATTCCACCATGTCACATAAACAGTCTGGCTATCATCCCTAGCCTCCTCCCTTTTCTCTCTCGGGCGTCTAGAAATGCTTATCTTGCTTTTGTAACCTTGGAGAACTGCTGAACTGATTTTAGCCAGGTGCCTGGCCTGTGAATTGCAAGCAGAGTTCACTAAGGGGCGGGGGGGGGGGGGTAGTGCTTTTGCGCCTTTTCTGTGGGAATTAACAGTTGGGGTTTTTTCACGCTTTTTTCTGTTAGCTCTGATTGGTTCTTCATCTGCCCTTACCTTGTTGTGTATGGTATATTAACCCCTGTTGCCTGTAACCAGTTATCTCTAACAAACATTGAGTACCTGAACCATCATTAAGAAATAAAAGGACTTTATACTTCATTAAAGGCCTGACTTATTTGATTCGACTCAGAAGCCTCACAGAAATCCCCCTTGTGCCCTTTTCAGTAGGACAAGAGAACCGCCAGCCACACCCTGAACAATGCTCTCTTGTGCTGGACCTTCTTGCAATGGAAAAACACCACTTGCTGTCACAACAGCAAATTCTTCTCATATGTCAGAATTTGATGTTTCCAACTCACCCAGGCTAAAAGGAGCACTGTTCATATCACCTGCTGCCAGGGCTATTTTTGGGCAGGAACGCACAGGATCGGAGTTCCGGCTGGCTTCTGAGTTGGCCACGCCTACAGCCTCCCTCCCCTTGGGATACCCAGATGCCTCGCAAGCCATGGGGCGCCTGGGGAAGCCAAGCTGATCCAGGGAGAAAAGGCAGTTTAAACGGCCTCCCCTCCTTGGGTTGTGGGGCGCCTGGGGAAGCCGATCCAGAAATTGCCTTCCTTCCCTTGGGTTCCCCATGCACCCCGCAAGCCATGTGGTCTAATATGCTAATGAGTTTCTGCTGTTGGGTGTGGCCTATTATGCTAATGAGTTCCTGCTGGGCTTTTTCTACAAAAAAGCCCTGCCTGCTGCACTTTTGAATAGGGCTGCCAAGCCCCCCCGTAGAGCGGGGGAAACACCGATTTTTAAAGCTTTTCCCCGCTTTTCCAAAATTGGCCACCGGGGGGGACAAAATGGCTGCCAGCAGGGGAACCTCGGAGCCTGCCCTGCTGGCCTCTTGAACTTCTTAAAAGGGAAATTTCCCCTTTAAGAGCTGATCGAGCAAGACAGCCCCGCCCAGAGATTAAGGAGGGACTAAGCTCTTTCTACTGAAGGGCTTCCGTGCAAGGTTGCTGCTGGAGTAAGCTGCGTAAGGTGCTGGGGTCTGCGAGCTCTTTTCCTTCTCTGTCTCTCCCCCTCCCCCTCTTTCTTTTTTCTGTCTGTCTGTCCACTGTGGTTTTGTCAAAGGAATAAACTGTCACTTCCAAAGAGGTAAACATCACAAGGAGAGGTTGCCTGTAGAAGGTCTGGGAGTGGGATTGTTTAAAATGTCTTGTCATGGCTGTTTGGGTCCCCCCAATCCTCATTTCCCTTCTGCAAATAAAAGTTGGGATTCCTCATTTTTATGCCAATTTTCTGTTTCTTTCAACCATGTCCCCCCCCCCCCCCCCCCGGCAGTAAAAATCTGCATTTTTAAAAGCATTTGTACATCAAGTAACCGGTATTTTAAGTTAGGGATGGATCCAACTAGCTTTTCTGCTGGCGAAAAGGGGAGGACAAAGGTCCTCTTTAGCCACCAAAAAGCCTATGCTGGGGGGGGGGGGGGAGAGAAGTTATGGGACTTACATGGACAACAGCTGGGTGAAACAAGGGCCAGAAATAAAGCCTGTGAATTGGGCAAGAGTAAGTGAAAAAGCTGTCTGTCTGTCTCTCTCTCTCTCTGTCCCCATCCAGCAGAGGTCTATCAGTGGCTATTATAGCCACAAGGTCTAAATGGAGCCCTTTGTCTGGGGCAGTGATGCTCTGCATTCTTGGTGCTTGGGGGGCAACAGTGGGAGGGCTTCTGGAGTTCTGGCCCCGCTGCTGGAACTCCTGAGGGCACCTGGTATTTTTGGCCACTGTTGTGACACAGAGTGTTGTACTGGATGGGCCGATCCCCTGTGGCTTCTCTCCTGTTCTTATGATATGAAAATCATATTTAGCACTTGTGTAGCACTTAGGGCTTCATATTCTGCTGAGATGAGGAAGGATTCAGTAGGGCCGTTGCTCAGTGATAGAGCATCTGCTTGACATGCAGGAGGTATCAGCCTCTTCAGCTAAAAAGGATCAGGTAATAGGTGACATTAAAGATCTCAGCCTGAGACCCTGGAGAGCCACTACCAGTCTGAGTAGTCAATACTGTCCTTGATGGACCAATGGCCTGATTCAGTATTAGGAAACTTCATGAGTTCATGTGTCAGCATGTGGAAGCAACATCACAGGATGTGACATCACAAAATGATGTCACTTCCTTTCTCCTGGCTCCACCCCCAAAGTCTCCTGGCTCCACCCCCAAAGTCCCCAGATATTTCCCAAGTTGGACTTGGCAGCCCTACTTTTGAAGGAGAAGTTTCATCTGTTCTTTGGGGTTAAGAGCCACGACCTTTCAAATGATCTGCACTCTCACCTACAAAATTACTCTGTTCCGCTTCAAACAATCAAATAAAGCATGCAAAGTAGTACCTGACAGAGAACTGAAAAATAGCCTGCAGAGGTTAGTACAGAAGGTTATCATACTAAGCCCATTAAGGTCTCCGGAGGAGAGAAGGCTCTGACCTGTGGTGGCAGCAAATCTGAAACAACTGGGCCCAGCTTTCAAAACCCGTCAGCGCCCCAAGAGCTCTAAGAGACACTGATTTCCCGCCCAAACCGAATCATGCTTAAAAGCGCGTGCTTTGTTTCTGCTCTGTCTGTTCTCAGATTTCTGTAGTCCAAACCCAATTGCACTGTTCAACGGATGTCCTGTCCAGTTGACTCACATTTTGTAATCTGCCTTAAGCAGGGCTATTTTGGGGCAGGAACGCACAGGAACGGAGTTCCGGCTGGCTCCTGAGCTGGCCACACCCATCAGGAACTCATTAGCATAATAGGCCACACTCAACAGCAGAAATTCATTAGGATTGGCTACATTAGGGGTATGTGGCCTAACGTGCAAATTAATTCCTGCTACCAAAAAAGCCCTGGGTTTTGACAACAAACAAGGTAAACAGAATAAGAAGCAAAAGGTGGGTGTGGTTGGATGACCACTCTTCTGGTAACATGGGGGTGTGACCTAATATGCTAATAAGCCGTGATGACAGTGGTGTGGCCTAATATGCTAATGAGTTCCTGCTGTTGGGTGTGGCCTGTTATGCTAACGAGTTCCTGCTGCGCTTTTTCTACAAAAAAAGTCCTGGCCTTAAGTCTCGGTGAGAAAGGCGGACTATAAAGAGCCAAAACAATAAATAGCCAACAAGTTAGGGGCCCTGGTGGAAAACTAAAGCCCTATGCAGGAGAAGCAGGGTGGGGTGGGGATTGTGCCACCTGCCTCCCCGTCCCGCCTTGCGGGCACGCATTCAATGTCACGTTCACCCAGGAGATCATGTGCGTAGGCCAGAACAAATGATGTCACTTCCTCTTATCTGACCAATGTGATGAACAATGAACACATGAAGCTGCCTTATATTGAATTGGACCATTTGCACATCAAAATCAGTATTGTCTACTCAGACTGGCAGCGGCTCTCCAGGGTCTCAGGCGGAGGTCTTTCATATCACCTTCTGCCTGGTCCTTTCCAACCGGAGATGCTGGGGATTGAACCTGGGACCTTCTGCATGCCAGGCAGAGGCCCTACCACTGAGCCACAGCCCCTCCCTACATTCGGGCTCCCTGTGCTTAGACCCCTGGTCTCCAACACACGGATGTCACCAAGTGGGACAGGGCCTGCAGGGAAACATATCCAATTCCCCATTGCGTGCAACTGTACAGTTAGAATTAAGGCTATATAACAGGGGTGGGCAAATTGCGGCCCGCGGGCCACATGTGGCCCTCCACAGAGTATTTTGCGGCCCACCAAGACAGTCGGTCACGTGGTTTCAGTCAGGCCTCCGTTCCATGTATGAAGAAATTTGCTGGGAAAATGTTCTCTATATTTGGGTCTACATATATTTGTGGGCAAAGTTTTTCTTGCGTGAAGATCAACAAGAGTAAAATATAGATGCTCTTTGACAGACATTAACTTG